>OV816027.1:92375551-94778037 GCA_929113105.1 Agrypnus murinus
AGCAAAATAGGTTGCCAATAAAAAAAAAGATTGCCGATTTTCTAGTTTCCTGTATAACATACGCTGCAACTCGACCTAATTTATAAACTGGGTAATAATAATGTTAAAAAGTTAAATGTTCTTGAATACCATATAGTAACCTTACATTCATATTGTACAAAAAACTGAAAAATCGGTGGTTATGAGTTTTGCATCGTTCCTTAGCGAATGATCGCAACCGTACATACATAATTTTATTTATTTCTTTTTGGGCGAGGAATCGGGATGGCGGGGCATCCTTCGTACCTCATGGCACCGATTACTAGAACTTAGCCAAATCTGGAGAAATTCCACCCTCAGTAGTTATGATTATCATGCCAAACATCGCAGTGACACGGAACCTACAGTTTTGCTTCCTATCCGAGAAGAAGGCATGTTTTTAATTTTTCTCCGCTATGAAAAAATACCAGCTTGGCCGGGGATCGAACCTGCTACCCTTGGATTATGAAGCAAACATGAAAACCACTAATCCACCGAGGCTAGCTATAACAAGATTATTTGCCTATTTGCTTTTTATTAGTTTATTAAGCTTTATTATTATTATTATGCGTGCTCTATTCCTAAGTACCATTATTAAATAAATCAGAATGATTCAGTTAATCTGGGACTTTTGACAGACTGTACACTAAAAAAAATTTTCAAGTTAAATTAACCAAAAACGAATTGCAGCAACCCGAAAATATGGTACAAAAAGTGACAACAATATTTGTGGGTAAGGTAAAATAAGGTTAAATCAATTACACTCCCATATGGTAGAGGCAACCGGTAAATAGTTAGATTTACCATACCGTGTTAGGTTGTTTCAGCCTTGCATACAGTTGAAATAGTCTTAATAGTATAGTTAGATATACGAAATGAGACAGTTAGAAATGAAGCTCATATAGTTAAATCAACCTAGTAGACTAGTAAAAGCAACTCACGATGTAGTTGCATTAGCTTGGATTTTCTGGCTGATGTAATAATATTGGATAGTAAAAACACCTATATGTCAAGTTAAAAGTCAGCATCTTTCAAAGGTGGAATCAGCTACATATGATAGCAGTCATGACCATTGCATATAACTTCTTGTAAAATACCTTTCTGTTTAGTTGATTTTACCTATCGATTCAAGTTCACATTACTATATTTTCTGGTTGTTTCTATCAGATGACATTGGTGATTTCAACTCACTATTTTTGATAGTTTGCCTAATTTTCTCTTCATAATCTCCAAATTTCCTCCACTCCCTCAAATTCTTATTTTAAGCTAATTCTAGGAGAAACCCTGTAATGAGATGGGAGGAAAATGCACATTTAAAATATGAATCTTTTCAATTTTTATACCTCGACTATATTTCAATGTGTATTACCTTTATCTGCTATAAGGTTTTCTTACAGAGCTAGCTGAAAATATTTTCAGAAACTGATGGAATTCTAGTAATTCTGAAGAGCAAATCTGGCTAACTAGCAATAATAGTTAGTTAAAATCACCAATATCATGCTTACACAAAAAAAAGTTGAAAAGAAACAAATTCAATAAAAAAACTGCTATTGTTCAAATTATGCAAATAATTATAATTATGATAACATGTGACAATTATAAGTACAAATTAAAGATTCCAATAAAAATCTAAAGACGCGACTTTTTTCCTTGGTTCCTCTCTTAGCTCTTCGTCAACTATAGGGGGGCATAACCTCTTTCTGACTGTCTGATCTAGGATACCTTTCTCGAAGTACAGATCTAATAAGGTTCTGCCCTGTGAGGTTTAGTTGAAGTGTTATGCATACACTTCCTGCAATAAAAATAGAACATTATTCAAATTTCAGAAATGATAGGTATGTCATGTATGTCGAAGTAAGTCCGCGGATTTTTGCATAGGGCTCCCATGTGGGTTGTTAAATCACCCCCTCAAAGTCAACACCTGTAGGTGGTGAGGTCGAAGAGATAATGAGGATAAACCACGCCCCCTAACGGTTTTTGTCGTTTTTCTTGAAAACTATTACGTTTATTGAAATGGAGATTAGGTAACATAATGCTTATTTAAATCCCTACCAACAATGCTTTTTCGTACCTCACTTTTTTTGTGTATCCGAAGAAAGAAGGTATGTCATACATGGATCAGCAATTTGCACCAGTAAATTTGCCCAAGGAACATTCGGATGTAACTTTTTATGGTCTCATATTCGTCATGAAGTAGCTTAGGAAAATTTGTTGAGATCCGGACGCGATCATGGTCCAGTCATCTTTTACCTCACCATCTCTTCGTCAAAACCCATCAGGCGAGATTATCGACATTCTTGGTGCCAGTCGGCTGAAAAATTCATACTAGCAAGTTAATTCTTAGGAGAGTACACTGTACCAGTTAATTTTTGTATCCAACCCAATACGGACAGGGTGTTTCGCCTGTTTTCAAATCCTAATTTTCTTTATTTAAAAGATTTTGGTATTGAGTAATTTTTTTCTTGAATTATTTTTGATGTAAAATTTAAATACACCAGTTAATTCCTGACTTGCTCTTATTGTACGGGCACCACAGAAAGGCAACAGTTTCGTTTTAAATCGTATGTTTCAGTTTTGCAGCAAAAATCATTCAAGAAAAAAAATTCCTGATCTTATAAATAAAGGAAATTAGGATTTCAAAACAAGCGAAACATCTGTACATAATGGATTGAATAAAAAAATTGACTAGTACAGTGTACTCTCATAAGAATTAACTTGCCAAAACGAATTTTTCAGCCAACTGGCATCAAGAATATCGATAATCTCGCCTGATGGGTTTTGACAAAGGGATCTAAATAAGCTTTATTTTACATAATCTCCTTCATCTCGATAAACCTAATAGTTTTCGAGAAAAACGACAAAAACCATTAGGGGGCGTGGTTTACCCTCATTATTTCTTCGAGCTCACCACCTACAGGTGTCTCTTATAATCTCGAGGTCAGGAATGTTTTGAAAAGTGCCCCGAGTCACAGATGAGGAATAATGTTCTTTAAACATTCCTGATCGAGACAGAATTTCTGGTTACTAATTCAAGCGCGTGTGAGATTCGGTAAGAAGATTTTACACCAAACTTAAATATGAAAATAAATTGTCAAAAAAAACTGGTATGGAATTTTCTAAGTTATGTATTTCTGTTTAAAGAGGTTTAGATCATTATACAGTGATCATGAAACAGTTGAAGGAACTGGAGGCAGCGGTGAAACACTTTACCCTAAGCAATGTATTAAATTACTGAAATATCACAACTATTAATATTCACACTCGCATCATTCTCTTCGACCTGGGAGATGGTGTAGGAATGCTGTATGTATCTGCGACAGGATCCAAAGAAATACTATCCTGGCTGAAGGGTGGATTAGAACTATAGGTGGCGTCAGATTGACTTTGAGTAGTGCTGGTGAACTGACCAACTGGTGATGGCAAGTTTCCAATATCTACGTTCTGAAGATCAGTCGTAGCAACAGACTGAAAAAAAACAATGTAATTTTGTTACTGTAATAAATAATAATTATTAGTTCTTGAAGTTCAGTCTATAATACTACATTTCTTATAGCAACATTTCGAGAAACCCCCCTTGCAGAGACCAGGTCCAGAAATGTGTATTTAAAAGGTTATTGCCCAAAAATTATTAAATTACGTTTTTACGTTGTAGATAATTAAATTTCAAACGTACTAACTATACTTTAAAGCGTACTAACCTTCCTTATTGCTGTCCCTTGGAAAGTAGATTTCCACTGCTATAGGTTAAACATAAAAACAGAGCGGTCCCCTGCAACCGATATCAAATCTCGGGAGATATCTGCTATCAGGCATTTCTCTAGTAACAATAGACGGTATAATTAATTTTCAATAACAATGAAGTAGTGAGAAATTCAACTTATAAAGAATGAAATACGTTAAAATTATGATTAAAAACAAATACAAGATAATTCCGAAAAATCAAACTTTACACCTAGAAATTCGATGGGTTTTCTCTTTAAAAATTTATAAATTCGCTGGGACTTGAAAGCCGAAAAAGTAACAAGATTTTACGCGTTAATGACTGTTGAACAAGTTTATTAAAGTACATAAATACATAATTAAATTATGCTTAAAGACCCGACTCATTGTCGGATATCGAATTTTTATTTTTTTTTCTTGTCATTGTAAGACAGTTGAATATTATTGGTATCATGAACAAATAAAGTAACTTACTTTATTGTTGTATTTATTGTATGTAAGGTTTACTTTAAGTTTTTGTGTCATTGCATACTGCATTTATAATTATTTTTGTAACGGGGCTTAATCAGCAATGCTGCCTGCCCTTCCCTTATATAATAATAATAATAATAATAATGTAAAAAAACATTAATTAATATTTACCCTAAATATTGAAAAGAAAAATAAGATATCTAGCATAAAGTAACGTTAGCAGCACATACAGCATTGGTAAAAAGGGTTGCCAAGTGTACCGCTTACATTACATAAATGAATTACAGGCCAATTTAAAGCGATTTTGAAGATTACGGTTATAGGTGTTGCCTATCTATGGGCATAATTAACAGATTTAAAACCTTCTAAAATAATGAAAATTTTCAAAATCGGTCTGTATTGTTTGTTTCGTATTCGTCGAGTAGAAATAAGCATTTTTTACTCGAATCATTTTTTTCACTCTAATTTCTAAGCACTCTAGGAAAAAAACGCAGTGGACAAAAATTATGTAACAGCTTTGGTAGTGTAATGTCTAGAGTGCTGGACTTTCGCCCAAGCGGCCCGAGGTCGATTCCCGGTGCCGGCAGATCTGGTTAAGGTTTTCTGCAGTTTTCCTTAGCTGTGACACAAATGTGGGATTTGCTCTGTCCCATCTGTAAGTCGGCTGCAGCCGCACTTAGGGCCTACGTAATAATAATCCCCCCTCCCTCCCATACAAGCTTATAGCTTCTGGGGCCTGGTTTTCAGGCTATGGGTTGTAGCAATTATTATTATTATTCAACGAAGAATGCGATGTCGTTAAAAAGAAATTAAAAAATATATTTCTTTTTAATTTTTTCAACTTTTAAAATTTCTTTTCGAACTGAATACGTGTTTACCCTGTTTTAGGGGTTAAATATAATTTTTTTCATATAGGAGACATATGACATTCGAAAGTAGGAGGTTTCAAGCTTTAAAATTAGCCCCCGCTGGCCTTTCTAAAGTTGCGCCAATTTTTGGATCTAACCGGTGGTTAAGTTCAGAAAGAATGACCCACATATTATTAAGCTAATAATTAATAAAATAGATTTTTAATAGAATATTAAAATATATTTTCCATATAATCAGCAATAACTATAATTTATAATAAAATCGCTTAGAAATAATAAATTCACTTATATCACCTATGTTAACAACATCTTTTGATTATTGAACGAAACTACAATTAGGAATCATCTTCAGGTCTTCTCAGCTTAAGGCCAAGATTCGCTATAGCCTGATATATTTTGCAACGAAGATCAAATAGTTAGAAGTGAGACACACATAGCTGACTAATAAATGCTGTATGTATTTGCAGATCTAACTTGCAAGCAAAATTTAATTACTGCTAACGTGAATGAGTCACAACAAAGTTGAGACTGAAATATGATATACACTGTTACAATGGAATGTTCATTTGCTTTAATAATTCTGTGTATAAATAGTAATAATAATGCGTATCTATAGGATATTCGTGATAATGCACCTAATATTTAATTAAAAGAAAAGTAAAATATAATATTATCAAGTATCAGCGATATTGTTCATTTTCTTAATGTAATTAGTAATTATGATGTTATCGTCGTTTGCGATCATGGTTGAATTACTAAAACAAAATTTATTTGGTAGGTAATTTCTTAAATAATTTGATATGATTTAACAAAATTTTCTTGCTACATATATTATCACTAGTTGGTGTTCTAAGTGAGCGTTGAAAAACTGCACTTTACCGAAAGTAGGGGAGAGCCGCCCAAATTGAACCTTTTTTAGAAAAAGTTGGTATTTCAGGTCATTGTCGGTTATTTAAATTAAAATTCACACTAAGGCATACTTTATAATGTTTATCATATATTCAATTAAAAAATATATTGAAAAAAACATAAATTCTCTATTAAAATAATAAATTAGAAAAATGTGGAATCAGTTCGATTTAGGGAACCAGTCGCCTAAATTGAACCAAGAGTTCCCTAATTTTAACGACTAGCAGATATTCAAATAAACATCGTTCTAAATAATAAAACCAAAAAAAACTTAATTATTTACTATGACACTGGGTAATATTATACTAGAAATCACAATAAACCTGTTAAGTCTAACGACTGGAAGATGGAAATCCTAATCTTCTACCCCAGCACATTCTTCGTAGGCCCACTATGCACTACTTAGGCACCGTGCATTCATTTTCAAGTGAATTCAGGTAGTTATATCCTTACAATAAAGACATGAAGCATCTTCTGCACACGACTTTGCCAAACCATCAGAAGAACTGTTTGCCATTTGTCTTTTCAATGAACCTAACCAGTTCAATTTAGGCAACTCATTCGTTTTATTCAATTGAACCTGAATCTTTTTTTTTCAAATTATAATCAGCGCCGAAATTGCGCGAGACTGTTTAAAATAGTATAACAAAATAATGGTATATACTGCCTTCCAGACATTTCCGAAATTTTCTGCACCAGTCTTTACGAAACATATGGAGAAAATTACATAAATGAAGGCATAAACATACAATTTGCAATTACATCGATAATCGCGGGAACACTGTAGTCATATTGAAACTACAGCATTCTATAGTTCTCCTGTTACTATTTTCGACGATAGATGGCATTACAATATAGTCTTTAATAGAGTCACTCTATATTACTTATAAGAGTTGGGCCAATGCGGGAATTGACGCTGATTGGTTGGATCCATTTGCACTAATGCCAATTTAAAAACACGAAGTTTGATAAAATTATGTAATAATACGACAGGTCTTCTCACTTCCTCATAAATTTATGTGGAAGTTACTTACTATGGTTACAACTGTTTCTGCAATTGTATCCATAGGATAAATTGTATCCATAACAATTAACTGACAAATAAAGTTACAAGGTGGTGAAAAGATCGCCCTTAATTTGACAAATAATATGATGTTTAGTAAGAATTTTTATGTATTTCTCTTCAAGTTTTTAAGAAATATAAATTGCAATTGAAGGGTTGATGTCAAACACGGCATTTGTCAAAAAACTGTAACCTTTAGGAGAACCAAAAACTAATGTAAGGGCAAAGTTTTTATTATTTGGAACTATGTGCAGTTTATGAAACATTCTTACACAATCCAAAAATCTGTGGTTTTTGACGAAAATTTGGCAAAACAGATTTGTTATTTTTTTATTAAACATAAGATACATTTTAATTAAATCGGTCTGGCAGATTTAAAAAAAATTAAAATATGTATGTATATACTTTTTTAAACAAAAGATTTATATCTCTAGCATGAAAGAAAAAATATATGTAAGCACTGCTGTTGTCGTCCTCGACAATGTCACCTAGGTCTTCATTAGTGCCCAGAATATCATAGAAACCACGGTGTTCTCGATTAGATAATACTGCACAAAGGGCTTGAAGATCTTTTAGTTTTGCATGATTGATCTCGATAGGTACACGTTGTAATTCACTAGTAATATGGTCTTGCTTCTAATTATGCATTGTCTCTACGTTCCAGAACAGCTATCTCTTATTCTATAAATTTATTTATTTAACACAAAAATGTTATTGCCTGAATGTATGCCATACATTTGCGAAGACTTTAATGGAATAGGTGGTCGACTATTCTTTACAAAAAACTTATCAGTCGACAGTTTGAAGTTAAAAATATCTTTCTTGGTCGCCCCATTTGATAAAATATGCAAAATATGTTACTGAGTAATAACTCTGAAATAAAACGATTTAAAAAAGCAAAATATTTTCACTACTTTTCCAGTGTTTTTGTTACGGAAATAATTCAAATGGAAATTGACTTACTAGAGCACAAGAGACATTAACAGTTTTTTTTGTAGCTGAGAGTAGTTTCTTCTTTTCTCAATTTTGCAAATAATATGAATATATATATATATTACTCTATTGAGGAATTTTATTATATTAATCAATTCAAATAAACTATGGTAAATTATAATGAAATAAATGTCAGGTTACGAAACATTTGACATTTGCCAGGCAAACATAACCAATCATTTTTGCAATGTATATTTTTGGATCCAAAATGGCGGATTGACATTCGCGTTGGCTCAACTCTTATAGGTAATATAGAGTGACTCTAGTCTTTAAAAAGATAATTGACTGGTTCAATTTAGGAGGCGGTTCAATTAGGGCGACCCTCCCCTATATTGTCTATTAAAAGAAATACTTCTAGGGAATCCTTCGTTT
The DNA here is from genome assembly GCA_929113105.1 of Agrypnus murinus. Lineage (NCBI taxonomy): Eukaryota > Metazoa > Arthropoda > Insecta > Coleoptera > Elateridae > Agrypnus > Agrypnus murinus. Next base: position 92,383,967 of record OV816027.1, read on the forward strand.
TCGGCATTTTGTAAAAGGCACAATACCTTCTGTTCACATAAACCGACTATTATTGTAGACCTCTTGCAAACCCTATCGTAAATTTGTAAATTATCCCAAAGCCTGCTTTATTATACTATAGCGGTACTTGCGGTACGGGTCTAATAAAAATGACAAAGTCTTGGCAAAGATAACTACTTTATAATAATAGCGTTTAAAGATGCATTACATCAGAACTAGTCAAAAAGCAGCCTGTCCAGCCACTTTTAACTCAACCTTTAAAACAGAACATCGGAATGTAATTTTGTAATCGCAGTTTTACGAGTCCGTTTGAAAAATTTGTTGAGCTTGGTTGTTGCATTTTTATGTACAGTTGGTTTCAAAATAATCGAGTACAGCCTTTTTAAGTGGTATAAATCATGTTGTCACAATGACAAATAAAATGTCAAAGTTAGTTGTCAACTTATGTCACAAAACATAACCTAAATAAATAAAGATCATTTTACATTGTAAAAAATTTTCATAATCATGGACTACTGATTTATAAAGTGTATTCGATTTTTTTGAAACCAACTGTACCACAGACAACGAAATTTGTACATAAGTTTACAAATGTTTACCGTACTGCTATAGTTTTCGTGTTAGTACATAAGTACGCTTACATAAGTAAGCGTAGCAAGTATTAATATAGCATAGTGTAATTATCGTGTAGTGTATTCTAGTGTAACGTAGTGAAGTGTAACAAGTACTTATATACCATATTGTACGTACAATTTATTTATGTAAGATTATGCCACGATTAACGGTATCAGCTAGAAGAAAGAGCATACGTCGAAGAATGCAAAACGTTTCTGGTTTTAAAAGGTCTTCCCAAAAAGTACAATCAGCAGAATTTGTTTCTGTTGATTAACCTTTAATTTCATTAGATCAAACTTCATCTTCATAAGATCAACCTTCAACTTCAACAGGTCAACCTTCAACTTCATTTGATCAACTTTCAGCTCCAGCACATCAACTTTGTACTTCCACAAATAGTAGCCACAGCCCAGAAGAAATTCCACCTACTTATACTACTGACGTTGAAAATGAGGTGTTCAATGTTAAAAAAGAGCACGAAGATGTCAGTGGAAGGAGAATTGTGGAAATTCCTAATTTTTTAATGCAATTATACATTTTCCTCATGTTGGATTGTTTTCGCGTAGAAAGGAACATCTGAAAATGGATTCTGAGCAAAGAATTGACCTGCAAAGTAAAATTGTTGTTCAATGTGAGATGTGCGGAGTTAACATTGTTATATCAACTGATTGTAATGATCAGGCAATGGATATTTAAACAAGGCAGCAGTTCTAAAAAGTATCGCAACCGGAATAGGATGTACTCACAATTGAAGAAAATGTTGGCTAATTGTGATATTCCTTGCATGGGCCCAAATCTTTATGCAAAAGCAGAACAACTTCTTGCTACTTATATTGAAGAAACTGCATGGGAATATATGGAAAAAGATGTTTTAGAAGAATCCCGTTTAGCAATTGAAGAAGGCCGAGTTGATTCAGACGGCATTACATTCATTACTGTTATTGCAGATGGATCCTGGAGTAAAAGATAATACAGAACCAACTATAATGCAGCTGTCGGAGTTGGCGTTATTGTTGGTAAAAAAAACGAAAAAAAGGTGTTATTCTTAGGGATTACAAATAAATACTGTTGTATGTGTAACCATGGTAAATCAAAACATTCTGAAGCTCCCCCGCATAAATGTCTTAAGAATTGGAAGTTCGTCCGTATGGTAAAAAATCCAAGAATGTTTAACGTGGAGCACCTGTCGTTAGACTTAATCCCGACGTTCCTTCCAGAAGGAAGCAATTGAGTATGGACAGAAAGTAATTAAAAAAATCGAATGTCGTAACCATCTTCTACGAAATTTTTGTAGTAAATTAAGAGAACTGACCCAAAAAATAATAAGCAGCACAATGATAATTGTTTTTTGTTGTATAATATGAATAATCTGAACAACTCTATCAAACGAATGAAGTCGGGTATGGTGTCGTTCTTTTTTATATTACAAATGCAACTTTAACTCATTGTGAGAGAGTACAACAGCTGAGAAATGACATTTTGAACTGTTCTCATCATGTTTTTGGGGATCACAATAATTGCGCCACTTACTTTTGCAAGGACCCAAACGTGAAAATGAAAACAATTGGATTATTGACTTCAAAGACTCGGGATAATATCAAGACATAATGGTTGTTACTGACAGAGTAGCGCTTAATTCTGAAAGTTTTGCCATGAAATATGGACAATAACGCTGTCGAATGTTAAACTCTATAGTTGCAAAATATACAGGAGGTAAACGAATTACCTTTACGGGAAATAGTTCCTATAAAACCCGATGCGAAGCAGCTGCTTTAACTTTCAATCTTGAACCAGGCCATATTTCGAACGTAATCCATAAAAAGGTAGTTGGCAAAGGTCCTGGACACTTTACAAAAACTACGTGAAAGCTGCGAAAACCAAATAAAAGTGGGTTACATGTCGAAAGAGACCGTTTAAGTGAAAAATCACAAAGAAGGAAGACTTACAAGTCGGTACCAGCCGATAGCGAATATGGAAAAGTAGAGGAAGAAAACATGCAGGTTATCGGCAGAAGAAGATTCTTTAAAAGAAATTTTACAAGTAATGAAAAAATTAAAGACGAATTACATCTGATACAGTTAGAAACAACTGGTCAGAATAATAATCTACTTTGGCGTCAAGAAAGATCATCGCGAATAACAGCTTCTAATTTTGGTAATATTTGTAAAATGAAAAGCTTAACACATTGTTAAAAGAAACCATTAGAAATGAAGAGTTATGGAGAAGAACAAACCAAGCAGATATAAATATGGAGATAAGAAGGAGAAAGTATGGCTGGCTGGGGCTCACTCTGCGTAAAAATGGAAATTAAATTGGTAAGAAGATACTAAAATGGAATTCTGAAGGAAACAGAAAAAGGGGGCATCCAAAAGGTACCTGGAGAAATATAGCAGAAAAGGAAACGATGACGATTTCGGAGCTGGCACAAATAGCAGTAGACAAGAAGAGTTGGAAGGACTATATTAAAACCCTGTGTCCCTTAAGGGAATAATGGGACCTATTATTATTATTATTTATTATAACATATTGTAAAAATATAGTCAAAAATCTGTTGTATAGCACTTTTAAAGGAAATCTCGCTACACGATGGGGACAAGATCATGAAACAGTAGCAGTTAGAGAAGTTCAAGAGAAATCTAATATCCAAATTCGACAATGCGGACTTTTTATTGATAAAGATGATTTCTTTTTGCATCACCAGACGGACTATTAAGCGATGACGGATTAATTGAAATCAAATGCCCTGCATCAGCTGCAAGGATAAAAGTTATAAGTGTTAAAGAAAAGAAAATTAAATTTTTGGAAAACCGGGCTGGTAAAATCTGTTTAAAAAGAGCTCATAATTATTACTTTCAAATACAAGGACAGTTACATATTACGAACCGCAATTATTGTATATTCGTTGTATGGACACCTCAAGCAATGATAAGTGAAAAAAATTGATATACCTTTTATTTAGTAGGACGTGTAATTTCCGACAGAAATTTGATCTTTGTTAAAATTGCAACTTAGTATACCCTTTTTGCAATCAACGTTTCAGTTAAATTAAGAAATAAGATTCAATTAAATTAAATTAAGGAATAAAATAAAATACCATAAATAATAATAGACCGCGCATAATATGAACTTATTTTAACAGTGTAGCCTGCATGAGTAATTAACCATCGAAAACTATTGCCATTGCGCCTGATAGTTAGGCAATTGTATTAAGAAAAAACCCGTATCTTATCATCGTAAATGTAAGATATTTTAAAAAATAGAAGACATTATACGATGGGGCTTTTACTAAATGAAAGAAAAAACTTAAATTGAAGTACCTACGACGAGATTTATTTAATTTTATGTTTATCAGGCCTGCTTTGATTAGTCGAAAATATACTAACTTTAGCAATTTTTTTCTAAAACAGATTACGTTTTGTAAAGATATTCGAGTCGTAGGTACCTACAGAAAACCTATCTTAACAAATTGCTTTTTGTCCCGTGTCACTATTTACATAAATAAAAAAGTTATTTTGCAGATACGAACACATTACTTTTCTACTAGCGAATCTTCCCCTTAATACTAACCACATAAATGTATGTGCTGACATGAAGAGCAGCGCCCTGCAACGTTAAATTACACGTTTACCGTTGTTTATCTTTTATTTGTGCATGGGTCACTGAATCAAGGTAGCGTTTATTATTCGCCTTACCTTATTAATCGTAAGATTAATATTATTACTTTGTATAATGTGAATGTAAAACTTAAGTGTGTATTTTTAACAGAAATAATAACGTAAGCTTACTTTACTTAACGTAAGCTCTATGTTTAATATGAAGCTGTGTTATACCGGTTTTACATAATTTTTCCTAACATCCAGACATTGACATCTATTGACAAATTAGTATAACCACATAAAAATGGTAATTGCAGCGTTTCTTATATTTATTATTGTTTGCAAAATTATTTATGTGTATTACAGGTTATAACAATCTTATAATATTATTGAAGGCAGCAGATCTGTAGACGATATGAGGTATGGTAAGTTTTATAATCGAGTACAAACCACGATCAACTAACACCAAATAATGGAAGACTGTGTCAGTAGAAGTACACCTAAAGATACGAAAAAATCACAGAAACATGATTCTAGTAATAAACAATTTATATGTAATACATGTGAATATAAAACTTCAAGGAAAGATCATCTTGTACGACATATGATTATTCACAGTGGTCAAAAACGATTTGAATGTACTTTATGTGATAAGAAATTTACCCAGAAAGGCAGTCTCGACACACATATGCTTATCCATACTGGTGAGAAAGCATACACATGTACTATATGTGAAGCTAATTTTACGCAAAAAGGCCATCTGAAAGGTCATATGGCTACTCATACTGGTGAGAAGCCATTCCAATGTAATATATGTGAAAATAGATTTTCACGAAAAAATAATCTTAAAGAGCACATGCTCACACATAATGGTGAGAAACCATATACTTGTAATGTGTGTGACAATACATTTTCAGCTAGAAAAACTCTCACAAGGCATATGTTCATTCATAGTGGAGAGAAACCATTTGAATGTAACCTATGTGATTACAAAGCCTCACAGAAAGGTAGTGTCACACAACATATGCTCACTCACAAGGTTGATAAGCCAAAGCCATACAAATGTGATATATGTGAACATGCATTTACAAACGGTAGTAGTCTCAAAAAACACATACAGACTCATACTGGTGAGAAGCCCTTTCAATGTAATCTGTGTAAAAACAGATTTACAAAAAGAAGTGGTCTTAAAACCCACATGCTAATTCATACTGGTGAGAAGCCATTCAAATGTAATATATGTGAATATAAATTTACTCAGAAAAGTACTCTTAAAGGTCACATGCTCACTCATGATGGTAAGGTTTCAAAGCAATTTCCATGTGACGTATGCAAATATAAAGCTTCAACCAAAAGTAGTCTCAGAAAGCACATGAAAATTCACAGTGGTGAGAAACCATTTGAATGTAATATATGTAAATATAAGTGTATACGCAAGAGTTCTCTAAAAGTCCATATGCGGACTCATAGTGGTGAGAAGCCCTACAAGTGTGATGTATGTGGGTCTAAATATACACAGAAAGGTTCTCTCACTAGCCATATGCTCTCTCACAGCAATGAAAAACCATTCAAATGCAAGGTATGTGAAAAAGAATTTTTACATAAACGTAGTCTTAAAAATCACATGCGCACCCATACTGGTGAGAAACTATATGAATGTGACATTTGTAAAAAAAATATTTCACAAAAGAAAAATCTCATTGAGCATATACTCAATCACATGGGTAAGAAACCCAAACCATTTGAATGTGATATTTGCGAATATAAGTTTACACATCAAAGATATCTCAGAAAACATATTCAAATTCACAATGGAGAGAGGCCATTCCAATGTCAAGTTTGTCAGCTTAGATTTACACGGACTAATACTCTCAAAAATCATATGCTAACTCACACTGGCAAGAAACCATTCCCATGTAATGTATGTGAAAAAGAATTTTCACGGAATTGGAATCTTAAAAAACATCTGCTCAATCATACAGGTGGGCAAGTTAATATTTGAATGTGTCATGTGGAAATAAATATTCTAAGAAATATACTCTCAAAAATGCATCATTTCTCATAATTGAGGAAAAGCTATAAATTAATAATAATAAATTATATAATATAAATATATGTATAATAAATTAAGGTAGGTGTACGTAATTTCCACAATGACCCAAAATCCAAACTTCTTTAAATTAAGGAAAATCTAATATTCATTACATTTTCCTTAATTTAAAGGAGTTTATACAAATGTGTCAGATTTTGGGTAGCTATCAAAACTATGTAAATATAGGCTACGAAGCTCTAAAATTAATATTTTCGGAGTTACAGATCACCAAAGTATGAAAAATTCATACTTCGGTTATGCATTTTTAACACATACAACCTCGGTAACATCATTTTTTGTGTATTTGTTTTGTTTTTATTTCGATTAACACAGGAAATTATATTGTTTTGCTTTCGTGTGAATTATGTGAAATTATACCGGGTCTCTCATTATATTTTGACCCTTTATCAACCTATATAACTTTTGAACTAATTGTGATAATGAAATGTGGTGTTCACTAGTCTTCTTCTTATTGTTTAAAGTTTTTTCTGAGTATGGCTCTTTTTGTCCTTTTCCGGTTTAATCGGAAACGACAGCGTATTTTCGGGGATAGGTTAAATAAGTGGTTTCAAATGGAACGCCCTGTATATTTTTTCACAGTTGGAAAGTCTATTGTTTCCCTTTCCGAGAGTGTCATACCTGTTGTGGTTATTACACAGGGTGATGGTTTTATAAGCTCCTAAAATGAATACTGCATGTTATTGAAATGCTACGAAAAAAGATGTCTTTAACAGCATTATCCCTGAGGTGTTAAGTAGAAGCTATGGCAATTTTGTAGAGCGAATAAATAAATGTATTCAAGTTGATGGACGGAATTTTGAATGTTTTTTCTAACTAATGTTTAGTGATTTCTTTATTTCATAATTGTTTATTGTTTAATAAGTATCCTGTTACCCTTTGTTAGATCGAGTTTCATATGTACATTTTGAATATTAGTAATTAAAGTAACAAGTAATTGTCAATAAACTAATTTGACTTTACAGTGATGTTTTTATTAATTTACATAGTCTACTTTGTGAATCATTATATCTTTCCGTGGCATTTTAATAACATGCAGTATTCACTTTAAGAGCTTATATAAACCATCACCCTGTATAATAGCCATGACAAGTCTGGTACTTTTGGAAAGGGGGAGCAATGAGTTTTCCAACTATGAAAAACTATACAGAGTAGTTTTTCATTTGAAGTGCACTATGTCTTTTCTGGATAAACCGGAAGTGGGTAAAAAAGACGGATACTCAGAAAAAAAACTTTAAAACTTAGAAAAAAACTGGTAAACACTGCATTTCATTAATTCAATAAGTTCAAAGTTATATAGGTTTACAAAGGGTCAAAATATAATAATAATAATAATAATTTATTTATGCTTATAAATTTATAAAAAATTTTGCACGTCAAAGTATATCAAACACAAAAAAGTGATTAAAACTAAAAACCATCACAATCAGATACAATATTTGTTAGATATTCGTCCCAGCTAAAATATGCTTTTTGTAATAGAAGATGTTTAATTTTCATTTTAAATGTTTTTGTATCCAGATTTTTTAATTTTTCTGGTAATATATTATAGAATCTAATAGCATGAAATCTATCACCTGTTAAAGATTTGTTTAATCTGCTATAATTTGATATTATTTTTATAACGTGTTTCGTGATTATGTAAATCGGCATGTTTAACATATTCGCTTAAATTATTTTTGACATACAAAACACAAGATAAAATATACATACATGGAACAGTTAATATTCTTAAACTTATGAATACTTGTTTACAGTCATCTCTGTAACCTATCCCTCCAATAATGCGTACTACACGACGTAAAGAAAATATCATATGACTAGATGAAGAATGACCCCATATTAATAGGCCATAGTTAACATGCGAATGAAAAAGAGCAAAATAAGCAGTCTTTATTGTGAAGATGGATACAGAATTCACCTGATTACGAATTAGGTAAATCGCTCTATTCAAAACATGAGTTAGATATGTATAATGATCATTCCAATGCAGCTTACAATCTATGTATAACCCTAAAAATTTTGTAGATTGAGCTGTATCACTTATATTGTGGTTTCTTAAGGTGAAAACCATGTCGACAGTTTTATCCTGATTGATCTTTAGGCGATTACTATTAAACCAGTCAAATGCTCTCGACTGTGCCTCCCTACAACATGTATTAGATGCTGCTAATATATTATCAGAACACACAACAGTTGTGTCATCCGCAAAGAGCACAGTTCGAGCAGGATGTATGGTAGCAGGTAAATTATTGATGAAGATCAGGAATAATAGCGGTCCTAAAACAGAGCCTTGTGGAACTCGGATGTCTACAGGTAGAAAATTCGAGACTGTGCCATTTGTAGAGACACACTGCTTTCTGTTACTTAAAAACGATTTAATTAGTATACGGCTATTAATGCCGATATTATAATAATCCAATTTTTTTAGAAGAATATCATGAGAGACACAGTCGAAAGCCTTCGACAGATCTAAGAATGATGCACACATATACTTATTGTTTTCGAAAGCTTCGATGCAGTCATTAACAAATTTTAAGATAGCATGTCCGGTAGACCTTCCTTTTCGAAATCCCCATTGATTGTTACAAAGTAAATCATTGAATTCAAGAAATTCTGAGAGTTGTTCAACCATAATTTTCTCAAGGATTTTTGATACAATAGGGAGAATCGAAATAGGACGATAGTTATTTACATCGTTTTTATTTCCTTTCTTGTATAAAGGTATAATTATAGCAATTTTAAATGCATCAGGAAAAGTAGAGGTATCAATACACTCATTTACTATTTTGGTGATTGGAGGTATTATACTATCCTTTATTTGTTTAAACATATCTGATGATATATCATAGATATCTCTACTTTTACTAGGTTTGAGATTCGCGGCAGCTGTTTGAATTATTTCCAGGTAAGAATTCTGTAGGAATGATAATATTCGTAGGTATGCTTGAAATAAACGTTTTTTGCAATTTCGCCAAAAAACTTATTAAAATCCTCCGCATCAATGTTGTGATTTTTAACAGAGTTAGAGTTAGATTTTAGTGGTCTGTGACTATTAATTATATGCCACATTGCTTTTACACTATTATGATTTTGGAGTATATAATTGTCATTGGCTGAAATTTTTGCTTGCTGAATAGCTTTGCGATAATTCGACCTAAACTTGTTTCTTATTTGAATGAAGTCTTGTCTCTGGTTTTGTTGACAAACTGTGTTCAGGAACTCTAGTGTCTTACGCATCTCATCCAATTTATTGGTGAACCAGTTACTTGGAAGGTTGATGGAGTTATTCCGCTATGTCTTCAGTGGGAATGCAGTATGCATTGCTGTCTGTAATCGATTGAGAAAGACTACACTCTTTTCATGTATATTTACGGCGTTGTCGTCAAGAAAGTCCCAATTGCAGGCATCCACGTAGTGATAAAAGTTAAACTTACCCAGTTTTTTTACAGGTCTACACTTCACTATATCACTTGATTTAATTTTGTTATTAGGTATTGATGTCAACGTACAGCAAACGCCAATATGATCTGAGAATCCTATATTAGCTTCTTCCACACTAAAAAGTTCATCACTATAGTTCGTAAAAACATTGTCTATGCAATTATTGTAGCGAGTATTAAAAGTCACAGTTTTTCTTAATCCGAAACTGGTCATCAGCCCGCACAACGTAACAGATTCTTCATCCAATTTATTGAATTTCACATTGAAGTCACAGCCGATAAGTAGCCACTTATCAGACGGCTTCAATTGCAACAGAATGTTATGAAGAATTTCTGTAAATCTAGCGAAATCAGCTTGAGGACTTCTGTAGACATTGATAATGTTAAGATTTTATGCAATAAGACAAATGCCAGTTAATTTACATATATTTTCTATGGAAAATTTGTCAATATCTAGGGCTATAAATTCTACATCCTTATACAACAACATTAGCGAGCCCCCGTAGCCATCTTTTCTGCAAAAGCCATCGGCGACCAGATAATTATTATGATTTAGACTTTCAATCTCATATTTTCTCAACCAATGTTCTGTTATACCAACTATTAAGGGTCTATTTTTTAACAAATAGGCATCCATTATTTCATGTTTGTTTCTTAATGATTGTACATTAATATACGTATATCATATTTATAGTCTCTTTGTTGGTATTATAATTATTGATTGTAGGACGTAAGTTAACAGTTGTTAATTGGTTGTCAGCTTCTGATTGGTACGTATCCGAAAAAAATTAAATTTTGTACAAGAATATTTTCCGGCCAAAATTCTGGTTGGTACAAACTATCTTTAAATTCAAGCTCCACGCCCAGCTTAAAAGATTTTGAAATATTTTGGTGGTTTTTAGTTAAACATTCAATCGATGGATTTGTGTTGGGTAGTTTATTTTTTATATAATTTGCTAAATCATTGTCCATCACATTTGCCTTTACTCCTCCGACAAAAAACCAAGCAATTTTGTCTGCTGCAGCAAATAAACCTGACTTTTCTCCCACCCCCCTAATGGTTTGTTGACGTATTTTACTTCGTTTACTATTATTATCTGCAATGGATATTGTGCGTGAGTTACTGGAAAAGAATTCATTTCGAACATTGCTGTGTTTACTATTGTCCACTGTCAGGTTATTTACTTTAGGTTTCTCCACAACAGTACTGTATGTTTTTTTGTTTTTAGTATTAGAATTTTTATTTTCCACTCTTTCTTTTATATTTACATCAGTAAAGTTGTTTGCGTGTCCCAATTCGAGCTGAACGATTTTTTCCTTCATGAGTTCAGATTTCTCAGTGAGCTCAATAAAAATGCGGTCCTTGTTAGCGATTATTTCTTTTAAATACTTTACTTCTATTTCTAGTGCAACAGTATTTACAGCAATAAGAGGTGTAGAAGCTGCTGAGCTTCCAGAAGTGATATTAGATGAATCACCGCTATTAATACAACAGATTATAATATTTTCATCCACAGTTTTGTCGTATTTTAATTTCTTAAGACACGAAGGGTGGTAAATCACTTCACATACCTTGCATTTTGGCCCTTTTAACGCTGCATGACCACATTTACATTACATATAATAGAACATATAATAGAACACCCGGTATAATTTCACATGATTCACCCGATGCAAGACAACATAATTACTTGTGTTAATTAAAACAAAAAATATACACATAGAATGACGTTACCGAGGCTGTGCGTGTTAAAATTCCACAAAAAGAAGTATGAATTGGGTGCATATAGCCAGCAAGTCAAAATGAGATGACTGTGTACTCTATATACTGAATGTACAATAGAATAGAATAACTTTTATTAACCAGTAACAATTACGATGCTATGAGTGATGTCAATTTAATACAGAGTAATTTCATAAATTTAACAAAAAAAATCACAGTACATATTGTATCACATTATATCACTACTATTCGAAATATAATCACAAGACAAAAGTATAATGCTTTATTTTAATACTCCTAAGATTCTATAATAGACTCAATATGCATAATTAGGTACATAACAGTCGGAAATAATATACGTATTATTGTTAATATTTGTATCTAGAAACTCTTAAGTGTTGTAAAAAACATTGTTGATTAAACAATTTTTAATACTGTTTTTAGAAGCTTTTATTTCCTTCATTTTGATATTTCTAGGAAGTTTATTATAAAAAACATACTAATATTTATATGCTGTACTTACTGTTCTAATCTGTTGTATTTAATATGTATATTTCCCTTCTATAGTGTGATAATCACGAAGTTTTTTAAATGGTTTTTGGCTTAATGTGCAACATATGAATAAAGGAAGAAGGCAAAAATGCATAAAATTCCGCACTATCTCAAAAATAAATTTTCACTAAAAATTTTTGGGCACTCTAAGTAAACTGAAGACGGCCCTGGTGTCTGTGAAGCTTAATAAATATTATGTTGATCATTCTATTCAGTTTATTCCAAGCCAAAAGATGTTTACTATTTAAAATGTTATTATAGTAATAAATACATATGTAAATGTGTCAGTAAGTATAAAAGATAGACTAAACAGTGACCGGGTTTTTTTGTTATACTTATTACAACTAATAGTAGGTACATTTCTGTATTATTATAGGTTGAGAATCGTAAACGAATTTGAGTTGTATTTAATTTCAAGACATTGTTAGAAATAAGTAAATGGGTAGCGTAATAAAATCAATTGACAGTTAGAATTGCTATAAACGAAGTATTAAAAAACAGGTCATGTCCTTACCCCCGAATTATTCATTTGCATAGCTGCAATTAAACTATTAAAAAGTACAAAATATTTCATTTTACATACAACAATATTACGTTAATGGTAATACGATAATTTATACTGATTAAAGCAGCGCATATAACGTAATAATTAATTCATTCGGAAAATATTTTTTGTTAGATATAAGAGTCCTAACAACTAAATATTCGGACAGTTGCTTTTTTGAAATAAAAAATTAGTCATTTTAACAAAAGCAATCAAATCTAACAAAATATTAAGAATTCGCAGAACGGAACATCTGTTAATAACAACACCAATAAATGCATATTTAATAAAAGTTTTTGCATGACGCATCCCTTTCATACTAACGGATCATATTTCTACACAAGTAATAAGATAATAATAACAACTTCTGACTACTTTATTTACTTTTAAGATATTCAGACATGGATAAATTACTTTTTTGTGTGAGATACAATAACAATTTTTAAAAGGCACGTACCTCTAAAAGGGTATCACATTTTTAAATTAGATTTGTACACATTAAGGTAGGTTAGTGTTACAGGGTCGGACTTGAAAAATTAATGAAACTTTCATATTCATTTTCTCGAAAATTATTCATTTGAAGAACAAACTTTATAAGGAAGATTTGCTCTACTCTATTCCACCTATCTGCCATTCATCCAAAACCCTTCAATTAATTTACACCATGTATAGGCTTTTTTTTCTTTGCGGTGAATCACTCTGCTTAACCTTCTTATATCTGTATGCCCTAGAGGTCTTCGTGAGTCTTTGTCTTTTCTGTTATTTTTCACCATTTTCTCCTGTCCTTGATAATATTTCCCCAGCCTTCCATAAGTAAGATATCTTTCAACACTTGCTCTTCCCACCGTGACTTGGGTCTTCCTCTTGGTCTACGGACTGTTTGTTTCAATTCAGTTACCTTCCTTAGTAGGTATTGGGATACCTGGGCAGACCCCCTCTCCTTTTTTCTGGCCACGCCTGCTGCGCTCTGATTGGCTATCCCTACTCCTGTAGCTCCTCCCCTTGCTTCTGATTGGTCGACGCCATCTTGGATGACACGCCTGCTGTTCTCTGATTGGACGAGCGCCATTTTGGATGACACGCCTGCTGTTCTCTGATTGAACGAGCGCCATTTTGGAACTTCGGGCGCCATTTACCACACCCTATGAATTCATGATGGGAAACTGTATTACCGACAACCTATGCATCGTCAATAGATGGCATCATGAAGGAATACCAACAAACTATGTACTACTAGAGGGCGTCATGAAGAAATCTGTATTACCAATTACGGACGTTCTGCTAATTGTTAAGAGAGGGAGCCAAGGTTTATCATTTTATATTTTATGCACTAAATCTTACCGATTTCTTAAAATAATTATCGTCATTTATACTTTAATTACATATAATAATTTAAGATAATTAATTCAGCATTAAAATTCTAAATTCAGCTTTAAACGCAAATCACGGACCTTCTACAAAAAGAAAACCTAATTACAATGTACTTAACCTATTGTGTTGTATGTATTAATCAGGTATATCCTCATGTTTATTTACAAGAACTTGACAAATAAACGATAATCCATTAAACATAATTTGCGCATGACAAATAAACGATAATCCATTAACCGTAATATCTCATTCTGCGCAAATTAAATTAAAATTACTACACATTACAGTAAGTGGACTACTCAGTAACATATTGGTCCTCGTAAAATTATTGTAAAAGAATAAAGAACTTCTGCTGTTATGTCTAGGTATATTAAAACTAATCTTTTGCAGTAAACTAGGACAATCCAGGTTGTTATGAAGTAAATTAAAAAAGAAACTTAATACTTATTATGATACTTCGTGTTTTCAAAGATATCATGTTAAATGTAATAAGTGAAGAAGAGTAATCAAAAAGAAGTGATTAGGATAAGTTATAGTAGATAAATAATCGATGAATTTCAAAAAAAATCGCTGCTGAACAGATTCTAGATGTATATTATAAAAGGGATACCAAATAATTGAACCATACTCCAGAGTTGATCTCACAAATGCGAAATATAAGATTCGGAGGCAATGCTTATCTGAAAAATCCCTACAGTTTCGATAAATAAACCCAAGTGCTCTATTGGCTTTTAATACCACTTGATTGACGTGTTCAATAAAAGAAAGAAATTTTTGTTATCACAAGTCGTAAGTCCTTCACTCGAGTTGAACGATTTAATATTTCACCATTTACAACAACATAATCATGAATAAGTGGTTGGTGTATTTTTGCATACGAAACAATGGAACATTTATTTACGTTTAAATTTAGGCGATTAGCTTTACACCAACCACATAGAAAGTTAATGTTAGACTGAAAATATAAGCAATCATTGATATCTCGTACTTGATGATATATTTTTAAATCGTCAGCAAATAATAGTTTCTCGCAGTGTATAGATAGATGAATACCACATAGACACGCCCATTCGTGACGGACATCTTGGAATACGTTCTGCCTGGTTCGGCCATCTTGTATCCCTACCCCTGGGCGTTTAATGTCATGCGTACTCTGCTATCTCTCTTTCTCTTTCCATCTCTCTCGCTAATACCTACTTAATACCACTTGATTGACGTGTTCAATAAAAAAAAAATTTGTTATCAAAAATAATTCCTAAGTCCTCCACTCGGGTTGAACGATTTAGTATTTCACCATTTACAACAACATAATCATGAATAAGTGGTTGGTGTATTTTTGCATACGAAACAATGGAACATTGATTTACGTTTAAATTTAGGCGATTAGCTTTACACCATTAAATTATTATTTACATGTGTTTATTCCATTTATAAATGAATCGTTGCTTTGGACACCACCCCGTTGCATTATTTTACATTTATTTCTTTATCAGTCCTACATTGCCGGAATTCAAATTTAACATTATTCACTTTGCTTTCATCTGATAACAGTATATGCGGAACTTCCCACGAGAGCTTATCAATCTTGATATATCCTTTCTGTTAATAACAATAATAGTTAATAATAATAAAATATTTTAGAATTTCATCGATGGAAAGACCAAATCCAGGAAAGCAATTTGTCCCTGTATGTTCTCCATACTTTATTTGTATTATTAACCAATGGCATTAAGAAAGATATTCACAACTGTCATCGCTCCTAATATGATTACATCACAAGGGGAAAGGTGTAAGACATTTAAAAACAAACGAACAAATAAAATTGGGAAAGCTTGTCCTTCAAGGATGGAGGTAACTAAAGACGGATCGAAGGTGTTATGCATTGAGCGTAATACAATTTAACTTAACTCTATGTTTTGTCTTATTATTATTCCTGTGTAGGCAGTTTAATAAATATTCAAGTAAATATAGATCGTGACAAATATATACATATAATTATATATAATATTAAATGTTAACGTATACTATGTCGCTATCTAATATTGATTCGTACCTTGTTGTGTTTGAACTGTAAATTCGTTCATTAAATTAAACTGCAGATTAAATGCATAATCTTTTAAATGTAGGTATATTATATTTCAAGAACGGTGTTATTTAAAATAAAATTGACAATGCAATTGAAACATTATAAATATATTTTTTATTATACCTGCATCACAATCGCTGATTAAAACACGCAAAAGCGTGCATAAACGGGCCTTTAAACCCTTAGTGCTTTAAAGCTGCCTAGGTAACAAGAAATCAACAACAATGTTAAAATAATACACTCTACAAATTTTGAACAATATTCATAGTAACCAAACAACAACTTTTATCCATTTCTATATCAACAATTAATGATGCAGATTATTTCGAAAAAGGTATTTCAATTTACTTTCTTGTTACAATTTTCAGAAGGTATAATAAAAAATAGCGTATAATAGACGTGTATAAGAACCTTTAAAGCACTGCTCCGTTAAAAGGCACTCGGCTTCGCCTCGTGCTTTTAAACCCGTCGTGCGTGCTTTAAAGGCTTGCTTATACACTTGTATTATAATATACTATTATGACTAGTTCATGGGATGCATACGTGATTAGCAGAGACGAGAATTAAAAGCTGATAAAGAAATAAATGTAAAATAATGCATCGGGGTGGTGTCCAAAGCAACGATTCATTTATAAATGGAATAAACACATGTAAATAATAATTTAAAATGTGAAATTTTATACACTCCTAATGTTGTTTTGTAAATCAAGTGGCAAATGTCAAGAAATGTCATTTAGATAGTCGTCCAAACAATTTTATATGTTGATGTTCATTTAGTTTATAAAGAAACCGGATGACTTCCCAGGTGTTCCAATGCCGCACATATGCTTTGCAGGTCAACCTCAATTAATAAACCCTGGGGTTATACATCCTTAGCCTAGAAACAGTCTTGAAACAAAAATGGCAGAGTCCGCCCTGTTGGACAAGAAATCAGAGTATGGGCGTGATAAAAATAAAACATATAAAGATATTTTACA
This sequence comes from Agrypnus murinus, assembly GCA_929113105.1. NCBI lineage: Eukaryota > Metazoa > Arthropoda > Insecta > Coleoptera > Elateridae > Agrypnus > Agrypnus murinus. The sequence continues at coordinate 92,400,984 of OV816027.1, forward strand.
AACATTTATTTAGTATACACAGCATAATACAAGTATATAGATCATAAGTTGTTTTCTATGACTATTGTAGTTCTACGGATCTCTGAGTCGTCGTTGTATGCCCTCGCAGAAATACTAATACGTATAAAGTCAGTGGAATGACTTGTTGACCCTGTAACCTTTCCTAATTCTTCGTTACTTTCATAGTTGGCACGATAATCATCCGGCTGCGTAGTTGCGGTCATATCTTCTGTCTCAACGACGGCAGTGTTTGCTCCCGTTCCTGTCTTCACAACAGATGCGCTATGGTGTACGTTTTTCACATGCCTTTTTAAGCTGTCTGTGCGTGAAAAACATTTGAAGCAGTTAGAACACCGGACTTTGATTGATTCGTGGACGCTTTTAATATGCCTTTTTAAGTGGTCACGACGTGAAAAAGTTTTGAAACAGGTAGAGCATTGGATTCTGTTTATTTCATGGACGGCTCTCTTGTGTATCTTGTAGGCATCAGAGTTTAAAAAAGTTTTGACACAGCTAGAACACTGGATTCTTTCTGATTCGTGCGTGGGTTTTACGTGTCTCTTGCAGGTGAATGGCCTCGCAAAAGACTTGAAGCAAACCGAACACTGTATGTTGCAACCCCTTCGACCAGAGTCATTCTTCTTACATACGTCGTTCACGTATTGATTCATTTCGGCTAATGAAGGAACAGGAACACTACCCCGCCTATTTATACTGATCGACCTGCGCAATCGGTTGTTCTCGGCTATAATCGTAAGCGTTCGGAGCAATATGTATGCGCGAGAATGAATCGCAGGTTCTATCCTAAGTGTATGTAACCCGGAACCGATGTCCGTACAATTTTAATTATCAAACTTACCATATAAACATGAATATCTACTACATTTGCTTTTCAAATTATCACTGATTCGCTTAGGCAGAAATGTAATGTGGTGTTCAGTAATAATAATTACACTTTGGCGACCTCTATTGGTAGTACATAGGTCGTCGATAATACAGATTTCTTCATGACTCCCTCTATTAGCAATACATACTAATTGTAGCATGACGCCCTCTATTGGCAGCACTACATATGCATACAATCAACCTAACCCTGGAATAAGTAGATGTAGGTACAATTAAAATCAATAAGTTTAAAGATATTTATTTACGCCGACATACACCAGCGGTCAGCGATAGCTGGAGAAATTATTATAGTAGGATTTCTAACGATGATAATTTAGAAAAATAGTTAAGTTTACATGTATATCTTGTGTGTGTGTGTTATATAAGTCTGTATATATGTAATTTCAAAGACAGTATATGACAATAAATTATCGTGAGAGATCTATACAAAACGTCATATATATATATATATATATATATATATATATATATTGCTGTGGATGGTAGTTTCAAAATTTTGGAAAATTTTGAAAATTTTGTGAAAATCTAAAATCTTTGTTAAATACTAACACTTTTGGAATATTTTTATCAACTTTCCAGTTAAAAATAAATTTGAGGTATTTTATGGTGTGTCATTGATTTTGAAATCAATGTGTATACTTTTTAATAAGGTTAAATAATACATGTTTCATTATTTATTATCAAATAGCTTACTCACCGATTACTTAAGTGTACGTAACATCCAGTTGTTCGAAAGTTTTTGTTATGATGTAATTCAATTATGTATAATTTCAAATGAGCATTATCGACGGGTTATGTGATTCTTTTAAGGTTTTGTTTATGTAAATAGTTCGTTATTATTGCGTAAAAGTATTGTGTAATAATCTGTAATAGATGTGTCACTTTTATAAAGAGTAATAATCTGCTATTATGTATTATATGTTGTAAATAGTGTAGTCATTGTATTAGATCATAAGGTGACGTCAAATTATGTAAATAGGAAATAGTATTTAAGCTTAGAAAATCATAATTTTAGGGAGTTCCTGATAGAAAGCGACGCAGTAAAGTCGTGTAAGAAATATAGTAAATATGTAAATAATCACTTACTGTTAAACGACGAAAGAGTAAAGATATTATAGTAAATCCAGTAAAGTCGTGGCTGATAATATTGTAAATAAATAGTTAAGTTGGTTGATGTATGGAATACGGCGAAAGTATTAAAAGGTTGTAAATTGTAAAAGTGTATAAAGAACCACCTTTTAAAGTTAATTTACTTGCTAAATAAGCAAGATAATAAATCTTCGATTAAAACCATCAATCGGTGTTTTATTTAATTAAACACAAAAAGCAAATACCAGTTCTTCGAAAAAGGGAAATTGTACCCGCAGTTAATAAACAAAAGTGAGTTCCAAAATCAAGTGTTTGGATGATATATGGAAAATCCATCCAAAAGGAAGACAGTCAACCCTGAATTGGAGACCAGCCCTGGGTCAACATAAAGTGATCTACTCTGCCAATGGTTTGGGAAAGAAGACATCTATAGTTAAAGGAAAGAAAGAATATTATAAAAAGGTAGGAAGTTATTTCCGTCTATATTGGCATTTGCTGAAGAAAAGACTATTGTTTGTAAAGTGTAGTAAAGTGATTTGAACAATTTAGTAATAGTTAAAATTAATTAAGATTTCACTTTTAAAAGTGTTTTTAAATTTCAATTTGTATATTTTTTTTAATACCACAAGAATCCACATTCACCCTGAGATGAGTCTTTATTAAATATAATTCTGTTAATTTAAGTTATTTAACTGGCGCCCAACTCTCTTACGTAAACTTGAGTTAATCAAGAACTAACGTAACATTAATTTTATATAACCATTGCATTATTAAATCTATTAAAAGGTAATTTCAAATCATATTAGAATTTATAAAAGAGGGAAGTTGAGAAGCATTTCCAAAGTTCACAGTCATTTTAAAAAATCAATTTAATTATAAAGTAATTATCTACGATCGAACGGCAATTATTCACAGTTTCAAAATAAATAATAAAATTTTTAAAAATAATTTATTATTGTTAATTATCCAATATCACTGCATTTATATATGGCGACCGACAACGTGGGACATTTGTGGTAGATATAGCCTTTTGTGGTTTATATAATCTTTTGAAAAATAGTAGGTTATAGTAGCTTTTAATAGATTATTTGGCTTTTGAGATTATTTAATTTTTGTAGGTTATTTTGCGTATAGTAATTTAATTGGCTGATTAGGATTATTTTAGCTTGTTTAGATTATAATAGCATAATTAAGAGATATAGAAAAGATTTTTAGTGGTTAATGTATGACGTCAGTTAAAAATATATATTCTGCCGCGGAAAGTAATTTAGTATTAAAAAAGAAGTATACAGATAAAGAATTAGTTGTGTCTGAGAAGCAGAAAGCTTTAACCAGTTCAGTAATGGAGGGGAACGGCGAAGAAGGCAAGCCAGCGCAATCTGAACTTTCGCAAATGTTGGCACAAATGCAGGAAATGATGAACAAACAATCTGAAGAAATAAAAAAAGAAAGGGAACAAGACAAAGAAGAACTGAATACAAAATTAGACAAACAATCCAAAGATCAAGAGAAACGTGATAAAGAAATGAAAGAAGAAATGAGAATTCAATCAGAAACTTTGAAACAAGAAATTAAAAATGATATAAAGGAAATAAAACAAGAATTAAAAGATGATATTGAGGCGATTACAAAAGAGATTAATAGTAAAGTAGAAGCATTGAAAATAGACAATGAAAAGAAATTTACAGAATTAGAACAAAAACATGAATCCTTTTCACAAGAAATAACAAAAGTAAAAGGAATTCAAGATACTCATTTAATATATTTTAAAAATAAGATAGGCGAAGTTCAAGGAAATTGTATTCAAAGATCCGAATGTATAGAAGAGGATTTGAAACAAATTACTGTTCAGGTTAATGAATTAAAAAGTATCCAAACTGAATCAAGTTTAGGACAACATTCATGCGTACCTATTGTGTTACCGTCTTTGAGCGAACAAAATATTACTAAATTTTATGGGGATAAAAGAATGCATCCTAAGACTTTTATAAAGAATATAAAATCGTATTTGGGTAATGTGAAAATAAGTCTTAAACAATCATATAATTTCGATTATGAATTATCAATTATTCGTGGACTGATGAAAGGAGAAGCAGAAAAATGGTTTTCAATAAATGAAAATAAATTCTTCCATTTTGAAGATTTTGAAAGGTTATTTTTGGCGCAATATTGGGGTTTATCAGAACAAGAAAAAGTCGTAGAGAATTTAACATTTGGAAGATTTAACCCTCTTCAAGGGACTACAAGAGAAAATTATGCCTTGAATAAAATGTTTATGATTAACCAATTAGACAATCCGATAGAAGAGGCGGTTGTAATCAAACAATTAGCTAAACATTTTGATAGACCTATACTCGAGAAGGTCTATACGGACGATATAAAAGAGTTTGAACGGTTTTTGCAAATATTAAAAAACTTTGACGTACTAGATAATCTTAAAAGAGATTCAACAAGACCTGGTCCAAGAAATCTGAATTTTATGCAATCTAATTCTAGTTTGTCATATAGAAATAGAGATAATTATCGGGGAAATTTTAAAAATCCAGTTAATACTAATAGATTTGATGAACGAGATGAGAATAGTAAATATAACAGACGTGATAAAGTTGAGCAGGAATACGGTAGGAATAGTAAGGAGGGTAACTCTTATAAGTATAATACGGAGCGAGAGGTATCACGTAACATGCCTAGTCGTTTATATAGTCCTACGAGAGAGAAGCTTGTAAGTTTTGAGGAAAAGGAATCACAGAAAGAAGACGAGAAAAATTTTTAATTGCTTGTACCACTACTCAACACAATCAGGTAGAACCACAAGAATATTTTCATTTTTCTAAGGGTGGTGGTACAGAATCAAAAGAGAAAGAACTAGTTATAAATTCAATAAAATTAGGAAAGATAGATGTAGTAAATAATACCAATAAGGAAATTATAAAGGAGGAAATAGTGATTGACAAATTAGAATGTAAAAAAAAATCTAAGAAGGAGGCTGTTGTAGTTAAACATATTAATGATAAAGAAGTGAAATTAACAAACAAAAAGAAAGTGAAAAATTTAAAAGAATTAGGAAAGGTAGATTATAGTAAAAAAGGTAAGAAAAAGGTTGTTATGGGTAAACAAATTAGGAGTAAAAGGGTAAATTTAAAATACAAAGAAAAGAAAAATAAACGTAATAAAATCATGATTAGTAATTTTAAAATTATGAAGAAAAATAGGAAGTTTGATAGAGGAAGAGGGAAAAATAGTAGGATTGTAAATAAACTCTGGAAAAAGCAAATATTACCAGTTGATAATATTCATCTAACGAACTATAAAAGCAGAAGAAAGAAATAAAGATCTTTGTAGAATAATTATTTAATTAGAACTTACATAACCATTTGTGACAAGAAACCCAGATATGACGTAATTTTAAAATGATTCAGACTTTATATAACTGATTTGACTTTATATAATAAACAGGCTTATGAAATTTTATACCCAATTTGGACTTATGTTTATGTATTTGTTATTGAAAATAAAGAAGGGAATAGTTTGAATATGATTGAAGAAAGATAATTGAAATATTTATTAAAATAGGGGAAAATGGGGTTTAAAGTATGATAATTATATGATGAATAGGATTGGGACGAGGATTGATAAGATGTAATTATTATTGTAAATATTGTAGATAGTTTAGTTAGTAGATTTAGAATAGGGCAAGTTTATTGGGATAAAAGATTAAAATACAAAAAAATATTGGTGTTTAAAAATAAAACTAGTTTAACATTTGTTATTTAACATTTTTGTGTTTAAAAGTAAAATTGCATTTTTCAATTTTATTTGAAACAGGAGGGGATAAATGCTGTGGATGGTAGTTTCAAAATTTTGGAAAATTTTGAAAATTTTGTGAAAATCTAAAATCTTTGTTAAATACTAACACTTTTGGAATATTTTTATCAACTTTCCAGTTAAAAATAAATTTGAGGTATTTTATGGTGTGTCATTGATTTTGAAATCAATGTGTATACTTTTTAATAAGGTTAAATAATACATGTTTCATTATTTATTATCAAATAGCTTACTCACCGATTACTTAAGTGTACGTAACATCCAGTTGTTCGAAAGTTTTTGTTATGATGTAATTCAATTATGTATAATTTCAAATGAGCATTATCGACGGGTTATGTGATTCTTTTAAGGTTTTGTTTATGTAAATAGTTCGTTATTATTGCGTAAAAGTATTGTGTAATAATCTGTAATAGATGTGTCACTTTTATAAAGAGTAATAATCTGCTATTATGTATTATATGTTGTAAATAGTGTAGTCATTGTATTAGATCATAAGGTGACGTCAAATTATGTAAATAGGAAATAGTATTTAAGCTTAGAAAATCATAATTTTAGGGAGTTCCTGATAGAAAGCGACGCAGTAAAGTCGTGTAAGAAATATAGTAAATATGTAAATAATCACTTACTGTTAAACGACGAAAGAGTAAAGATATTATAGTAAATCCAGTAAAGTCGTGGCTGATAATATTGTAAATAAATAGTTAAGTTGGTTGATGTATGGAATACGGCGAAAGTATTAAAAGGTTGTAAATTGTAAAAGTGTATAAAGAACCACCTTTTAAAGTTAATTTACTTGCTAAATAAGCAAGATAATAAATCTTCGATTAAAACCATCAATCGGTGTTTTATTTAATTAAACACAAAAAGCAAATACCAGTTCTTCGAAAAAGGGAAATTGTACCCGCAGTTAATAAACAAAAGTGAGTTCCAAAATCAAGTGTTTGGATGATATATGGAAAATCCATCCAAAAGGAAGACAGTCAACCCTGAATTGGAGACCAGCCCTGGGTCAACATAAAGTGATCTACTCTGCCAATGGTTTGGGAAAGAAGACATCTATAGTTAAAGGAAAGAAAGAATATTATAAAAAGGTAGGAAGTTATTTCCGTCTATATTGGCATTTGCTGAAGAAAAGACTATTGTTTGTAAAGTGTAGTAAAGTGATTTGAACAATTTAGTAATAGTTAAAATTAATTAAGATTTCACTTTTAAAAGTGTTTTTAAATTTCAATTTGTATATTTTTTTTAATACCACAAGAATCCACATTCACCCTGAGATGAGTCTTTATTAAATATAATTCTGTTAATTTAAGTTATTTAACTGGCGCCCAACTCTCTTACGTAAACTTGAGTTAATCAAGAACTAACGTAACATTAATTTTATATAACCATTGCATTATTAAATCTATTAAAAGGTAATTTCAAATCATATTAGAATTTATAAAAGAGGGAAGTTGAGAAGCATTTCCAAAGTTCACAGTCATTTTAAAAAATCAATTTAATTATAAAGTAATTATCTACGATCGAACGGCAATTATTCACAGTTTCAAAATAAATAATAAAATTTTTAAAAATAATTTATTATTGTTAATTATCCAATATCACTGCAATATATATATATATATATATATATATATATATATATAATATATATATATATAAAATTAGAGCTAAAAATTAATCCTATATGGTGAAAACGCAACTATTCATGAAAATACGGGGTACATGATCCTAATCGATTATAATTTATATTATACAAAGGAGTAGGTACAATCGGTTTATGTTATGCTCCCTTCGGCAGAATAATTATACTATGCAGGACGCCAAGTAAGATTCCATGCCTACGGGTAATTACGCCGACTACGAATACTATGCAAACACGATCCAACAAGTTGAGACAAGTAGAAACCTGTTGAGCCGTTGTATTACGGACGTTTTAATGATGATTTCCTCCCTCCCTCTTCAGAAGGTAATAAATAGCAGAAGCAATAGGTCTACTTATTTAGTCACGATTCGACTGTGTTGCTGCTGCTGCTGCTGCCTGTCCATGGCATTCTACAAAGCTGTTCAACATAATAATAATAATAGATGGGAATATATTTATTTACACGGGACGTGAAGATAGAGTAGAATGTTTTTATTGCCGAGTTAACATTTTCAAATGGGAACCATCGGATAACCCAAGCAGCGTAGAGCACCTGAAATGGTCACCACATTGCGTGTTTGCAAACGTGTTAGCACCCATTAGCGATGAAAGTGGTAGAGACGTTTGCGGTTAAAAGTAATCAGATACAACATAGAATATAACGTGAGGGAAGATGTTACCAATCAAGGTGCTAATAATATTAGCAATCTTGTACGAGGGTGTAGTGTACGTTGCAAAACTCCCAGATACAACAGCAGCTTTTATTTCCTATGACTTCAATACGAGTGTTTGGTATGGAATGCAACCAGTGACGTTGCAACAAATGGGAATGTTTAAACACGAGGTCGGCAATAGAACGCAAGAAGTACGATTCAGGGTCAAATTCGTGTACCCAACACATACTAAGGACAGTGAGTGGCAAACCATCGGGAATAGTCCGGTAGAACAATGTAAAGTCAGCAGCGAAACGTGTTATGCTTCTGTGGTGACCTTGGGCACCCTGTTAGTTGCAGTAGTGGGTGTAAGCATGGAAATATATTGTATCGCTCGTTATCGTTACCATTAAAGACCATGACCTTGTACCCCACCCGTCAACTCAGTATATAAACGCATATGCAAGAATACTTCAGTAGTACAGCATCATGGACGTGGTAGAGGCAACCGTTTTAGTAACATTCGATTTTGAGGAAGACGACGATGAAATGAGAGACGAAGAACTATAAGGTGGGAACGTCGCGAAAACTTTAGACCACCACAAAGAGGCATTCGTTAAACGCGTCAAAGAGAAGCGTGTTCTTGAAACTGGTTATCTGGTGTTTGCGCTAGTGACGTTTGCATCTTCAATGGATTTAAATGGGGAAAGCATATGGTTGGATGGAAAAGGTGCGACATCGCCGAAACAGTTGGAAGAGCCGTTAAACGAATGGTACGATACAAATATAAAAAGTCCCATCATGACATGTATAGACAAGTATAATGTGGGCAAGTTTCGAACGAAACATTTGTGTCGTATTACCATCTTAACAATGGAGAGTTAAAGTGTTGTGATGTTTATCCGCGTAAAGAACAATGAATCAAGGTGCTGAAACATCCAGCGCATTATTTAGTGAAAATTACGCCGGGACTTAACGATATATTACTTAAATAAAAGATAAATGTGCTCTGTAAATACAAGGTTGTAAGATTTGAAATATGTAATCCCCTGATACATCAAAGTCAATCTTAATGTGTAAACAATTGTATAGGTATTGTGAAATGTAGTGAGTTAAATAAACCATGCAAATATGTCACATTATATTGTTTCATTTAAGAATGAACTCCTACACATACATAGAAAAATTAAAAAGCGAACCTAAGATTTAAAAAGAAAACATTTTAATGCTATTTTAATTTCAATGAGACTCTTACCTAACCATGTTTATAAAAGAATGCGGACGAAAGGTGAACAAGACCGCAAGGGCAATAAGTGCAAATACAAGTACAAATGTTACATGTAGTTGAGAACAGAAGAAAGAAAGCAGACGTTGTTGAGAACAGACGAAACCAGGCAAGGTCAACGAGATTGTATTTACACCGAAAGGAGTGGGGGCATAGATATATCTATAACTTCAAGCCGCACCACTCAGCTAGATCCAAACATTTGAAAGCATCATTCAGCTTCTAGAAAGTTTAAAATTTTTTGTAAAATTTTGTTCAATTTTATTAAAAGGATCGAGTGTATTAAGCGGGGATTCCACCGAAAACGTTAAACAAGTGTTATCTGCTTTACCACCGTCCGAGAACGTTGTGTGTGCTTTGGAACTGGTAGCATTGTATCCGGAAAGAATTCAGTGTGACATCGACTTGCAAAACGTTCTTGTATAAAGATGTGGATGTGTTATAGTTCGCAATCGTGGCCTAAGGCTATTGATATTAAAAGTGCAGTACAGAGAGTGCAGGAAGAGTTACGCGATCTACGCTTTGATGCCGATCACGAAGCAGTCTATGGTTTAGGGAAATATTTTACCGATAAAGAGTGTAAAGAAAGAGTTCTAAAGTTTCAGAAAGGGGTAGACTTGTGTGAATCGTATTTAAAAGGAAATATCTGTATAGATTGCTGGTTGGATAAATTAAATAAGGAAGGTTTGGAATCATTTACGTCAACAATAGAAGAGTTTGTAGACAACAAAAAATGGGCAACCGAAAGAAACGTGTTACGATCAAGGAGAATAATAAAATACATTATTTATTTACGTGGAATTACGCCTACCGACAAGCACGAATATCATTGTGGATGGAAAGTGTTGTAGATCGGTGTCGGTTTCAAAGACGTATCGAGAAATGTGGTGTAGTGTTAAATAGAATTTTAGATATAGAACATAGACATAAAATTTATATTGATCGCTTTAGTAAGGTTTGATTGTAATGCATATTATAAGCTGGCTTTTGTATCTTATATACTATAAATAAAATAACATATTGAGAAAAACGTATATTTTTTATATCACGTCTACACTACAGAAGTCGTCAAATTTTTAATAAAGCTAACCATAATTATATTAGCGGTTTTTCTAACATTTAGTAACTTTGTGCTAAAAGCGACAACAGCACAATTTCGTTCCTGTTTTACAAATGACGAATGAAGTTGCAAGTACAGCGTGTTGTTCTGTATATCTAACAAACTAATAAGGTAAGTACATTGTGTTCTGTGATGTAGTGTCATAGAATGGTAACACTTTGTTTTAAGTATAGTGAATTATAGTTTTAATGGCTTATAGGGAGTCTACAATTATCATTTCTACTCAAAAGAGGAATAATTTATAAGTTTAATTTTTTAATAATGCATGGTCATATATTGGTTCAATAAATTACATTAAACCCAGTAATTGACCGAAGTGGTCATTCACTGGTTTAGCGCCAAAATTTGAAAAATCTTAAATAATATTTATGTAACAACACGAGGTGGGTTTGTTAGTAATATTTCAAATGTACAAATGGTTATGATTTTATGAACCCATATTTGACCGGGTTTTAATGTCTGTGTCACAATTTAAATAAAAGCGGTCATTTACTGGATTTATTATTAAATCTAGTAAATACCAACGCTTAGTGGATGTATTACGAATTTATTAACTCCATTTTTATTTGTCAATGGTAGGGTCAATATGCCAGTAATCGATCACTTAAAGAAATATAAATTTATAACTTTGTAAATCTTATCAGTTTTCTAGTAGTTAACCACAAACTACCCAGTGTTTAATTAAATTTTCCCAGTAATTGGCCAGTGTTATAATATAACAAATAAAATATCAGTTTTATTATATATTTTATAGAGCCACATAGTATGTATTACATAAAGAAAAACGAACCTTCTTAAAATATCAAAATATATGTATATTTGTCTTTGTTCATACCAAAAGCATGATTAAAACAATACAACTACAATATATGTAGTAATAATTAGTATGTAGTAAAGATCTTAAGGGGGGGCGGTAGGGAAAGGTCGTGAATGTCGCTTTATTCGATTTATAAATCATTTGAAAAGTTTTTGAAATCTAATTTTTATAAATATGATTCTTCTGAAAAAGCTATTTGCTAAGAGACGTAGATGTGTTTATTATGCTATTAAATGTTACCGTAAAATGGGGTGAATCGCAACTAGAGTCTGAATAGCAACAAAGTTGCAGACAGTTTTCGTTTTATTGCTCAAGATTGTATAGATTGTTTTGTTGCTCAATATTTATTTTAGCGATTTGATTTTTTTTGTAAATTCCCAACACTTTCGTGAATTAAAATATTAAGTCAGCAGCAAAACTGATTTTATTGTTAAGATTCTAAAAATATGCCCCGCTTTAGTTTTAATGCTTTTGGAACATGGAAATAACTTTACTTGCAGAACCTATTTAAAACTTTAAAACAAATTTTAGGGATTGCCAGAAGACACCCGCAACATTATTGTAAACTACTTTTGTGTTTGCAAAACGAAAATTTAAATTTGGTTCAATGAAAATTTTTTAGTTTTAAGTCGTAATAATTTGTATTTAACAGTGGCGTGCGGTGAGAATTTAGGTTAGGGAAGCAACTACGATTTTAATTATAATACACCTGGGTACAGGCGCCGATTAACGGGGAGAAAAAAATCCCGCCCCCCCCAATTTAGAAATAAGTATACATAGAATAGAAACACAGAATGCTTGTTTAATTATTATTTATTAAAATAATTATTTTTCCAAAAATTTTCCGCTCAAAATACTTCTCTGGATCCGTCCCTGCTAGGTACAATAAAACAGTGTTATAATTATTCAACTTAAAAGTTTTCAAAGAACAACTTTTAAAGGTCAACGTGTGTTTTTATAATATAAAAATATATCAATTGTTTCTATTTTGTGATAATTAAATTAGATTACTTGATGAAAATGAATTTCAACAGTTTTGAATGCTCTTTCTAAAGATATTTTAAGATTAGATATTTCTAAATTAGAAATACATACATAGCTCTAAACTGCAATCACACACGAGAACATAACTACACAGAATGACTATTGTTGTTTCTGGCCAGTTTTGTATTATAAATTGAAACTACTTTTAAATTGAAACAAATATTTTGTTGGGGCATTTTTGAAAGTAAAGAATTTTGATGTTACCTGCAATTTTTTATTTAAAAGCAAAAATTTTTCTGTGTATAAAAATGAAGTACTTAAATCGTTTTCACAATCTTAATATTAAATTACCTTTATTTTTAAAAATACAAATACATTTATAAACAAAAGTTGTTTAGGTCGAAAACTTAAGCCCGATTACAAATGAAATTGTTGAAATAAAAAATACGCCGGGACTTAACGAGATATTAAAGCTTTATATAAGAATTTCGGATGTGGTAATCGCGTTCGAGTACGCGAACGTCAACGTGTGTTTTTATAATATAAAAATATATCAATTGTTTCTATTTTGTGATAATTAAATTAGATTACTTGATGAAAATGAATTTCAACAGTTATGGAATGCTCTTTCTAAAGATAGATTAAGATTAGATATTTCTAAATTAGGAATACATACATAACTCTAAACTGTAATCACACACGAGAACATAACTACACAGAATGACTATTGTTGTTTCTGGTCAGTTTTGTATTTTTAAATTGAAACAACTTTTAAAATGAAACAAATATTTTGTTGGGGCATTTTGAAAGTAAAGAATTTTGATGTTACCTGCAATTTTTTATTTAAAAGCAAAATTTTTAAAGGCTATAGAATTTATTATTATCTATACCTCAACAATTCTCAACATTATGTATGTTAGTCATAAGGAAAGAATTGAAAAAGATGCATTAAATATTTGTTAGATATTTCAATAATATTATTAATAATTACGTAATTATAAAGTTTTAATATTTTATCTCTTGGGTATCTCAATTGTATTACATTTTAATTTATATAAAAATTATATTTCCTTCCTTTAAGTGCTTGAATGACGATTGATCACACGTCGCCCGCCGGGTATTTAATAAGTTCGAAACAAATAATTAATAAACGATTGACATAAATAATTCTAAACTGTACCGGTGCATTCACCCTATCTGTACAAATCGAATGTAGAAAGCCGATGAACTTATGCCGTATCAACGGGTGAAAGGGAATGCGGATATTAAAGCTTGTATGCACTTTTACGTGTAACGGTAATCGCATAATATATATTAATTCATATGTTCGTATGTATACATGGTTGCCGTAGAAGGGGTAGATGGCCGGTTCTGGCACCTCACCTCCTCACCTCGGGTAGGCAACCATGTATACATACGAACATATGGGTTAATGTATAGTTACTGTCTTCGAGGTAATGCGATTATATAATGCATGACGTTATATATTAATAATATAATTGAATTTATTAAATTATGTGTTCTAATTAAAAACGGTTAACGTTATTATCAAAGACCGAAATTAAAAATAACAAAATCAGAGAATTTCGGGTAATTCAAAATCATTTTGATTTTTATTTTATTAACATTGTTGACCTTGAGAATACGTTGTTGTCATATTGTTGATCATTGTTGCCACGTTTAGAGATAGGTTCAAGGTCACCATGTGTTAGAGAGAGGTAGGTTCAAGGTCACCATGTGTTAGAGAGATAGATTCAAGGTCACCATGTGTTAGAGAGAGATAGGTTCAAGGTCACCAACATTGGGTGACCTTGAGAATGCGTTGTTGCCATATTGTTGACCTTGAGAATGCGGTGTTGCCATATTGATGGCCTTGAGAATGCGTTTTTGCCATATTGTTGGCCTTGAGAATGCGGTGGTGCCATATTGTTGACCTTGAGAATGCGGTGTTGCCATATTGATGACCTTGAGAATGCGGTGTTGCCATATTGTTGACCTTGAGAATGCGGTGTTGCCACGTTTACGTGACAGAGATAGATTCAAGGTCACCATGTGTTAGAGAGAGAGATAGGTTCAAGGTCAATGTCATGAGTGGGGGGTGGGTTCAGAACTCTCAATTCTTATCTACTAATGCTCTAGCTGTTTCAAAACTTTTTCACGTCGTGACCACTTAAAAAGGCATATTAAAAGCGTCCACGAATCAATCAAAGTCCGGTGTTCTAACTGCTTCAAATGTTTTTCACGCACAGACAGCTTAAAAAGGCATGTGAAAAACGTACACCATAGCACATCTATTGTGAAGACAGGAACGGGAGCAAACACTGCCGTCGTTGAGACAGAAGATATGACCGCAACTACGCAGCCGGATGATTATCGTGCCAACTATGAAAGTAACGAAGAATTAGGAAAGGTTACAGGGTCAACAAGTCATTCCACTGACTTTATACGTATTAGTATTTCTGCGAGGGCATACAACGACGACTCAGAGATCCGTAGAACTACAATAGTCATAGAAAACAACTTATGATCTATATACTTGTATTATGCTGTGTATACTAAATAAATGTTTGTAAAATATCTTTATATGTTTTATTTTTATCACGCCCATACTCTGATTTCTTGTCCAACAGGGCGGACTCTGCCATTTTTGTTTCAAGACTGTTTCTAGCCTAAGGATGTATAACCCCAGGGTTAATTAATTGAGGTTGACCTGCAGAGCATATGTGCGGCATTGGAATACCTTGTAAGTCATCCGGTTTCTTTATAAACTAAATGAACATCAACATATAAAATTGTTTGGATGACTATCTAAATGACATTTCTTGATATTTGCCACTTGATTTACAAAACAACATTAGGAGTGTATAAAATTTCACATTTTAAATTATTATTTACATGTGTTTATTCCATTTATAAATGAATCGTTGCTATGGACACCACCCCGATGCATTATTTTACATTTATTTCTTTATCAGCTTTTAATTCTCGTCTCTGCTAATCACGTATGCATCCCATGAACTAGTCATAATAGTATATTATAATACAAGTGTATAAGCGCCTTTAAAGCACGCACGAGGCGATGCCGAGTGCCTTTTAACGGAGCAGTGCTTTAAAGGCTCTTATACACGTGTATTATACGCTATTTTTTATTATACCTTCTGAAAATTGTAACAAAAAAGTAAATTGAAATACCTTTTTCGAAATAATCTGCATCATTAATCGTTGATATATAAATGGTTAAAAGTTGTTGTTTGGTTGCTATGAATATTGTTAAAAATTTGTAGAGTGTATTATTTTAACATTGTTGTTAATTTCTTGTTACCTAGGCAGCTTTAAAGCACTAAGGGTTTAAAGGCCCGTTTATGCACGCTTTTGCGTGTTTTAATCAGCGATTATGATGCAGGTATAATAAAAAATATATTTATAATGTTTCAATTGCATCGTCAATTTTATTTTAAATAACACCGTTCTTGAAATATAATATACCTACATTTAAAAGATTATGCATTTAATCTGCAGTTTAATTTAATGAACGAATTTACAGTTCAAACACAACAAGGTACGAATCAATATTAGATAGCGACATAGTATACGTTAACATTTAATATTATATATAATTATATGTATATATTTGTCACGATCTATATTTACTTGAATATTTATTAAACTGCCTACACAGGAATAATAATAAGACAAAACATAGAGTTAAGTTAAATTGTATTACGCTCAATGCATAACACCTTCGATCCGTCTTTAGTTACCTCCATCCTTGAAGGACAAGCTTTCCCAATTTTATTTGTTCGTTTGTTTTTAAATGTCTTACACCTTTCCCCTTGTGATGTAATCATATTAGGAGCGAAGACAGTTGTGAATATCTTTCTTAATGCCATTGGTTAATAATACAAATAAAGTATGGAGAACATACAGGGACAAATTGCTTTCCTGGATTTGGTCTTTCCATCGATGAAATTCTAAAATATTTTATTATTATTAACTATTATTGTTATTAACAGAAAGGATACTGTTATCAGATGAAAGCAAAGTGAATAATGTTAAATTTGAATTCCGGCAATGTAGGACTGATAAAGAAATAAATGTAAAATAATGCAACGGGGTGGTGTCCAAAGCAACGATTCATTTATAAATGGAATAAACACATGTAAATAATAATTTAATGGTGTAAAGCTAATCGCCTAAATTTAAACGTAAATCAATGTTCCATTGTTTCGTATGCAAAAATACACCAACCACTTATTCATGATTATGTTGTTGTAAATGGTGAAATATTAAATCGTTCAACTCGAGTGGAGGACTTAGGAATTGTTTTTGATAACAAATTTTTCTTTTATTGAACACGTCAATCAAGTGGTATTAAGTAGGTATTAGCGAGAGAGATGGAAAGAGAAAGAGAGATAGCAGGGTACGCATGACATTAAACGCCCAGGGGTAGGGATACAAGATGGCCGAATCAGGCAGAACGTATTCCAAGATGTCCGTCACGAATGGGCGTGTCTATGTGGTATTCATCTATCTATACACTGCGAGAAACTATTATTTGCTGACGATTTAAAAATATATCATCAAGTACGAGATATCAATGATTGCTTATATTTTCAGTCTAACATTAACTTTCTATGTGGTTGGTGTAAAGCTAATCGCCTAAATTTAAACGTAAATAAATGTTCCATTGTTTCGTATGCAAAAATACACCAACCACTTATTCATGATTATGTTGTTGTAAATGGTGAAATATTAAATCGTTCAACTCGAGTGAAGGACTTACGACTTGTGATAACAAAAATTTCTTTCTTTTATTGAACACGTCAATCAAGTGGTATTAAAAGCCAATAGAGCACTTGGGTTTATTTATCGAAACTGTAGGGATTTTTCAGATAAGCATTGCCTCCGAATCTTATATTTCGCATTTGTGAGATCAACTCTGGAGTATGGTTCAATTATGAGTATGAATTTGAAATTCATCGATTATTTATCTACTGGAACTTATCCTAATCACTTCTTTTTGATTACTCTTCTTCACTTATTACATTTAACATGATATCTTTGAAAACACGAAGTATCATAATAAGTATTAAGTTTCTTTTTTAATTTACTTCATAACAACCTGGATTGTCCTAGTTTACTGCAAAAGATTAGTTTTAATATACCTAGACATAACAGCAGAAGTTCTTTATTCTTTTAAAATAATTTTACGAGGACCAATATGTTAATGAGTAGTCCACTTACTGTAATGTGTAGTAATTTTAATTTAATTTGCGCAGAATGCGATATTACGGTTAATGGATTATCGTTTATTTGTCATGCGCAAATTATGTTTAATGGATTATCGTTTATTTGTCAAGTTCTTGTAAATAAACATGAGGATATACCTGATTAATACATACAACACAATAGGTTAAGTACATTGTAATTAGGTTTTCTTTCTGTAGAAGGTCCGTGATTTGCGTTTAAAGCTGAATTTAGAATTTTAATGCTGAATTAATTATCTTAAATTATTATATGTAATTAAAGTATTCAAAATAATTTTACTGAAGCTGATAATTCTTCATCCAGCGGTGTAGATGTTAGCAACATTAATGCATGTAACATGTATAACACAATCGTAATTGGTTCAATATCCTCCGAGGAGATACTTAGTGCTATTGGAGAACTGAATAATGTAAAATCTTTGGGACCTGATAGTATTCCCGTTTACATAATTAAAGCATGTCGCGAGTTTCTAGTGACGCCACTTTTGAAAATCTTTAATCTGATTTTAAGTAGCAATTGTTTTCCCACAAAATGGAAAAATGCCAGTATAGTGCCTGTGCATAAAAAGGGTTCCAGATCTGATGTAACTAATTACCGCCCAATAGCTCTTCTCAGCGTATTCTCTAAGATTTTTGAAAAAGTAGTTAACAATAGATTACGTCCTCAAGTTACAAATTTAATCACACCCAGACAACACGGTTTTGTAAGTAAAAAGTCAACTGTTACCAACCTAGGTATTTTTTCACAATTTGTCAGTGAGGCTTTGGAAAATCAATATCAAGTTGATGTAGTGTTTACTGACTTTTCCAAAGCCTTTGATACTGTCGCTCATTCATTATTATTACATAAACTTGATCATCTAGGATTTTCAAACAATCTTGTTGGACTCTTCGAGTCTTACCTTTCTCACAGAGTCAGTTCTGTAATCTGCAATGGCTATACATCTAAACCCTTTATAGTACCTTCTGGAGTGCCACAAGGTAGCATTTTAGGTCCGTTATTTTTTATTATTTTTGTCAATGATATATGTAATTCTTTGTGCCACTCCGAGGGATTATTGTTTGCTGATGACTTTAAAATATACTGTCGAATAAGTTCTCTCGATGATTGCCGTATGTTGCAAAGGGATTTAGACGCTATTTATAACTGGTCGATAAAAAATAAATTATTTTTTAATATAAAAAAGTGTTATTGTATGACGACATCGCGCAAACATAATATTTTTCAGTACGATTACTCTATGGGCGAGGTTAATCTTGAGAGACTTGACAGATTTACAGACTTGGGTGTTTCATTTGACTCATTCTTTAGGTTCAATATTCATTATGATAAGATTATCGCAGCTGCCTCTAAACAAATGGGCTTTATTATTCGTAACTGTAGATATTTTACAAAACTAGATACATTACTAATACTCTTTAATTCTACAGTTCGTTCCAAATTAGAATATGCTTTAGTTATCTGAAATCCTTTTTATGTATCACATAGCCTGGAAATAGAAAAACTGCAGAAACGTTTTCTCAGATTTTGTGCTTATAAGTTCGATCACAATTATGATCGCAATGAACATTATCCATCTCTATTAGCTAGATTTCAAGTGACATCACTGGAAACGAGAAGGCAACATGTTATCTTACTCTTCTTATTTAAAATTGTTAATTTTATGGTTGATGCACCGTACTTACTCTCTAGACTTAACTTTAATATTCCGGATTCCCGTACTCGTTATAGCAATACCTTCTATTATCCATGTCCTAGAACAAACGCATACCTGAGTTCCCCGGTACTAACAATGATCAGAGCCTTTAAAAAATATGATCAACGCATTGATTTGTTCAGTTCTACCTTCAGTTCTTTTCGGTGCTTTTTAACTGATTCACAAACTGATAACCATATCTGATATAATCATTTATTCTTTATTTATTCTATTTTTCTTATATAAGTAATTTCATAATATTTTGAATTTATAATCTCTTTGCTACTTTTATATATTTATATATTTTATCTATAGATTTAATTTATATATTTATATATTTAACTTATCACATATAACGTATTACTACCTTTTTTTTGTTTTCCTTGTTAAAATCATCTGTGTTTACTTGCATTATTTAATTATTTAGTTATATTAAACAATTGTATTTTTATTAAAAATGTTATTGTCATTTATTAGTATTATGCAGTAATATTTCTATGTAATATTTACTACTATTCAGTTGTTTCTATTATTTATTAGTTACTATGCAGTAATATGCACGCAATTTTCTTTTCTTTTATATTATCTGTTTTCCCTGTAATTGGATATTTTGTATCTGTTGGAAAATAAATGTAATAAATAATAATAAAAAATAAATAAATAAATAAATAAAGTATTAATGACGATAATTATTTTAAGAAATCGGTAAAATTTAGTGCATAAAATATAAAATGATAGAGTCACTGCATCTAGTTACCTAGGCCAGCTAGTCGATCAGAGTACCGCAAACCGCCGCCATATTGGGGCTAACGTGGCACGAAATTGTTCATTATTTGTTCTGTATTGAATTTAATCAAATCCACGTTTACTTTAAAAGGTTTTTCTTATTCTGAGAAGTCAAACCTCTAATATGTCAAACACGTAAAACGTGGTTTTAATTTGCCCATTATTAAAAATCACCCTTCTCTGCCCCAATATGGCGGCGGTTTGCGTTACTCTGATCGACCAGCTGGCCTAGGTGACTAGATGCGGTGACTCTATAAAATCATAACTCTTGGCTCCCTCTCTTAACAATTAGCAGAACGTCCGTAATCGGTAATACAGATTTCTTCATGACGCCCTCTAGTAGTACATAGTTTGTCGGTATTCCTTCATGATGCCATCTATTGACGATGCACAGGTTGTCGGTAATACAGTTTCCCATCATGGATTCATAGGGTGTGGTAAATGGCGCCCGAAGTTCCAAAATGGCGCTCGTCCAATCAGAGAACAGCAGGCGTGTGATCCAAGATGGCGTCGACCAATAAGAAGCAAGGGGAGGAGCTACAGGAGTAGGGATAGCCAATCAGAGCGCAGCAGGCGTGGCCAGAAAAAAGGAGAGGGGGTCTGCCCAGGTATCCCAATACCTACTTTCCTTATTAAGGCATCTGGTTCTCTTCTTTTTATGTGTCTTAACCACTTCAGACTTTGTCTTGTATGAATAAATTTTATAAAAAATGAAATAAGATCATATAATGCTATTTATCAATATTATTAATATTGATATTGATATACTTGATTGTTACTTCATTGATTCAAGCAGGTACCATTATTTTAAAGGGAAATATAGCACTTTGTCGATTTTTCCTTAAAAAATAATGCATTTTCTTAGTTTTTCTACTTTATTATAAACAATATTGAAATTCTGTTATAGTTTTTAATGGTGTTAAGATTTTTATAAAGATCGACTTTTTGCCATAAAATCAATAATAAAAAAGTTTTTCTTGTAAATTACTTCTGGGGACACTGTATATAAAGTGAACGTAAGATAAACAATTAATTTTCTATAAAAGTATTCTTTTTAATCTGCCCTATATTTCGAATCATAAATTAATCTTAAGACTTTCCTTTGAATTTTGAACACCTACTAAATATCCGTTCAGCATCAGCATGAGAGGAGGGACTCCATAACAATAAACCGGCAGGTGTAATCTGGTTACCAAAGATTGGTAGCTATCCGGTCCGAAGTGAAAGTGTTTAATAATCCTTCATGTAATTTGGTCATAGGACGCGCTTTTTACCTAATCTATCTGAGTGGTTATACATTACATATGTTCCTTTAATCAACTCGTTTATGAATAGACTAAAACCGAATTAACTTAAAATGCATTTTAAAGTTCATTCATTTTTAATATTTCCCAGAAGTTTATTCATTTAGACAAATTACAAATAAGAAGATTACATTGTAAATTAACAAGACATGTCACTAAAATCGTTATTATTATTCAATTTGGACGTAAAAGTGACCTTCGCATCAAAAGAGTGAATGGCAATTGTTTTGTGCTTTTCGCCATCTCATCAATAGCATATGTATTGTATTTGTTTCGAGACCTTTTCGAAAATCCAAATTAAATAATCTTCAGTAGTTTTAAATGTTTGTCTAAAATTGGGTAAATCTTCATCGGCATTAACATCACGTAATATTTTGTCAATTGTAGCCATTTCATTTTTAAAAAAGTACTGATGAACAATTTTATCACTTGTGTCGGAGTCAATAAAATCAATAAACTATTTTCACTCTATTGTTTTTCAGTGACGAAAGCTTGCCTGTTTTTTTTTATATACGTATTCTTTGATGATTTTATACACTTCGCCATGAATTACCTGCAAGAAGTGTTATGTATGTGTTTTATGAGATAATGCTAAAAAACCTCTTACCTGCCACTGCTGTTTGTTTTGCTATAGCTTTTAGTTGTATTCTTGCAGTTTAAATAATGTCGTATAAATGTTGAGAATCGTATTTTTCTCATTTTTTGTTAAAGGACTTTTATGTTCCATTATCTCTTTTGCAATCAACACACATAAATCTGTCAATAAGTAATTTTGACATTAGGAGAAAAAATTGGTGAGTATAAAACTGACTCAGTCAGGGCATATGAGATTATGTTAGTTCTATTTATTTTGAGTTGTTCGCTATTTTGAATACACTATAGATGGATTTCCATTCAAAATATAATTTAATGTAAATTAATTAAACAAAATAAATTAACCGTTATCTAAAATTTATAACATTTTATATTTCAAATAATTAATAATATTATAAATATTGCAAGTGGTGACAACTATGGCGTTTTAATAGAACTACTGATCGTGAGAAATCATGTCTCACGGTCAGTACCGTTCGGTTTGGAGATTGTGTACAATTGATCGTTTTCACGGTTACTAGATGTGTAACTTTCTATGGTGGTCGTAGATAAAATAATTTATTTATGTTAAAAAACAACCAGCAAGTTATTCTTCGGTTTCGTTCTTTTCTTTCTTCTAGTAACAAACATTTGGCAAGCGTATTTTTACTATATATAACTTTACTATAATTACTTTAATTTTTACTTCATTATAAATGATAAAGGATTTATAAAAAAACGTTCTTATAAAATTTACTTTTTAATTTAATCATACAGCATGAAGTTTATAGGTTTTTTATTTATCAATTTATGCCATTTATCGTCACCTACTTTACCTACAATCACCTGAGTAAATGAACTTAAAATGCTCAACAAACATAAATAAACTATGAGGAGCTAATTTTATGTAAGTACTTTTTAATGTAATATTTGATAAAAAATGTAATTAAAATTTAAATTATACCTGTACCTACATTAATTGTGCATGATGCATTTGAAGTCATATGAAGGAATAATTGGAGGGATTAATTTTAAGTATTAATTTTGAGGTTTTGAATGAAGCATCATTCATTCATGATAAATAAATAAATACATTATGATAGATTTATTGCCATGTATGCATTTGGAGTTCAAAAGCTACGTGAAAAAGAAAGATTAATAAAACAATGAACAGCAACCGATCTCAGAATTTACCCGTTCAATAGACTCGAATGGAGTTCCTGGAAAAATCGTCAAGTAACGTCATGACTCCGAGTACTTCCGAACCAAACAGACCCAATGAGTAGCCGCTGTCAAAACATCTACCAAATACCTGTCAACTGCTGGTACGGCTACCAGAACAAATTGCGAACAAAACACGTCTTTATGACCGGTTAATCACATTTGACAACCGAAAATTTGTTCGTTACAACCACGGTTACAAGAAATCGACTTATCACAATTAATTACAACAAACCTAAAATTATCTTCTATAATATGATTGTAAAACTTAAATATGAATTTCTTAACAAGCACTACAAAAAGCTTTTTTTCGCGAGTTCCCGGTGATGTAACGGGAACAGAATATTGGTAACCGCAACGTTTTCGCGACGTAACCGTTGAAGGGGAGTACAACGAGACGTCAGCAGTGACGTCACGCAATTTGTAAAACGGGAACTGGAATTATGCCCGCTGCTAGAAGCAGAGTTACAAGCGGTTATGAAGCGATTGAAGGTTATGTTGTTCAGTTGGTGCATTGAAGGTTCATTTTGAAGTGTCGGTAAAAGATATAATAATCATGTCATCGGCTGTAGTGTTACTATTACAAGATTTTTTGTTCGATTTTGATTCGGTAGTGTTGGTCTATGACTTTTTACGTGTTCCCAATGCGCAGAGAAACAAAATAATCAAACTTATTAGGGAAAGCCATTTTCATCCTCTGATAAATTACCACGATTGGCTGGACAAGTATCAAGAAATTACGTTTTTCCAGTTATTTAGACTGCAAAAGAAAACGTTTCATACGTTGATGACGACACTGCTACAAAATGACAGTGCTTGCATAATCACAAAAAAATATCGTGGAGGAAACTATCCCGTGCACCCAGAGAAAGGCCTATTAATTACATTATGGTATTTGTCAAAAGGTGATACTTTGTTGTCGATAGCCGACCGATTTGGCATTGTTCCTTCAACTGTAATGCAGCTGGTTAATGCATTTTTGTATGTGTTGATTCGTCTAAAAAAGCAATATATTGTCTGGCCAGCAACAGAGGAAGATAGAATGATTATTCAAAATGGATTTCACAGGTATCCAGGTAGTACAGCTAATAAATTTAACTATATAAAGTTTTTCTATATACTTTGTTTATCTAGGTGTCATAGGGGCAATAGACGGAACACATATCAATGTAAAAGTACCTCTACAACAACTGGATAGCTATGTTGATCGTTATCACAGAACTTCCGTTAATTTAACGGCAGTATGTACGTCCAGTAAAATGTTTACCTATATTTATGCTGGGTTTCCTGGATGTGCACATGATGCAAGGGTAAAATTATATAATAACTGGAATCAAACCGCAGTCTGATTAATGCATTTCAGGTTTTTTCACACTCTCTTTTATTCAAAAACATTGAGAGGTATGGAAAAGAAACCTATTTTCCAAATGAACGCATTCATGTACTAGGGGATAGTGCATATCCTTTAAGAACTTGGTTAATGGTACCATATAAAGGACAGAATCTTACCCGAATACAGCGAAATCACAATTATCACTTATCATCTGCAAGAGTATGCATTGAAAATGCATTTGCTTTGCTAAAAGGGAGGTGGTCCCGACTGAAATTTATTAATACATACACAGTCAGTAAGGCTGTGGAAATAATAACTGCTGCGTGTGTACTGCATAACTTTTGCCTTTTGAAATCTGATGAGTGGGAAGAAGAGTTTCAACGTGAACTGAGAGATGTTGAAGAACATGAAGAGAATGATCGCATGGCCAGGCGAATGGGTGAAATAAAAAGACAGGATATTGCTCAGGAGTTATTTGAAGGTTAGCTCTTCTGTACGAAATATTGCATTGATATTAGATACAACGACGGATTAAAAGCAAGTTTTATAAGTAATGAGAGAACTCGGGTAGTATTATTTTAGTGTATTTCATAAATGTAAACTGAACAAAATAAACGTATCTATTATAAAAAACAAATTGGGAAAAATAAATCATGTTTCCTAGACTAAAACTTGACAACACATCATTACTTCTATATCATTGCACAAACTGTAAACATTAAGAACACTCCACTACTGTTACAAGCTATGAAATAAGAGCCAGCAGAATCGTAGTTATGCATTTTCATCTGACGATGCTGAATGGCGCCTTTTTTTACCTTTTACATCCACTAATCTCTTAAAAGTTTCTAAAAATTCTTCCCTTTGTCTATTTTGTTGTTGCAAAATATTTTCCAGTTTCTGGAATTGTTCTCTGCGTTCGGTTCGATCAGCTTCATGTTGTTCCTTCATTAATTCGCATAACTTGCTATTGGCACTTGTGGGAGTCAGTTGTGCTGCACGTTGGGAACGGAACCTGCTCTTGATTTCTGTAGGCGTCGGTTGCGTTTCATTGTCAGTAGCAGTACTCATGTCACTTTCTGAATCTTCTACGTGGGATGGGTTGACTTTCTCTTTAGTACCCAAAATGGCGTGCAATAACTCGTAGAACATAGGAGGATCCTTTTTTCTTTCGCCAGTTGTGTTTATATGTTTCATATAATTTAAATACTGTTTTTGTAAGTTTGCAAATTTTAATCTTACTTTTTCCATGGCTTCTTTACCATCACCCACAAGATATCCTGCAGAATTCATATCTTTCACTATTTGAAGCCATATTTGACACTTTTGTGTTTTTCTGTCATTAAATTTGTCAGAGTATTTATCCCTCAACTTGAGAAACACTTCTGTTGCTTCATTGTCAAAAGTAGATGGTTTTTTTGTGCTCCACACTAAATTCCGTGAACCGCTTGGTTTTGTCTTAAGAATGTTAGGGACTTCATCCAACGCTTCAGTGTCGTTAGTTCCTTCTATAGCATCCAAATGTAATTCATGGCGCATAAAACGATCAGCCGCATCTGGATCTACAAACATGTTGGAATGTAATTATTCTGCCAGATATAGAATACGATTAAGCACTTACCGTTCAACAAAATGTTTGCTTGTTCCAACTCCACTACAACAGTGTAATCTTGTCCTTCAAAATTCAAACCAATTTCTATCATTTCCATTGCCACCAAGTTTTCTTCACTTCTGTTCTCTGCCATCATGTTATTTGTACGCACACACCGTTAGCGAACAATGAGCACAAATACAAGTAAGGAGGTTAATTCTCGTTTGTTCCTCTCAACCGTAAACTGTAACCGCTTTATTTTGGCGAGGATACCAGCGGGAAGTAAGGGAACTTATAATGACGCATCACCACTTGAGTGGGGGTATAACCGCTCAAATATAACACGGGAAGACACGGTTATGCGCGAAAAAAAGCTTAAAGTAACAGTAAGTTCCCCGTTTTAATAGTTTTAATGAAACTATGCTTTAAACACAATCTAGTTTTTTTCCAGGCGCTCATTACATCTATTGGAGCATTAACATAACTACATGAGAATAAGTGAATGCAACATTTCTTAATATAATTATGTTTTTGCTACCAAACTAACTTTTGTCCATTACAGATTATAACAATCTTATAATATTGAGAAAAGCAGATATCAGGTACACCCTAACTGTAAAATTAAGTACATGCTACGGTCAACTAACATCAAATAATGGAAGACTGCATCACTAGAAGCACATCTGAAAATAATAAGAAATATCAGCGTAGTAACAAAACCTCAAGGAACGATTGTCTTGTAGTACAACATATGATTAGTCACAGTGGTCAGAAACCATTTCAATGTACTGTATGTGATAAGAAATTTACTCAGAAAAGCAGTCTTGACATACATATGCTCATCCATACTGGAAAGAAACCATATACATGCAGCATATGTGAAGCTAATTTCACACAAAAAGGCCAAATGTCATATAACTACTCATACTGGTGAGAAGCCATTCCAATGTAGTACATGTGAAAATAGATTTTCACGAAAAAATATTCTCAAAGAACACATGCTCATCCATAGTGGTGAGAAACCATATACATGTAATATCTGTGATGATCAATTTTCTACTAGAAAGATCCTCACGAGACACATGTTCATTCATAGTGGAGAGAAACGATTTGAATGTAATATATGTGATTACAAAGCCTTACAGAAAAGTAGTGTCACACAACATATGCTCACTCACATGGTTGATAAGCCAAAGCCATACAAATGTGAGATATGTGAACATGCCTTTACATACAGTAGCAATCTCAAAACACACATACAGACTCATACTGGTGAGAAGCCTTTTCAATGTAAAGTTTGTGAAACAAGATTTACAAAAAGAAGTAGTCTCAAAAACCACATACACATTCATACTGGTGAGAAGCCTTTCCTAAAGTATGTGAAAAAAGATTTGCATACAGAAGTGGTCTTAAAACCCACATGCTAATTCATACTGGTGAGAAGCCATTCAAGTGTGATAAATGTGAATATAAATCCACCCAGAAAAGTAATCTTAAAAATCACATGCTCACTCATGATGATCAGGTAGCAAAGCCATTTCAATGTGAGGTATGAAAATATAAAGCGTCGCATGAAAGTAATTTCAGAAAGCATATAAAAAAAATGGTGAGAATCCATTTTAATGTAGTATATAGTTTATTACATCACGTTTCATAGTGATGAGAGACCCTATGACTGTAATGTATGTGGGTTTAAATATGCACAGAAGGGTCATCTCACAAGCTCTATGCTCTGTCACAGCAATGAGAAATTATTTAAATGCAATGTATGTGAAAAAGAATTTTTACAGAAACAATATCTTAAAAATCACGTGTAGTCGTACTGGTAAGAAACCATATGAATGCAACATTTGGAAAAAAATGTTTTTATGTTTAAAAGTTTAGTGCAACCACTACCATCGACCACCATCAATTGAAATAATCCCGTGCAATACCACTGAAGCAAGCAGTGACCACCAGTATCGTGTAAAATTTTAAATTTTTGTGCTTGTTGTATGTTTATCTTCTTTTGAAGTAGACATATTGCCAACTTAGCAAGCTTAGCACTGTTATTATTATTTCCTATTAAAATTAGGTTTTGTGCGTTGATTAGTTTACTAGTGTTGCTTTCTGTTTAATAAAATAATAAGCCAAATTATTGAAAAAATCTGAAATTGTCACATGAATCAAATAGCAAGAAAGTTTCCTTGTTACGAAAATAATAAT
Source organism: Agrypnus murinus (assembly GCA_929113105.1). Lineage (NCBI taxonomy): Eukaryota > Metazoa > Arthropoda > Insecta > Coleoptera > Elateridae > Agrypnus > Agrypnus murinus. The sequence goes on from OV816027.1 coordinate 92,429,285, forward strand.
AAGACTTGAAAGTTTAATTATTATTTTCGTGAAAGTGATCACATTCGGTCCTCCATATTTCAAAAAAATACTAATTTTAAATACCACATCTGGGGTATTACTGAACTCAGAAAAAAATTATACTTTTCATTTCTAGCAAAAAAATAAGGGGGTTCCATTTAAAAAAAAGTCAATGACATCATAGGCCCCACAGTAGTAAACTAAAAAATTTAAATTGACATCCATAAACTCCGCAGGATAACAATAAAATTAACGTGTCCGAGCTTTTTTTCCAAACAGTGATAATACAAAAAATATGAATTTTATTCCTTACTTTATTTACACACTGTATAATAATATAATAATGCTTTTTTTTAAATAATAATTTCTATAATAAGTTAATTAATAATTAATTAATTAATAACTATATCTTTTCCTTTTTTTAATAAACGAAATAAATAAAAATTTGTTCTTTTTTCTTTGACTTTTTTCCCCTAATTTTACTATTACAGGAATCTATTTTAAAGAAATAAGTTATCCTACACAAAATGGAGAATTGTTGCTTTAACTTAAAGATCCTGTTGCAAAGGGATTGCAGGTAAGTTCTGAGCGTGACCCCACTTTTTTGGGCTTATTTGAATTAAGCCTGAAAAAAGGTGGGTCGTCGCCTAAAAATTTGCATGGAATCGCAATACATCGATTTTATATAACCGTGGTGATAGTGACTCATAATTAAATAAACGTAAAATATACGGCGCTTTGTAATACAGATTGTATTTACATATATCATGTGTATTAACAGTGACATAGGATTTACATAAATAACACGCATAATGAGGCTGACATAACGCTCTCCAGATAACTTGAATTTTACTTAGCTGCTAGATAATAATGTAGGCATTGTTACTCTCAGTTACTTAAATAATATGTTGCTGTGTTTGCTGGGTAATTATGTTTCAAACAGCAAATATACTTGTGAAGTAACTAGAGAAATATTGGAGACCTTTGGAATGAACAAACACCACAATTGAGGTACAATAAAATTCTGAAGTTAACAATTATTTTGTTCCAAAATTGAACTGAAATGTAAAAGGACGCGAATTCATTAGGTGCTAGGTGATTCAGACCTTTTTTATGCATTCATCTTTATAGCTTTGCCTTAAGGTGTAAATTTGAAAATGTTAAAGAACTTGTAGTAGCTGACACGTCACTACTACACTTACTTGGGAAAGTGCATTGTTAGTGACAAACCAACTTAATTAGATTTGACAGAATCAATGTTTTAACTATATTTAATCTATAAAATATAATAGGTTTTGAATAAACTGAGTACCGAACTTAATTGCATAAGTACCAAAAGTTAAACACATAAAAGAAACAATTAATAAATAAATATTAGTTATAAATATTTGTATTTATCTTTTACATATATTTCATTATATAATATATGTAATCACCTAATTATTATGCATACGATTATTTTATTATATATATTTTGTACAGTAAAAGAAAAGAAGTAAAAGAAGTGTTACGTTAAATTAATACTACATAAATAACTAATATCATTTATTACAAGTATATTTACTAGGGAGTAGCCGAGAATTGATATTCATGTCAGAAACAATACCTGTCCACACCCGACATCAATATTGATCAGTTTACAAAATAGTAGGCGTAAAAAGTTTGTTTTTGTTATTATTGACATTTGTAAAAACTATAATTAAATGTACCTACATATTTATAAAAACTATGTTAAATTATGTAAAATAAAAAACTGAACCAGAAAATTACAGTCCACAATTTATTCAGCTACCGAGTTAATGGTTAGCAAATAAAAGCACCAGAAGACTCAACAATACCCAACACTTACATCATAGTAGCTCTGCCTTATTGGCATCTAAGCAACCAAGTATTTGTTTTTAACACCGTTTAATATAATCCAAGATATATAATACACTGGTAGGTCAACTCCCCTATGCTTGCCATAATAAACTTCTCACCCAAAATTGAAACGAGATCATTAGTTCTAAAGATGCCGCAACAGTGAAACGTGAGTGTCAAACCAAATCACATGTGTTAACCTTCAAAATTTATATTTTTATTATTGTCATTCGAGAATTTAATTGATGTTTCTTATGCAGCTTTGTTTCTGTTTATTATAATTAACAAACCAGAATTAATAAAAGATAGCGCGTTCTCAAATATACAGGTAAGTATAAATGAACACTTATTATTTCTAAACTAATTTTTCTCTGGTTTGTTTTCGATAGCAGTAGGTATTGCGCCACCTGGCCTAGACAGAAATTGACATGCCATGTGGCATGCCAATGGCATGGCTCCTCCCTTCGCCTGTGATTGGCTACCCCCACTCCTGTAGCTCCTCCCCTTGCTTTTGATTGGTCGCCGCCATCTTGGATTTCCCCGCTTACTTCTCTCTGATTGGTTAACCCCCACTCCTGTAGCTCCTCCCTTGCTTCTGATTGGATGAAGGCAGCCATTTTGGAACGTCTGGTTCCATTCTACCACGCCCTGGCGCCAGGCTACCACGCCCGCCGCCGCCGCCATTACGGGTATCTGTATTACCGGCAAACTGAGTGCTACCAATAGAGGGCGTAATGCTACAATTAGTGTGTATTGCTAAGAGAGGGCGTCATGAAGAAATCTGTATTATCGATGCGCTGTGTACTACTACTAGGTGGCGTGTCATGAAGAAGAAGAAGAAATCTGTATTACTACAGAGAGGCAACCATTTTATATCACAGCATCTTGCGTGCGCGCGCTAAATTTGAATCCGTTAATTTTAAATTTGTCATTTTTGCATGTCATTTTAAATCTGTCAATTTTATTGCTGTCATTTTTACATCTGTCATTTTAAATCTGTCAATTTTGCTTCTGTCATTTTAAATTTGTCATTTTTGCATCTGTCATTTAAATCTGTCATTTTGAATTTGTCATTTTGCATATGTCATTTAAATCTGTCATTTTAAATCTGTCATTCTTAAAGCAACCATCTTACCAGATTTGAATTTTAGCGCTAACTCTGGGATTGGATCCTTTCACTAAGCTGAAACTCTTTCTCTCTCTCTCTCTCTCTCTCTCTCTCTCTCTCTCTCTCTCTCTCTCTCTCTCTCTCTCTCTCTCATAGTATGACTACTTACCGGCTTTGTAGCTTAGGATGTTCGCCGTCGGAAATCTTCGGCTTTATTCGTGTACTCTCTCGCTGATAACGATCTACCTTTTTATATAGTCAGCCCCTCCACCCTGTGCTAGTAAATGAAACAGCAACAATGTTTATACATATTATTTATTTTGATATTTAATGGACAATTGTAACATATGATTTGACAAATTATTCATTACACAGTATGAGTTGAGATCATCGCGTAACACTTGCAAATTGTTCAAATATTTTTGTAGCCTATTTCTAAGATAGTTTATTTCCGCCATGGTGTTCTTAATACGACGGTGCAAACGTTGTTGTCGTTGACGTCTCCGACTACTGCTGCTGCTGATATGATTGCAGTCGTGTACGTACGGCATCGATAAACTTTTGCGGATAATGTTTTATTATTTCTAATAAAATGAACGAGTTCAATCCACCACCAGTTGCTGCTGCTGCTGTGTTGTCTATTAAACTGGTAGCTGAGTAGTATCCGCATAACAGTTCGGACGTGAATAAAATTGAATCGGATGTCGGGAGCGATTTATAGGCATCTTCATGGCGTCTCAGTTGACCTTCTGCTACGTTCTCTATGTTTGCGTGGTAGAAACGCGAAAAGTCCAGGTGACGTAACGTTCGAGCATGATGATTGATCAACGGTGCTAAATGCAGTATAGACTGAAACTCGTAATCTTTTAAGGTTATAGTCCGCTGTTTATCATGTATGGCCACCCTGTTGCCGAAAAACTCGTTGTGAATAATCTCGATGTATAAATTGTCACATAGATGGAATTTCAAATGTTTATCGCAATGTAGTACACTGTTGTCCTTGTTGCAACAGCAGCAACCATGAAAGAAATTTTTAAACATTGCCTCGACTCGTATATCATACAGCTCGAACCAGTCCCGTTCCGACAACACCAATTCACCATACTCACATATGCTATTCACGCATTCGAGCTTCACTACCACGGTAAATTCTCGGTGGTCGTCGTCGTCGTCGGGTGGAATAAGTCCTACTTGGATGTTGTGTATATGGTAGTAGTTTTCTTTTTTCCCGGGAGGCCTCGTAACATACAGCGGATACTGGACAGCCCCAAGCAGTTGAACACGTACTTCACGTTTAGCTGCTGCTACTGGTGTATCTATGATGGTAAAGTTTGCTGATGCTGCTACAACGTCATCAGCGTAGTATAGAGGCTGCTGCTGCTGGGACAGGAACGCTAAAACAATAATAATACAATAATTGATTAATATAAGCATAAACACACACAAAAGTCTTAAACATCTTACCTGTTTCTTCGACTTCGTTGTTCCACGCTTGACCGTCGTTGTCGGTACTTGTTGTTGATGATGATGATGCATGATCTGCAACATCCGAACCTTCTTCATCTAAACAAGCAACAGCAACAAAATAGACACAAATTAGCATATAAACTTGAAGTTTTATAAACAACAACAACAACTTACCTATTTCCAGGGGTTCGCTCTCACAGTTATCATAACAATAATTAGGACTGCTTGACATCATCGTAATTGCTGCTGCTACTGCTGCTGCACACGTACTGTCTACTGCTACACGCTAACAACGGTCGGCTTTATATAGTCACCTATACTTACCTAGATCCAGCGCATGCTTAGTAACACGCATACGGTAAACAAGCGGTCATCGCAGGCCGACAAGTTTCATCCTGTCGCTGACACGTCATCATCATCACAGGCAGGTGTGTGTAGGTAATTACCTCATTCTCTCTCTCTCTCAGTTATAGCTATCACTTTTCATGCCATGGTACAGCTGGGTGAGAATAGTAATAATACACATATATAAAACATTAATCTTTTTATTCTATGACAATCTTTCACAAAACATTATTAAACAACAAAACAATAATACTTAAATAACTAAATAACTATCTGTTCTCGGATAACCTTGATAGAACATCTTTTATTCTACGATAATGTTTCTTAAAATTATTAAACAACTAGACAATAATCAAAATAACTAAACAATTATTATTAGGTTGAAATCTGCTCGGATAACCATGAAGACATACTCATTTTTTTTATGAAACATCCTATTGAATGCTTTGTACGCTTTGCTATGCCAAATATTCTTTTCAACAATGTCTTGATCTACTACTACTACTACTACTACTACATAATTGAAAAGAACAAAATCGCGTTTATCAGATCTATTTCATGAGTATGTTCCCCTGAGTATCCTTTTGTGATTTACATTCAATCACCCTTAAGTTTCACCATCTTTTTTAATAATTACTGTACATAAGGTATAACTCTTGTCAGATTCACTTATTATTATTATAACTACACTATACTGACAAAAGATGATTGAACAATTTACAACAACTAATTACCTAATTATTACATTCTTAAATAATTTCGAATATAGTATACACAAAGTATAAACCTAGACATCATCATTATCATCACTTATAATAATAATTACATCAAGCCGAAGGTCGATCTCTTGTGATTAACATAACCACCGACTACTGCTACTACAGTTGAACTGTACATGTACTTATTACTATACAAATATTTTGCTACTTAAGAGTTAGATATGATACTACCTATACAAAAATTTACAAAACTTAAAAATACAACTATACTACTACTATACACATGTCTATTACTACAACGATTGAACTGTACAATAATTATATACATTATGATAATATTTTACTACTTAAGATCTAAATATAATACTACCTATACAAATTTTTACAAAACTTAAAAATACAACTATACTACTATACACACACACATACATATATACAAGAGGGTTTAAATATTTATACACGTGGTCGCTTGCTATAGCCGAACGGAACGGAATCAAAATCTTCTATACGCCGTCTCTTAGCGAACGTTATCTTATAGACTTTTGATTCCGCTCGCGTTACAAGCTGATGGTCAGCCGTACGCCTGATGTTGTTGGACTCTACAATAATCTTTTCGTCCATGCCTTCCAACAGCCTAAGCATGGACTCAAAGTTTATTTTTTGAATCGCTGCGTGATTTAGGGTGATGCCCTTGACCTTGACGACCACGTGTATCTGTTCTGTGGTCGGAGAATAAACTTTGTAGGCGTAGTTCTTCGGCCCGCCTGACACAAACTCTATAATATACGATCCGGGACCGTACTCTTCGAGCTCGTCGGTGAGGTCACCCAGGAAGCTTCCTGTTGGTAGCTCGAAGTCGCCCGGCTTCGAAACGTATATTACAAAATCTGAAACAACGAAAAAATTAACTCTAATATAACCGGTGTTGATGTTTGATAGTACAATGACTTACCTGTGTCATAGTATAATACTCTCTCTCCTAGCTGATCCAAATAGGAATACAGCTTAAGACGGGCCTGTGCAGTGACAAATGCCGCGATGACTACATTAACTGACGACAGAGGATCTGCTGCTTCCTCTTTATGCTGCCAGTTAACCGCAATCACCTCGTCATTTATTTCCTGCACATGATTAACTTCTACGCCGGGGCTGGACAACAGGTCGAAAAACTCCTTGGACTCGCTGATTATGGCTGTTTTCGCCTGGTTCTCGCGCTGACCAAATTTCCCTAGAATACAAAAATATTAAGTAAAGAAAACTACATAAGGTTATTATAACTTACCCCAGAAGGAATTCAGCATCAGTTTGGCCAACGATCTCAAACCAGGGTTCTTGACGATCTTCAACGAATCCAAGGAGACTCCCTCGTTCTCGAAGTAGTCATCAACGTACTGTTTCCGGGCTCCATCGATACCATCCTCGCTGTTGTTGGCAGTTATTGAAGATGGCCAACCGCTGGCTTCCTGCTTCATCTTCAGGAACTTGTCGATGAATCCCGAAAACAGTCCCCCGGTCTTGGACGCTTTGTTGTACTGGGTTACATCGTACGACCAGATCTCTTGTATGTCCTGCACGATGTAACCCTTTATATGGCCATTACCAGTTCGTCCAAGACCCAGGTTCCGTTGATGACTCGGTCCTCGATACCGTGATGACAGTCGGTTTGGCTTAAGTCTTCAGTGCAAGTGCGGCATAACGGGAACAACAGTTTGTTATGCATCATGACGGGTAAGACCGGATGATATAGATCCTGAGGTGGTAACACGGTGCATTTTACTACACCGTTGATCTGTTCTATACCCCCTTTATCCCGGATAAGCTGTTGGAAAGCTTCATTGCCCACGTAAACTTCTGGATGGCCAACTGGGAATTTGGCGTACTTGCATACCCAAGGATAAAGAGAGCACACGTCGACATACCGGATCTTCTCCCCGTCTTTTGCAACCCTCTTTAATTTTGCTGCCCCTGTACGGCCGCCGTAAAATGCCTCTCTCGGGTTTAAGGGTGTGTTTAGTAGCAAGGGATGTTTCTCAACCTGCTGTCTGAATTCGGGTGTTAACTGCCTACGGAAGCGACATTCCCACTGCTCAACGACCTCATACCCTAGCGACTTTAATTTTTCCGTTGTGGCTCGGGTCTTCTCGAGTCTCATATCCATGGTGTCGCTAGGATCGTCGTGTAGAGGCTCGTTGCGACGGGTAGTGAAGCAGGTGGGACATCCATGGAAGTAACACCCGTGAAATTGAAATATGGTATTACCATACAGCCCGTCAACCTTTAACCCGCCCACGATAGCTTCTTTCTGCCTGTCGGCGTGTTGAATCTCAACACCTCTTTGATGTTCTTCCAGCAACAGCCATTGGAGAGCTACCTTAGACTGGTTATCTGCGCGTCTATAACCACCCTTTGGTATCAGTCCAATGGTGCTTTCTTTGAGGAATTTCCTCCGAAACATGAGATTACAGGTAGAGGCGATGGTGATGGCTTCCGTGAACGGGTCAACGTCGCATTCCTCAATAAAGAGATTCCTAAAGTGGATACAGGCTCTCTTCAAAATATCTACGTCTGTTCGACAATATGCGACCAGGTCACGTTGCATGTCGAACTCCGTGACCCCGTCCCTGTTCGCCTCGTACCACTTTAGGAACGCTTTACGAGCCGGGGGTTTCATGGTGTCGGGGCTGTAAAATTTGATGTCCGGAAGAGGACCCACGTAATGGGCATTCGCCTCGGTGTTAAAGAGGTGCGGGAATTATCCTTTGGGAGCCGGTAGATCGAACGCTTTAGGCAAGTCAGCCAGAGCCATGGGGAAAAAGTTGAGGGAGTCGATAAATTTTAAATTATCTAGTTGCAGCAGCAGAATTTTTGAACCGCGCATAATGAGTTCCGGGTGTAATGAGGTGTTGGTTATCAGATAATTTAGAATGAATTGCGTATCGAAAGCTTGCCCGTTATGGGCAATTGCTACAACCTTTTTGAATAATTTCCGCGAGTCTAGTAGATAGTTCAAAAGTCGATCGATGCATTTTCCTCGCAAGATCTGTTCTCGCAAACCACATCTTACACAACTGGTAGCAGTTGATGATGAGTCGTGGTAACACTCAGAACAGACTTGCTGGAAAACGCATAGATTCGGCTCGTGGAGGTTGACGCCGGGCGCAATTTCTTTCTCTTGCCGGGTCTCCAGGTCGAAGAACACAAACAAGGTGTCTTGCTTTATGTTCCTAGGCCTGGCCGGCTGTATATGACAAAAATGGTTTTCGGGTTTATGGCTCTGACAGATCTTACAATAGATCTCCCCGCACACATGGGCCTGCTTCCGGGTCTTGAGGTTCACGGTCTTGAAACATCCCTCACATTTCTGTACTTCCCGGCACATTTTACCTTGATGGTTCTCAAAACATGTCTGGGTTCTAAAATCACGCCTGCAGTCCGGACACCTAATCAGCTGAGCTGTTCTTTCGCAGGGCGGAGAGCTACCGCAGCCTACGCAGGACTTTTCACATCTATGATGGTTTTTATGATCGTAGGGTACGTGACAGTGCTCACAGAAATAACGGCAGACAAAGGCTGAGGTCAATGATGTTATGACGTTATAATGATGCTCGTGATACAACAGATTGATGTTCTTTATTGCGGCATCATTATCAACGACCCCCTCAAAGATAAGCGAACGCCCTTTCGAGCCGTGGCTATACACTACTATCTTATAGTTGGGGGCCAGGAACTGCTGGAACAGCCTTAATTCATTGACCCCGGCTCCCTGCGGTGGAATGAAAGCTATTGCAGCATCCCGCATCATTTCCTCGGCCTTTATCTTTTGCACTGTCTGATTATCACGGATCTTCTTGTAATCAGCACTTTTAGCTGCGTGAGCCCTGCCTACGACCAAAGCCCTGGGTAGGCATAGATTGTCACTGGTGTTGTTAATCGTGACAATCCCTCTGCGACGGCTACACTCTTCGGCAAAGGTGCTGTACGTACCGTTACGACAGCGACCTTGTCCGGCAGGTGGTGTTACGATTGTAGCTATTAGTCTGAAGGTGTCCGAACTCAGGGCTTCAGGATCGCTCTGTAAAATCGATTTTAAAATGCCCCAGACATCGTTGAAGGTGATTTCATCAGAGCGCCTGAGGCTCATGTAGCCGGAAAGTTTTTGTTTGAAAGTATCAAATTCAAACGTGGCCCCTACTTTATCGTTTGGTTGTGCTCGGCTTAACACATCCCGCAAAATTTGGTTGATGGCTGATTTAAAATGTTCCAAATGGTCTACATCGTCTGACGCAACGGCTACTTTAAACACCAGACGGTGTTTCAGGGTGCCGAATTTCTTGATGGTGGACACGTTCTCATCGATAATTTCGTAGAGAGAAGACATTTTGTACAGGAGTAACAGCAACAATAGCAAAAAATATCGCACTTGCACACTTAACAACGGCTAAAACAACAAAGATTATATGCTGTTAATTTAAATAAACATTGACTAATTATTATTAAAGTTTAAATGCACTGCAAGCTATTAAATATTATAAATTAATTATAAAGATCAATTTTATTAATAAAGTCTTTTAGCCATTCTTAAACTTTTAATAGCAAGCTAATTTAAACAAATATAGAGTTTAAAATTGTTACTAAATCCCTTTGACAGATTATTATTATAAACCACAAAATAAGCTAAAATTGTTTGAAATATAACAGTAACAGGTAAGAAATCATATAGCGACAAATGGACAGATAAAATCTTTTACCATTCACGAACTGTCTCTCTTAATCCTTAATTAAAAATAAAAAGCTTTGATGCTACGTGATAGTAAAAAAAATTGACGCAAAATAAACAGTAACCTCTGAATGCGATGCAGGCTATTAAATATTATAAATTATTTGCTTTGACGAAGTTAAAGAAAAGATCAGTTTCAATGCAAATTAATAAAACCTTTTAATCAGTATTACACTTTTTAACAACAATCTAATTTAAACAAATATAAAGTTTAAATTGTTACTAAATCCCTTTGACAGATTATTATTATAAAAAAATAAATAAGGAACGGCTAAAAACAACAAAGATTATATGCTGTTAATTTAAATAAACATTGACTAATTATTATTAAAGTTTAAATGCACTGCAAGCTATTAAATATTATAAATTAATTATAAAGATTAATTTTAATGCAAATTAATAAAGTCTTTTTAGCCAATCTAAAAAGCATAACCTCAAATTATGATTTAAATAACTATGTTACAACCCCTAGATAAACATCTAATAACGATCACACTTCACATAAAACAATTACTACTTTAATCGATAATCAAACTAGGGAAATTAAAAAATATAAAACTATTCCTGCTGAAATTTCAAATTTACCATTATTATTATAAACAAAATACGTTATATATTGTTCAAATGTAACTTAAATAATTATTTTAAACCGACTATGTTACATTGTCGTGAAAGATCATGCGAGGACGAGATTGCCGATTATTATAAAAAACAATAATAATAATAAAATCCTACCTTTTTGTTCGATTAAAGCTGTAGATTTCAGTTAGGCTCTGTAGCAACAATTGGTAATAACAATCAAGAATGGCACAAATCACTTCAAACACAAACGTAATAATTAACAGTACGCATAAAAAACATACATGTGTTGATGCCTCGAGTAACCCCAAACAAGTGATGGGCTACTCCCTGAGGTTGGTTTTATAGGTTCGAATTGTTGCGCAATATTATGCAATACGATAAAAAAAATAAACCTCGAGTCAACTTGTCCGCTTAACAAAGGAACAAAGCGAACGCCCTCGATGAACACGTGCAGTCATAAATCAATTTGAAATGTTATTTTCTGTGTTACCTGAGAGTTGGGTAAAATCAAGTTCCCACGAGAACACCTGCCTGTTAATTTATTGATGTTTAAAAATGTAGATCTCAACATAGATACGTTTTATTCCTATACCCAGGGTCAACAGTATATATATTTATTAAGTGTCATTCTGTTCTAGGCTTATGAGGGAAAAACTGTCATGTCTATAAATTCTAACATAATAGAACACTTGATTACGTAAAATAAGCTACATGTATAACCGGCCCTTTTTTTTAAATTCGACTAGCAGATCTATAACAGTTGAGTGCGTATAATTACAGTTACATATGTGATAGAAACTACCTTATAGCGGCTTGAATGGTGTTTTAATCAGTGTCTAAAATATGCAGTTTTCTGAATTAATTTAATAGTGTTTATAAAATATTCCTACCTGGAGGTAAGTCTATTATTATTATTATATATTTTCTAAGGAGTTAAAAAATCTGTTGTTCACACAAAAACCAAATTTCATAATTACCAGATTGTTAAAGCGCCTAGTGTGTAGATGATTTAAAAATAAAAATAAATATAAGAATTAATAACAGTTTATATTAAGGAATTACAAAATTGGAATATAACAGTGTCGCATTAACAAATTTTTCACATGTTTTGATTCAAGAAATATTCTTTTTATTTTTACAAAACTTTTGTTTTAGGTAATATTTTAAAACTATCAGGAAAGGTAGACCTATTTAATTTCATCGATCGGCTGTGAAAGAGAAAAATGTCACTTTTATTGAACGCAGGTGTGACGAATAAGTTATGATCCTGTCAATAGGACTTTATGCAACCATGATACATATACGTGACAATAATTCCATTTGTATTAAATAAAGGTTACATTCGATATTTTGCTAACAGAACATTCAAACCGAACTAACAAGCATAATAAATTATTATTACCTAGTCCCTTTCAGTAAAAAAGAAGACACCTTCTCTTCCTTTTTTAGTTTACAGTAACAAAATGTAACCCTATATTGACATAAATAAATGTAAATTTTTGTTAATATTACAAGGAATCTAATAAACAACTCACCTATTTCCATGTGGCAATAAATCAATCACACACACACAGGTCTCGTCATCATAACAATAATTAGTTTGCGGTCATTTCCCCAGTAAATCTATCAAGTTCTACAGCAATGATACCGTGAAACCAAAAGCTCGTAAAGAATTCCTAAAGTGGTACGAGGTAAAACAGGTACACGATTTTCCTATGGCTCAGACAGGTAAAAAGTGAAATGGAGATTCAGCAGGTTCTGGCAAATAAGCGAACAGTTAAGAAGGCAAAGGGTGTTAAAAAACACATAGTGAAAAACACTCAGGGTAAAAACGCACAGATTTCGAATTTTAATATAAATTAAATGTAATATTTTTATCTTTATAAAAAATTACAGTACTCGTTTCTGCAGTCCATTAGAAATTCTGATTTTTAAAAACATTATTGAAGGATTAGGCTTCGCTTTTTTATTTTAAAAGAAAGATTATTTATTGCTTAGAAGGCATGCTTTTACATTGCAAAGGTTGAAAAAGGGATTTTTTAAACGTTTTCCTTTAAAATTTTTTTTTAATGTTGTAGTAAATTATAAAATAGTTTTTACGACGACGACAGTCGACCCTTTGTTTAGAAGAGCGGTCACGTAGATAAGTGTTACATTGACAGTGCAGGTGTTCTTTTGTTCGTTAACGAGTTTCTTTGCTCGGGGCTGTGTGTAATAAATTAAATGCTTGACAGTGCAGGTGTCGACTCTTTTTAACCATATCCCTAAAAGCTAACGACACCCTTTTGTTCCGAGGGGTGGTAATAAATTAAGATTTTATTTAAAAACAGCTGTCTGACAGCGCTACCCTTTTTAATGATATCCTTTTGCTCTGAGGGTAATAAATTAGATTTTTTATCTAAAACAGCTGCTTAATTGACCTTTTTTAACGATGACCATTGTTCAGAGGGTAATAAATTTAGATTTTTATCTGGTCTCAAGTATTAATTGACAGTGCAGGTGTCGACGTTTTGTCGATGTTTTCTAAAAACATCTGCTTACTTGACAGTGCAGGTGCCGATCCCTTTTTAACGATACTTTTTTTTGCTCCGTGTGTAATAAATTAAGATTTTATCTAAAACGTGTTCATTCGCGCAGGTTCGAAGTTTATAAAAGCTCAGTCAAACCCCCCTTCCGTTTTAGTTTGTTCTTGACATCGGTTACGGTGATAGTAATATTGTTATTGTTTGCTTGAACTAGGTATGTTAAAATAATCATTTATTATTCTTGTGAGTGTTAAGTTTTTGTTTATTTTTTACATAGAAAAAAAATGGATTTGCTAATACAACAATTGAACAAATCTCCCGTTAGCCAGAAGCCAATCAAGAAGTTATGTGATTACAAAATAAAAGAAATTGCAGAGATACTACAATTCAAAAGAGTCGTTTGCCGTGATAAACGTCAAAGTGTGATTGTTGTTGCCGAAAAGCATGTTACATTTCTACCAAAGCGAATCAACGACAAGTTAACAGATCAAAGGGTTACCGAGCTTAACCAGCAGATTGAAGCTAAAACGATTTCTCTAGGTTTGATGTACTTGGGGGAAACAAACTGTTATGGTGATTGCCTGTTTGTGGAATTAAATAAGGTACGAGTAAACATCAAGTTTATACAATAAACCCCTTTTTAATGTTCTATTGTTGTCGTTGTTGTTACAGCCCCTGGAACCACAAATAGAAAACAGAGGTCAGTCCTGAAGTCCTCAAGCTATCATCAGCATTCTATCAACATTTTTTTTTATTATAAATTAAATGTAGCCTTAACACTATATTAATAAACATAATTTTTTTTTAATTCCTATATGGCTTTATTATTTCTTCTAGAAAAGGTAGTGGTGGAAACGTTTCAGCTTAGTGAAAGGATCCAATCTCAGAGTTAGCGCTAAAATTTAAATCTGGTAAGATGGTTGCTTTAAGAATGACAGATTTAAAATGACAGATTTAAATGACATATGCAAAAATGACAAATTTAAAATTAACGGATTCAAATTTAGCGCGCGCACGCAAGATGCTGTGATATAAAATGGTTGCCTCTCTGTAGTAATACAGATTTCTTCTTCTTCTTCATGACACGCCACCTAGTAGTAGTACACAGCGCATCGATAATACAGATTTCTTCATTACGCCCTCTATTGGTAGCACTCAGTTTGCCGGTAATACAGATACCCGTAATGGCGGCGGCGGCGGGCGTGGTAGCCTGGCGCCAGGGCGTGGTAGAATGGAACCAGACGTTCCAAAATGGCTGCCTTCATCCAATCAGAAGCAAGGGAGGAGCTACAGGAGTGGGGGTTAACCAATCAGAGAGAAGTAGGCGGGGAAATCCAAGATGGCGGCGACCAATCAGAAGCAAGGGGAGGAGCTACAGGAGTGGGGGTAGCCAATCACAGGCGAGGGGAGGAGCCATGCCATTGGCATGCCACACGGCATGATAATTTCTGTCTGGGCCAGGTGGCGCAATACCTACTGATAGCAAAACGCCATTCGTATCATGTGATAAATTTTACCAGTAAATAGTTTGATGTTTAATTGTTCTATTAAAATTGCTCTTTTTAGGATTCCACCTTTCTGTATGTGGCTAATGGTAATGGAGTGAGGGCCGTTATGTATTTCTCAATCACAATATAAGGTATTTAGAAAATCAGTTGTCAAAATGTAATTTTTAAATTTATCATAAAATGAAATCGCTTTAATCTAAACCTCTTATATTTTCAGGGACATTGCATGGAAGGCCTTGTATGGATTCTCATGGAAGTGACTGAGGTTCTTAAAATAACTTCAAACTTTGGTTACCAGAAAGAATTTTGTTTCCAAAATATGAATATGTCTGTACTACAGGGTCAAACCAATCTTTACGTACATTAGATTTATGTTTAGATTTTATTGTAATAGTGATCGATGTCGACTTCACTTTCCTTGCCAGACCACAATTGGTCTGGTATATCATTGATTTCGTTGTTGTCATCATCGATGGCCTTGTTATTTGTTATTTTATAAATGTTTGTAATTAAATTTTTAAAATATAAATATTTCATGGATAGTTTTGCTGTAATTGATCTTGTTTGTTACAGAGTTAGATGCACAATAATATAATTGTTATCAAGTCAAAAAACTATTGCTTTTCAGTACAAAAGTCTGTGTTCTGCTGTTGTATTTAATATTTTTGTCCCTTTCACATGTGGACCATGTTTATATTGCTATTTAGCTTCTTGTTGCTATAAAAATTATGCTGAGAAGTGTGCTTTATTGCTATTAATTACCAGTAACAGTTTTACTTAACCTGCTTAATGCATATAATTAAAAACATGTTTAAGCATTAAGTATATATATAATTCGACTTATACCTACTCTTTTTTAATACTTGAAATCTTTAGAGCGTCTAATAGGTTTGAATTTCGCATATAGATTTTTTTATAGTAAAATATTTCCGTAAAATATTACAAAATAATTGATGAATTTAATTACAATTCTCAAAAGAAATGTTTGCATAGGTCATTTTGTATTCTTATTATTTAAGTTAAATGAAAATAAAAAAAGATGTTACCTTAGTTTGCTGTAAAAAATAAAATTTCAATTTAGTTTTATTACCAAAGATGTTTTAAATAAAGAAGAGTCAAAATTTAGCATTTTAATAGTGCCAAAGAATCTTGTACCTCTATCATCATGAAAAAGTTTATTTAATTTGTATTACGAAAAATACGCCAAAAGCAAATATTCATTATTACAAGTTATGTTGCTGTAGAATGACAATCATGCTTGCGCACGTCGCGCCATCTATCAGAAATTTAGCTCGCGTTAAAATTGGTTGACGAAATGACGGCGAGTTGACATACCATATGTTATATATATCTTGATATAATCGTATAATTTATCAATATAATGCTGTCACAGCAAAAAATGTAAGAATAGAATTTGTCTATCTAATGCTGTGACAGAAAATTAAACTTATAATATTGAATTTTTGTAACTAAAAAGTTACAGCATCTTATTTTTATTGGAATCTAGATATTCATCTTGTAAATATTGTAAAAAGAAGTTCACACAAAGAAGTGTTTTTTTATTAAGAAATAATACAGTCCACTAAAAAGACGAATCTCTTTATGTGTGTTTGGCACAATTAACATACAGGGTGTATTATCGATTTTGTAACATAGAAGAATAGCATATAAAAACACAATTTCTCAAATATTGGCTCCCCTAATTATTTTAGAGGAAAAGTCACTGTAGCAAAGTTGTAGATCTTATAGAATGCTGTTTAAAACCTTCACTTTAGCATCTGTGTTAAATAGTTTCCAAGATGTACGTGATTTTCTGGTATAGAAAATTAACATTGTAAATCGGAAATTCACTAACAGCAATTACCTACCGCGTTAGATTTAGACATTAGGTGTAAATGCAAGAATTATTTAGCACAGTTTCATGGGGCAAAATCACTCATCAGAATGTTACAATTGCTACCGGTGTGGAAGAAATAGATAAGATACGGGGGACTCAACTGAGGAGACGAATCGGCAATGGGCGTTCCAAACATTTGCGTACCCAATGGCCTGTATTTTAAAAAATTTTCGTTAGAGGGCGCTTCGGTCCTTGACAACGCTCAGACCACGCTGGCCATTGTTGACAGTTCGCTGGAGTGCCATATGGGTCGCAATGTTTCATAAAAATTAGCCAGATTTGCGATAAAATTTGCGATAAATCGCATAATCTGTCAACACTGTCAGCGTTGTCCAGAATCGTAGCGCCATCTAGAAGTAACGTTCAAACTTGAATTAACGTTCAAGGTCGGGGACGCTTTATTTGACTCGTTTCGTCTACTCAGTTGAGTCCCCCGTAAGATAAGATTTCTCAAAGGAATTATTTTTTATAAAATCTTATTAGCCATGACAATAGTTGTCAAATTAATCTCAAGAATCACTGATAGGTTATGTAATGCTTTTGTATTATAAATTCAAAAAAGAACGATACTAATATAAGAAAAAAATATTTTAATCTTATTATGGGGTTGCATCATTTATATTATTTAACGATTATAGTAATTTAACAAAATTAAACAACAAACAATAAAAAAAGCAAAAACGTTAATCAATTTATAAAATATGTTCATAATACAAAAGCGTGACATAACCTCTATGTGATTTTTGAGATCAATCTGACAGCTATTGTCATGGTCAATAAGATTTTATAAAAACAAATTCCTTTGAGAATTCTCATGTATTTCTTCCACACCGGTAGCAATTGTAACATTCTGATGAGTGATTTTGCTACATGAAACTCTTCTTAATAATTCTTGCATTTACACTTAAGGTCTAAATATAACGTAGCAATTGCTATTAGCGAATTTCCCATTTACAATGCTAATTTCCTATACCAGAAAATCACCTATATCTTGGAAACTATTTAACACAGATGCTAAAGTGAAGGTGTTTTGAGCAGTATTCAATAAGGACTACAACTTTGCTACAGTAACTTTTTCTCCGAAATAATTAGGGGAGCCAATATTTGAGAAATTGTGTTTTTACATGCTATTCCCCTATGTTACAAAATTGATAATACACCCTGTATATCTCGTTAATAGGGTCCAAAAAATCCAAGTGCTACTATGCACTTTGGAGTGGTTGGGGTTCACCTTTAGCTCTAGGTTCCCTATACTTAGACGTGTTTTTTTGGGTTTGGTTCTGGTCCCGGTCGGTCAAACCATTAACCAACCGTGTTCTATTGGAAAACAATGACGTCACATACGACCTGGTTTCAATTTTAATTGCTTTTGGTCTGTCAAATTCAGAACCTGCTCAGGGAGCAGGTTCTAAATGCAGGTAAGTTTTGGTTGTATTCTGGTTCTTAGCCAAGGTCATCTGCTCCATGGAACATAACCTCAACATGTAAACAAAGTACTAAAAACTCCTACTTTCTTATTAATAGCAGTCAAAACATTTTATATTAATATTATTATAACAAAATAAGCTGCTGGATGATATTTAAAAAACTACATCTTACGTACTAAATTAATCAAGTTTGCAAACACACACTATTTTTTGTTACACGTTTAATTGCTTGATATTGAATATTGTGGTGTACCTATCCAAATGCTTGAGTTAAAACTAAGTTCCAAGTGTTCTAATAGAGATCATTACGATGAACAATTATTATTTAAAGTGATTTAATTTTGTAAATTAGGTACTGACTAATCGCTGAAATACAAACTTAATTGGTAATTATTTTAGTTATTATATTACCAAAAGAGGCTTTCATCTTGTATTTATTATTACTAGCATGTTTTAATTACAGCATAATAAACTGTTCAAACCACCTGGCAGAATTTATACCATGAGATTAAATAAAAATGGGACAATGTAACTTTGGAATATGCGTTTTTCAATGAATGTTATATGGTAGAAATGGAAATCAACATCATTCGATACAGATGCTGAACTTTGCTTACTGAACATTCTAACTGAATGAAATGGCAGGTGCTCCATGACTGGATCAAGAGATTCTCACCATTTAAATTAGTGAAATACACAATTCTAAGATATCCTGCTGATTCACCAGTGCATTTTATGATTTGAAATATGTGGAACGCTGCCAAAAGGCTTGGTTGTAAAATGTTATATCATGCATGTGTACCAAACTTTCTTTTAAGGAGAAACTGCACTCGATATCAAGATAAAACAATCAAATCTTTAAACTAAAATTGTACATCTTTAAAGTAACAGAAAAGTTTCTAGTTCAGCCTGCCAGCAATTATGTATGCTTGAATATTGCAAAATCAATTCAAAAAGAGTAAGTGATTCATTCCCATAGGGTAGTCAGTCTACCTGAGTTTTTCAATACAAAAATAAACAATAAAAATATCTTTATTACCAATTTCCTGTTTGTAATCTGTATATTATTTAAGTTGCTTTATTGTAGTGTATTTTGTCTAATATTGCCATCTGTAACCCTTTGTTTATAGTTGTTAGAAATACATTATTTTGTAATCATCAGACTTTTGGTGGTTTAATTAAAATAGCCCTATTGTAAAATTACAAATACATACTGGATGCTACAGAGCAATACTAGCTAATATACAATTTATTAGAATAATAGCAAAAATTATTGCACGTAATGTATGAGTACCTACAACTATAATTTAGCAATATTAGAAATAATTGTGAGAAGGGTATTGTTAAGAACTGTGTAACCTATGGTTGAAATGTAACAAATTTCAAAAATTTTTATAGTTTTCAAAACTGGTACTTTGATGATAAATATCTCTTGAATGTGTTAAAGTAGAGAAAATCAGATGTATTTGTACTTCTTTGACCAGCATAGCCATGAATTTTGTCATTTCCTGTTTGTATATTTATAATAAACATGTCATTCTTGGTGTTTAAACTAGTAATTATATTCATCCATTGCTGAACAATACACATCTGGCTAAACCTTTTTAAGAGCAGGGTCATTCAGGCTACTGCTTGTTTGTAACATTTTTCTTAACATTTACAGTTATAATAACCATAAATTGAGTATGCCATAAATTTGGTATTGCACTATTTTCATTTGACTGCTTAAAAGAATTTTGTAGGTAGATGTAAGCAGAGGAACGTTGAATTAAATAATTTAAATTGAGATATACATATATACGAGTTTAATTTTTCCAAGAAAGCTCAATATTGACGACAATACTGATATAGAAAATATTTAGGTAATACAGTGTCATATTATTGTATACATGGGTGCACTGACATAGGGAAGGTTATTAGGGATTCTTTTGTTACATTTTAGAAACATGATACTAATAAAACAATTACAAAATTGTAAAAATGCATATGCCTCATACAAAAATAAAAGCATTAAATGAAGTAATCTTTGTTTTTTTTATTTCCTTTCAACCATAATAACTACAACTAGATAATGAGCATAAGTCTAATCTTTTTCACACAATGTGCAGTATATTTGTCTCGATTACAGTCTCTTCTTCAATGCGTGGGACTCTTTTAGCCCTATTAGTAAAACAACTATTTTGTTTCTAGTAGGTTTTCATGATTCAATTACTGTAAGTAGCTGGGTCTGTTTGCAACAGCTGGTTGGAAATTATTTAGTTCGTAATTAAATAGTAGTTACCTGCAACAAAAAATACAATTGTTTTCTCCAAATGTTTCTAAACTTGGTAGACAAATAACTATAGACATCTATTACAACTAGCAGTACTACGTACACATTCTGTAATTATGTTTTTCTTCAACAACCCTTTGCATAATTCTTCTGTAATATCTCTTATCACTGTAGTATTTTCAACTCATATTTGTTTGTACGAAGGTAAGATTATATTGTTCTTATTAATTCTTTGCTGTTTCACTTATCTCTTCCATTTATCATTTGTATTTGAAGTGCCTTCTACTTTGCACGTACCTCACCGGCAGTGTAGTCGGTACATGGTAAACCAACAGACCTAAAATAGTTTTATGTATAATTGTTATCCAACTCTGTACATAACAGTATAAAAAAACCTACACTAATCCTAGTTTACCTTTCTGTTGAAATGACACTTAAGACATGTAATATGACACCTTTTATGGGGACGTCTTTCTTCATGATAAATGAATACATTATGATAGACTTATTGTCAAGTATGCATTTGGAATTCAAAATCTACGTAATAATAAAAGATTAATAAATGCAAGTTATTGTTATTAATAAAGGTTAGAATACTGTGTGTAAACAATGAAGAGCAACCGATCTCAGAACCAACCCGTTCGATTGAGTTCCTGGAAAAATCGTCACTTGACGTCATGACTCCGAGTGCTTCCGAACCAAACAGACCCGAAGAGCAACCGCTGTCAAAAAATCTGTCAAATACCTGTCAACCGCTGTGAACCGAGACCAGAACCAATTGCGAAAAAAACACGTCTAATGTAGTGATTAAGTCGGTGACGTCATCTGGTCTGCTTGGTTTGATAAGATCCTCCGAGGTGGGAATTTTCCACGGAATGTAAATAGTGACTCGTGATGTTTTGTTATCATTTTTCGTAAATATAAATACACACTAGTATAAATCTTTAAAATGAATACCCTAGAACTTAATTTAAAACAGAAATTATAATACACATAATAAAATATATATAAAAAACATAATGTTAGGCACATTATTATCGACATTATTATTACAAAAAATATGAAGAAACAAAACAATTAATTTCCTCAATATTTAGAAATTCCATTCATTATGCATAAAATAATTATAGTTAAAACTTATATGATACTTTTTACTAATAGGAAGATATAATTCAAAACTGAAAGGTCAATTGCGCAAAAGTTCTATTGTTAGCTGCAATAACATATTTCCCAAGCATTCATAATAATTTATTAAGGAACTTCTTTTTTAATTGTTATTATCTTACAAGATACTGATCTGAAATATAGCTTTAAGATAATCTGTACAAATCAGTTCATTGAAATGTATTATTTCGTAATAGCTGTGTTAACAATTATAAGGCTCGTCAGTGGTAGGTCTTTTTGTTGTAAAACTTACTAATCACTTTTTCACAGCCTGCTTCATTAGAAGTAAGTGTTTGCTCTTTAAATAAAATTGCTTTCAGGTAGTCCTAGCCATCTCCCACACGCGAGAATAATCCAAGGGATAGCCGCTCAAATCGAAGATCATCCTTACCAGCTATCATTTGAAGTTGAAGGTAGATATTACTGTGGTGCCATCCTGATTAGACCGAATGTTGCTGTAACTGCCGCCCATTGTACAAATAACTATAACATAAAGTACGTGCAAATTCTAAAATAATATAAAATTAATTCAAAATCAAATTTTTCAGCGAATTGCTACCATATCTGACTATTCGTGCTGGTAGTAGCTTACTTGGTGTTGAAAATACAGCAGTTAAAAAAGAAGGCGAATATGGTCCTGATCGACCTACCTAGTTTAAAAAAAACAATTATGTATGTAACGTCAACTAATATATGTATAACATTGTCATTGTACATAAAAAACTTGTATCTATTTTTTCACTAAAGTTTATGAACCAGGGAATCTGCTCGAGTTTCATTAAACGTCAACTTTCCAAATTGGTGCAGAAACCCGGGACCCTCTTCGTGGTAACTTTAGTGAAAAATTCGCTTAGTTTTTACGTACAACGCAGTGTAACGATTCGATATATAAGTTGAAAAATATATGGATTTCATTCTTCGTAGAACGTACCGTACACAACTTACGAAGATAGTGAATAGCGCAGAGGAATATTTAACATTCGATCAAGTGGAAGTTGTAGAATTATCGGTGCTGATCGCTAAAGTTAAGGCCATTTCTACGAGTTTGAATGAGATTGATCAACGACTTTCCTCTACATTTAACGCAGATCAGATGGAAGAAGAATGCCAGAAGATTGTTGAGTATAACGATAAAGCAGTGGAGATAGTAGCGCGCTTAGAGCAGCGATTACATGTAGTTAAACAACTTAATGAAGCGCAACCTGAAACCAGACGTGAGCATCTACCGTTGCTATCGAATAACGAACAGAATGTACACGGTAGTTTTATTCCAATTAGTACATCTTCTAAACTCCAAGTAAGATGACCCAAGTTAGACTTAATGAAATTTAACGGAAATATCGATGAATGGTCAGCTTTTTGGGAGCAATACAGTTCGGCAATTCATGATAACAACGATTTAGACGACAGTGCCAAATTTATGTATCTAAGGACTCTGTTGTCTGGTCAAGCCGCATTAACTATTTCAGGCCTAACTTCGCGAAGTGCTTCTTACCAGGATGCGATCGACTTAATTAAGTCAGAATATGGAAATACCGAACGAATAGTGGAATCATATATTCAAAAGCTGCTAACTATCTCACCTGTTAAATACGATAGGGACATTCAATCACTTCGTAAATTATATAATACTGCATCGACTATAACGAGATCTTTATTAACTCTTGATGTATCAGCTGATCAGTATGGACTTATGGTCAAATCTCTTATTTTCAAGGCTTTGCCGTATAATTAACGAGTCCAGTTTAACAAAATGAAAACAAAAAACTGCATTGATGCTATTTTTAGTGTTGGTTCTGAAATTGCCAACGATGGCGTAATAGACTACAATAAACAAATAAGGGCTTTGATACAATTTATTAAAATAGAAGTAGATTCTTTAGAACAAGCGTATATAGGAGAAAACAGTGAAAGTAAAGACTTTAATCGTGTTTCTTATAATGTACCAAAACGAAAAAATGAAACTTGCACAGCAGCCGGATTATTTACTAACGTAAGAGAGTGTTGTTTGTTTTGTAAAGCAAAAACTCATATAACTAAAGACTGTAATGCTGATATGGGTTTGGCCGAGAAAAAGAACATTTTAAAGCAAAATAATCGCTGTTTCAGGTGTACTTTATCTAACCACATTCCAAGTTTTGTAAAACTAAAGATATTCGGTGTACCAAATGCAATTCACGACATGTCACTACCATGTGTGACCCTAGCTATAATAGACGTCCTTCTAATGTTGAAGCTATGTCAACTAGTACTAATAGTACCAATTACGACACTAAGCCAAGTCCTAATGGAAACGATACAACGAATTTATTCACTAACGGCCGAATTGATAATGCTTACCTCCAAACTGCTTGTGCATTTATACCTAACAGTTCTTGTAATAATGCCTTTATTCGTTTAGTATTGGATGGAGGGAGTCAACTTTCATTTATAAAAGAAGATGTTTCACGTCAGTTAAATTTATCAGTTATTGGAACACATAAAGTTTCTATTTTACCGTTTGGAAGTACAGTTCGCTCTCCTGCCCGACTTTGCAATCGTGTGCAAGTACCTTTAAGAAGCCAGTTTAACGAAGACAACATTTTAATTAATGCTGTTGAAGTACCAGAAATATGTTTTGACTCCTTAATACCTCCCTCGTTAAAAGAACCTGTCATTAATAATTTTGCTTTGACAAATCACTTGGCAGATACTAACGCTGATCTTTGTTTGACCCATAAAGGTATCACGATTTTAGTAGAAGCAGATAATAATTACTGGAAAATTCTGACAGGTGAGATCCAACGTCTCTCTGAAGATTTAACTGCCGTAAATTCAAAGTTCGGTTGGACTCTCCATGGTATAAGTGACTCAAACCTATCATGTGATTTTGCAGTAAACTTTAACGTAGTTAATGTATTTAATACACAAGTTTCCTGTGATAATAGTAATCTCAGTTTCGATATTAAGAAATTCTGGGATTTAGAAACAATTGGTGTTGTTTCAAATGAAAAGTCGGACTGTATTACCGATAAATTTCTTAACGAACACATTCACTTTAATAACGATCGTTACGAAGTGTCGCTACCATGGGAAACCGATGACAAAAATTTGGACAATAACTATACCGGTGCTTTGGCACATGTGAAAAACTTAACATTTAAATTGTGTAAATATGGTAGACTTAACGAATATGATTGTGCAATCTGCGAATATTTACAAAACGATTGCGCTGAAATCATGGTAAATGACGTTGCTAGTGATTGCGTATATTACATGCCACATAGGCCAGTATATCGCGAAGATAAAGAAACTACCAAGTTGCGTGTCGTATTTAACGCATCTGCGCATGCTCCTGGGTTTCCATCGCTTAACGAAAAGCTAATGCCAGGTGATAATCTAGTTCCGGATTTACTTGCAATTTTAATGAACTTTAGACTAGGTTCCGTAGCAATGATAGCTGATATAGAAAAAGCATTTCTGCAAATATCACTCGACAAACAAGATCGCGATACTCATCGTTTTTTATGGTATCAAGAACCCATCGGAAAAAGAATTACTTTTATATTGCCACCGATAAAAACTTATAGAATGAAAAGAGTAACTTTTGGTGTAACTTCGAGTCCATTTTTATTGGCCGTTACAATCAGAAAACATCTTTTGGAACAACCTAGCGAACGACGAAAAATTGCAGATATTTTACTAAATTCCTTTTATGTAGATGATTTAGTTGTGGTGTTAAAGTCTACCGAACAAGCACTAGAGCTTTATGAACTATCGCGCCAAATAATAACTTCAGCAAACATGAATTTAAGAAAGTGGTACTCTAACGATCCAAATATGTTAAAACGTTTTTCCGAAGATTGTCAAAAGTCAAACGTATCTGAAAATAAAAAGGTGCTTGGGATTTATTGGTATACTGTTACTGATGAAGTAACTATTAATGTATCTTCAGTTATCAATGAAAATATTCACCAATTGTCAACGAAACGCAACGTTTTACAGACCATGGCTAAAATATTCGACCCTTTTGGTATTTTAGGTCCTTTCATCGTTCGGGCAAAAATTCTTTTACAAAATATTTGGAAACTACGAGTAGAGTAGGATACAATCTTGCCTAAAGATCTCGATAACGAATGGCAGTTATGGTGTTCCGAAGTCTCAACGTTAGCAGATTTAACGTTACCGCGGTGTTGATTAAAATCAAATTCAGATGAAGTTGAATTACACGTTTTTGCTGACGCAAGCCTACATGCGTATGGAGCAGTGGCATATTTAAAATGTTTGTCATCTAATGAACATCAATTTATAATGTCGAAAAATCGAGTATCTCCTATTAATCAAAACGGCGATAAAACACTTACTTTACCTAAATTAGAGTTAACAGCCGCTTTGTGTGCAGCCAGATTACAGAAATATATTTTGGAAAATTTACCGCTTAACGTTAAAGATGTATTTCTATGGTCTGATTCTAAAACTTCTTTATATTGGATAAAAGGCAAATCTAAAAATTGGAAGCTATACGTTAAAAATCGAGTCAACGAAATAAATAAATTGAGTTCTGGAAATTGGAGATACTGCCCTGGAAAAGAAAATCCAGCTGATTTGTTAACAAGAGGAATATCTGCCAAGAAGTTAATGGAATCTTCAGCATGGCTTCAAGGTCCAGAATGGATTAGACAAGATTCAGAATTTTGGCCTACCGATGAACTTACTGATATTACTGAAACACCATACCGTATCAATCTTTTTGTGGAACTTAAAGAAAATGGGTCTAACTTGAAACAAATCCTTTCTCTTAAAAAATACAGTAATTGCGACAAAATGTTTCGAGTAACGGCTTACGTAAGAAGATTTTTGAATAACGTCAAGAAAGAAAATAAATTGACTGGGATATTAACGGTGAAAGAGATTAACGAAGCAGAAATATATTGGATAAAATGTATTCAAGAAGAAGAATTTAAGGAAGAAATCTCTAAGTTAGAACAAACAAAGGTATTAAATACTAACTCTTCGATTTTAACGTTGAGCCCTTTCTTGGATGAAAATAAAGTTTGTAACGTAACTTTATCTGTTACAAATAATTAAGAATTTCCCTCCCCACGTTAAGTGCCAAAATTTGATTTTGAATAAATAAAATAAAATAAAAAGTACACTGCACAGTCAGATCCTCAAAACTTCAAAAACCCCCTTATTGCTTTCTACAGGTGTCAAAGTGTAACATTGCTTACCTAATACAAGAAAACACAACATATGTACGTTTAAAGATACCAGAAAGTTTTATTTTCCGAACAAGTAATTCTCACAAACTGCAAAAGTATTTTGTTTTCACACCTCTTTTAAACAACAAAAAAAAACATGTATAAGTATAAAATAACACCTAGAATAATAAAAACAAAAATTAAACTATGCTAAACATATAAAAATCCAGGTAGTATCCCGATATCGGCTCCCCTTTTACATTTGACGTACAACTAAATGTTATTAAGTCCTACCTTATAAATATATAAAAGTACGAAAAATCTATTTATTTTTGGGTACTCTAAAATTATATACAATAAAATTAAATCAAAATCAATTATAAATAACCGCAAAAATATTGTCCACACAACTTTATTTTCTTCTACAGACGATCTGGTGTAATTTATGTCGATTATTACTTTACTTACAATTGTCAAACCCTGGCATAATAAAACTCGAGAAGCCCCATAAATTAAAATGGATGGCCCACACTATCAGGATTCGATGTAATAATATTTTATGGTGAATTTTTCACAATACTACCAGACCCTTTACGGGTTGATTTTGCGTCTTATCCAAAATTTGGGAAACGTTTATCGATGGCACTCGATTAACTATTAAATTGTAGATTCACACAGAAAAAAAAAAGCATCTACTACTAGTGGTTCACCAACACAATAGATTTTTATATTAAAATTTAAAACGAACTTTATTTTAAACACTAAGGGCAGATAATCCCATGTGTTTCCTATAACACTTAAGACGGAAGTTGGCCTGCACTAACCCTGGTCGAATGACCATCCAACCCCGAATGATACAACTTCGGTCAGTACAGTTCTTTCAATATTGTAATATGTAATACATTTTGGAAATAGTGGTAACATTCAAAAGGGTAATAGAAACAGGATACAAACAAGATTAAAATTGATAGAGAAAATTACTTGATCTATTGATGTGATAATAATGATTAAAGTATGCCGGCTAAATAAACTATATTGACTTATCTTTTTAAAACTAAAGCATTGCTTAATTCTATGGAATGCAGTGACATGCATCCTAATTGGTGGACGTTCCGGAAGGAGTCCTTTCCCAGTAGGCTATTTTAGAAAGTATAACAAAGAATAGTTTTGTATTCACTAAAGAAGAAAAAGGGAAAAAATGATTTACGCCATAAAAGTGTAAAATTTTGTCACGTCAAGTTTTGCATCTAGGCGAAAGATTAGAAGAAGCTGAATTACCATAGGAAGTAAGACATCCAGCCATCTTACCAAAACAATCAACTTTTACTAATTTGATCATTTTAAAAAGCACATCAATCGACTAGCCACAGTGGCGTTAACGCTACTCTTGCTACTGTTAGAAAAAGATACTGGATAATGCAAGGTAGACAACGAATAAAATCTTTGATAGGTAAATGCGTAAAATGCAAACGTCTCAAAGGCAAACCTGGCAACGAACCTTTCGTTCCACTACCAAGAAACCGACTAACGATGGCAAATCCCTTCAAAATAACAGGTTTTGACTTTGCAGGACCACTTTATGCTTATGATAGTGGTAATACGTCAGAATACTATATACTGCTTTAGACATGTGCTGTAGTAAGAGCAGTTCATTTAGAACTAGTACCTGACTTAACTGCGGAATCCTGCATTCGGGGTCTCAGGAGATTTATAGCACGACGAGGTGTTCCCAGCGTCATCTACTCAGATAATGCTAAAACATTTAAACGTACGTCACGAGAGCTTCAGGAATTATCTAAGATCCTCACAAATAAAGAAGTTCAAGAGTTTGCTTCGAAGCATTATATTCAGTGGAATTTCATTGTTGAAAGAGCGTCATGGTGGGGCGGCTTTTGGGAGAGATTAGTACGAACGATTAAATCTGCCTTAAGGCCAAGATTCGCTACAGCCTAATATATTTTGCAACGAAGATAAAATAGTTAGAAGTGAGACACACATAGCTGACTAATAAATGCTGCATGTATTTGCAGAACTAACTTGCAAGCAAAATTTAATTGCTTCTAACGTGAATGAGTCATAATTATGTTGTGACTGAAATATGATATACACTGTTACAATGGAATGTTCATTTTAGTTTTAATTCTGTGTATAGATGGTAATAATACGATAATGCACCTAATATTTAATTAAAATCAAAATAAAATATAATGTTATCAATTATCAGGAATATCTCTTATTTTTTTATTTTATTTTATTGACTTAATCCTATTGCCAGATTAGAGCACTAAATCTCGTAGGTCGACAGCTACCTAATACGTAGAATCTCGTTAATTCGAAGTCAAAGGGAGTGAAAAAAATTAATGAATATTCGAATTAAGGAATTTTTTGAAAATTAACCACATTTTTTTAAAAAGTCTCCTTAAATCGATTTAACTAACCACTGCTGCACTTAAAATTGTTAATCTTTAAAATTCTTGAAAATTCTTCCGTCTTGTTAAGTAACACAAGTCCATTTACCGCGATGTTATCGCGAACTTGTTTAAACCACCTTAAAGCACATTCTTCTAATTCACCAAAACGTGGTTCTCGTAGACGTTTCCTGGAAACACAAATTTCGTTAGAATTCCAAGATTTTCTCTTTGTTCTTTAAAATTGTGGAAGGCGTATTCGGTTGAATTCTAAATTCTTTGGCTAGATGATTTTCTTTTCACTTCTCTCATCGAATGTCAAAGTAGATTTAAAATGTCAAAAAGTACACGGACAAGATCAAAGAAACAAACCGAATGCCATAATCTTCTTTAACAACAAATCAATTAAAAACTAAAAGGTTTACCTACTTATTTTGGGATTTTCTGAAAATTTGTTTAACAGTTGGTTTTATAACCGGATGGGTAATGAAAAGGAGTCGCAATGAATCATCCCTTAATCGTTTCTTTGAAACCTGTTTACAGTCACCGGCTACTTACTGACACATTTATTGTCTATTTAGGCACCTTAAATACATAATAACATATTGCACCCCTATTCTATTTCAGGGCTGTACCGTTTTAGTGTGTTTTGGTGTGAATACATCATTTTAAAAGTATTATTTCTGAGTTGTTGTTGAATTTCCCTAGCAAACCAAGTTAGTAAACCAACGGCGAACGTAATCACAGCGCGACGGTAACAACAGTACTGGTATAGTTTTCGTGATAGTACTACATGTTTTACAAGTGTAGCAAGTATTAATATAGAGCATAGTGTAATTATCGTGTAGTGTATTTTAGTGTAACGTAGTGAAGTGTAACAAATACTTATATATCATATTGTACGTGCAATTTATTTATGTAGTTAAGATTATGTTATTATATTATATTAACATTCAATTTCATTAGATCACACTTCAACTTCATTAGATCAACCTCAACTTCAACAAGTCAACCTTCAACTTCATTTGATCAATTTTCAGCTCCATCACATCAACCTTGTACTTCGACTAGTAGTAGCCACAGCCCAGAGGAAATTCCACCTACTTATACTACTGACGTTGAAAATGAGGTGCTTAATTTTCAAAAAGAGCACGAAGATGTCAGTGGAAGGAAAGTTGTGGAAATTAGTAATTTCTTTAATGCAATTATACGTTTTAGTAGATATGCTAGGCGGGTTCTAGCTCAAAATCCCATGTATTTTCTTATGAAGGTTCGTTTTACCATTCAAGGTCATCCGCGGTTCCCCACTCCTATCCCCACTACCCCCTACTTAGGCCCCCCCACTTAGCCCCCTACTTAGGCCCCCCACTTAGCCCCCTACTTAGGCCCCCCACTTAGCCCCCTACTTAGGCCCCCCACTTAGCCCCCTACTTAGGCCCCCCACTTAAGCCCCACTCCTATCCCTACTCAGCGGCCATTTTGAATCGCCATTTTGAATCGCCATCTTGGATCGCCATTTTGAATCACCATTTTGAATGTCATTTACATATCCGCCATTTTGTATCTGTCATTTCCAACTTGTCATCATTTCCCGCTGAAAGATTTGAATTCCTAGCGCTGCTAATGCCATCTATCGGTGACGTCATATGATCGGTATAGTAGATTTCTATACGCCTGTAGATAGGCAACCCACTATATTTTTTTTATAAAAATCAATGGAGCCAACAGGGTTTGAACCGGGGACCGCTCGAATGGTAGCCAGCCAATGCATCCACTACACCAACGAGGTAATCTATTAAAGCACTGTAAACGGCTTATAAAAAAAAAATTGTTGACTAGCGACTACGTACTCATAACATAATGCATGTTAGTAATTTGTAGTATTATATCATACGGCTCCCTCTTCCTCCTGCATGTGTCATGATTGATTGATTAAGTAGATGATTATTCCTGTGCTGTGATTGATTAAAGGGTCAACATATAAAATAGGTATAAATTATCATATCTAGAAAAAACAAGTTAAAAATTCAATTAAAGAATCATTAGATCTTTTACAGCCAAATATGTTTCAATCTTGATCTCAATGCCTAAGACTTTCATTAATTAAACTTTTACTGACGTTTTGTAAAATTGTATATAAAAAAATTGTTGACTAGCGACCACGTACTCATAACATAATACATGTTAGTAATTTCATATTATCAGATATGATATCCATTATCTCAACAAAATCATTAGCAAAGACGTGTTTTAGTTATAAGTTTAAGCGATAACAAAATGATTGTAATTTCTTATTGTCAATACATATATCAGGGTTAGATTTAATAATTCGATATACATTTCACCATTCAAATATAAATTTCATAACAAAAGAATTAGCTTTTCTTGGAAGCGAATTTAAAAAAAAACAAACATGTAAAAGACAATTTTAAAATATCAATATTTGAAACTCTGATTTCTTGTCTAACAGGGTGGACTAAACCATTTTTTTTTTGTTTCAAGACTGTTTCTAGCCTAAGGATGTATAGCCCCAGGGTTAATTAATTGAGTTTGACCTGTAGAGCATTATACCTAAAATAAGATACAATATATTTAAAGCAATTTAAAACATCGATTACACAATAAACAGAATTTGTTTGCTAAAGAATCAATTACAATAAAATTAATTTGTTTAGTTATAAATATTAAAAATTGTTATATTTAGGAATAATAATTTAAAAATTCGATAAAAGAATCATTAGGGTTTTTCTGAACAAGATAATTAAAAAGTTTGTTATTTCTAATAATCAACTAGATTGATTTTATTATTTTTAAACTTTCAACATATAAGCTTATACCTAAAATATTTAGATCTGTTCAGTTCAACTGAAGCTCTCATCATCGATTAATATATGTTTCTTGTTTTATTCTGAAATCCAATTTGGTTCTTTTAAATTACTGCATACGAGTTATTTATAAAAATGCTTTCACGTATATTTGATTAAAACCAATTTATTTAAAAATAATTCCCGGAAAATATTTATAAATATTGTACATTAATAATATTAAATCTTTAGGATTCAAAAATTATGTACTAAATTATCTAAAAGATTACATATGTACAACTAAGTTAAAATCTCATAAAATAAATACACAAATTAAAACTAAAATTACTTCTTTAAATTTTAGAGTTAATTCCATTTTATCTAATAGAGCAGTATCACTTTGTGCAAAACATTCAATTTCATCATCGCTGTCACTGTCGTAATTGACTTGATATTTTACAGTAGACATCTTTCATTTCCCACCATTAGATTTGAATTCCTAATGCCTCAACTGCCATCTATCGGTAACGTCCTGTGATCGGTATAGTAGACTTCTATACGCCTGTAGATAGGCAACCTGTTACACTTTTTATAAAAATCAATTTTGGAGTAACCAGGGTTCGAACGCTCAACCATCTGATTAGAACTCCATAGCTTAGCCCCGAGACTACGGAGCTTGTCTTTTAAATTACTGCATACGAGTTATTTATAAAAATGCTTTCACGTATATTTGATTAAAACCAATTTATTTAAAAATAATTCCCAGAAAATATTTATAAATATTCTACATTAATAATATTAAATCTTTAGGATTCAAAAATTATAAGCCAATTATGATTATCATCATGAGTCATTGAGATGAGACAATTATTAACCTTATATGAGCCAATTGTGAAGAAACTCAAGAAATATTTCTTGATACATCTTAAATATAACAATTTGAAAACTATATACAGATATTATTACTACATGAGGCCCGTAACATCAATGTGATAAAATAAAAATAAATTGCACTATTGCGGACTCGGTACTAAATTATCTAAAAGATTACATATGTACAACTAAGTTAAAATCTCATAAAATAAATACACAAATTAAAACTAAATCTTATTTACATAAAAATTAATAGATGTTATGCAAACACCTGGCATATATTTAATATTTTTAATTTCTGTATAGCATTTTTCGAATGCTACACAGAAATTATTTAGTTGGATGCTGCTTGGTGACGTGACGTATCTTCGGTTATCGATTAGAATACCACCCCCAGGGAGTTCTATCTCTTCCTCGTATGAAATAATTGCACCTACTTCATAATTAGTACTGCTACTACATCTGTTAATTACTTCTTTAAATTTTAGAGTTAATTCCATTTTATCTAATAGAGCAGGATCACTTTGTGCAAAACATTCAATTTCATCTTCGCTGTCACTGTCGTAATTGACTTGATATTTTACAGTAGACATCTTTCAAACTGTTTTGAAGAACTGATAATATTTAAAAAAAAATGATTGACTTTATATAGTATTTTTCAGGAAAACCTTCTTCAGAAAAACCTAATAATTCTTAATTGAAATGTTTTCAAAATATGATTACATTTATTTATTTTAAATATAGTCATATACATAGTAAGGATTTTGGTTTTTCCTCTATTGTTAATGGTAATAACCGTACTGAGGTCAAGCTTTCACTAGATGAATTAAACATTTTTTATGAGAATACAAAATACAGTGATCTTTTCATGTATCATTCGTTTCCTCGCATAACTTTTAGATTATCTGTGAGAAATTCTATTTTATTTATTTAGTACATGATATGATTTTGTTATTTTTAAACTTTCAACATATAAAATAGGTATAAATTATCATATCTAGAAAAAACTGATTTTATTATTTTTAAGAAATTTTTCTTGATACATCTTAAATATAACAATTTGAAAACTATATACAGATATTATTACTACATGAGGCCCGTAACATCAGTAGATCCGCGGCTTTTTATATCAGTATAAAATAATTAGATATAGTTATATTTACTATATATTCTTTTAAACAGCTGTTATACTTTCCATCAGTCTTGCATGGTTTTCAATTTACAAAACCTAATTGAGTTTGACCTGTTAGACAAGAAATCAGAGTTTCAGATATTGATATTTTAAAATTGTCTTTTACATGTTTCCATAGAGATACATTTCAACAGTAGATGATGAATGATAGGTAATCGCTATCTACATGGGGCAAAATTATACACAGTAAGAAGGTAAGAAAAACCAAAATCCTTACTATAAACCTTCACTTAAAAAATTAGTATAAATATTAACAAGAATACTATAATTAAACGATACCTCTACACCCTGGGGTATAGCAGCATCCACTGTTTAATAATTAAATGCATAAGAATTATAACTGTCAGTCCCGCTCGGTTAAATATGTTTTCTAAGATTATCCGAATGTGCTAATTACGTACAAGACAATTAGTCAGTCTTACATGACATGAGCTAATCGTGAAGAAAGTCCAATTTTTCTTAATGCATCTCAAATCACTTTGAAACAATTATTTACTTAATTATAATTAAAATACAGAGTTATATGACTAACTTTATCTTATACTAGTTAAATATTAAATTATTTCACAAAAACTTAAATTCTTTTAGCTACAAAATCTACGGTTTCCTTTCCTTCGAACATGAAGCAGAACATAATGATAATTGTTTGTAAGCTACGCTTAGATAAATGTTTACTTCAATCATTATTACTAATGTGTGAATTGCGTACAAGACAATTATAAGCCAATTATGATTATTATCATGAGTCATTGAGATGAGACAATTAGTCAGTCTTATATGAGCTAATCGTGAAGAAAGTCCAATTTTTCTTAATGCATCTCAAATCACTTTGAAACAATTATTACGTATGACTAGAGTCAGTTTAAATTAATTATAAATCTAAAAAATACATTTTTAAAATTAGGATGTAACCCCGAGCTGTTAATGAAAAGCAATTAACTCGTTTATACTGTTCCCCAAATTAGATTATTAGAAAAACAACCTTTCTAATTGCTCGGAAATTAACTAAAAATGACATATAAACTGAACGGTTTTTAAAAATAAATCATTGTGAAAGAGTTTTAGGAATCATCAAGACGCTATCCATAAGGCTTATAAGATTTTAAGTCTGAAGGACATGGACACCAGATATGGAAGATCGATTTTAGTCGAGTTAAATAATTGTAAAATATTTCTACCAAAGAGATATAGCGAAAAAGTTTACAAGGGTAGTAGATATAATGAAAAAAGGTTAAAAATCTGTTCAAAATTACATTACTAACGCTGATCAATACCTACATATTACTATTTTTCTGTGTTTCTGTAAGAATTTATTTTCTGTTTTTAATACCGTATGTCTCATTCACCTGTTTCAAAACGTTAATGCCAGACGCTTGTAAACAATGAAATTAAGCAACATCAACTCAATAAATTAGTTTATTTTTAAATATAATCATATTATATTTTATTTAAAATTAATCGCCTCCTTTTCTATAATAAAAAAAATGAAATTTACATTAATTCATACGTATTGCCTTCGATTAACTAAACTTACCTGTACAATCCAGACTTCTCTATGATCCAGACGGACGAATAAGTATACATCCCTATACTTATAACCCTCTATATGTATTAAGTCTTCAGCTACAAGACACGCTGTAGCAGCTGGGTAGGGAGGCAGCTTTCCATCACATTTTAGTACATGTATCAAAAACTGCGGCTGATGACATGATGAATGTGGTTGATAGCGTAATTAATGTGGCTGATAGCGTGATGAATGTGGCTGATAGCATGATGAATGTGGCTGATAGCGTAATTAATGTGGCTGATAGCATGCTGAATGTGGCTGATAGCATAATGAATGTGGCTGATAGAATGATGAGATTAATCATTATAATCCGAACATGATTGACACTTTAATTAAACAAAAAGATTATAGGTTAGCTATCAAAAGAATATATCCCATTGACAATCAAACAGAAGACACAAATTACATATCTATACCATATTTTGGCAAAATATCAGAAAAAATTGCACATATACTAAGAAAAACCAACAATTATAAAATAACATTTAAAACCAACACTAACACTTTTTCATTTTTATTTAATGCTAAAGACAGAACACATGATATCATGAAATCGGGCATTTACCGTTTAAATTGTTCTTTTTGTAGTTCGGTATATATTGGACAAACACTTCGAAATTTTGACATAAGATATAAAGAACACGTACGTCATTACAAAAATAAACATCCTGAAAAATCTAATTATGACAAACACCTTTTAGAACAAAATCACACAATGACTCCTCAAAATAATATTAAATTCCTACATTTTTGTAATAACAAACGCAAATTAGACATTTTAGAAGCCTTTGAGATATACAAACACAAACTCAGGGTACCTTTAATGAATGAACAACTTGAGCTCAGTAATTCTCCGTTACTGGAAGTATTAGATGTTTAATTATGATTTTTATTATTAATTTTTATTATTATTATTATTATTTTATCTAGTTACCTATTTTGTATCTACCTTAGCGACGTGTTTGTTTATAATTATATTACCTTTGATAATGACAGCATAGCTGTCGAAACAATATTGTCAGGTATATTTTAATAAAACTGTGAAACTTTTAATAATCTTTATTTATTTCATGATTATGGAGTTCCACAAAATAAGGCTAGAAACAATAAACAATAATAAATATAGGAGGAATATAACTATATCTAATTATTTTATAAAATACTATGTTAACTACGAGGTAATATACTGAATATATACGCCTGTATTCGGCCTCTAGAGGGTTCATACCCTAATATAAGGTTAGTGATATTGCGTAATCTTCTTTTATTCTATAATATTTCTCTGTTTAAGTTCAGAAATAATCGAAATTATTTCGGTTTTGTGACTGCTCATACCCTCTTTCTTTTCGGCGTACAGCAAACGAAGTCGATCCACTAGTTGGTCAGGTGTGCTCTGACGCATCCAATCAGGCTTCATTTTGTTTAACTTTTTAAATTTGGGAAGACTAAAATCTGTTATTCTGTATAAATTAGGTTTAATAATATGCTCATATTTCCAATGTTTTACGCTTATTATTTTACCCTCTGGCCTATAATTTTTTCTGTATGCATTGGTTAGTGAGATAATCTGCATGTAATTTTCAACATCTTCCTCCGTAGGTGTAGAACCTAGATGTTTAAGTGTTAGTAAATCAAATAGTCCAGGTGTTCCCTTGAAAAGTTTGTTTTTAATTAGAATATCTTTTCCTTGTATTCCTACCGAAACTGAAGCAAATCTCAATTCGTCGTTATCCTTATGGAGACCATATCTCGTTCTATCTATATTTCTTCCTATCAACGTATCGTAATACTCAGAAATATCATGATATTTCTCTGACCCTTGATTATATTCTTCTTCTTCATACTCCGATGATGTCGACGTAGTTGATGTATAAGAAGGTAGTTTTTTAACTTTTAATGAGTTGTTATTGGATTTAGCAATAGATTCTAATAGAGATATAATCTCTTTTAGTTTGTCATCACAACTACATTCTGTTTTATCACGATGAACTTTTCTATGTTTCGCATTACGAGCATTTATTATATCGTCTTCCCCATCTTCCATATTATGCATTGCTTTCAAATGTCTCTTATAACTGTCAGTCCGTGAGAATCCCCTGGAACATTTCTGACATTGCACTTTATAACCCTGATGAATTCTCATATGACGTGCAAAATCAGATTGTCGAATTCTTTTGTTGCAGAGATTACAAGCAAGTCTGTCCATCTTTAATAGCCGTAGACAACTATTAGCATCATTATAACACAACTTCTATTTATATTTCACAGACATATTAATTACGCTATCAACCACATTAATTATGCTATCAGCCACATTCAGCATGCTATCAGCCACATTAATTACGTTATCAGCCACATTCATCATTCTATCAGCCACATTCATTATGCTATCAGCCACATTCAGCATGCTATCAGCCACATTAATTACGCTATCAGCCACATTCATCATGCTATCAGCCACATTCATCACGCTATCAGCCACATTAATTACGCTATCAACCACATTCATCATGTCATCAGCCGCAGTTTTTGATACATGTACTAAAATGTGATGGAAAGCTGCCTCCCTACCCAGCTGCTACAGCGTGTCTTGTAGCTGAAGACTTAATACATATAGAGGGTTATAAGTATAGGGATGTATACTTATTCGTCCGTCTGGATCATAGAGAAGTCTGGATTGTACAGGTAAGTTTAGTTAATCGAAGGCAATACGTATGAATTAATGTAAATTTCATTTTTTTTATTATAGAAAAGGAGGCGATTAATTTTAAATAAAATATAATATGATTATATTTAAAAATAAACTAATTTATTGAGTTGATGTTGCTTAATTTCATTGTTTACAAGCGTCTGGGCATTAACGTTTTGAAACAGGTGAATGAGACATACGGTATTAAAAACAGAAAATAAATTCTTACAGAAACACAGAAAAATAGTAATATGTAGGTATTGATCAGCGTTAGTAATGTAATTTTGAACAGATTTTTAACCTTTTTTCATTATATCTACTACCCTTGTAAACGATTTCTATATATACCTTCTTACTGTATATAATTTTACCCCATGTAGATAGCGATTACCTATCATTCATCATCTACTGTTGAAATATATCTCTATGAAATGTATTTTCTTCTTCTTTCAATAGAAGTTCTTGTATAAAATATTTGTTTTTTATTTTCATCTGAACCTTTGACTGCGGATTTGTTTATAAATTAAAAGTTATTTAAATATTAATTATCAAATCAACATGAGAAAAATCAATTTAAAGAGATCAGATGCATGATATATAGGATGAAAAAAGTTTCAACCTCCAACTACAAACAAAGAAATTAAACATCGATTCAATAAAAAGTTTATTTATTTATTTATTTTTTAAATATACATAAATATAGAAAAATATTAAAAAGTCATCTACTTCCAGTTCATCCTACTACAGGTGGTTGCTTGTTTAGTCTGTAAAAGAATAAAATATGTAATTAGAGTCTTATACTTTTTAGATATTTTTATCAAATTATTTAAAAAAAAAATTACCTTTTTCTAATTGTTTCATCTCAAGCACCGGCGTCTTCTGATGATGTCTGCCATATGTTTTGAATGATGTTATAGTTACTGAAAAATTACCTAATCTATTGATCTCGTCTATAAGAGTCTTATCGACTTTTTCGCTATATCTCTTTGGTAGAAATATTTTACAATTATTTAACTCGACTAAAATCGATCTTCCATATCTGGTGTCCATGTCCTTCAGACTTAAAATCTTATAAGCCTTATGGATAGCGTCTTGATGATTCCTAAAACTCTTTCACAATGATTTATTTTTAAAAACCGTTCAGTTTATATGTCATTTTTAGTTAATTTCCGAGCAATTAGAAAGGTTGTTTTTCTAATAATCTAATTTGGGGAACAGTATAAACGAGTTAATTGCTTTTCATTAACAGCTCGGGGTTACATCCTAATTTTAAAAATGTATTTTTTAGATTTATAATTAATTTAAACTGACTCTAGTCATACGTAATAATTGTTTCAAAGTGATTTGAGATGCATTAAGAAAAATTGGACTTTCTTCACGATTAGCTCATATAAGACTGACTAATTGTCTCATCTCAATGACTCATGATAATAATCATAATTGGCTTATAATTGTCTTGTACGCAATTCACACATTAGTAATAATGATTGAAGTAAACATTTATCTAAGCGTAGCTTACAAACAATTATCATTATGTTCTGCTTCATGTTCGAAGGAAAGGAAACCGTAGATTTTGTAGCTAAAAGAATTTAAGTTTTTGTGAAATAATTTAATATTTAACTAGTATAAGATAAAGTTAGTCATATAACTCTGTATTTTAATTATAATTAAGTAAATAATTGTTTCAAAGTGATTTGAGATGCATTAAGAAAAATTGGACTTTCTTCACGATTAGCTCATGTCATGTAAGACTGACTAATTGTCTTGTACGTAATTAGCACATTCGGATAATCTTAGAAAACATATTTAACCGAGCGGGACTGACAGTTATAATTCTTATGCATTTAATTATTAAACAGTGGATGCTGCTATACCCCAGGGTGTAGAGGTATCGTTTAATTATAGTATTCTTGTTAATATTTATACTAATTTTTTAAGTGAAGGTTTATAGTAAGGATTTTGGTTTTTCTTACCTTCTTACTGTGTATAATTTTGCCCCATGTAGATAGCGATTACCTATCATTCATCATCTACTGTTGAAATGTATCTCTATGGAAACATGTAAAAGACAATTTTAAAATATCAATATCTGAAACTCTGATTTCTTGTCTAACAGGTCAAACTCAATTAGGTTTTGTAAATTGAAAACCATGCAAGACTGATGGAAAGTATAACAGCTGTTTAAAAGAATATATAGTAAATATAACTATATCTAATTATTTTATACTGATATAAAAAGCCGCGGATCTACTGATGTTACGGGCCTCATGTAGTAATAATATCTGTATATAGTTTTCAAATTGTTATATTTAAGATGTATCAAGAAAAATTTCTTAAAAATAATAAAATCAGTTTTTTCTAGATATGATAATTTATACCTATTTTATATGTTGAAAGTTTAAAAATAACAAAATCATATCATGTACTAAATAAATAAAATAGAATTTCTCACAGATAATCTAAAAGTTATGCGAGGAAACGAATGATACATGAAAAGATCACTGTATTTTGTATTCTCATAAAAAATGTTTAATTCATCTAGTGAAAGCTTGACCTCAGTACGGTTATTACCATTAACAATAGAGGAAAAACCAAAATCCTTACTATGTATATGACTATATTTAAAA
This sequence comes from Agrypnus murinus, assembly GCA_929113105.1. Taxonomy (NCBI): domain Eukaryota; kingdom Metazoa; phylum Arthropoda; class Insecta; order Coleoptera; family Elateridae; genus Agrypnus; species Agrypnus murinus. The sequence continues at coordinate 92,470,276 of OV816027.1, forward strand.
TAAATAAATGTAATCATATTTTGAAAACATTTCAATTAAGAATTATTAGGTTTTTCTGAAGAAGGTTTTCCTGAAAAATACTATATAAAGTCAATCATTTTTTTTTAAATATTATCAGTTCTTCAAAACAGTTTGAAAGATGTCTACTGTAAAATATCAAGTCAATTACGACAGTGACAGCGAAGATGAAATTGAATGTTTTGCACAAAGTGATCCTGCTCTATTAGATAAAATGGAATTAACTCTAAAATTTAAAGAAGTAATTAACAGATGTAGTAGCAGTACTAATTATGAAGTAGGTGCAATTATTTCATACGAGGAAGAGATAGAACTCCCTGGGGGTGGTATTCTAATCGATAACCGAAGATACGTCACGTCACCAAGCAGCATCCAACTAAATAATTTCTGTGTAGCATTCGAAAAATGCTATACAGAAATTAAAAATATTAAATATATGCCAGGTGTTTGCATAACATCTATTAATTTTTATGTAAATAAGATTTAGTTTTAATTTGTGTATTTATTTTATGAGATTTTAACTTAGTTGTACATATGTAATCTTTTAGATAATTTAGTACCGAGTCCGCAATAGTGCAATTTATTTTTATTTTATCACATTGATGTTACGGGCCTCATGTAGTAATAATATCTGTATATAGTTTTCAAATTGTTATATTTAAGATGTATCAAGAAATATTTCTTGAGTTTCTTCACAATTGGCTCATATAAGGTTAATAATTGTCTCATCTCAATGACTCATGATGATAATCATAATTGGCTTATAATTTTTGAATCCTAAAGATTTAATATTATTAATGTAGAATATTTATAAATATTTTCTGGGAATTATTTTTAAATAAATTGGTTTTAATCAAATATACGTGAAAGCATTTTTATAAATAACTCGTATGCAGTAATTTAAAAGACAAGCTCCGTAGTCTCGGGGCTAAGCTATGGAGTTCTAATCAGATGGTTGAGCGTTCGAACCCTGGTTACTCCAAAATTGATTTTTATAAAAAGTGTAACAGGTTGCCTATCTACAGGCGTATAGAAGTCTACTATACCGATCACAGGACGTTACCGATAGATGGCAGTTGAGGCATTAGGAATTCAAATCTAATGGTGGGAAATGAAAGATGTCTACTGTAAAATATCAAGTCAATTACGACAGTGACAGCGATGATGAAATTGAATGTTTTGCACAAAGTGATACTGCTCTATTAGATAAAATGGAATTAACTCTAAAATTTAAAGAAGTAATTTTAGTTTTAATTTGTGTATTTATTTTATGAGATTTTAACTTAGTTGTACATATGTAATCTTTTAGATAATTTAGTACATAATTTTTGAATCCTAAAGATTTAATATTATTAATGTACAATATTTATAAATATTTTCCGGGAATTATTTTTAAATAAATTGGTTTTAATCAAATATACGTGAAAGCATTTTTATAAATAACTCGTATGCAGTAATTTAAAAGAACCAAATTGGATTTCAGAATAAAACAAGAAACATATATTAATCGATGATGAGAGCTTCAGTTGAACTGAACAGATCTAAATATTTTAGGTATAAGCTTATATGTTGAAAGTTTAAAAATAATAAAATCAATCTAGTTGATTATTAGAAATAACAAACTTTTTAATTATCTTGTTCAGAAAAACCCTAATGATTCTTTTATCGAATTTTTAAATTATTATTCCTAAATATAACAATTTTTAATATTTATAACTAAACAAATTAATTTTATTGTAATTGATTCTTTAGCAAACAAATTCTGTTTATTGTGTAATCGAATGTTTTAAATTGCTTTAAATATATTGTATCTTATTTTAGGTATAATGCTCTACAGGTCAAACTCAATTAATTAACCCTGGGGCTATACATCCTTAGGCTAGAAACAGTCTTGAAACAAAAAAAAAATGGTTTAGTCCACCCTGTTAGACAAGAAATCAGAGTTTCAAATATTGATATTTTAAAATTGTCTTTTACATGTTTGTTTTTTTTTAAATTCGCTTCCAAGAAAAGCTAATTCTTTTGTTATGAAATTTATATTTGAATGGTGAAATGTATATCGAATTATTAAATCTAACCCTGATATATGTATTGACAATAAGAAATTACAATCATTTTGTTATCGCTTAAACTTATAACTAAAACACGTCTTTGCTAATGATTTTGTTGAGATAATGGATATCATATCTGATAATATGAAATTACTAACATGTATTATGTTATGAGTACGTGGTCGCTAGTCAACAATTTTTTTATATACAATTTTACAAAACGTCAGTAAAAGTTTAATTAATGAAAGTCTTAGGCATTGAGATCAAGATTGAAACATATTTGGCTGTAAAAGATCTAATGATTCTTTAATTGAATTTTTAACTTGTTTTTTCTAGATATGATAATTTATACCTATTTTATATGTTGACCCTTTAATCAATCACAGCACAGGAATAATCATCTACTTAATCAATCAATCATGACACATGCAGGAGGAAGAGGGAGCCGTATGATATAATACTACAAATTACTAACATGCATTATGTTATGAGTACGTAGTCGCTAGTCAACAATTTTTTTTTTATAAGCCGTTTACAGTGCTTTAATAGATTACCTCGTTGGTGTAGTGGATGCATTGGCTGGCTACCATTCGAGCGGTCCCCGGTTCAAACCCTGTTGGCTCCATTGATTTTTATAAAAAAAATATAGTGGGTTGCCTATCTACAGGCGTATAGAAATCTACTATACCGATCATATGACGTCACCGATAGATGGCATTAGCAGCGCTAGGAATTCAAATCTTTCAGCGGGAAATGATGACAAGTTGGAAATGACAGATACAAAATGGCGGATATGTAAATGACATTCAAAATGGTGATTCAAAATGGCGATCCAAGATGGCGATTCAAAATGGCGATTCAAAATGGCCGCTGAGTAGGGATAGGAGTGGGGCTTAAGTGGGGGGCCTAAGTAGGGGGCTAAGTGGGGGGCCTAAGTAGGGGGCTAAGTGGGGGGCCTAAGTAGGGGGCTAAGTGGGGGGCCTAAGTAAAGGGCTAAGTGGGGGGGCCTAAGTAGGGGGTAGTGGGGATAGGAGTGGGGAACCGCGGATGACCTTGAATGGTAAAACGAACCTTCATAAGAAAATACATGGGATTTTGAGCTAGAACCCGCCTAGCATATCTACTCGTTTTCCTCATGTTGGATTGTTTTCGTGTAGAAATGAACATCTGAAAATGGTTTCCGAGCAAAGAATTGGTCTTCAGAGTAAAATTGTTGTTCAATGTGAGATGTGCGGAGTTAATACTGTTATATCAACTGACTGTAATGATCAGGCAATGGATATAAACAAGGCTGCAGTTCTAGGAAGTATCACAACAGGAATAGGATACTCACAATTGAAGGAAATGTTGGCTACTTGCGATATTCCTTGGATGGGCCCAAATCTTTATGCAAAGACAGAACAACTTCTTGCTACTTATATTGAAGAAACGGCATGGGAATATATGGAAAAAGCTGCTTTAATAGAATCCCGTTTAGCAATTGAAGAAGGCCGATTTGATTCGGACGGCATTCCATTCATTACTGTGATTGCAGATGGAGCGTGGAGTAAAAGATCCTACAGAACCAACTATAATGCAGCTGCAGGAGTTGGCGTTATTGTTGGTGAAAAAACAAAAAAGTGTTATTCTAAGGGATTAGAAATAAATACTGTTGCCGTGCTAAATCAAAACATTCTGAAGCTCCCTTGCATAAATGCTTTAAGAATTGGGACAAACCATCTACAGGAATGGAAGCTGATATTATCATAGAGGGCTTCAAAAGAAGTATAGAAATGTATAATTTGAAATACTTGTATTTGGTTGGAGATGGCGACAGCAGTGTAACAAAACGTATTGCAGAAGTTCGTCCGTATGGGCAGAAAGTAATTCAAAAAATCGAATGTCGTAACCATCTTCTGCGTAATCTTTGTAGTAAATTAAGAGAACTGACCCATAAAAGAATAAGTAGCAAAATGATAATTGTTCCTCTACAACATCGCAATACGCTGAACAACTCTATCAAACGAATGAGGTCGGGTATACAAGGTGCCGTTCTTTTTTATATTACAAATGCAACTTTAACTCATAGTGAGAAAATACAACAGCTGAGAAATGACATCTTGAATTGTCCTCATCATGTTTTTGGGGATCACAATAATTGTGCCACTTACTTTTGCAACGGACCCAAACATGAAAATGAAAACAATTGGATTGTTAACTTCAAAGACTCGGGCTTATATCAAGATATAATGGTTGTTACTGACAGAGTAGCGCGAAATTCTGAAAGTCTTTTGCAAAATATGGACAATAACGCTGCCGAATGTTATAACTCTATAGTTGCAAAATATATAGGAGGTAAACGAATTAACTTTACGGGAAAAAGTTCCTATAAAACACGATGCGAAGCAGCTGCTTTGACTTTCAATCTTGAACCAGGCCATATTTCGAAGGTAATCCATAAAAAGGTAGTTGGCAAAAGTTCTGGACAATTTATAAAAAATACGTGAAAGCTGTGGAAACCAAATCAAAGTGGGTTAAATGCCGAAAGAGATTGTTTAGTGAAAAATCACAAAGAAGGAAGATTTACCAGTCAGCACCAGCCGATAGCGAATATGGAAAAATAGAGGAAGAAAACATGCAATTATCAGCAGAAGAATATTCTTTAAAGGAAAACGAAATTTTACAAGTAATGAAAAAAACTGAAGACGAATTACATCTGATACAGTTAGAAACAATTGGTCAGCATAATAATCGTCGCGAATAACAGCTTCTAATTTTGGCCAGATTTGTAAAATGAAAAGCTTAACACATTGTAAAAATATAGTAAGAAATTTGTTGTATAGCACGTTTAAAGGAAATCTCGCTACACGATGGGAGATCATGAAATAGTAGCACTTCGGGAATTTCAAGAGCAATCTAATATTCAAATTCAACAATGCGGACTTTTTATTGATAAAGATGATTTCTTTTTGGCAGCGTCGCCAGACGGACTATTAAGTGAAGACGGATTAATTGAAATCAAATGCCCTGCATCAGCTGCAAAAATGAAAGTTATGAGTGCTGTTAACGAAAGGAAAATTAAATTTTTGGAAAACCGGGCTGGTGAAATCTGTTTAAAAAGGATAATTATTACTTTCAAATACAAGGACAGTTACATATTACGAACCGCGATTATTGCATATTCGTTGTATGGACACCGCAAGAAATGATAAGTGAGAAAATTTATCGTGATGATCTATTTTGGCAAACAGAAATGAAAAACGAGTTAACGATTTTCTTTTATAAGTGCTTGTCACCTAAATTGATTGATCCTCAGTATCCTCAGGGACGTCCAATAAAAGACCTTCGAAAATAATTAGGTAGGTATGTACCTACTTATTGTTGCTTATGATCTTACTTGTAATTATATTTCTTGTAAAAGTTGAAATCTCAATTTAATTTTATTTTAAAAAGTAAATTAAAACAAAATCTCATACATATATAAAATATGTACCTTCAAAACCTTCTACTAGTATGTAATGAAAAGTTTCTTTACACTGCTGGTTGATGCACCTTTTAGTACGACATTTAATTTCCGACAGAAATTTTATTTTTGTTAAAATTGCAACTTAGTATACCCTTTATAAGATTCAATTAAATTAAATTAAGGAATAAAATAAAATTCCATAAATAATAATAGACCGCGCATAATGTGAACTTATTTTAACAGTGTAGCGTGCATGAGTAATTTACCATCGAAAACTATTGCCATTGCGCCTGATAGTTAGGCAATTGTATTAAAAAAAATCCGTATCTTATCATCGTAAATGTAAGATATTTTAAAAAGTAGAAGGCACTATACGATGCGATTTTTACTCAATGAAAGAAAAACCGTCAGTTGAAGTACCTACGACGAGATTTAGTTAATTTTATGGTTATCAGACATGCTTTGGTTAGTCGAAAATATACTAACTTAAGCAATTTTTTTCTAAAACAGATTACGTTTTGTAAAGATATTCGAGTCGTAGGTACCTACAGAAAACTTATCTTAACAAATTGGTTTTTGTTCCGTGTCATTATTTACATAAATAAAAAAGTTATTTTACAGATACGAACACATTATTTTTCTACTAGCAAATTTTCCCCTTAAAACTTACACTCGGAAGAGCAAGTATTCATTATGATGAACTGCAGACTGTGTTAGCAGAAGTTGAAGCTACCGTTAATTCAAGACCACTAACATATATTGACGATGATCCATCGAATTTAACTGTATTAAGCCCTTCTAAGTTCCTAATTGGTTATAATGATGTTGGCATGACTATCGATACAAAATTGCCTATAATCCAACGTAACGATATCCTGAACCAATGGAGAATTCGAGAACAGATTGTTTTAAAGTACTGGAATCGATGGTGCATAGATTACTTACAGCAATTACGATCAGCACATCATACAGAAGCCACCAAGTCAAGCAAGTTTAAGATCGAAGATATAGTCTTGGTTCATGACGAAAAGCAACCACGACTGCTATGGAAAATGGCGCGAATTACTAGCGTATATCAAGGACGCGACAAACGCATAAGAGCATGTGAAGTACAAGTCAGTAATGGAGATCGACTGCGACGACCGGTACAATTATTGTATCCTCTTGAAATCGACCAAATTCCGCCCGGGGAGGATGTTGAAAATACAGCAGTTAAAAAAGAAGACGAATATGGTCTTGATCGACCTACCTAGTTTAAAAAAAACAATTATGTATGTTACGTCAACTAATATATGTATAACATTGTCATTGTACATAAAAAACTTGTATCTATTTTTTCACTAAAGTTTATCAACCAGGGAATCTGTTCGAGTTTCATTAAACGTAAACTTTCCAAACTTGGTGAAGGCGGACAAGTATCTGGAATACACTGCATTTGCGAGCATCCGAAATATTGTCCTATAAATCTTGATTATGACGTATCTGTATTATTTTTAAAGCAATCGTTTGCACTTGGTGCAGGTGTTCAAGTCATTCCTTTGCAACCTGTTAACCAAGAGATACCTACGGGAAAGATGGGTACAGTTACAGGTTGGAGTATTACTAAATACGTGGGAGGATTGTCAAAGCAATTACAAAAAATTCAAATTCCAAAAGTAGACCAATCAAAATGTGCTTCAGTATATAGTACTCTGCATGATTACTTACTTACTAACCGAATGTTTTGTTTTGCATTTACTGAAGAAGTTGGCAAAGCTGCATGCATAGTAACACGTTGTGGTAGGTGTTGAAGGCAATTAAATAATATTTTACATTTTCAGGGAGATTCTGGTGGACCGTTAGTTGTTGATGGGAAACTAGCTGGTATTATCTCTTGGGAAGATAATAATTGTGGAAAACCTGAATTTCCTGCGATTTATACTAAAATATCAGACCCAGAAATTAGTTCGCACATTCATAGTTGCTTAGGAAAGTTCGAGAACAACTAAACAACTAGTTTCTTAATTTTTTTTAACTGAGCGTGATTATTTAAGGCGCTGTAATTAACCAGGTGTAGTATTATCGATGTTCTAATCCGTCGAGTTTTACAGTCAATCAGAAGATTTGTGCCTCAATCAAATTAAACAAATAAGACTGTGTGCAACAACGCGGTCGAATACTTCTTATTGGTTTATTCCTCTGTCACGTTAGTTTCTGATGCGCAATGTTACGCCTAGTTATTTACATCATGGCAGGAAGTTTATTATAACATGTAACTATATTTATGAATAATGTTAAGTTCATTTCAAAATATTCTTTGATTTTTTTTATTTGTTTTGTAGAAAAGAGTGTTTAATAAAAGTTGTTTACTTCGACTGCATTGTGGAAAACCGAACGCAGCTATTGTTTCAGAAATGCGTTCCGTAAAAGAGGAGGGTCGATTTGGGCGGTTTCTGCCTCAAATTATCTTTGGATGAAAAAAGCAGAAAACATCTTTTTTAATGTCTACTAACAATAATAAGTCGATTTTACCCTAATCGGACGATCCCCCCCACTCTCCTAGTCACCCCCCTCAATCCTAAATATCCCATCACTTGCTAACAGCGTTCTTGGGGAGATATATCGCTTTCAAACTTATATTTGCTTGATAAAATACCATACTAACTCCCTTTTAACTGTATCCGCTCTCATTTATCATCTTTTCCCTTTTTACTCCCCCCTAGAGGGATGGAAAGGGTGGTTTTAATATTTATTCGTTTGCGGGAAATATAAATGCAAAATATCCAAGCTTGCTCACCAGACTTGACCAAGGTATCTTGGGCTCGCTGATTCCGAACCAGAAGTCCGTTAGCCTGTATCACGTCAAGCTTAAGGTCATTTGAAGGTCAAATTAATAAAAAGATAACAAAGAAATCCAGAAAAATAGATAAATACGTTTTTGGCGTCTCTGAATTCGATTTCAAGCTTTTTTGAATCGATCGCTGTCAATTAGAGGTCATTTCAAGGTCAAATCAATAGTATGCTAGAGTGAAGCTGAAGAAAATGCCGTGTAATGAACTTGAATCACTTTATGTATAGGTTTTTGAGGTAGCTAAACCAGGGGATCAGCTAGATGTAGTTTCAAGGTAAACTTAACATTTCAAGATTAACAATAAAGGTATATCAACTAAAGCAAGCGGCATCCTACGCTAGAGAACATCGATGATGATAATTACATTCTGTATGTAGATAAAGACGAGCAAGATATATTAAGGGTAAATCTGCAATGTCATACAAGCTCAAAGCAGTACCAACTCTGGCTAAAATACGAAAGAGATAGTTTTGATCCCATTAAATGTTGGTACTGCCAATGCAAGAACGGTGCCCGAATACTACGCTGTAGTGCCCACATATCATCTGTGCTTTGGTACTTGGGACACTATAGACACCAAGAAATCACTCCCCATTACAATAGTGACAGCTACCCAGATTTTTTGTTAGACGCTGCTGCTATGAAGTATCAGATGAAGCATCTGGGGGAGAAGAAGAGAAAGAAGATGAAGAAGAAATGCAATAAAAACATTAAACTGTTATAAGTGAGAGGCAAGGGGACTCACGTTAAACACGTACCCCAGTGAGACTTATGACTTATTATTGTTAGTAGACATTAAAAAAGATGTTTTCTGCTTTTTTCATCCAAAGATAATTTGAGGCAGAAACCGCCCAAATCGACCCTCCTCTTTTACGGAACGCATTTCTGAAACGATAGCTGCGTTCGGTTTTCCACAATGCAGTCGAAGTAAACAACTTTTATTAAACACTCTTTTCTACAAAACAAATAAAAAAAATCAAAGAATATTTTGAAATGAACTTAACATTATTCATAAATATAGTTACATGTTATAATAAACTTCCTGCCATGATGTAAATAACTAGGCGTAACATTGCGCATCAGAAACTAACGTGACAGAGGAATAAACCAATAAGAAGTATTCGACCGCGTTGTTGCACGCAGTCTTATTTGTTTAATTTGATTGAGGCACAAATCTTCTGATTGACTGTAAAACTCGACGGATTAGAACATCGATAATACTATACCTGGTTAATTACAGCGCCTTAAATAATCACGCTCAGTTAAAAAAATTTAAGAAACTAGTTGTTTAGTTGTTCTCGAACTTTCCTAAGCAACTATGAATGTGCGAACTAATTTCTGGGTCTGATATTTTAGTATAAATCGCAGGAAATTCAGGTTTTCCACAATTATTATCTTCCCAAGAGATAATACCAGCTAGTTTCCCATCAACAACTAACGGTCCACCAGAATCTCCCTGAAAATGTAAAATATTATTTAATTGCCTTCAACACCTACCACAACGTGTTACTATGCATGCAGCTTTGCCAACTTCTTCAGTAAATGCAAAACAAAACATTCGGTTAGTAAGTATGTAATCATGCAGAGTACTATATACTGAAGCACATTTTGATTGGTCTACTTTTGGAATTTGAATTTTTTGTAATTGCTTTGACAATCCTCCCACGTATTTAGTAATACTCCAACCTGTAACTGTACCCATCTTTCCCGTAGGTATCTCTTGGTTAACAGGTTGCAAAGGAATGACTTGAACACCTGCACCAAGTGCAAACGATTGCTTTAAAAATAATACAGATACGTCATAATCAAGATTTATAGGACAATATTTCGGATGCTCGCAAATGCAGTGTATTCCAGATACTTGTCCGCCTTCACCAAGTTTGGAAAGTTGACGTTTAATGAAACTCGAACAGATTCCCTGGTTGATAAACTTTAGTGAAAAAATAGATACAAGTTTTTTATGTACAATGACAATGTTATACATATATTAGTTGACGTAACATACATAATTGTTTTTTTTAAACTAGGTAGGTCGATCAAGACCATATTCGTCTTCTTTTTTAACTGCTGTATTTTCAACATCCTCCCCGGGCGGAATTTGGTCGATTTCAAGAGGATACAATAATTGTACCGGTCGTCGCAGTCGATCTCCATTACTGACTTGTACTTCACATGCTCTTATGCGTTTGTCGCGTCCTTGATATACGCTAGTAATTCGCGTCATTTTCCATAGCAGTCGTGGTTGCTTTTCGTCATGAACCAAGACTATATCTTCGATCTTAAACTTGCTTGACTTGGTGGCTTCTGTATGATGTGCTGATCGTAATTGCTGTAAGTAATCTATGCACGAAGACAATGGCTAAATGCTATTAAGGTGGCCGATTTGCATGCTATTTCTAAACCTGACACAAACTTTAATAAAGAAAAATTTACTACATGCATTTTGTTGCGTAAATATAATAAAAAATCGTATAAAAATTATAATTTCGTAGGTGTATATTGTATTAATGTGATCGTGCTTACATAAAATGAATGCCCATTATCAAATTAATAATACATTTTCAATATTTTTGTGCATTGTTATTATTAAACCTAAGAGTTATTATAAACGGAATGTCAAATCTGGTAACTTCCAATGTGGCCAACATTAGTTTTACTAATTACTTAGAATATAAGTCGCTTTTAGAAAGTAATATTGAGTAACAGGATTTAAATTTTCATTTATTGAATCGATGCGCTATCTGTCTAATTCATTTCAAATTATCGATTTACATTGCTTTAAATGGGTAAAATACAAACAACGGTTAATTAAATTAATAAAACCCTATATTTATATGGGATGAACATAAATCATTAATATGACCTACAGTGCTTGTCATATTACAATATGAGCAGTGTAATCGATTTCATTTCTACGAAAAATACAATAATTACATCGAAATTTCCAGCGAAATCTACAATGCTTAGTTAATTGCATTTTAACATAATTTATGTTTGTTCTTTTGTTGTTAAATTATAATATGTTGTTCCGAAAGGATCAAATATTATACTGTTAAATTCTGAACACTTTGTTTGCAATACATTATGATTCTAACCGTTGTTTGTTCTTATGGAGAAATAGCATGCAAATCGGCCACCTTAATAGCATTTAGCCATTGTCTTCTTCGTTCAACAGCTAAATCGTTTAGATGTTATTTATGTTTATATGCAGTAACAGCAGGAATTCTAAAAAACCTAACTACATCTCTGTTTGATCTATTGGTATACCCAAGTACTGCACAAAATTAAGGCATTAATTTGTTCTACAAATATAACGAAAATTATTTATAAGTTACTTCAATGCCATACACAACAAACCTTTGTTTGTCATCCATCAGCCATATTGAATTTTATTTGACAGCTGGTTGGATTGCCTATTGTCAAATCCTGCGATGTCAAATATACGTCAAATATCGCATGTGGCGCGAGACCACGGCCTACTAGATTCATATAAGCGAAACTTATATAAATCTAGTAGGCCGTGGCGAAACGCTCGTCTAGAGACCTCTTGCTGATATAAATAAAATCAATTTGATTAGATGTCAGAATTTAGAGGTTAATAATGGCAAATGGAGAGAAAAATAATGTTCAAAACTTTAATGTATATAGAATTATTTAGTTTTGTTATTCTTTGAATTAGCATTACCGTTCTTCTAGATATATTTTGCAAACTAATGCTAACAATAATAAATACAACGTAATAAAACACTGGCTAAACAGTAAACCTAATTTTTAGTTAGTAAAGTGTAAGTACTTTTCTTTAAATTAATTACAATTTAAATACTTTTCTACTAAGTGTTGTTAAAAGATGTCTTTTAGCAAGTATCGATAAGGGGCAAAAGTCAAAGAATAACCAATGGTAAACGTATTAAATGTAATTTTGCAGTGATGCTTCATAGAGACTTGAGAAGAGCCACATTAGAAGAAATGTTGAATAAAATGTTATCAGTGACAATTCGTAATATGACAATAAATCAGCGGTTTGTTACAAGTTCCAAGACTTTTTTTCAATGTCAAATAATGTAATTCAGCTGTTGTAATTGATTGAATGGAATGGAATAAATATCTTATTAGAATAGTAAATGTTGTAGCCAGTCTATGGATAACAAATCAAAAAGGTTTTTCGAAATTGAAGTAGGTTTATGTGTCGAGTTCATAGATAGGATTCTCTGTTCTGCTGCATATAGTAATTTTTTTCTTTAATAGACATATCATCAGCAATCAACAAGTGATGCTGTCAATACGTAGCTTGCTTAAAACGTGATATATCAGTGCGAAGACGTTGTTTAATCAATTGATTTTGATCATGAAATTGCCGAGAAATATTGAAATAGATAGATATATACTACGTTCTAGAATAACCTCCAGATGAAGAGCAGACCGAGCAAATTTTTTTTGTCACGTGATCTTAAGATGTAATTCGAGCAGATTTAATAAAAGAACTGTTTAGTTAAACATAAGTTTAATAATAAATGAAATTGTTGATAACGATGATGATGAGACAGAAATTAATGCACTAGCAAAAAATGAAAACTATGCCGAAGTATGTGTTCCAAATTTCAATGACAATCAGTTTAAGCAATATTTTCGAATGTTTCCTGGCACATTCGAGACATTATTACAACAAATACATGAGTGTTCTGATGAACTTCATGAATTACATAGTGGGCAACCGGAGATTTCTTTAGAAAAACAAACAATGGCAACTCTACGGTGTTTATCCAACCTTGAAGGTTTTAGGTACGTACATACATAATTTAATGCATCTCATAATTAATAGCAGTGATAAAAGCATGCTTATAATCAAATGTCAAACATGAATCCATATTTAAGTAAGTGATTTGTTTAATGTTACAATATTATTGTATTTTAGATGTGTAGCTGATCGATTTGGGATTAGTAAGAGTTGCTGTTGGAGAAGTTTATACCGAACCCGCCAGAGGTTACTGAAGGCAAATACATGGTATAAAATAATCTCCTTTCCACAAAGAGACCGTGCGCTTGATATAATAAATAATTTTGAGAGAATGAATGGGTTTCCAGGTATGATAAATGCTATAAATGTAATTACTCGATAATGTATTAATATTTTAGGCGTCATTGGTGCTATTGATGGGTGTCACATTAGGATAGATAAGCCGAAGGACTTGCCCAATTCATTGTATAAACAGAAAGAACTTCCCATCAGTTATATTACAAGGAATTAGCGATAATAGAAGACTATTTTTGGATGTCTATGTAGGACAACCCGGCAGTATGCATGACTCAAGAGTCTTCGTGAAATCGGAACATACACAGAAGGATTCATAATAATGAAGTCGAACTTCCAGATGATAGTCACCTATTATAGGAGATCTGGCATACCCATTATCAACCACTTTTAGTTGGATTCAAAGATAATGGGCATTTAACAGATCCACAAAAACATTTTAATAAAAAATTAGCTGGAACACATGTTGTCATTATTGAAAACACCTTTGGCTTTTAAAAGGTCGTTTTCGTAGACTGAAAATGATGGAGACCAAAAGATTAGACTTAATTTGCTTGTTAGTTGTTAGTGCTTGTATATTACATAATGTTTGTATATTAAATAATGATTTTTTTTGAAGAACCAGATAATGAAGATAACTTTATTAATAATGGAGAAGTAAATAATAATAATGTTGCAGGTCCTGCAGCCATAAAACGTAATAATATAGTCAATTATTTATATCATGTACACAACTGATACTTTAAAAAACTTTAATAAATGAAGTTCTTAAGAGGGCTTTTCGCCGACAATTTGTAGAACCGTTTTTCAAAGCATTTTTCTCGAAAACTAAAAAAGATTGTGAGACAGAATTTTTTCCACCCGCAACGACAAAAAAAATTCAAAAAGTTGGCCTAATTTCAACACATTATAACATTGTATAGCGGGTTGATTTTAAAAATATATTATGCTTGGCTTCTAGAATACACCTTTGTCATTTCATATTTTAAGAATTAGCTTTATAACTTGAAAGACAGCTGAGAATCATGTTTTGAAAGTTACCATTGCAACGTTAAAATCTCGCATAAAACTTACAAAAATGCACTCGTTGGCTCCTGACCTCTATAGATATTTCTGTGTATTAGGTAGCGGTACACGCGGAGACAAAAGTTTGCGTTTTGTCAAAAATTGCCCCTAAAAAGATCGGAATTGTTCTTTTTTATACTTTGTTCAATCTGGAATAATAATTTAATAGAAATATGTGCATACAAAATGGCGAATTAGTCTTATGAGTTTTGGAGGACCTTATTGTAGATTTTGTGTAGTATATAGATTAAAAATAGTTTAATTAATTCATACAACGAATTAATTTGAAATAAATAATACCAATATAGAAAAGTATAAGCAGCAACTAATATGAATTACTGGGGCAACAGCAAAAGTAATTCTTCTTTTGCTAATCACCTAATACAGCAAAATTATATAGTACTATTTAATAAGGGGTCGTCCATAAACCACGTAACGTTTTTTTTGCGTTTTTTACCCTCCTCCCCTACCCATGTATCACCATGTAGATATTGACTTGACCCCTCCCTCCCTAGGTAACGTAACTTTTTACATTAAATATGAATGAAATTTCCAAAAATCATTTATTCATATAAGTACATAATATAATTTTTTTTATTAATTTGTTCAATTAAACATCTTCCGTCCATACAGGTGTAAGCCAATCATCGACTGACTCTATCAAAACGACCGAGTCAGACGATGAAAGGCCATCTGGAATACTTGGGGGAATACTTAAACCCACCACATCAACTTCATCCTCTTCAAGCCACTCTACTTGCTCAGGCAAATCTGGGGTATTTAAGGTGCACAAAAATTCCTTATTGCGTCGTGCAACAATGCGCACAGGCTGTACCCTACTTAAGCCCTTTTTAAGACTTTTTGCCGGATGGAGCTCTTTAGTATGGGCTTGAAGGCTTTTCTTTGAAGCGAAGTATTTGCCACAATGCTCACACGATCTATCTTGAAGAAGAGCCTCAACGGTTGGGCAGAAGTAATCAAAAGGTAAACGGAGGAAACCATCTCCAAGATGTCCAACTGAAATAGATTTTCTCAGAAGAAAAGGTGCAAACGCAATTTTATCTGCAGGGTCTGGCACTCTTAAAGAATTAATTTCTTGTTTAATAGAAAAAGTTGGAGTAATAATCCATCAGGTAATACCTGACGTAAACCACTTCCATGAGGGCTGCAGCATTCTGTATTTTGACACTTTACAATCTGCAAGAGATATTGGCTCTCTTGTACATGTTCCGCATACCAATCCGGTGGAGGTAGAGTTGGAATATCTATTATATCCGTGGAAGGACTTATATATTCGGCAAAGACATTGAAATAATCAATTTCAACTTCATTCCATAAGGTTGCTAGAAGAACTACATCTTGGGTCATAGATAGCACATAAAAAATGCTATAAGTTAAAAGTAAACTATTTATTTCTACAAATATCTTATCAAATTTACTATAAGTACATTTCTACAAGTTTACTATATCTACATAATACTATGTACATAATTTAACAAAGTAAGAAAAAAATATTTTTACACAAGTTTACCATAATGAAAAGAAGCAGCTTTTACAAAGTCATATCTTTGAATTTCTTTATTTCTATATTTCATTGTTAAATTTTGTAAATACATTAATCTATTCCTATATTTTCTATTGGTTATTCCTTTAGGTAAATGAATACTATTCATTTTTACATACACTTCAGTTTGCTTTTGTAATAATACATGAGTAAAATGTAGAATATTAGGGCGAGGATAATAAAAACTTTTGTTAAAACGGGAGTGAAATGATTCACAACAATTTGTTATTCGTTGTGACGTGGCTGAACAGTTTGCCCAAATATCCGGGGGAAAGCGAGCATCTTCAGCTATATAATTCTCAGTGATATAATCTAAGAATACTTCAATTCTACTATCCTCGAGGTTTTCACTCATAAAATCGAAAGCGTAACAATCCCCTACACTTTCGGGGTCTAGGAACGTTAAACCAAAAAACCAATTCAAAAATTGACCAATTTTAGATGTCGGATCCTTGTAGGCCGTAATAAGACCTAGTTTTTGAATTTTGCGAATCCAGGCTTGAGCCAAATGAAATCGGCAACAAATCAGAGAAACATTTGTCCACATTTCCTTTACAGCTACATGTATAGATTCTTCAAAATCTAGCACAACATTATTTGGTTCAAAATTGAAACCTAACAAAGCACATTTTTCTTTAATTAGCACTAAAGTTTTTAAATATGTCTCCTTGCGTTTGTTGGGCAACAAACAAAAAACTAAAGGTATATAATGGTCATTTTTTAGACCATGCAAAGTGAACATTTGCATAAAATGTTTGGGCGCATAATCAAAAGTGCCATCCATGTATATGGTTCCACAAGAACCCAAAAATTTTAAATTACTTTCACAACCAAAAATTACGATATTATTGTGTTGACAATTAGCTAATAAGAATTTTTCACCTTTACATGTTTGTAGGTCCATAGAATCAAGTGCTATCTGCGTTTCTGATATATTGCTTGGTAGCTTCGGGAATATGGATCTACGTTTTCGATATATGCACCTCCGAACGTTATTAACATCTTTAGTATTAATAATATTCAAAACCGTAGAAGACTTGGAAATTAAAATATCTTAGCAGCGTAAAATTAATAACTTAAATATAATAATTTAATATAACAATTTAACTGCACTACGGTGAAAGTAAATAGATATAATATAAAAGTGCGCCGCAGGTGCTTCTCACACGTCTATTCTCGACGGCTGTACATATCACAATCCATATTGCATTTAAATGGCTTTTAACAACTATGAGTAAACACGTGCTGTTTAAGATAGCTCTTATGTGAACATTTATAACCACAAATTTTACATTCAAATGGCTTTTCGCCACTATGCGAGAATATGTGTTCTTTAAAACGACTCTTTCATATACATTTCTAACCACATATATTACATTCAAATGACTTTTTTCCACTATGAATAGACATATGTTGATTTAGATTACTTTTTTGTGAACATTTATAATCACATATATTACATTCAAATGGCTTTTCACCACTATGAGTTGACATATGTTTTTTAAGATAGCTTTTTTGTGAACATTTATAATTACATATATTACATTCAAATGGCTTTTCTCCACTATGAACCGACATATGTTTATTTAGACTACTTTTTTGTGAACATTTATAATCACATATATTACATTCAAATGGCTTTTCACCACTATGAGTTGACATATGTTTTTTAAGATAGCTTTTTTGTGAACATTTATAATTACATATATTACATTCAAATGGCTTTTCTCCACTATGAGTTGACATGTGTTCTTTAAAACTAGTCTTTCGTAAACATTTATAACCACATATATTACATTCAAAAGGCTTTTTTCCACTATGAATAGACATATGTTTATTTAGACTACTTTTTTGTGAACATTTATAACCACATATATTACATTCAAATGGCTTTTTTCCACTATGAACAGACACATGTTTATTTAGACTACTTTTTTCTGAACATTTATAATCACATATATTACATTCAAATGGCTTTTCACCACTATGAGTTGACATATGTTTTTTAAGATAGCTTTTTTGTGAACATTTATAATTACATATATTACATTCAAATGGCTTTTCTCCACTATGAGTGGACATGTGTCGCTTAAGTTTGCTCTTTTGTGAACTTTTGTAACCACATATATTACATTCAAATGGCTTTTCTCCAGTATGGGTTGACATGTGTTCTTTAAGACTAGTCTTTCGTATACATTTATACCCACATATATTATATTCAAATGGCTTTTCTCCTGTATGAGTTAACATGTGTTCTTTATGACTAATCTTTTGTATACATTTATAACTACACATATTACATTCAAATGGCTTTTTTCCACTATGAATAGACATATGTTCATTTAGACTACTTTTTTGTGAACATTTATAATCACATATATTACATTTAAATGGCTTTTCTCCAGTATGAGTGGATACATCATCGCTGTGAGTCGCCATGTGTTTATTTAGATTACTTTTTTTTGAGAACAATTATAATCAAATGGCTTATCACCGTTATGAGTAGACTGAGGTGTTTAAGAGGACTGACTATTTTGGGAACATTTATAGTCGTACATATTACATTTAAGTGGTATTTCACCACTATGGATGATCATGTACCTTTTGAGAAGACTTCTTATTAATCATGCAACTGCAAAATTACTTATAAATTGTTTGCTACCTTTATGAATGAACATTTGTTGCATGGTACATATATCTTTTCTAGGAAAGGTTTTGTTGATATTTGCTGGACATAAAAGTTGCTGACCATATTCATTTCCCTAAGTTGCTAAAATACTGATGTTATCAAATGGTTTCTATTCTTTCTCCATGTATATTTCACTCATCATCTCAATTTTGGTGTTAAAACTTTTCATTAACTGTGAACGTACATTTATGTTCGTTTGTTTTGATTGTTGTTATCTCCTCGTCATTCATTATCAACTTACAAGTTAAAAATACATGTTTTCAGCAATTACATATTGAGTATAGAAAAATGTTTTCAATTGTATACAGCGTCTAAAGTTATGTAATATGTAACTTGAACTTTTCTGGAATTAAGAAATTTCAAAAATAGACGTGTATTGGTATACTAGGTGTAATAAAACGAACCTTTTACCTGATAGCAGAAACATTCTTTGTTCCAATACACAAGCTTGTTGATATTACAAGAATGGTATATGTCCATGCCATTAGTGAGCATCTGTAAGTGGTATCGGTTACTTCAAGCACTAGAAAAGCATCTCAAACAGCATTTTCAACACCGCAGCGAAACTGGCAGCCAAAAAGTAGCAGCCGATAGCTCATAGAATTCGTTGTGAACCATCCGTATCCCACTGGCTATACCATTATAGCGCGACTACTACAAGATATGATAATTATATATTATTATTAATTATAATATATCCATTCGACTCCCATTGTTAAAAATATCTTTACAAGGGTCGCTGTTGGTTAATATGTTCATGCAAACTGCAGCTAAATAAAATTCCAAATACACGCTGTGTTTGTTAGCAGAATATACTGGAGCAGCCGCCTACTGATGCGTAGGGGTAGCCAAATAGGGCTGTAAAACGATTAATCTGCTTTGTGCGAAATTGAACTATGCAAAATTCTAATAAAGTGGGTGTGTATTAACAGTTTATACTACAGCAGCTGGTTAATGAGGCGAAGGGGTGACGAGAGAGAGCTGTAAAAGGGTTAATCTGCTTTGTGCGAAATTGAACTATGCAAAATTCTAATAAAGAGGGTGTGTATTAACAGAGTATACTACAGCAGCAGGTTACTGTGGCGAAGGGGTGACAAGAGAGGGCTGTAAAAAGATGAATCTGCTTTGTGCAAAATTGAACTATGCAAAATTCGAATAAAGGGTGTGCTTTTTAACAGTTTATACTACAGCAGCCGGTTACTGAGGCGTAGGGGTGACGAGAGAGGGCTGTAAAAGGGTTAATATGCTTAGTGCGGAATTGAATTATGCAAAATCCTAATAAAGAGGGTGTGTATTAACAGTTTATACTACAGCAGCCGGTCACTGAGGCGTAGGGGTGACGACAGAGGGCTGTAAAAGGCTTAATATGCTTTGTGCGAAATTGAATTAAGCAAAATTCTAATAAAGAGGGTATGTATTAATAGTTTATACTTCTGTTTATTTAATGATATTTGTCAAACGTCTACACATACTACTACTTGCAGAGAAGTTCATGGTTATCGTAAAAAACTACGCGTGCAATCTTTATTATTTGGGGGTTCTTTTATCCACCTATAGGACCCTATAGGTAAAATAGCAACACAACCAAATTTTTGATATGTAAGTTTCTGCAGATATTTAAAATTGTCCCGAACTGCATTATAGAACGCCCCAAAGTGTAAAGTATAATTATTATCAGATTAACGCGGATTAACTCTTTTACAGCCCTCTCTCGTCACCCCTACGCCTCATTAACCAGCTGCTGTAGTATAAACTGTTAATACACACCCTCTATATTAGAATTTTGCATAGTTCAATTTCGCACAAAGCAGATTAACCCCTTTACAGCTCTCTCTCGTCACCCCTACTCCTCATTAACCAGCTGCTGTAGTATAAACTGTTAATACACATCCTCTTTATTATAATTTTGCATAGTTCAATTTCGCACAAAGCAGATTAACCCTTTTACAGCCCTCTCTCGTCACCCCTACGTCTCATTAACCAGCTGCTGTAGTATAAACTGTTAATACACACCCACTTTATTAGAATTTAAAACGAAAAGCTTTAGACGACATTTGTGAGAAGCCATCAAAAATCATCAACCTAGAAATTTCCAAGTCTTCTACGGTTTTGAATATTATTAATACTAAAGATGTTAATAACGTTCGGAGGTGCATATATCGAAAACGTAGATCCATATTCCCGAAGCTACCAAGCAATATATCAGAAACGCAGATAGCACTTGATTCTATGGACCTACAAACATGTAAATGTGAAAAATTCTTATTAGCTAATTGTCAACACAATAATATCGTAATTTTTGGTTGTGAAAGTAATTTAAAATTTTTGGGTTCTTGTGGAACCATATACATGGATGGCACTTTTGATTATGCGCCCAAACATTTTATGCAAATGTTCACTTTGCATGGTCTAAAAAATGACCATTATATACCTTTAGTTTTTTGTTTGTTGCCCAACAAACAAAAAACTAAAGGTATATAATGGTCATTTTTTAGACCATGCAAAGTGAACATTTGCATAAAATGTTTGGGCGCATAATCAAAAGTGCCATCCATGTATATGGTTCCACAAGAATCCAAAAATTTTAAATTACTTTCACAACCAAAAATTACGATATTATTGTGTTGACAATTAGCTAATAAGAATTTTTCACATTTACATGTTTGTAGGTCCATAGAATCAAGTGCTATCTGCGTTTCTGATATATTGCTTGGTAGCTTCGGGAATATGGATCTACGTTTTCGATATATGCACCTCCGAACGTTATTAACATCTTTAGTATTAATAATATTCAAAACCGTAGAAGACTTGGAAATTTCTAGGTTGATGATTTTTGATGGCTTCTCACAAATGTCGTCTAAAGCTTTTCGTTTTAAATTCTAATAAAGTGGGTGTGTATTAACAGTTTATACTACAGCAGCTGGTTAATGAGACGTAGGGGTGACGAGAGAGGGCTGTAAAAGGGTTAATCTGCTTTGTGCGAAATTGAACTATGCAAAATTATAATAAAGAGGATGTGTATTAACAGTTTATACTACAGCAGCTGGTTAATGAGGAGTAGGGGTGACGAGAGAGAGCTGTAAAGGGGTTAATCTGCTTTGTGCGAAATTGAACTATGCAAAATTCTAATATAGAGGGTGTGTATTAACAGTTTATACTACAGCAGCTGGTTAATGAGGCGTAGGGGTGACGAGAGAGGGCTGTAAAAGAGTTAATCCGCGTTAATCTGATAATAATTATACTTTACACTTTGGGGCGTTCTATAATGCAGTTCGGGACAATTTTAAATATCTGCAGAAACTTACATATCAAAAATTTGGTTGTGTTGCTATTTTACCTATAGGGTCCTATAGGTGGATAAAAGAACCCCCAAATAATAAAGATTGCACGCGTAGTTTTTTACGATAACCATGAACTTCTCTGCAAGTAGTAGTATGTGTAGACGTTTGACAAATATCATTAAATAAACAGAAGTATAAACTATTAATACATACCCTCTTTATTAGAATTTTGCTTAATTCAATTTCGCACAAAGCATATTAAGCCTTTTACAGCCCTCTGTCGTCACCCCTACGCCTCAGTGACCGGCTGCTGTAGTATAAACTGTTAATACACACCCTCTTTATTAGGATTTTGCATAATTCAATTCCGCACTAAGCATATTAACCCTTTTACAGCCCTCTCTCGTCACCCCTACGCCTCAGTAACCGGCTGCTGTAGTATAAACTGTTAAAAAGCACACCCTTTATTCGAATTTTGCATAGTTCAATTTTGCACAAAGCAGATTCATCTTTTTACAGCCCTCTCTTGTCACCCCTTCGCCACAGTAACCTGCTGCTGTAGTATACTCTGTTAATACACACCCTCTTTATTAGAATTTTGCATAGTTCAATTTCGCACAAAGCAGATTAACCCTTTTACAGCTCTCTCTCGTCACCCCTTCGCCTCATTAACCAGCTGCTGTAGTATAAACTGTTAATACACACCCACTTTATTAGAATTTTGCATAGTTCAATTTCGCACAAAGCAGATTAATCGTTTTACAGCCCTATTTGGCTACCCCTACGCATCAGTAGGCGGCTGCTCCAGTATATTCTGCTAACAAACACAGCGTGTATTTGGAATTTTATTTAGCTGCAGTTTGCATGAACATATTAACCAACAGCGACCCTTGTAAAGATATTTTTAACAATGGGAGTCGAATGGATATATTATAATTAATAATAATATATAATTATCATATCTTGTAGTAGTCGCGCTATAATGGTATAGCCAGTGGGATACGGATGGTTCACAACGAATTCTATGAGCTATCGGCTGCTACTTTTTGGCTGCCAGTTTCGCTGCGGTGTTGAAAATGCTGTTTGAGATGCTTTTCTAGTGCTTGAAGTAACCGATACCACTTACAGATGCTCACTAATGGCATGGACATATACCATTCTTGTAATATCAACAAGCTTGTGTATTGGAACAAAGAATGTTTCTGCTATCAGGTAAAAGGTTCGTTTTATTACACCTAGTATACCAATACACGTCTATTTTTGAAATTTCTTAATTCCAGAAAAGTTCAAGTTACATATTACATAACTTTAGACGCTGTATACAATTGAAAACATTTTTCTATACTCAATATGTAATTGCTGAAAACATGTATTTTTAACTTGTAAGTTGATAATGAATGACGAGGAGATAACAACAATCAAAACAAACGAACATAAATGTACGTTCACAGTTAATGAAAAGTTTTAACACCAAAATTGAGATGATGAGTGAAATATACATGGAGAAAGAATAGAAACCATTTGATAACATCAGTATTTTAGCAACTTAGGGAAATGAATATGGTCAGCAACTTTTATGTCCAGCAAATATCAACAAAACCTTTCCTAGAAAAGATATATGTACCATGCAACAAATGTTCATTCATAAAGGTAGCAAACAATTTATAAGTAATTTTGCAGTTGCATGATTAATAAGAAGTCTTCTCAAAAGGTACATGATCATCCATAGTGGTGAAATACCACTTAAATGTAATATGTACGACTATAAATGTTCCCAAAATAGTCAGTCCTCTTAAACACCTCAGTCTACTCATAACGGTGATAAGCCATTTGATTATAATTGTTCTCAAAAAAAAGTAATCTAAATAAACACATGGCGACTCACAGCGATGATGTATCCACTCATACTGGAGAAAAGCCATTTAAATGTAATATATGTGATTATAAATGTTCACAAAAAAGTAGTCTAAATGAACATATGTCTATTCATAGTGGAAAAAAGCCATTTGAATGTAATATGTGTAGTTATAAATGTATACAAAAGATTAGTCATAAAGAACACATGTTAACTCATACAGGAGAAAAGCCATTTGAATATAATATATGTGGGTATAAATGTATACGAAAGACTAGTCTTAAAGAACACATGTCAACCCATACTGGAGAAAAGCCATTTGAATGTAATATATGTGGTTACAAAAGTTCACAAAAGAGCAAACTTAAGCGACACATGTCCACTCATAGTGGAGAAAAGCCATTTGAATGTAATATATGTAATTATAAATGTTCACAAAAAAGCTATCTTAAAAAACATATGTCAACTCATAGTGGTGAAAAGCCATTTGAATGTAATATATGTGATTATAAATGTTCAGAAAAAAGTAGTCTAAATAAACATGTGTCTGTTCATAGTGGAAAAAAGCCATTTGAATGTAATATATGTGGTTATAAATGTTCACAAAAAAGTAGTCTAAATAAACATATGTCTATTCATAGTGGAAAAAAGCCTTTTGAATGTAATATATGTGGTTATAAATGTTTACGAAAGACTAGTTTTAAAGAACACATGTCAACTCATAGTGGAGAAAAGCCATTTGAATGTAATATATGTAATTATAAATGTTCACAAAAAAGCTATCTTAAAAAACATATGTCAACTCATAGTGGTGAAAAGCCATTTGAATGTAATATATGTGATTATAAATGTTCACAAAAAAGTAGTCTAAATAAACATATGTCGGTTCATAGTGGAGAAAAGCCATTTGAATGTAATATATGTAATTATAAATGTTCACAAAAAAGCTATCTTAAAAAACATATGTCAACTCATAGTGGTGAAAAGCCATTTGAATGTAATATATGTGATTATAAATGTTCACAAAAAAGTAATCTAAATCAACATATGTCTATTCATAGTGGAAAAAAGTCATTTGAATGTAATATATGTGGTTAGAAATGTATATGAAAGAGTCGTTTTAAAGAACACATATTCTCGCATAGTGGCGAAAAGCCATTTGAATGTAAAATTTGTGGTTATAAATGTTCACATAAGAGCTATCTTAAACAGCACGTGTTTACTCATAGTTGTTAAAAGCCATTTAAATGCAATATGGATTGTGATATGTACAGCCGTCGAGAATAGACGTGTGAGAAGCACCTGCGGCGCACTTTTATATTATATCTATTTACTTTCACCGTAGTGCAGTTAAATTGTTATATTAAATTATTATATTTAAGTTATTAATTTTACGCTGCTAAGATGGCTAACAAACCAGCAACCCGATCGTCCGTTGATGAAGCTTTGGTACAAAAAGTTGTAGAAAAAATACTAAACTCCCAGGAACTTATTGACACCTTCGTTACAAAGATTAAAGATTGGAGCAATTTCGGGAAGAAATAAAGGGCTGCAATAAGAAAATCGAAGATCTCGAAAAGAAATTAGTAGATCTGCAAAAGGGAAGAGACGACTTAGAACAATACTCAAGATCTAATAATCTAAGAATATTTGGGGTACCGGAAGTAAAAGACGCAAATACAGATCAAGTCGTCGTAAACATCTGTAAGGAGAAGTTTCAAATGGATATAACAGTTGAATCAATTGACTGTAGCCACCGTCTCCGAGGAAAGGAACCAAATCACCGGCCTATTATAGTTAAATTCGTCTCTAGAAATACAAAAAACGAAATTTATACTATAAAGAAACTGTTAAAGGGAAGTAAAATGGTAATCAAAGAAGATCTTACGAAGGCAAGACACCAGCTACTGAAGGAAGCCGCTAAAAAGTATGGGCCAAAAAATGTATGGACAAACGGAGGCAAAATTTTTATCAAAAATAAAAATTCCATTCGGCGTATAACTGGTATAGCAGATTTATTAACCACGTGAATTCAAGGTTTCACTTGTGCTCAGCCGTTGCAGTGTACCACGTTTGTTTGTATATAAAATGTATCACTTTTTATCACTATTTGTTTATTGTTTACTTTAAATAACATAAAACAAATACTCAAATAAGAAATTTTGTTTTGTTTTCTATATATTTTATATTTTACAGGTGCTTGCAATAGGATGACGGATGAAACGCTAAGATTGGCTCATATTAATATACGGTCATTGTTGCCGAAGATTAATTTATTAGCGGATTTTATTAATCAATCTAAATATCATGTAATAGGAATTAGTGAGACTTGGTTATCAGATAATGTAAGTAACGATATCATAAAAATTGATGGTTATAATGTACTACGCTTAGATCGCGAAGGAAGGGGCGGTGGTGTATGTTTCTATATTAAGAACTGTTTTAAATATTCTCTTATCAAATCTAGCACTAATATTGAACAAATTTGGATTATTCTGAAATTTAAAAAAGTTAGTATCGCTATTGGAACTGTTTATAGATCACAAAAATTTAATTATAAATTATTTTGTGATGAACTTGAGCAGTCATGTACTTATTTACTATCATTAAGTGATTATGTTATCTGCTTGGGAGATCTGAATATTAACTTATTTGCTAAACAGGAACCAAGTACAAAATACTTATGTACCATGCTAGATTTGATAGGAATGAAACAAATTATAAACGAGGCTACTCGTGTGGACAATAACAGGGGAACTTTCTTGGACCTTGTGTTAACTTCTGATGCTGATATAGTGATAGATAGTGGAATTGATAATGTTAAATTTTCGGATCATGACACAATTTGTTGTTGTCTAAAAGTATCAAAACTTAATGATAATCCTTCATTCAAAACTTTCAGGTCTTTTAAAAATTTTAATTATGATTTTTTCATTCTACTTCGTTTTTGACCAATCGCAAGGCTTTATTTTTTGGATTACAGCGATAATTCGATAATTTTTTATTGTCCTTTTCGACTGTTTTTATCTTCGTGACAACGCTGAAAACTAGTGTCACATGTGTCCCATTTTTTACTTTCATGTCAAATACTAATCTTTATGTTAATAAGTAGATGCTTAAATAAACAACTGTATCATGAAATAATCTTACCGAATTACATGCTCGTGCTTCTGAAATTATCTGTTGTAATACTCAAGTTGATTAAAACGCAACACTCGTGTCATTTTTTGACAAATTTCCCTCCGTTGCACGTCGGGAAATTAAAACGTCAAAAAATGACACTCGTGGTTGCTAATCAACGTTCGTATTACAAATCGATAATTTCGAAGCATTCGTGTAATTACAAGTGATACTTTTTTACAAGAATTACAGATAATACCATGGCAACATATATTCCACATTAACAATATTGATGAAAAAATTTATTTTTTAAATACGTCTATTCTATCTGTTCTCAACAAGCATGCACCCATCATATCGGTTAAAATATCTAGAAAAAAATCACCCTGGATTACTGACAATATTAAATTGTTAATGAAATTAAGAGATAAAGCTTATGCCAAATTTAAGATTTCAAAATCAAATATTCATTGGGAAGATTATAAAACATTAAGGAATTTAACAAATAAATCTATCAAGAACGAAAAAAGAGCATTTATTGAACATAAACTAAATAATGCTACAACTAGCCAGCAATGGAAATTTCTAAAATCCTTAAATATTGTACCAAATAAAACCACTGAGATTCCTTTAGACCCTCAGAATCCAAATGACATTAATAATTTTTTCATTGACAGTATTCCAGAGGCTGATTGTGAAGTAAATGACTCTGTGCGATATTATAAAAATAATAAGGCTAAAGATAATGTCCTTCCATTTACATTTAAAACTGTTGATGTGAATGACATTATAAAAACTATTAATCGAATTAAAACTAATGCAGCTGGAGTAGACAATTTAAATATTCAAATTATTAAAAGTTGTTGCCCTCTTATATTGCCGTACTTAACTCACATCATCAATGTTTGTTTGCTCTCATCTTATTTCCCTACAGTTTGGAAAAGGGCTATAGTTACCCCCGTTCCTAAAACAACTAACCCTTCTGAATATAAGCATCTTCGTCCGATTAGCATTTTATCAGTGTTGTCGAAAATTTTTGAAATGGTTATACATAATCAATTGCGTGACCATCTGCAACACTATGATTTATTATCTGACTGTCAGTCTGGTTTTCGGACTGGACATAGTTGCACAACTGCTCTTCTCAAAGTAACTGATGATCTGATAACCGCTCGTGATGCCAACAAGATATCGATATTAGTACTACTGGATTTCAGCAAAGCCTTCGATACTATTAATCATAAAATATTATTAGCAACCCTGGCTTACATCGGACTTTCTGAAAGTGCCATTAAATTATTTCATAGTTACTTAAGTTGTAGAGAGCAGTGTGTCAAGTTGTCTAATGAGTTATCAGATTGCAGATCGGTAACGAGAGGTATCCTGCAGGGTTCAATTCTGGGCCCCCTGTTATTTACCATATATACTTCAAAACTGTCTCAAGTTGTCCAGACGTGCAACATCCATATGTATGCTGATGATACACAACTGTTCTATTCCTTTGATGTTGAGGAGTGTCAGCAAGCAGTGTCCACGATTAACAACGATTTAAAACAAATCTCAAACTTTTCTTAACAGCATGCACTACAGTTAAATCCAACTAAATCAGTTATTTTACTTCTTGGGAATAATAGAAACATTGAAAAAATTAAACCTTATATAAATATTTTAATAGATAACATTAAATTGCCTATTCATGGAGAGGTAAAAAACCTAGGGTTAATAATGCATAACAACTTTCGTTACGAAACTCAAATATCACATTATGTTAAACGAGCCTATGCAGCAATTAAAATGATTTATCCTCATCGGCATTCGTTAACTACTAAGATTAAATTAAGATTGTGTGAATCTTTGGTTCTTTCACAGTTTGCGTATTGTAATCAAATTTATGCTTTTTCAATTAGGAGCGACACAGCTCGCTGCATACAAAGAGTTCAAAATTCTTGCTTAAGATTAGTATATGGAATAAGAAAATTTGATCATATATCCCATAAGCTAAATGATGCTAATTGGTTAAATATGCATAATAGAAGTCTGTTACAGTCTGCCTGTTTGTTTCATAAAATCATCTTATATAAATATCCTAAATATTTATATCAAAAGATTCGTTTCCGCGAAGACGTACATAATCTATCTTTAAGATATAGAAAATTAATTACACCACCTGCTCATCAAACTGCCTTCTTTGAGAGAAGCTTTACTTATCAAGTATCAAAAATTTATAATAACGTTCCTGACTCTCTTAAAGCGCTCTCCCCTCATTTATTTAAAATAAAGTTTAAAAATCTGTTATTTGTTAATCAAGGCTCATGACCTCTAATACAGTTTAGATAATGCTCTGTTGGCCTCTCTTTTCATTTATCCGATCTTTTGCTAAGCTACCGTATTTAATTCTTATTTGTACTTATTTTCATCTTCATTTTGATTTTCATTCTTATAATTATTATATCATACTATATTATATTATATTCTTATTTTATATAATTCAATCATTGTTATTTGATTTCATTATTCTTTAACATATCACTTAATTAGTTTTCATTAGGCATTTTTTACTACTTTTATAAACTCCCTGCAGTCAAGGGGATGGTGGTAGAACAAGGCAGTTTTAGCTGAATTGAACCATCTCCTTGTGGTTCCTATCTACCATAGAGTACTTTGCATTTTTTTTTCTTTATATAATATCACATTTTTACTTCTATTTTTTAATATTATTTATGTATACAAATACTTACTTTAATTTATATTAAGTTAATTTAATTGTTTATTAATTTTGAACCTTTTTTATATTTTTTGTATTCTTGTTGTGGAATTCTGGGAATAAATACTATTACTATTACTATATATGTAATTATTGTTGTGGATCATCATTCGAATGGTACTTTTCCATTTATTAAGAGCGAGCTCAAGTAAAAATTTTTAGCCCAGGCCATTAAACGTCTCAGAAAACTTTAAATAACTGGGCTACTATAATGGAATCTCCTTTCTATTGAATTACTGCTGACACCCTCTCAATGGGGGGTCTCGGCCAGCAGGGTTGTAAAAATATTTAAAAGCAGGTCGGGATGCAAGTGTAGGTAAATCCAAAACAGCTTTAAAAACTGTGTATAAGTCATGGTAATGGGTTTTATATGTACGTAATGTATAAAAATACTAATAATCAGATGATTATTTTACAAAAATATCTAAATAAAATATCGATGTCTTTACTACTATTTAAACTCTAGAGTAATAAAAGACTTCCTCACAACAATGAAATAGGAAATAACGCTTTTGCGTTTTTTTATGTATTAGTGAATGTGCTTGTGCCAAAGATTGCATATTTTAATAATACAATTTAATAATTATTTACATAATTTAATAGGATCTTTGTATTAAAATTATTATCATTGCAATACTATGTGTTTTGATTTTGTAGCTTCTTTTTACTGTTTCTTTCCCTTTGTGCTTTTAAAATGTAATCAGGATTACGAATTGCTAACTCTCTTCATCTTCTAGGATCGACAAGTTCTGGTAACAAGCAATTATAATAAAAAGTTTCTAACTTTTCAACCATATTTTTGCAAAATGTTTCGTCATTAACAATAGTATCGATTTTTAATCCTTTTGTTGTCCATATAACAAAAATACATTTTGGTCGTTTTGTTATTAACATTTGGCCCTGCATTTGATAGTAATATGCATGGTTTTTGTTCATGCTCACTTCTCCTTTCTTATTTTTTTTGTAACATGGTATTAATTTGTCAAATATTCCTTCATCTGGAGTCATATCTCTAGCAGCGTATGGACATTTGACTTCCAAAACACAGTCATCATCAATTAACCCATCTGGTGTTGCACACAAGAATGGTTTGTTTATGTCAATAAACAAGCCATTACGTTGCACATTTTTGTCTAATTCTTTTTTTAGCGCTACAATTGCGTTTTTTTCATTGGTTTTTCCCCACATAATCGAAGGTGTACGAAGTTCTGACGTTTTATATAGCATTGCACTTACAATTTTTTCACAGCTAGTGTATGGTTTCCTTCCACAAATTCTACCAAACATGGAAGCACCTATCCTTTTCCTTCGTAATTCTTTCCATTTTACTGATTGAGACTGGTCAACAGTTTCCTCCATTATGGACAACTGGTCCTCTTGTGTAACAATTAAATTCTGTAGAAATTCTTCTTTTTTTCTAGCAAATACTTCTGGTGGCATATCTGGTTTAGTGCAACTAGGACCATAATCTTTATCTTCAATGGTAGATTGTGCCTTGCGATGGTATCTATATCTGTTCCTTTGCTGTCTTTTGTCTTTAGCTAATGCGATCTTTCGTTGCCTTTTGCGTTCCAGTTTTAGAACATGTTCAGAATAAGAATTATTTTTTAGTTCTCTTGTTCGTGATTGTACGTGTCCGTCAGTATTATAATTAATAGCGGCTAGTGCAACTCTCGTACTGTATAATGTTCGATGAAACAGATTTGTTCTCTTTCCACCAACCTTTTTGGTAATTCATTAAAGTGCTCTACACTGAGAAAAAGGTTTATTTCCAAATACAAAATGTATTTACTTAGGTACAATTGAGAGTTCTTTAATTAAAGCTAACAAATGTTTTTTAGTTTAATATTGCTGTTTTTAAAAGAACGAAACAAGATATTTTGCTTCAAGTTGGTACTTTATTTGAGTATAATTTATTTCAGTGTTGTAAATATTTTTTGACTTAACGCTATCAGTTTAGTTGACCAGCTCTTCATTTAAATAAAATGAATTATTATAATGGGACTGATTTAATGTGAAAGTTGCAACAAATGTTTAATAAAGTTCTCAGAACTAAATTATGAATTGCTGATATTCTATCTTTATTTACTGCAAGCTTGCGTTCCATACAGAATATAAAATATTTATTTAAATGAATTGCAGTTAATTTAGTTTTACGATCTCTTTGTTCATCAAATGTACGTTAAGATGACGCGTCCAAAAAGATTGCATCACAACATTTCGACCTTCACCAAGTTTGGAAGTTCTATTACACGGGTTGCAGTTGTAGTTAATTGTGATTACTGATTAAGTGTTTATTATTTCAATGAGTGACCAAAAATTCTTTTAATGTTCAGTGGAACTGGAAAGAACAGCTAATTGATTATTTTAAAGGTAAGAAAAATTTGATTGATTAGTGCAATATTTAAGTAAGTCATTATGTAATTCTTATTAGAAGTACCAGTAACTAATCAAAGTACTAACTATATATTCAATTAATTTTTAAATAGTTTTATATTACACTGAAAGAAGGAAATTGTTAAATCAAAGAAGAAATCAGCATATTCTAAACTTTAAATATGTGCAATGTGTGCAAAAAAAATGTTAATTTTGGTTTGTTTGTTCAACAATCTGCATCTTTTGGTTAAAGGTTTAAACTGTTTTAACATTCGTTTTAAACAAAATTAACATTGTTGATCTTATATTAAACAATTTCTAATGTTGTGAAAAATGTTTTTACCTCTTCGCTTTAAGTTTTAAGAAAATATAAATATCAAACAAAACAATTATATTTAATTATCATTAAAACTTCATTCAAAGCAACATTGGTAAGTGGTAGTCTTTTTGTTGTGTCAACAATAAATAATTTTTGAACAAGAAATTTTTGAATCAACATTTTCATTTCTCTCAGTGCATACATTTATCATGTTTGTTTAAATATTAGGAGTTTGCAGATTCGGGAATAGTGATGAAATTATCATTTATACGAGTATCATCCTTGGTTCCACCAGCACTGAGCACCGGGGGCATATACAGTTCAAGCCAAGCAAGGTAACAGCAATTTTGGAAACCTACCACTCATGAGGCAAAAGAAGGCATTATTTTACATGTGAAGGTACAAATATATTGCATTAAATCATAAAGTAATAAGTATGTCAACAATAAATAATTTTTGAACAAGAAATTTTTGAATCAACATTTTCATTTCTCTCAGTGTATACATTTATCATGTTTGTTTAAATATTAAGAGTTTGCAGATTCGCGAATTGTGATGAAATTATCACTTATACAAGTATCATCGTTGGTTCCACCGGCACCAGGAGAAAATGCAGTTCAAGCCAAGCAAGGTAACAGCAATTTTGGAAACCTACCACTCATGAAGCAAAGGCGGGGATTATTTTACAGGTGAAGGTACAAATTATTGCATTAAATCAAAAAGTAATAAGTATCTTATTCATTATTTTTGTTACAGAATCCTGGTGCACACTGGATGTGTAAACATAAACAAGACTAAAATAAAATGTCTAAGTTTGGATTGACCTTTCAACAATTCATTATATGTTTGTAGTAGTGAGTCGTTCAATAACAGACATTCAAAAGGTTTATGTTGCCTATTTCAATAATACTTGATAAATATTATGTTGATGTTTCATTTATTCAATGATTTTCATTAATTATTGGCTAATTTCACGCCAAATCACCTAGAGCTATTTGCTTCAAGTCTTAAACTTTTTCAAATTTTTTTCTTGTATAGACACAAATTATGAAATGACATTAAATTAATTTTTTCAGATTTCTTGGATGAAAACAGCCGAAGAGTTTTGGAAATTTCGATATCTTTGCAAATACTGCTATCCTACGCTGCGCATCATCTGACTTATTGTCATTACTCTGTTTTTTCTGAGTTATCTGGCTCATCCAAGTGTCAGATTAAAAGCTAGTTTTTAGATCTTTCAGATTATATCAAGTAACGTTCAAAGACATGCACAGTAGAAAAGCAAATTTTAGTGTTTTCTACCTTTGAATCTTGTTTTATAGAATTACCTTAGCATATACGTGGCTTGGTTAAAAAACAAAAAGGGTGTTCTTTGTAGTTTTAAAAAAATTATTTTTGAAAAAAATTGTTCTCAGAGCCTCCTCTTTTTCTACTGCTCAATGTCTGTTGCACGTTTCTTGATATACTCTGAAAGATTCAAAAACTAGTTTTAATCTGATACCTGAATTAGCCAGATAACATAAAAAATAAGGGAGTTATGACAATTTTAGCCAGATGATGCAAAGTGTGGGCAGGGACGAACCTAAGGAGTTTTTTTGGAGGGGGGTAACCTTAAAATTGCCAACTTATTAAGATGAAAATACCAACTATTAGTAAGAAAATATTTTTATTTGTACCTAACATTATATGAAGCAAAATTAGTATAAATCTTATTTTTATTTAAAACTCTCCAACGTGTACTATGTATGGCAATTAGATTAAATTTAAAAAAAATAAATTGTTTTGGACACATTTTCTTATCTTCTCATTTTTCTCAAATTGTGAAATTGCCAACTCTCGCTCAAAATTATCAACTTTGAGGGGGGAGCTTCCCCTCCCACCCCCCCATGGGTTCGTTCCTTAGTGTGGGATAGCAGTATTTTCACCCAAAAAATTAGTTTAATGTCATTTCATAATTCAAGGGCATCTGATCAGAGGGGCGAATTGTGATTTTTTGTTTTGTAAGACATTAATCTGGTCATACAAAACATTCGCCTGTTTTGAGAGACAAAAGATCACGAATTTGGTGATACGCCCCTCTAATCTGATGCCCTCGAATGTATTTATGCAAGGAAAAAATGTGAACAAAATCTGAGATATCGAAGCACGGTCATGTTTTAAAATTAGGGGATTTGGCATGAAATTAGCCTATTACTAATGTAGAAAAATGTTTTGTATCTGTAAATTTGAAATAAAACACATAGGTACACAAAGGTAAATCAGATGTTTTATTGTCTAAAAAGAATGGTGAAGTTTTGTGAACAAAACATGATTTCATTCAATTTTTATAAATAATTAAAAGAAGTAACAATTTGATTTAGTTGTGACATGCATACTTTAATTATGAATATTTTGCTTGCCTTGAGGTAAATAATAATTTAATTTCTTTTAAACTAGCCAACCTTGCAATAAAATTTTCATTAATGTAAAAGAACAAAAAATTTGGTTGTTACAAATAATCTCGAATTATGAAGAAATAATCCGAAGAATGAAACAATTCTGAAGCATACTTACGGGAAGACGGCCTACATTTCCTACAACCTAAGATTTAGTTGATCTAAATAATTAGTTCTATGTTACAACTATTTTACTTATGTTATGGCAAATAAGCCATAGGTTGTAGGAAT
Organism: Agrypnus murinus; assembly: GCA_929113105.1. Lineage (NCBI taxonomy): Eukaryota > Metazoa > Arthropoda > Insecta > Coleoptera > Elateridae > Agrypnus > Agrypnus murinus. The sequence goes on from OV816027.1 coordinate 92,505,348, forward strand.
TATATTTAGTTCTGTGAAACAAACAATATATTTGACTTAACTTTCCGCTTTGTTTCTTTAGAAACACTTTTATTTCAGTTACATAATTCTCGACTCTACTAAATTATTGCTTAATTGTAATATCGAACTTAAGCCTTTGGTTCATATAACTGTATCTTTCTTTCGCCGTATTCAACTTTAGTATTTGTTTACCTCAAATAAATTTTAGTTACATCTAATAAACCTTTTTCTCAGTGTACTAAATTATTCGTTTTTTGATGCATCAGACTATTAGAATGGTTTGCCAAATAACTTACAAAAGACAATATCTGAGACAGTATACCAACCTCTTTGCCGAAAATCTTCTAGAAATTTTTTTTCATTTTCTTTGGGACCCTTACAAAAATATCTGTCGCAGCTTTCGTGTTCACCAAAAACATGAAAAGGAGAGTTTAATAAATCACGTTTTTTCTTTTAAATCATAATTTTGTGTTTTTCTAAATTGTACTGCTTTAGTCACAGCTGATCGTAAGCGCATAATGTTTTCTTTTATAACTTTGCGCTGACTGACCGGATATTTTGTATTCGTACAGAGGTCACTTAGTTTTTTGCAGTAGTTTCTGAGGAGATGATTTGTACATTCAATTTTTTCTACAGTGAGATCTATATATGGTCTACTATCTAATATCTTGGAGTAAACGCTGCTGTCTCCATCAGCTACTAATGTAGCGTAACGAATGTCGTGCAGCTCTTCACTTTGTCGAAACCCTTCAACAACAATTGATGCTTCCATACTACTAGAGCTGCCCGTTATAACATATGTGTTTTTTTGGAATACGTCCGTTATTTGTTGCAACGGAACATATCAAACAATATTTATTTAAAACACCTAGATGTAATAATTTTTTGGTATGATAATCTATTATTGCCGCTGCGCCAGACAACGAACTAAAATGACGACCAAATGATCTTTTTCCCCAGGTCCCGTCGGCAACAACTGTCAACAAGGGAATGTTATCCTTATCAACGTCTCCTCGTTGTCTTGCAGCATCAGCTGCTATTTTCGCATTTTCGCTTATCTCATGTTCCAATTCCATAGTCCATATTCTATGCAATTTGGTTTGGCATTCAATAAAAGTTTGATGTGACATACACGGCATGTCTATTCCGTTAATTATTTCTTCTAATCCTGAAAATCCAACTCCTGCTGCATTACTTGCACTTACAGCACACATATTTATATTCATTTGGTCATTGTCCACAACGTCGGTGTAAATATGCTTTGCGATGTTGCAGAACTTGCAACGCAGTTTAAAACAAGACGCCAATCCTAGTTGTTTTTCGGACTCAATCACCATGTCTGCCAAACCACACCCAAACGGTGGATGCGTCGAGATGTCTTGTAGTGCTTTAAAAAAATATTCAAATTTTATAATTCTGTAACCAGATATCAAATGCTTTTTATCCTTAATCATTCCCTCATGAGTACTTTGTGTATTTTCAGAAACATGGGGATTCCCAACAGTATTTTCCGTTTCAATGTCATTATATTCCATGACGGTATTTTCAAATTCTGTGTTAGAAACGTTATCAATTTCGGCATTGCTGTCTTTTATCAGAACTTTGCTGGTTCCAGCTGCATGTTCCAGGTTAGGTGTTACATTTTCTTTTTGAGAAAGACGCCACCTTTTTAAATTGTCAGTTTTTCTCTTCTTAGGTTTTGCAGAAAGGCATAACTTTCCTCCTTTTGTAAAACGAACCATACTGCCAGAAAACGCTTTTTGTCCGATCCTTTTTGTGTGATTTATAAATGACCACCCTGCGTCTGTACGACACTCGAAGTACCTATCTATTATTTGCAAATGATTTCAAATTCTATCGGAAAGTTGATTATTATAAATAAATATTTAATTGAAATAATTAATTGAATAAATAAAGCAATAAAACATCAGAATCTAGCGAATTATATTTTTTTAGCATAAGGTTAATTCGAGCAACGTTGTTAGATAAGAAATTTACATACTTACCTGCTCCAGTAGAACAGAGGAAGCAAATGTAACACAATTACTGCTTATAAATATTATAAAATAAAAGTTTTTATGTCAATTATATCGTCACACATGCACTATTTTGAAAAAAGAAACTTTTTCAATACTATAGGTACGTTCTCACTCACAGAAAATCTGCCAATCACCAATTTCAACAAAATTATTTTATTTACTTTTAGTCATTCGGTAAAAGCACAACTTCTCCAGATGTTATTTTCAAAAACGGAAGTATTTTGTTAGCAAGACGGGTGGCTTTGTCGGCGCTTCGAATATTATGTCTTATGTGTAGTCACGTACACTTGCAAAAATTCTTGGATGACAAAAATAAGTAGCTTCTCCTTGCTAATAGTTTTCTAAAGTCGTATAAAAAGTCATATATTTTATAAAATAATAACAAGACGTCTTGATGTTTTTGAGCAAATAAGATGTTTTTGCTAGTAGGTTTTTAATTATCACTCATGTATTTTATAACACATTAGGTAAATCTATACAAGTGAAATTATGTATAGCAATCTACACATTTCAGTTTCTTATTACATACAAATATAGCCTTGTACTTGATTGACAGTATTAAAGAAACACGTTTTTAACATAGTTGACTCTTAGGTCCAGATGTTTCGGCCCTTGTATCTTGGCCCACAGTGGCCCAGATAAATATTGAAAAGTAAATTAGGAATTGAATTCAGTATTGTTTGTCATTAATATAACGTTTATTAATCACTATTTTTTAATTCTGTAAAAACTTATAAAATTAGTATTTACTTTGCAATAGATCTACTTTAACAAAAATACAAATTTTTTTACGTAACGGTGAAATTTTACAATGAGGTAAATTAGCCTAATTTGCAACCGCAATATAAGGGGTTTACAAATATTTTTTTCAAAAAGTCGCAAGGTACATCTGTAGATATCTACATTTTCTTCCTTCTGTAAAAATCTCATTTTAATAGGACAAAAGGATTTTGTCCTACAACGAATTAACGTTATCATTGAAACGCCTATACTGAATTTTACTTGAGCTCACTCTTAAGGAAATTCGTTTTCAGCTTGGCCTCCGGGGATAGTTCTGATAAGGATTTGTTTTAATATTATTAATAATCTGATTTTATATTATCTTATGTTTATTCTCGCTATGTTATTCTTATTATTACTATTAATGCCTTATATATGGCAACAAATAACAAAAAAAATACATTTATCGGTTTATCACATTAGTTATAAAGATTGTAATTAGGTCTTAAATGCTATGATAAGGTACTGAAATGTAGTTAAGCATAATAATGGTCTGAGTGGGTTTTTCTTTAGGGTTTTCCCCACTTCACCGCAGCAAATGCTGGACCACTGTAAACTTATATACCCCTATCAGATATAAGAATTTAAAGCACTTGTATTGGTCCTCACATTCATATTTCATTAATACATAATTTGAATTCTGTTTATTAAAAACCAATTAATTTTTTGAAGGGGAGTATTGGAATTTACCCTAAATGTAACTTGATAACAAAAAAGAAATCGATTAGGCGATGTCATGGTTCCATGCGTGTTATTTATGTTTCAGAAACTCACTCCGCCCTGCTAGAAATCAATTAACTTTTATATTCCTTTTAGGAATGTTTCTTATAATTAGTAGTGTTAGTTAGTTAGTTAAGGTACATCTGTAGATATCTACATTTTCTTCCTTCTGTAAACATCTCATTTTAATAGGACAAAAGGATTTTGTTCTACAACGAACTAACGTTATCATTGAAACGCCTATACTGAATTTTACTTGAGCTCACTCTTAACATCAATCTAAGATATTTACTGTCCCCTACAATCTAAAATTATATTCTCAGGGATTATATATTAAATATTATGTGAGTTCACTACACAACTTAGACTATCTTATTACACTTCTTCTTTTTTCTCTCCCAATTTAATTATTTTATAAGTGTATTATTAGACTATATTTTAATTTTATTTCATTTATCTTCTTTGATTAGGTAATTAAAATTCTTTCTTCTTTCTCTCCCAATTTAATTATTGTAAGGGTGTATTATTAGTTTATATTTTAATTTTAGGTATTTAGGTAATTAAAATTCTTTCTTCTTCTTCTTTCTTTTTTACTATTTTAGAAGTTTTAGTTTATTTCTCTTTTTACAAAAGAATTAACAACTTCCTTTCTTTTATGTGTTTATTTTTTTTAAATCAATAATAACAATTGAATCTCTCTATCAACCAAACTTGTGAAAAAGTTTGGTTACTAAGATCTATATTTCTGTAGTTCGTTGCATATTTTCCGTTGCAGAATCCAGAAGTGATACAAAGCAAGTAATATATGGATTTTATGTAGTTTTTAACGCTGATCACGAATATCAACTCAGCTTTTCGATATCTCAAGTACAGTCAAACTTCCATATTACGAACTTCTATATAGCGAATTTCTCTTTATAACGAATTTTTGTGCTGTACACTGCCCTCTTAGAAAAAATGCATATAAAACTGTCTCTAAATAACAAACTAAAATTTCTATATAACGAATTTTTTAGGCCAAACTAAAATAGTTTTTTCAGGTAAAATGTATTATGCATCAATCTTTCTTTCTTAGCAGTAGTAAAAGATTATAAATTTACCCATCTTCCAAGAAGCCTGCACACATTTTTAAAAACCTGTAAACCTTGCAAAAGGATTTTGTAAATTTGTTGAAGTTCTAAGAAGGATTAAAATTGTCATTAAAAGGCCTCCTACAACTGGTTATCTATACTATCTGACATTATCAGGGGATTTCCGAAAATTTACCGGAATGCGAGTTCTAGGAAAGATTAAACTTCGATGCATACACATTGTTACTTGTCTAAATAGACTTCAACCCTCTAAGAAAGATTAAAATTCAATTAAGATTTACGTAATCTTAAAAACTTGCATTGCAAATTTTTATTTTAAATTTAGTTGTATGAGTGAACAGCCTACAGTGTAGTACAAAAAAAGTCAAAGCAAAAGTGTTTAACCATTACTGAGAAAATCAACGTGTTGCGGGAAATTGATAACTGTATAGAAAAAAGTTTGGAATTCCTGCCAGTAGTTTAGCGACTATAATAAAAAATCGGAATCAATAAAATCAATTTTAAAATCAGTTGGTGAACTTACAGCAAAACGTGCTAGAACTTATGTTTACAACGACGACTACGTCGCGACGTGGAAGAAGCAGTTTTAAAGTGGGAGCATTTAATTGGCGACAAAAATGCACCATTATCAAGACAATTAATTAAACACAAAGCGTTGCAGTTTGCGGAATCACTCAAAATTAAAGCATTAAAATAATATTTACAAAAGGTGATATTTCTTTATAACGAAATTTCCCTATAGCGAATTTTTTTTCAGGATTTACCGACTTCGTTATATAGAAGTTCTAATATAAATAATATATTCTAATAATAATATATATACACCGTGTCCGCGTAAGTTGGCTACATATGGAAAACTTTGTTATTAATGATTTTATGAAAACAGTTATTCTTCATAAAAAGTTCTGCATGTTCTAAAACCCAAAATTCAACCATCAGATATTAAATTATATCAGTCGTATCATAATAATAATAATAATTATATCATTTTTGTTCATGTTTGCAGCTGCAAGCTAGTTTGCAAGGATAATTTTCAGAGAAGACTATATGGAGTAACCCTTCACTCTTACTAAGACTCTTTTTCAGTGTGTTGTAAGCAGCATTTTTATTTCTAATGTTAAATTTATATTTATTTTTAAAGTTTTCATTTCTTCTTGAACCTCTCCCTGCAACTCTTGAACTTCTGCTGAACCATACCTAAGACTGATAATGGAGGGCAAGATTGAGGGTAGAAGAGAACTGGCAGGAGACAAGGCTCATGGTTGAGAAATGTGAGAGACTGCACTGGCCTAAACTCACAGTTATTACTAAGAATAGCAAAAGAGAGTGAACGATTTGCCGAAGTTGTTGCTAACCTTCTATAAGAAGACAGCACCTTAAGAAAAAGAAGATGTAAAAAAGGCCGGAAAGTTAGAAAATGTAACAGTTTTATCGACCTTACTGAATATTTCTGAATTTGTTTCTACTCATGCAGTCCTATACAATATCGACTCCTTTGCCTTCTTCAACATACCAATACAAATTAGCTTGGGGCAACGTATGATAGCCTAATAAAAACAGGATGCCAATAAAACTGAAAAGTTTTTCCCTTGTAAATATAAAATCGTGTGTATTATTTATCATGAGCCTACTTTACAAAAAATCGCAATACTATATCTAGAACTTCATCATCAAAAAGTTTTAGAAAAATATCCAGCGGTGATTGACCTGCCAAATGATTTTTTAGCTGTTCAATTTTTTTGTGTTCTCTTCGTCGGGCAAGTTCAGATACAAAAAGAAACCTCTCCGTACTTGGCTTTCTGGTTATTTGTTTTGAGCAAACTTGAGAATGTGGAAAGAAGAAGAAAGCAAAAACCAAATTGTTCTTCTCCTACATATTGTCCGCATTTTGTGTGTACTCGTTGATGCATGTTCTTAGCATTATCTACAGTACATGGCTCATCAGGCTAATCAATCGGTACTGTGAGTACTGTTTTACTCCGCTCTTTTTAGGTATCGGAATAAAAATAGGTTGGGTCCAGTCGTGTCGTACGATTTCTGTATAGTATATTCTATTTAAGAAAGATGTTAAGATGTTGAGGCTTTCATCGTCTAATAGGTTTACGCATCTCAGTATAGATGTTATCTTCACCTGGGACTCTACGTGTTTTGATAGTTTTATTGCGTGTTTCACTTCTGCTATAATAATTTTCAATGGCTAATCTTCTTGGTCTATTTCTCTTGGTTCTGGTTACATTCTGATATCATCAAAAAGCTCTTGTATATAGCTTGTCAAAATCTCTTCTATCTCGTCTGGGTCTATTGTTTTTTTGTTACTATCTGTGACTAAGATATCGTGTTGATGGGTTTTATTTCCAGTTATTTTCGAGTACTTGACAAGGTTTCTCCATCCAGGTCTCCTTTGCCTCTCTTATAAGCCTTGTACTCTTTTTATGGATTTTTTTATATTTATTATAGTCTTTATGTTTGTACTTCCTTCTTTCGTTCATCAATAAAAGGATTTCTTCCGTCATCCATTTCTGTTTTGCTCTCTGCTCTTGGTTTTTCAATTCATTTTCTTGTACTTCATGTTTATATTTTTAATAGACTGCCAAAAGTTTTCCATTGTTTCTGTTTCCAATTATACCGTTTCCCTAAACTTACTATTCAAAACTCGTGTTATATCCTCTTTTATTTGTGGTTCCCCCAGTTTCTCAAAGTTAGGTCTTGTTTTATTTCTTTTCCGGATTTTCTTCAATTTAATCTCACGTTTTTCAGCTACGGGGTTCTGATCAGATCTTATGTCTGATCCAGGATAAGTTCTTACACCTTTAATTCCGTTTCTATATCGTTTATCAATCAGTATGTAATCTATTTGATTTTTTATGATATTTCCTTCATTGTCTCCTGGTCCTAAGTACACTTCTAAGTGTACAATCGCCTTTCTGGAAGTTGGAACCAGGTGTTTGCTACCATTAAGTTTTCTTCATTACAGAACTGTACCAGATATCCCCCCTATCGTGTCATTTGCAAATACCATGGTCTCCAACAATATATTGAACTCTTCCTTTACCTATCTTTCCGTTGAAGTCACCCATGATTATATTCACTTCATTCTTTTTGGTAAATCTTAGTAGGTAATTTTTACATCATGAATGAAAAACTCATGCAGTATGGAGTATTCTCGTGCAACTTATATTACTAGATGAACAGATAGTTCCATATTTTGGACGGCACTCGCAACAAAATGCTTCTAAAAGTAAAACCGGTGAGATTCGGTTTCAAATTATGGTATATCTGTTCAGATGAAGGGTACTTATACAAGTTATCCTCCAAATAATAAAAAATCAAGACTTGGGTTGGGAGGTGACTTTGTTTTTTATCTACTATCTATTGTAGAGAATAACCATAATCATAATATTTTCCTAGACAACTTCTTTTCTTCATATAAATTATTCGACAAGCACACACTATGGTGTTGGACCATTGAAAACTGCAAAAAATTATGACGCAAAGGAAAAGAAAAAAACTACTGTACTGCTCAAAAGCTACTGTACTATTAAAACAAAAGGAAATAGTGACGTTAACGAAGAAAATAAAGTAAAAACCTTCCCAAGGATCTTGTATGGTTTCTCTATTTCTTAGAAAATCAAATGTAACTGAACTAAACGGTTCATTGTGATGCAATGAAGAAGTACATCACATGCTCAAAGAAATTCAGTGTGTCTAAAAAAAATCCCAACCTATTGCTTGGTCTTGGAGGGGTTCAACCAGTGTTGTAATGTATCTAGATACAAGTATCTAGATACAGTATCTAGATACTTTTATGGTACCTAGATACATTTCTAGATACTTTTAAAATTTTGTAGCTGTATTTGGATCTAGCTAACCTAAACTAAAAAGTCCATTTGAACTAAAACGTACATTTGAACTAAAATACATTAAACTTTAGAACTAATCGAGCCAAACATATCCTAAACTAAATATTACATTTGAACTACAAAATTATATTTCAGTTACAAGTACATTTGAACTAAAACACGCATTTGAACTAAAATATGCAATCGATTTAAAATGTGTAATTGAACTAAAAAGTGCATTTGAACTTATAAACCTGCTTTTGAATTAGATAGCATTTAAACTAACCTAACATAAAATAAATATTACATTTGAACTGAAAAAGTACATTTGAACTAGAAAGTGCATTTTAGCTAATATTAACATTGGAACTAAAAAGTGCGTTTAAATTAAAATGTGCAATTGAACTAAAAAGCGCATTTGAGCCAGAAAGTTAGTTTCTTTATTTTCATCATATATGATATTTTTGGTGCATTTGGCTAAAAACGTGCTTTTGAACTAAAGTACATTTTAACTAACCTAACCTAAAATAAATACTACATTTGAATTAAGAAATTATATTTGAACTAGAAAATACAATTAGCTAAAAAGTGTATGAACTAGAAAGTGCATTTAAACTAAAAAGTGGATTTGAACTAAAATGTGGAATTGAACCAAAAAGTACAGTTGAAGCAAAACGGTGTGTTCCCACCACCCCTCTTTCCACCGCCCCGTTCTTTCCCAACCGCCCCATTTTTCCCATTCGCTACTCTTTCCTTTTAGCTTCTCTTCCCCCCGGTCCCTATTTCTCCCTTTGTCTTTTATTCCTCCTCCGCCCCTCTTTTTTACGCAACCCTTTGTTCCCCTTCGCCCTTTTGTTTTCCTTCCCCTCTTCTCCTTGTCCTTCTTTTCCCTTTCCCTATCCGCCCTTCCACCGCCCTCTATCTCTTTTGAGCCTGTCCACCCTTTCTTTCCATTTGCCCCCTTCCCCTGTATTTCTCCCCGCAGATTCTTTTTCCTTTTTCTTTTTCTTTCCCTCCCGCCCATTCTCACCCTCCGGCCTTCGTATCTCTGCTCTTCTCTTCCCCTTGCCTTTCTGAACTCTCTGAATGAGAGGGTGGATCATTTCGAACCTAACCTAAACTAAATATTACATTTGAACCACAAAATTATATTTGAATAAAAGTACATTTGAACTAAAACGCGCATTTGAACTAAAATGAACATTGAATTAAGATGTGTGCAATTTGTATTAGAACTAAAATTTAGCCTTTCTCTTCCCCCGATCCTTTACCGCCACCGCCCCCGTTTTTCTCACACTCTCACCCTCCCACATTCTCTGCCTCCGTCTTTTCTTACCTTTCTCCCCTCGCCCCCTTTCCCCTTTCTTTTCTTTCCCCCTCATCACTTCCCTTTCTCACTCCCTGTCCCTACGCCCCTTTTTTCCTCCCTCTATCCGTCTCACTCTCACTCTCTGACACCCGTTTCATCGCTGCGGTTTGATTTTTTTCCTATCACATATTTCCTACACTCCTCCCTGCCTACAGCCCGGACCTGGACTAATGAAGAAAGGGAGACCGGGGCCGGAACCTGGCCGACTTAAAAAGCGGAGTAGATTAGAATGCTACTGTTGTGATAGTAACGTACAAGTGATTTGTCCAACTCTTGAACTCCCTCGCATGAGTAAATTCTGCTTCTTGCGTTGATAACTCTGAAAAAACCTTAACATCTACAAAACCAATCGCTTGCATCAGCACTCTCCTGCAAAGACCCTCAACGGCAACTTTTTCCGCTTGTCTTTCCAACACGAACATTTTATTCTTACTTGGAGGTGGATACGCTAAGCTTCAGAGCAAAGTGCAAGACCACACTCGCGCGGGTTTTAATAATAATTGAAATCAAATTTGAAAAATAATAAATAGCAATTAGTGAATAATACAATTTAAGAAAATGTAAACGAGAGTGGGATTCGAATGAGCGATTTCTGATTCAACGTCTGATATCTTAATACCTACACTCTCTACCCTCTAGACTACACAATTTTTTTCATAAAATTGAATATTTTTGACGATTCATTTTAGCAGTTCTCTGCTTTCGATTAATATCAAAATTTTTACTTACATTTGCAAGGGTGTAAGTTTAGGAAAAAGATAAAATTCTATTGGGCTTTCTATAATTATTATCGTTTACAAAAACCAGACTTTATAATTAAAAAATGAAGTATGTTTGATTTTGTAATCTCTAAATTAAGATACAAACGGTTGTTAAATTATTATTATTCACATTTACATATACCAGTTACAAAGCCGACAATTATCGTAATTAAGACGCAATTAAAGTAATCAACAAAAATTTAAATATTAATTAAATTAATGCATGTAATATTACCAGGCGTAGCGCATTCCTTACTAATAAATTTAGCTACAAACTAAAACAATCCTATTAACTTGCAATCCAATTTATTCGACAGCTGTATTTGCATCTTACATATAAATGTAAGAAAATAAATTTGTATAGCATGGCAGGGAAGTGGCAACGCCGTAGGACTCTAGGTCATCGGACGACTGAATATCAAGTATACGTCAAGGACGCTCACAAATCGGTAAAACCGCAAAGACGCCGAGTGCTCGGTATATGAATGGAAACGAGCTCGGACGCTCTGCAGCGTCTCCCTGTAAGGACGCTTTAATGATAGAGGGATATATATATATATATATATATATATATATATATAAATTTTAGTTGAAATTAATTTTTGTTAAGTTGAATAATGATTTTACATTAAATAATATTTAGAATGCAAATTCATATAGAAAAATTTATCGACTCTGCTGGGACTCGAACCCAGGACGCTCCACTGTCTAGGTGGTATCTCTACCAACTGAGCTACAGAGTACGACTACCAGCATAGCGAGAAATTTGTATGTCTGCTTAAACATCTAATTCATATGGAAAATTTCTCGCTATGCTGGTAGTCGTACTCTGTAGCTCAGTTGGTAGAGATCCTCCACCTAGACAGTGGAGGGTCCTGGGTTCGAGTCCCAGCAGAGTCGATAAATTTTTCTATATGAATTTGCATTCTAAAAATATATATATATATATATATATATATATATATATATATATATATATATATTTGTTTAACCGCTTATACATACCCGTTTCGCTATATTCTACCGACTTGTCGGACCATTTTCGACGCTCTCAGACCCGGGCTTGGGTCTGGCAACGTTCTCTTATGTTTTCGAGGTCTACAGGATAAACTTCATCTAAAACTGCAATAAAAAAATATACAATTTGGGTTTGGAAAAGTAGGGTCTGTAAAAAGTTTTATACAATCGTAGTTCATCACAATGAACTATAGGGGGCGTCGCGCCTTTCTCAAGTGTATATCGTATATTTTTATACAAGACGCTATCAAACCCTCTATGTTCTACAGACTTCCTAAGCCCTGGATCTGGCAACATTGCCATGACGCATATGTTAAGCTTTGTTTTATAAACGTTTGGTTATAATAGCTCGCATTTAATATTTGATGGAGAAAAGTGACGTAAGAATTACATCAGCTCGTATGCAAGTTCTTTCCACATTTGTAACTAATTCCCTGGCTTTGAAAAATTGAAGGTTTTAATATTTATTAATAATAATAATATACTTTATTTATAGCATATAACTAGATAAATTCCATACAATACATTATAATTTCTTAAATATTAATGTAATTTATTACATATTTTTTACACTGTTTCTTAAATAATGTTAAAGATGTACAGTTTTTTACATTAGCTGGAAGTGAATTATATTCAACTAAACCTTTATGAAACAGATTATTTTGTCCTATATTTGTTGTTACTGTATGAACATAAAAATTATTTCTACTTCTAGTATTATGATCATGAACATCTTCTACGAATAGTAATTCATTTAAAATGTGCTCTGGATATATTCGGTTTTTTATTTTAAATATTATTATCATCGTATTACAAAATATATTTTGCTTAACACTTAACAAAGATGTAATTTGCAACATTCTTCTTATTCTAGTATACCTACTACATTTTAATATTATTCTTAACGCACAATTTTGTTTTTTTTTTTGAAGATTGTTAATTTCAGTATTATTTAGGAGGTAAAGTATACTAGCACAATAATTAAAATGGGGAAGTATTATTGTTTTATATAGTAATAATTTAGACCACTTGCTAAGATTTTGGCTTATTCTACCCATGAAATTTACTTTTTTTGCTTTACTCATAACATAGTTTGAATGACTAGAAAATGTTAAGTGACAATCTATTATTACGCCTAAGTACTTCCACTCATAAACTTGTTCTATTTTTTGACTATTAATTTGTATTCCCACATGACTAGATGTATCAATTTCGTTAAACTTATTTTTTATTATCATGAATTTTGTTTTATTTACATTTAAAGAAAGACTATTTTTACCTAACCAGTTATATACATTTACTAATTCATCATTGATGATATTTATTACTTTTTCAACATCATCTCCTATAAAATATATTAAAGTGTCGTCTGCAAATAATTGAATGTTACATTTTTTAATTACATTAACAATATCATTTATGTATAGTACAAATAAATCAGGGCCTAATACAGTTCCTTGTGGAACGCCAAAGGTAGGTAGCTGAAGATGTACTATTAAAGTATCTAGTTTTTTGAAATCTGTTTTTGAGATATTCACTAAACCATTTTATAACTATTGGGCCGAACCCATATCTTTTTAATTTCAATAATAATAGATCTCTATTAATAGTCTCAAAAGCACGTCTAAAGTCTAGAAAAACTACACCTATCACATTCTTCTTGTAAATAGCATTTTTCCATTTCAAAAGAACTGATTGTATTGCACTTTCACATGAATTATTTTTTCGAAACCCTGATTGAAAAGGTGTTAACAGTTTGTTCACTTCAATGTAGTCACGAAACTGGATATTTACGACGGTCTCTAATAATTTTTCATAAGTTGGCACCCTGTTGATCGGTCTGTATTCTTCACATTTGTTAGTGTTGGTTATTTTCTCAATGGGGATAATATGGGATGTCTCCAAGGTTTCTAGGAAGGATCCACTTTCTAGACTGATTTGAATTAGATGCAAAAATCTCTGTCCTATTACATTGAAAGCTAATTTAAGAATCTTTACTGTAATACGATCGACACTACTATTCTTATTAGGTAAATTGTTTATAATTTTTTAACTCCATAAAAACTCTTTTGGTAAAAATTTTTCGAACTTGCATTGATGTAAATTAATGTGGCATAAATCAGTTTCAATTTGGGTTAAATTTGTTAATGTAATAATTTGTTGTATGCTGTTAATAAAGTAAATATTGAATTTTTCTGCAATTTGTTTTCATTTGCATGAAGTTTTCCACATTTCTGTTGAGTTGTTTTTCATATCATCTATTTTTCTTGATAATAATTTCTCTTGTGGTTCCTGATCAAACTAACAATTCCATTTCTTTGTTGTCTATACCTATTCATATCACTTTCTTCTTGTGTAAAGATTGCTCTTTTATATAATCTGTCCCTTTCTTCAATTTCCAAGGCTATTTCTGGGATCCCTTGCAACTCCATTGACATTTAATGGTTTTTTAACAGTTGGAGCATGCCTGTTTAGTGTGTCCATTATGGTTTTAACTAATGTTTCTGCTAGTTGATTGGTGTTTGTACAGTCCGGATTCCATGGTTGATCCATTAGATCTAATTGAAATTGCATTTCATTGAAGTTGCTCATGTCTCTGTGTTGTATTGTATATTCTTCATATTTTTCTTTCACTTTTGCATTTACAGTTATTATTGAGTGATCGGTTATTTTTGGAACATGGTGTACCTGGGCATCAGTGGTGTTTTCATTAGATACAAGAAGATCTATGAGTGTAGCACTGTCCTTAGTGATTCTTGTAGGTTGGTCAATAATCTGATTTAGTCCATTATTTTTAATTAAAGTTCTCAGCCTATTTTCATAATATGAATCCTTTAATAGGTCAATATTAAAGACTCCGATAATTAGTAAGGTCTCTGATCTACTAGCATATCATCAAACAAATTTTCAAGTTTCATTAGAAATTGAGCATCACTGGAGTTTGGAGAGTGATATAAATTTATAAAGTTATATTTGTATGATTGAAAGCATATATTAATACCTACAATCCATGTGTTCATATCAATGGTATCTTTAAGTAGGACTTTATAACTGAATTCATTTTTTATATAAATGATTAGAGTAAGGTTAACAGGAATTTCGAACAAGTGAGACAACGCAACATAATACGGAAAAGTTAATTTCTGGGGAAAGTGGATGGTTTCCAAATAAGGTGGAAAAGTACATATGTCATTTTCCGTAGTAATCAAACGATAAATTTCAAGAACTTGATTAAATTTTTTAGTATAAAAGTACTGTAATATCTTCTTTGTATGTTTGTTTGAAGGATTGTTTGTGGTTAATTAAAGCTTTATTCTTTTACTGTTAAGATGAGAGAATGAATGCTTGAACTATTTGGTTAATGAATTATTTTCTGATCCGTCGTTTACATTCGTTTCCTTGGATACTACAAAGTATCCAAGGCAACGGTGATCATCACATTTATTGCTCCCTTGTTTTTTAGAATCTTTCCAGCAGAAAAAGTCTCCATCAGTTTGCTTGAGGACAGGATTGGAAAGAACTAGTGAATGTACGCATAAGATGCGGTTGTGATTGTAAAGCAACTTGATAGATACGTAAAAAACCGCGTTTTTTTCTTTGGCTGGTTTTACAATTGATTAAAGTTAGTACAGGGCTCTTAATGTTAATGTTCGTTACAATGATAAGAACTTAACCTATAGATATGAGCTAATAAGAATAACGTGAGAATTGAATGAGATAATTGAAAACGGTTAAAATTAAGACAGTAGATTCTAAATTTTAGGGCTCGTTGCAAAATGTAAATAACTAAAAACTACAAAACTTAACCTAAGAGGAACGTATGAGGATTCTGTTGGACTTGTAGGTTGTTGGTTGGATAATAATCGTATATGCAACATAAAAGGAAAATAGTAAATGTATGTACACAAATATGTCTAACAGGTAACAAAAAGTAATTGCGAACGTTCTCTACATAAACGGCACAAAAAAAGATAAGAAGGATTTGTAATGGGCTGCATCCGAGTTTATCCGCTATGTATTCCCTGTGTTCCCGATCACACGAAGTAACGAATTTTTGGTACGACCGTTTATTGAAGTTCACAACAACTGATTTGTAATTATACGTTTTGCGACGCACTGTTGTGTGCGTTTCTTGTAGGGTTCTGAAACTTTTTCTGGAATAAATAGGTTTAGCTCAGGTTTAAATCGACAATCTATGCCAACGAAATGGCATAATTCTTGTTGCATTCTAAGGATTGGAAAGTTATGAATAGCTTCTCCTTTTGAAATTTGCGGCGTAACTCCATCACTGTTCACTGTGTGGTCGAGACAAGTTAGTTCTTTGGCTTCAAAGATTGTTTTTTTAATTTGATAGTAAACCGTAATGATATAGGCGTTGAAATACTTTCTTTAAATGCTGTTGATAGTCTGCTTTGATGCAGAAAAATTTAGAACAGAAAAAATATATACAACCGTGACTTCAGATAGATTATGAATTCAACGATGGAACTGCTCCATGTACTAGTAGTGGTAGTAACCTAGTAACTAGGTAGTGGTGGTGCTGAGAGAGTATTGATCCTCTACTGGAATTATGCTAATTGATTTCTCGACATCTGCTTCATAAATAGGATCCTGGTATCTTGAATGGTATGCTTGCAAGAGTAAGTTTCTTGACAGATTGTTACTTGTTCAATTAAATTCGGCGGTCACCACATGTAATATCTTCTGTGTTTGTTTGTTTGAAAGACTGTTTGTGGTTAATGAATGCTTTATTCTTTTACTGTTAAGATGAGAGAATGAATGCTTGAACTATTTGGTTTCTGAATTATTTTCTGACTTCTTGTTTATATTCGTTGCATTGGATACTACACGCACACATACATATCACTGGATCACAGTACTCACTCATACATATCGTCGACGTTAATACATACTAGCGGAACTATTTTCTAGCAATTTGTCAGGAGCGCGGTTTAAATGCTTATAAAAACTTTGTTACAGATGGCATGATGAATTCTTTGAAATCGCAACTAGCAACATAGCTAGTTACAACATTTCAAAGAATTAAGTTCATATGCATTAACGGCGACGATATGTACCACCAATAAATAACAACGTCGTAGACCATTCAAGGTAAAAATCGTGAGGTGTTCTTTATCAAAAATTAAAATGGGCGAACTAAGTTGAGCATCATTTGTGACTTTTTTGCTAAAACGCTGAAGGAAAACTTTCTCGTCTGTAATTTGTAAGATTACTTAATGGAACTTTTAATGGAAACGGGGCACTCAAAAGGTTCGGAGGGACAGTGTATGTTGCAACCCCCAATTGAATTTCATGAACATTGGTATAGGGTAGATGCAGTAGCAGCACTTCACTATAGCAACAAGAAACGGCCACCTCATAGAACAAAAGATAAACGGAATAAATTCTGTAGGACGTTCTTTAACAAAAATGAAACTGGGTGGACTAATATGATTTGCGCCTGGTATATTTAAAACAAGTGCAATATAACGAAATTGAGCAAGGTTTGAAAAAACTTCTTCTTTTCTTTGTTACCTTTCGACGTTTCTGTTAAAGGCACTTAACCACCATATAGAGTATACTGTTTTGTACCTTCAAATTCATTAAACAGAAAGTAGGATCGAACATTCGATAATTTTCTTGTAACTGTACAAACGCATAGTAAAAATAGAAACTGCTATTTTTTAATCTAGGTTAACCTAATCAAATGTAGTGTATTTTGGTCAGCTAAACTTGAAAATGACTTTATGCTTGATTTGTTCATGTTTACGAGTAGATAATATCCTGAACTTTGTAAAATATCAATATTAAACCACGCCCCCAGATGGGTTTTGTCGTTTTATTTTCAAAAACTGTTAGGTTTATGGACTGGTTTGGATGGAAGATTCGTATCCTCTGAACAGGTGGTAGTACACATAAAATGCAACAAAAAAGCTGAAAATCATTAGTGTCTATCTTTCATAATAACAGAAGAAATAATGGTTTTTGAAAAGTGGGTAGCAGGTCACTGGTCTAAGAATCACACTTGGAGCTGGATGTGCCTATCTGATACATTAACGCAGCTGCTGCTAGGTGATGTCGCAGTTTGTTTTGACTATAATTTCAGCTTTAGAACATAACTTATTGCGATCTTGTATTCGTCATCAAGTACTTAGCTAAGAAAAAAAATGTTGAGTTCGCAGTGCAACCTTAGCATCACTTTTGCAAAATTCATGAAGCGATGTTGTTGTTATTGTTGGTTGTAGTATTATGATAATTTTGCAGTAAAAAGAATATCTTTAGGAGAATACCCTGTACTGGACAATTATTTTATAGAAACGTATAGGGCATTTCACCTTGTTTTGAAATCTTTCTTACTTCGTTTGTACGTCATACTGCATGACGTTTTACCTTTATTTTCTTTCTGCATTTTATAGAGCATTATTTAACTTGTCACTATTCGACTTGGGTCAAGTATACCTGTTTTGTAAAGAATTAAATTTTGCATTCAATGGTGTATTCATTAAACATATCACTAGCACAGAATTCCGTATCTAGCGGTAGCGGGTACGCTACAGCTACCACAAGCACAAAATAACACTAATGTATGTTCTAATAACAACTGTCCTTGAACACAAAATTTTATCCAAATTGCATTTTTGACTTTTTTATTTTGAAGGTCTATAGCTTTATAACATTTTATTTTTGAACATGGATATGTTGTTCTTAATGGCCTATTTTGATCAAAGGCATTGACCCTCAGGAATTGACATCATCTGCTCGAGATATCCTACATGTAAAATGGGTGAAGTCCCATTTAATGTTAAATATCTAGCTACATTTTAAAGCAGGCGTGGAATTAAGTCGTGAACTTAGAATTCCAAAACAAAAACCACTCAAGAAAAAAAAGAATATCAATATAAAGAACGAAGTAAGAGAGATCCAAAAACCCTGAAGTACCCTGTACGTTTTAGGTTCAGTAAAAAGATTGATTAGTACAGGGTATACCCCTAAAATGTATCTTGCCAATACGAGAATTACCATATGACTAGCCCCAATAATAATTATAATATCGCCTCGTAGATTTTGCTGGAGATGCTGAGATAGAAAAAGACTGAACCAGGATCGCGTTCGATGCTCAACGAGATTTCCATAGCTATTTCATTATGAACATCAAATCACACAAAGTTATGCTCGAAGCTTCTCGCATAATATGTACCGATACAAATTATTTGTCTGTGTGACATATGATCGTTTTTTGATTACACAGAAACAAGACAACATGCACAAAGTTTTCTTAGCTTTTTGGTATGAAAGTTAAATAAAATCCTATTTTACCCTCATCAGCTTCTCTGGTTCACCACTTTTGAGTAGTAACTTTTAAGGGGTTATTTAACATATCACAAAGAAGGCCTATCAAAAATCCAAGGATCTACCTCAATTCCCCTATATTTTTACTAATTTGACTGAACTGTTACCGTGGCATTAAAATATACATATCTTAGAAACTGTTCATTTGTGCTAAAAACATAACAGTAAAATGTTCAGGAGGTCAAAAGATTTGGTTATAACATTTATTTTTTCAAAACACATATACATGACGTGTCTTCGAAACTTTTAATTGTATTCTTGTAAACAAAAATAATCATGTTAAAATAAATGATTTAAAAACAAATTATTAAAAAACAATTATTTGCATAAACCTTATGTATTTTAGAACAAAAGAGGCTCAATGCTATTTTCTCACGTTAATAATAATTTTCAGAATTACATCGTTTTACGGAAAACGTTAATTTTTCTGCGTTTAAGGTTATTTATGGAATTTACGAACAAATCATCAAAAATAAAGATCACTTATGTGCTTAGCATCCCGAAATCATTACGTCAATCGTAATTTTATCTCTGATACATTCGGCAACGTTGCTGGGTTCGGTAGGGTAGGTAGGCTTGCTTAAAATTATACAAATGGGTCTGTAAACACTGTAATATGTATCGGGTTCAAGAACGACTGTCAAATATCACCAATACTTTTTTTTCATATATTTTTACCCCTCGAGGATCTTAAATATTGCTTATCAGAAATAGATCAATATTATATAAAATATACACATTTTAAAAATCAAAAAATGCGGGTCTACTAACGACCCTATCATATAGCGGGTCCGACAACGTCGATTAAACCAATATATATATATATATATATATATATATATATATATATATATATATGTATTCCAAGCGGTGCTTTTGGATACAAAAATAGTCACGCAGCGGTGGTTTTGGATACATCTGGTGCTTTTGAATACGGTCTTCAAAACCATTTAGCTATAAAGCGGTGTTTTTGAATACCGTATTCAAACCCTCCAATGACTAACATTGGCATGTACGATCAGAGGTGTTTTTGAATACTATCAGACTAACAGTATTACCATGGTATAGATAATGAATTTATATGTAGTATTGAAAAGCACCAATATGCATATATAGAATTATGATACATGTATATTATTCTAATTATATTGAAGTATGAATTGTAATCAATTATTTATTTATTTACAATTATAATTTACAATTAGCACTTTTTATCGCAAAATATTCTTTAATATTTAATATTGTAATTAATTAATTTATAATTATAATTACTAATTATAATTACTAAAAATCTTAATTTAATTTAATTTTTTTTAATTTAACCAATTTATAAGTTAAAAATTAAATTGTTTGTTTATAACAATTGTTTAAACAAATTATAAAAATTAAAATTAAAAAATTTTAATTAAATTTTATAGAATGGAACTATATTAAACCAATTTTAAAGTTAAAAATTAATTTGTTTATAACAATTGTTTAAACAGATTCTATGTAAAATTTAAAAATTTTAGTTATACTTTGTAGAAGGGAACTATATTAAACCAATTTAAAAGTTAAAAATTAATTTGTTTATAACAATTGATTATAACAATTGTTTAAACAGATTCTATAAAAATTTAAAAAATTTTAATTATACTTTGTAGAAGGGAAACTATATTAAACCAATTTAAAAGTTAAAAATTAATTGGTTTATAACAATTGCTTATAACAATTGTTTAAACCGATTCTATATAAAATTTAAAAATTTTAGTTATACTTTGTAGAAGGGAACTATATTAAACCAATTTAAAAGTTAAAAATTAATTTGTTTATAACAATTGCTTATAACAATTGTTTAAACAGATTCTATCTAAAATTTAAAAATTTTAGTTATACTTTGTAGAAGGGAAACTATATTAAACCAATTTAAAAGTTAAAAATTAATTGGTTTATAACAATTGCTTATAACAATAATTGTTTAAACCGATTCTATATAAAATTTAAAAATTTTAGTTATACTTTGTAGAAGGGAACTATATTAAACCAATTTAAAAGTTAAAAATTAATTGGTTTATAACAATTGCTTATAACAATTGTTTAAACCGATTCTATCTAAAACTTAAAAATTTTAGTTATACTTTGTAGAAGGGAACTATATTAAACCAATTTAAAAGTTAAAAATTAATTTGTTTATAACAATTGATTATAACAATTGTTTAAACAGATTCTATAAAAATTTAAAAAATTTTAATTATACTTTGTAGAAGGGAAACTATATTAAACCAATTTAAAAGTTAAAAATTAATTGGTTTATAACAATTGCTTATAACAATTGTTTAAACCGATTCTATATAAAATTTAAAAATTTTAGTTATACTTTGTAGAAGGGAACTATATTAAACCAATTTAAAAGTTAAAAATTAATTTGTTTATAACAATTGCTTATAACAATTGTTTAAACAGATTCTATCTAAAATTTAAAAATTTTAGTTATACTTTGTAGAAGGGAAACTATATTAAACCAATTTAAAAGTTAAAAATTAATTGGTTTATAACAATTGCTTATAACAATTGTTTAAACCGATTCTATCTAAAACTTAAAAATTTTAGTTATACTTTGTAGAAGGGAACTATATTAAACCAATTTTAAAGTTAAAAATTAATTTGTTTATAACAATTGCTTATAACAATTGTTTAAACAGATTCTATCTAAAATTTAAAAATTTTAGTTATACTTTGTAGAAGGGAACTATATTAAACCAATTTAAAAGTTAAAAATTAATTGGTTTATAACAATTGCTTATAACAATTGTTTAAACCGATTCTATATAAAATTTAAAAATTTTAGTTATACTTTGTAGAAGGGAACTATATTAAACCAATTTAAAAGTTAAAAATTAATTGGTTTATAACAATTGCTTATAACAATTGTTTAAACCGATTCTATCTAAAACTTAAAAATTTTAGTTATACTTTGTAGAAGGGAACTATATTAAACCAATTTAAAAGTTAAAAATTAATTTGTTTATAACAATTGATTATAACAATTGTTTAAACAGATTCTATAAAAATTTAAAAAATTTTAATTATACTTTGTAGAAGGGAAACTATATTAAACCAATTTAAAAGTTAAAAATTAATTGGTTTATAACAATTGCTTATAACAATTGTTTAAACCGATTCTATATAAAATTTAAAAATTTTAGTTATACTTTGTAGAAGGGAACTATATTAAACCAATTTAAAAGTTAAAAATTAATTTGTTTATAACAATTGCTTATAACAATTGTTTAAACAGATTCTATCTAAAACTTAAAAATTTTAGTTATACTTTGTAGAAGGGAACTATATTAAACCAATTTTAAAGTTAAAAATTAATTTGTTTATAACAATTGCTTATAACAATTGTTTAAACAGATTCTATCTAAAATTTAAAAATTTTAGTTATATTTTGTAGAAGGGAACTATACTAAACCAATTTTAAAGTTAAAAATTAATTTGTTTATAACAATTGCTTATAACAATTGTTTAAACAGATTCTAGCTAAAATTTAAAAATTTTAGTTATACTTTGTAGAAGGGAACTAACTATATTAAACCAATTTAAAAGTTAAAAATTAAATTGTTTATAACAATTGTTAACAATTGTTTAAACAGATTTTATTGATTTTTCTATATGAATTGCATTCAAAATGTGATTTAATGTAAAAGCGTTAATTATAAATATTAATTAACCTTTACCTTAAAACTAAAATATACATAAGCTTTATTGAATGTCATTTGTATAGTACACGTCTATTGAATAATGCTGCTAAAACATCTCCAAATTACAAATGAAAGTTAAAATCCAAAACCTAAATTTAATCAATGTTTGTAAATATTGTTTTCATTTTTCTGTTAGTAGTAGTTTTTTAACACCATAATGGTATTTAAGTTTTTAATTGCAATTTTGATTATATCATAAATTATGCATTTGTAAATCCGTCTACTCAGGGAAAATAACTACAAGCCGTCCCTGTAGACGCAGTTATGTTATTTTTACCCCAATTAATTAAAAAATGAAAAATTCTAACTTTTAGTTAGTTGAAATAGTTTAGTGTATTTTTAATAAAATTTCAATATGTGATTAGATTCTAACGGGAAAGAAACTGCAAGTGACGATTTTGATAATAAATAAATAATTCTTTGTGTCTTATTTTCTGTAAGTTAGGATACATCTATTTACCTAAACTTCCAATAATATTAACCCAGTGAGAAAAGTGTCAGACAAAAGGCATTTACCTTTTGTGTCGGCACTGTGGCCGTCGGTAATAAATAAAGACGACATGATTTCACAAAATAACATACAATTTTATCGAAAATAATTACTTTTGTGTTGTTTCGTCGCATCTAATAATTTAGAAAATCAAACAATTATTCACTATACATATATGTTATGTACATATTAAAACGATTTGATTAAATGATCTATTTTCAGTCTTTCTAAAATAAATATTCCATTCATTAAATGCAATTTTTGTTGCCTATATATTTTTCTAATCCCCCAAGAGAATTCTTGGCAGCAACGGTTAACCAACGGTACTTTATAAGAAAACTACCTGAAATCAGGTAGGGTCAGTAAGCCAGTAATTGACCATCACCCAGTAGTTGACCAATTTTCACTTTAAAAGAAAAAAATAAGATACCTGTACATCTTTATGAATATTTTGTTTCACAAGCGATTATTGCACCTCTAATTACTATATGGTGCCACATTGCTGCATTATCTTGGTCAAACGGTTGTCTAAATACATGTGGACAGTGGCGGATTTAACACTTAATGGGCCTGAAGCGTTAGAAATTTTTGGGGCCCCATAGTATAAATCAATTACTACAATTTTTATACCTTTTATTTCTTTATCAAAAATTAAATACATATAATTATTAATATCAGGTGCGTATTCACGTTGGGGGGGGGGATGGAGGAAATTGCCTCCTCAAGATTTTTTAAATAATCCGACTTCGTTTCATGCCGCAGTCACACGAGTGTGAAATTGGCGTTTTTGTACGTATTACACACTACTATATACTTTATCTACGACCACAAAAACGTAATAAAACACTAAAAACTAGGAAAAATATTTAACATAGAAAATGATTTGAGATGAGATGTTGGATTGTCCAAAGCAGACAATGCCCACAACGGTAATGGTAAACAGGTGTTAGTTGTAAAAATTAAGAAATGCGTATAACTCAATATAATAATCGTTTATCATTTAAAATTAATACTGAAATTTGAACAATTATTTAAATTAATAATGGAAGTTTTGCTGGTGTCTTCAGTTTTTTAATGTATTTTGGACGTCATGTTGTTCCGCCGCTGCTTTTTTGTTAATGTAAGTAAATCATAACCTCAATTTTACAAATACATTGAATACCTAATGCTTCATTTGAATCTAATTTGAAATAATAAATTCCCAAAACATTTTTAGATTTCCATGTAATAGACCGATTATTCTAAATGTATGGATTAAAGCCATGAGAAGGATATATCGTTAAATCAATTTTACGTTAATTTGTAATAACTTTATATGGTAACAATAACTTTATATGCTGGTAGTCGACACAGTAGCTCAGAGGTAGAGATATCGCTCAGAAATTGGCCTTAGGTTCGTTTTCCAACAGGGCGATAATTTTTTCTATATGGATTTGCATTCAAAATATAACTTAAAGTAAAACATTAATTAAACAAAATAAATTAACATAAATAAAATATAAAATTAACACAAACGTGTTTTAATAAAGTGAGTTTTGTTGATGAACGACTATTATACTCAATTTTATAGTGGTATGTGTATAAATCACAGACGAGCTGCTCCTAACTGAGGAGAACCAAAAGCTCTAAACAGCTGTCTTAAGGTACCGTCTGTGATTTATACACATATCACTATGAAATTGTGAGTATAATAAATAGTCGTCCATTAACAATTTTTAACTTTTAAATTTATTAAAAACTCACTTTATTAAAACACGTTTGTGTTCATTGTATATTTTATTTATATTAATTATACGGTCGGACGCTCGACCGGATTTTATTTTGTATATTCCTGTATTGGATAATCATATTATGCTGCTTAGTGCGGCTTGATACCTACAGGAGGCACCACAGCTATTTGATGGTGTTAATGTTATTTCCGAGATAGTATATTCGCTCGGGTGATGTGTATAGAATTCACAGACTAGCTGCCCCTAACTGAGGAGAGCCAAAATCTCAAAACAGCTGTCTTAGAATGCCATCTCTATAATCTCTACCCTCAATGTCAAAACATAAATTTTGCATAACGTCATTTTCAATAAACATTACTAATAAATTTTTGAAATGACTTTGTCCAAGATTATTCCTTAAATAATTTTTTACACGTTTAAGAACGAAGAATTTTTTAAAATTGTTTCAACATTGGAAAATGCTGAAAATTGACGAATGACATTAAGGAATTTCACCCATTCAAAAGCATGGAACAATCCCCTACGCCGAATGTAAGTCGGTCCGTACACCTTTTTTATCCGCCTGTACACGATATGAACTGTTGTTCTCACATGTTTCACTATTCTCGACAAAGTGAGTTCCTGGGCAAGGGTCCTCTGCGGGCTTGTGGTTTGTGGCTTGTGCGCAAATCCGCCACTGTTCATCGAATGTCTATCAGAAGCCATTAATTCAAGACATTAGTCATTATAGTAGTCGGATGAATGTGCTGATTGTGCGAGAAGACCAGCATTCAGACCGACAGAGATGATACATTCCTAACAGGTCTGCTGTGAAACAGTATACTCCGTTACAATATTTTACCTATCGCTCTGAGTGCTTGCATTTTCGTACGAAACTCTAATGCGTCCACAGTACACTTTTTTACAAGCCTGTACACGATATGATCTGTTTCTTGTTTCATTTTTTTCGAGAAAGTGAATTCCCATGCCAATAATTTTTATTTGTCGCGTGTCCTGTGCAGTCCTTGGCAGGAGGCCTCTGCGGGGCCCCCTGACTTGTGGGGCCTGAAGCGGCCGCTTCAAACGCTTGTGCCTAAATCCGCCACTGCATGTGGAATTTGTATTTGTTTATTTGACAGCTAAATTTGTGCTTTTACAGTAAGCATGGCAAGTAAACAACTCTATTGAAATCTGCAATCATCCGGGATTTTAATGAAAATCGTTATATTATGCATATTGTGCAAGTAATAGAAAGGTCGAACTAATAAATTTTTGTTATATATATTTTTTTTAATTGACACTTCTTTTGCAAAAAATGTGGTGGTCAATTACAGAATTCGAAATCTTATCAGTTTTCCAGTAGTTGACCAACCACTAGTTGTATGTAAAATAAAGAATTTTGTTTTTTTTGTCACCCCTACAAGATTAGTAAGTTACTCTTGTTCCTGTTTTTCTTAATAAAATTTCAAATAAATAGCTGTTTCCAGTATTTGTTCGCACAAAACTACTGCTCAACCACTGGCTTCGTAAGGTGGTCAACTACTGGTAATTTTCTTTTCCATTTTTGTTTTTATCAAAATGTCATCAAAAATAATATACATATACTTTGATATTTTTTTAAGAATGTTCGTTTTTCTTTATGCAATACATACTATGTGGCTCTATAACAATATATAATAAAATAATAAAAAACTGATGTTTTATTCGTTATGTTATAACACTGGTCAATTACTGGGAAAAATTTGGTCAAACACTGGGTTGTTTGTGGTTAACTACTGGAAAATTCTAACTTTTTTACTCTTATATTTTTTTTCTATGAAACAAAATGTTTTTTAATTTGTGTATTATTAATATTTAGAGTCTTAGACTATAACTGCACTTTATACCATTTTTTATTTTGTTTAAAAAAATATATTACAAAGTTATAAATTTATATTTCTGAAAAATCTCTTAAGTGGTCAATTACTGGCATATTGACCCTATGTAGTTGGAAGCTATTTTTAGAAATTTGGCGTTCTTTTAAAAGCATTTGTGGTAAAAACTGGTTTACATTTTAATATAATGAGAAATTCAAGAAATGGAGGTATTACAAAATAAACAACACTAATTGAACAGATCATCATTACATATTAAGAAAAAAAATTATATAAATAACAAATTAAAAGTGTATCATTTCCATGGTAGAAGCGACTGAATCTTAAGCTATATTCTCATTAAGTCAAGTGTCCTTTCTTCGGACAGGATCACATGTGCAATTTTTCTTAGCAATTACGTAAGCGATGTTCCTTGAAAATCAATTCATAAACTGAATAATAAAATCAATAAAATCAATTTATCCACTTTGAAATTAAAAATCATATTAATGCAATAGAAAGATTGTTTCTTTGGAACAAAAGGACCCATAACGGAGATATTTCTTTTCATTGTAAATAACAGTGGCGGCTGACTGATTCTTTTACGTCAATCTATAGCACCTCGTAAAACTCAAGCACTAGGACGTTACAAGGAATTAATTACCAAGCAACAAAAAAAACATTTTGTAACGTATCTCCCTGTATATCCGAATATTATGTCAAAGAGTGCGGACTTTAAAAACAAAATTGACCTGTTTTTAGAATTTTTTTAAAAATCAATGCTTTGCGTTTAAGTGTGGTGACTATAGCACTTATCCCATCTTCATAATAATTTTTCTAAAAAATTTCCTTACATAATAACAAACTTATTACATTACCATGTTGGCAATTGAATAATGTGTCAGAATATGGAATAAAAAATGGAAGGTGCTATTTAAAGAAAAATCCGATGACGATGACGAGTCACCACACTTCAACGCATCGCCCTGTATATCCGAATATTATGTCAAAAAGTGCAGACTTTAAAAACATAATTGACCTGTTTTTGGAATTTTTCTAAAAATCAATACTTTCCCTTTTATCGAATTTATTTCTTACTTTGTAATCGCACTGTATATTAAATAAGGAAATTTAAACACGCATCATAATAAAAGTTTCACACTAACTTTAAGTTAACTTTTTGCACATTGTGTGTTTGAACATTATTATTATTTTTTGTTTATTGTTTGCAGCCTTACTTTTTGGCACTCCATAATCAGGAAATGATAATGACAGCTTATAAGTCAGGTTATAATTTAATAAATACTGTGAAAATTTTTACTAATCTTTATTTATTTCGTCATTATTATTTAGATCAAAGGCTCAGCTGATACACCGCATTTATTCATTTTAGGACTAAAATATTTTTTCAAGTAACTATAGAACTTTTTCCTAAGAACACGCTGCATATACCAGGTGGCTATAAAAATCTGAATCCTGTTTCAATCTTCATATCTCCGAAAAACATAGCAAAAACATATTACGAGGGCAGGATGATAATTAGGTGACCTAACAATGAAACAATGATTTTATATGTACAAAGATTATTTTATTTTTCAATATAATCTTTTGAACGTTCAATACACTTTTTTCGAAAATATCCCACCGCAGAACGTGTTTCCCCAAGTCCAGAAAAATAGCCGTCTGCGGCGGCTTTGACTTCCCCGTCCACGGAAAACCTTTGTTCAAATTCTAATTCTCGGATCTCAATAGGATAATTAACTCCAGCAATTTTTGTGAGTGATTTCTCTAGTGTTCACTCCAAGCTACTTTTTGAATAACCTTGGTAAAGCTTTCAGCTTCTGTTTCCATTCTTGACCAGTTCTTAATTGCACATTGAGTCTTATGTATCTCATTTTCAAGTTCTGTTCTGAAGCTAGTTAGTTTTATTGACTAATGTTGGTTTTTATTCTTTTTTCATTATTTTCTAACTTGGAGTGAGAATTGCTGTCGAGTGATCAGAGAAATATTCTTGATCCAAGGGTAGGTTATTTCTGAGATACAGAATTAAGTATCGGTAAACAATTGCTTTATTTTAATTGAAAAATCTTAGCATTATTTGGAATGTGTAGTTTATTACTTATTGCGTACTTGAGTTGAATAATCTGTTCTATTTTAAAGCTTTGAAAATTACGGTTATAGGTGTCCTATCTATGGGTATGAATTAGTATATTTATTAAGGGCTTAATTGAGTGTGTCAGCACCCGCAGAGTCAGCTAAGACGATAAAGGGCTCTAAAACACTAATTAAACCCGAAATGCATACGTTAGTTTATGTCAGGCCTAAGTTTAAATTAATATTTAATTTTAAAATAAAGATAATTTGAAAAGTGCAAAATTTCAAGTAGGTAGGTGCAATGATATATATGTAATTACTGTTATTACTATGGAGACGACGTAAACACGGGTAGGTTTTTTCTAGCGGGCTCTAAAGCAGTTTTTAGAGCCCTAAAACTCTAATTTAGCAACTTACGCTCTAAAAACAGTCCGCTAAACAGGTCATAATCGCCCGACCGAACATAAAATATAATTAAAACATTCTAAAATGATGTCTGAATGATTATTTATTTATACAAAATATTAGGCCCCGCAGCAAAATATACTATTTTATGTGAAGAATCGAGCAAATTTCATTTTTTCTTATGAAAGTACACTTTAGCAAAGCTTTTTCATCACTATTCAGTAAAAAAATATGAAAAGCTGTTATTTGCACCTGTAAATATTTTAGAGACGGCTGAAAATGCAAAAAATTGGTATTTACGATTACAGCGCCACCTGTTGCGAAGATAAAAAAATGTTTCAAAGGGATTATTCATATTTTGATGCGTCGAATCTAAATATGCAATAAAATTTAGGGGTTCCCATTTGAATTTTCAAAGTTGCCACCCTTATCCCCTACAAGGGAGGTCAGGGGGGTTCCTTTTTGGCGGCATTCGATAGAGCACATCGACATTAATAAGATCACTTATCGTCGTGTTAAAAACTTTTATGCACAGATGCATTATAATTAGACTATTATTGCAAGATTTATCTAAACATAAAAGTCTTTTGATGGCCCAAGGGTCTCTTTATGGTCAGACAGGCAATAACGAAACGTCAATTAAATGTCAGAAGTTTTTTTGTAGAACTTGATTGGTTCTTAATATAATTTGTAAACTTATTACCAATGAAAATAAACAGAAACTAAATATTTTGAAATAGTAACTATGGTAACGAACTTCGTATAATCACATAAGTATACGCACAGCTGCTTGATGTACCAACGTACTCATTTAATTATATTTTTACACAATAATAGATTTGACATTAAAACTTAATCTGTGCATAAAATAGTGTATGTATAGCGGGCATAATTTGCTTTTAGGGCCCTACAGCCTTTTCCTTAGCCCTCGGCTGATGCCTCTGACTAGAAATAACGCTTCTGTCCGTAAAAGCTTCATTATGTCCTTAATACATAAATAACTATTGAACCCCCGCATTTTAAAAGGGGTGTATGGGTGGTCTGGACCACCCTGTATATACTATATCTATATGATTAATATATGATTTTATATATGGGTAGTACATACTAAAACACGTATCACAAAAATGTTAGAGCCTTGATACATATTTTATAATAATTATATTTTAATATTAAGTATTCAACAATACTCATAATTGCAACACATGCATGTTAAACAAGCGTTTATTAAATACATTTTTTTGTGACCGTAAATAAGTATAACATGTTGAATGAAGTACAATATCGTAACACAAATGATTAAATAAAAAATGTACATGCAATTTTTCTTAATTATTACGTATTGTGTAAACGATGTTTCTTCAAAATGAAGTTATTAACTGAAAAGAATTATTTACAAAGCAGAAATATTGTTTTTCTTTGTTTATTGTTTCCAGCCTTACTTTGTGGCACTCCATAATTATGAAATAAATAAAGATTATTAAAAGTTTCACAGTTTTATTAAAATACAACCTGGCAATACTTTCGACAGCTATGCTGTCATTATCAAAGGTAATATAATTATAAACAAACACGTCGCTAAGGTAGATACGTAGTTAGGAATAACCTGACGTTTCAGACATTCTTGGTTAAACCAAACATTCTGACTTGCGATTCCGTGTTTGATCATAAGTTTCTTGTATAACTTGGCTTGTTCTTCTAACGAAGACGAAATAATCTTGTTTATTGTTTCTTGTTTATAATTTGTTTATTGTTTATTGTTATTCCTAACTACGTATCTACCTTAGCGACGTGTTTGTTTATAATTATATTATCTGATAATGACAGCATAGCTGTCGAAACAATATTGTCAGGTCGTATTTTAATAAAACTGTGAAACTTTTAATAATCTTTATTTATTTCAAGAAATATTGTTGATCCATAAGTAGATTATTTCTGAGATATTAATAATTTGTTCTATATCTATATAAATGATTAAAATTTTCCCTTTTAATGTACTGGTACTATTGAATACAATTGGAATTTTAAATCATTTTTAAAAGTAAAAGCAGATTTTAGTATGGTTTATGTATTATGATTTAGACATGCAATATGCAATTATACCGGGTGATTTTTTAAATTTCTGATCTAGTAAGCCGTGATTTTTACGCCGTATCGAAGGTCACCGAAACGTAGGGCGTAGCGTTGATCACACTGCTATTCCAAATGTCATTTATGTGACAAATTGACTACTTACTTTTACATTTATTAAACAAATTGATAAATATTTAAACAGTGATCATTTGCGAAACATGCTTTTACCAAAGTGTGCATTTTATTGCGAGTTTAAGTGCAATTTCGATGTGATTATTGACTTGAGAAGTTTAGGTTATGGTTACAACTCGCTTCAATTTTTATTCCTTGGATTTAAGAAATAGCAAGATTTATTCACAATTATAACAATTTACATTGTTAACACAATATTTATTCAAAATTTACAACAACTGTTGGAAATGTTGACCTTCAGCATCTATACACAAATTAACTGTTTATGTCAACATTTTTGAAATCTGACAGTTGTGACAAATCGAACGATTCAAACTACGCCCTACGTTTTCCGCATCTTTTGTTTTAAAATTATGTCATGGCTTTCTAGATCAGAAATTTAAAAAATCACCCGTAGGAATGCTGAAAGAACCAGTTAAAACCGAAAGGGTCCTTTATAATCATTCTTAGTAAAACACGTGGAAACCAAGTGTAAGGTTAATCTATTCTTCAATGGAACTTTCCTCCTTTGGGTCGGCTTTCGGCAGAAAGTTCTGAAAGTATATGACAGGTTCAGAAATCCTATATTACCGCATCGTTTACTTTTATGGTGGTAGCAAACTCCATTGTAGATTTTAGTAATCTTAGAACGAAAGAAACACGTTTCTTTTAAAAGATATTAAGTAATGATAAATTAGATCGATAATAAGAATTTGTTTTATCTGCTACGATAAATAAACAGGTAAGTATGATTGATTGAATGTACGATTAACACCATCGTCAGAAGACTGAACATTTAAAAAATACCGGAATATATACTCAGGTAGTAAACCATTATAACTAAATACAAAACAAGTTCAATACTAAACAGATTTAATGGTAATTTTATTTCCAAAATATCTGAAAGAAGAATATCCGTCTGGTTATTCATAAGTTTCTCATTAAGTTTTATTATCCATAAATATTTCAGCCCGATGCACTAGTTGCTTAAAGGCCCTTTTATTAAGTCACGAAACAACTAATTAAAATATGATATAGTCTTTGTCAGTACATTATTGAAACCCGCACTTTTTTATCATGCAAAATAAGGGAGATGTAAGCATTTAAAAAATCTTGATTACGTTATTTCTCCTAATGCAACCGAGGCGACCGGCGCATTGTGGAGGGCACCTAACTGACCTAACATTGCATCTCAAAAATGGTTTATGCATAAGTTTGGTTTGCCCAATAAAATAAATACGTATCGTTAGCTAAATGGTCAGTGTATTACATTCAAAAATATTTTTGGTTATATTGAAATGTTAAATGTATATAAAATGCACGTTATCAAAACATATCGCTCATACTTGGTTGCGCTATAAGCTTTTCAATGTCTATTTTCAAAAAGAATTATAAAGCAAGTGTATAAATATTATACCATTTTAGAAAGCTTAAACTTTCTGCTTTTACACCATATAATAAAATATTTTGTTACATTTTATTTGACTGAAATAATATAAAGTTTATGGGTACATGCATTTTTTCATGGCCTAATATTTAGTTAAAGCAGAGCCGCCCTTTGGATTTTGAGGCCCCGGGCACAAATATCGAGTGGGGCCTCAAGTAAATAAAAAAGTGTTGATTAAAATAAGGTAGCTGGTTGCAGGGCCCCACTAGCTCCCGGGACCCCGCCCGGCTGATCGACCTTAGAGACTCTTAGATATTAGACCCTTTTATTAGTAATCTCAGAAGGACCTCTAATAAAACAGTCAAATAACTTTCAGAAGAAGCGTAATAGCTACTAGAAGTTTCTATTATTAAATAGAAATATTAGTTTTACTGTTTTAAATTAGAAAAATATTAGTTTGTTAATGTTAATTTAAGCGGATAATACCGAATTTTTTAATATAGAATATACAATTTTATGCATATATCAAACACATATGATTTTAATTGAAACCCCTTATATTTAAGATTACTTATGGAAAATTCCAGGTTTATATCTCAAAAAATGAGAAAGTTATAGATTTTTGATATGAAAAAGGTTAAACTATTCCATAGTGCACCGCCGGCCGCCTCGGCTGTATTAGTAGAAATGACGTCATCACTCCACAGGTTTCACACTTTACAAGCGTTTTTCTCGGTAACGATAAGTATTTTAAACAAACCGTTTTGACAAATTAATTTGTTTTATTCTTGACTTTTAAAATATTGAATAACCCAAATAGACTACAATGACTTAAGAGGGCCTTTAAATATCTATGGATAATCTTGAACAGAAAATTCTAAATTCAGACAGTGGGCCATGTGAATAAAATGTAGCAAATGCTTTTACTACTATTAATCAAATATACCAGATAGGTTTTTCCTCAATCAATAAGATTGAGATAGATGTGTAGTAAAAGCTTTTACTACACATTATTCACATGGCCCAATATTGTAATTAAAAAAAAACCTTGTTAATTTTTTGATATCGCTATGTTGACGATATCATATGTCTTTTTGTCGGCACTGATAGACAATTATCACAAATAAGATTATTCAATTCATTCAACAAATCAATACAGTTTACTTTTAATAATAATAATTAGAGAAAACAATCGATTGTCAATAAAACTTTCTAGATATAACTATTATACGTAAAGATAATCAATTCCATAGCATAATACCCAATTGTTCAAATCACTCGGAAAATATTAAAATGCCAGCATTCAATAGTTTCAATCACAGACTTGTCACGATCCATTTTTCCAAATAAGATTTTTTAGCAGAATTGAACATGATACAACAAACAGCTCTAAACAACGGATACGATGAAAAAACCATAGATCGACGGTTTAACTTTTTAGGTAAGATTAACAGAGATTTGAATAAGAAATTTAGAGATACCAATATTAGACCATGTAATAATAAAAATATATGTAATAATATAAAAACAACAAAATATACAATATAATTTGGACAGACGAATTACGCTCATGGGGAAATATAATGGGCTCGCTGTTGCGACTGTATGTAATTACATTACATGTTTATATAGTAAGGCATAGAAATTATTGGAAATGCACCAATCATGAATTGCATTACACTTGAATAATCATAGTTGTTCGTTACAAATTTCTTTAGATTTGGATATGGAAAAAAGTCAGTAGGGTGCATAGGGCAGCAATTTGAAGTGCAATTCATGACGCTTTGCGACTGCAATCGAAGGACCGTGCGCGGACGCCTTGTCCTGCTGAGAAAGGCATCCTTTTCTTTGTCAAATGTGGACGTTTAGTCTTCATGCCATCCTTCAATTACTTGAGCAACGCTGCTTCAGCAATAATACTTCCTGTTGATGGTTTTGCCTTTTTCTAGATAGTCTATGAGCACCACATCCTGAGCATCCCAAAAAACGGTGTTAATCATCTTCCTCCTGATGGAACACATTTCGCTTTCTTCGGGACACTTTCATCTCCTGTCACCCATTGTTTGAACAGTTACTTCGTCTCTAACGTGTGATCGAAAATCCACGTTTCATCAACAGTGATGAAACGTCGCAGAAACACTGATGAATTGCGTTTAAACATCTCCAAGCACTCCTGAGAAATGTTCATTGGAACTGTCATCAGAATGACATACATTGCTACTTGACTTTTTTATCAAAAAATTTGAACTTTTATTGGATAACAATCAAAGAGTTTCAAGTTTTTGATAAAAAAATGAAGGAGCCATGTAACAATTGACTGAGTGTTAAAATTATGACAGTTATACATAAAATTTTTAAACTTTTTTATTAAATTGGAACTCTTGAATTCTGTATTGTTATTCGATTGAATTAATCTTGTTTTTGTTCTAAAACTTAAAACTCGGAAACAAAAGACGATCAACAAATAACAATTACGCTAAAACTCAGTAACTATAGCAAACATTATTAAGACAATGGTCCCCCTAGTTACTCGAGCAATCAGATTAATCTGATGCAATTGCAGAATTCAGCTTAGAATATGTCTCATTTAAAGATCGAAATCGAAGTGTTCGAGAATTTTTTTGAAAAACAAATAATAAACGATTTATTTCGATAGTTCCAGACTTTATAAACGCACTGTATATAGAAACAATGGAATATAATAATGTTGTAGTAGACCAAGCCTGCGAAATCTTTTTTCGGCCAAAATGCAGCGCGTAATAAATCGATGCTATATGGAAAGTTTAAAAGATGCAAGAAGGAGATGAATTATAAAATTATTCCACTATATTAGCAAAAATTGAGAAGGTAACTGTCTGTGGAAATGCCTGTTCCTTTATGTACTATTTTAATATTTGGCGTTTTGCTTTACTTTACCCAAATAATTATTTGTTGAAATAATACTTTAAAATTCGTCCTCTTTTTAAAATCGCTTTATCGTTCCCAGCTACAAGCAATACTCAAGAAAACTTTCCACAATTACTTTTACCGTCACTTTTGCAAGATTCTGCATTTACATGCATTGGGACGCGTCAAAGATTGACCTGTAATCTAGCGGAATTTTATTAAATCCAATTATGAGGTAGAATAATAATTGTCAAACTGGAAGGTTTGAATGTTATGTTACAACTAAAGCATGTATTTCACTGGTTGCATACATGGTCACCTACGGCATATCGACGTCATTTTGTACAACGCCATCTATATTTATTGGCGTGTCCCATTGAACATAGAGAATCTATAGAAATTGAAATTAAACCAGTTCTAACCAATACATGTTTGGAAAATACTGACTTATTGAAGAAACAATCTGCAAACAAATTATTAAGTAGAACAATACTAAAACTTTAATGTTATATCGCACGTACGTGTTCAACTTACTTTGATAGAATAAAACAAAATAAACTATATATTTATTGACTTTTAATAAAATCTAACATTTCTATTTCCCTAATTCATAGAACATGTGTTCATAGATAACCTTAATTGGTACTGTTCCGTCAAAAAAATTATAAAAATTAAATTATTAGCAGACTTACCGAATACCAAAAAAATGATCGGTACGGCCGTATAATGACGAAGTCGCTATTGATGTAGTTTGCAGTTTCAATTAGAGTCAGGCCAATGCGTTGCCACAGCGCCCGCCATTTTATATCACAATAGGGTTAATGAGATGGACTTTGATATTTTACTACCAAATAATGTTTTATATACACAACCTACTATTTCGTGTTTTTTAATTGAGTCAAATACCGTTCACATGTATGCCAATATTTTTCTGTACTTTTCAAATTTGGCGCCACGTGTTGTGAAATAAAATGGCTGCCTTGGCGAGACTCTAATTGAAGGGTCTCTACTCAATTCTAGAGTCACTGCATCTAGTCACCTAGGCCAGCTGGTCGATCAGAGTAACGCAAACCGCCGCCATATTGGGGCAGAAAAGGGTGATTTTTAAGAGTGGACAAATTAAAACCACGTTTTACGTGTTTGACATATTAGAGATTTGATCTTTCAGAATAAGAAAAGCCTTTTAAAGTATACGTGGATTTGATTAAATACAATACAGAACAATTAATGAACAATTTCGTGCTTCGTTTGCCCCAATATAGCGGCGGTTTGCGGTACTCTGGTCGACCAGCTGGCCTAGGTAACTAGATGCAGTGACTCTACTCAATTCATACTATCAGCGCCATCTCTAGATCAGGCCGAGAAGATTGCGCTCTCGTACTTACTTACGTACTTACGAGTACTTACAATGTACTCGTATGTATTCAAAAACACTAATATATAGAATACATCGTATATATCGTATAATTATTTACTATATTTAATAGGTGGAAAAATATTCATTATCTTCTTTAACAGCATTAATAGTACTTGGGTTGATCAGACACTTTACATAAGATCAGACTCCTATATACAAAAACAGCAGTAAGTACTACATATCCAAGTACGCAAAAACCTGAGTACACAATACGAGGAATTCTACACTTTTTCAAGATACAATTCAATAACATAATAAAAACCATTGATTATAATAATATTACGTATATTTAAATAATTATAATGTTTCATTTTATATAAGGAAATTCTGCATACAAGTTTTGATAAATATTATTCCTTCACCTTCATAGTTATACTTAGTATATTGTAGCGAGGGTGCAGAGTTTCTTATAATTTTTATGTTAAAAATGTATTTTTATCTACTCGACGCAATTATTATTATCAAAATGAAAACTTTCCCCTTCAAATCAACATAAATGTGTAGTAACTATAATCGAAACTATCGGTATGCAGTTCTGATGTATTCAAAAACAGCATATACCATCATGTACTTAAAAACACCAGTATATGCTGCAATGTATTCAAGCATGTATAATAATGTATAAAAAAAGCATCAATAATGTATAAAGCACTCACATATGCCTACTCCACCTGATTGTCAATTGTTTACTTTGAATTTTAAGACTAAATTTTGACTAGGTTTCCATCGTGAAGTCATTATAAAATAATTTAATTTCTTATTATTCTTTTTGTTTTATTACTCTTATAATGTATTTATATAATTTTTACTTTTGCAGATGTATATTTAATTTTATTGTTAAAGTAAAGCACGCATGGATATACACTAATATAAGCACGTACTCAAAAACACCGGTATATGCTTCAAGGTATTCAAAAGCACCCATATATACCTAATGTATTCAAATGCACCCATATATACCTAATGTATTCAAAAGCACCCATATATACCTAATGTATTTAAAAGCACCTATATATGCTACTCCACCTGATTGTCAATTGTTTACTTTGAATTTTAAGACTAAATTTTGACTACCCAATTTTCATCAAGTAGTCATTATAAAATAGTATTACTGTCAATTTTGAACTATATTATATTTAAAAGTGATACAATATTTTGTTTTATTTTGTAAAAATTGGTCAAACAATAGCTTTTAGAAGTCTGAAGAAACAAATGATAATCAGAAGGAGTTATCAAGGTTTTTGATTCAGGCGGCAGTATAATTGTAATGTATACAAGAAAACCGGTATATACAATACCTGAAATAACAAGTTTGTAAATTTGTTTATTAGCTGTATATTTAAATGTATTCATTAATAATTTATTATTAATTTAATTTTTTAAGTATAATTATAATTACATTTTTAACTTTTGCTGAAGTATATTTCATATATTTTATGTTATAAATTAATTGCTAAATATTTAGCTTAATTGTTATTGTTAAAGTAAAGCACGCATGGATATACACTAATATAAGCATGTACTCAAAAACTCCGGTATATGCTTCAAGGTATTCAAAAGCACCCATATATACCTAATGTATTCAAATGCACCCATATATACCTAATGTATTTAAAAGCACCCATATATGCTTACTCCACCTGATTGTCAATTGTTTACTTTGAATTTTAAGACTAAATTTTGACTACCAAATTTTCATCAAGTAGTCATTATAAAATAATATTACTGTCAATATTTTGTTTTATTTTGTAAAACTAGGTCAAACAATAGATTTTAGAAGTCTGAAGAAACAAATTCTGATCAGATGTTGTTATCCAGGTTTTTGATTCAGGCAGCAGTATAGTTGTAATGTATTCAAGAAAACCGTTATCTACAATAAATGAAATAAAAAGTTTGTAAATTATGTTTATTAATTGTATATTTCAATGTATTAATTAATAATTTATTATAATTTAATTTATTAAATATAATTATAATAATTATTTAATTATGATAACTTTGTTTCTTATTATTCTTTTTGTTTCGTTACTCTTATAAGGTATTTTCATAAATTTTAACTTTTGCAGAAGTATATTCCTTATATCTTATGTTAAAAACTAAATGCTAAAGATTTAGCTTAATTGTTATTGTTAAAGTAAAGCACTCATGGATATAGACCAATATAAACATGTACTCAAAAACACCGGTATATGCTTCATTGTATTCAAAAGCACCCATATATACATAATGTATTCAAAAGCACCCATATATACCTAATGTATTCAAAAGCACCGTTATAAGAAAATTGTTTATATATCATTGTTCCTGTATATATTTAGCTCTAGTATTTTTTTTATAGTGTATATAGGACAGAAGGAGCATTTTGTTAAAATTAGAACAAAATATATTTTTTGGTATTCAAAAACACCGCTTGTCAAACATATATATATATATATATATATATATATATATATATATATATATATATATATATATATATATATATATATATATATATATATATATATATATATATATATATATATATATATATATA
This sequence comes from Agrypnus murinus, assembly GCA_929113105.1. Classification (NCBI taxonomy): domain Eukaryota; kingdom Metazoa; phylum Arthropoda; class Insecta; order Coleoptera; family Elateridae; genus Agrypnus; species Agrypnus murinus. Next base: position 92,545,078 of record OV816027.1, read on the forward strand.
TATTGCTGTGGATGGTAGTTTCAAAATTTTGGAAAATTTTGAAAATTTTGTGAAAATCTAAAATCATTGTTAAATACTAACACTTTTGAAATATTTTATCAACTTTTCCAGTTAAAAATAAATTTGAGTTATTTAATGGTATGTCATTGATTATACAATCAATGTGTATACTTTTTAATAAGGTTAAATAATACATGTTTCTTTATTTATTACCAAATAGCTTACTCACCGATTACTTAAGTATACGTAACATCCAGTTGTGCGCAAGTTATTGTTATGATGTAATTCAATTATGTATAATTTCAAATGTGTATATCGACGGGTTATGTGATTCTTTAAGGTTTGTTAATGTAAATAGATCGTTATTATTGCGTAAAAGTGTTGTATAATAGATGTGTCACTTTTATAAAGAGTATTAATCTGCTATTATGTATTATATGTTGTAAATAGTGTGGTCATTGTATTAGATGATAAGGTGACGTGTTACGTGCTAATTTCGTAGCACCCTGTATAGCTTTGTATTTTATATTAAGTTGTATTGCGTTTAGGGATTTTTGCATTTTCTCTCCTTGTAGTTGCCATTTTGTTGTGGAACTTTTTCCTGTTCGATAAGAGATTGTCACTCTTGTTTGATCCGCTTGTGAAGCTAGAAGTTCCTTGAAGAACCTTTTCGTGGACATCGCCGTCTAATTAATCTTTTCCTTTTATGTTGAGTTATGGGAATTGCCTTAGTGCAGATTTGATGATTGATTGTGGCGTTAGTTTTCCGATTTAGTTTATTGGAAGCCGTTTATGGGATATATTTCCACTTGTTCTTTTGAGGTTATGGAAGCACACCTTTTCGTAAGTTTATTGATTAACTTTTTTATCTCTCAATCTCTTACACTTAATTCTTTCGATAGGTTTTTATATATAATCGTCGTTATATGGAGGCGATATAAATCTCTCTTAAGGTCAACTTCCATCGAAGGTATTTATAAAGTGTTGTGATGGTCATTCTGTTATTGCGATTTATTTGTTACAGACCTTTTTTTTATCTTGGGTTTGTCCTTTACTCATTTTATTACGTGCTGTATAACAAGTATACGTTGAATGTTTGGATTGGTACAAGACCGTTACACGGACTTGGTTGCTGTTGTCGGGATCACGTTACGTTCAAGCTTTGGAGACGTTCCTCTTCAGCTCTAAGAACAGACACCGTATCGTGAGTTGGTTATAATTTAGCAACTGGTTACAACAACAATAACGTTTGACAACTCTTTATTGTATATAAAACATTTATGTATATTTGTATATTATGATTTTGTGTTAAATGGTTTTTCACCAGTGTGCGTGTAGCACTCATTACTAGATATCTGCTTCATATTTATAATTCTATCGCATACCATTTATTGTATGATATTGTCAAGACTATTTGCGAGTGTGTACGTAAGTCGTTGCTCCGTAATAGATGAATAGCTCACTACTGGAGCTGATGATTGCGCAATCTGATTGGTACCTGTAGACGTGTTAAATTTACCGTGCCCTTTGCTTATTGCTTTTGTGACTTTAAATCAACTTTGGAGTAAGTAATCGCGCTCGCATTAATCTTTTTCCCTTGCAATTTGTGTAGCATTCAATAACCACCATTTAATTCTTGTCAAGGTTATTTCACATTAAATAATTTGCTAATTTGAATTAATTAATAATAAAGCACTGTACATAACTTACTTGAAGATCTATTATTTATATGTGTGGTATTTGGAGTTTATATTTTCAGCAATCGAGGAGTCATTATTGGGAAAAGTCGACCACATTGGTAGTAGTCGCAAATGTGTTGTTCTTTTCAGATTTTGTCGGTCAATACTGTAGCTATCTTAGACGATTCTTGGCGCCCATTACAGAAGACCTTTAGTGAGACCCACGACCTCCCACTAGTTAGCTGGCAGCCGACAGATTTAACTGCGGTTAAAGGTTGTTACCGTTTCCCAATAAGCAGTCCCCATTTTGTTGGTAACAACTCTTATTTTGGCGCCCAACGTGTGAGGCCAACTCTTATTTTGGCACCCTACGTGTAGGGCCGACTCTAACTTTGACACTCAACGTGCACGGTCAACTGTTATTTTGGCATACAACGTGCAGAGCCAACTGGAATTTTGGCTCTCAATTTACAAGCAACTTATTTTTGGTTCCTGAAATCTTTGTCGTTGAATTCTTTGTTGAATCATTTGTAGATTTAGTATTGATTTACTATTTGATTGACTTATTATTGGTTGATTTATTATTGATTGGCTATAGCTTTAGTGGATTATTTTATTATCAATTTCTTATAAGGTTTATTTGTGTTGAAGGTTACTGATTATATATATATATATATATTATAGGTGTAGTTTGGGTTGCCTAACCTTGAGTTTATATTATTTATAGGTTTGTTACTTTTGGGTAATTTAATTATTTACCTGTGCATTTATTGGTTACCTTATTATTTTGGGTTAAGGCTATTTATTATTTGCCTTTGATTATTTTTCTTGTAAATATTTACTTCTTATTAATTGTTGTTATATGTCGTGGATCAGTATGGAGACTGACAGACTATTAATCGACGAAATTAATTATGAACTAGGAATCCGTGGTATTGCCCTTGAGGGTACTGTACACGATAAGAGGCGTTTGCTTCGTGCAGCCCTAGATACTGAGAAAACCTGCGGGTTGAATATTTCTGCTGTAAATGTGGACATTAATGAAGAGTTAATTACATGTAATGAAAAATTAATGGTACTTTCTCATCAAGTAAATAATTTGATAGTTCCTATTCGTGACACAGAATACCGCAAGATTAAAGCACGTTTACTTCATGTTTATGGTCGTTTATCTAGAATAAATCCGAGTGATGCTGAATTACAACATGAAAGAAGTCGTTTAATTAAGCAACATTTTAGGCTATCAGAAGAGCTTGAAGTTAAACTTTTAGGACATCCTCTTCGAGTTGTTCCTGAATCGCAGTTTCAACCTGATGAAGATTTGATCTCCTTTGTCGATGATGAAGTTAGTGGAACAAATCTTTCACAGCCACCCACAACTCAACCTATTATTTCTACTGTACCTGTGAGTGATCAAGATTTATTCTTTTCTCGTGCACCTGTTACTTCAACGGTTCAATTTAGTCAACCACCTATTGCCTTTGGGAATGCACAATCTACTGCAAATTTTATTCCTTTTCAGAATTTAGATCCTTTTGCAGTAACTGGACATCCGATTCCAGATAGCAGTACTAATGCTGGAAGACATATTACTTCTTTTCAGCCTTATAGGGGAAGTTCTAATTACTTAGCCATCCACAAATGGAACTTGCAGTTTAACGGAGACTCTGGTCTTTCTTGTTTTCTAGAACGTGTAGAAGAGTTACGGTTAGCCCGTGGCATTACTAAAGAACAATTATTTACAGCTGCCATCGAATTGTTCACCGATAAAGCTCTTGTTTGGTTCCGTTCAGTCCGAGACACCCTTAAGTCATGGGATGAAGTTGTTATTGCTCTACGCAACGCTTTTCTTCCATGTGATTATGATGTGGCTCTTTGGGATGAAATACGTGGACGTTTTCAAGGTGTAGAAGAATCCGTCATCGTCTACATTGCTGTGATGGAGAATCTTTTTAGAAGATTAAGTGTCAGTCTACCTGAACTTCAGCGAGTTGGCTACATTCGCAACAACCTTCAGCCATATTTTCAGACTCAACTGGCTTTACATTCTGTTCCGTCTGTTGCAGAATTAACTAGATTATGCAAGTTTTTAGAAGACGCTCAAGTACGTTCATCTAAATATCGTCAACCACCTGGACCTTCTCATTATTTGCTAGAACCTGACCTAGCCTATCATAAACCTCATAGGACTCGTTTGTCTACAATTGAAGATAAATCTCCTGTATCAACTTGTGACACAGAAGTTGCTACCGTTAATGCTGTTCGTCCGAATACTAATTGTTGGAATTGTGGACAACAGGGACACCTTTCAGCTACCTGTACTTCACCCAAGAAGATACATTGTTATCGTTGTGGGAAGCCGAATTTCACTACGAAGACTTGTCCTCAGTGTTCGGGAAACTTAAACACGAGACGTTAGGAGGCCAACTAGCGTGCTCAACTCAACCTACTGTGGCCAATACCAATTTTAATTCTGAATTACCAACAAAGCAGAAAGCCATTCTTGATTTTATTTTAAATAGTGTTAATAATGACGAGCGACCTTATTTGCAGGTTAAGATTTTTGATAAGCCCTTTTTAGGATTATTAGATTCCGGAGCCAGCAGAACTTTTCTAGGTCAACCAGGCTGGGATGTTTTGAAGAATTTTTGCAAGCTTAACGTTGCTGATCGCCCAAGTTGCACTATTGCTGATGGTAGTTCTTGTTCAAGTCTAGGTACTGTCTCTCTACCTATTCAACTTCGTGACCGTATTCGGACTCTAGATGTTGTTGTCGTTCCTTCTTTGCCTCAACTTCTTATTTTAGGTGCTGACTTTTGGAAGCGCATGCAAATTGTGCCTGATCTTCGTCATGGGGAATGGAAATTTTCTAACGTCGTTTCTACAGAAGTAATTACTGCTCTTCACTCCGTTGAACATTTAACTATTTCTCAGAAAGAAGAATTGGATCATGTCATCGAAGATGCTTTTGGTAATATGGGTAGCAACATCGGCTGTACTCCTTTGGTGGAACATGTTATCAATACCAATTCACCTCCGATTAAGCAGCGTTACTATCCTATCTCGCCCGCACTTCAAAAAGTTGTTGATCGTGAACTTGACAAGATGTTAACTGAAGGTATTGTGGAGCCTTCTACTTCAGCATGGTCTTCGCCTATCGTGATGATAAAGAAGAAAGATAATACCTACCGATTTGCTGTGGACTATCGTAAACTTAATAAAGTTAGTCAACCGGATGCTTATCCTCTTCCGTACATCAGTAGTACTCTCGATAAACTTCGTGATGGTCGTTATTTGACTACTCTTGACATAAAGTCAGCTTATTGGCAAATCCAGATGTCAGAAGACAGCAAGCCGTACACCGCTTTTACTGTCCCTAATCGTGGACTTTTTCAGTTCCGGAGAATGCCGTTTGGACTTCACACTGCTCCCGCCACCTGGCAGCGTTTGATTGATCGTGTGATTGGTGCTGATCTTGAACCTTTTGTTTTCAGTTATCTTGATGACGTAATAATCTGTACTCCTGCTTTTGAAAAACACCTTCAAGTATTAAAAGAGGTCATCAACCGTTTACATAGAGCTGGTCTTACTCTTAACAAAGAGAAATGTCATTTCTGTAAACCTGAGCTACGTTATTTAGGGTACATTGTAAACTCGCAAGGACTTCTTGTCGATCCTGAGAAGATTGAAGCCATTTTAAAGATACCTATACCTACTACTGTCACCGAGGTACGAAGAATTCTTGGTATGGCGTCTTACTATCGACGTTTTGTTCCTGATTTTTCTAGCGTTGTTGCACCTTTGACTAATTAACTTAAGAAGAACAAAAAGTTTCAGTGGACTCCTGACTGTCAGACAGCCTTCGATACAATTAAAGATTGTTTGGTATCAGCTCCGATTTTATCGTGCCCTGATTTTAATCTTCCTTTCGTCATCCAAACAGATGCTTCAGGCTATGGAATATCTGCTGTGTTAACCCAGTACTGCCCTGATGGTGAAAAAGTAATTTGTTACATCAGTCGCTCTCTGAATAAACATGAAAAGAAATTTAGTGCTGTGGAACGTGAGTGCTTAGCTGTACTCTTTGCCATCGAGAAACTCCGACCCTATATCGAGGGAACGAAATTTACTGTCATGACCGACTGTTATAGTTTGAAGTGGATCCATAGTATCAAAGATCCTATCGGACGTATCGCTCGTTGGGCCATCAGACTCCAACAATATGATTTTGATGTGGTTCATCGCAAGGGTAAAGAAAATATTGTACCTGATGCTCTTTCCCGTGCCGTAGCCAATGTTAATGTTATTGAAGTTACCAAAGATGATGCAACTGAAGATCGTTGGTATGCACGAATGTGCGATTTTGTGGAGAACCGCCCAAATGATTATTCTTCCTGGCGTATTGACAACCATCGATTATTTAAGTATGTTCCCACTCGTTTTCCTGATTTGACTTCTGAAGAAGATTCTTGGAAGATTGTCTTACCTAAAGCTAGAAGAAATGAAGTACTACGACAATGTCATGATTCTACGACCGCTTGTCATGCAGGCGTAAGTAAAACTTTTCACCGTGTAGCTCGTTATTACTACTGGCCGAAGATGCGCCATGACATCGCTAATTATGTTCGACGTTGTGAAACTTGCAATCGTATCAAGCCTCTCCGTCAAGCTTCTCCTGGTTTTATGGGTGGCCATACCTTAATTTCTAAGCCGTGGGAAGTCATCTGTCTAGATTTAGTTGGACCTTTACCTCGCTCGAAGCGTGGATATACTTACATCTTAACTATTGCAGATTGTTTTTCGAAGTTTTCGCTACTGTTTCCTTTGAGAAGCGCTACAGCCAAACTTGTATCTCGGCATGTCGAAGAACATGTGTTTCTTATGTTTGGGGTACCCAAACGCGTTATATGTGATAACGGAGTTCAATTTCGTAGTAAGGAATTCTCTGAATTGATGAATTCGTACAAATGCAAGATTTCTTTTACAGCTAACTACCATCCTCAAGCTAATCCTGCTGAACGTGTGAACCAAGTTTTAAAATGCATGCTCACAGCCTACGTTCAAGAAGATCAGCGTGACTGGGATAAATATTTACCTCATGTTGCTTGCGCTATGCGTACCGCAAAGCATGATGTTACTGGTTATACGCCATATTTTATTAATTTTGGCCGTGAAATGGTTCAGCATGGTACTTCTCATATTGTAAATTCTCAACCTAATGACAATTTGCAGTTCCAACGTACCGAAGATTTAACCACACGTGGCCATGCGTTACAAAAACTATATGGTAGTATTAAAAAGAAATTACAACAAGCCTACGAAAAAGCTAAAGCTCGTTATGATCTTCGCAAACGACCTGTTGAATACAAACCTGGTCAATCTGTTTGGCGTAAAAACTTCGTACTTTCTGACGCTTCGAAACATTTTACTTCGAAACTTGCACCCAAGTTTATTGGTCCGTTTATTATACACAAAAAGTTATCCAGATTTGTGTACCAACTTAAAGACCCTGATGGGACTCTTCTTGGCAATTGGCACGTCAAAGATTTAAAGCCTAACAACGCCTTATCTGATGACATCGATTCTTAGGTCTCTTTTTTGGGTAGGTTGGTAGGGCGTTTTGGTGGGCCGCTTTTTGGGATCGTTTTCATCTTGATTCCCCGACTGTTAGTCGTCGACGTCATCGATCCACGTACATCGTTTCACAATATTCTATATCCCATATAGCTACCGTTAGATTTTGCGGTTTGTTGGGTTTTCAATTTTGTGTAACTTTTTTTGGGTGGTTGGTTGGGTGTGTTTTGGTTGGCACTTGTGTGGGGGTATGTCCACTTTTACTTTTCCGGGCATACTGCTCGACCTTTTCCATCTAGGTCTTGTGTTCCTTCTCTATCTTTTATCTTGCTATCTGTGCTAGTACTCTTTTGTGTCTTGCTGTGTAATTGTGTGTGAATGTCCCTTTTTCGCCTTTAGCTTTTCCGCTTTGCTATCTTCTATCCTATATTCTTCTTTTTCCTTTCGTTGATCTAATGCCTTTTGTATTAGATTGACACCTGGCCGTTAGTTTGGGGGGTGGTTCAACTCCTTGCCGAGGAAGGTTTACTCTTGGGCATTCCTTTCGAAGCAAGGGTGGTTGTTCTATTCACCCTTTCTAATTGTGCTTCTATTGACGTCTGTACCGTGATGTGACTATTGCCGTTGGCGCGAACCTGTGCCGCAGGAGAGCTACCTTGGCGTAGTTTGTCTTGTCTTTTGTGTTAGGGTTTGTGGGTTGGGTCCGTTGGCTTTGTGGGGGGGTTGGTTTTTATTAGTTTTTAGGTGGGGTTTCTTTCTCTTGGGGTGGGTCAACTTGTTCAGATTTGTTGGTGATCAGGTTTGGGTTGGCTACAGCCTTTAAAGGTATGTTGCTACTGGTTGTGTTTTGGGCCTTAGGCTATAACGGGCGACGCGTGCACTTCCATCTGCTGCGACCGTGGCCAGTATTGAATGTACTCTTTAATTGCTGTTACCTACGCAACACTCTCCTGACAATCTTGACAGATTTATTAAGTGTCGTTTCAGTTAGTAAATTGGTTGTTGTGGGTTGGTTTGGTTTTTGGCTTCTTGGCGCCTTAGTCCAAGGTTGTGTTGTCCTTTTGTGAGGGTTTTCTTTTGGGGAGGGGTACTTGCTATGAACTTTGGTGAACAGGGTTTATGTGATTACAGTCTTAGGAGATACGTTGCTACTAATTGTGCTTTGGACCATTGGTGGTCATAACGGACGACGCAGCCCTTCCATTTCGGCATGCGACCGTGGTTGGTATTGAATGTATACTCCTATTACTGCTACCACTTGAACACTCTCCTATTGGTCTTTGGCAAATTTATTAGCTGTCTTTTCAACTAGTAAATTGTGTACATATTTTTGGGTTGGTTTGTGGTTTTTACCTTTTTGCCCTTTTGGCTTTTCGTCGTATATTGGCCTTATGCCTTTTCCTCTTTCGTTTTGCACTGGCAAGTATTCGCTTTCGTATAGTACCTTCTGATTTGGAGAAAATCTCTCCGTGTTCGATTTTCTTTTGGTGAGGGGGGGATTTGTTACGTGCTAATTTCGTAGCACCCTGTATAGCTTTGTATTTTATATTAAGTTGTATTGCGTTTAGGGATTTTTGCATTTTCTCTCCTTGTAGTTGCCATTTTGTTGTGGAACTTTTTCCTGTTCGATAAGAGATTGTCACTCTTGTTTGATCCGCTTGTGAAGCTAGAAGTTCCTTGAAGAACCTTTTCGTGGACATCGCCGTCTAATTAATCTTTTCCTTTTATGTTGAGTTATGGGAATTGCCTTAGTGCAGATTTGATGATTGATTGTGGCGTTAGTTTTCCGATTTAGTTTATTGGAAGCCGTTTATGGGATATATTTCCACTTGTTCTTTTGAGGTTATGGAAGCACACCTTTTCGTAAGTTTATTGATTAACTTTTTTATCTCTCAATCTCTTACACTTAATTCTTTCGATAGGTTTTTATATATAATCGTCGTTATATGGAGGCGATATAAATCTCTCTTAAGGTCAACTTCCATCGAAGGTATTTATAAAGTGTTGTGATGGTCATTCTGTTATTGCGATTTATTTGTTACAGACCTTTTTTTTATCTTGGGTTTGTCCTTTACTCATTTTATTACGTGCTGTATAACAAGTATACGTTGAATGTTTGGATTGGTACAAGACCGTTACACGGACTTGGTTGCTGTTGTCGGGATCACGTTACGTTCAAGCTTTGGAGACGTTCCTCTTCAGCTCTAAGAACAGACACCGTATCGTGAGTTGGTTATAATTTAGCAACTGGTTAAAACAACAATAACGTTTGACAACTCTTTATTGTATATAAAACATTTATGTATATTTGTATATTATGATTTTGTGTTAAATGGTTTTTCACCAGTGTGCGTGTAGCACTCATTACTAGATATCTGCTTCATATTTATAATTCTATCGCATACCATTTATTGTATGATATTGTCAAGACTATTTGCGAGTGTGTACGTAAGTCGTTGCTCCGTAATAGATGAATAGCTCACTACTGGAGCTGATGATTGCGCAATCTGATTGGTACCTGTAGACGTGTTAAATTTACCGTGCCCTTTGCTTATTGCTTTTGTGACTTTAAATCAACTTTGGAGTAAGTAATCGCGCTCGCATTAATCTTTTTCCCTTGCAATTTGTGTAGCATTCAATAACCACCATTTAATTCTTGTCAAGGTTATTTCACATTAAATAATTTGCTAATTTGAATTAATTAATAATAAAGCACTGTACATAACTTACTTGAAGATCTATTATTTATATGTGTGGTATTTGGAGTTTATATTTTCAGCAATCGAGGAGTCATTATTGGGAAAAGTCGACCACATTGGTAGTAGTCGCAAATGTGTTGTTCTTTTCAGATTTTGTCGGTCAATACTGTAGCTATCTTAGACGATTCTTGGCGCCCATTACAGAAGACCTTTAGTGAGACCCACGACCTCCCACTAGTTAGCTGGCAGCCGACAGATTTAACTGCGGTTAAAGGTTGTTACCGTTTCCCAATAAGCAGTCCCCATTTTGTTGGTAACAGACGTCAGATTGTGTAATATAATTATGTAAATAGTCAATTGTATATAAGCTTAGAAAATCATAATTTTAGGACACTTACTGATAGAAAGCGACGGAGTAAAGTCGTGTAAGATAAAAAGACACTTCCTGACATAAAGCGACGCAGTAAAGTCGTGTAAGAGAATATAGTAAATATGTAAATAGACTTACCAATATAAAGCGACAGAGTAAAGTCGTGGTTGATAATATTATAAAATTGTAAATAGTTTAGTCTTAATATAGACAAGTTAAGTTAGTCGGTGATATGAATACGGCATAAATTACTTGCTAAAGTTAAGCAAGATAATAAATCTACGTTAAAACCATAAACGGGTGTTTTATTTAATTAAACACAAAAACAACTATAAGTATCCTACGAAAAAGGGAAATTGTACCCGCAATTAATAAACAAAAGAAGAAAGTCAACCGGAATTGGAGACCAGCCCTGGGTCAACATAAAGTGATCTACTCTGCCAATGGTTTGGGAAAGATGACATCTATAGTAAAAGGAAAGAAGAAATATTATAAAAAGGTAGGAAGTTATATCCTTTTTGTATTGGCATTTGCTGAAGAAAATACTATCGTTTGTGAAGTGTAGTAAAGTGATTTGAACAATTTAGTAATAGTTAAAAATTAATTAAGATTTCAATTTTAAAAGTGTTTTTAAATTTCAATTTGTATATTTTTTTTAATACCACAAGAATCCACATTCACCCTGAGATGAGTCTTTATTAAATTTAATTCTAATATGTTAAGTTATTTAACTGGCGCCCAACTCTCTTACGTAAACTTGAGTTAATCAAGAACTAACGTAACATTAATTTTATATAACCATTGCATTATTATAAATCTATTAAAAGGTAATTTCAAATCATATTAGAATTTATAAAAGAGGGAAGTTGAGAAGCATTTCCAAAGTTCACAATCATTTTAAAAAATCAATTTAATTATAAAGTAATTATCTACGATTGAACGGCAATTATTCACAGTTTCAAAATATATAATAAAATTTTTAAAAATAATTTATTATTTTTAATTAACCAATATTACAGCATTTATTTATGTCGCTGTCAACGCGGGGCATTTGTTAATGTGGGGCAAAATAAAATACTATATATTTTTTTTAAATGAGATATCACTGCAATATATATATATATATATATATATATATATATATATATATATATATATATATATATATATATATATATATATATATATATATATATATATATATATATATATATATATATATATATATATATATATATATATATCAATGATTAGAAGTAATAATGCGCGTAGAGATATACAAGAAAGTGTTATAATAATGGGATATCGCGCAACAGAGAAGAAAGAAAACATAAGTTGCAGCCGTCTACACGTGTTTCACACTTATTAGTGATCATCAGGACGGCATAGCAGATGGAATAAATATAAAAGCAACTAACTCAGAAAGATGTAATAACACAAGGTTTCACTGATAGCAGCCAACCGCACATTTGCAGTATCGGCCTGAAGACACTGAGTTTTCAGTGCAACAACAAACGTCACTACGGAGGCAGCTAAAGCCACTACCGTGAGACAACCAATCCCAAAGTATAATATCAATGATTAGAAGTAATAATGCGCGTAGAGATATACATTATTATAACACTTTCTTGTATATCTCTACGCGCATTATTACTTCTAATCATTGATATTATACTTTGGGATTGGTTGTCTCACGGTAGTGGCTTTAGCTGCCTCCGTAGTGACGTTTGTTGTTGCACTGAAAACTCAGTGTCTTCTGGCCGATACTGCAAATGTGCGGTTGGCTGCTATCAGTGAAACCTTGTGTTATTACATCTTTCTGAGTTAGTTGCTTTTATATTTATTCCATCTGCTATGCCGTCCTGATGATCACTAATAAGTGTGAAACACGTGTAGACGGCTGCAACTTATGGTTTCTTTCTTCTCTGTTGCGCGATATCCCATTATTATAACACTTTCTTGTATATATATATATATATATATATATATATATATATATATATATATATATACACGCCCAACTATCCATACCAAGCGCGCTATGTTATGCAGGCACTCAGAAGCCCGGGCTTTCCTGTAGAGTTGCAGCTGTATATTCTACGTCAAACGAACCGATAATTTCATATTATTAAGCGCAACCTGCGAGGGGTAAGTTATTTTTACATACAAATGAATATATACTGTACAGCTTTTACGAGACCGCATATATTATTGGTACTGTAGCAGTCCTGTTTGTATAAAAATAGTTATTTCACGCATTATACCAAGCCACTCAGGGTTGCCGCTACTGTTACCAGCAAAACGTAAGATTATTGATCGTGTAATTTGTCTAGCCGGCTGTGAATGTCGGACAAACTACGGTTAGTCACCGAGACTTCCGGAATGCTTTCGTTCTTATGTGATGGTAATGCCGAGTTGGGAGTATCCTAGCGGAACTTTTGTTCTCGCCAACAGCCTGAGTCAAGGTCGTACATCTGGTTATTATCGATTTTATTTTAGCTTTCTCGCGGCATAGTAACACAGACAATTATATACAACGAACTTTATGAAAAGAAGATGGAATTTTAGATTTCAGATCATGTTCTACATGCATAATTAACTGAATATTAAGTTACCTCGGAATTCGCCTTTTGGCCACCGATTTTGATGATTTTTTTTTAAATTGTAGCTAATCAACTATATTTCAAAGTCTAAATGTTAGATTTGTCCTGTAATGCCCTGTTTAATTGTTAATAACAAATTATTACTTTTTTTCATAAGGGACTAACATTTAAATAATTTCATCAAATTTGTATTATAATTGCATAAAGTTGGGTAATTATAGGTTTTTAGGGTCGTAGATTCAAAATTTTAATAAAAATTTGATGAAATTATTTAATTATTAATTAGCCCCTTATGGAAAAAGTAATAATTTGTTAATAACAATTAAACAGTAATTTTCAAACCTTTGACAGTACAGACTTTACCAATTAAATATTTTAGTTTGAAAGAAAATGGCAAGAACAAAATTACAGTTTTCAATTAAATTAATATAAATAAAAATATTATTTCTAAAAAAAGATAAATCAATATTAGACGGTTTCCTAGAAAAAAAATACCTCGGAATTCGCCTTTTGGGCACCGATTTTGATGATTTTTTTTAAAATAGTAGGTAATCGAATATATTTCAAAGTCTAAATGTTCGATTTGTCCGCTACTGCCCTGTTTAATTGTTATTAACAAATTATTATTTTTTCCATAGGGGGTTAATTAATAATTAAATCATTTCATCAAATTTTTATTATAATTGAATAAAGTTGGGTACTTATAAGTTTTTACGGTCGTAGATTACGAATCCGGGGACCAAATTGGTCTAAAATTCAAAATGGCGGCTACAAAATGGCCGCCGGTGTCAAAACTTTAATATATGAAATTTTGAATGAAAAATCGTACCAAGGGGTTTTTAAAGTAGCAAATTGTGCTGTTAAGCTAAAAAATGACCCAGATGTAAAATGCTTGTTACAAAATGGCCACCGAAACTAAATATGATTAAAATTCAAAATGTTTAATCTCTACTGTATGTTTGTTTAAGATGGATTAATATAGTAGTTAACACAATTTTAAGATTGTTGCAATTATTATTTATTTAAAATTCAAATTGATAGAATGGAGTTATTCCGTATGAATAGTGTTAAAATAAATTAATACTCCATAATTTAACCAGATTCCGTTTAAGTCTGAAACTTTATTTATCGTCAGATTTAAATAAAGGATATTGTGTTAATTATTATTTACTTGTGTTTCATGTAAAGCATTGTTAGTTTTTTCAGCTACTTCTGGCAACGTAGAAAAAGAATGTGCTCTTTACATTTTGAAAACTGATTAGTAAGCTTTTTTTTGGGAAGAATAAATTCTTTTTTACATGCTCTTACTGGTTGCGACACTTCAACAGCGTTTTTCGGCAAAGGGGAAAATAAATTTTTCAAAACTTTTGAATGCAAAATTTTATAGGTGTTTTTATAATTTTTAGAAATAGTTAGGGTTACTGAAGACAAGATAAGATATATAGAAAATAAATAACATGGAACTTTTTTATTAGAAATTGCATGAAAATACAACTAAAAGAAATTGATTTAATTTTATTTTATTTGACAAATCCCATATTGTATAATATCATCTTCAGAGTCATTGCGTTCTGTTTCTTCTTCTTGTTATTTTGAAAAGCATTCTTCATCAGAGAAGTTTTCATCTAAACTTCTTTTTTCATTAATGTTTCCTACGTTTGGACATTTCCAAAACTTTAAAAGATTTGAAGATTTGGGTTTTGTTTTCGACTATGCTTAAAAATTGGCTATAAGTGGATTCGAAGATGCCAAAAATAAGTTGAGAATTTTCTCATTAGTTTCTTCTCTGGAAGATTTGCATGGATGACCTCTTCTAAATTAACTAATCAACTTTATTTATTTCTTCTAAATAGCTTGAAATCTTTTTTCTCGCTTCTTCGCTAGCCGTTCATCTGTATCTTTTTGATGGACCAGCATGCCTCGAAGGTTAGTTAGAGTACCGTAGGTACATTTTACTAAAACATTTTCTGCAGCTTTTATGGTTGAATGGTCTTGAACTTTTCAACATTTATTTCATATCCACATACAACTGTTTGCATAATATCAAATCTATTAATAAATTATCTCTGACTTAATTTCTGTAATTTCTGCAGAAGCCGCAAGCACTTTGAAAAAGCATCTTGCTTCATATTTTCTTTGTTTTTAAAACTGTAAACCATGTGGGAAAAAATCGTGAATCTGTGTATCAAACAATAAACAAGTAACTGTGATTCACTGGCAAACATTTTAAGAAAAAATGAATGAACTGGGTGTTTTGCAAACCTTACTGAGCTGAAAACATGTGAATACATGTCTGAGATACCTATTAGAGACCGCTAGTTTAGCCGTTTAATTCTTTCGACATTTTGTCAGCTTTTGAAGCAAAATCCCGTTACATGAGAAGGTGGAATAGTCTAAATTTTTGACAGTATTGCCTTTTTGTCCGTTCCAAGTTTTGATGACTTTCGGATTTAGATTAATTTATTATGATATGAGCTTTCAATCAGTAAAGGTTTCATCTTGTAAATCCGTTTCCCCAAAAGGAACGACCTAAACAAATCCACAAACTGACAGAGGAACTAAGGGAAGACTGACAGATAGGTGCCCAGTTCGTGTTATGTTATTCATTAACCATGTACAGTGCCGCCCATTTGAAAGTGCACGACTCTTTATATGTAATATTCCAAAATGACATCGTGTAAGTCAGGACTCCATGGGCTGTGTTTATAACAGCTGCAGCGGAATGAAAGGTTTATTATTATTATTTTCAAATACTTGTTTAAAATAATTTATCAGCTTAGAGTAAGTTATAGAAAACATAACCGAGGTAAATCGGGTCTATCGTGTACTTTCAAATGGGCGGCAGTGTACCTCTAAGTTGCTATTTAATACTTCATAAAGAATTATGATATGACTTTTAAATTATTAGTCCAAGAGCAAGAGCAAAAAAGTAGCTTCATAATGCAATGAAATGTTTTCGTAGACAATAACATTTTCTACAACTTTTATTACAAACTTTTTTCTGTATAGTGCATAGCTTTATATTTAAAGCGCGTCAAACTTTCTCCAACATGGTTATTGCTAAATATATAGTTAACGGTTGATGATACATTAAAAATGGTAATAACCAAATTTGTAGAACACAAAATTTCTTATAGAATTTATTTGAAGTTTTTTTTCTATAAAATTGATACTTTAAGAGCTATAGCTTGGTAAACTATTGCACCGCGTGAATTATCAGTGGTAATGTTGGTCATAGTACACGGTAAACATTTCATAACACATAAAACGGCGAAAAGTGTTCAGAAAAATGACAGTACTGTGTAGTGTGTAGTGAATGTAATGTATTATTCTTATAAATAGTGCCAAGAAGTACTCATAATTTATACATCCTTCTTAAATTGCATGGGTAGAACGTATTATCATAAAAAACTGTCAATGTAGCAAGATATAATAGTTTGTACATCACGTACATCATAAAAAATAATAATAATCATGATGATAATAATAATCATGAGAAGGGAAAGGTGGAGAAAAGGATAACAGAGTTCAAAGAATGCAAATTAATTTTTTGAAATAAAAAACGGATTAAAACATTTATTTATACAAAAAGTGGCAAGTTATTTTACGTCATAAGTCTCATCTGTTTCGATGATGAAGGAAGTCACTCATCGTCTTCCACATCCTTGTTTTCTGCCACCGATATATCCGTAGGAGGTGAATCGAAAATTTCATTTTCATCGACTTCGTCTTCGATGGTTTCCAATGTATCTGGCACATTGTCCCATGTGCATCCACCACAATTCGAACAAATAATGGAACATTTTAAGCCAGCTTTTCGGCATACACAGGCAGCCCCGCAATTTGTTGTGCATTTGCAAGATATTATTTTCAGCAAACTTGAGGGTGCTGGAGCCATAGTAGTTCGAATTGGTTGAAGTCCATTTGTAGTCCGCTTCCAATCCCATTCTTCAGGATCATGGTAAAATCCAAGCCAAGTTTGAACCTGGTGGTAGGTTCTAAAAGAATGGTAACGTGCCGTATCTTGGGTTGGAGGTAGAAGTGAGAGGTTTAGTTTGGTGTTACTCGCCAAATTTGCGAAGCATTTTTAGCGAAGAGAGTTAATGGACGCATTGAGAGGCGCATGATTTAATATATAGTGTATAATTTCGTGGCTATTGTGCGTAAACTCGGCATTTACAGCGTTATAAGTCTTAAAGTATCAATTTTATAGAAAAAAACTTCAAATAAATTTTATCGGAAATTTTGTGTTCTACAAATTTATCATCAACCGTTAACTATATATTTATATATTATATAACCATATTGAAAAAAGTTTGGCGCGCTATAAATATAAACTTATGCACTATACAGAAAAAAGTTTCAAATAAAAGTTGTAGAAAATGTTATTATCTACGAAAACGATTTTTTTACTATTTTTGTGGCACGATGCACAGTCACGAGATATTTGATAAAACGTGTTTTCCAACATGGCTGCTAACGTTCATCTCTCCCGTCCCGCCAACTAGACGTTACATTCAGGGGACACCTACGAACATTTTCCAACAAGAAAATCAATTCTGTAGAAGATTGCAGAAATAAATTACCCGGTTACTGGCCGATATTATTTATTTTCCAACTTGTTTACATGCAGGTTACTAACATTATTCCATTGTTATTTCTAAACTACTACTATTTAGTAAGCATTAATCCTACAGTTCGGACAGCTTTTTTAAGGAATTCTCTCGTGTAAAACAGCCAGCCTTCGCATTCAAATGAGACAGTGTTAAGATCTGCAGATGAGAACAACTTTGTTCTATTTCTTTCACCTAATGTAACTGCTATCACTCAACCAACGGACCAAGAATATATAAGAAACACCTAAGAGATTTTACAGACGTACCGTTTCGATTAATTTCTTGGAAACATTTGATATGATGCTATTTTGAAAGTTCTCTAATATCAAAGATGCAATTTTTGCTTTCGCTATTGCATGGATCAATGTTAAACAACTGACAATCGAGAAAACGTTTTTTACAATTATGAATAATGGAAAAGAAGTTAAAGGCGAAGATGTTACTGAAGACGTGATTTGTTCTAAAGGTATTGGTAGTTTGGCAAATCAGAGCGAGGATATGAAAGAGATAGAAGAGTCCGACATTGAAGCTTAAATTCATTGTGATCGTAAAGAACAAGGTTACCAAGTACTGACAGGAGATACTGACAGGTAGAAATTCTAAGTGATGGTGATGATGATTTAAACACGAAGAAAGTACTTTATGGACAAACTGCTGAAGCCATAGGCGTGTCATTAAATTTTTTTGAACAACATAAGGATCCTGATGTAATACATATTTTACACTGGCAAAATATAAAACAAATGATAAAAAATAACACGGTACGCACAGAAGAAATTTTAAGATTTTCATATAGCTTTTCTAGAACTTTTTGGTATGAAGATTACGAATCTGATGTTGGTTGTTTCCAATCAGGTAAATGTTGTTTCGAATTTCATTCGTACGCCATGCAGCATACCTGCCTCATAAATTTAACTCAAACCGGGTTTCTCAGGAATTGCTTTTTACCTTACGAATGCAAAACGCCAATAGAAGAATAGCATGCATACACCACATAAACAGGGTTGACAATCTTGGCGTTTCTTAATTCTACAGCTTTTTTGCTTTGGCGCTTGGTGCGTAAATTTTGCTATTAGTTTTTAGCTTTGCATCGTGTTTGACTACTATTGCATAATAAGTAGCGTGCCCCAACTTCACCTAACGATAGAAAAAATGTCAGGCGAGGCATCTGTGACTCTCGTTCAGAATTGGACTGGTCTAGTGTCCTCATGTCTCTGTGATTTGTGATTGCGCATTAAGTCTGGTTCCGTTACGGGTAAACTAGCTAGACATATGTTTCCGAACTATCGTTCTCAGATAGTTACGTCAAGGAACTTCAACGCTTTCTTGGATTAATTACTTATTTATCTAAGTTCTTTTAAGAACTTATCAGAATTATTAGCTCCACTTAGAGTGCCGTTAGAAAAAGATGATGAATGGACATGGGAGAATGAACAAAAAGAAGCATTCTGTAAATTAAAAGAAATATTAAAAAACCCTCCAGTACTTGGTAATTTTAACCCAAATTTACCTATTTCATTATCTGTAGATGCTACTAGTACTGCATATGGTGGGGCATTAATTCAGAATGGTCACCCAATAGCTTATTACTCCAAATCTTTAACTAAAACGCAGATCAATTATAGTCAAATTGAAAAAGAAGCATTGGCCATATTACTGGCTTGCAAGAAATTTCCTGTTTATATATGGGGAAACAAAAATCTGATAGTAGAATCAGATCATAAGCCGTTAGAAACCATATTCAGGAAGCCATTGACTGAAGCGCCTCCCAGACTACAGAGAATCCTATTTGAAATACTGCCATATCCCACAATTGTGTACAAAAAAGGAACGATGTTGTACATAGCTGATATACTGAGCAGAGACTGCGCAAAAAATGTTCATGATGACGAGGATGAAAACTCATTTGAGACATGTGTAATAATACCAATGAGTAAAACGAGATTGCACAGTTAAAACAAGAGACAAATACAGATATAGAATTGGTGGAATTAAAACAGCAAATACTCGTAGGATGGCCCGACAGAATAAGCGAAGTTCCGGCTTCTCTAAGAAAATACTGGTCTTACAGGCACGAACTAGCAACTTATGAAGATATCATATTCAAAAATGATAAAATAATGATACCTCCGAGACTACAAGAAGTTGTTCTCAAATGTTGTCACTTTAGCCACAAAGGTATTACTGGTACTCTCTGATTGGCCAGAGATTTTGCGTATTTTGGCAAAGAATGTCTGTAGACATTATTAAATTGGTGCAAAACTGCAAGATTGGTACGAAGGAACAAAAAGATAATCCTAAAGAAAAAAATTTACTTCAAGAGTATCCAGAACGGCCATGGCAAATATTCGCTTCTGATATTTATCATTTGAAGGACAAGGAATACTTGCTAATGGCAGATAGCTATTCAGGTTATTTTGACTTCGTGCAATTATCAAGCTTAACCAGCTCAATAACTCGAGCATTTAGATGTTGGTTTGCTACATTTGGAATACCTGATATTCTTCGTACAGATGGAGGAAAATTGAACATAGAGTTTCCAGTCCACAGTTTTCCAGACCGAATGGCTTAGCAGAGCGATATGTACAAGAAGCAAGATCGATACTAGATAAATGTATAGAAGAAGGTTCAGATATCCAGTTAGCCCTTTTACATCACAGAAACACACCAAGAGACACCCTAGGTTCTCCAATGCAAAGATTAATGGGTCGAAGAACTAAAACGTTCATTCCCATTAATACAAAGTTATTATTACCTGAAACAGTTAAAAATGTTTCTGAAAAGCTGTAAAATATTAAACTAAAAGAGAAGAAATGTGCAGATAGAGCAAAAGCAAATTTACCAGAATTTTAAAATGATGAAAAAGTATTAATTAGAAAGAGACACAAGGAATGGACTCCTGCAACAGTTGTAAAGAAGGCAGAAGAACCAAGCTCGTGGATTGTACAATAGGGTGGTCCAACAAAAAAAGCAAAGTCGGAAATCTTATGTTCTCACCCCCTAGGATTATTGTATATCGAAAAAAAAGTACCCCTATTTTTTATTTTGAAATCGGACGATGTTTAGGGGTGCCTCAAAGCCCTTAAAGGTTCCAATGTATTTTATATCGGAAAAAAAACTCTTTCATAGGTTTGGTATAGAATTTTAGAAAATCAATATTTTTCAATGGGACTACTCTGTTTCTCTTCAGAAATGTTCAGAAAATGACATCCAATAATTTATTTATCAAAATATTTTATATTAAAAAATAGTAATAAATATTTTTTAACGATTTTTCTGTTTCTTTCATTTATGGGTTTTTTGCGGGTCTGTAAGAAATAGTTAATATAAAAAATTTAACAAATAAATTATTGGATGTCATTCTCTAAACATTTCTGAAGAGAAACACAGTAGTCCGGTTGAAAAATATTGATTTTCTAGGATTCTATGCCAAATCTACGAAAACGTGTTTTTTTTCTCATATAAAATACATGGGAAACTTTAAGGGCTTTGAGGCACCCCTAAACATCGTTCGATTTCAAAATAAAAAATAGGGGTACTTCTTTTTTCGATATACAATAATCCTAGGGGGTAAGAGCATAGGATTTCCGACTTTGCTTTTTTGTTGGACCACCCTATTGTACAAACACCAGATGGTACACAATATCGAAGAAATTCATGGTTCATCAAAAGAAATCACTCAGAGCTACAATAAATAAATCATGGCGATGATGTTAAGCAGTTGACAGTAGTGTGTCAAATCAAGAACCAAAAGCACAAGCACCGAATGATCAATTTCTTCAACAACAATATACTTATATCAAGATATGGTAGAGTAATTAAGAAACCAAACAGACTGAATTTATAAATGCAGAATTAGTTGATGTGTTGTGATTGATATATGTTATTTGTTAAATGAATGATGTGTAATTTATTTATTTTATTAGAACAAGAGAGATGTAATACAGGGATCTAGTTACAGATAGATAAACAAACATTGTACTAGTTTGACATTAGTAAATCGAACACGTTAATAAATTAATTATTTAAATAACATGTTTTATTGGGTAATTATTATTATAAATAATAACATAAAACATGACATTATTTAATGCCAATTCTACTGCTACTGTGAGACATAGTACCAACGACAGTAATACTGCCAGGTGCTTTTTCAAAGCGCTTGCGACTTCTGCAGAAATTACAGAAATTAAGACAGAGATAATTTATTAATAGATTTGATATTATGCAAACAGTTGCATGTTGATATGAAATAAATGTTGAAAAGCTCAAGACCATTCAACCAAGGAAACTGCAGAAAATGTTTATGGTACTCTAACTAACCTTCGAGGCATAAAATGCGGGTCCATCAAAAAGATACAGATGAACAGTTAGCGAAGAAGCGAGAAAAAAGATTTCAAGCTATTTAGAAGAAATAAATAAAGCTGATTAGTTAATTTAGAACAGGTCATCCATGCAAATCTTCCAGATAAGAAACTAATGAGAAAATTCTCAACTTATGTTTGGCATCTTCGAATCCACTTATAGCCAATTTTGAAGCATAGTCGAAAACAAAACTGAAATCTTCAAATCTTTGGAAATATCCAAACGTAGGAAACATTAATGAAAAAGAAGATTTAGATGAAAATTTCTCTGATGAAGAATGCTTTTTAAAATAATAATAAGAAGAAACAGTTTCGCATTCAAAAGGTTTTTTTTAGGGGCAAAGAGAAAAATTTATTTTTCCCTTTGCCGAAAAACGCCGATAAAGTGTCGCAACTAGTAAGAGCACGTAAAAAAGAATTTAGTCTTCCAAAAAAAAGCTTACTAATCAGTTTTCAAAAATTAAAGAGCACATTCTTTTTTTACGTTGCCAGAAGTAGATGAAGAAACTAACAGTGCTTTACACAAGAAATACAAGTAAATAATAATACAATATTCTTTATTTAAATCTGACGATAACTAAAGTTTCAGACTTAAACGGAATCTGGTTAAATTATGGAATTCCATTCCATCAATTTGACTTTTAACTAAATAATAATTGCAACAATCTTAAAATTGTAACTACTATATTAATCCAAACAAACTTGTAGTAGAGATTAAACATTTTGAATTTTATTCATATTTAGTTTCGGTGGCCATTTTGTGACAAGCATTTTGCATCTGGGTCAGATTTAGCTTAACAGCACAATTTGCTACTTTAAAAACCCCCTGGTACGATTTTTCATACGAAATTTCAAATATTAAGCTTTGACACCGACGGCCATTTTATAGCCACCATTTTGCACTTTGGACCAATTTGGACCACGGATTCGTAATCTACGACCCTAAAAACCTATAAGTAGCCAACTTTATTCAATTATAATAAAAAATATTTAATTATTAATTAGCCCCTTATGGAAAAAATAAAAATTTGTTAACAACAATTAAACAGGGCATTAGCGGACAAATCTAACATTTAGACTTTGAAATATAGTCGATTACCTACAATTTAAAAAAATCATCAAAATCGGTGCGCAAAAGGCGATTTCCTAGGTAACTTAATATTCATTTAATCACGCATGTAGAACATGATCTGAAATCTAAAATGTAATTAATGCGAATAAGATGTGGCAAAAGCTTTTATTTTACTATACATACATCTATTTTATTCTTAATAATTAAAAATCATAACTGTTATCTTTTATTAATAGTAAAAACACCTTACATTTTATTCACATGACCCATTATTTTGTAATCAATCTTTGAAACAAATTGCGTGTAGTTTCTTCAATTTTATTTCATAATTACCCATTTACCAATTTTCATAAATTATCAGGTATTTTTTTCAAATAAAAACATTTCAATCTTCACTTTATTATTTAAAAAGTTAATTACAGCGAAAAATCTACGTAGCTAATTATAACTAATTATTGTAGAATTCTTACAAAAAGCCTACATCACCCTATTTTATGAGAGATATTGTTCAAGAAATAAAATATGTACCTAATATCACCAAAAAATCAACGAAAATATAAAATGTATAATTATAAATTTTAAAAATTCCCTATCTGCAACTACAAATACTATAGTGTGGGTTTTGTTTTTATAATAAATAGCTATACAAACTACCAAATTAATATAATAATAAATTAAACATTTTCATGAAGAAACGGAAACTTACGAAATAATTTTAAATAAAATACAAGTTTGTTACAAAAATCAATATTAAATGTGTGCAAATGTACAAATAAGCAGGAAACGAATTTGCGCGGGAACCAGTCCCCCTACATACGTTAACCACTCTTATGGTATAAAAATGTGTGAAGTTAAATAGAAAAATCAATAATCCAAACACTTGACTTTCAAGCCCCATTGCCAGATCGCTGGGACTCGTATAATACGTGTAATTTGCATCGCGCGTAAGGTCAGTTTGATGTCTACAGTATATATACAACACCGATCGTTGGCCCCCTATATTTATTTCCCTTGAACTAAACGTGTGTATTTTGAGATATATGACGGTCTTTACCCGCCATTTCGAAAATCGAGATTTCGCATCTCCTGATGATGCTTAATCAAGAAAACACTATTATACACTTCACACCCACAGAAAGGGTATATAAAGACCAGCACTTGATGATACAGTTCAGACTGAGTTACAACGAAGCTTGGAAGATCGAAGCTGTCTATCTGGATAGATGTTTACTTTCTTTCAAGCAATACTCCCAGCTTTAAATTAACATTGTATAATAATATTTAAGTGATTATGCAAGTGCATATTGTATAAATTCACGACGAATAAATATCTAATTGTACTTAACAATAAACTGTGTTTATTTTGTAACTTGGGCTTCGTCTTTTGCGTTTTTAAAAATAAAGTACCATTTTTAAAAACGCCCTTCTACGACAAGAAACGTTAATTTACGTTAGAGAGTCTCTTTTTTCCACTCATTTGCTTGATAAACCCGGGCTTCGCCCTCCTTAATCAAAAGTGTAAATTCATGAAAAAAGTATTACTTTCATAACTCATTGTACAATATACTATTCCGTAAGCATTTATTAATTTGTATACATAAAAGAGATCCATTTTCCAGGGGATTTAAAGTTGATATGTTCTACCGGCTATCGGCAAGTAAATTTTAAAATTGGCGCCTTTATTTTGTGTTCGACCTTCAGGGTCTCTAGTATGATTATGGCATCATTAACCTAACAAAAGTTTGTTTTTTGGTGGTGTTTGTTGCAAACAATTGATCTGCCGTTATTTTAACTAACTGTATAAAAGGTTGCATACTTACGCCTTCTTTGACCATCTTCTTCATCACTACTACTGCTATCATCAGATAGTATGTTTTCCATAAAAAACAATATATTATTCATTTTATTAACTTTAGAGCCCTTAAATGTTATTTTCTGATGTCAAGGTGCAGCGTTCAAATTTGACACCACACTACAAGGTTCAGCTGTTTCAAAACTATAGGTTTGTTTGTTTGTATGCTCTAACATACTCTTAGAACTTTTTGTTGTTTGTTTGTAACTAGAGTAAGATAGAACACGTTGCAAAGTTGTTTGTTTGTAGAAAAGAATTTGTTCTAGATGCAGTTAGAACATGTTCTTTCTGCTCCAACATAAACGTCCGAGCAAATTAGAGGGCAAATAAGCCAAACGTAAACATAACCACTGCATCGCTACATAACCTCAGAATAAATGTAAACGGTTATGTCAACTCGTAGAACGTGATTTTTGTTATACTTTTTAAAAATGTTAGAATCCATATGATGGTTTGTTGGGAATCTAAAGATGATCTTTACCACAAAACTGTTTGTTTGTAAAATTGTTCTCAACGTTCAAACCCTGTTCTTAAAAGTTCAAAAGTGTTCTAGTGACGTCATTAAGAACATCTGAGAGCAGACAAACAAACAAACCTATTATGTAAGTTTTTCAGCAACCATTTCTTACCAAAGACTAACCAGAACCAAAAATGCGGTTACTTTCGGTTAAGTTTTGGAATATACTATTAATTGATAACCCGGTATTTAATAATATCTTCATAATTAACAAATATAACTTCAACTAATAACATAATGCCACGTGTGAAAGAGGTTGCCTAACTAAATTATTACTTTTATTTTTCTCCCATTTGGAATCGCTGATTTTAATCTTGGCAAACTTGCTTCAATAATTTTCGTGTATTATAGTGAGGTTACGTTAGGTGTAATCTATTAGATATTTCTTTTTGATAGCTAAAATAACTAATTAAACAATAATTAAAGTTATATTTATAAGAAAAGAATAGATACATAATGGTTAAAATGCTTCTCAAAATTGGATTAAACATTAATGTGATCGTTTTAATGTAAACAAAATTCATGGATTTCTAGGTATTGCTTAGCGTGACGTATTTCCCTAACACACACGTGTGTTATGTTCCTAACATACGCGTGGTATATGACTCACTTTCTTAATATCGGTAGCGTTTGCTATTGTTCACTTTCGTATGGGTCGTAGGAAAATATATTTTGTATACTGTACCTATTACAAAAATAATATATTATGGAAATATTTTATTGTATAACCAAAATAAACGACTAATATAAGGTGACCAGACGTCCCGCTTTTGTTTCACCTGATCCGGTGCCCACAAAATCTTCAAAATGTCCCGCTTTTTATGGATAATCACGATTTGACGAACATAGACAGCAAAACAGTTACATTACGTTTATTGGTTAAAACAATAAACGTAAATGTAAACTTTTTAATTAATTTTCTCCTAACTTCTAAATTGCAATAAACTATATTTAATATTGGTATCCAACGGATTTATGTTTCTTTTCAATAACTAGATATCATTTATCTTAATTTAATTTGACCGTGCCAATTATATAAATAAATATCGCACACTTTATAGGTTTAAATACAAACGCTGAGTTAACATTAATTACAAGAAATAACCGTAGTTGCATCTATCTAATGCCAATCACACTTATTATGAAACAAAATTAAAATCTGTAAAATAGGGGAAGCCCATTCAACTAACAACAGCTGTTCTTGGCAATGACGAAGACATGAAAAAGATTTATTTTTTACGTATTAATTTTATCGTGCCAAAAATATACCGAGAGGCACGTAATTATTACATTCCATTAAGCATCACTTTGGAATATTAATTGTGGTATGCAAAAAGGATTAGAGGCACTAATTTTCATATGAATTTCTATTCCAGCGCTACTTGAGCAAAAGCATCTGGCTACCGATAAGCATAAACTATATTTAGATGTTGCTGCCACTTCTAAGTTACAAGATTTTCCGTAAAAGTAATTTCAGAAAAGAAAAGCAGTTAGCGTTAGCTGAAGCGCTGTTTGAATTTTATACTATTAATAAAAATCAGAGTTTTCGCTCAATGGATTGTACATCTAAAAATCATTGAAAAATTGTTCGAAAAGCCTGCTTAATAAATTATTTATGAGGGAGGGCATCCCTAATGTATCGCCTTATCGATTCTGAAGAAATCTGGCCACCTTAGACCACCTGCACCTTATTAGCATTTACAATTAACACATACTCAGTTTTTTGAATGAAGCCTGATCAATAACACATGTTAAAAGAAACAAAGTAAGCAACTGTTACATTTTGCTGATTTTGTCTGACAAATTTTACTGAATTCTAGTTTTGAAATGAGCATGTATAATTTGATTAATTTAAAAATATGTCAAAATGACCCATGTATGTAGTTACGTTACAAAAATGTATTCGTGATTGGGTTTTGTTGTTGAATTAGGTTAAGGGTTGGTAGGTGAAAAATGATTTAAAAAGAATTCACCTACCGAAAGGTGAATTTTTAAAGAACCACAAAGCACCTACCGGTAGGAACAACTTTTGTCAGAAATTCGTTACCTACCGGTAGGAACATAATAATACACTCCCTACAATTTGAGGTTATATCTTATGTTTGTCCTCCAGTTTTGCGAAGTATTCTTGGTTATTATTTTTAGTAGTGTCGTCAGGTCGGTGTTATAATAATAAATATGCGGTAGTTACTATAAATGAATTATTTTTACCGTCTATTAAACCTTAAATTAAAACTATTTTTTAGAAAACGGCGATATAAAAATTCGTTTTTTCCAGAAAGGCCGGCAGAATGCAATAGAATTCTATGTATTTTCAAATTGTAGTAAAAGGGTATTTTTTGTGCTCTCATTGTAATAGATCTATTACGATCCCAACGTTGGTGACCGGGATGGCCTTTGCATATGATGGATAGTCGTTTCCGGTTAACAGTGGCGTACCGTTTCGGAAGGATAGTTACATGAAAAATATTTCATCATATTTAGTTGTTTAGGTTTAGAAACTTAAATAGTTAAGTTGATGTGTTTACTATTGTCATTGTCAAAATGTTCTCCAGTAGATATGAATTATTCTATCGTTATAAAGTGGATCTAATATAATCTGATGGATTCTTGGGTAAATTCTGATAGTGAAAATTAGCATAAAGATCAAATGGACATACTGATAGTTTGAATTTGTAAATTAGTAAAGTATACAATTACAAGAACTTTACAACTATTATTTTTATTCGTAGAAAAAGCTCAAGTATTCGCATGTTTGATAACTTGATTCTTAAATGTTAAGATTTTATAATAATGTAGAAAGATTATCATTCCGACGGGGAATTGAACTCAGAAATCACCTCAGATAGCTCAGCGGTAGAACGTCTGCTCGGAAACCGGGCAGATCCTGGGTTCGATTCCTAGTCGGGATAATAATTTTTCTACATTATTATAACATCTTAAGATTTAAATTAACATTTATGTAATATTATGTTAATGCATACTAGCGTATCTATTTTTTAGCAACTTGACAGAAACGCAGTTTAAATGCTTATAAAAACTTTATTACAAATGATACCAACCTAATTTTTTGATATGTTGTAACTAGCAATGTTGTTAGTTACAACATTTTAGAGAATTCATCATGTATTAATCTGTAATAAAGTTTTTATAAGCCTTTAAATTGCGCTCTTGTAAAGTTGCTAAAAAATAGTTACGCCAGTATGCATTAACGACGACGAAATATTTACTAATAAAGTTTATACGTATTGCTGTGATTCCAGCACTCATAGCTGAATATAAGTCATTTGGGTTGCCTATATATTTAGGGGTTTGGATTCAACTTGACCAAATCTTAATTAAATAAATTAATTTGTTACTTAATAAGTAAAGGTTACACTCTACATCACTTGATAATAATAAGAAGTAGATTTTAAACGGATTTTCCACTTAAAGCTGAAAAATTATTTTGACAAGTTACGATTTGCATATCGTTAGGTCGATAGACTTGGTTTTTCATAATTGAAGCCATTGTAAGGTGTAGTTTTACCTGGAAATTATAAAAGGCATAGATGGAAAGGTGTATGCAAGCAATCACCACTATACTCAGAGTTTTTGTTGTTGAATTTCAAGTAAATCCCATGCTGATTTAAAGATTCATCAAATTTCGTGATAAATGTATAATTTTCATTAATCTATGCTCTTGCAGCCAAAATGTTTTGCTGCAATATTGTTAATTATATTCTAGGGCATCTTTAGCAATAGAATTTTCAAGTGGGTAGCTCTAAATAGAGAAGGTTTAGCCTGTTGAAGCTTAAAATTTGTATCGTTTGAACCTGATCTGTTAAAATGGTAAAATCTAGTTAACATTTAAAGTTTTGGTGCCAAAATTGATGTAAATATTGTGAAATAGGATGTTAGGATTCATTTAATAAGTAAAAAAGGAAGTAATAAGGTGTGACAATGTTATTATCTGTAATTTTATAAAACCAGGTTTGCCAGGAAATTAAAGATGGTTGCCATTGAATCCTGGAGTTAAATTTGCTTTTTGTTAGACATGTAAACTACCAGAATATAGGTAAAATTATCCTCGTTCCGATTATGTAATTTGTTTAAACATTTAATTTAATTTCTTAACTATAACTTGCTTATGTAGATCTTGTTAGGTTAGATGTTCAACTGTTTTTAGTAACTTACCAACTTTTGTTAGTGGAAAAATGACAATTGTCGTTTGTTTTTGAAAAAAGTATAAAAGCAGGTCGAAAATCTGGTGACTTTCTTTTTGATTTTCATAGAAAGCAGAAGCCATGTCAGATCACGCAATAATTTAATAAAATCTTCAGGTTATTTGTGTCAAACTTAACGTCAATGAAACGTCAAAAAAGTGAGGTTATGACAAATGTCATCCAAATTTAATTTGTTTAAAAAAAGTGTTAAATAATAAAAATAACATTGAACAATTAAAGTGATTTAAATAAAAACGAAAGTGAAAGTGTTAATTTGGTTTTTGGACTAATTATTTATAAGAAGAAAATTTCTGTAAAACGTATTGGAACTTTATTTCTGAATGGAAGGAATTTTAAAACAGGATATAATGGAAACTTATTGAAAATCACTAACTGATTCGATGTACTCACGTCTTGGAGAAAACATGTCCAATATTTAATAATGGTAATTATTTACAATGCAATCTTCACTGGAAAGATCACTATAAAAATGTGTGTCCACACCATCACGACGAATAAGCAGGTTTTACTGATTATTACAGAAAACTGCCAAATAATATAGTGTGTTTTAAAAATCCAAGAGTGGCGCAAAATTTTTGAATTTAAAAATTTATTTATGTCTCTTGATTCTTATTTTGGTAAATCCAATTTACATAAAAATTAATTTAAATTATTCCAAGTTTGTTAATTGAATCCATTTTAGATATTAAGAAATTTTTTTGTTTTCGTTTTTCTTTCATAAACTTTCAGTTTTCATTATTTTTATGTGTTTATTAATAAAATAATATGTTTTAAATGTTCAAAAGGAGATTTATTTGTGTCCATTAACAGAATTTAACAGGTATAAGTTGAACAATATTTTATTATTTTGTCAAGCCTGAAATTTTCTCATGCAATTTTCCTGAGCTTGTCTTTGGATTTTAAAATCATAGCCGGTGCAAATTTTCTTTTCATCACAAAGGTAAGTGGTGTTTGTTTTTGTATAACTTTTCAGTTTGCCTTGCTACCTTTAAACACAAATGATAGTGGTCTCTAACTGTTGTAAAGTGTATACTAGTACAGCGCGTATCACGATAAAACATTTATGGCGCCCGAACATGATGCTTTCTATTTGTCTTATTAAAATTTAAACCTCTCAATATATCAGTATATTTAAGTACAAATTGCAAATAGCAATCGCAAATTTAGTAATAACACTTTATGGCTTTCAATTAGCGTAAATTGAAAGCGTTGCATTACTATATTTGCAAATTACTTTTTTCTAGAAAATATTCCAAAACTTTTAAGCATACATTTTTTTATCAATTTTATTTTTGTTTTGAATTTGTATCCTTCGAAGTTTTCCACAATGAATTAATACATATAAATGTGATGTGTGTTACATCGTTTACTTGAATGACTCAAACCTCTCCTAGATTTATGATAAATTAAGGGTCTGCAAAAAGTCTTTCCTTATGACCATATAATTGAAAAATACAGTCTCGATATTGTAATTTCCGACCTAATTTATATATGATAATAATAGCAATGTATGTATTAACTACGACTATATGGGGATAAGGAATTAAAATTAAATACATAGTCAGGGTGATTTACAAAATTTGAAATCATGATGTCCTCCTCTACAATGGTAGTATCTAAACGATTCGATACAGATTCATTAACAATTTGTTCAGCTGGTTTAGTTTGCGAATTCACATTAAGGATATTAATTTGCTCTAACGCCACACAATTTGCTAGCACTTCACATTTACCTCCTCAACAGTTGGGACAGAAAGCTGAGAAAGATCGTCAATTACGTTTACCATTCTTGTATGAACTGGATTAAAAGTCTGTACCTACAATTAAATACATGCCATAATTACTGGTTTATTCATTACTCCTATAAATTTCCTTACGGGACTTACATATTTTAATCGGCTCACTTCAATTGTAGGGAGAGCAGTTGTAGCAGCCTTACGTTTAACTGAGATGGTCGATCAAAACAATCTTCAGAAAAATGTTCTGAACATAGGTAGCTCATGCCCTTTACGTCCATTCTGTCTTTTTGTGTTAATCCATGCTCCTTTTGTATGTGGATTTTTAGGAAAACTAAATGAACTTACCAACAATTAAATTATATTTAAAGTAGAAACAATTTAATTTGTAGTGATGGACTCGAGCCGAGTCGAGCCGAGCATTCCTAGAAAGCTCGACTCGACTCGAAAAAAAATTCAAGCCCGACTCGAAATTCGACTCGAAATAATCTGTTTCAACTCGACTCGAAACTCGGTTCGAAATCGAGCCGAGTCGAGCCGGTTCGTTTTGGAATCATAGTTATTTTCCAAATTCATATAGCAGTCGCGAAATCTTTTTTCTCCTCTTAGTCAGAAAACTAGCCGCTTACGGCGACAAATTGTCAAAGTCTGCCATATTGAACATAAAAATCAAAATCTCAGTAAACAAGAAGCTTAATGTTTGCACTAATTCACCACTAAGTCTATACGTTAAAACAAATCGTTGTTAACAACTTGAAAGAAATCTGTAGACTGGCTACAGATATTTACTACATATCTTTTTAAACTTTTGTCGGTTCTTTTTATTACACTTTAAACCAAAAATGTGAATTCTTAGCAAATTTCAGGTAATTTTCTTGTGAAGTAGTTAAGGTGTCTAAATAAACAATAAATGTATGTATGTAACAAAAAAAGGATTAAGGGATGATTCATTGCGGCTCCTTTTCATTACCCATCCGGTTTAAAACCAAATGTTAAACAAATTTTTAGAAAATCCCGAAATAAGTAGGTAAACCTTTTTAGATAAAGTGTTTAATTGATTTGTTGTTTAAAAAGAAGATTCTGGAATCCGGTTTGTTTCTTTGATCTTGTCCGTGTACTTACACCAAGGTGCCATTCACAATTTTAAACAAGTTTACCGTAAACAAATTGTACTGCAAATGATAGAGCAATTTTTTAAATATAAGTTAATAAATCCACGACGTTATCAACACGTTTTGAACATAAAAGATAAGATCAGATTGCAAGCAGCAACTCTTGTTATTTCAGCTGTTAAAAATTTATAAAGTGGCGTGCAGGAGTTTTACTTTTTAACATTTTGTTTGTCATTGATGAATACATTACACCCTAATAATAACGGGATAAAATAATTATATAATAATTAAAAATTTCATTGTTTTAAGTGTTATAGTGTAATGAAGCCATTTAAAGAAAAGTAATTGCGCAAATTCTTAGTTATAATCCGTTAAAGTACAAAATAGGGGAAATACTGTAAACTGTACAATTTTCTCGAGCCGGCTCGAAAAGCTCGACTCGACTCGGGCTCGACATACGTGAAGCTCGACTCGACTTGAATGAAGAATTGTCGAACTCGACTCGAAACTCGGCTCGAAATCGAGTCGAGTCGAGCTTGGCTCGGGCTCGAGTCCATCACTATTAATTTGCGAATCATTCAAAAACTCACTAATTTAGAAAAATCGAAGTATCCTAATGTTGCGGATGCGTTGCGTATCATATTTAAATGGATGACGTAACTTGGGGATATTTTGTAGATTCAGTCTAGAAACATCGATTGGAGTTAATAGAGGTTATGCGATCCGGTGAATTCGAGTTGCGTAAGTGGGCAAGTAATTGTCCGTAATTTCCACCGGCTTTACCATCGACTGATGTCCAAATGCCAGTTCAATTAGACAAAGAATAACCTATCTTTATTAAGGTTTTAAGTCTTCATTGGGACTCCATGGCCGACGTGTTCTTCTACTTGTGTCGCAGTATACCTAGATCGCCTTTGCACAAAAATAATATCTTATCGGAAGTAGCGATAATTTACGATCCTTTAAGATTTTTAACCCCAGTGGTTCTTTTAGCAAAAAGGTTGATACAGAAATTATGGATGGCGAAAATATATTGCGATGAACCTGTTCCTGAAGCAGTGATCAATAACTCAAATTTCTTCAAGTTGAAACATCCTAAACTCTCAAATTTAAAATTGTCTAGATGTATTAGTTTAGACTCGGCCCTCATAAAAGAACTTCATGCATTCTCGGATGCGTCTGGAATTGGTTACAGTGCTGTAGCGTATTTAAAGGTTCCATATCTGACGGCTCTATCAGAGTTTTCTTCGACGTGCGGGAAAACTAGAGTTGTACCTCTCAAAACAATCTCCATCCCGCGTTTGGAATTGTGCGGTGCTGTGTTGGCAGCAGAATTGGTGTAAAGTCCCATCGATGCTTTGAAGAAGCAGATCACGTTTGACGATATGATCGCTTGCAAGACTCCCAGGCACCAAGACATTTGTGATTAACCTAGTAGCTTTCATTCAAGATAATGTCGCTCCTTCGTCATGGCATTAGGTTCCGACAGCAGATAATTCGGTTGATAGTGCCTCACGTGAGCTTTTGCCCTAACAATTGCTAAATAATAGTTTGTGGTGGAAGGGACTTCCATGGCTCTCTCATCTTCTAGATTCGTGGCCACAACAGCCTTCATGCTCTGCAAGTTTTTTACACAAGAAGAACGTAAAAATTGCACTGACAGTTACTAGTGAATCATAGCCAGTTCCGATGTCCGGTGTCCACCGAAAAACATCTCGAAAACTAGAAGACTTAGGAAGCTGAAATTTCATAGGCAGGTGGGCCTTGCCCTAAAGGGTTGCATAGTATATTCTTAATCCTAAAAAACTCGAGGGGGTCTCAGGTCATTTCTTAAAAAATCATTATAGCTATATAACTCTTGAATGGCGTAAGCTACAAACTTCAAATTTTCGCAGATTATACTTGAAGCAATTTTGAAGATAAAAAAATACAAGAATTACCGGCATTTTATTCAGGGGCGGAGTAAGGTAACATTCCAGGGGGAGAAGAATTTTCCGCAAAAATAACTATTATAAAAATCTTGATTGCGAGTCGATTGATCGGGCGACTTCCATCCCTCGGGCCCTTCAGTGCCTCGGGCTGGAAATCGTCGCCCTCCTGGTATTATCATCATTCTAACGCCCTTGGTACATAAATAACTAAAAAACCAATCTTTTTGACTAAGTTGACAAATAACCACTACATCTTTTCAAAACCCCAATTTTTTTGAAATCTTTTTACAAATGTAATTAATGTGACTTACGACTGTCTACTGTTTCAACTATCTCACCATTAACATTAACTATAAAATTATTAAAAACCTCTTGATACCCACTCCATTTACCAATAATTAACGATTTAGTTTTATTTACATTAAGGTTTAATTTATTACTTCCTAACCAATTACTTATATTATTTATATCCTCATTTAAATCCCTTTAAATACCAATATTATCCGTCCCACTAATGTACACAACCATGTCGTCAGCAAACAGATGAAATTTACATTTCGTAATGACATTACTAACATCGTTAATATATAGACTAAACAAAAGGGGTCCTAAAATACTCCCTTGCGGTACTCCATAATCTATGTTCCTGTTTGATGATACATTTTGGTTACATTTCACATGCTCCCAACCCGTAATTTTTTAATTTTATTAATAATTTCTCCCTGTCAATCGTTTCGAAAGCCCGTTTTATATCAAAGAACACTATTATAATTACTCCATTGTTATCATAGCTTTCTTTCCATTCATTTATCAAATACTGTATTGCTGTTTCACAGCTAAAATTTTTTCTAAACCATGACTGATATATACGAGGTGAACTTTTTAAGTTATCTACCTAGCTATGAAAACAACTGTCTGTTAATAAAAAAATTAAACCTTAAAAAAGCACTGCCCTAGAATGCTATTTGCTATAAATGTCAACAGAGTTGTCTCCCGGTACGGCACTGGAATAAATATAAATAAATTAAATCTAAATGCATAAAAAAAAATAACTTACCACTGCAAATAAACATGGCAAGTTTTAACAAAATCGTCGAAAGTGTGTTTGAGAATATTACGAAAAAATTATAAAAACATTAACACCCTATATCTCGAAAACGAAGCGTTTACGGACATATATTCATAGGAGAAAAAAAAGCCCTAGTTTTATCCATATAATCAAGCACTTAAAGCGGCGTCATCAGTCTATAGTACGGGGAATCTCGAATCGCGCGTTGCAACGCGCTTCATGAAAATCGCGCGTTTGAATGTGTACGTGACTTATGCAATGCTATGCAGTCACTAATGTGCGTTAGGAATCGCGCATTATCTAACGCCTCATGACGTGTGCGGCGTCTAATTAACACTGTATTTTGCATTTTTGTATCAGTTTTATATGAATACTAAATAGCTGTGAAACGAATCATCTGAGTTTCCATTATTTCTTATGGAGAAATTCGCTTTGATATACGAGTGCTTTGGATTACGAGAATATTTCCCAAACGAATTATGCTCGCAAACCAAGGTACCACTGTATATTACATTCAAGTGATCCACCACTATGAATTGACATGTGTCTTTTAAGATGGCTCTTTTGCAGAAATTTATAACCACATATTTTACATTCAAATGATCTTTCATTATTATGAGTGAGTACATGTAGTTTAAAACGTCCTTTTTGTGAAAATTTATATAATAATCTCGTAGCTTAATTTTGAAGTGGTAATTATTAGATCCTAAGTAGAAAAGATGGTAGCAGAGGATATCCCAAGTGTCCGGAAGAAAAGATTAATGTTCTTTTTTATACTGTACTTTTCCAAATAAACCTTAAAGACAAAAAAGTGAAGTTTTTGTTTTTTTGAGGCCCACATATACTTAGACCTTGTTTATTTAGCCGTGTTAGCCTTCGAGTTTGACTTGCTTGTCTTACAATGTGTGGTCACCTCTGAGCACTTTACTGAGCTAGAAATATCACAAAAAAG
The DNA here is from genome assembly GCA_929113105.1 of Agrypnus murinus. Lineage (NCBI taxonomy): Eukaryota > Metazoa > Arthropoda > Insecta > Coleoptera > Elateridae > Agrypnus > Agrypnus murinus. Next base: position 92,581,450 of record OV816027.1, read on the forward strand.
GACAAACCTTGTGGTTGTGCAGATGACAGAAAATAAAGACGCAATGCGTATGCTTTTATTAATTGGTCGTGTTCGTCAGGGGCGTCCCTAGATTGGCTGCTCTTGGGCAAAGGTTATTACTACTGTCCCCAATTTTTATAAATGTTGACCCCCCTCTTTGATTAATCATATTCGTAGCAATAAAACAGACAATCAGACAACAGTTGTAAACTTTATGTTAATTTGTAACAAAAATACGTTTATTAGAAAAATAAGTACGTATAATACAATTGAGCATTTTTAACCCCAACTATTTTAATAGCACCCTATATTATTGTTCCAATAATTTCAATTTGGAGTTTGTTATCGCTGCCCGTCGCCATATAGGTAGTATAACGGTAGTATATCAACTTTAAATTCATTTGGTTGCCCGTGTGCCGTACACACTGCTGGAGACGCCGCTGGTGTTTGTTCACAATAGCTGATTGCAGTCCTGTGCTTACAAGATAATGTGTTTGATTCATATTATTATATACATTTTGTTGGAGCATTCTTATGAAAAAAGCAGCATTTTCAAAATTAAATTAGATAGTCGAACGTATACGCGTAAAAACATTTTAGTAGCCCACTGCATGAACATTTATAACCACAAATTTCACATTCAAACGGCTTTTTGGTACTATGAGTACATGTATATTGTTTCAATCTACTCCTTACAGAACATTTATAACCGCATATTGAACATTGAAATGGCTTTTCGCCACTATCAGTGGACATGTGTTGTTTATGACTACTTTTTTGTGAACATTTGTAACTACATTATATTACGTTCAAATGGCTTTTCTCCACTATGAGTTGACATGTGTTCTTTAAAACGACTATTTTATATATATTTATAGCTACATATTGCTATGATATGGTTAATTTAATTTATGAAAAATAGAAACTGTCTTGTTTGGGCGCCATAAAAATTTTATCCGGATAAACGCTGTACTAGAATAAACTTTACAACACTTGATCACAGATTAATTTATTTCTAAAAGACCACTATCAAATTTGTTTAAAGAATTGAATGCAAACTGAAAAGTTATACCAAAACAAACACCACTTACCTTTATAATGAAAATAAAATTCTGCACCGGCATTGATTTAACAAACCAAAGACAAACTCAGGAAAAATAGCATGAGAAAAATATTTAGGCGGGTCGCTCTTTGATAAAGTAATAAAATATTGTTCATATTCTTTCTGTAAAACACTATTTAGGACACACAAAATAAAGAAAAACAAAACACAAATAAATTTCTTTTGAAAACATTTAAATGGAAAATTTTATTTATTAACACACACAAAAAAATCAAATTAAATTTAAATTACCTGGAGAGAAGCGAGAATAATTATAAACAACTAAGATTACATAAACATGGAACAAAATTGAATAAATATTGGTGTCAAATGGCTTTAATGAATTAAGAATTAAGAGACAATCTAATTCCCTTTGTCCTATTTAATTTTTAATTGATTAAACCAACAATCTTAAACTACTATTTAATAACTAAAGAAATAAACGAATGAAAAATTTAAAGTTGAAGTTTGAAATTAAAAATTTCTTTTAAATTCAAAAAAATTCGCGCTACACAAAATTTAAAAGACACACAAAGTCGAATAGCAGTTTCCTGTAATTATTGGTGAAGTTACCTGGTTATATATAGACAAACTGACTTATCAAACCCATCTCCAAATTGAATTTTCATTTGTGCAGCTTGAATATAATTATTATTTTATAAAGACAATACATGAATGTTCCATAACGTGAGTACATTCTATACATTTGGTTAATTGCACAACCTTTCCAATTTCCAACCTCATTCCCATTTAAAATAAGAGTCCATAAATTTTCTCAATAATCTTTAAACCATTTAATCCACTAAACGTTCACGACACTTTAATTAATTCACTTCCACTTTAATAGTTTATTCAAATGTTACTTGTTATTCAAACTTAAAATTGACTTAATAAAAAAAAATTTAAATTTCCGTGAAATTTGACATAACCTCACTTTTTGACGTTTGAATTGACGTAAGATTTAACGCATAACCTCGAAGTTTTATCATATTATTGTGCCAACTGTCATGGCTTCTGCTTCGTATCAAAATCGAGAAGCTAATGCTCAAAATTTCGTGCTCTTTTTATAGTATTTGAAAAACAATTGAACATCGTTATTGATTTATTTAGTTCGGAACTAGAAAATCAACATCTCACCAGAAAACAATCGAACATCGATTTGAAATAAAATTTCTTAACCACATTCTTTAAAAATATTAACTTAAATGTTAAAATAAATGTTATAAACGGAAAAATGACAAATTTTACTTTCTTTTGATATATAATATGCCTTTGACAAAGCAATTAAAACTGCAGTATTTGAATGACAACCATCTTGGATTTCCTTACAATAATGGTTTGATAAAAATTCAAATACAAACATCTTCATACCTTTTTACGTCTTTTTCCAAACGTAAACTTAAACCTAAGATCCTATTAACTACTATTTACATTCACTTTGACACCAAAATCCTAAATATAAACAATATTGTATCATTATAACAAAACATGTTAAATCGTTCAAATTTTGAACTACAACGGCTGAGATCTTCTTTACAAAACTTGTTTCACTTGAAACTTCTATTGCTGAAGGTGCAGTAGAATCTAATTATCAAAATTACAGCAAAACATTTTGGCTGCAAGTTCAAAGATTAATGAAAATTATGCAATTATGCTGAAATTTGTTGCATCGTTAAACCAACATGGGATTTACTTGATATTTAAGAATAAAAACTGTAAGTATTGTGGTGATTACTTGCACCTTTCCAATTATGCCTTTTATAATTTCCAGGTGAAAAAACACCTTGCGATGGCTTCAAATATGAAAAACCAAGTCAACCGATCTATCTACATGTAAATCGTAGCTTGTCTAAATAAATTTTCAATTTTAAGTGAAAAATCCAATTAAGATCCACGTTTTATTATCACCAAGTGATGTAGAGTGTATCCTTTACTTATTAAATAACAAAATTACTCAATTTTCTCAAATTTAAAAAAATTGTTTTATGAACGCCTGTAAGTTAGGCAACCCAAATTACCTATTCAAAATTTCTTACTGTAGATAACACAGCAATATGTTACATTAAAATGGCTTTTCACCACTATGAGTTGACATGTGTTTTTTAAGATACTTCTTTTGTGAACATTTATAATCACATATATTACATTTAAATGGCTTTTCTCCACTATGAGTGGATATGTGTTGATTAAGATGACTCTTTTGTGAACATTTCTAACTACATATATTACATTCAAGTTGCTTTTCTCCACTATGAGTTGACATGCGTTGACATTAAAAAAATTGAATAAAAACGCTTAAAATTAAAAAATAAAAATAAAAAGAGAATTGGATACCATAAAAAATGAAAGAAATATGAATTATCCCAAGTAGCGATATTACATGAAAATTACGTAAAATTGCATCCCCTGAATTTCAAGAAAAAACGACACGTAAAAATGATGTAATTTTCACGTGCCATACAGATGGAATGTCAGTCTTTTCTGCAGTCTTTTTCACATGCCAAAGTGATGTACAAAGATGATCCAAAAAGGATGTATTTATTACGTGCCACCGGGAGTTAACATTCGAACCGTATGCATTCATATAAGATGATGTATCAACCATATGCTTTGTCTTTTAGATAACTATTCTCATAATATTAGGCTCATTTACATAATTTATTCCAATTTACATAATGTATGCAAACGGATTCTAATCTGCATAATTGTTCTTCTGCATTTGCATAATGAATGCAAACGTTTTCCAGTATTCAGAATCTTCATCTTAATGGCTGAATACTAATGTGGTCTTCTAAGAACTTTAACTTAATATATGCTAAGTAGGCGCATTTTATGACTATAGGATGGTATATAAACACCGGACCTCGATGAGATCGTCTTCGCTTGAGAAACTGGCATCCTGGGATACTGTTTACCTAAGTCAGAACTAACCATCAGAAAGTTTTAGAAACTGGTATCCAGGGATACTGTTTACCGCGGCCTTCCTAAACATTACTCGTTTAAGTTGAAACTGTATAGTGTTAAGTTATTATGCAAGTGCATATTGTATAGTAACAACGAATAAATACTTATTGTACTCAACAGTAAACTGTGTACAATTTTGTAACATGGACTCGTAACATTTGCGTTTTGAAATAAAGTATTATTTTAAAAACGCTTTTCAACGTCAAGAAAGGTTAATTGACGCAGTCAGTAGTATAGGCAAAAGGGCTCAAGATACCGTTTTTCGACAATTAAAAGCACCGTCGAGTTCCTGGGCTTTTAAGTCTTTATTTGCCTATCGAGTCTGCATCTGGGAACCAGCGATCCAAAGAACAAACATCGCCTGCAGACCATAGCTGTTTCCAGAGCATCACCTGTAAGTGGCATAGCCAATTCCGAAGGACAAACATTGCCTGAAGAACGCGCCGCTACTTCAGAAGCCTGATTATTGGAGTCATCCCTGGCTATTGGAGTCATCTAACGGCGAAATAAACCAATATGAAGATAGCGTAAGAAACTATCAAATAACTTAAAGTATTCATGTTAAATGCGCATTGCGCAAATAAATATCAAACAAATTTATTAAAAATCAAACAAGGTTACAAAATATTGTCATATTAAAATATCAACCAATTTAAAACTATTATATTATGTTACGTTACGTTACGTTACGTTATATTGTCAATATTGTCAAGTTATATTTTAATAAATACTGTGAAACTTTTTACTACTCTTTATTTATTTCAATATTATATTAGAAACCAATTTTAGTTGATTAATTTTAAGTTTAAATACATACAAAACCTCTTAGATTTAAGTTCACGTTGCTTGTAGTAAGCGAGACGGATTGGTGTGTCAGCTAGTGATATTTAATTTCCAGCACACTTGCAAGCAATGTCTAGGCACCTTGAATAGGCCCTTACTAACATAAAAATCTTTTTTAAATTTGTAGTATTTCAGACTTTGTTTAAAAATTCATAGAATTTCTAAGTGTTCAAGAATTTTATTTTGAAGTGCAAACGATAGTAAATCGTTTCAAGTCTCACTACTTTGTCAAACAGAATACATTTTCATGGTTAATATCGATACTTCATCCGATAGGGAAACTGAATTACCTATTCACAACAATTTTGTAAGATCTGTACCACGCCCAACCCCTAGACCAGTAATTTTACGTCCATCTAAATTGTCGATCAGCAATCAAAGCCATTCTCTCAATACTACAAAGGCACAAGCTAATCAACCTAAGCACAACCCTAGAGACCCTTTAATTAGAGTCTGGCCAATGCGTTGCCATGGTGCCCGCCATTTTATATCACAATATTTTGATTTTGGCGTCCTAATTTTATAGGCCAGTAAAATAAGACCCGTATTGGACCGTTGGTGGAAATAAATGTTGGAAAGCGGGAGATCGTTTCGATCGCTTCGTTTGAGGTCAAATATAAGTATCCTAGGTTTGCACGGTCCCTCGACTCGAGCTTACCTGAGGGCATCAAAAGAACCACGAAATCTTCGGACCTTTTTTGGTTTTTCGCTTATAACTCCAAAGCGGTGATTTCCAACGAAAACCACACTATTACAAGAATTAAAGAGCATTAAATTCTGCGTCGGATGAATATCCAACACTTTAAATTCGGTCCAGTGGTATGGTCGAAATCGACGGCCGAGAAACAACAATTTTACAAATTTTCGATTTTCCGTCAGACCGGACGCCCAGAGGTTTTCCGTATAAAAAACCCGTTGGACTAATTCTGATAGTTAATATAAGTCGAGAAATACCTACACTTTGATATTATAGAGGTTGCCGGATTAACTTAATGGCCATTTTTTTGTCATCCCCCATCATAGCAATTAGAATCAATTTATATGAAGTAGTACAGTATTGGTCACTCGATTATTTCAAAAAGGATGATTTTTTGTGTGTTATCACCCCTAAGTATTGGTAGATCAAAACCACTGTCATTTTATTTTTATTCCATTTAATTGAAATATGGCAGCCATATTTGTTTCGTGGTGCACGACGTTGCTTGCAGTTTTTTGATGTAAACGTAACTCTTGATATCTGAAGAACGGTTGATCCTAGAGACCTGCGGTAAAAATGATTGTATTGCTCATATGTCCGACTACATTTTTTAATCATAAACATAATATTGATATGACGTATCATAACGAGAACTTCAAAACCCATAAATACCAAAATAATAAAATTTTAGATTTCAAATATTTTATACTTAAACTACTTCTAAGCGTGTACGTTTAAATGGAAAATCCGCCCTAAGACTTCATTTTAATCTGGATATATGAAATATGCCCCCATAAAAGCGGAAATTTTTGTAAAAACTTTAATCTTCGGGATTAAATCACACCCATAAGTAAGCGTTCTACAAAAATTATGTTTAGATTTAAAAATGTAGTACGGCATGTGAGCAATACAATCATTTTTACCGCAGGTCTCTAGGATCAACCGTTCTAGAGATATCAAGAGTTACGTTTACATCAAAAAACTGCAAGCAACGTCGTGCATCACGAAACGGATATGGCTGTCATATTTCAATCAAATGGAATAAAAATAAAATTACAGTGGTTTTGATCTACCAATACTTAGGGGTGATAACACACAAAAAATTATCTTTTTTTGAAATGATCGAGCGACCAGTACTGCACTACTTCATATGGATTGATCCTAATTGCTAGGATGGAGAATGATGAAAAATGGCCATTAATCTAATCCGGCAACCTCTATAATATCAAAGTTTAGATATGTGTCGTTACATAAAATGGCTGCCTTGGCCAGACTCTAATTGAAGGGTCTCTACACAACCGCAAGTACCACCGCCACCTATTATCCAGCACTTTGGAGACTACCCTCGCTTTCATACCAGCCTTTTAAATGAAATTCCAACATATGACATAAACCCCGTCGAGTTATCCGAAGTTATCGAGTTATCGAATATCTTCGAGCTGTAGAAGACATTTTCTGTCAATTTTGGCAACGACAAGACCCAGCATCATACATAAATAAACTCTTACTTTCTTCAGCCCGAAACCGATTACAATTGAATAAGTATTCTAATAGAAATCACAGGGTTCGAATTCAGATACAGACTTGCTGCATCTGGTCTCCCATTAGAACCCTGACAAAAGTTATATAACACATCACAGTTGATGCCTAAAACTAAAACATATAATGAAAAAAAATTAGTGGCAATTCTATAATGAAGTAGACGAAAATAAATGTTCAAAACAACTAAAAAAGTACAATTTTAACAAAACAAATAAGCTAGGTATTACCAGACAAATAACAAGCTAATTAAATATCAATTAAATTAGACTATTTACCTATCACGTTTAGCCGAGATAGATTTAAATGAATCTGCGATAATTATTATTGAATTTGAAGCAACTTTCAAGTGAAACCAAGGCACTAAACATTTTGTTTATCAGATAATACTTTTCGGGTCCTAAGTGATGGTGAACTGAAGGTAAGGGCTGAGGTAATAGAATTATATACAGTAGCTACATCAATTCTAAATGAGCTTTTTGTTAAGCTTAGAGTATGTGATGGAGAAGCAATTTTCCCTCTAAATCTTAAGTTAAAAAGCTGAACGTCATTTCAAAAAGTTATTTTGTTGTGGAGGTCGGTGGCTTACTAGATCTTATTATTCTATAATAGAAACAGACAGCTTGCAATATTCTCCTATTCTTCATGTTAAGCCAGTTAATTTCAAGTAACCCCCTGACGGGCTCACACCTAGTGAGTACAGGGGCTGACAACCCGAGGTACCCTGGCTTACTAGATCTTATTATTCTATAATAGAAACAGACAGCTTGCAATATTCTCCTATTCTTCATGTTAAGCCAGTTAATTTCAAGTAACCCTCTGACGGGCTCACACCTAGTGAGTACAGGGGCTGACAACCCGAGGTACCCTAGCTGGACCTGTCTATACTTCAACTAGCCTTACGGACAGGCCCCTCTCTTTTCTATCTTTCTATCTGGTCTCCCTTGACCAACTCTTGTTCCTTCCTTGATTATTTAATTTTCCTTTTCTCCTTTTACTCGATGGAATTTCTTCGACGACAACTTGCAATGGAAAGGCTTACGAAACAATATAAAATTTGATTTAGACACAAGAGCTGGCGCTGTGGGGTGTAGCTTCACCTCTCGAGGTGGAGTAAGCTGCCGTAGGCCCCCGGCCTGGCAAGCGCTAGGGAGGGTGCCCACGTCGTTGTAGACGTGGGATCTCAGAAGACTTTTTAGTTTGTAAGGGACAGGAGCTCTAGGGAGTTGAGCCCTCCTCCCATTGGAGCATATCCCGGTGCAGCAAGGGAACTCGTTGGTGCTGGCGGAGATTCCGTCGGAATGGGTACATCCCACCAGGGCAGCCCCTCTAGTCAGGGATCAAACACAACATGTCAAATCCTAATGAAATTGGAAACAATCCTTTTATCCCATCCCCTATCATTCCCTGTTGCGATATCCCTAACCCAAATATTGCTATTAGAGTGGATGAGGGATTCACATCAATCTCCCCTCAAGTTTCGAATACTGCGGAAGACCCGCTAGTAGTTGAAACAGAAGAGAAAAGTAAGAGCAAAAAAAGGAAAACTGTACTCTACGGTGCAGAAGAGTCGTACAGCAGTGCTGTCCCGATGTTCTTGGTAGTGGAAGGTTAAAAATGATGATTTTTCATGATCCTTTTAAAATCAACACAAGTTTATTCAGTCGCATGCTGGTGACGTTAAGAATATTCGAAAAGTTAGAGAAGGGTTGTTAGTGGAGACTGATATGTTTAAAGTTTCTGTCTGTCCTCACCAATCATTAAATCTTTGTAAAGGAGTAATCTCATGTAACGGTTTGGTAAATTGTACTACAGAGGAATTTCAAGCTTCGCTGAGCAAATACAATGTAACAGTAAGCTGGGGATTGGTTGCTACCTACAATAGCAGCCAATCATTTTCTACAGCGAGTAAAAAGTTTTACTTGTTACTCACCGTCAACGTCTTTTAAAATACCAGGACACAAACAACGAAAAGTTACTTTTAAGAGTTACTGACTTGTAAAACTGACAGCTGACCTGTAAAAGTTTTTATTTCATACTGTGTCACATTTGTCAGTTTTACGTCAACCTTTTTAGTCCAGAACATGCGATTTTACGGTCTAGTATGCCTGTAAAAATTTTACAGTCACTTGTGACTGTAATAGTTATTTACGTGCCAAGTTTTGTAAATTAATCTTTACGGGCGAGCTGGAAAGTTTGTGGGGCGAGTGACGAAGGAGCGAGCCTCCATAATCCAGCGAGCCCAGTAACGATTAATTGCAAAGCGTGTCGCGTACAGACTTTTATTTGCACATTCACCAGCATTTTTTTATGAATTGTACATTTTTTATGAAAAGACATTTTGGAATCAAAGGCGGTAGCACAATTTATACCTAGGCGTTGCCATGATGTTGTGGTTAAGCAACACATTAGTTGCCATAGCTTTTTGTTGATGAGCATTGTAAAATTTTACAGGTCTCTTTTAGGAGCACGTAAAGTTTTACAGGTCTGTGGCTGTAATTACTCATTTACTTAGTTACATAAAGGCCTGTAAAGTGGCATTTACATAGAAGGGGGAAATAAAAAATTTTACGGGACGCAAATACAATCAATCAACTGGACAATGTTTTAGTACGTAATCAGTTACCATGGAAACTCGTTCTTCATAGATGTCCATATTTTGCATTCGGAAATTTATTTTATATATATTTTTTAAATTAAACCAATATTCCAATAATTGCAGTATGAAATAAAACGCATTACGTCATACGTCCTGGAAATGGTCTTACAGTCTCGTTTCGATGTTCCGGACTCGGCTCTTTCGTCGGCTTGTCCGTAACATCTTACTCGACTGTAAAATTCCATTTCCAGGACTTATAAAGTAAATTACTATTATTTTTTACTCACTTGTAAACGTCATTTTATGCGACGGAATACAAACAACGAAAGGTTACTTTTACAAGCTACTGACTTGTAAAACTGACAGCTGACCTGTAAAAGTTTTACAAATTAGTAGAATATGACATTCATAGACCAATTGTCATAATAACCTCTACGACTACGCACACTTCCACGGCTAATAAAATTATTAAAAAGTGTAACATTTTATTGTCATTGTTAGGATTAGGGCCAGGTTTTATAGATACAATAAATGTTGTGTGTTGTTTACAAATGAATAACAAATAAAATATTATACGCAAGGTAACTGCTTTTACTGGCTCAAGAAGGTGACAGGCTCGACTGATGTCGGCTCGTCAGTCATTTCCTTCTATCGCCAGTAAAAACAGGTTTACCTAGCTAATAATGTAAAATACCATTTCTACCCACAGGTGAGTAAACTTCAACTTAATCACTTAAAAACATCAAGATGGCACCCTTTTTTAATTAGAGGTTTGGATAAAATATTTTTACTGCTTTTTAGCGTAGTAACTGACATCCTTTGAATTATACTGCAAATTTTATAGTTTTCTGAAAAGGGAAATAAATTTGAACAATCCTGAGTAAGAATAAAAACAACCTATTAAATCGTTGACTCATTCGAAACATCAACAAAAAAAATCATAAAAATGGAGTTACTGCTTTTTAGTTGGAGACGGCAGGATAATAGTAATATTAAAAGTTTTTACTTCTCTTTATCAGTTTTTTTTTATTTATTGATACATATACAAGTAACCACCCTTTACAAAAATTACTTAACAATAGTAATCAAATATAACAATCAGAATTGTACCATAGTTGCAGGCGCGGATCGACGGGGGGGATATGAGGGAAATTTCCCCCCCAAGATTTTTAATCTCATATACTTTAGTACTATATGTAAAAGTAGTTAATGTTTATTAAATATTGTGCAATATATAACATTTATAAATAAATATACATAGGAAAAAACAAACAATGTTTGTTTAATTATTATTTATTTAAAACAATTATTTTTCCAAAAATTTCCCCCCCAAAGTAATTCTCTAGATCCACCCCTGATAGTTATATAGATGTGTATAACAGAAAGGGTAAAAAAGAGAAATTTGCATAACAAATAAGGGATCAATTTAAACTAGTATTATACTTCAAAAAAGTAATAATAAGTATACAGTGCGTACCAAATGTATGGAACCGGCCTTGTTATTTCAAAACTATTCAAGCTAAATTGATAAAATTTCCTATGCATGCTTTTTACAAAGCGTCCTATTATTTCCACAGTTTTATTATTTTTTTAATTGACAAGGTCGGGAGCTGCACAGCCAACTTGATTTTTTTTAAATAGGAAGGGGGCTCAAATCGCATACCGTTTGAAAGGTATTTTCAAGTAGAATTCAGCGACATGCACTTGCCATAATTATCTCTAAAGATAACTTCGCTATTGTAAATTAAAGATTGGGAGTAGGTATTAAATGGATAACTAAAGAGCCAGTTAGCATGGGGTACAATGAATTGTTTTATGGTGTTTAATCTTTAATGTAACATCAGATTCTTGAAACCGTGTTTTGAGTTTATGAAGTGCATCTAGTACAAGAATGGAACATTTATAAGTGATGCTCAAACTGTTCCCCATTCGACTCTTGGCAGTAATAAATTCGATTAGAAAATCCTTCTATTGAATTTCTATACGTTCTTTTTCTGTAAGATGCTCCATAATTTAGCACTTCGGGCACAGTTTTAAGCTTTTGACGTTCGGTAAACAACATAAACTAACCATTGTTCTCAGCGCTAACTGGATCTTTCGTTATCCATTTAATACCTACTCCCAATCTTTAATTTACAATATCTTTAGAGATAACTATGGCAAGTGGCATGTCGCTGAATTTTACTTGGAAATACCTTTCAAACGGAATGTGATTTGACCCCCCTACCTATTTATAAAAAATCAAGTTGGCTGTGCAGCTCCCGACCTTGTCAATTAAAAAAATAATAAAACTGTGGAAATAGGAGGCTTTGTAAACAGCATGCATACCAAATTTTATCGATTTAGCTTGAATAGTTTTGAAATAACAAGGCCGGTTCCATACATTTGGTACGCACTGTATAAGTAATTCACAATAATAGAAACATAATAGTGAAGTTCCGTATTCAATTTACAATATCAACGAAACATAGGTTCACAAAGAATCAAAAATTTATTTATTTTTTATTTCCTAAAGGTCTCAAACAAAAAAGTTCTTGTTCTGATATAACAATAAACGAGTCGACTACAATAACATAATTTAATTTTAACATAAAAGAAATTACCATGTTTTGTACATAAGTTAAACGTAGGAAGACAATAAAAAAGCAATTCATTTTTCAAAAAAAGGTTGGACCACTTTCTGGACAAGATTTTCTCACAAATATATAGATTATACATACATAGGTGCTTTCTAATGGACTGGTCCAATTTTATAGATCAGATCAGTTCATAAGAGAAAATAATAATTTTCCAATGAAACAAACTTTGGATCACAATTCTGACAAATCACAAAACCTAGCCTGTAGATGCAAAAAACAAACAACTATTTCATTGCTGAATGCTGAAAGTGCAATTTTGATGCATTGATGAATGATTTCAATGTAAATAAATGAGGGGAAAAAATATATCAAAGGTTTTTTACAGGAAAATTTAATTTTCCTAACATTCACAGACACATACAGGAGGCTAATCACCACTATGAGTGAGCATGTGACTTTTCAAATGTGTTTTCTTTGAACATTTAAAACTACAAATATTACATTCAATTGTGAGTGAGCATGTGTTTTTGCAAACTTGCTTTTAGTGAGCATTTAAGACTGCAAATATAACATTCATATGATTTTTCACCACTATGAGTGAGCATGTGCCTTTTCAAATTTGTTTTCTGTGTGCATTTATAACTACAAACATTACATTCAAATGGTTTTTCACCACTATGAGTTAGCATGTGGTTTTGAAAATATCGTTTTAGTGAGCATTTATAACCGCAAATATTACATCCAAATGGTTTCTGGGCACTATGAGTGAGCAGGTGCTTTTGTAGATTTGTTTTTAGTAAGCATTTATAACTACAAATATTACATCCAAGTGGTTTCTCGACACTATGAGTGAGCATGTGCTCTTGCAAATTTATTTTTAGTGAGCATTTATAATCACAAACATTACATCCAAATGGTTTCTCGACATTATGAGTGAGCATGTGCCTTTGTAAATATGTATTAAGTGAGCATTTATAATTACAAATATTACAGCCAAATGGTTTCTCACCACTATGAGTGAGTATGTGCTGTTGTAAATTTGATTTCTGTGTGCATTTGTAACCACAAATCTTACATTCAAATGGTTTCTCACCACTATGAGTCATCATGTGCTGTTGTAAATTTGCTTTCTGTGTGCATTTGTAACTACAAATCTTACATTCAAATGGTTTCTCACCACTATGAGTCAGCATGTGCCTTTGTAAATTCGTATTTAGTAAGCATTTATAACTACAAATATTACATTCAAATAGGTTCTCACCACTATGAGTGAGCATGTGGTTTTGCAAACTACCTTTTAACGAACATTTATAACTACATATACTACACCCAAATGGTTTTTCACCACTATGTGTTAGCATGTGCCTTTGTAAATTGACTTTCTGTGTGCATTTATAACTACAAATATTACACCCAAATGGTTTTTCATCACTATGAGTGAGCATGTGTTTTTGCAAACTTATTTTTAGTGAGCATTTATAATCACAAATATTACATCCAAATGGTTTTTTGACACTATGAGTGAGCATGTGCTTTTGCAAATTTGTTTTTAGTGAGCACTTATAAACACAAATATTACACCTAAATGGTTTCTCGACACTATGAGTGAGCATGTGCTTTTGTAAATTTGTTTTCTGTGTGCATTTATAGCTACAAATATTACATTCAAATGGTTTCTCACCTGTATGAGTGAGCATGTGGTTTTGCAAACTTCCTTTTACTGAGCATTTATAATTACAAGTGTTACATCCAAATGGTTTCTCACCACTGTGAGTGAGCATGTGCTGTCGTAAATGTGCTTTCTGTGTGCATTTGTAACTACAAATTTTACATCCAAATGGTTTCTCACAATTATGAGTGAGCATGTGCTGTTGTAAATGTGTTTTTTGTATGCATGTGTAACTACAAATATTACATCGAAATGGTTTCTCAGCACTATGAGTGAGTTTGTGCCTTTGTAAATTTGTTTTCTGTATGCATTTATAATTACATAAATTACATTTGAATGGTTTCATTATCAAGTGGTTGTGGTATACTTCTTTTGAATAATTGGTTATAATCACATGCTTTATTTAGTAGCATAAACATGCAATAAATTTGAAATTTGGCTGTTAAAAGAAAATTTAGAAGTATACGTTATACATTCAAACTTTAAGGTGGTTTCCATTACTAATTTATGTTAGCGCTAACAGCTTTGCTATCAACTACAAACAACCAATTTTACAAACATTTCTTTTCTTATTTTTTTATCCTCTTCTTACAAAAAACGCACTATGAGATAGAGTTGTACCATAAAACACTACATTTAACACTTCAAGGCTTTTAAATAGATAAAAAAACAAAATAATTCACTTATAAAATTACAGAGTGCTGCAAGTCAGTGTTTCCCGGTGTTTCCATTCAAGATTTGACATAGGACACATCTGACCACCATAGTCTATAATAATATATGTGTTGCAGCACCTTTGACTAATGGTGAGCTAAAATATTTTGCAACATTCACAGAAACACTTATAATTCATCGAGATGAAAAAGCAAAGCAGAAAAATATTTTCACTTAATTATTAAATACTTAATATCACTTAACTTACTTAAATACTGTAAGTTATAAATTCATACAATTAATGTTATAATAAGAGGTTTTTTATTATTATACTGGAACGTGTGCTGACGCTTTTACATGAGTGTAGAGAGAGGATTGAAAGGGGCTACGCTACAGTGCGTTCAGAAAGTACTTATCGCCTAACCTTCTATTTAGAGTCTATACAGGGTGATTCATTTGCCTCTGTACAAACGGTGGCATTGAAAACTAGATTTAGGGTCCTATTCTGTATCTTATAACATGCATGTTATGGAACAGTACGCGAGTTTCGTTTGTGTTCAAATGAAATGAGTTTTTAAAAAGATTTTTGTTTTCTCTGGATCTTTATTGTAAACCAGCAGAAGTAATGACAATTACAAAACACAAGAATATAAATGCTCGTTAGAGCTTAGTTGTAAACTTAACTATGAACTGATCAAAACTTAATGAATCTACTGTCTAACATTCTATATATATGATTCTCTTATCTAAATAAAATACTAAGCAGTTCTCACGAGAAAGGTAATACAATCTTGTCTGCATGATAAGCAATTCTCATGAGAAAGTTAATAGTACATATTAAGCAGTTCCCATGAAAGATAATACAATATTACCATGAAATGTAATATGATCTTATCTGCTTGCTTATAGTAAGCAGTATTTCTACGTAGCTCGCGTTACGTTACATACGACGGTTATTCTGTAACTTACAGCGAGTAAGCTAGCAGTTGTTAAATAACATGTTGTATGTTATAGCGGTTGTTACATTACGGCTGCTTTCGACTTGCTGTTATCGTAGTAATATGGAAAATTTGAGGTTAGATACGTAGTTTGAAAAACAGTGCAATGATAAAGATAAAGAAACTCTCGGAAACTTTTGGGTCGTTGTATATACAGAAAAGTTCATCTAACTATGAGGATAGTGCAGCGGCACCGCCAAGCCAAGCTCTGGATGACATCACCTCAGGTGTACGCGAGTGCTGTTGTCTATTGAATTACTATGGTATATACTTCTAGTAGAATGAACCCCTAAGTATAGGGTGATCCAAAATGATTGAGGACTGTTTGAATTTACCGCCACGGTAAATTATTGTCACGTTGGCAACATGAATACTTTTCGGATATTCTTATCCTTCTTTTATTTTACAGTGGCTTCTGAAAAGTAATATAGCTTATAAACTTCATTCATTTTAAATAATAAACTTACTTCATAATAAAATATTCTAACAAACCGTAGTTCTGAAAAAAACTGTTTTGTAAAATAAGAAAACAAGCGAAATAAAGCAAAATTCAATGAAAGTCCAGAACAACGTGGCAAAGCACAACGATGTAAAGTGTCGAGTTGCCGCTGTATTTGACGCAACATATTTCAATAGTGCTACAAACAACGTGAAATACACTAAAACCTAAGGCGCCAAATTCAAACCATCCTCACTCAATTTGGATTTCACTGTATATTATTAGAACTAGGTAATAATATGGATTTAATCATATTAAATGAACCTCAGCGAATGAAAGTAATTTTTTAAAATTAATTTTATAAATATGTAAATTTTGTAACCTTTTTATGTACTTTTATGTACATTTACATTTAATAACTAAAACCACAACGAATGAAGTAAAGATCCAATGTAAAGATCACAAAGCTAACATTTTATTCTACTATATAATCCTAAAAACATCCGCTTCTACTGTTACGCTACAGGTACCGTAAATATATACACTTTACAGAATAAGTTTTTCATAACGACCGTTATAAGACCATGTTAGATAACATAATGTTACCATACATAATGTATTATAATGTTCAGATACAGAATAGGACTCTTAATTTCACGAAGAAATGTTCATACGTAGGATAAAAGGTTATAATGTAGGTTCTATCTTTCTTTGTTAAAAAGTTATACGGCTTTTAAAATAATTATCTCTTTGAACACTAAGGAGGAATCATATTTTAAGAAAATCAAAAACATTTACTATTTACTAAAAAAACAGAAAGCAATATTTAGACCAGGGACTGGAACAGGAACCCAGAAGAACCGGAATCGGAACCGATTACTTTTAAGGAACCTAAGCCGGAATCGGAACCCTTACTAAAATCCCTGTTAATGTTAAGATGAGAACCCGAACCGTTATAAATTTTCGGTTCTACTGGTAAATAAAAGAAATAGTTCAACATTCTCCAAGAATTCTCCCAACAGCGCTACCAATCACTTGATGTTGATACTAGAACCACTTCCACTATATTGGTAGCCATGAATATTTCTAAACAAATTTCATCTCGAAAAAAATTTACAATTAGCCGCGTTCGGTATTTCACATATGTTTACTCCTAGAGCCGAAAGAACAAATATATTTATCACCCATGTTATAAACAATACATTAACCTAACATGCATCGACTCTCAGTTATCAAGGTCATATTTGTTTGGAAATGTTTGAAGCTATATATCAATATAAAATGTGACGTTATTACTTTTGCTTCCGAAACCCTTATGGAACCTAAAAATCCTAGAACCGGGACCGGAACCTTAATGTTTAGAAAATTAAAATTGAAACCGGAACCGAAACCCTTATTTTGAATTTCCAAGAACCGGAACATATATTTGTAAAGTGCCTGATTTAGACTACAGTAACCTTCTAAATATTAGTCCATTCTCCTGAATGCACAACCGACAACGACAAACTAAACTCTCTTGCAAGCGTAATAAATTCATATTATTTCTAATATGAGTTGCAGCATCTCGAATCCTCTGCAATAATTAAAGATGATCATTTATTGCTACGGCATAAACAAGTTTCTTGAAGTGAGCTCATAAGTAAAAATTGCTAGGATTTAAGTCGGGTGCTCTAGGTGGCCATGCTGTAAGATCTCCGTTACCATTTCACGTATTTGGAAAACGAGTATGCAGCCATTCGATCACTTGTCTTCCTAGATGTGCCGTAGCCCCATCATGCTGATACCAGATATCTTGCATCAGGTGGAGTGCAAGGCATGCCAAAAGATCAAAAAATGTGGTGCTCAAGAAGTTACGATACCTCTCTGCATGTAAAGTTTCATTAAATACATTTAAATAAACCTCACCAAACATTTACACTAAATCTCTGTTGGAAATTAGTGGTTCTGGTCGCATGTGGATTGTTGAGAAATTGGATTCAATTGACCATAGAATTTCTGAAATAAAGTTGTCATCTCGGCAGTGACAAAAATCTAATCAATGTTGAGCATCTCCGCGATGCAATGCTTGTACAGTTTGTCGATGATAAGGATGCAGCCTTTCGTGATGTATTGCTCGCTAAACAAAACTTTGTGATAACCTTAAATTTTGTGATATGCGCCTGGTACTAGTTTCCGTTTGTTCAATTACAGCATTCATAACTTTTTCAAAATCTTCAATATTTATACCATCCGGGCAAATGGATTTAGGAGGAGCGGCAGTACCAGTCATGGAAAGTTCTCTAAATGATGTACTGAATACGGAATGTGACGCGTGACGTCTATTAGGAAATCTATTTACAAAACCCATAGATAAAAACAATGTCCGCATATTCTTCGTTAGAAACAGGAATGATTCATTGCTAAGTAAAATTGCACAAGTACAATTCTTAACAAATCGTGGTAGAAAGTTTAGACCTAACAAACTATTTTTGATAGGTGATTAATTTTTACTAAATTCTGTTATGCTAAACCACAGCTGCTACGTTTTTTTAACTTAAAAATTTTAAAAGCCCTATAACTTTTTAGCAAAGAAAGATAAAACCTACATTCATATGAACATTTCTTATGAAGTTACATCAAGTTTTCATTGCTAACGTTTGTACAAAGGTTAATAATTCACCCTGTATACATAAAGATGTGTAATTCTCGGTCTGGCTCTGGGAGGCTAAATCATTAAATAACTGTGTTGTATTAAACTACCGGGTTTCGATTTTAATTGCTTTTTGACCCGTCAAATTCAAAAACTACTCTGGGGACAGGTAGCAACTTTTGACAGGTAAATACCATCCTTGTATAGACTCCGCCGGCTGTTATTTTTAGAATAACCTCAAAGTCTTTTTATATGTGATAGATAATTAATTATTTACAATTTTTAAATATTGATGATAATTTTAAAATATATTCTTGAAACATAAATGTACATGGACCTAGTAAATGTATAATTACATATACAGGATGTATAGTAATTGAAGGGTTTTGGCTAAACGTATATAGGTGGAATATACGAGGGTGGTTTGATAAGTCAGTGACTTTTTGTATTTCCCGCGCAGTTTAACTTTAAACGCAACACTGCTAGAGTCACTGCATCTAGTCACCTAGGCCAGCTGGTCGATCAGAATAACGCAAACTGCTGCCATATTGGGGCAGAGAAGGGTGATTTTTAATAATGGGCAAATTAAAACCACGTTTTACGTGTTTGACATATTAGAAGTTTGATCTTTCAGAATAAGAAAAACCTTTTAAAGTAAACGTGAATTTGATTAAATTCAATACAGAACAAATAATGAACAATCTCGTGCTTTGTTTTCCCCAATATGGCGGAGGTTTGCGGTACTCTGGTCGAGCAGCTGGCCTAGCTAACTAGATGCAGTGACTCTAAACACTGCTCCCGTCAACTGCCATCTATGAATAGACTACTGTAAAATTCTGAGAAGGCTGCACCATTTAGTTTGTGTTTGACAGCCATTGAAAGCAAACAACCTCGTGAATTTTAACAAAAATGGAAAAAAGTGAATTTGGTGTGATGATTAAGCATTATTCTTTGCGTAAAAAACCGTCACCGAAACCAAGGAAACGCTTGATAAATACTATGGGGACTCTACACCATCAATTTCAATGGTTAAGAAGTGGTTTACTGAGCTCAGTTGTGGTCGTACCAGCACAAGTGACGCCGAACGTTCAGGTCACCCAAAAGAGGTCGTCACGCCAGAAATCGACGATAAAATCCATGGAATGATATTGGACGATCGGAGAATGAAAGTGCGTGAAGCCACCTCACGCACTTTCATTCTCCGATTGTCCAATATCTGTCCAAGGCTGTAGGAGTCTCAACTGAGCGGGTATATCATATTTTACATGAATATTTGGACATGAAAAAGCTATCCGCGCGATGGGTGCCGCGATTGCTCACAGTCGACCATAAGCGCAACCGTTTGACCACTTCAAATGAGTGTTTGGCGATGTTCAGCCGCAATCCGAACGAGTTTTCGCGGCGTTTCGTTACCCTATACGAAACATGGATTCATCACACTGCACCAGAGACCAACGAACAATCAAGACAGTGGGTTTCTCCGGGTGAACGTGCACCAAAGAAGGCCAAGGTGGGTCTGTCGGCCAACAAGGTCATACCCACAATTTTCAGGGATGCATGCGGTGTCATTCACATCGATTACCTTGAAAAGGGTAAAACGATCACTGGCGAATATTATTCAGAGCTTTTGGACAAATTCGATATTGATTTGAAAGAAACGACCGCATTTGGCGAAGAAAAACGTGCTGTTCCATCAAGACAATGCACGGGTGCACACGTGTGTAGTCACCATGGCAAAAATTCATAAATTGGGCTACGAACTGCTACCCCATCCAGCATATTCTCCAGATTTAGCTCCCTGTGACTATTTTGGTCAAGAAATTTGGGTCAACTGAAGAGGTCATCACTAAAACAAACGCCTATTTTGAGGATCTTGCGAAAACCTATTATTTGGATGGAATAAGAAAATTGGAAAAACGCTGGACTAAATGTATCATCGAGTTAAAAGGAGACTATGTTGAGAAATAAAACGCTTATTTGCCGAAATAAATATCTTTTATTCAAAAAAATCACTGACTTATCAAAGCACCCTCGTAGTAGAGCAATTTTTGTTACAAATATACGATCTTGTACGTTTTTTGTAGTTTAATTGCAGCTATGCAAATGAATAATTTCGGGATAAGGACATTTCATGTTTTTAATATTTCGTTTTACAGCAATTTTAACTGTTGATTGATTTTATTAAGCTACCGATTTACTTATTATTTCTAACGATGTACAAGATTAAATATAATTCAAATTGATTATCATTAACAACGATTTGCAACCTATAATAATACGGAACTGTAGTAGTTGTAATAATAACAAAAAAACTCTATTTATTATGTGCTGTCATTGTTTAGCCTACTTTCTGGCACATTTATGTATTTATTACTACCTATAAACAGTTTAGTCTTTCTTCGGGCATAGACGAGTTGCGCTTATTGTTAGTTATTTTGATAATCCCGTAGTCCACTTGCGCCGGAATCATTTCAGGTACATAAAATATTAGGGCCGACTTGCGCTTGTTGCTGACCCATGGGAGCTCAGCAGGTGATACCAAGAAGTATTTGCACTCCATATATCCCAATATCGGGATGGGGAATATAAAAACTTTTATTAAAATCTGAATGAAAAATTCACAATTAGTTGTTCTTGTACTACAGCTTCCGCACAGCACACATTTTTGGAAGAAACTTTGAAGAAGCCCCAATATACTTAATTAGCTACAAGATAATCTAAATATTGCGTTAACCTTGAATCGTCGATTAAAATGCTATTGGTAAAATCAAATGCAAAACTGTCTACACCTGCTTCTGGTTTTAGAAATGTCAGTCCCATTGTCCATCTTAAAATATTTCCAGTGACTGAATCAATGAGTGGATCATTTGATGTTTACAGTTGTGTCGTGACTGATTTATTAATTTTTACAAATTTACATCTATGTAACTTCTTACAAAACTGAATTTTAATAGAGGGGTGGTTTTCACCTCCATTAGAGGTGGTTTTTATCACTATTAGTGCTGTTGAAGTAAAAGAGATTATAAAGAATTTTCCTGGAATACTAGTATATACCTAAATCGACTCTACAGCCATTGGCGCAAGTAGACTATCGGATTAACGGGCCTTTTCGGCCATCCGGATTAGTCCAGGTAATATCGGCGCAACTGGGATATACTCCTTTTCTTCTCCTTTTTCGAAATCCTTGGTACCCATTCGGGTGTCGGGTTCAGTTTAAATAGTAAACATCTTTTTGCTTGAAATAAACTAAATGAATGATCAGTTTAGAGATAATAACTCCACCAGACACCAGGACTGTCTTCAGTTTGCTTAATTTCCCGGATGCCCAATAATTTTTAGTGAAAATTTATTTTTGAGATACTGCGGAGTTTTATGCATTTTTGCCTTCTGCCTTTATTCATATGTTACCCATTAAGCCAAAACCCTTTATATATAAATATGTACCTTGTATAACTTCTTGGGTTTTTGGTTGTACCTCATATACTAAACCTAAATCCCAAGAATTTTGTAATTATATGTAATTATTAATGATAATAATACGTGAACAGTAGATTATTAAGGAATAATAATAATTATAGTTAGAAACATTAGAAGTATTATTGTTTAAAGAGTTTCATTAATTTATTTATACACATATACGGCACTCGTAACTTGGAAAATAAATAGACATTAAGAAACGGAAATTTAATTTGCAAAAGTATTATTGAAAGCAAATAATACGTATATCAACTAATATTTATTTATTAATTGTTTTTTTTATAATATAAAAGAAACAATTTTGGTATATAACTTTTGGTATATGCAATTACTAGATAGGCTAGAACAGCTCTGCGCAAAATTACGTGTTATTCTAAAGGGGCCTCGATTTTGCATTTCAAGGTCATCCGCGGGCCAGCCAGACTCGCGACCGCGCTCGCCATTAAGACCATCCGCGATCCATTGAACTATATATAACTGGAATGGATGCCTTGTGTAAATAGCTGAGACAAATGAAATTTTATGCAACCCGCCACAATGTAGGATCCTCATCCTTTTCAAACTCAATGATTCAAATTAAACATTTGGTCGCACACAAAATAAAACTTAATCTACGTTAAAAATCAGCAAGAAGTTTCACCACGTGTCCTTATAATGCAGGTAACATAAGTTAGAAAGAAACGGGAATACTACATTCTTGTCTGTTGCCCCTGACACAACGTTTTCTGATTTAGGGTCCTATTCTGTATCTTCTAACATACATGTTATGGAACAGTAAGCGTTACGTTACATACGACGGTTATTCTGTATCTTACAGCGATGTTAGCTAACAGTTGTTAAATAACATGTTGTATGTTATAGTGGCTGTTACATTACGGCTGCTTTCGACTTGCCGTTATCGTCGTAACATGCAAAATTTGAGGTTAGATAGTTTGGAAAACAGTGCAATGATAAAGATAAAGAAACTCTCGGACACTTTTAACTCGTTGTATATACAGAAAAATTCATCTAACTACACTCAAAGAAAAAAATAGGTTGATTTAACAAAAATGAAGATATACAATTTGTTATATTTACGCATCAGAGGTTGTTAAACATCGCATCTTTGCTGTTGAAAAACTCAAGAAGTAGTTGTTTGCACTTTATTCAATTTAACATATAGTTTTGTTATATTACAAAACGGCATTGTTAAAAGATTATTGTTTTTGTGATTTTACAAAACGTTTTGTTGAAATACATGTATTTTATTGCTAAAAAGACTTTTTTTTGTAAAAGCTATTACTAGTAATTGTAGATAAACAAAAATATGGCTCTATTTTATATATTTCATATTTTTATTTTTATTATTATTTTTATATATTTACAAAAGAAAACGCATATTGATTTAAAAAACTTTTTTATTTACTTAACATACAAACATTACTAATTATAAATTTTTATTTCAATAGTTGAAATGATGCATACATCAACAGAAGCATAATAATTCTTTATTATTAACACAAAATAATTATTAGTTGATTTTAATACTTCAAAGGATTGGAGATGAGATTTAAATTTTCCTATTCTATATTTTCTGCATAGAGATATAATATAACAATCTTCCTTGCTTTGTACAAAATTATGTATAATTGTGCAAAATAGATGTATATAACACTTTAGATTTACCCTTGAATAACTCAAAGAACTGCTCAAATCCCCATCTACTTAATAAATCTTTAATGCAGCGGATTCAAATTCGGTTAATACACTTTCAGATGTGGTAATTCCACTTCCACTTGCAAATATCTGTAAATTTTGTAACCTTTTTATGTACGTTTTATGAAATCAATTTAATTAACTACTTATTTAATAAATAACAATCACTTACTATACACTTAACAACGAAAACAACAACGAATGTAAAGTGTTAGTTTCCCTGAAGCAAGTGTTATAGTAGTTCCAAATACAGCTCATATTGCTGCCTTGTAGTTTTAACAGAACGTTGTCGATTTTTAAGCTCCATTTGTCTATATAAAGTAAATATGAAGCGATTTATGAAATTAAATTAATTCACTACTTACCTCTAATAAAATAACAACTTCTTATTACGCATTTAACTGGTACTGAAAGACGAACCAAAACGAAACCGGAAACAAACATAACCTTTTATTCTACTATATAAACCTAAAAACGTCCTCGTCTGCTGTTACGCTACCGGGACGCGAGATTTCTAAACCTAATGGACTTTCTTACGGACGTGTATTGTGGCGCCGTGATTGGTCAGCTTCTGTGGCGCACAAATATGAAATGAAAACTATCATAACAACTGACGTGTTTAGATAAATTCAATGTTGTTTTATAGTAGAGTGCATATTAATCCTTTTTGTGACTTCCGTGAGGGTTTTATTGTTACAAGCCGAATTATATATCAAATGAAAGCTTATTATTAAAACGATAGATGTTTAAAGGTTTAACTATTAAAAGAAGCTTTGATATTTTAAATAAATAATATAATCGATTTCGTGCTGTCGAATACTGTGTCACAATAATTTAAACAGCAGGGTCGACTAAACTTTTTGCAAGAATTATCAGAACCCATCATCTCTTTCAAATGATTATGAAGATTGTGGTCATTCACATTTTTAGAAATTTATTATGTAAATAGGACTAATTTTAATATTAAATGTGACATAAATATCAATATTTTAAATAATTTTCGAAGTTAATCACCACTGCTTGCAAGGAAAAAGCCTTTAAACTTGCAGAATATATCAAAAAATATAAATGTCATCAGTACATTATTAAGGATTTTAAATTAAAAAAGAAGGAAATCTAATGTAAAGCTCTTTAAAATAAATTATAGTTCGTGTGTGAGATAATATGTACAGGAAACTATTAAATCTATCGAATTGTTTCAAACTAGTAACAAGTTTCTTAATTCAAATCTGACGATTAATTAAGTTGAATAAAAAATTAAATTAAAAAAATCATGATACATATTTTCGGAGAATTGGAGAAAAACCATTTAAATGCATCTACAGATAAAGTAGTCATCTAATTACTCAATAAATATCCATTTAATCCAAAAAACTAATTATAATCCACAGAAATATATAAAGCACAAGCACTTGTTATAAGAAATATTAATAAGGGGTAGCATCTAGCAAAGCATAAAACTGGAAATCACGTACCATTATTATTACGTACGATTAACACTATCATTAACACACAACAATCATAGCGCAGCAACACGACAGTATTTAATAAATACTAGACACCAATTATTGTGACTTTTATATTGTAAAGATGAATATATTTGTTTGGATTTAGGCCACCTGGGTTGTGTGCCACACGATGCACGGCATCTATACAGTATTCCTGAACATCGCATCCCATGTACGAGGTAAGCGCCATAAATTCTCGGCCTGATATAGAAAAAATAAACTTGGTAAAATATAATAATTTTTATTTTTCAAATAATCTCCCCTAATATGTCAATATACTTATTACAACGTGGAATTAATAATTCAATGCCCTTGTAGAAATAATCTGAAGTTTTTCTTTCAAAATGTTCTCGACCTTAAAACGACGTCCCCTAAGGTCTTTCTTTAAATTGAAAAGTAAATAATAGTCACTAAGAGCCATATCCGGACCGTACGGTGGATGATCCAGTGCTTCAAAGCCGCATTCGCGAATGGTAGCTTGTGCAATTGTGGCAGTATGAACGGTTGCATTGTCCTGTAATAATCGAACACCTCTTGTCAATTTTCCTAGACGTTTTTCACAAACATTGTTTCTCAATTTATGCACTAAAGACGCATGATATGTACTGTTAACACCTTTATTGCGTTCTTTAAAATCAATCAGTAAAATGCCGTCACAATCTCAGAATATTGTTGCCATAACTTTCTTTGTCGATTGAACGACTTTCGCCTTTTGGGACGAGGTTCATAGGGTCGCCGCCATTCCATCGATTCCCTTTTGGATAGAGGATCAGTAGGTATTGCTCCACCTGGCACAGACGAAAATTGACATGCCATGTGGCATGCCAATGGCATGGCTCCTCCCCCTGCTTGTGATTGGCTAACCCCACTCCTGTAGCTCCTCTCTTTGCTTCTGATTGGTCGCCGCCATCTTGGATTTCCCCGCCTACTGCTCTCTGATTGGTTAACCCCCACTCCTGTAGCTCCTCCCTTGCTTCTGATTGGTTGAAGGTAGCCATTTTGGAACGTCTGGCGCCATTCCACCACGCCCGCCCGCCGCCATTACGGGGATATCTGTATTATCGGCAATCTGTGTATCGTCAATAGATGGCATCATGAAGGGATCTATATGACCGGCGGGCTGTGTACTACTACTAGAGGACGTCATGAAGAAATCTGTATTACCGGGGGTATGTAGAGGCGACCATTTTATATCACAGCATGTGGCGCGCTAAATTTGAATCTGTACTGAATCTGTCAATTTTAAATTTGTCATTTTAGCATCTGTCATTTTTGCAGCTGTCATTTATACGTGTCAATTTTAATCTGTCATTTTTGCATCTGTCATTTTAAATCTGTCAATTATGCATCTGTCATTTTTGCATCTGTCATTTTGCATCTGTCATTTTGCATCTGTCATTTTTGCATCTGTCATTTTTGCATCTGTCATTTTTTGCATCTGTCATTTAATTCTGTCATTTTTGCATCTGTCAATTTTACAGCTGTCATTCTTGCATCTGTCATTTTTAAAATCTGTCATTTCTGTCATTTTTGAATTTGTCATTTGAAGGAGCCATCTTGGATTTTCCTTACCCCTAGATTTGAATTTTAGCGCTAACTCTGGGATTGGATCCTTTTATCCCTTTCACTAAGCGGAAACTCTCTCTCTCTCTCTCTCTCCTCATAGTATGACTACTTACCGTCTGTTTTGTAGCTTAGGATGTTCGCCATCGGAAAGATTCGGCTTTATTCGTATACTCTCTCGCTGATAACGATCTACCTTTTATATAGTCACCCCACTTTACCCTTAGTCATGCTAGTAAATGAAACATCAGTGTTTAAATATACATATTATTTATTTTGCTATACATTTAATGGACAATTGTAACATATTATTTGACAAATTATTCATTACACAGTATGAGTTGAGATCATCGCGTAACACTTGCAAAATGTTCAAATATTTTTGTAACCTATTTCTAAGATAGTTTATTTCCGTCATGGTGTTCTTAATACGACGGTGAGAACGTTGTCGTCGTTGACGTTTTCGACTGCTGCTGTTGATATGATTGCAGTCGTGTACGTACGGCATCGATAAACTTTTGCGGATAATGTTTTATTATTTCTAATAAAATGAACGAGTTCAAGCCACCAGGTGTTGCTGCGTTGTCTATTAAACTGGTAGCTGAGTAGTAGCCGCATAACAGTTCGGTCGTTAATAAGATGGAGTTTGTAGGTGGAAGCGTTTTATAGACATCTTCAGGGCGTCTCAGTTGACCTTCTGCTACGTTCTCTATGTTTGAGTGATAGAAACGCGAAAAGTCCAGGTGATGTAACGTTCGAGCCTGATGATTGATCAGCGGTGCTATATGCAATATAGACTGAAACTCGTGATCGGGGAATACACTTTGTAGGCGTAGTTCTTTGGCCCGCCTGACACAAACTCTATAATATACGATCCAGGACCGTACTCTTCGAGCTCATCGGTGAGGTCACCTAGGAAGCTTCCTGTTGGTAGATTGAAGTCGCCCGGCTTCGAAACGTATATTACAGAATCTGAAACAACGAAAAATTAACTGTAATATAGCCGGTGTTGATGTTTGATAGTACGACTTACCTGTGTCATAGTATAAGACTCTCTCGCCTAGCTGATCCAAATAGGAATACAGCTTAAGACGGGCCTGTGCAGTGACAAATGCCGCGATGACCACGTTGACCGACGACAGAGGATCTGCTGCTTCCTCTTTATGTTGCCAGTTAACAGCAATCACCTCGTCATTTATTTCCTGCACGCGATTCGCGTCTACGCCTGGGCTGGACAACAGGTCGAAGAACTCCTTGGACTCGCTGATTATGGTCGTTTTTGCCTGGTTTTCACGTTGACCAAATTTCCCTATAACAATAATTATAATCAATAAAACTATGTACTAATTGTGTGTTACTGTTATTGTAACTTACCCCAGAAGGAATTCAGCATCAGTTTGGCCAACGATCTCAAACCAGGGTTCTTGATGATCTTCATCGAATCCAAGGAGACTCCCTCGTTCTCGAGGTAATCATCAACGTACTGCTTCCGGGCTCCATCGATATAATCCTCGTTGATGTTGTCGTTGGCAGTTATTGAAGATGGCCAACCGCTGGCTTCCTGTTTGATCTTCAGGAACTTGTCGATGAAGCCCGAAAGCAAGCCCCCAGACTTGGACGATTTATTGTACTGGGTTACATCGTACGACCAGATCTCTTGTATGTCCTGCACGATGTAACCCTTATGAATGGCCATTATCAGTTCCTCCAAGACCCAGGTTCCGTTGATGACTCGATCCTCGACGCCATGCTGACATTCGGCCTGGTTCAGATCTTCGGTGCAAGTACGACATAGAGGGAACAGCAGCTTTTGGTGCATTGTGTAAAACCGGATGATACAGATCTTGCGGCGATAACACTGTACATTTTATTACGCCGTTGATCTGTTCTATGCCCCCTTTATACCTGATTAGCTTTTCACAAGCCGCCTTGCCTACGTAAACTTCTGGATGGCCAACTGGGAATTTTGCGTACTTGCATACCCAGGGGTAAAGGGAGCACACGTCTACATACCGGATCTTTTCCCCGTCTTTTGCAACACGCTTTAATTTTGCTGCCCCTGTACGGCCGCCGTAAAATGCCTCTCTCGGGTTTAATAGCAACAGGTGTGTTTAGTAGCAAGGGATGTTTCTCTACCTGCTGACTGAGTTCGGGTGTTAACTGCCTACGGAAGCGACATTCCCACTGCTCAACGACCTCATATCCTAGCGACTTTAACTTCTCCGTTGTGGCTCGGGTCTTCTCGAACCTCATATCCAGGATGTCGCTAGGATCGTCGTGTAGAGGTTCGTTGCGACGGGTGGTGAAGCAGGTGAGACATCCGTGGAAGTAACACCCGTAAAATTGAAATATTTGATTACCATACAGCCCGTCCACCTTTAACCCGCCCACGATAGCTTCTCTCTGCCGAGCGGCATGTTGAATCTCAACACCTCTTTGATGTTCTTCCAGCAACAGCCATTGGAGAGCTACCTTAGACTGGTTATCTGCCCGTAAATAACCACCCTTTGGTACCAGTCCAATGGTGCTTTCTTTGAGGAATTTCCTCCGGAACATGAGATTGCAGGCAGAGGCGATGGTGATGCCTTCCGTGAACGGGTCAACGTCGCATTCCTCAATAAAGAGATTCCTAAAGTGGATACAGGCTCTCTTCAGAATATCGACGTCTGTTCGACAATATTCGACCAGGTCACGTTGCATGTCGAACTCCGTGATGCCCCTGTTCGCCTCGTACCACTTTAGGAACTCTTTACGAGCCTGGGGTTTCATGGTGTCGGGGCTGTAGAATTTGATGTCCGAAAGAGGACCCACGTAATGGGCGTTGGCCTCGGTGTTAAAGAGGTGCGGGAAATATCCTTTGGGAGCCGGTAAATCGAACGCTTTAGGCAAGTCCGCCAGAGCCATGGGAAAAAAGTTTAAAGAGTCGATAATCTTTAGATTATCTAGCTGTAGCAGCAGAATTTTTGAACCGCGCATAATGAGGTCCGGTTTCAAAGAGGTGTTTGTAATAACATGGTTCAGAATGCATTGCGTATCGAAAGCTTTTTTGAACAATTTCCGCGAGTCTAGTAGATAGTTCAAAAACCGTTCAATGCATTTTCCTTGCAAGATCTGTTCTCGCAAACCGCATCTAATACATCTGGTGACCGACGATGATGATGAATCGATGTAACATTCAGCACAGACTTGCTGGAAAACGCATAGATTCGGTTCGTGGAGTTTGACGCCGGGCGCAATTTCTTTCTCTTGCCGGGTCTCCAGGTCGAAGAACACAAACAAGGTGTCTTGCTTTGTGTTCCTCGGCCCGGCCGGCTGTATATGACAGAAATGGTTTTCGGGTTTATGGCTCTGACAGATCTTACAATAGATCTCCCCGCACACGTGGGCCTGCTTCCGAGTCTTGCAACATCCCTCGCATTTCTGTACATCCCTGCACATTTTACCCTCCTGATGGTTGTTAAACCAGGCTTGACTTCTAAAATCACGCCTGCAGTCCGAACACCTACTCAGCTGCGCTGTTCTTTCGCAGGGTGGAGAGCTACCGCAGCCTACGCAGGATTTTTCACAACGGTGATGGTTTTTATGGTCGTAGGGTACGTGGCAGTGTTCACAGAAGTATCTGCATACAAAGGCCGAGGTCAATGATGTTATCACGTAATGCCCTTCAATTATTCCCCTTCACAAAAGTAAGGACAAATCTTTAGTAGAAAATTACAGACCAATAGCTATACTCCCTGCTTTTTCTAAGATTTTTGAGACATTAATTAAAAATAGGATAACAACATTTTTCGAAGTAAACAATTATTTTTGTCAAAATCAGCATGGTTTTGTCCAAGGTAAATCAACTTCAACAGCATTAAATAACGTATTAGGTAATGCACTTCACTGTCTTAACAACAATCAACGCGTTATTAGCCTAAATTGTGATCTTTCAAAAGCTTTCGATCTGGTTGATCATAATATACTACTAGAAAAATTAGAATATTACGGAGTTCGCGGATTAGCTTTACGTCTTCTAAAATCGTACCTTAACGACAGAAAACAAATTGTTGAATTGCGTTATTTAAATCAAGATAATGAAATCGAAATTCACCGTTCCTTAGTAAACAATGTGTATTATGGAGTACCACAAGGATCAATTTTAGGTCCGCTACTTTTTGTTATATATATAAACGATTTGCCGTACAATGTTAATGCTGGAGTCACCTTGTATGCAGATGACACTAGTGTAAATGTTACGGGTGCCAATATTCAGGAATTGGCTTATATAATAAATCAAGTACTCCATGATATACAAGATTGGTTTTCAGCGAGCCATCTCCTAATTAATATGGACAAAACTTGTTCAATGTCATATTTAAGCGACGGAGATAGCGAGGACTTATCGTATCTTTTAAAAATCTACCATATCAAATTAAAAAACTCACACACCGAAAAATTTTTAGGTTTAGTTGTAGATCGTCAATTTCAGTGGAAAGAACATATAGATGAAATGTTATCTAAACTTCAGAAAGCGATTTACTGTATACGACGTTTAAAATATATCTGTGACTTATCAACCTTGCGTACCGTTTATTTTGCATATTTTGAATCCATAATCAGATATGGATTGATTTTTTGGGGCAATTCGATACATCTCTCTAACATTTTAATACTACAAAAAAGAGCATTAAGAATTATATACAGTATCAAAAGTAGAGATAGTTGTAGACCTTTATTTATAAATCACAATATCTTAACAATTTTTAATTTATTCATTTACGAAAGCTCGATATTTGTTTTTAATAATAAAAATACTTTCAAACAAAATGCGGATGTTCATGACTATAATACTAGAAGCAATCTTGTGCGACCTAATGCTGCTAAAACTTCAACCTATTATAAATCATTCATGTTTACGTCGGTCAAAATTTTTAATAAACTTCCTGATCAGATCAGAAATTTAGAAAATATTAAAAAATTCAAATGTGCACTAAAATCGTATTTGACTGACAACTGCTTTTATAACCTGGAAGAGTTTTGGAATACTGGAAATACTGCGACTGCTTAGTGTTTGAAATGTAAATAGTGTTTGAAATGTAAACTCCATATCTATATTATCTTTAATTACTCTTTTAATATGTTTTACATCTATGTTTTTTTATGTTTATGTTATGTTTTAATGTCTTTATAATCTTTTATATCATATACACTACATGTTTTTTATCCTATTTATATTTACACAATATTTTATTTTATTTTATTAATATGTATGTTTTTTATTGTATTCAACGCCACTGGCACCAGAATAAATGTTTATCTATCTATCTATCTAATGATGTTCATGATACAGAAGCTTGATGTTCTTTGTTGTGGCGTTATCGAGCCGTAGCTATACAAACTATCTTGTAGTTGGGGGCCAGGAGCTGCTGGAACAACCTTAATTCATTGACCCCAGCTCCCTCCGGTGGAATGAAGGCTACTCCGACCTCCCGCATCATTTCCTCGGCCTTTATCTTCTGCACGCTCTGATTATCACGGGTCTTCTTGTAATCAGCACTGTTGTCTGCGTGAGCCTTGCCTACGACCAAAGCCCTGGGTAGGCATAGATTGTCACTGGTATTGTTAATCGTGACAATCCCTCTGCGACGGCTACACTTTTCAACAAAGGTGCTGTACGTACGGTTACGACTGCGGCCTTGTCCGGCTGGTGGTGTTACTATTGTAGCTATTAGTCTGAATATGTCCGAACTCAGGGTTTCAGGATCGCTTTGTAAAATCGATTCTAGAATGCCCCAGACATCGTTGAAGGTAATATCGTCTGCTCTTTTGAAACTCATGTAACCGGAAAGTTTTTGTTTGAAACTGTCGAATTCAAATATGGCCCCTACTTTATCAGTTGATTGTGCTCGACTTAACACATCCCTTAGAATTTGGTTAATAGCCGATTTAAAAAAGTCTAGATGGTCTTCACCGGCTGGTGCATCGGCTACTTTAAACACCAGTCGATGTTTCAGGGTGCCAAATTTCTTGATGTTCGACACACTAGCGTTAACTATCTCATAGAGAGAAGACATTTTTGTATAGGCAAGCGTAACAACAATAACAAAAATATCGCACTTGCACACTTAACAACTGCTAAAAACAAAGATTATATGTTGTTAATTTTAAATAAACATCAACTAATTATTTAAAGTTTAAATTGTTGATACTCTTTGGTAAATTATTATTATTTTAAATAAACAACAACAAAGCAATCTAGTTTACTAGGAATTAAACAAAGACGGCTAGACTGACTTATTATTATTAAATGACATAGGGGAAATATTATTGTTTGCAAAGTAAATCAGATTACAAGTTTAAAATAAAAGCTTGGATGCTAAGTGACGGTAAAATTGACGCAAAATAAATCAGATTATATGTTGTTAATTTTAAATAAACAATAACCTCTGAATACAATGCAAGCTATTAAATATTATAAATTAATTATTTGCTTTGTACAAAGTTAAAGAAAGACCCCGTTTTAATGCAAATTAATAAAGCCTTTTAATCAGTCTTAAACTTTAATAGCAATCTAATTTAAGTAAATATTATAAGTAGAGTTTAATTTGTTAATAAAACCCTTTGATTATTAATATAAATAGCAAATACGCTAAACTTGCTTGAAAGGTGTAAAACTTCATAAATTACTGTCCTTATTATAGCAGGTAAGAAATCAGATAGCGGCAAATGGACAGATAAAAACACCATTCACGAACTCTCTCTCTCTCTCTCTCTCTCTCTCTCTCTCTCTCTCTCTCTCTTAACCCTTAATTTAAAAATAAAAGCTTGGATGCTACGTGACGGTAAAAATTGACGCAAAATAAATCAGATTATATGTTGTTAATTTTAAATAAACAATAACCTCTGAATGCAATGCAGGCTATTAAATATTATAAATTAATTATTTGCTTGGTACAAAGTTAAAGAAAGATTCGTTTTAATGCAAATTAATAAAGCCTTTTAATCAGTCTTAAACTTTAATAGCAATCTAATTTATGCAAATATTATAAGTAGAGTTTAAATTGTTAATAAATCCCTTTGGCAGATAATTATTATAAATAACAAAATAAGTTAAACTTGCTTGAAAAGTGTAAAACTTCATAATATTTTACCTGAATAATGTAAATTAGTGTCCCTTATAGCATTTGAGAAAACAAAAATTAATAAAGTACAGAAAAAAAAGTAACTACGTAATAAACAATTAATAAATTCCTACCTTTGTTGGCTACTAGGATCGTCTGACGCAAACACTCAAAGTTTTATTTTAATTAGTTTTATTTAAATCACTAAACAAAGCACAATAACAACAACAATAACAAGTTAGAATGAAAGTACTATTAACAGCGATAGCTGGTGTAGACAAGTGACGCAGGGGAGTTCAGGGTTGGCTTTTATAGGGCTCGAGCAGTATTGCACATTATTACGCAAGACTAAAATAAACAGGATTCAACTCGTTCGTTCAACAAAGGAACCGCGCGCGCCCCCCGGTGATATCTATCGAGCACTCGCTAAGGGTCATAAACCATTTGAAATGTTATGCGTGTCGTTGCGCGTTTTTCCCCTTTAATACGCCGCAATTGATGGTACAGACATACATAGTCGTTTAGATTTTTCCCTAGATAAGTGTTAATTGACAGCGCAGGTGCTTAAATTTATGTACAGATGGGGGGAAGGGTCTAACCAACTACCTGTAGTACATATTCTTAGATTTTAAAAGTATAGCTGTTTTTAAATTTAAAATCATCCCTTGCTACTGGTCGGTGTTTAAGAATGTTCGTTCTCTTTGATTGTTTTTATTATTATTTATGCGTGATTTTCAGAGGGGTACCAGTAAAAAGCTTATTGGTACATATTGTGTTAGTAGTAACATTGAGACGTTAACGTTTATTTAACTAATTAATTACATCGCTCATGCTTGTTTCATCTTGTTTAATGATATGATCTACACAGCGCATCACCTTTTGCCGTCGGTAATGATTACACTCAGATCTGAATAAAAGATAAGATTTCTTTCTTATTCAGAACCCTTTTTCAAACGGTCAATAATGTATTATTTTTATTAGGACTAAATTCGCCGTAGACATGTAGTCAAACAAGAGAATGACTTCAATTTATTATTTAACTAAATGCAGTAAATACTCAACCCTTTATCTCCGTATAACATCTAAACTCTTAATTAAGGTATTGATCGACCTATCAATAAAGATTTAAAATTTTTAAAAGAATTTTACCTGTGTTTTTAGCACTCGATAAGGTTCCCTTTTAAGGGTGTGCTTATCATTCAAATAATCCCCGTGGTATTTTAAACCTTACAAAACTCTTACACTACTTGGTCGCTAATTTAGCTTTTAGATTAGGAGCATGAATCGACCTAGGCAAAGTTTGTAAATAAAAAATGTAATATATATTTATAATTTACAGAGATGTGAGATTACAGTAAAATCTACATCAAAAAATAATAACTCAAAGTACATTTAAAACAAGCATTTTTTTATATTTATTTTTTTGCCAAGTTTACAAACCGTCTTTAAAAAAGTTTTGAAAAGATTATATTGACGACAGCAAAGCATTGAAACAATTACGTTAAAAGGGAGAATTTTTAACCATTAAAAATTACCTGTTAACACTGAACAACGGAATAAAGCAATTGATATTTTTCTTAGTTAAAACATATAGCGCAACGACGTCTTATAATAAAGTTATTTTATTTAATTACATGAGACACACCATGATGAACGATATGTAAACTGGATATATATATATATATATATATATATATATATATATATATATATATATATATATATATATATATATATATATATATATATATCTATAGAGGCCTACCATGCGTCCGGACCAAAAGCGTAGCGCCCAGCGTCCGGCGTATATAAGTGTATATAAATGATGGTATCAGTCAGCGTCTTTTGCAAGCTATAGGTTTATTCAGCGTCTGTTTATTTTATGCAACCTATAGGTTTATACAGCGTCCATTTATTTTTTCAGTATTGGCCAGCCTGCTTGAATTCCTTTGCCTGTCTGCGGTGTCGAGTTACTCTCTGCATTTCTGAGTAAAGATTGCGTCATCTCAACTGGCAAAAATAATTCTATTTTATTAACGCTATGTAATAAATACTTTTAGTTTCGTTTCTGTATGTGTATGAATTTTATTTAAAAGGCTTTCAGATTTATGCATAAAAACATCATAAAACTCGAAATATTATTGGATTTGTATGAAATTTTCTACAAAGGGGTTTTTCAGGTCGCTGATTTCAAATTTGATGTCAACGTTTGCAAATTTAAAGCGCGGATGAAATATGGCGGCCATAATAATTAAAATTTGATTTATTTGCATAAAACTTAACATCTGGGAGTATATTCGAAACTCTCTGCGTTGCCAAAATACTATGTGTGTTTCTCAGTAAGGATTGCGTCATTTAAAGTGACAAAAATAATTTTATTAAAGCTACTTAATAAATCTTTCACTTCCATTCAATTGTGTCTGAATTTTATTTAATTCAGTTGAATTTAGTTGATTTTAATATGTATTTTCTAGATGAAAACTATTTAAATTGTGTAGGTTAATTTATTATTATAGGTTAAATGCATATAAAAAATTGTGATGATACTTATTGCTACTAATACCTAGTTCTATATTTTAAAGAGCCAAGCGATTTAATGTGTTAATTAGAGCTTCCAGTTTTTTAAGTTCTTCCAGTGGTTTAAATCGTTATATCTCTAAACATATTTGAGCTAGAAAGCTGATTCATTTTTTAAATTAAACCTTAAAAATGAGCGCATGCAACAATATTATCAAATATTGCCTAAAGAGAAATTTGTTGCAAAAAAAGTTTGGGTAGTGATAAAGATAGTTTAGATGGGAATTTCAAGGTCCAGCGGTCAGTGCAGATGTATTGTTTTGTATTTATGTTTGTTTATGTACTAGAAACTACGTTTTACATGTCTATTAAAGCAAACTATAAAAAGGAATTTGTAGTTCTTCTTAAATTATCTTCTTTCTGTCACTGTTTTACAAAACAGTTACTATTCGATCGCACAAGGTAAAACTTATTGGTTATTTATAACGACTAATAATTGATTTTATGAAATAATGAAATATATTGATTTTTGATTGACTTGTTAATTTTTATTGGGAACGCATTTTAATTTCAATACCTAATTAAAAATATCAGATTCGTTGTTTTATTTCTTATTGACATTCTGTAGTACATTTTCTCGTTCTATATTTTATAGAGCCGAGCGATTTAATGTGTTAATTAGAGCTTTCAGTTTTTTAAGTTCTTCCAGTGGTTTAAATCGTTATATCTCCAAACATATTTGAGCTAGAAAGCTGATTCTTTTTTTAAATTAAACCTTAAAAATGAGCGCATGCAACAATATTATCAAATATTGCCTAAAGAGAAATTTGACAAAAAAAGTTTGGGTAGTGATAAAGGTAGTTTAGAAGGGAATTTCAAGGTCCAGCGGTCAGTGCAGATGTATTTTTATGTAATTTAAAAATATTTAAATAAAGATGCAACAAAAATATTATTGACTAGCAATCTCTTAAAATGACGTTTTTGTTTTCGTTATTAGTGCTTACTTTATTTTAATCAATTACTGATTTTTTATAAATTGAAACCATTATTAGTTTCAGAAGAAAACAGCTGTGCATTCATAATACGTAGTAAATAATATCATATCTAAAATGTAAGATCATGCTAATCTATTCACCTATTTTTGGTATTAAACACATTTCTTGTAACCTTGTTATATATAATTGTTTATTTCGGATCATTTTCATTTGTGTTTGGAATAATATTTTGAGAAAGAAATTTTTATTACTTGCAAATTTTAGTTTCATGAGCAACCTTTATTTATTTTATTTACCTTTTAAATATACATTCTGGTATTAAGTTATCGATGTTCCTCTGTGAAATTTACAAAACATGTACGAGCCCTAACAACTAAATATGTATTTGGACAGTTTCATGAATTCTGTGTTTATTTTTCCTACTAGTGTTCCAAATTACACCATTTTCAAACAATAACCATTAACTTCTGTAAAAAAAGATCTGCAGAAAACAATTTTCAAAAATTCAATAAAACTCGCTGACAACTAAATATTCAGATAGCAGTTTATAAATACAATTCAATAAGATTTAACATCTCGCTTTGCTTTATTCGCCTCTTAAATTTTGGCTGACATACTTCTAACTTGGGGATTACAATTATCTAAATTGGATAATGCCCCACTTGCTGATAATTTCAAATTCAATAACACTAAAGATCCGAACTGCTTGAGGATCATTCAACAACTTTGAAATTATGATTTTCAAACCATTTTTTGGTCGTTTTTGATGTGTGGTAAGAAGCACCATCTTGTTGAAAGATTAAATCGCGGTCAAGATCGATTTTTAACGATTGGTAACAAGTTTGCGTTAAGAATTTGCTGATACTTTTCAACATTAACTGTGCCGTCTATGGACTGAAATCATTCTAACCCTCCAGCTGACATATAGCTCTAAACTATTGCACCTTGAGGAAACCTAACCGTACGTTTTAAGCAGTACTTATGGAATGCTTCATGTTTAGCTCCGATCAGTCTTTTGCGAGAGTAATCAACGAAAACACCAGACTTTGACTAGTCGCTGAATATGACCTTATACCAGTCATTCTCTGGAACATTGTCTAGGACAACTACATATTTAGTCCATGTCACTCGTCGTTGTTCTTGTTTCTCGGTTAGAAGTTTTACTTTGACTAAATACAAAAACCGTTTATGTTACAAAGATAGTTAAGGAATACTCAATGCATCAAAGTTTAAAGATAACTAACTACCTTATTAAAGAATGGAGAGTCTATCTGAAAACAAATAAACTGTTTGGATTCTTGGCAATTGTTGCGACAGAAAGGTAAAGACAGGATTAAGTGTGCCCAAATAGCTGCAGGACATGATCTTGACTTGCAGAAATACATAGAACAAAATTAAATAGCTTATCGGTATGTCCAACGTAAATGACTGCTTCTTCACGGCTTGCTCCAAAATGATGAGTCTGGATTTCTTCAGCTAGTTTGCAAGGATAATTTTCAGAGAAGACTATATGGAGTAACCCTTCACTCTTACTAAGACTCTTTTTCAGTGTGTTGTAAGCAGCATTTTTATTTCTAATGTTAAATTTATATTTATTTTTAAAGTTTTCATTTCTTCTTGAACCTCTCCCTGCAACTCTTGAACTTCTGCTGAGCCATACCTAAGACTGATAATGGAGGGCAAGATTGAGGGTAGAAGAGAACTGGCAGGAGACAAGGCTCATGGTTGAGAAATGTGAGAGACTGCACTGGCCTAAACTCACAGTTATTACTAAGAATAGCAAAAGATAGTGAACGATTTGCCGAAGTTGTTGTTAACCTTCTATAAGAAGACAGCACCTTAAGAAAAAGAAGATGTAAAAAAGGCCGCAAAGTTAGAAAATGTAACAGTTTTATCGAGCTTACTGAATATTTCTGAATTTGTTTCTCGTCATGCAGTTTTATGCAATATCGACTCCTTTGCCTTCTTCAACATACCAACACAAATTAGCTTGGGGCAACGTATGATAGCCTAATAAAAACAGGATGCCAATAAAACTGAAAAGTTTTTCCCTTGTAAATATAAAATCGTGTGTATTATTGGAGCCCACTAAATACAAAACTCTGCGTTTACATTGTTAGTGAACTTGAGTCTTGCACCTAACAATCTCACATTTCCCGTGAGTTTTGCATCTGATGATGACTTTTACATGATTATATTTTATAAGCGTGAAGTTTTACATTTATAAAACACCAAAGTTTGCATCTCATACATTTATCAGTACTGCAAGTCCATAAAACAAGACAACCAATAATATCGATATCTAAATTGTTATAATTATTTTTGTAAATAATTACAAAGTTTTGCATTTAGCGAGTTCATTTATCATGAGCCTACTTTACAAAAAATCGCAATACTATATCTTGAACTTCATCATCAAAAAGTTTTAGAAAAATATCCAGCGGTGATTGACCTGCCAAATGATTTTTTAGCTGTTCAATTTTTTTGTGTTCTCTTCGTCGGGCAAGTTCAGATACAAAAAGAAACCTCTCTGCACTTGGGTTTCTGGCTATTTGTTTTGAGCAAACTTGAGAATGTGAAAAGAAGAAGAAAGCATTTAAGTAGAAAAAAACTGAAAACAATACAGTTATGAAAACACCTGAAGAAAAACTAATGCCCATCTCTGAATAAAAAAAAACTGCAGGGAAACGTTTTGTTGGACTTGGACCTGGAAAAGGAAAAAGCAATGAGGAATAAGCAATCCGTACTCTAGTTTTGCATGACTCGCTGGTGAAACCTTGGAGAGTTGCTGGAGGTCAAAAAAACCAACGGAAAATATTTTTAAATGCTTTGTTGATGTACATTGATATAGGACACTACCGTCTTTATAGTTTAGCAAATAAAACAATTGGCCTTGCACACAAAACAAAAATATCCTACAGTACATTCTCTCGATGCCATCCCTATGTTATTACCGTCTATATTATGTATGCAAACCTAATGAAATAAACAGAGTTACCTGCTTGTACAAACAACGTGCAAACATAAGCTTCAAACCACAAAAACTAAAGCCACTAAAACTTGTAGATAATGAAAATTCATATGAACTCCTGTAACATGTAGTAAGGCTTCCGCATTGCATATGTATGGCAGGCCTCTGAAATGTCAAAATAAAATGAAGAAAAGGTTCAATTTAATGTTAAGATTGCAGCTAAAATCAATGTTACTAAACCTGTCCGAGAGTTGGAGGGAGAGGTTCAAGAAGAAATGAAAACTTTAAAAATAAATATAAATTTAACATTAAAAATGAAAATGCTGCTAAGAACACACTGAAAAACAGTCTTAGTAAGAATGAAGGGTTACTACATATAGACTTCTCTGAAAATTATGCTTGCAAACTAGCTGAAGAAATCCAGACTTATAATTTTGGAGCAAGCCGTGAGGAAGCAACATTGTACGCAGGAGTCACTTACACTGGAGATACCGATAAGCTATTTAATTTTGTTTTATGTATTTCTGCTAGTCCTAGGACCTTGAACTGCTTCTCTAGTTCCAATGCCTAAGCGAAAACCAAATTGTTCTTCTCCTACATATTGTCCGCATTTTGTGTGTACTCGTTGATGCATGTTCTTAGCATTATCTACTGTACATGGCTCATCAGGCTAATCAATCGGTACTGTGAGCACTGTTTTACTCCGCTCTTTTTAGGTATCGGAATAAAAGTAAGTTGGGTCCAGTCGTGTGGTACGATTCCTGTATAGTATATTCTATTTAAGAAAGATGTTAAGATGTTGAGGCTTTCATCGTCTAATACTTTACGCATCTCAGTATAGATGTTATCTTCACCTGAGACTCTACGTGGTTTGATAGTTTTATTGCGCGTTTCACTTCTGCTATAATAATTCTCAATGGCTAATCTTCTTGATCTATTTCTCTTGGTTCTGGTTACATTCTGATATCATCAAAAAGCTCTTGTATATAGCTTGTCAAAATCTCTTCTATCTCGTTTGGGTCTATTGTTTTTTTGTTACTATCTGTGACTAAGATATCGTGTTGATGGGTTTTATTTCCAGTTATTTCTTTTATCTTCTTTTTTGTGTGTTAAAGAAATCATGCTTTCTTGGCAGCTCTTCGAGTACTTGACAACGTTTCTCCATCCAGGTCTCCTTTGCCTCTCTTATAAGCCTTGTAATCTTTTTATGGATTTCTTTATATTTATTATAGTCTTTATGTTTGTACTTCCTTCTTTCGTTCATCAATAAAAGGATTTCTTCCGTCATCCATCTCTGTTTTGCTCTCTGCTCTTGGTTTTCCAATTCATTTTCTTGTACTTCATGTTTACATTTTTAACAGACTGCCAAAAGTTTTCCATTGTTTCTGTTTCCAATTATACCGTTTCCCTAAACTTACTATTCAAAACTCGTGTTATTTCCTCTTTTATTTGTGGTTCCCCCAGTTTCTCAAAGTTAGGTCTTGTTTTATTTCTCTTCCGGATTTTCTTCAATTTAATCTCACGTTTTTCAGCTACGGGGTTCTGATCAGATCATATGTCTGATCCAGGATAAGTTCTTACAACTTTAATTCCGTTTCTATATCGTTTATCAATCAGTATATAATCTATTTGATTTTTTATGATATTTCCTTCATTGTCTCCTGGTCCTAAGTACACTTCTAAGTGTACAATCGCCTTTCTGGAAGTTGGAACCAGGTGTTTGCTACCATTAAGTTTTCTTCATTACAGAACTGTACCAGATATCCCCCCTATCGTTTCGTTTGCAAATACCATGGTCTTCAACAATATATTGCACTCTTCCTTTACCTATCTTTCCGTTGAAGTCACCCATGATTATATTCACTTCATTCTTTTTGGTAAATCTTAGTAGGTAATTTTTACATCATGAATAAAAAACTCATGCAGTATGGAGTATTCTCGTGCAACTTATATTACTAGATGAACAGATAGTTCCATATTTTGAACGGCACTCGCAACAAAATGCTTCTAAAAGTGAAACCGGTAAGATTCGGTTTCAAATTATGGTATATCTGTTCAGATGAAGGGTACTTATACAAGTTATCCTCCAAATAATAAAAAATCCAGACTTGGGTTGGGAGGTGACTTTGTTTTTTATCTACTATCTATTGTAGAGAATAACCCTAATCATAATATTTTCCTTGACAACTTCTTTTCTTCATATAAATTATTCGACAATAACACACTATGGTGTTGGAAAATTGAAAACTGCAAAAAATTATGACACAAAGGAAAAGAAAAAACTACCGTACTGCTCAAAAGCTACTGTACTATCAAAACAAAAGGAAATAGTGACGTTAACGAAGAAAATGAAGTAAAAACCTTCCCAAGGATCTTGTATGGTTTCTCTATTTCTTAGAAAATCAAATGTAACTGAACTAAAGGGTTCATTGTGATGCAATGAAGAAGTACATCACATGCTCAAATAAATTCAGTGTGTCTAACAAAAATCCCAACCTATTGCTTGGTCTTGGAGGGATTCATCTCCTAAAAGTAGTACTCTCATGCATTGGGCTATACCTCAAAGACAGTGGAGCTTCGAAAATCCTTGTTGAGACAGTATAATTGGAATGCTGTTTTCCATTTTGAAACGCTTACGGTGTTATACCAGTGTACGAAGATCAACGCTTGTTGGACAAATTTAAATTGCTATAAACTACACATAGTGACATAAAAAATATTTTGAGAAACTCGTAGAAAATGACAGGCAGAAAAAAACTGGGGCCTGCGTGCATGCAGTATAAGAGAGTGTTTGCCACTTTCCTTCTTCTTTGATAGAAAAAATTATTCACGATGGTACATTTTATACTACAATGATTGCTTGAAGCTGGACGAAGGTCCTATAATTTATAATTCCATGTCAGTCTTTTAAACAAAAAATAATAATCTTAATTCAATCCTATTAACGCATTTAAAACAATAATTATTCAAGACTTTTTAACCAAAATTTGTTTTGGTGGTTTCAAGTGTAAACATTTAAAATATTTTCAAAAAATTTCAGATTCAAGAATATAAAGAAAAATTTAAAATCTGGCAGCATAAATAATTAAGATTTTGCAATGGGCAACTAAAATCTTCAGTAACATGATATTTGATACGATGTTTGATGACGCGACGTCAAATTGTTCATCATACAATTCTGAGAACCTAAAATGTTTACTTTAATTCTTAAATGCTCCGAATGAATGCTGCATAAATGAATTGTTTTTTACATTTACTTATATGTACAGCTGTAACCGTTATCAAATTCATAATTGCAAAAGAGAACCTCTACTCCTTGGAAAATCCCCGAAAAACGAGTGTTAAAAGGAACACGATTAAAAATTTGTAAACACAACTGACCGAAAAAAGTTATATACAAGAATACACAGGTTGGGTCTATTAGCAGACAATTTTAAGTTCTTTTTCCAGCTTCAAGCAATCATTCTAGTATATAAAATGTACCATCGTGCATAATTTGAAAAAAATGGAATTTCTGGCAATAGCCCAATATCAGAATCTATTCGCTAACTAGAATTCGAATTAAGTGTCATTTTACACAATAATTAGCTTTTGTTTTTTACGTGTGCGTTATAGCATACACAAAATTACGTCACTTTATAGACTTGCACACCTGCAATGAAATTTAATCCATGCTTACAAGGAAATATTCTCTTGCTAACAACATTAACTTTTTATAAGGACGTCTTTCAAACTATAATATTGAGTTATATTCCTGATTATCTAATATCCATTTTTTTCTCGAGTCCTCTGACTTTAATAAAGCTTAACTTTAGTAAAATATTATATTTCTAAATGCTATAGCTACTTTTGTTTTTATCAGACAATAGGTAATAAAAGTTACCCATTTTTAGGGACAATTTTATTAAAAACAAATTAGTTTTTATCTCAGAAAGTACATGCCATATATCTATGAAATTTTTGTAGGGGTTATAGAAAGAAACCTTGGGTTCTAATTTTCAGACCAAAAAGCAATTCATTTAAGATTTATATAAAAAATAGGGAATTATGTTTTCTTGTTTATTAATTTTTTGATTTCGTTTTGGTTAAATGAACACTTTTCATGTAGGCATTATTTTTCTCAAAGAAATATTCCTAATTTTAACAATAACAGTGCAATAACATAAAAACCAATTTTTTGTCCAAACCGCTTGTCACTAAATTAATTTTTCTGCGATTCAGAGGAAGATATTGAAGACTATACAGGGTGTCCTGTTTAACAGTCTACACTGAATCATTCCAACAAGCTTGTGACTATAGCAGTGGAATTAAAAGAACTTTGTATCCTTTGAC
The DNA here is from genome assembly GCA_929113105.1 of Agrypnus murinus. Lineage (NCBI taxonomy): Eukaryota > Metazoa > Arthropoda > Insecta > Coleoptera > Elateridae > Agrypnus > Agrypnus murinus. The sequence goes on from OV816027.1 coordinate 92,626,323, forward strand.
CTCTAGTTTACGAAATCAGAACACATCTTAGAACTTGTGCTGGTGCTGGATATCATCATCAGGATTTTTTTAAATGGAACGATTAGATTTGAAGTATGGAAATCGATAGCAAGTGGGATTCTGAATAAAAAAGTAATAAGGTACTACAGGTTTAAAGTGAATGATAATGAAATAATAAAGTGAATGTATTCTAATACTGTTTTCGTAAACAAGAAGCCGAAATCTACGAAGTTCTTTTAATTCCATTACTATAACCAAAAGCTTGTCCGGATGATTGAGTGTAGACTGTTAAATAGGCCAGAACCCGTTAAGTGGCTAAGTGTTTACTATTTTTTTCACATTTAAACATTTGAAGTGGTGACTCGTACACCTTTGAAATCTGAATTTTGCAAAATCTAAAAAGTATCTTGTATATTATTAACCATAAAATATGCGACTTCTTATGTTTTTTCATGATAACCATGAAAATGAAGCGCAACAAAAATCGTTGCTATTTTTTCACATTTAGAAATTCTAAGGGTTGGCTGCTACCCCCTTATATCCTGAATTTCGCAAAATCGGTGAAGCATGTGCGTTTTTATGTTCTTTCACGCAACCCATTCAAAAATGAAACGCAAATAAACTGCTTTACTATTTTCTCCACATTTGCAAATTCTAAGGGATGGCTGGCTACCCCTTAGACCCTTAATGTCGCAAAATCCGTAAAGTATGTAACTTTTTATGTTCTTTCACGTCACCCATTCAAATATGAACCGCAACAAAGATTATTTACTATTTTCCCCGTATTTCAAAATTCTAAGGGTTGGTTGCTACCCCCTTAGACCCTCAACTTCGCAAAATCTATAAAATAGGTGACTTTTTATGTTCTTTCACGGCACCCGTTCGAAAATCAAACGCAAAGATTGTTTACTATTCTTCCCGTGTGTAGAAATTCTAAGAGGTGGCTGCTACCCAAAACAGAACAAAATTTTGAAAATATAAATATGGGTTTTTTTAACGTTTTTTTAATTTTTCGCTAGACGAGAATCCGAAACTCTGTAAATATACCAAATTTCAAGTTTGTATGTACTCTAGAAATTCGGAAGTTATAAAGACTATTTAATTTCATTACTTAAATACATAAAGTGAAGTCCCGTTTTACAACCCCTAAAGGGGTAGCGGAGGGTTAACATACTAACAATTTTTTATATTTTTCTTTACGAGAACTCTAAACCCTATAACTAAACCAAATTCTAAGTTTTTATGTCATCTAGAAGTTTTACAACCCCCAAATGGAATACGGGGGTTGATTTAATAATTTTTTTAAATTTTTCTTTAGGAGAGTCCTAAATTCCATCGCTATACCAAATTTCAAGTTTGTATGTGATCTAGAAGTTTTACAACCCCCAAATGGAATATGGGGGTTGATTTAATAATTTTTTTTAAATTTTTTTTAGGAGAGTCCTAAATTCCATCGCTATACCAAATTTCAAGTTTGTATGTGATCTAGAAGTATTACAACCCCCAAATAAAGTGCGGGGGTTGACTTAATAAAATTTTTTATGTTTTTCTTTACGAGAGTCTTAAACCCTATCACTATACCAAATTTCAAGTTTGTATGTCATCTAGAAGTTTTGCAACCCCCAAATGGAATATGGGGGTTGATTTAATAATTTTTTTAAATTTTTCTTTAGGAGAGTCCTAAATTCCATCGCTATACTAAATTTCAAGTTTGTATGTCATCTAGAACTTTTACAACCCCCAAATGGAAGATGGGGGTTGATTTAATAATTTTTTTTAAATTTTTCTTTAGGAGAGTCCTAAATTCCATCGTTATACCAAATTTCAAGTTTGTATGTCATCTAGAAGTTTTGCAACCCCAGAACGGGGTGCAGGGGTTGACATCATAACATTTTTTTTATATTTTTCTTTATAATAATCTTAAATCCTATAATTACACCAAATTTCAAGTTTCTAAGTCATCTAGAAGTTTTACAACTCCTAACAGGGGGTGCGAGGGTTGCATAAATATATTTTTTTATTTTCCTACTTACAAGAATCCCAATTCCTATAATTGTGCCAAATCTCAAGTTTGTATGTCATCTAACAAATTAGAAGTTGTAAAAGTTATTTAATTTCAATATTTTAATGCATAAGAAGTCCCGTTTGAAATGATGTCACTGTCTGCCTCACAAACATATGAGTTTTAAAAATTTTAAAATATAATATGGGATAAGATTAAACAGCCAGATTTATTACTAGCTAACAGCATCAGTGATTGATTAAATACTGAATGATAATATAATAATGGTTACGTTTGTTTCACTTAAATCAATAGAGCTTTGAATTAAATCTTACGATTTTATTAAAATTATCGCCCATTTGTAGGAGCAATTAAAACCGGTTTAAACGAAATTTACATGACGCATAAATGAAACGTATTAAAAGTGTTTCTTAAATAGCTTTAACAAAATATAATATGTACGAATTTTTGTCACCTTAAATGACGCAATCTTTACTAAGAAATACAATGCATAAAGTGAAGTCCCGTTGAAATGACGTCACTGTCTAGCCACAAAGGAATCAGTGTTACCAACACAATTCTTGTTAAATATGCGGACGCAGGGTAAACCTATGCCATAAATTTGTATACAAATGTATACAAATCCCGCGCTATTAGCGCTGCGTGTGGCAAACGCTCGAACTACGATTTTATACACGAATCAGGAATGGGTGTCAAACTGCGCACAGCTAATTTTTACATTTTCGCCATCTAGACACTTTAAGCTTCATATGGTGCAATTTTGAGGCACTAGTCACCCAGCGTCCGTATATCCGGACGCCGAGTGACTTCGGACGCTGCTTGAACCTAAGATTTTACATGGGGGGACGCATAGTGGTGCCCTATAGATATATATATATATATATATATATATATATATATATATATATATATATATATATATATATTGCTGTGGATGGTAGTTTCAAAATTTTGGAAAATTTTGTGAAAATCTAAAATCTTTGTTAAATACTAACACTTTTGGAATATTTTTATCAACTTTTCCAGTTAAAAATAAATTTGAGTTATTTTATGGTGTGTCATTGATTACACAACCAATGTATACTTTTTAATAAGGTTAAATAATACATGTTTCATTATTTATTAGCTTACTCACCGATTACTTAAGTGTACGTAACATCCAGTTGTTCGAAAGTTTTTGTTATGATGTAATTCAGTTATGTATAATTTCAAATGAGCATTATCGACGGGTTATGTGATTCTTTTAAGGTTTTGTTTATGTAAATAGTTCGTTATTATTGCGTAAAAGTATTGTGTAATTAATCTGTAATAGATGTGTCATTTTTATAAGAATATTAATCTGCTATTATGTATTATATGAGTGTACAGTTTGTATTAGTTTGTAAGGTGACGTCAAATTGTGTAATATAATTATGTAAATAGTCTATAGTATATAAGCATAGAAAATCATAATTTTAGAGAGTTCCTGATAGAAAGCGACGCAGTAAAGTCGTGTAAGAAATATAGTAAATATGTAAATAATCACTTACTGTTAAACGACGAAAGAGTAAAGATATTATAGTAAATCCAGTAAAGTCGTGGCTGATAATATTGTAAATAAATAGTTAAGTTGGTTGATGTATGGAATACGGCGAAAGTATTAAAAGGTTGTAAATTGTAAAAGTGTATAAAGAACCACCTTTTAAAGTTAATTTACTTGCTAAATAAGCAAGATAATAAATCTTCGATTAAAACCATCAATCGGTGTTTTATTTAATTGAACACAAAAAGCAAATACAAGTTCTTCGAAAAAGGGATATATACCCGCAGTTAATAAACAAAAGTGAGTTCCAAAATCAAGTGTGTGGATGATATTATATGGAAAATCCATGCAAAAGGAAGAAAGTCAACCCTGAATTGGAAACCAGCCCTGGGTCAACATAAAGTGATCTACTCTGCCAATGGTTTGGGAAAGAGGACATCTATAGTAAAGGGAAAGAAGAAATATATAAAAAAAAAGGTAGGAAGTTATTTCCTTTTTTGTATTGGCATTTGCTGAAGAACAGACTATCGTTTGTAAAGTGTAGTAAAGTGATATGAACAATTTAGTAATAGTTAAAAAATTAATTAAGATTTCAATTTTAAAAGTGTTTTTAAATTTCAATTTGTATAATTTTTTTAATACCACAAGAATCCACATTCACCCTGAGATGAGTCTTTATTAAATATAATTCTGTTAATTTAAGTTATTTAACTGGCGCCCAACTCTCTTACGTAAACTTGAGTTAGTCAAGAACTAACGTAACATTAATATTATATAACCATTGCATTATTAAATCTATTAAAAGGTATTTTCAAATCATATTAGAATTTATAAAAGAGGGAAGTTAAAAACCATTTCCAAAGTTCACAGTTAAATTAAAAATCAATTTACTTATAAAATAATTATCTACGATCGAACGGCAATTATTCACAGTTTCAAAATATATAATAAAATTTTTAAAATAATTTATTATTGTTAATTAACCAATATCACTGCATTTAATATATGTCGCTCTCAACGCGGGGCATTTCTTAATGTGGGGCAAAGCAAAATTCTATATTTTTTTAAATGAGATATCACTGCATTAATATATGGCGACCGGCAACGTGGGACATTTGTGGTAGATATAGCCTTTTGTGGTTTATATAATCTTTTGAAAAATAGTAGGTTATAGTAGCTTTTAATAGATTATTTGGCTTTTGAGATTATTTAATTTTTGTAGGTTATTTTGCGTATAGTAATTTAATTGGCTGATTAGGATTATTTTAGCTTGTTTAGATTATAATAGCATAATTAAGAGATATAGAAAAGATTTTTAGTGGTTAATGTATGACGTCAGTTAAAAATATATATTCTGCCGCGGAAAGTAATTTAGTATTAAAAAAGAAGTAAACAGATAAAGAATTAGTTGTGTCTGAGAAGCAGAAAGCTTTAACCAGTTCAGTAATGGAGGGGAACGGCGAAGAAGGCAAGCCAGCGCAATCTGAACTTTCGCAAATGTTGGCACAAATGCAGGAACTGATGAACAAACAATCTGAAGAAAGAAAAAAAGAAAGGGAACAAAAGAAACAAGATCAAGAGAAACGTGATAAAGAAATGAAACAAGATCAAGAGAAACGTGATAAAGAAATGAAGGAATTTAGTGCTAAATTAGACAAACAATCAGAAGAATTCAATACAAAATTTGACAAACAATCTGAAGAAATAAAAATTGTATCGGAAACAATAAAACAAGAACTAAAAGATAATACTGAAACAATTATTAAAGAAATAAGAAGCAATACCAAAACATTAGAAATAGATAATGACAAAATTAAAGAATTAAGAAAATTTGATGTAGAGAACAGTGATGATAAAACTATAGAAGATGAGTTAGGACAGGTAGATGTAAATTGTAATATTAATAAAAATGAAATGTTAAAGGAAGGAAGAATTAACAAAATGGAAGGTAGTGAAAAATATAAGAAAGAGGACGGTAATTTGTTACAGGATGATGAAAATATAATTAATGAACCATTTAGTGTAGTGGAGGAAGATGAGGAAAAATTTAAAATATTAAAAGATAAACAATTTTTAGAATTAGGAAAGTCAGGTGTAGGGAATGATATTAATAATGATGAAAATTTGAAGGAGAAAATAATTGATGAGTTTCAATATAGTAAAAGATATAACAAAAAGGTTGTTATAGGTAAAAAATGTAGGAATAAGAAAGTAAAGTTGAAATACAAAGAAAAGAAAAACAAACGTAATAAAATCATGATTAGTAATTTAAAAATTGAAAAGAAAAATAAAAAGTTTAATAGAGGAAAGGGGAAAGATATGAGGATTGTAAATAAACCCTGGAAAAGACAAATATTACCAATTAGTAATTTTCATCTAAAGAACTATAAAAGCAGAAGAAAGAAATAAAGATCTTTGTAGAATATTATTGTAATTAGAATTTACATAACCAATTTGTGACAAGAAACCCAGATATGACGTAATTTAAAATGATTCAGACTTAATAACTGATTTGACTTTATATAATAAACAGGCTTATGGAATTTTATACTCAATTAGGACTTATGTATTATGTTATTAAAGATGAAAGAGGGAAAGTGTATGAATAAAATGAAAATTAAAATTTAGATGAAAAATGTTTATGAAAATAGGGGAAAATGGGGATTAGGAAATGATAAAAAAGAAGATAAGAAGTTATGAAGGTGAATATAGATTGATTAATAATGATTAGTTTAAAAGTATTTTGAAAATGAAAACAAAAGTAGAATTGTGGTATAGATAAAATAAAAAACTGTGATTGAAATATATTATTATATGATAAGCAAAAAGATTAGTAAATTTATTAAGAGTGCATTTGTTAATAAAAAGTACTACGGAAACTTGATAATTAAGTAGGAAATATAATGATTATGATACAGAGAAAAAGGATTATGAAATAATTAGATGAATAGGATGAAGATGAGGAATGATAAGATGTAATTATTATTGTATATATTGTAGATAGTTTAGTTAGTAGATTTAGAATAGGGCAAGTTTATTGGGATAAAAGATTAAAATACAAAAAAATATTGGTGTTTAAAAATAAAACTAGTTTAACATTTGTTATTTAACATTTTTTGTGTTTAAAAGTAAAATTGCATTTTTCAATTTTATTTGAAACAGGAGGGGATAAATGCTGTGGATGGTAGTTTCAAAATTTTGGAAAATTTTGTGAAAATCTAAAATCTTTGTTAAATACTAACACTTTTGGAATATTTTTATCAACTTTTCCAGTTAAAAATAAATTTGAGTTATTTTATGGTGTGTCATTGATTACACAACCAATGTATACTTTTTAATAAGGTTAAATAATACATGTTTCATTATTTATTAGCTTACTCACCGATTACTTAAGTGTACGTAACATCCAGTTGTTCGAAAGTTTTTGTTATGATGTAATTCAGTTATGTATAATTTCAAATGAGCATTATCGACGGGTTATGTGATTCTTTTAAGGTTTTGTTTATGTAAATAGTTCGTTATTATTGCGTAAAAGTATTGTGTAATTAATCTGTAATAGATGTGTCATTTTTATAAGAATATTAATCTGCTATTATGTATTATATGAGTGTACAGTTTGTATTAGTTTGTAAGGTGACGTCAAATTGTGTAATATAATTATGTAAATAGTCTATAGTATATAAGCATAGAAAATCATAATTTTAGAGAGTTCCTGATAGAAAGCGACGCAGTAAAGTCGTGTAAGAAATATAGTAAATATGTAAATAATCACTTACTGTTAAACGACGAAAGAGTAAAGATATTATAGTAAATCCAGTAAAGTCGTGGCTGATAATATTGTAAATAAATAGTTAAGTTGGTTGATGTATGGAATACGGCGAAAGTATTAAAAGGTTGTAAATTGTAAAAGTGTATAAAGAACCACCTTTTAAAGTTAATTTACTTGCTAAATAAGCAAGATAATAAATCTTCGATTAAAACCATCAATCGGTGTTTTATTTAATTGAACACAAAAAGCAAATACAAGTTCTTCGAAAAAGGGATATATACCCGCAGTTAATAAACAAAAGTGAGTTCCAAAATCAAGTGTGTGGATGATATTATATGGAAAATCCATGCAAAAGGAAGAAAGTCAACCCTGAATTGGAAACCAGCCCTGGGTCAACATAAAGTGATCTACTCTGCCAATGGTTTGGGAAAGAGGACATCTATAGTAAAGGGAAAGAAGAAATATATAAAAAAAAAGGTAGGAAGTTATTTCCTTTTTTGTATTGGCATTTGCTGAAGAAAAGACTATCGTTTGTAAAGTGTAGTAAAGTGATATGAACAATTTAGTAATAGTTAAAAAATTAATTAAGATTTCAATTTTAAAAGTGTTTTTAAATTTCAATTTGTATAATTTTTTTAATACCACAAGAATCCACATTCACCCTGAGATGAGTCTTTATTAAATATAATTCTGTTAATTTAAGTTATTTAACTGGCGCCCAACTCTCTTACGTAAACTTGAGTTAGTCAAGAACTAACGTAACATTAATATTATATAACCATTGCATTATTAAATCTATTAAAAGGTATTTTCAAATCATATTAGAATTTATAAAAGAGGGAAGTTAAAAACCATTTCCAAAGTTCACAGTTAAATTAAAAATCAATTTACTTATAAAATAATTATCTACGATCGAACGGCAATTATTCACAGTTTCAAAATATATAATAAAATTTTTAAAATAATTTATTATTGTTAATTATCCAATATCACTGCAACATATATATATATATATATATATATATATATATATATATATATATATATATATATATATATATATATATATATATTGCTGTGATATTGGTTAGTTAAAAATAATAAATTATTTTTAAAAATTTTATTAAATATTTTGAAACTGTGAATAATTGCCGTTCGATCGTAGATAATTACTTTATAATTAAATTGATTTTTAAAATGACTGTGAACTTTGGAAATGCTTTTCAAATTCCCTCTTTTATAAATTCTAATATGATTTGAAAATACCTTTTAATAGATTTAATAATGCAATGGTTATATAAAATTAATGTTACGTTAGTTCTTGACTAACTCAAGTTTACGTAAGAGAGTTGGGCGCCAGTTAAATAACTTAACATATCAAAATTAAATTTAATAAAGACTCATCTCAGGGTGAATGTGGATTCTTGTGGTATAAAAAAAATATACAAATTGAAATTTAAAATCACTTTTAAAATTGAAATCTTAATTAATTTTAACTATTACTAAATTGTTCAAATCACTTTACTACACTTTACAAACGATAGTGTTTTCTTCAGCAATTGCCAATACAAAAAGGAAATAACTTCCTACCTTTTTATAATACTTCTTTTTTCCTTTTAGTATAGATGTCCTCTTTCCCAAACCATTGGCAGAGTAGATCACTTTATGTTGACACAGGGCTGGCTTCCAATTCAGGGTTGACTTTCTTCCTTTTGCATGGATTTTCCATATAATATCATCCACACACTTGACTTTGGAACTCACTTTTGTTTATTAACTGCGGGTTCAATTTCCCTTTTTCATAAGATACTTATAGTTGTTTTTGTGTTTAATGAAATAAAACACCCGTTTAAGGTTTTAACGTAGATTTATTATCTTGCTTAACTTTAGCAAGTAATTTATCTTAAAGGTGGTTCTTTATAATCATATACACTTTTACAATTTATACTTTTTACACCTTCGCCGTATTCAAATCACCAACTAACTTAACTTGTCTATTTAATTCTAGACTATTTAAATTTTTACAATATTATCAGCCACGACTTTACTCTGTCGCTTTATATCAGGAAGTCCTCTGGTATTTTACTATTGTCTTTAACACGACTTTACACCGTCGCTTTCTATCAGCAAGTGCCCTAATCTTTCGTCGTTTAACAGTAAGTGTCTATTTACATATTTACTATATTCTCTTACACGACTTTACTGCGTCGCTTTATGTCAGGAAGTGCCTTAAAACTATGATTTTCTAAGCTTATATACTATAGACTATTTACATAATTATATTACACAATTTGACGTCACCTTACAAACTAATACAATGACTATACTATTTACAACATATAATACATAATAGCAGATTAATATTCTTATAAAAGTGACACATCTATTACATATTAATTACACAATACTTTTACGCAATAATAACGATCTATTTACATTAATAAAAACCTTTAAAGAATCACATAACCCGTCGATATACACATTTGGGATTATACATAATTGAATTACATCATAACAAACTTGCGAACAACTGGATGTTACGTATACTTAAGTAATCGGTGAGTAAGCTATTTGATAATAAATAAAGAAACATGTATTATTTAACCTTATTAAAAAGTATATACATTGATTGTATAATCAATGACACGCCATTAAACAACTTAAATTTATTTTTAACGGAAAAGTTGATAAAAATATTTCAAAAGTGTTAGTATTTAACAAAGATTTTAGATTTTCACAAAATTTTCAAAATTTTCCAAAATTTTGAAACTACCATCCACAGCAATATATATATATATATATATATATATATATATATATATATATATATATATATATATATATATATATATATGTTAAAATATATATAATATATGTTCTTCCTCTATATGGATATATGGATATATATGTTCTTCTCAAATAAAGCCCTGGTAAACTTTAATTATCTGGCAAGTGAGCAGTCGTCTTTAATGAGGCGATCAAATGGCGAATTCCCAAATAACCTTTAACCGTAAATAAACCCATTTTTGTGTAATTGACGATTCTTGAGTTTCAAAATTTAAATTCAACGACAGCGGCAACAATAATAGCCGATAATTTAACTTTAAAGTAAAATGTTTCTGTTTATTAATAAATATCATGGAACAATTTTACATTTACCTATTTCGCTTTCATTTTTGGGTTAAAGGAAGGTCTATATTTTTTATTATCAACATTAGTTTTAAACTTTTAAAAGAAAATATCACAACCTGCATACAACCTTTTTTTGCAAGAAAGATGTATTCCATTTATAAGTGTTTACCTGCTAAGGGGTTTCAATAATTTTTAATTTTAGTAAACTCCCCGGGGTGAAAACGTACTTGCGCTCTAATTTCAATAATTTAATGAACTGAGTCTACTACCAGCTTATAAGTTTTATCGTTTTGAAATATCAACTTTATTCTTGCAGGTTTCTTTACACACCATGTATACAGGTAGAAGATTGCTTGTTATCGAACGATCTTCAGCTTTAACGAAATGAACCCTTTTCGTTATGTTTTCTCTCAAGGCAATAAATTCAGATATTATCTTGATGTTAAGAACAACTGCATTTTTGGGTCTCTGCGCGACCAACCCTTGTCGTTGATAGCGTAAAATAAGATTTTAACACTCTTTCTCTAGGCAGTAAATCAAGATATTATCTTTGAAAGGTATGGTTCTTCTAGGTGCCTAGAAATAGTTTATCAGTAATGTTAATTAAGAGAAGAAGAATTATTGTTACGTTACACTTCACATTATTTCTCAATTTATTAGCCTCGTTATGCCTCTAGTGACGGTTTGTCTCTAAGCAAAGTTTGTAAATAAAATGTAGCCAGTTGTCTCTCTCTCTTTGACAGGTTAAAACACCGCCAATTTAACGAGTATGAAGCCTTTCTCTCGGGGCAATAAATTCAGATATTATCTTGATGTTAAGAACAGCTGCATTTTTGGGTCTCCGCGCATACAAGTTTGGGATCCCTACAAGTTTATTCCTGCAGATTGAACTGACTATAAAAACCGAGCCTCACCCCTTTAGTTTTATTCTTGTTCGCTACGGATTGGTGGTGGTGGTGATAATTATTATTTCTAACGCTCCGGTGATATTATTATTATTAACTAGTTTTTACTCAGCAGTGCTTGCTTCAACATTAAAAACAGGTATGTTATTTTTATTATTAACGTGTACGTGTTTACGCATAAAATTTTAAATAAAATGCTACTATTTAAATTCTAACATGTGTGTGTGTGTGTGTGTATCTTTGTTTTTACGCAGAAAATGGATTTGTTACAACAATTGAACAAGACTTCAGGCTGCAGCGGCGGCGGTCTGAAACCTATCAAGAAATTATGCCACTACGGGGTCAAAGAGGTCGTCAAAATACTACAATTCAAAAGAGTCGTATGCCGTGATAAACGTCAATGCGTGATTGTTGTTGGTGAAAACTAAGTTACATTTCTACCTAAGCGGATCAGCGACAAGTTAACAGATGAAAGGGTTAGGAAGTTAATGAGCAGATTGCAGCTAAAACGATTTTTCTGGGCCTAGTGTACTTGGGAAAAACAGGCTGATAAGTTGACTGCATGTTTGTGGAAACAGATAAGGTATGGGGAAACATCAAGTTTACAATAAACCCCTTTTTTAATGTTCTATTGTTGTTGTTGTTGTTACAGCCCCTGAAACCGCAAATAGAAAACAGAGGTCAGTCCTGAAGTCCTCAAGCTATCATCATCATCATAATCACCAGCAATCTATCTATCAACATTTTATTATAAATTAAATGTAGTCATAACAATATATTAATAATAAACATAATTTTAATTCCTATCTGGCTTTATTTCTTCTAGAAAAGGTGGTGGTGGTGGAAAGAGTACAGGATACGTGAGAGAGAGATAAAGGTAGCAGGACTTGTAGGTCGTAGCGAGATGGAGAAACAAATCCAAATCTGGGGAAATCCAAGATGGCTCCTTCAAATGACAAATTCAAAAATTACAGAAACGACAGATTTTAAAAATGAAAGATGCAAAATGACAGATGCAAAATGACAGATGCTAAAATGACAGAATTAAAATGACAGAGGCATAATTGACAGATTTAAAATGACAGAATTAAATGACAGATTCAAATTTAGCGCGCCACATGCTGTGATATAAAATGGTTGCCTCTACATACTCTCGGTCATACAGATCCCTTCATGACGCCCTCTATTGACGATACACAGATTGCCGGTAATACAGATCCCCGTAATGGCGGCGGGCGGGCGTGGTAGAATGGCGCCAGACGTTCCAAAATCGCTGCCTTCAACCAATCAGAAGCAAGGGAAAAGCTACAGGAGTGGGGGTTAACCAATCAGAGAGCAGTAGGCGGGGAAATCCAAGATGGCGGCCACCAATCAGAAGCAAGGGGAGGAGCTACAGGAGTGGGGGTAGCCAATCAGAAGCAGGGGAAGGAGCCATGCCATTGGCATGCCACATAGCATGTCAATTTCCGTCTGGGCCATGTGGCGCAATACCTACTAAGATCATAATACAGAATCATTGTTTCATCTCCAGTGACAATGAACTCCAAAATCAGCTTTGGGTCGTCTCCACACAAGCTTAAAAAAAGAGTGCGCACATTCAACGCGACGTTGACGTCGAACAGCAGAAAGAAGACGCGGTACCCATTTTGCACTAATTTTATTCATACCCAAATTGTCATGAAGAATTCGGCGAACACTTGTTTCCGAAATGTCAGTCATCATTGCTAACTCCTTAACTTTCAAACGGCGATCTTCTAATACCATTTCTTCAATGATTGCAACTTTGAGGCGTTACCGCTTCAATTGGCCGACCGGTCCGCACATCATCTTCAAGAGATTCTTTCCCCAAACGTAAATTTTTGATCACTTTTTTACAGTGGAATATGAAGGAGATAAATCACTATAAACACAGTATAAAGGTTATTTGATTGGATTAGGAGTGTACCCTTCTTTTGTTAAAAATTTAATGACCGCGCGGTACTCAGTTTTCGTTAGCTGCGACATTTTCTTGCACTCGTCACGATGCTTGAATGGCTACTAAAATCTATTACGCTTCTAGTATATTACAACTAGAAGCGTAATAGATTTTAGAGTAGATATAGTGTAGTAATAGATATATTCTAGTGTAGGCCTCTTACATGTTCAACTATGACGCAACCGAGTTTGAACATTCTCGTTAGATTTTTTGGGAATGCCCTGAATTTCTAAATTGTTAAGACGAGAGTACTGTTCTAAATCTTCAATTCTGGTAGATAATTCTGTAACAGTCTTTCTCAATTCAATGTTTTCAGTCTTGATTATATTTATATCTTTGACTTTATCATTAAATTTAGATAATGCATGTTCGAAATCAGAGGTCTTATTGCCATTCTTATTCTCGCTAGAATTAAGTATAGTATTAAGTTGATAGAATTTAAGAGTTCATTGTATTTATGATGCAAAGATTTAATATCTTGCTGAATATCACGTACAACTGTCATCATGGTAGATGATCCTGATAAGCCATCAGCATTATCATGAAATATAATATAAATACAAAGATTAGTTAAAGTTTCACAAGTTTTATTAATATCTTAACCGTTCTTCGTTGGAAGAACAAGCCAAACTATAGAAGAAACTGATGATTAAACACGGAATCGCTAGCCAGAATGTTTGGTTCAATCAAGAATGTATTAAACGTCAGGTTAAGATATTAATAAAACTTGTGAAACTTTAACTAATCTTTGTATTTATATTATATTTCATGATTATGGAGTTCCACAAAGTAAGGCTGGAGACAGTAAACGCCATCAGCATTATCATCGATAATAACAGAGCTATTAAGCGACGAGGAATTCCTACATTTGGTGCATTTCCAGCTAACGTGATTAGTTGAGAATGATCTGAATTCAGAGGTACTCAGATTAACGCATTTCCCATGATAGTATAAGGCGCATTTGTCGGCACACTGAATAGCAGGAGATTTGCTGTTGATAATTTTAGAACACAGTAAGCAAGAGCTCGACATTATTATTATAATATTAGTTTTATAAATTAATTTTTAGTAGATTACAAGAATTTAAAAGAAACTGATGAATGTCAATAGTATCAATATTTGAAGGCCGTGATAGTAATGCACTCGCTTAAAATAAGAGCACAATAATAGTTCTTATAGATCCAGAAAATAATGAAAATGATGATTTTAATAATTGTATTTTAATAAAGTTTAATTAATATATTACAAATTTACAGATTCTATAGTTTAACACAGTTGTTATAAATTATTCAATATCTTCTTAATACTTTAATTTTGTAAACAAACCGTTTAGTTAAAGACAGTCTTACTTTTACAATGCATAAATGCAATAACCCTTATGATAGAGAAAAGTGATAACATATTCCTAATTAATATAAAAACATATTGATAATAAATGAATTATAACACACTAAATAACTATAACAAGAGGATTTTATAATATTACTAAAACTAATAGCATTATCAACATATAATAACACTAGGTCATCTATTCTATTTTCTATACAAAGAAAAGATCAATTTAACCGTAAAATTGAATATGTAATCTGATTTTTGACTGCCAAATTCAATTTTGGCACCATAGTACATTGTGATGTTCAAAGATCATCAGAAAAGTATATAAACCGGATGATTTATTATCGGTTACTGTAGCAGGAGTTCATTCTTTATATTTTCCCTGATCGACACTAATTCACCATTTCTAAATTCTGGCCAATTCACTTTCTCTCTGTCTGTGTGACAGTTCTCTTTCAGTTTAATAGTTTTCAATTTTTGAGAAAAATGTTTAATAACTTTAGGTAATCATAATGCAGTATTAATAGAATTTCAAGATTTGGTTCTTCATTCAAATAAATTTTGAAATGGAGAACCTAAGGTTTCTCTTGGTGTTTCTGTAATGTAAAAATGGTAACTGGATGCCTGAACCTCTGAACTTTGTTAAAATTTGAATATCTAAGTTGTGATAGTTGGCTGTTAATTCCCTTGATGGTTGTCATGGAGATTGTTAGAAAATAATGTATTTGGCTTGACATGAGTTTCCTGTAGTAGAAATTTCAATAATATTGCTTGATGCAATACTGCTAATGGAAGGATCTTTTGAGTCTTTAAAAAAATTCTTTATTGGTTCTTCGTAATTGTTTTTGTGAAACCTTTACGCCCTGGGCGGATTTAAACAGGATTTCTTATAGGCAACTCATTTGAAATAATAAATGAAATCTATTCCATTTGGATTTTTCTTGGATTAAACCCTCATCTGAGGGTTTACGTAGCTGTTTTTTCACAGACGTACTTGGTGGATACTTACTTTCCATGCACTGGTTCTCTCACCTACCTGACCTAATTAAATATTTACCTGGTTCATACACTTGAAGTCTTAGGATATTCGTATGTTACTGTACGCGGTGTCCAAGTTAGGCGGCCATTCTATTAACCGTATTATCAATCGTCCCTCTGTCTTTAAGAATTAAAGAAACTTGACCTCATTAGATAAACAGAAAAAAATGTTATTTCGATCAAAGTTACTTCTGTTATAACTTATATCTTTAATATTTCTCTTTTATATTCATTAGCTATATTTGAGTTTAAGTCAAATTCTGGAAGCATTTATTGTTCAAAGTTAATCATTTACCGAAGAGCCTGTAAACGTCATGCCTTCTTTTTGATATCGGTAGATGATGTATAATGTTTACGTGTATGATTGTGTGAGCTCACAGGATTCTATTACTTTTACAATAATAATCTTGAATTATTTAGTGAAGAATTAAAAGTATTACGATCCATTTAGATTGTGTGTATGTAATACTGCCATTTTTTGTGCAATTAAATGTATGAATAAATATTGGTATATCCAACAGCATTCAAGGATTACATTATTTTCTTTTATAGTAAACGTAATAGTTTAATCTATTGTTATGTTGCATCGTAATATTTTTACTTTCTTGAGCAAGGGTTTCTAGTATACTAGGAGGTTCTGCTGCTCGAAACAGTTAGGACAGCTAGCCTCTTAGAAATTAAATATTTAGAACCCACGTCCCGGGACTGTTGTCACCTTATTGCTACCCTTGATTAAGGGGTTACTGAATTTACCTGCAATTAGTAAACCAATACCACATCTCCTTGTAGGTGACAACCTTCCTTTAAACATGTCTCTCAGGTAAAAAACCAATCAATTTCAGAAACCATGGAGTGGAAAACTCTATTTTCCAACTTCAATCATCCAGGGAATTCCTTAAATTCTTCAGATATATATTTCTTTACTCCACTTTTCAAAGCAAATCATCTCTGGCAAACCTGATGCAACTATCTGCTCTGGGCTTATATTTTTGTTTTCTCGTATCTCGTTTAAAGTCTTGCGGTATTGTACCACAATTTAACAATGTCTATTGACATTTTTGCCCAAGATACGCTATCTCCAACGATTCAAAGAGTAGGTACCTATAATACCTTTGTTGCTAAAGTAACAACATTTTAAAAGACCTTTTTTGTAGTTTAAGGAGCATCATTAGTTTTGTAGAGAAGCGGAAACTTCATTTATTCTATCTGCCCATATGATCCAAGTATTTGCTGTCTTTTAACTTAAAAATTTTAACTGCTCTAATTTTGTTTTACTCAATGCTATATAAAAATAAATCTTGCAATGTGAATCTGTTGAACTCGCCGAATATAAGAACTGTGCATTTTAAACAATACTTTTCTGATATGTCTCTTTCGCAAATATTATGTATGGCATGTATTACATTTAATGGCTTTTTACTATTATGAGTGCACATGTATTGTTTAAGAGCATTATTTGGAGAACATATGAGGGGTCTAGAAGCCAAGGGATACAAGGGCAATGTAGGTACTACATTTGGAAATAATCAGAGCTAAAGGCTGATCATTCCTATATTTGAAGTATGAACTTAATTATTTAAACCACTATATCTCAATATCTGTTTAGCTTCTGTGGATTTCCCTAAGTAAGTACGTGTGCTGTTTATGTACTTATTTTAATGCATAAAAAATGTCATTTGTATCCCTCGGATGTTAGGCCAATCATATATAATTACATATATTGCATTTAAATGGCTTTTAACCACTATGAGTAAACACGTGCTGTTTAAGATAGCTCTTATGTGAACATTTATAACCACAAATTTTACATTCAAACGGCTTTTCGCCACTATGAGTGAATATGTGTTCTTTAAAACGACTCTTTTGTATACATTTATAACCACATATATTACATTCAAATGGCTTTTCTCTAGTATGAGTTGACATGTGTTCTTTAAGACGACTATTTCTTATATATTTATAACTACATATATTACATTCAAATGGCTTTTTTCCACTATGAATAAACATATGTTTATTTAGACTACTTTTTTGTGATCATTTATAATCACATATATTACATTCAAATGGCTTTTCGCCACTATGAGTTGACATATGTCTTTTAAGATAGCTTTTTTGTGAACATCTATAATTACATATATTACATTCAAATGGCTTTTCACTACTATGAGTTGACATATGTTTTTTAAGATTGCTTTTTTGTGAACATTTATAATTACATATATTACATTCAATTGGCTTTTCTCCACTATGAGTTGACATGTGTAGCTTAAGTTTGCTCTTTTGTGAACTTTTGTAACCACATATATTATATTCAAATGGCTTTTCTCCAGTATGGGTTGACATGTGTTCTTTAAGACTAGTCTTTCGTATACATTTATAACCACATATGTTACATTCAAATGGCTTTTTTCCACTATGAATAGACATATGTTCATTTAGATTACTTTTTTGTGAACATTTATAATTACATATATTACATTCAAATGGCTTTTCTCCACTATGAGTTGACATGTGTCGCTTAAGTTTGCTCTTTTGTGAACCTTTGTAACCACATATATTACATTCAAATGGCTTTTCTCCAGTATGGGTTGACAAGTGTTCTTTAAGACTATTCTTTCGTATGCATTTATAACCACATATGTTACATTCAAATGGCTTTTTTCCACTATGAATAGACATATGTTCATTTAGATTACTTTTTTGTGAACATTTATAATCACATTTATTACATTTAAATGGCTTTTCTCCAGTATGAGTGGATACATCATCGCTATGAGTCGCCATGTGTTTATTTAGATTACTTTTTTTGAGAACATTTATAATCAAATGGCTTATCACTGTTATGAGTAGACTGAGGTGTTTAAGAGGACTGACTATTTTCGGAACATTTATAGTCGTACATATTACATTTAAGTGGCATATCACCACTATGGATGATCATGTACCTTTTGAGAAGACTTCTTATTAAACATGCAACTGCAAAATTACCTATAAATTGTTTGCTACCTTTATGAATGAACATTTGTTGCATGGTACATATATCTTTTCTAGGAAAGGTTTTGTTGATATTTGCTGGACATAAAAGTTGCTGACCATATTCATTTCCCTAAGTTGCTAAAATACTGATGCTATCAAATGGTTTCTATTCTATCTCCATGGATATTTCACTCATCATCTCAATTTTGGCGTTAAAACTTTCCATTATCTGCGAACGCACATTTATGTTGGTTTGTTTTGATTGTTGTTATCTCCTCATCGTTCATTATCATTATCAACTTACAAGTTAAAAATACATGTTTTCAGCAATTATATATTGAGTATAGAAAAATGTTTTCAGTTGTATACAGCGTCTAAAATTATGTAATATGTAACTTGAACTTTTCTGGAATGAAGAAATTTCAAAAATAGACGTGTATTGGTATACTAGGTGTAATATAACAAACCATTTACCTGATAGCAAAAACATTCATAGTTCCAATACACAAGCTTGTTGATAGTACGAGAATGGTATATGTCCATGCCATTTTTAGTGAGCATCTGTAAGTGGTATCGGTTACTTCAAGCACTAGAAAAGCATCTCAAACACCATTTTCAACAAGTTTCATTTTACATTTTTTAGATATTGTTACACTGAATTTTATTAGAATTCAATTTATGTTGGCAATATGAAATAGATATATCCTCTACGGTGGTTGTATCATTTATTGACACCACCCCAGCTATTGACCATATATCTATAAAATTCTATATGGTGAATGTCATATCTTTTGCTGCAAGTGGAATTGTAGCGAACATCTATAGGACAGAAATATATACATTTTGTTCTTTACAGTCAGATGGTGTTTACTGCACATGTTCAGCAGCACTCATCAATTCGTACCGCGAAAATATTTTATATTTAAAAGATTAATTGTTGTTGTTAATCTTAAATTTAGCAAATACTTTTACGTCTATTAATAAAACGTAAAAGATATGATTTTTAATTAGTGAGGATGAGATATATCTATCGTAAAAGCTTTTACTACATTTTATTCACATGTCCCAATGATTAATATTGTAAAGGATTTATAGCAATTATACATATTTATGGTAACTAAAACTGGTTTTCGAGTTGCACAAAAAACAAATTCTCGTTTTAGAAATATTCATTTCAGAAAGTAGGTACTGATTTTTGTCAATATAAAACTTTTATTTCATTTCGTATTTCAAACAACTGTTTATATACTACAAAACTAGAATTAGTAAAATAATATATATTATGTAATTAGGAGATCAAGCGATACTTTAAATCCGAGAAGATGTATTATAACGCCGAGGCGCCAGCGGAGGCGTTGTAACATCTTCGAGTATTTAAAGAAGCTTGATCTCCGTATTGCATAAGTTCTTTTATTTTATTTCGTATTTCAATACTAATTTCTCCCTTTTAAAATTCATCCGAATTTACTGTATAAAGAAGCAAGTTGCCTTGTCTGCATCATCATACGCATAACCAAGGAGATAAAAACCAGTATGTTACGTGTGGCTGTTATGCAACATCAAATGATTTTTACGTTGCCAACAACAACGGAGAGCAAGAACGTCTTGAACTCCGGTGTCATTGACAACGGAGATAAACATATACCTTATTTTACTAATTGTAGTATATAAACAATTGTTTAAAATACGAAATGAAATAAAGTATATCTTTATCACCATTGTCAATGACACCGGAGTTCAAGACGTTCTTGATCTCCGTTGTTGGCAACGTAAAAATCATTCGATGTTGCATAACAGCCACACGTGCTGCTTTTTATCTCCTTGGTTACGCGTATGATGACACAGACAAGGTAACTTGCTTCATTATACAATAAATTCGGGTGAATTTTAAAAGGGAGAAATTAGGATTGAAATACGAAATAAAATAAAACAACTTATAGGCCAGTAAAATTAGACCCGATATGGACCGTTGGTGGAAATAAATGTTGGAAAGCGGGAGATCGTTTCGATCGCTTCGTTTGACGTCAAATATAAGTATCCTAGGTTTGCACGGCCCCTTGACTCGAGCTTACCTGAGGGCATCAAAAGAACCACGAAATCTTCGGCCCTTTTTTAGTCTTCCGCTTATAATCATGAAATAAATAAAGATTATTAAAAGTTTCACAGTTTTATTAAAATATAACCTGACAATATTGTATCGACAGCTACGCTTATAACTCCAAAGCGGTGCTTTCCAACGAAAACTTCACGATTACAAGAATTAAAGAGCATTAAATTCTGCGTCGAATAAGTATGCAACACTTAAAACTAGGTTCAGTGGTATGGTCGAAATCGACGGTCGAGAAACGACAATTTTACAAATTTTCGATTTTCCGTCAGACCTGACGCCCAGAGGCTTTCCGTATAAAAAGACCCGTTGGACTCATTCTGATTGTTAATATAAGTCGAGAAATATCTAAGCTTTGATATTACAGAGGTTGCCGGATTAAATCAATGGCCATTTTTTGTCATCCCCCATCATAGCTATTGGGATCAATCCATATGAAGTAATGCGGTACTGGTCGTTCGATCATTTCGAAAAAAGATAATTTTTTGTATGTTATCACCCCTAAGTATTGGTAGATCAAAACCACTGTCATTTTATTTTTATTCCATTTGATTGAAATATGGCAGCCACATTTGTTTCGTGGTGGACGACATTGCTTGCAGTTTTTGATGTAAACCTAAATCTTGATATCTCAAGAACGGTTGATCCTAGAGACCTGCGGTAAAAATGATTGTATTGCTCACATGTCGGACTACATTTTTTAATCATAAATATAATATTGATATGACGTATCATAACGAGAACTTTAAAGCCCATAAATACCAAAATAGTAAAATTTCAGATTTAAAATATTTTATACATAAACTACCTCTAACCGTGTACGTTTAAATAGAATATCCGCCCTAAGACATTTTTATCTGGGTATATGAAATATGCCCACATAAAAGCGAAAATCTTTGTAAAAACTTTAATCTTCGGGATTAAATCACACCCATAAGTAAACGTCCTACAAAAATTATGTTTAGATTGAGAAAAAATGTAGTCCGACATGTGAGCAATACAATCATTCTTACCGCAGGTCTCTAGGATCAACTGTTCTTGAGATATCAAGATTTACGTTTACATCAAAAAACTGCAAGAAACGTCGTGCATCACGAAACAAATATGGCTGCCATATTTCAATCAAATGGAATAAAAATAAAATGACAGTGGTTTTGATCTACCAATAGTTAGGGGTGATAACACACAAAAAACTATCTTTTTTCGAAATGATCGAGCGACCAGTACTGTACTACTTCATATGGATTGATCCTAATTGCTATGATGGGGGATGACAAAAAAATGGCCATTAATTTCATCCCGCAACCTCTATAATATCAAAGCTTAGATATTTCTCGACTTATATTAACAATCAGAATCAGTCCAACGGATTTTTTTATAGGGAAAGCCTCTGGGCGTCCGGTCTGAGAAAAATCAAAAATTTGTAATATTGTCGTTTCTCGACCGTCGATTTCGACCACACCACTGGACCGAATTTAAAGTGTTGGATACTCATCCGACGCGGAATTTAATGGCCTGTAATTCGTGTAATGGTGAAGTTTTCGTTGGAAAGCACCGCTTTGGAGTTATAAGCGAAAAACTAAAAACGGTCCGAAGATTTCGTGGTTCTTTTGATGCCCTCAGGTAAGCTCGAGTCGAAAGACCGTGCAAACCTAGGATACTTATATTTGACATCAAACGAAGCGATCGAAACGATCTCCCGCTTTCCAACATTTATTTCCACTAACGGTTTCTATTTTACTGGCCTATTATGTAATTAGGAGATCAAGCGATACTTTAAATCCGAGAAGATGTATTATAACGCCGAGGCGTCAGCCAGAGGCGTTATAACATATATTATTCAAACGTATGCGAAAATTCATTCAAATTTTAAGGTTAATAATTATTGAAAACCCCAATTTGGATGCCGTACTGGGGATTAATTCTTTCTCTCTTTTCCTCACGATACTAACAAAGACAAACCTCGCCCGGTGTTCTAACATAATAACGGAGTATGCAAGGCATGCGCAAAATGTACAAGCTGACTGTAAAGGACAAAAATATACTTCCGTCCTACAGATACCGGCTACAATTTTGTATGTAGCATTTACCATATAGAAAGTTTATAAATATATGCTATTGACACACTTATTAGATTTTAAATGCTTCTAATAAGAAACTTGTAAAATATATGAAAACTGTAGTAGTCACTGCATCTAGTTACGTAGGCCAGCTGGTCGATCAGAGTACCGCAAACCGCCACCATATTGGGGCAAACAAAGCACGAAATTGTTCATTATTTGTTCTGCATTGAATTTAATCAAATCCACGTTTACTTTAAAAGGTTTTTCATATTCTGAAAGATCAAACCTCTATGTCAAACACGTAAAACGTGGTTTTAATTTGTCCATTATTAAAAATCATCCTTCTCTGCCCCAATATGGCGGAGGTTTGCATTACTCTGATCGACTAGCTGGCCTAGGTGACTACTATTCATTTTTTTTCTAGAGTCCTCTGACTTTGATACCGTATTGCTCGAAAACTACTGAAGCAAATTAAATATTTTAAAAACGAGCAAATAGTAAATTTATTTCTACATGTAACAGTAAAATATCATATTTCTAACTGATATACTTTTATATTTATCGGACGATACATAATAAGAGGTACCCATTTTTAGGGAAAATTTCATTGAGACTGAGTTAAATATTTTTTTTCTCAGAAAGTATATCTGATATATCTATGAGATTTTTGTACACTGAGAAAAAGGTTTATTAGATGTAACTAAAATTTATTTGAGGTAAACAAATACTAAAGTTGAATACGGCGAAAGAAAGATACAGTTATATGAACCAAAGGCTTAAGTTCGATATTACAATTAAGCAATAATTTAGTAGAGTCAAGAATTATGTAACTGAAATAAAAGTGTTTCTAAAGAAACAAAGCGGAAAGTTAAGTCAAAAATATTGTTTGTTTCACAGAACTAAATATAATTCCTACAGCCTATGGCTTATTTGCCATAACATAAGTAAAATAATTGTAACATAGAACTAATTATTTAGATCAACTAAATCTTAGGTTGTAGGAAATGTAGGCTGTCTTCCCGTAAGTATGCTTCAGAATTGTTTCATTCTTCGGATTATTTCTTCATAATTCGAGATTATTTGTAACAACCAAATTTTTTGTTCTTTTACATTAATGAAAATTTTATTGCAAGGTTGGCTAGTTTAAAAGAAATTAAATTATTATTTACCTCAAGGCAAGCAAAATAATCATAATTAAAGTATGCATGTCACAACTAAATCAAATTGTTAATAGAATTGATTGTTACTTCTTTTAATTATTTATAAAAATTGAATGAAATCATGTTTTGTTCACAAAACTTCACCATTCTTTTTAGACAATAAAACATCTGATTTACCTTTAATGTGTTTTATTTCAAATTTACAGATACAAAACGTTTTTCTACATTAGTAATAGGCTAATTTCATGCCAAATCACCTAATTTTAAAACATGACCGTGCTTCGATATCTCAGATTTTGTTCACATTTTTTCCTTGCATAGATACATTCGAGGGCATCAGATTAGAGGGGCGTATCACCAAATTTGTGATCTTATGTCTCTCAAAACAGGCGAATGTTTTGTATGACCAGATTAATGTCTTACAAAACAAAAAATCACAATTCGCCCCTCTGATCAGATGCCCTTGAATTATGAAATGATATTAAACAAATTTTTTGGGTGAAAATACTGCTATCCCACACTAAGGAACGAACCCATGGGGGGATGGGAGGGGAAGCTCCCCCCTCAAAGTTGATAATTTTGAGCGAGAGTTGGCAATTTCACAATTTGAGAAAAATGAGAAGATAAGAAAATGTGTCCAAAACAATTTATTTTTTTTAAATTTAATCTAATTGCCATACATAGTACACGTTGGAGAGTTTTAAATAAAAATAAGATTTATACTAATTTTGCTTCATATAATGTTAGGTACAAATAAAAATATTTTCTTACTAGTAGTTGGTATTTTCATCTTAATAAGTTGGCAATTTTAAGGTTACCCACCTCCAAAAATACTCCTTAGGTTCGTCCCTGCCCACACTTTGCATCATCTGGCTAAAATTGTCATAACTCCCTTATTTTTTATGTTATCTGGGTAATTCAGGTATCAGATTAAAACTAGTTTTTGGATCTTTCAGAGTATATCAAGAAACGTGCAACAGACATTGAACAGTAGAAAAAGAAGAGGCTCTGAGAACAATTTTTTTTCAAAAATAATTTTTTTAAAACCACAAAGAACACCCTTTTTGTTTTTTTAACCAAGCCACGTATATGCTAAGGTAATTCTGTAAAACAAGATTCAAAGGTATAAAACACTAAAATTTGCTTTTCTACTGTGCATGTCTTTGAACGTTACTTGATATAATCTGAAAGATCTAAAAACTAGCTTTTAATCTGACACCTGGATGAGCCAGATAACTCGGGAAAAACAGAGTAATGACAATAAGTCAGATGATGCGCAGTGTAGGATAGCAGTATTTGCAAAGATATCGAAATTTTCAAAAATCTTCGGCCGTTTTCATCCAAGAAATCTGAAAAAATTATTTAATGTCATTTCATAATTTGTGTCTATACAAGAAAAAAAATTGAAAAAATCTAAGACTTAAAGCAAATTGCTCTAGGTGATTTGGCGTGAAATTAGCCAATAATTAATGAAAATCATTTAATAAATGAAACATCAACATAATATTTATCAAGTATTATTGAAGTAGGCAACATAAACCTTTTGAATGTCTGTTATTGAACGACTCACTACTACAAACATATAATGAATTGTTGAAAGGTCAATCCAAACTTGGCCATTTTATTTTAGTCTTCTTTATGTTTACACATTCTTCTAGTGCACCAGCATTCTGTAACAAAAATAATGAATAAGATACTTATTACTTTTTGATTTAATGCAATAATTTGTACCTTCACGTGTAAAATAATCCCCGCTTTTGCTTCATGAGTGGTAGGATTCCAAAATTGCTGTTACCTTGCTTGGCTTGAACTGCATTTTCTCCTGGTGCCGGTGGAACCAACGATGATACTCGTATAAATGATAATTTCATCACTATTTGCGAATCTGCAAACTCTTAATATTTAAACAAACATGATAAATGTATACACTGAGAGAAATGAAAATGTTGATTCAAAAATTTCTTGTTCAAAAATTATTTATTGTTGACATACTTATTACTTTATGATTTAATGCAATATACCTTCACATGTAAAATAATGCCTTCTTTTGCCTCACGAGTGGTAGGTTTCCAAAATTGCTGTTACCTTGCTTGGCTTGAACTGCATTTTCTCCTGGTGCCGGTGGAACCAACGATGATACTCGTATAAATAATAATTTCATCACTATTTGCGAATCTGCAAACTCTTAATATTTAAACAAACATGATAAATGTATACACTGAGAGAAATGAAAATGTTGATTCAAAAATTTCTTGTTCAAAAATTATTTATTGTTGACATACTTATTACTTTATGATTTAATGCAATATATTTGTACCTTCACATGTAAAATAATGCCTTCTTTTGCCTCATGAGTGGTAGGTTTCCAAAATTGCTGTTACCTTGCTTGGCTTGAACTGTATATGCCCCCGGTGCTCAGTGGTGGTGGAACCAAGGATGATACTCGTATAAATGGTAATTTCATCACTATTCGCGAATCTGCAAACTCTTAATATTTAAACAAACATGATAAATGTATACACTGAGAGAAATGAAAACGTTGATTCAAAAATTTCTTGTTCAAAAATTATTTATTGTTGACATACTTATTACTTTATGATTTAATGCAATATACCTTCACATGTAAAATAATGCCTTCTTTTGCCTCACGAGTGGTAGGTTTCCAAAATTGCTGTTACCTTGCTTGGCTTGAACTGCATTTTCTCCTGGTGCCGGTGGAACCAACGATGATACTCGTATAAATAATAATTTCATCACTATTTGCGAATCTGCAAACTCTTAATATTTAAACAAACATGATAAATGTATACACTGAGAGAAATGAAAATGTTGATTCAAAAATTTCTTGTTCAAAAATTATTTATTGTTGACATACTTATTACTTTATGATTTAATGCAATATATTTGTACCTTCACATGTAAAATAATGCCTTCTTTTGCCTCATGAGTGGTAGGTTTCCAAAATTGCTGTTACCTTGCTTGGCTTGAACTGTATATGCCCCCGGTGCTCAGTGGTGGTGGAACCAAGGATGATACTCGTATAAATGGTAATTTCATCACTATTCGCGAATCTGCAAACTCTTAATATTTAAACAAACATGATAAATGTATACACTGAGAGAAATGAAAATGTTGATTCAAAAATTTCTTGTTCAAAAATTATTTATTGTTGACATACTTATTACTTTATGATTTAATGCAATATACCTTCACATGTAAAATAATGCCTTCTTTTGCCTCACGAGTGGTAGGTTTCCAAAATTGCTGTTACCTTGCTTGGCTTGAACTGCATTTTCTCCTGGTGCCGGTGGAACCAACGATGATACTCGTATAAATGATAATTTCATCACTACTTGCGAATCTGCAAACTCTTAATATTTAAACAAACATGATAAATGTATACACTGAGAGAAATGAAAATGTTGATTCAAAAATTTCTTGTTCAAAAATTATTTATTGTTGACATACTTATTACTTTATGATTTAATGCAATATACCTTCACATGTAAAATAATGCCTTCTTTTGCCTCACGAGTGGTAGGTTTCCAAAATTGCTGTTACCTTGCTTGGCTTGAACTGCATTTTCTCCTGGTGCCGGTGGAACCAACGATGATACTCGTATAAATGATAATTTCATCACTATTTGCGAATCTGCAAACTCTTAATATTTAAACAAACATGATAAATGTATACACTGAGAGAAATGAAAATGTTGATTCAAAAATTTCTTGTTCAAAAATTATTTATTGTTGACATACTTATTACTTTATGATTTAATGCAATATATTTGTACCTTCACATGTAAAATAATGCCTTCTTTTGCCTCATGAGTGGTAGGTTTCCAAAATTGCTGTTACCTTGCTTGGCTTGAACTGTATATGCCCCCGGTGCTCAGTGGTGGTGGAACCAAGGATGATACTCGTATAAATGGTAATTTCATCACTATTCCCGACACACCTGCAAACTCCTAATATTTAAACAAACATGATAAATGTATACACTGAGAGAAATGAAAATGTTGATTCAAAAATTTCTTGTTCAAAAATTATTTATTGTTGACACAACAAAAAGACTACCACTTACCAATGTTGCTTTGAATGAAGTTTTAATGATAATTAAATATAATTGTTTTGTTTGATATTTATATTTTCTTAAAACTTAAAGCGAAGAGGTAAAAACATTTTTCACAACATTAGAAATTGTTTAATATAAGATCAACAATGCTAATTTTGTTTAAAACGAATGTTAAAACAGTTTAAACCTTTAACCAAAAGATGCAGATTGTTGAACAAACAAATCAAAATTAACATTTTATTTTGCACACATTGCACATATTTAAAGTTTAGAATATGCTGATTTCTTCTTTGATTTAACAATTTCCTTCTTTCAGTGTAATATAAAACTATTTAAAAATTAATTGAATACATAGTTAGTACTTTGATTAGTTACTGGTACTTCTAATAAGAATTACATAATGACTTACTTAAATATTGCACTAATCAATCAAATTTTTCTTACCTTTAAAATAATCAATTAGCTGTTCTTTCCAGTTCCACTTAACATTAAAAGAATTTTAACTTTTTTGGTCACTCATTGAAATAATAAACACTTAATCAGTAATCACAATTAACTAGAACTGCAACCCGTGTAATAGAACTTCCAAACTTGGTGAAGGTCGAAATGTTGTGATGCAATCTTTTTGGACGCGTCATCTTAACGAACATTTGATGAACAAAGAGATCGTAAAACTAAATTAACTGCAATTCATTTAAATAAATATTTTATATTCTGCACGGAACGCAAGCTTGCAGTAAATAAAGATAGAATATCAGCAATTCATAATTTAGTTCTGAGAACTTTATTAAACATTTGTTGCAACTTTCACATTAAATCAGTCCCATTATAATAATTCATTTTATTTAAATGAAGAGCTGGTCAACTAAACTGATAGCGTTAAGTCAAAAAATATTTACAACACTGAAATAAATTATACTCAAATAAAGTACCAACTTGAAGCAAAATATCTTGTTTCGTTCTTTTAAAAACAGCAATATTAAACTAAAAAACATTTGTTAGCTTTAATTAAAGAACTTTCAATTGTACCTAAGTAAATACATTTTGTATTTGAAAATAAACCTTTTTCTCAGTGTAGGGGTTAGAAAGAAACCTTGCGGTTGTTATTCTATTAATTTACGCACAAAAAAGTGTTTTATTTAAGATATATATGAAAAAATAGCGAACTATGCGTTCTTGTTTATTACATGGTGGATTAAGTGGGGATAAACAAGAGTAAAAATTATTGAAAAGGGACAGTGCAGTGCATGAATGTGATTTGGTTAGATGCCTAAAGGCAACCTTTAGGAAAGTTGTAACTTTGTATTATCAATTAAATTGAAATTATTAGCTATATAATATATCTTGAATAGAAATAATACTAGAAAAACTTGAGATTTACTATTTTGTAATGAATTAATAGTTATCACTTATAAAAGCATGGGTGTCAAAAACTGAAACAAATAAAAATGTACACTGCTCCAGCTATTGACAGGCGTGTCAATAACTACTGCGAAGATGCATTTGATTTTTATCTTTCTCACTCTTATTCATACTACTGAGATTACGCAATATTTTTACAACTAGTGCTAAACACCATCACTAGTAAGTGTATTAGTTACTGACACCCTATTTTCACAACAAATTTCTAATACTGCAACGATTTTTGTTAGTATCAGTAAGTGATACTTTGATGGGTCAGTAACTGATACCTCTATTTTTAATGCAGTGCCAATATCTGCTGCAAAGCAGTTTTTAATTTTGCTTCTGCACTTCTATTAAAAAATCATCTAAAATTTGCAAAATTTATTATTAATCAGGTAAACATATTACAAATTTTGTCTGGATCAGTTATTGACACTGCATTTTTTTTCAATCAATCTTCGTATCTTAGCAAGTTTTATGGGTATCAATAGTTAGACTCTAATAGGTCAATAACTAACTGATAAATTTATTTCCAGAGCTAACAAGCAAAGCAATGGTTACAAAAAGATTTAATTATACAGAAGATGCCCAAGTAACGATATTACATGAAAATTACGTAAAGTTTACGTGCCTGAAATTACATCCCCAGAATTTCAAGAAAAAAATGGCACGTAAAAATGATGTAACTTTTACGTGCCATACAGATGAAATGTCCGTCTTTTTTGCATTCTTTTTATGTGCCAAAGTGATGTAAAAAGATGATCAAAAAGGGATGTATTTATTACGTGCCATCGGGCATGCCAATGGCATGGGTTTTTTCGTTTTGCAATTAATAGCAGTGCAAAGCAAAAATGCACCGTATATTTGTCCTTGAAGATCTAAGCATGCATTCCAATAGTTCTTTGATGCTGAATGCAAATTGATTTACCAAACTGTCCAATTCATCGATTTTTTAGATATAACGACTAAAAGTGACTTTTTTAGCTAATACAAACGAATATAACTCGGTAACAGTATGGTGTGTAAATTCAAATACAGACATCGAAAAATTAAGTTTATACCTTCTAAATAACCACAATTAATTAATTTTGATTTAAAGTCGGCAGTTACCACTTCGAGAATTTTTCTTTAGCTAGAATTTTAAAATCACACATTAGATAATATACTATAATCTAAATAAATAATAAATAGTCACAAAGTGTGAAACAAGAAAAACCTGCTAAAACTAATAATAATATACATTTTCTGGAAAATAATGGAAACTCAAATTAAGGTATTATATTAAAAAATTGAGTACACTTGCAGTAATTATTTTTAAGAACGGGTCACACTCTTTACTAAAAAAGAAGCGCTTGCGAATGCCTTACAGGCAATAAATGACGGTATGTCTATAGAAGGTGCCAACAATTTATATAAAGTCCCAAGAACAACACTACTTTATAAGCACAGGGGAAAACACCTACAGAGAGAAAAATCGGTCCAGATAGCATTTTGACAAAAGATGAAGGAGAAGTTCTCGTGCAGTGGATCTTCCATACAGCAGAATGTGGGTTCCCAACCACTAAAACTCAATTATTGGACAGTGTCAAAATGCTAGTAAAAAATTTAAAAAAAGAGACACCTACCCCTGGCTGGAAGGGCCGGCCTGGAAGGCAATGGTACAAAGCATTTATGCGAAGGCATGCAGAGCTAACACTTCGAGTTTCATCCATTGAAAAATTAATGGAAGAAAGCGGTTCATAATTGGAGAGTAGAGCATAACGCTATCAGGCTTAGCAGAGATGAATTTGCTCCAATATTAAAAACTGCATTAGAAAATATGAATTGCGCCGTCCTTTGGATTTTGAGGCCCCGGGCACAAAAATGGAGTAGAGCCTCCAGTAAATAAGAAAGTGAGTAAATAAATAAATATTCAGGGTGTAACTAATATAACTAGAAACCTCGTAATGAGGGGTAGTTGAAATAGAAAATTTAGAACAATGCACCAACTTTATTGTTAGTAGGTACTTCCGTTAACAAAATGCTATGACGCGTCTCTACTGTTTATTTTGAAGTCTCGAGAAGTAAGGCTTCTGTCTGCGAAAAGGATCATTTAGTCTTTCTCTTCAGCAACTTATAGCCTATTACCTTTTAACTATACAATAGGCCGTAGTATTGTATTTCTAGGTAAATGTACGTGACTAATTTATGAACTTTAGGGAGTCCTTTCTCGCCTTTTAGACATTGAATTGAGATTACGCTTAATTAGCGCGCATTGCCTACACTTCACAATGCTACCAGTAACTTACTGGTGAAAGCGAGATACTATCCATACTCTACTAGCTCTCCAGGCTAGTACCGGAACGATAAACGTGCTCACCCGGCGGCTCCATCTCCAGGAAGGTATGAGGGACGTATCATACGACCAAGGAGACTTCACCTCGTCCAGCTTCGAACTATTCCCCTAACATGCTGTCCCTTGCTGTTAGGAGCTACTACCCGATCGAATCAAACCTCAATTGTGGCAAGACTTGGTGGTTAAATGGTTTTGCCACCCCGATCTGCCAAATTGTAGGCTTGGTGAACCCTCGACAGAGCTTCGTTCTTAAGTCTACACGTCCTAGACTCCCGGTTTGTACCTACATGAGGTGAAGTTGTCTTGAGTGTGAGAGGCTATGTATTCGCTTCAACACTCATTAAGAGTAATGGCTTTAGAGCTTCTTCAGATCACAGTACTCAGTCTGCAGTCTGAGTCATAGGGTGGTCCGAATAGCATCCTGAGCACAGTTACCTGGTGGCATGTAGTTTCCCATAGGCAAGAACTTACTCTTTCCAACCGGGATAAACCTCACTTTAATATTCCTCTTTTAAATTCAGTCAAACAGCTGGTGAGCTTAGCACCAATAAGAGACCGTGTCCCAGGCGAGAATCAAATCCACCCGCACCGGTCCTCATGTTACCAGAGCTCCCTCTGCTCGGTGATGAGTAACCGTCGAGAATTCGTTAACCGTACTTTTCTCTGCCACACATTTGACCTGACTGCATCATCCGTTGCCTCCCGGTATGTACCCTTATCAGGTGAAGTTGCCTTGAGAGTGAGAGGCTATGATACCCCAGATGCAGTTTCCCATTGGTTCAGATTTACCCCTCTGTGTCGGGATAAACCTCACTTCGACTCTCCTCCTTGAGATTCAGTCAGACATCGGGATACTCACTGCTCCTTGAGAGACCTTGTCCCAGGCGAGAGTCAAATCCACCCACACCGCTTCTCATGTTAGCAGAGCTTCCTCCGCAACGTTTATGAGTATTCGTTGAGAACACTTACGTGTATCTCTACCACAGATTTGACCTGTGGGTCTAGGCGGGGAGCCTAGACTTGTTTTCGTTGAGCACCGTTACCCAGACTAAATCTGGGATAGGTTAGCTGAGACCAGTTCATTGGCATTGATGTCGTGTGGTCTACCACCAATCCTAGTGTTGTTTGAGTATATATCCCCAATTTTAATTGGGGATCATTTTTTGACCTTTGTGGTTTCCCACTCCAGTCTTCCAGATTATAGGCTTGGTATGACCTCGGCAGCGCTTTGTTTACAAGTCTAAACGTTATAGACCCCGGGTGTGTACTTTTTTTTGGGTGAAGTTGTCTTAGGAGTGAGAGGCTATGGTACCCCTTTTCGCATCAACTCCCTTTAAGGTAGAGGTTCTAATTAAACCACAATACCTGGTGGCATGCAGTTTCCCATTTGGTCCTGTTATACTCGTCCAGGGCCGGGATAAACCTAACTTCGATTCTCCTACTTAGGATTTAGCCACACAGCGGGTTCCTAGCGGTGACCTTGTGTGGCCTTGTCCAGGTAAGAATCAAATCCACCTACACCGGTCCTCATGTTAGCTTCCTCCGCAACACTTGCGTTTTTCTCTACCGCACATTTAGTCCTGGGAACCTAGGCAGGGGAACCTAGGCTGCTCTCATAGAGCACCGTTACCCAGAGAAGCCTGGGATAGGTTAACTGGTACCAGTTCATTGGGCAGGTGCCGTGCGGTCTGCTCCACCCACCCTAGTGTGTTTTGAGTATAATTCCCAAAGCTTAGTTGGGGATCATTCTTCGACTTTTGTGGTTTCTCACTCTGGTCTTCCAGATTACAGGCTTGGTGTGCCCTCGACAGCGCTTCGTACAAGTCTAAACGTTATAGATCCCCGGTATGTACCCTTTCGGATGAAGTTGTCTTGAAAGTGAGAGGCTATGATACCCCGTTTTTGCATCAACTCCCTTTAAGGTAGAAGTTCTATGAACAACAATACTTGGTGGCATGCGGTTTCCCATTCAGCCCTGTTATACTCACCAGAGCCGAGATAAACCTCACTTCGATTCTCCTCCTTAGGATTTAGCCACACAGCGGGTTCCTCGCGGCGACCATGTATGGCCTTGTCCCAGGTAAGAATCAAATCCACCCACCCCGGTTCTCATGTTAGCAGAGTTTCCTCCGCAACGTGTATGAGTATTCGTCGAGTAAACTTACGTGTATCTCTCCCACACATTTAACCTGGGAGCCTAGCCGGGGAACCTAAACTTTTTTACTAAGGCACCGTTACCCAGACAAGTCTGGGATAGGTTAACTAGGACCAGTTTTATGGGTAGGCATAGTGTAGTCTGATGCCCACCCGAAGTCTCGAGAAATGTTAGAATCCTTTTCATTTTGGAGATTTGGTGCGCTTTATTTTAAAAGTATGGTTTAGCTTTGTGTATAAGAACTTGCATCAAATGCAGGTCTCTCAGTCTATTTTATTAACGCATAAGATGTAGTATATTGTGTTGTTCATTAAAATAAGGTAGCTCGGTGCGGGGCCCCACTAGTTCTCGGGACCCGGACATACGCCCGGCTGACCGACCGTAGGGACGCTTCTGAATATGAAGAATATTAAAAGCACTTGTGAAAACGGTTTTAGAACTTGTGGGCTATTTCCCTTAAATCCGGATAATATAAACTACAGGAAGACTTGTAAAGAATCAAAAATAGAGATTGCAAATTTAGACAATAATTTGGAAAAAAGAAATGCTTCTGTTGCTTCTACGAATGCGCCCAGTTTAGTTCAGTTTTTAACATATTTCAGACAAGAGAAACCAGACAAAATAAACCAGTTTGAAGAGTCTGGAGATATCTGGACTGGTGATTTAGAAGACCAAAATCTTTTTTATTTTTGGTTAAATTAAAGAAAAAGCAGATGGACAGTTTCATAACACAGATGTACAAATAAATGATGATATGTTTGTATATTCCCTTGGATGAGGATGAATTTGCTTTATTTGGAAATGAACCGGTGTTCTCAAATCAGAATGAAACCAACGAGCCTCTGCTAATAACAATAAATCCTAATGAAAATAATATTTCTGTGATTAATGAGACTGACCAAGATAAATCTAAAAATGAAAGTATTAAAGAATACGTACATAAGATGCCCAATAACAAAAGTATTGTAAAGCAAGAAAACGTATATAAACAAACTGTACCTGAAAATTGCGATAATGACGCTGTGATAAATAATTTAGATAACAAACACAATAGTTTTGACAACAGCACTCAAAACAAGGACAGAGATTCTAAGACTGAAGCTGTAATCAACAAGTCTGCTATAGATAATAGAAATTCTAAACAAGATTGCAATGAAATATCAAGTGATCTCATTTCAGCTCAGGAAGACCCAAATAGTGATAAATCATCTCAAAACCAAACTAAAACAGTCTATCAAAATGAAGAGCAAGATCAAATCTTCTCACAAAATAGAACTCCACCAGAAAAAAACAACAGTCCTTCAGATATGACTTCATACAACAAACCTGAAGACACCAAGAATGAAAAAGTACCAACTCCTTTTCGAAAATCATTGTTTTGGGCAGATTGGTCTAGATCTAAAGTGA
Source organism: Agrypnus murinus (assembly GCA_929113105.1). Taxonomy (NCBI): domain Eukaryota; kingdom Metazoa; phylum Arthropoda; class Insecta; order Coleoptera; family Elateridae; genus Agrypnus; species Agrypnus murinus. The sequence continues at coordinate 92,661,706 of OV816027.1, forward strand.
TTGGGATAAAGAGAAAATCAAAGAAAAAATTCCTTCCGTTGTGTCAGGTGAAGCCTGGCAAATTTACTATAGAAACAAAGAAGAGAAGAAAGAGAAAGATCTACTTGAGAAGCTCGAACACAAGAGAAAACGATTGGAAAAGCTTGCAACTAGATCCAATAAACGTGTAATACAGCACGAATCTCCTGATTCAGAAGAAGATTCTTCCGACTCTTGAAACGCATCGGATGAAGACAAAGAAAACATTAATATAAGTGTTGGTAGCTATGTTATCGTTGAATACAATGACAGTTATTTCCTTTCAAAAGTATTAAAAGTGAAAAAAAATAGTGGTAAGAATGAGTAACAAGCGAGTTCGATGGAAATGAATGGAATTAATTGGAAGTGGCCAAGCCATGCAGATATATTATGGTACTCAGAAAAAGAAGTTATTGAGGTGATAAAGTAGCCAAAATTAAAAAACAAGCGTGAAAATTATGAAGTTACGGAGATGAAAATATATCAATGATTATTATCTATTAAACTTTGTTACTCAAATGTTGGAAAATATTTTATTTTATTACTTATTACCAAGTATACTTATTTTGTATAATATTGGAATGTTATTTTTCAGTTTTTTTTTTTTTAGTATTTGTTAGTTTTTTTACTAGTAATAAAGTATGTAAGCAAAATATATTTGTTATTTTAACCTAATACAATATAAGACCCTATGTCAATAATAGGTGCAAACCCATGTCAATAGAAGGTGATTAATGTAATTTGACTAAGTCAATGATTGCTACCTGTGTAGCCGTCAATTTTAGATTTTTTTTGCCTTGATACTTTTTTTTATAAAACAACAAAATTACATAAATTCCTTAATATTGTAGAAAGCAAACGTAATTTGTCCTAATTTTAATTTAAATAATGCAATTGTCACAATAGTTATGAAGTTAGCCAAGTATGGTTAAAGGTGTTAAGGTATCGATAACTGGTACAACCATCTTAATAGCACCCTGATATTTCCGTTGATTTGAAATAAAATACCTACTATCAAATGCAAAAGTTTTGAGCTCTGAGTTTGAATGCGCATAGCAAGAAAAGCAGCTCAAATTAATTCAAACAAAAACAGTTAGATATACATATAAGACAGCATACAACAGGTCATAAAGGCTCATAGCTTCAAATAAAATTGCAAAATACATAATTTTCTACTTTTATTGCACTGCTATCCTTTGCTATTTGTCCCAACTTCTGGTCCATTCCATCCAGCCTACTCATTATCTCCTCTAATATCTCCACCCACAGAAATAAAAGTAGGACAAAGGTAATGCCGCTTGCGCCAACTGTTTAAAATACTTGAGCTAACATGGCTGTCTATTTGTGTTTATGCGCATGCGAACTAGTCGTTGTAACACGTTGTTGGTGTAGGTCATGAACTTAATTTTAAGCGATTTTGAGGTTAGAGAGGTACACACTTTGCAACTTTTACGTATTTGCTTACATATTGTTGTGTAAACAAAAGCTCTAGTAATTATATGAAAAATGATAAAACGTTGTTTAATTTCAACTTGTGAAAGTAGCGGAAATATACCAGTCGTTACTTATCGTAGGTATGTACAGAACTGTACTAATATATTTTACCGTATGCTTTTTGTATTCTGATCAAAGAATATGGCATTTTCGCGTAGTTAATTACTTAATTATAATAAGTGTGTGGTGGTAATTAGTTAATTATAGCAATCTAATTTTAATATTGGTGGGAATAATTTGAGATATTCCGCATGGCTAACAGCCGCTTCATAAATAGAAGAGTAGAGGAAAATATCAGTTCACATAATATTATTTGTTCAAAACATTTTCTAGAGAGTGATGTAATAAAGGGGAATAAAAAAACATATTTGAAACATATCATAAAAAGAAGTGATTTTTCGTTTATTTTTGCATGTGCAAAACATTTTCAAGGTCTCATAGCTTAACAGCAGTTAGGTAAGTTGAACAATGTAAAATATACTTTTATAAACTGAAATAAATATTATAGTTATAAAATTCATGAACCATCAACCTCTGAGCTCATAGTTTACGATCATAGATGCAACTGTATCCATCTTGCTTTACAGAAACAGAAACCTATTAGGGTTGCTTCATTCGGCTTTACTAGAGGTAGGAGGCGTTGCTAATTTAGGATTACCTTCGACTTCTAAAGAGGTAATGCCTACTGTAAGTAAATCAAAAGGCAGTATGACAATTAAAAAGGGAAATGGGTATGTATAATTTATGTTATTTGTACTAGGTATATATGTTATATTTATAAATATCAAATATCTGTATAATTACAAGGACATCGAGTTCATCTCAGACGGAAATTGATAAAGAAGATTCGTACTTATGCGTAAGTAATACAGTGCTTACAAGCATCACTATTTTGACTATTTATTGTTACCTATAGTACAGTCCACACCAAGTATTCAGTACAAGGATTATCAAAACAGGGTCTTTTACTTACAATACCTGTAATTTATAATAAACGAATCGTTCTGTTTTTGTACTGCATACTTAACATGTAGATATGATTTAGGATTTACTCTTATTAATCTGCACTAAAAATGTTAATTAAGGTGGTCATTTTTATATAGAATTACAAACGAATTTATTTTGTAGCATTGATGATTTAGCAAGTATATTTTGATGTCTACATTTAGCTTTCACGTTTTCTAGTAGAAAACTTCGTGCGTGTTCGTCCTTCGAAAATGCTACTTAATTATTGGTGAACCAAAAGCGAAAGTCAAGCCGGTTTACAATAGCCAATTTTGTGCATTCTATTTACTATTTTGCACATGTTTTGCACTAACGTCATTATTCTCATCATTGTAGGTATTCCCAGTCGCTTGTCGCTGTCGCTTTGTATTAATTTTATTTTTAATGAACTCAGTCTTCTTTAATATACTACCCAGCTTATCCCGTCTATTTGAATTGGTAAGAAATATTGTTTCAAAAGATAACATTAAGATTAGATAACATAAACATTACTGATTAGTCTGCAGCACGACAGAGTGGTTATAGTGGATTTCTATCGCTTAACATAGTTAAGTCGAGTTTGCGGCGGCCAGGACTCGGATGGGTAAACCACGAGCGCAGTGTACTTGCCTATATGGCTCCGCTGCCTCGTCTCACACGCACATATCCACTCTGCGGCTCGGTGTGTCTGACGCCTCAACACCGAAAGGTATATGAGGTTAGAGATTATGTATGTAAACATTACTGATTTTGAAATAAATAAAGATTATTAAAAGTTTCACAGTTTTATTAAAATATACCTGACAATATTGCGAACTTTTAATAATCTTTATTTATTTCATGATTATGGAGTTCCACAAAATAAGGCTGGAAACAATAAACAAGATTACTGATTTTTATTTTATTAGTATTTTTAAAATGGTTGACGTTTGCTCTCTTCTCCCAAAAACGCACCCGAAAACATTTTTCGATAGATAAAAAACTACAATTTTATATAACATTTAAGGCAAGTCAAAGCTCATATCCAGAGAACAGCAAAACAACAGTTGTTTAATTTACAGCACAACCCAGTAAACAAAACTGTGACATTTACTTGCCTGCTATATAAGAATCAAGTAAAATGAGTTATGTAAACATATTTACATACCCCACATGTAAATTTGGTGATATAATATTTGCTATATATTTCCGATATTAAATAATTAATGTAAAATCTGGTGTCGTCAGATTTACATATATGCGACATTAATAATGTGATTTGTATTTTACGTCACACGTTTTACTAGTTAAATATATAACTATTTAACCACTAATTTGTTTGCAAAGTGCGGGGGGAAACATTAGTAGCGCGTGTACCACCTGATCGTGCAGACGTGTGTTAAATCGTGGTCGCCCATTGTTTGTTTTGTGTATGTTGAATGTATGTGTATATGTAAATATTGAAATACAATAACCATCAGTTTTATTTCTGTTACGGAAACATTTCGGAAGTGGAACAAACAGCCGCTTATTTAATTCCCAGTGAATTTATATTTTATTATGAAGTGAAACGTATTTTTAAAATGGCGATAACTGATTAAACGTATTTATTGTTTATGAAAACGTTTCTAGGCAAAATATATTAGGCCACTGTAAATTAATACCATAAAAAGGTAGATTCAGCAAATCTCAGCAATGTACGCGTCATATCATTTAATAGGAATCGAGACAAGTTGAATGAACTAAAACCGAATGGCATAATTTGTTAAAAAGCCAGGAATAATCTTGATCAGTTGGCATTTTTAATTTTGATTAATGTTGTTTATACAGAGCTTTTGATTTTTTCTATTTAGTTATATTGCATGCTATGTAATAATACAGATTTTTTTTCTATAATAAGCTATTAATTAATAACTATATATCTTTTTCTTTTTTTAATAAACAAAATAAATAAAAATGTTGTGAGTTTTTCTTATTCTCCTAATTTTTACTATTACAGGAATCTTAAGGAATCTTTACTATTTTAAAGAAATAAGTTATCCTACACAAAGTGAAAAATTTGAAAATTGTTGCTTTAACTTAAAGATCATGTTGCAAAGGGATTACAGGTAAGTACAAAGACAATTACAGGGTAGTTACAGGTAAAGTCGTACATAAAGCTATTTTATATATGATAGAACATGCTCATAATTAAATAAGCGTAAAATATACGGCGTTTTGTGTATATTTGTAATACAGATTGTATTGTACATATCTCATATGTATTAACAGTGACATAGAATTTAAGTAAATAACAGATGCATAATGAGGCGGACATAACGCTCTCCAGATGACTTTGAATTTTACTTAGCTGCTACATAATAATGTAGGCATTGTTACTCTCAGTTACGTAAATAATATTGGAACGTTCTATTTAAAATAATAACATAAATGCTGTTTAAATCGTCTATTTATAAGAGAAATATTCATTTACATACACTTAATTAAAACAATATAACTATAAACTATTTAACAAACTAAAGCATTTAAATAAATGCTAGGTATTTACAAATTTATATGAGGACTATTTATATAAAAACTATTTATGTATTACAATAATTATTAACAATTTATTCAGAGTACATTTCACTATGCCGGTCAAACATTAACTGAACTCCTACTCGCGATTCAATTTATATCTTTCATACGATGACTCATACATCTAGAATGTTCGATGACTTGTTGATGAGTCATACACGCAGCTGCCGATAAGTCACGTCGATGAGGTGTGTCGATGAGTCATACTTGCACGTGTTATTGATGAGTCATACAGTTGATGACTCATACATCTAGACTGTTTGATGACGTCATGTGGGTTGACTATTCGTTACACTGCCCCCCTCTTCAAGTCTGTTCTGTCCCAGAACAGCTTTTATTCTCTGGTTTCTATAGAAAGGGTCGTGACGGTATCGACAGTCTTCACCTCGACTACATGTTCCATTACGGTAGAAATAACAGTCTACACTCTTTGTTGGCCTTGATGCGGGCTGGGGATCGAAGCTACAGACTAAGACCTTCACATCCGTATCTCTAAAAATAACTTCCAGCAGGTTTCGAACGATTCTCCAATCCAACTGGTCCCGCCCACAGCTGAGTTTGGGAACTGCCAATTTGTTAATCCCCTGGTAAGCAACTCGGTCCTCCAATCCCATAATGCCCTCCACAAGTCGGCGTAACTCGGTTTCTGGTAGTAAAACTGCTTGGTTACCAAGTAGTAAATGGATCGGTCATGATCAGGCAAGCGTAAGGCTTTGCCAACAGAGGGATTCTGATCTCGAAGTTCATCCAGCCGTCCAAATTTATTCCTAAACACTACTGCGATCCCCTGGACATGCGGAGATCCTCGGAGACACAGTTAGCAATGGAATAATCACCAGAGACCCGGAAGAGGTCTTGTTGCATCTCGGTCGTGACTCCGAATCGGGCTTTTCTAGTTCCGGAAAACGCAGCCATAAATTCTCCAAAGGTTGGCTGATCATCTTCAGGCCTTACGGTCTTGACAGCCACCTCAGCATCATCTTCTCGATCCGGGACTACGTTATTGTTTCCCTCATAGTGCGCCAGACGATTGGGGTGTACCACCTTTGGTTTCCCTCTTGGCAATTTCTGGATGCGATAAATCAAGTCATTTGTTCGTTTCTTCACCTGGTATGGGCCCTCCCAATTTCGCTGTATCTTTGGAGAATAGCCACGACGTCTTTGCGGTTTGTATAACCAGACAAGCTCTCCAGGTTGAAACCCTCCTTCTTGGGCTCTCACATCGTACGTAGTCTTCATCCGGTCACTCGCGATTCGACAATTATTTCGGGTTCGGTCGTGAATATCCTCCAACTTCTTCTTTAAGTTGATGACATAATCATTCCCGGCTACCTCCTGCTCTATAGGTGGAGACCCAAATTCCAGATCACACGGTAACCGTAACTCGCGTCCAAACATCGCAGACGCTGGTGACTGATCGGTTGTTTCGTGGACCGATGCATGATAAACAGATGCAGGTATTAATCCCAGTATCGTTGATGATCGGAGACGACCTTGGCCAAATATTTGCCCATTGTCCGATTCATGCGTTCTACCATTCCATCGGACTGCGGATGTAACGGTGTGGTCCGAGTCTTGCGAATGCTCAACAATCGACGGACTTCTCCAAAGAGTACAGACTCAAAATTGCGGCCTTGATCCGAATGCACCTCCATGGGCACTCCGAAGCGGCTGAAAAACCCTTTGACTAGTACGTCAGCAACAGTCGCAGCTTCCTGGTTTGGTAGGGAATATGCTTCTGGCCATTTGGTAAAATAGTCAATTGCCACTAAGATGTATTTATTCCCATCGTCGGTTTCGGGAAATGGTCCGGCAATATCTATAGCTATTCTTTCCAGAAGACTATCCACATTGTACTGCCTCATAGGTGCTCTTCGTTTCCCCAAGGGTCCGTTACCAGTGGCACATAGTTCGCATTTCCGGCACCACTCCTTCACGTCTTCTTTACAGTTGACCCAATAAAAACGCTCCCTAACTTTTTCCAAAGTCTTTTTCACACCGAAGTGTCCTCCTGAGGCACCATCATGGAGATGTCGCAATACTGTAGCTACTCGGCTTCTTGGACCCACGAGCTGAGACCTAATGGTGGTGCCATGTTCACTCTCCAGTACTCGCTTCAGGAGATCGTCTTCCACCTTCAAGGACTCCCATTGGGCCCAATATGCTTTGAGCGTTCTGTTGAAAGGGCTGACGGCCTCCCAGGCAGGCCTTTCTCCCACGCGCTTCCATTCCAGTACCATTTTTAGTTCGGGATCAGCCTCCTGCTGTCGTTGCAATTCTTCCGGCAACCAATTGTCGTTGACGATGGTAGTTCTTAATACTTGGCAAACCCTCTCTTCCAAACGAGAGCAATTACGGTAATCCGTCGGACAGGGTCTTCTTGAAAGAGCATCGGCATTTCGATGGCTGGTGCCCGCTCGATGCTTAGTCTCAAAATCGTATCCTTGTAACCGTTCAATCCACCTTGCAATCTGGCCTTCAGGATTACGGAATTGTAGAACCCATTTCAACGCTGCATGGTCCGTTCTCAATAAAATCTTCCGTCCGTACAAGTATTTGTAGAAGTGCTCAACGGACTTCACGACAGCCAATAATTCTTTTTTGGTCCCTCAATAATTCCCTTCGGCTTTCGACAAAACCTTACTAAAATAGCCGATGACCTTTTCTTGTCCATCCTGTATCTGAGAAAGTACACCCCCAATGGCCAGATTACTTGCATCTGTGTCAAGTATGAATTTTCCTTCTGTCCGTAGATAGCTCAATATTGGTGCTGTTGTCAAGGCACGCTTCAACTGTTGGAAAGCTGTTTCGCACTCTCCGCTCCAAACGTACTCCCGCCCATCTTCCGTTAATCTTGTCAGGAGCTTCGCTATATTGGCAAACCCAGGAACGAAACGCCTGTAGTAGGTACATAACCCAAGAAAACTACAAACTTGGTGTTTATCTTTCGGTGTTGGCTCCTCTTAAACTGCATGGATTTTATCGGGGTCGGCTGCCACTCCATTTTGTGATACGACATGCCCGAGATATTTTACCTCCCTTCGGAATATGTGGCACTTTTTCGGACTCAATTTCAGGTTGGCTGCACGCAATCTCCGGAACACTTCCTCCAGATTTTTCAGATGGTCACTGCATGATCTTCCAACTACGATCACGTCATCTAGATATACCATGCAAGTCTTCCACGACAACCCCCTCAGGATGGTCTCCATTAGACGCTCAAAGGTGGCCGGAGCGTTACATAGACCGAAAGGCATAACCGTACTCTGCCATAGTCCGGAACCAATAGCGAACGCGGTCTTCTCCCGGTCTTCAGGTTCTATTTCAACTTGCCAATAACCACTCTTTAAGTCCAAAGTCGAAAACCACGGCGAACCAGACAGGGTATCTAACGTGTCGTCGATGCGTGGTAAGGGATAGCTGTCTTTCTTGTTCACATTATTGAGCTGCCGATAGTCCACACAAAATTTTTTAGACCCGTCCTTCTTACTGACCAGGACCACCGGCGATGCCCATGGACTGCTGGATGGCTCGGTGACCCCTTGTTCTTCCATATCGGTAATGATTTTCTCGGCTTCTGCTCGCCTTGCTAGAGGTAGACGTCTCGGTTGCTGTCCGACTGGCCTAGAGTTCCCTGTATTGATTTTATGTCGCACAATATTGGTTCGTCCCTTCTGTGTATCGTCAAGAGCGAAGATATCGTGGTATCGGTGAATCAAACCCTGTACCTCTTTCACTTCCATTTTGTTAAGGTCTTTGCATGAACTAGTAATAATATAATATAATAATAATAATTACTACAACCCATAACCTAAACCAAGGCCCCAGAAGCTAGTAATCATACCCACTAGTTTTCCACCATGGTCTTTGGGCACTGGTTTTGGAACATCAGCTATACACCTGGCTACTCGGAATACTGGCACACACTGTCCCACAAGGGTGCTCTTCTTTAATGTGACCGGATCCACATTAACGTTCATAATCCTCACCGGTACTGTCTTTCCAACCTTGATCAGCGCTTTTCCCACCAGTATGCCACTATGGATCTTTTTATCACAGACAAGCTCCATCATTCGCACACATCCTACCCGAAGATCTCCATCCAAACCTGCCTCGACAATTATCTCGCTCCGACTTGGTAATATCACGTCCTCTGTCAGAAACACCCTTACGACAGGGTCTTCTCGTGGGTGCAAAGGAAGTTCTTCGTTACCAACCTTCAAAACACCCTCCTTCAAGTCCAATGTAAAATCAAATTTTCTCAGGAGGTCCATTCCCAAGATGAAATCGTCAGTGATGTCGGCTACCAGCACCTCATGATCACGTTCTTCACTTCCAATGCCAATCTTCATCTTCACCACTCCGTGTGTTGGTATTACTTCGCCCGTCGCTGTACGGAGTTGAGTAGTTGTCTGTAACAGCTTCATACTTGTTCGTAGGACATTAGGGCGTACGATGGAGCAGTTCAATGAGCAGTGGAACAGTTCGATTAGCAATTTTCCCATCTACGAACAAACTGCTGGTACTATTCTTTGATGTCACGGCATGGATGGTGATCTCCGGGGCATCTTCACTCAAGGTCAACGTTCGCACCCTTTCGTCGACCCCCTTTAGTTTTCAGACGGCTGAACTTGTTTGGGTCTAGGGCAACGGCGTCGTATGTGCCCTTGTACGCCGCAGTTCCAGCAACGGGGTCCTCGAACTGCTTGAGGATTCTTTTTACGGTTCTCTTCCTTCTGAAGAACTCTCATTAATAACTCTTCTAGGCGATCTTTGGTACCTTCCTCTTCTTCCGCAACGGTTCTAACTCTCCCGTGGCCTCGGGACGCTTGTTTTGCGGCTTCAAATTCTAAAGCGTGAGCAAGCGCATCATCAGTTGTTCTTGGTCGTGCCAGCCTTAATGACTGCTGTGTTTCCACGTCTCTTAGTCCATCAATGAAGGTCTGCACAGCGAGTTGTCCCAGAAATGAATCGGGTGCCGTAGGGTACGCCAATCGGACAAGCCGCGCAACATCGGCTTCAAACTCCTGAAGGCTTTCCCCATTCTTCTGGACACGATTCTTTACTTGCGCGTTTCCATATCTCATCTCCAATCTAGACACTAATAACAGGTAATCATTTTCCTGTCCGGCTGGGATTGTTTGCAGGATGTTCAAAGCGTCTCCACGCAAAGCCACAGTTAAAGAAACGGCCTTTTCCTTGCCTGTCCATCCGTTGGCCATAGCGGCCGCCTCAAATTGTTTGTAGTAGGTGGACCAAGGTATCTTTCCATCGAACGTGGGTGGTTTTACTTTTATCCCTACGGCAGGATCTTTTTCTTCTTTAAATTGTTTCGGCCACTCAGAAGTTGAGGGAAACCGTAATTGACTCATTCTATCTTCCAACATTTTAGTTACGCTATCTTTCTCAGTTGTTGGTAATTGCATTTGGGCTATTTTATCTTCTACCATCTTTATTACCCTATCCTGTTTTTCCAATTCCTCAAAAACTTTATCTTCTAACGCTTTGACATTGTCCAGTAATTCTCCTTTAAGCTTTCTAGAAGTTTCTTCGGACTTTTCTAGTAATTCTTCTTTAAGCCTTCTTGAGATTTCTTCAGATTTCCTGGAATTCTTCAGTATTTCTTCCTTTAGCATTTTAACATTTTCTTCGGCCTTTTCTAGTAATTCTTCTTTAAGCATTCTAGAATTTTCAAAAACCTTTTCTTCCAGTGCTTTAGTATTATCCATTAGCTTTCTAGAATTCTCTTAGGACTTTTCCAGTAATTCCTCTTTTAACATTCTAGAATTCTCTTCCGACTTTTCCAGTAATTCCTCTTTTAATATTCTAGAATTCTCTTCAGACTTTCTAGAATTCCCTTCGGACTTTTCCAGTACTTCTTCCATTTTACCTAACAACAAATTAGTATCAATTGCCGGTCCAGGTATTTTGAATAGGAAACTTTCAGGGTCTTCCTTCTGTTCCAAAAGCCATTCTCTTTACCGATTTATTAACACGCTTTTAAGGCCCGTTGTTTCCAAGTCCCGGTCTTCCAATTCGCGTTTTAAGTCTATTACCTTCAGATCTTTCAACAATTTCATCGCCATTTTAATTATTAGTTGTAATTGTTTTTAACACTAATAGTTTATTCTCACAGCACTTTGTTTATTACACGATTTTATTTATTTTAAAATCCCACTCCTGCCACCACTGTAAAGTTCTTTTTAAATTAATAACAAAATGCTGTTTAAATCATCTATTAATAAAGAGAAAACATTCACACTTAACACACACTAATTCAATCTTAACTAATTTACAAATACAATTATAAACTAACTATTAACTATTATTTATATTTAATCACAATATTTATTTCGTACTATTTACGCACACAGATTTATATTCTACTCAGATATTTATCTATTACCACTTGCGACTACTAACACGTCTAATTTCTCGCGGTTCACTAATTGATTCCCTTCCGTGTAAGCCGGCGTTTATATACCGCATAATCTTCTAGAACATGCACTAGATTCTTCTAGGTCTATTGATTTTTTCGCGCCGTCTATGAATCACGCTGATAAATTACACATACAGGCGCCGGCGAATCACACCGGCAGATGTTGATGAGTCACTCATTCTCGAACATTCGACGGAGGAGTACAGAGGGCTGACCGCGATCATTACAATATTATAGTTTCTGTTTATTATACATTTTTGTTATTTTTATTAAGGTTGTTTTGGAGAATATGTTTTAAGTTACTTTTAAGAATTTTGCTTAATAAAAACTTTGTTCTGTGAAAATAATGTTTTTAATTAGTTTTGATGATTTTTCCAAATAAAACTTTGTTCCATTTTCCTAAATTTTACTTGTAGGCCAGTCACCGTAGACACAAAAATCGCGTTAGGTCGCAAAAAATCGCACTGCGCTGATTTTTTGGGATGTTGTTAGTATAGATACCAATAGTGTAAAACCAAGTTTGCAGCTTCGAAAGACTTGTGCTAACTCCGTGATGCTTGAAAAACCTCGAAATTTTCGGATTTTTTCATTTTTTGGCTTATAGCTTCTAGAAAGTGAATTCTACGAAAAAGTCACCCTGTATACTTTTAAATTAAACAAAATTTGCTAAAATTTGCGTGCAACCGCAGCTCCGTAGGTCCAATAGGTCCCGAGATACAGCACTTCAAAGATTGCCCATTTTTTCCAAAAAGTTCCTTGTTTCCTTGTCCCCCCCTCTTTCTCTATCCCACCACCATTTCTGCACCTGGTGGTAGGTTCTGTAGGAATGTTGGGCAGCAGCCGTTTCGGTTGGGGGTAGGCGAGCGAGGTGGACTTTGGCGTTGGCAGCAGATCGGAGAAATATTCCGTAACGCAGGGCGTTGAGGGAGTCGTCTTCTCCCACACCATACAGCGCCACGATACATTTGTTGCCAGCAGAGGCATCTCCTCATGAGTGGCGTCATAGTTGAGAAACGTGGTAGCTGCTTCAAGTAGGTCTGGCTGTTTTGAAAGGACGTACAACATCTTCATTTTCCCTTACCAGAAAAGGGCACAGGTGATGTCGCAACCAGTGAAGGCGTGAAGGAACAACACTATTCCAGGGGGAAATGGCTCTCCTCGAATGAATGATGTTGAAGAGAACTGGTCGCAACCTGTTCCACCCCTGCCACTTTTCTGGAAGAAAACATTTTGTATGCTGCAGCTCAATCCATTAAGGAGCACCAAGAGGTCGACATCCTCTCCAGCGATTATGACGTGCTCCCACTCCTCGCTCTTCTCCAATGCTGTCCTCACAATTAGGCAGTCGGCGTCCTCTGGGGGTTGTTTCATTTCGATTCCTTGTATATCCAGTCCAGTGCAGATAAAGTTGATTAAGCGCTTTTTGTTTTTAGGGTTGAACAATAACTTTTTCTTGGGACACTTTGATCAGTGTCGATTCTTCAAAAATACAACTGACTCATTTTTCCCAAAATGATTCAACGTGTAGGTAATGTAAGCAGCTACTGTTTCCCTTACTGAGCTGTTCCGTTGCCATATAACCTTGTGTAGCAAGTATCGTCCATCCACTACAACAAACGTACCTTCTCCAACAACGACATTTTCTGGGAGGGGCGGGAAGGCAGAGTAGAACGTCTGGCTCCATTTCTTGAAAAATCCGATTTCCTTAATTTTTCGTTTTTTCCTGATAACAAGGGAAATATTGGTTCTACAGAGTTCCGCTTGTGTTTAAATTAACGCTAAATAACTTTGAAGTGCTGACGCCACTCATGAGGAAATAACTTCTGCTGGCAACAAATGTCTCGTGGCGCTGCATGGTGGGGGAGAAGACGACTCCCTCAACGTCCTGCGTTACGGGATATTTCTTCGATCTGCTGCCAACACCAAAGTCCACTTCGCTTGTCTGCCCCCACTCGAAGAGGCTGCTGCCCAACATACCTACAGAACCCACCACCAGGTGCAGAAATGGTGGGGTGGTAGAGAAAGAGCCCATCAACTGGAGGTGGACAAGGAACTTTTTGGAAAAAATGGGCAATCTTTGAAGTGCTGTATCTTGGGACCTATTGAACATACGGAGCTGCGGTTGCACGCAAATCTTAGCAAATTTTGTTTTCTTTAAAAGTGTACAGGATGACTTTTTTCATAGAATGCACCTTTTAGAAGTTATAAGCCAAAAAATGAAAGAAACCCAAAAATTTCGAGGTTTTTCGAGCATCACGAAGTTAGCACAAGTCTTTCGAAGCTGCAAACTTGGTTTTACACTATTGGTATCTATACTAACAACATCCCAAAAAATCAGCACAGTGCGATTCTTTGCGACCTACGATGTTCTAAATGACTGGCCTATCCATGCCGTATTCATGCAAGGTCAGCAGAGATTAATAAAGAGAACACCTGATCAGAATCAAAATTTGCAAGCAAAAAAGAAACGAATGGATGTGTTAGTACCTGATAAGAATGATGATGCGGATTGTCAGGTGATTGCTGTTCAACCAAAGAATACAGATGGTGGATTGCCACAAATACAAAGTGTTCAAGTAAGTTTCAAAATTTCCAATTTCAAATCAAATTTTAATTTTTTATAACATCTTTAGGGAGGAACGTCAGGAGGAGCAGATTCTATAGATAATGCGATACACCTCTCGGATTCTATTATTTTATCCGTACGTAATCCCCCTCCAAGAAGTCAGAGTCCTAAGAAATCAGATGCTAAAGTAGTAGCAAATATTTTGGCTACTCGTGGTATAACGGTTACGGCTACTCCCAAACCGAAAGAGAAGCAATCACTGCCTAAAGAAAACACAACAAGCACTCCTTCAGTTGCTATTAATCTTATTAGTGCTGTTAGTATCATACCAACTGCAAAAAGTAATAATAATACATCGCCTAGCAAGGTAAAATTCGATTCATAAATGACTGTTTCACATTTTAATAATACCTTCCATTTTCAGAATTCAACGGATTCGAAAGCATTGCCTACCATAGATCTAACCGATGATAGTATACCAGATCCACCATTAAACTCGGCACCAAAATCACCTTTGCCGCAGCAACAAAAAGCTAATCCGCGTGCTTTACCATTCCGATGCGATCTCTGCCCTGCTCATTGTTCGACATTCGCTGGTTTAAACAAACATCGGCAGAGTTGCGAGATAGGTGTACCGTTAATAGATTTTTTGTACGACCCTGCTATTTCGGATTTTACTAAACTTGGTTTTAGAACAGTAGGTTATGTTTACTGGTTATTAAGCAACAACGCATCGGTAAGTAATTACTTACCGTTCAGTTCTGTCAAAAACAGAACGGCAAGTAAATTATATGTAATTTATAAAAGAAATGCGTCATCTTTAGATGTCTCTTTCGTGAAAAATCATTATTTTCTAAATAGTAATTATTGAACTATTTAAAAAAAATTATGTTTTTTATTTAAATTTGCTGTGAAAAAATACCCAATAAATAATAATAACAACGGATGCTATCTATTTATTTATGTTGAAACGACAAAAATATCGTGACATTCAAAAATAAAATTACAAACGTATCCATGGTAACGACAAAACCTACTTAATGGTTGGTGGATATACAGGGCAAAAATAAATTATCTTGAATCTATTTTTTTACCATCTTTGGGATATTTCCTTAGTTAATACATTTGTATTCATAATGGTCGTACAAAAAATAGTATAAGCATCTCTAACAGTAAGGAGTTTACCGATCTCCTCCAATATTGGCGACTTCGCTTCTCTCAGTCGCCAAACATTGTCGTCGATCGGTAAACTGTCCTTACTGTTCTCGATACTTAATATACTATAGAACAGCCGGGAATATTACAAAAACTGACTAGTTTAGGTATTTACAATTTTATTCTATTACCTAGTTCCACGCCGAATGGCAATTTTGCACTTCCTGTTGTATCTGTAAATGCAGCTAGAAATACGTCTGTTTCTAACAAGTGCGTTAGGTGCTTCTTCAATTCTTACTTTAGGACCTGTAAGATCTTTGCCTAAGCCGCAAGTGAATAATAATCCTCCTGTTAATAAGCAACAGTAGGTTTTTTAAATGTGTGTGTTCTGTCACATGGCGGTAATTTTTTTCGTGGTAGAGTGTGGGGCATTGTTAAATTCAATTTTTTTAATTTTGTTTATTTGAAACATTATTGCTTAATATTATTGTTTAAAAGATTTTTATGCCTAAAATCTAAAATGGTACAATATTGGAAATAGTTATGGTGAGTCAATTTGTTCCTTAAGATAGTTCAACCATTTTGGTTGTTCGATAACTATTTCTGCCATGGTATGGATAATATAAAAATGGTAATAGTCAGTGGAGCTGATGGGTACCAGAATTTCTAAGTAGCAGGTATCTGCAATTTGGTCTAGTTTTGTTAGTTGTCTAGTATCAATTCTGATTGTTTGAGCAAGGTTTGTTGTCAGTGGCGTAACTACGAAAGATTGCGCGCCCCTGCGAGACTTACGTTTGCGCCCCTCATATACATGTAAGTAACTTTTGCAAAAATAAAATATGCAATAACTAATAATAAATCGTTACCTTTTCATTTGTTTGTGTCTCTTTAACGAATTTGTTTTATATGATTAATGAGATTTAACGCCAATTACAGTTTTCTCTGGGCTTTAACGCAGGCGAATCGGGCAATTAAACTGTCAAAATTAATTGTTTTTATTATTTCCCCTATAAACTCTCTTAATACATTTGGTCAAACTTTACATTCTGGTCCGCTATCCGCACATTTTATATTCGATGCGTCTTATCGAACTCAATGATAGTGTCCCAACCTAACCTAACCGAATCTACTCCAACCCAACCGAACCTATCCTAGGCTTGCGTTATTCATCAATTCATACGTGGTTTAATTTAGTTTTTGGTTAGGTTAGATTAGATTATATTAGATTAGATTAGATTAGATTAGGTTAGGTTAGGTTAGGTTAGGTTAGGTTAGGTTAGATTAGGTTAGCTTAGATTAGGTTATGTGAGGTTAGGTTAGGTCGCATGTGCATTAAAACATGCATTTTAGATGTGGGGGAATTAACATTAACAGACTTTAGCGATTATTTCGAAAATTACTGCCCCCAAATTTAGCACGCACGACGAAATTGTTTTAGTTATTGTTAGCGTCGTCGTCAAGGCAGATAAATAATCATTACTTAATAATTTAATTATTCTTATTTGAACACCTAATATTATTGTACCATAATATCTTCTAATTGTTTTGAGCAATGTATATCCATAATTACCTTTTATTTTCATATAATGTTTTTTTACCTCAAGGCTTGCTTTAAAATTTCTATTACTAACGAAATAAAATTTCACGCAAGTAGCGCCCTTGGGATGGTTGCGCCCCCCGCGTCGCAGGGTCTGCGGGGGTGGTAGTTACGCCACTGTTTGTTGTGTAATGTTTATTGTGAAAATACCGCAAAAACATACCTAACCTTACTTATGTAATTTTATAACAAATATTATGTCAAAGCGTTAGCTATAATAATCTATTTGTTTCAAAATTACAACATGATTTATTGCAATTATATACACAATGAAGTTTCATGCCAACTTTGACGTTCAAACTTAAAAAAAACACCCATTGCTTTTTTGTACAAGATTTTGAAACAATTGTTTTGGTGCTTCAGCACATTCCAGACTACATGTCCATTGGACACTATAGTTTAGTAGAACCTATTGACTGTCAATAGGTTATTTTTAGTAACTGATATTGAATTCTTGAAAGTCATATGCAATTAAGTGTCAGCATAATTCACAAATATGGCTCCTGGAATAGTTGATGCTTCCTAAACAATCAAAATCAACTGCAGTTGAATAATCAAAAGTGCATAAGTATAAAGTTATATTTTGGGATTTTAAACTAAATTAGAAATAAACAAAACGAGAGAATTAATAAGAATAAAATGATGAAACTAATCATTTTTGTTATCAATATACTGTATTTTCTTATCTTTTTCTAAAATAGAATTTTTAAAAGTAAAACATAGTCCGGGCACTTATATCCATCTTTTGCGGTATTTAAAGTTCCTATATTCGTATCATTGTAACAACAAAATAATTATAGTGTCAAGTGTGTTTATTTGATCAGTGGTATACAAGAGTGCACATATCGTCACCGTTAATGCATACTGGCAGGCATAACTTTTTTTTAGCAATTTGAGAGGAACGCGGTTACATGAACTTAATTCTCTGAAATGTTGCAACTAGCAACATTTTTAGTTACAACATTTCAGAGAATTAAGTTCACGTCACCGCGTTCCTCTCAAATTGATAAAAAAAAAAGTTATGCCACCAGTATGCATTAACGGCGACGATATGTGCACTCTTGTATACCACTGATCAACAAATAAACACACTATAATTATTTGTACGATGTATTATTATTACTTTTTGCAGTTGGTATGATACTAACAGCACTAATAAGATTAATAGCAACTGAAGGAGTGCTTGTTGTGTTTTCTTTAAGCGGTGATTGCTTCTCTTTCGGTTTGGGAGTAGCCGTAACCGTTATACCATGATTAGCCAAAATATTTGCTACTACTTTAGCATCTGATTTCTTAGGACTCTGACTTCTTGGATGGGGATTACGTACGGATAAAGTAATAGAATCCGAGAGGTGTATCGCATTATCTATAGAATCTGCTCCTCCTGACGTTCCTCCTTAAAGATGTTATAAAAAATTAAAATTTGATTTGAAATTGGAAATTTTGAAACTTACTTGAACACTTTGTATTTGTGGCAATCCACCATCTGTATTCTTTGGTTGAACAGCAATCACCTGACAATCCGCATCATCATTCTTATCAGGTACTAACACATCCATTCGTTTCTTTTTTGCTTGCAAATTTTGATTCTGATCAGGTGTTCTCTTTATTAATCTCTGCTGACCTTGCATGTTATTTTGAGGGCTGTTCTGATTTTGGTTAGGGTTCATAGGCATTCTAGAATGCCTATGAACCCTAACCAAAATCAGAACAGCCAAGGCCTAGGCAATGAAAAAGAAAATAGAATATTAGAAATTAATGTTTCAAGTCATCTTCTTTATGAAATATCTAAGTATTTTTCTTACAAGAAGATGCCACAACATAAATTATAAAAAAATGTTTAAAGTTTCTCTTTAAAAACTTAGTAAATCCTAAAGAAACACAAAGGCATTAGATAAAGAATGTAACAGTTAGCTAATAGGTATAACAATGGTAGTATATTCGTCATCTTAGAATAATAATAGACCAAGAGCCAGCAACGTATTTCGAGTTGTCATTTCAACAGTCGTGAAAATTTGGGTACTAAATCTTATATACCTGCTAAACACTAAAAGTCAATTCTGACAGCCCCCTGCGGCCGGGTTATACTACCGATAATTTAATTCATGTATAAAAAATCCCATAAGCCGCGATACATTTGTCACTTTGACATCGGATAAAGTTAGCCCTAACTTTGCATCTGGATAAAATGTGTTTAAACTTCCATGGCACACTTTCTCGAACCTGATTATTGTTTTTAATAATTGTCATTTTCAAGTTAATAAATGAGTTCTTGACTTCTTCATAATTACCTAGTTATTCCTTTTTATTATTCATTAAATCATCTCATCGAATTACGCTCGAGGTTTTTTTCTCCGGGATAAAATTGATTTTTTAAACTCTAATTTGGTTTCTTTTTGGTAAACTGACTCTACAAACCACCAGATAAAAAAACTCGTCCTTCGGACTCGTTTTTTTATCGTAGGTGGTTTGTATCGTCAATTTACCAAGCAACCAAATTATCGTTAAAAAAATCAATTTTATCCGGACAAAAACAGACCTCTCGTGTAATTACAGTCGAAAATTAATTAAGGTGAGAAATAAGATTCTCTCTCTAACCCGCAGGCCGCTTTTGTCTCGCTCGCACTAACATGTAAGCATTATTTTCTGACCCGTATTAGCGTGATGAAATTTTAGGTGTAGTTAAAAGGGTATTCATACCTCATAATTATTAAATATGTCAATGCTGTAGAAGACAATGCTTATTTATCATTTGCCGATAGAACTTTTCAAACTTCACAGTTTTTTTTTAAATATATGGTTTTATCTGGCAGTTACAACCCTTGATTATTGAAAGTTCCAATATAATGAATAAATCATAATGAAACAGGGTAGCAATAGGCCAGTCATTTAAAACATCGTAGGTCGCAAAAAATCGCACTGTGCTGATTTTCTGGAATGTTGTTAGTATAGATACCAATAGTGTAAAACCAAGTTTGCAGCTTCGAAAGAGTTGTGCTACTTTTCGGGTTTCTTTCATTTTTTGGCTTATAAATTCTAAAAGGTGCATTCTATGAAAAAAGTCATCCTGTACACTTTTAAAGAAAACAAAATTTGCTAAGATTTGCGTGCAACCGCAGCTCCGTATGTTCAATAGGTCCCGAGATACAGCACTTCAAAGATTGCTAATTTTTTTCCAAAAAGTTCCTTGTCCACCTCCAGTTGATGGGCTCTTTCTCTACCACCCCACCATTTCTGCACCTGGTGGTGGGTTCTGTAGGTATTGTAACGTTCTTTCTAAAAATAATAACACAAGTGCTGTTTAAATCGTCTATTCACAAACAAATATTTATTTCTATACACTAATGAATACACTATAAATTAACGCTATGATTTAAACCATTAAAAACTATTATTTACAGACTATGAATTTCTAATACAACATTTATATTCACTATTTATTTTGTAATACACAGTTAATGACTTGCTGTTGACTACTTCTTTTCTCCGCAAAGCCGACTTTATACCATCCTATAAACGTTCCAGAAGTCGCCCGAACAAACCATGTATTTCTAGAATACACCAGAATAAACCGCGTCTGGTTCACATGCCCGCGCGATGCGTCATTCTCTCGAATGCGATAGAACACACCATTTGTTGCTCGAAAAGAGGTTCTTTCTTTTTCTCTCTTGTTACACTGCCCCCCTCTTCAAGTCTGTTCTGTCCCAGAACAGGTTTTATGCTCTGGTTCCTGTAGAACGGGTCATGACGATATCGACAGTCTTCACCTCGACTACACGTTCCATTACGGTAGAAATAACAGTCTACACTCTTCGTTGGCCTTAATGCGGGCTGTGGGTCAAAACTGCAGACGAAGATCTTGACGTCCGTACCTCTAAAGACAACTTCCAGCATGTTTCTAACGATTCTCCAATCCAGCTGGTCCCGCCCACAGCCGAGTTTGGGAACTGCCAATTTGTTAATTCCCCTGGTAAGCAACTCGATCCTCAAATTCCATAGTGCCCTACACAAGTCGGCGTAACTCGGTTTCTGGTAGTAAAACTGCTTGGTTACCAAGTAGTAAATGGATCGGTCATGATCAGGCAAGCGTAAGGATTTACCAACAGAGGGATTTTGTTCTCGAAGTTCATTCAGCCGTCCAAATTTATTTCTAAACACTACTGCGATCCCCCTGGACATACGGAGATCCTCGGAGACACAGTGGGCAATGGAATAATCACCAGGAACCCGGAAGAGATCTTGTTGCATCTCAGTCGTGACTCCGAATCGCGCTTTTCTAGTTCCAGAAAACGAAGCCATAAATTCTCTAAAGGTTGGCTGATCATCTCCAGGCCTTACGGTATTGATAGCCACCTCAGCCTCATCTTCCGGAACTGCGTCATTATTTCCCTCATAGTGCGCCAGACGATTGGAGTGTACCACCTTTGGTTTCCCTCTTGGCAATTTCTGGATGCGATAAATCAAGTCATTTATTCGTTTCTTCACCTGGTATGGACCCTCCCAATTTCGCTGTAACTTTGGAGAATAGCCACGACGCCTTTGCGGGTTGTATAACCAGACAAGCTCTCCAGGTTGAAACCCTCCTTCTTGGGCTCTCACATCGTACGTAGCCTTCATCCGGTCACTCGCGATTCGACTATTATTTCGGGTTCGGTCGTGAATATCCTCCAACTTCTTCTTTAAGTTGATGACATAATCATTCCCGGCTACCTCCTGCTCTATAGGTGGAGACTCAAATTCCAGATCACACGGTAACCGTAACTCGCGTCCAAACATCACAGACGCTGGTGACTGACCGGTTGTTTCGTGGACCGATGCATGATAAGCCATCAGGAACAGATGCAGGTATTGGTCCCAGTCTCGTTGATGATCGGAGACGACCTTGGCCAAATATTTGCCCATTGTTCGATTCATGCGTTCTACCATTCCATCGGACTGCGGATGTAACGGTGTGGTCCGAGTCTTGCGAATGCCCAACAATCGACAGACTTCTCCAAAGAGTACAGACTCGAAATTGCGGCCTTGATCCGAATGCAGCTCCATGGGCACTCCGAAGCGACTGAAAAACTCGTTGACTAGTACGTCAGCAACAGTCGCAGCTTCCTGGTTTGGTAGGGCATATGCTTCTGGCCATTTGGTAAAATAGTCCATTGCCACTAAGATGTATTTATTCCCATCGTCAGTTTCGGGAAATGGTCCGGCAATGTCTATAGCTATTCTCTCCAGAGGACTACCCACATTGTACTGCCTCATGGGTGCTCTTCGTTTCTCCAAGGGTCCGTTGCCAGTGGCACATAATTCACATTTCCGGCACCACTCCTTCACGTCTTCTTTACAGTTGACCCAATAAAAACGCTCCCTAACTTTCTCCAAGGTCTTTTTCACACCGAAGTGTCCCCCGGAGGCACCGTCATGGAGATGTCGCAATACTGTAGCCACTCGGCTTCTTGGAACCACGAACTGAGACCCAATGGTGGTGCCATCTTCACTCTCCAGTACTCGCTTCAGGAGATCGTCTTCCACCTTCAAGGACTCCCATTGGGCCCAATATGCTTTGAGCGTTCTGTTAAAAGGGCTGACGGCCTCCCAGGCAGGCCTTTCTCCCACGCGCTTCCATTCCAGTACCATTTTTAGTTCGGGATCAGCCTCCTGCTGTCGTTGCAATTCTTCTGGCAACCAATTGTCGTTGACGATGGTAGTCCTTAATACTTGGCAAACCCTCTCTTCCAAACGAGAGCAATGACGGCAATCCGTTGGACAGGGTCTTCTTGAAAGAGCATCGGCATTTCGATGACTAGTGCCCGCTCGATGTTCGGTGTCAAAGTCGTATCCTTGTAATCGTTCGATCCACCTTGCGACCTGGCCTTCAGGATTACGGAATTGTAAAAGCCATTTCAACGCTGCATGGTCCGTCCTCAATAAAAACTTCCGTCCGTACAAGTATTTGTAGAAGTGCTCAACGGACTTCACGACGGCCAATAGTTCTTTTCTGGTCACACAATAATTCCTTTCGGCTTTCGACAAAACCTTACTAAAATAGCCGATGACCTTTTCTTGTCCATCCTGTATCTGAGAAAGTACCCCCCCAATGGCCAAATTACTTGCATCTGTGTCAAGTATGAATTTCCCTTCTGTCCGTGGATAGCTCAATATTGGTGCTGTTGTCAGGGCACGCTTCAGCTGTTGGAAAGCTGTTTCACACTCTCCGCTCCAAACATACTCGCGCCCATCTTCAGTTAACCTTGTCAGAGGTTTCGCTATATTGGCAAACCCAGGAACAAAACGCCTGTAGTAGGTACATAACCCAAGAAAACTACGAACTTGGTGTTTATCTTTCGGTGTTGGCCACTCTTGAACTGCACGAATCTTATCGGGGTCGGCTGCCACTCCATTTTGTGATACGACGTGCCCGAGATATTTCACTTCCTTTCTGAATATGTGGCACTTTTTCGGACTCAGTTTCAGATTGGCTCCACGTAGTCTTCGGAACACTTCCTCTAGATTTTTCAAATGTTCGTTGAATGATTTTCCGACTACAATCACATCATCTAGGTATACCAGGCAGGTCTTCCACGACAACCCTCTCAGGATGGTCTCCATTAGACGCTCAAAGGTGGCCGGAGCGTTACATAGACCGAAAGGCATAACTGTAAACTGCCATAGTCCGGAACCAATAGTGAACGCGGTCTTCTCCCGGTCTTCAGGTTCCATTTCAACTTGCCAATAACCGCTCTTCAAGTCCAAAGTCGAAAACCATCGTGAACCAGACAGGGTATCTAACGTGTCGTCGATGCGTGGTAAGGGATAGCTGTCTTTCTTGGTCACGTCATTAAGCTGCCGATAGTCCACACAAAATCTCGTTGACCCGTCCTTCTTACTGACCAGGACCACCGGTGATGCCCATGGACTGCTGGATGGCTCGATAACCCCTTGTTCTTCCATATCAGTAATAATCTTTTCGGCTTCTGCTCGCCTTGCTAGAGGTAGACGCCTCGGCTGCTGACGGACAGGCATAGAGTTGCCTGTATTGATTTTATGTTTTACTATATTTGTTCGTCCCTTCTGGCTATCGTCAAGAGCGAAGATATCTTGGTATCGGTGAACCAAACCCTGTACCTCTTTCACTTCCGTTCTGTTAAGGTCTTCGCGCGAGCTAGTAACCATACCCACTAATTTTCCACCATGGTCTTTGGGCACTGGTTTTGGAACATCAGCCATACACCTGGCTACTCGAAATACTGGCACACACTGTCTCACAAGGGTACTCTTCTTCAATGTCACCGGATCCACATTAACGTTCATAATTCTCACCGGTACTCTCTTTCCAACCTTGATCAGCGCTTTTCCCACCAGTATGCCACTATGGATCTTCTTATCACAAACAGGCTCCATCATTCGCACACATCCTACCCGAAGATCTCCATCCAAACCCGCCTCGACAACCACCTCGCTTTGACCCGGCAATATCACATCTTCAGTCAGCAAAACCCTTACAACCGGATCTTCTCGTGCAACGGAAGTTCTTCGTTACCGACCTTCAAAACACCCTCTTTCAAATTCAACGTAAAACCAAATTTTCTCAGGAGGTCCATTCCCAAGATGAAGTCATCAGTGATATCGGCTACCAGCACCTCATGATCACGTTCTTCACTTCCAATGCCAATCTTCATCTTCACCACTCCGCGTGTTGGTATCACTTCACCTGTTGCTGTACGGAGTTGAGTAGTTGTTGGTAACAGCTTCATACTTGTTCGTAGAACGTTAGGGCGTATGATGGATTTTGTCGCCCCCGTATCAATGAGTAGTGGAACAGTACGATTAGCAATTTTCCCATCTACGAACAAACTACTGGTACTATTGTTTGATGTTACGGCATGGATGGTGATCTTAGGGGCATCTCTACTCAAGGTCAACGTTCGCCCCCACTCGTGGACCTTCTTTAGTTTTCCGACTGCTGAACCTGTTTTGGTTTAGGGCAACGACGTCGTATGTGACCTTGTTCGCCGCAATTCCAACAACGAGGCCCTCGAACTTCTTGATGATTCTTCTTACGGCTTTCTTCCTTCCGAAGAACTCTCAGTACTAACTCCTCTAGATGATCTTTAGAACCTTCTTCTTCCTCCACAACGGCCCGAACACGCCCGTGACCTCGGGACGCTTGCTTTGCAGCTTCAAATTCTAAGGCGTGAGCAAGCGCATCATCAGTTGTTCTTGGTCGTGCTAGCCTCAATGATTGTTGTGTTTCCCCGTCTCTTAACCCATCAATGAAGGTCTGCACAGCGAGCTGTCCCAGAAATGAATCGGGTGCCGTAGGGTACGCCAATCGGACAAGCCGCGCAACATCGGCTTCAAACTCCTGCAGGCTTTCTCCATTCTTCTGGATACGATTCTTCACTTGCGCGTGATACACTTGTTGAAGATGCGCGTCTCCATATCTCATCTCCAATCTAGACACTAACAATTGATAATCATTTTCCTGTCCTGCTGGGATTGTTTGCAGGACGTTCAACGCGTCTCCACGCAAAGCCACAGTTAAAGAAACGGCCTTTTCCTTGCCTGTCCATCCGTTGGCCCCAGCGGCCGCCTCAAATTGTTTGTAGTAGGTGGACCAAGGTATCTTTCCATCGAACGTGGGTGGTTTTACTTTTATCCCTACGGCAGGACCCCTTTCTTCTTTAATTTGCTTCTTTACTTCATTAAACTCAGAAGTTGAGGGAAACCGTAGTTGCCTCATTCTATCTTCCAACATATCGGTTATGTCGTCTTTCTTAGCTGTTGATGGTAATTGCATTTGGGCTATTTTCTCTTCTACCATTTTTATTACCCTATCTTGTTCCGCCAATCTGCCTTCCAATAGCCCTAGCGCGCTGGTATTCTCCAAAAATTCTTCGAAAACTTTTTCTTCTAACACCTTGACATTGTCCAGCAATTCTTCTTTAAGCCTTCTAGAACTTTCTTCGGACTTTTCTAGTAATTCTTCCTTAAGCAATCTTGTGTTTTCTAGTAAATCTTCTTTAAGCCTTCTAGAATTTTCAAAAACTTTTTGTTCCATCTTTCTAGCATTTTCTTCGGACTTTTCCAGTAGTTCTTCTTTTAGCATTCTAACATTTTCTTCGGACTTTCTAGAATTTTCTTCGGCTTTTCTAGAACTTTCTTCCATTTTACTTAACAACAAACTAGTATCAATTGCGGGTCCAGGTATCTCGAAGCGGTAATTTTCAGGATCTTCCTTCTGTTCTAAAAGCCATTCTCTTAGCCGATTTATCAAAACTTCTTTCTTTCCATTACTATCCAAGTCCCTCTAGTCCAATTCCCGTTTTAAATCTATCACTAAGAGATCTTTCAACAATTTTATCACCATTTTAATTGTTTGTTGAAATTATTTTTAACACTAAAGATTTATTCTTACAGCACTTTATTTAATTATTACGCGATTTTATTTATTTTAAAATCTCACACCTGTAACACCACTGTAACGTTCTTTCTAAAAATAATAACACAAGTGCTGTTTAAATCGTCTATTCACAAACAAATATTTATTTCTATACACTAATGAATACACTATAAATTAACGCTATGATTATAAACCATTAAAACTATTATTTACAGACTATGAATGTCTAATACAACATTTATATTCACTATTTATTTTGTAATACACAGTTAATGACTTGCTGTTGACTACTTCTTTTCTCCGCAAAGCCGACTTTATACCATCCTATAAACGTTCCAGAAGTCGCCCGAACATACCATGTATTTCTAGAATACACCAGAATAAACCGCGTCTGGTTCACATGCCCGCGCGATGCGTCATTCTCTCGAATGCGATAGAACACACCATTTGTTGCTCGAAAAGAGGTTCTTTCTTTTTCTCTCTTGTTACAGTATGTTGGGCAGCAGCCTCTTCGATTGGGGGCAGACAAGCGAGGTGGACTTTGGCGTTGGCAGCAGATCGGAGAAATATCCCGTAACGCAGGACGTTGAGGGAGTCGTCTTCTCCCCCACCATGCAGCGCCACGAGACATTTGTTGCCAGCAGAAGTTATTTCCTCATGAGTGGCGTCAGCACTTCAAAGTTATTTAGCGTTAATTTAAACACAAGCGGAACCCTGTAGAACCAATATTTTCCTTGTTATCAGGAAAATACGAAAAATTAAGGAAATCGGATTATTCAAGAAATGGAGCCAGACGTTCTACTGTGCCTTCACGCCCCTCCCAGAAAATGTCGTTGTTGGAGAAGGTACGTTTGCTGTAGTGGATGGACGATACTTGCTACACAAGGTTATATGGCAACGGAACAGCTCAGTAAGACATTACCTACACGTTGAATCATTTTGGGAAAAATGTGTCAGTTGTATTTTTGAAGAATCGACACTGATCAAAGTGTCCCAAGAAAAGTTATTGTCCAACCCTAAAAACAAAAAGCGCTTAATCAACTTTATCTGCACTGGACTGGATATACAAGGAATTAAAATGAAACAACCCCCAGAAAACGCCGACTGCCTAATTGTGAGGACAGCATTGGAGAAGAGCGAGGAGTGGGAGCACGTCATAATCGCTGGAGAGGATGTCGACCTCTTGGTGCTCCTTAATGGATTGGGCTCCAGCATACAAAATGTTTTCTTCCAGAAAAGTGGCCAATTTAATTTTTGGCCTGTTGATTATGCTAAATGATACCAATCATGTTAGAATTAGTTTATTAGTTTATCATTCCATAAAGTAATAGAAGTATAGTAGGCTAATTCTGGCAAAAGTGCAAGTGTGAAGTTAATAAACATACCAACCCTTCATTCTAGATGCTTGACCAATGCTCATGCAATCTTGGACTAATTGGACTGCCTCTTACAATCATTTTTAAATATAAATTATGGAAAAAAGATGCTTCCAAACTCAAGAATTATTTGTCTTATTGTTTAGGCTGGCCTTAAAACAAATAAACAAATTTTAGATTACAAAATAAAATTCTTGCAGACTTTATCGGTTACTTTTAATGAATATATTTTACAAAATTAAATATTCTGTTTATAAAAAATGTACACACCTTAAAACAGATTGTTTGTCAAATTTGTCATTGTAGCCTCCTACCAAACTAATTGGTGTAGCACTGGCTACACTGTGGTTAAAAAGATTTTCCTTTTCTACTACTCGTGTATCGTGTGGTACCGTTATGGTGATTGTGCTGTTCACCCATTTGCTAGCATCGAACTGATACGGGATTATAATAATGTCTGATGTTAAAAGTAAGAGATGTATTTTTAAAAGTCGTTTTCTAACCTAAAAGTGCTTTATTTTAGTGACTTTTGGTTGCTCCATTTCAGTAACAACAACATAGAACAAAGCTGGAGTAAGCAGATTTTTGATTCGATAACTAAAGATAAACAAGAGCTATTAAAAAAAGTAATAGCCAACCCGCCGAAGGATTCTATACAATCCCAAATCATATCATAATCAGCTCAATTTGCTTTCAATAATATTTTTTCTATGAATTCAGTATTCATATGTCAAAAACTCTGTTTTCTCACTGAAAATACTCACAGCACTTGACTAGACACTTTACAAATGCGATGCAGTACACATGTCCTCTGTTAGCACAATGGGAATTTAACGACATTTAAAAATAAGCATGATGTCCAATCACAGCTAGAAATTGAAAAAATGTCCTACTGCTTTTCAAAACTAAATTCACTAAAGTTGAATATAACAAACGGAAATGTCATTTGATTTTCTTGTGCCATTCGGCACAATTACTTTTTTTTCCTTTTCTTTCCCATATAGAATTTTCCAAACGGGCCAATATTGACTCGCCATTGGCACCGTTATTGCCAATATTGGCAACCAATATTGGGACAGTGCAGAAATGATTACACTGGTAAGTACTTGGGCCATTTTACATAGCCGATATTAGCAGCCAATATTGGGCCAGTGTCGAAATGATAACACTGACAAGTACTTGGACCAATTTACATAACCAAGATTGGCCCAATGTTGTTAATATGTTGGTATAACTCTGGTTTCATACTGGCACAACATTGGCTGTATATCGGTAGCATACCGGTGTATAATAATGATCATTATTATATTTTTTAATTATATTATATTGTACACTGAGAAACATAGTTCGAAAAATCTTTTGGTTTAAAACTTGTTGATCAAGAGCGCTAATATGACGACGGGGACATAACTTTTACGAACCATTTTTCTCAGTGTATAATATAATATAATTAAAAAATATAATAACGATGATTATTATGCACCGGTGTGCAACCATATCCAAATCCATCCATACTGTGCCAGTATGAGACCCGTTATACCAACATATTAACATTATTGAGTTAATATTGGCTAATTGCACACAGAAAAGAATACCTTGATTCGAAATTTTATTGTGTTTAATAAACAAAGTTCTTGTAACAATTAATAATATAATACATTATAACGTCGGCAGTCATATAGATACAAATTAACAAATACATTATAATAGGTACTGTTTTGATAATTTATTCAGAATTGAGATTGTATGAATAAATATAAGTCATTAATTAAAATGTAAAAAGGATATATCAATTTGATTTAAAAACAGCCATTAATGTCATACCATCTAATTAAAGTATTATCAAATTATGTAAATATTCAATTAAAAATAATGTAATGTTTCGTTGTTCATAAGAAAAGGTTCCTTTATGAATATTCTTGTTTAAAGGCTTGCAGGAATCTAAAACAAATAAAATTTACAAAGAAGTAAAATAAATATTTACGATTTATAAAAATGAATGACAAAATGTAAAAGATAACAAAATAAAGATTACGAATATTGTTAGTTATTGAACGTTTTGTTGACAAAAAAATGTAATTAACAAGACAACATAATACACTCAGGAAATAATTACATAAGAATCATCTCCTACACGGAAAAAACAAAAT
Source organism: Agrypnus murinus (assembly GCA_929113105.1). Taxonomy (NCBI): domain Eukaryota; kingdom Metazoa; phylum Arthropoda; class Insecta; order Coleoptera; family Elateridae; genus Agrypnus; species Agrypnus murinus. The sequence goes on from OV816027.1 coordinate 92,691,435, forward strand.
AAAGATTAATACATAAGATTTGTGGTGTATAACGAAGGAGACATAATAAATTTCGAAAAAAAAATTCCTTCCAGAAATCCAGATTTCTTAAAGAAATTTCACATCTTAATTTAAAGGATCGAGCACAAAACAAATGGAAAACGGGGTACAGTCATTGAGGTGAAAGCCAGGGTAGGAAGAACGAAAAAATTTAATTTGCTTGCAAAAGAATAATTCTTATAAGTATTTAAACATACTATTGTCACAAACGGAAATATTTACACTTAAATATTTTATTTAAAACTAAACTTCTCTTCCGTTTGGACTACATAAAGCATGCAAGGCCACATTCAGTTGCCTACGCTAGTTCAGCAGCTGCCGTCTCACGACCGGCATATGCAAGGTCTTCTCAGTAGCGCGCCCGCTTCGCCCACCGTCGCATCCACTGGCATGCGATATCTACGCCTACTTACTCTGTCGAGGCGAGGCTTCCCACACGATGTGCCTGCAGATGTGCATTCCTTCCAGTGAACTCACCAACACTTCCGTCCAGCTGCAGCGTCGTACCAGGCACCGACAGCGCACATGCAATCAACCCACAAACTTACCGAGAACTTCTGCCTACGGATTCCAACTACGATACGAATTACTTCCTCATTCGGCAGTATATAACCAGCTTGCTTGAGCTATTCAAACCAGTCAGTTTCCATGACTCGGACACTACATCTACAAGCAAGCTGGTGAGTACTCTTTTTATTATATAAATGCTTAGTGCCTAACTTGAGTGGGCAAGCGCTAAATCGCCCACTCTATGCAGAAATATGGGGAGTTGTGTCCAGGCTTCCCCGGCTTAGTTACCAGGAGGTTATCTCCTACATGCTTAGTCTGTAGACCTAGTGCTGAACAGGGTTGGTTCCGACCTTCCCTGTATTGTAGTAGTTTAGGAGGACATATACGTCCTCACCATATGTCAACATGTAATCCCTTTGTAACCTTTGTAAACCTTTTGTACTCTGTTTATTGTCAACATGTAAACCTTTTGTATTCTGTTTATTGTCTTAGTATATAGTTGTTTTTACAACTTGTGTTTGATTCCTTTCTACCTCTGACTACGTTCCCCAGTCACGCAAACCCCACGTGACATTGTGGTGGAGGCGCGTGCTTCGATTCCGAGATACCCTCTTGCACCCTTTTTGAACGACTTACGTTTTTTTTAACCACTCCACTTGCAGTGGAGGCCTTATTCTTTTCCGGATAAACCTTTCGTCTTTTCGCTTCATTTTCTTTTTCCCTGCAAGTTTTTGTTAACCATTCCACTTCGAACCACTCCACTTGTGATGTAGGTGCCGTGCTTCTTTTCCGGATAACTCTTCCGCATTTTCATTTTATTTCCCCTACGAGTTCTTTTTAACCGTGTTGCTGTACCGTTCTACCCCTTCTTATTCTCATCGTCCCAATATATGGAGAGACAGGTTGCACAGTACAGCTGCGCGCAATGACATTGAAGGTTTTCCATTGAATTTCATATCAGATCCCGCCTTATCTAAAAGTGAATTCCTTCGTTCAACTGCATAGTCAGCTCAAGTAGTATAAAAGTTCCTTGACTATTTAATTAATTTTAATTTTTCTAGTATGATATTCACCATCGTATCTCTTTCTTTTATTAATGTTTCCCACTGTAAGCTAATTAAAATATTGTTCCAAATATCTTTTTATTTTTCTTTATTTAATGCCTTTCGTGTTTTTCTTACTACGCGTTCTCTGTCAACGTGAATAAATAACGAACTTATAATTTACTTTTTCTTTTTATTTCCGGCTACGCCTATTACTTTAAAGTTCTATTTGAACCGTTTCATTCGAAGAACACTTGCAACTGTTCAACGTTTCGTCATAACCTTGATATGATTTCACTCGGATTCTAAGTTATATTTAGCACGCAAGCTGATAATGGACACCTGGTGTAGATTTATTTCAGTCGCATTTAGCATTTAAATTCAACAACTATCCCAATTATTTTTTAATTTTTCTTTTGTAATGAATATTTGTCCTGGTTTCTTTTTGATTCCCGATTTTTCCTACTTTAATTTTCTTAAATATTGTTTTACTGGGCGTATTATACTCGAATTTCCCTTGTTATGAATAAATAGTTAATTTCTTTCCCATTTTTGATGTTATCTGACAGTCCGGTGACTACATAGATCCAACTGGTCCAACCTACATATTACGATATTTGAATCATTTTTAAATTTTCTTTTTGTTATTCATGATTGTCTACTTTTTCTTTTTTAATTTTTTCTACGGTAGTTTATGCATTATTTTGTTTCAACTAGTTTCTTTCGCATCTTTTGACCTTATCACAAACAGTTTTCACTTATTCTTGGACGTGATCTTTGTGGCCTACCCACTTAGGGTCTTAGTTTTTTTTGCATTTCTCTGGAATACATTAATTTTGAGACGCATTTGTACTTTCATAAGTCCGAGTGCATCTCATAAAAGCATAGTCAACCTAAAAAACCCTTCTTTTTCTCTTCTTGTATGCCAGAAACCCTGGCTAATAACGATGATTATCGTTTTGACTTCTTTTTTTTCTTTATACCTTTTAAGAACGTTTGAATTTTCAGTAATTTACTGTTAGTAAAGTACTTAAGGCTACTTTCCATTAAAATTATTTCTTCTCTTTTTGAATATAATGTATTTTTAATTATGAATTTCTTCGAACTAAACATTGTTCGCACACACATTATTAAATAATGCTCTGTCTTTCTACACACAAGTTTTATATACCATATTGAATTTATATAGTGATTTTAACGATAATTTAACGTTTCTTGGTCACCTTCATAAACCCAATTATGAAGCTCTCTTTTTTTTACCAGATTTATTCTGTATTATTAGTTAATTGAATTTTTCCCAGGCCTAGGGTTCTTTCTTTTTGATTTTTGCCTGGAAGGGGAAATGTATATTGTTATTATTATATGATTATTATTTTACCAAGTATACATAAATTATGTTGCTTGAAGGTCGGTTCCTAAAATTTTGGCTTTATTTGTTCGCCTGAACCAGCCTATTGGTAAATAGGTATATAATGGCAGGCTTGATTTTATATGTATTGTAACTGCGCAGTGCGACGAATGCATTCTTTATGTTTTTTTGTATTTATTGGCGGGTATGGATGTGTTCTGCCCATGACAGGTCTAACTTTGTTGCCAGTTTTGACCTGGTGCATTCTCGTTTTTATTTTTTCTCGCTCTCATTTGAAGTTGTTTTTCTATCCTTCGGGATTTGTATGTGGAACGAGGCCTCAATGTACCACGTACCGGAAAGCGTCTACGAATTTATGTGAAGGGCTTTCGAGCCAGAACCGACACTTATGGAGTATAAGTGGCTTAACTTTTATTTAAATATATATACTATGGGTGGTATTTAGTTTTTCCTCCCGTGGCAACACCCAAGGCGACCTGGTAATCTACGTTTATGTATTGAATGTTTAATTTTGTTTTCTTTTTACAGATTTTCCTAGCAGCGACCTAGCAGTCATACCCGTTGTGACCACGGAAGTTGATTCTTATTCAGTGACAAAACTTCATCTGTCAACTGAAATTCACTTCGAATAAATCGGCACGGTACAACCCTGTATTGTTATTTAATTTATATTTTTAACTTATTGTTACAAATTGTTTACACTATTTGTTTCCGAAACTTATGGAACAAATGGAACTTTAATTTCTGTACTTTGTTACCCTATTATTCGATATTCTGAACTTCCTTTTCTAAATTATGACCGTTGCCAATTTTCATAGTTTTTATAATTTAAAATAAATAATTTTTCCATATATTTATTCTCCGTCTGTGACTATTTAGTAATAACTACACCGAGTTTTATCTATTTTCTATCGCTGTTCATTTCCAAAAATGCCTTGGTTAAAAACCCTACAAAATTTTTTCTTATCATCTATAAGTCTTATACTCTAATGAGAACATTTGCGTGAAATGCTTCGCATGTTCTCGATTCATATGCTAAATGAATCACAGAAATCCACCCACCACCACGTTTCTTTTCTTACTTACATTTTTCGAATGCTTTGAATATTTAGATTTTTGACAGCCCTTATTTTGACATCTTACTGTAAGTCTTACCAGTAAGTCTTAAATTGTCTAAAGTGATTAAATTGTCTTACCAGTACGACAATTTAATCACTGATCAAGGATCACCCCTTTCTTTTTTTGTCTTCACCGACATTACAATCAATTACATCTTTCTTAATTTGTCCTTTTTCGTCGCAATTGCAAAGTATTTAATTAATCCCTTACATGTATTTCATACCTTTTTTTTTATGTACTTTTTGGAATCTCTCTTAATCAAATTAACTAAATGTTTATGTCGTTTATGAGATTCACCTGTTTTATTATTATGTAAACTTTGCACTTGCCACGTTCAACTATTAAACCCAACCATAGAATTTAATAACTGAACAACTCCAATAACCAAGTAAATAGTACTATATTGTAATGCTGACACTTTCTTTCGCAATTTACGGTTTATATTTTATATTATTACTTCTAAATTTAATTTTTTCCTTTATGAAAGTTATTGTCAGTACTATTTCTTTATTGACACGTATAAGTGTGGATATAGTGTCACATTACTATTCTGTTCCACGAATTTATATTTCATGAATCTTGTATTTAACACTCACAATATTTTTGTTCAGATCTGTTTTTATGTACGAACTTAATTTTTCTTTATTTATCACTTTTCATGTTTTTGTATAACTGATATTGAACTATTACTTTTTTTTGACACTTGCTATGAACGCGGACGTATCTGTAGTTTTAGTTAATTGTCTTTTTCATCATTTTTTATTTTTTGCTTTGCTTTACTTTAGAGTCTTATATTATATACTGTTCAAGTACGTTCATTGAATTCCTCAGATGTTCACTTTTCTAAATTTTTGTTTTTACTTTGTTACTTACTACGAACTGTTTCTTTCTTCGCCTGCACAAATGGATTTTCCATCGGCATTAGCTAAATGCTAAATGGTTCTCAACTGGATGAATACTATGGCTGTCCCATTTGGTTCCTACCGACTATCACCTATGGTTCAAATTTGAAGATAATCATCTCCAGACCAATATTGCAATCAATTACCGCTGCAACCAACTACTTTGGTCAAGAAGATTAAATTCTATGAGCATAAGCTCTCCAGATGTGTTACTTTGTGTTACACACATCCGATGCTACGAATATGAAACAATAGCTGTTATAGAACCTTCATCAACAAACCAGCTCATCAAGCCACTATGGTAGCTGCAACTAGCTTCGCATAGATGCCATACACACTTCAAAATTCCAGACAAAGCAGTTCTCTATCTTTAATCCTGAAAACGTCTTTCGAAACAGTCAGTAACATTATTTTTACACTATTCATTTTTCTTATGTTTAATATCTTTTGTTATCTGAATCACTCTTTAAACGTACTCTTACTTAGATATTGGTATCGTCATTTTATTCTGTATTGTCCGAATTTGGGAATCACCATCTTTTGCTGCCAATATGCTCATCTTCCTGGATACCTGCCTCATCGACACTACCGCCTACACCGCTCTTCCGTCGAAGAGGGGGAAAGTGTCACAAACGGAAATATTTACACTTAAATATTTTATTTAAAACTAAACTTCTCTTCCGTTTGGACTACATAAAGCATGCAAGGCCACATTCAGTTGCCTACGCTAGTTCAGCAGCTGCCGTCTCACGACCGGCATATGCGAGGTCTTCTCAGTAGCGCGCCCGCTTCGCCCACCGTCGCATCCACTGGCATGCGATATCTACGCCTACTTACTCTGTCGAGGCGAGGCTTCCCACACGATGTGCCTGCAGATGTGCATTCCTTCCAGTGAACTCACCAACACTTCCGTCCAGCTGCAGCGTCGTACCAGGCACCGACAGCGCACATGCAATCAACCCACAAACTTACCGAGAACTTCTGCCTACGGATTCCAACTACGATACGAATTACTTCCTCATTCGGCAGTATATAACCAGCTTGCTTGAGCTATTCAAACCAGTCAGTTTCCATGACTCCGACACTACATCTACAAGCAAGCTGGTGAGTACTCTTTTTATTATATAAATGCTTAGTGCCTAACTTGAGTGGGCAAGCGCTAAATCGCCCACTCTATGCAGAAATATGGGGAGTTGTGTCCAGGCTTCCCCGGCTTAGTTACCAGGAGGTTATCTCCTACATGCTTAGTCTGTAGACCTAGTGCTGAACAGGGTTGGTTCCGACCTTCCCTGTATTGTAGTAGTTTAGGAGGACATATACGTCCTCACCATATGTCAACATGTAATCCCTTTGTAACCTTTGTAAACCTTTTGTACTCTGTTTATTGTCAACATGTAAACCTTTTGTATTCTGTTTATTGTCTTAGTATATAGTTGTTTTTACAACTTGTGTTTGATTCCTTTCTACCTCTGACTACGTTCCCCAGTCACGCAAACCCCACGTGACACTATCATGATTCAAGCAACCAGAGTTTGGATTATCTATAAATATATACAGGGTCTCCCAAAATGCTGTTTACACGCAAGATCTCCCTTATTTGAAATGATAAAGAAATCAACCAAAAACTATTGTGAATGACTCAAAATGGACCTTCAAAAAACATCCTTAAACGCTGGTTACATAGCAACGTTTAAGAGATCATGCCAACTTGATTAATTTTTCAAATTGCACCCTTTGTTTTTTTTCACGGAAATGTACTCTTCACTTCATTCTGCATATGGTAGTATGCCTTACTTAATTATCTAATGTGCATTTAAGGGTTGAAAAAAAATTTTTTATAAATTGTACACTTCATATTCACTAACTAAATTATTTATTCAAAAAATATTATGATTAGAGCCGTGTCTACAAGGGAACTCCTGAGGCACTTTAAAGCCCGTGTAGAGTCCACAGGAGGGCATTTTGAGCATTTGGTTTAAGTTTAAGATAAATTCAATTTATAACAAATATTTTTTAAAACCCCTAAATGCACATTAGACAATTAAGTAAGGCATCCTACCATATGCAGAATAAAGTGAAGAATACATTTCTGTGAAAAAAAACAGAGGGTGTAATTTGAAAAATTGATCAAGTTGGCATGATCTCTTAAACGTTGCTATGTAACCAGCGTTTAAGAATGTTTTTTGAAGGTCCATGTTCAGTCATTCACAATAGTTTTTGGTTAATTTCTTTATCTTTTCAAATAAGGGAGATATTGCGTGTAAACAGCATTTTGGGACACCCTGTATAACCAGATAAGTATTTTTTTTTAATTTTAAAATTCATTCTTATATAAAAAAATATTAACTTTATTAATCTATAAAATCCTTTATAATAAATAAAGATTGTGGTTATACACCACAACCACAGTACATGATTTATGAAAAAAATTGTAATTTGAATCTTACCAATTTCTAATTTTAACACTCGACTACTTGTACTGATTAAGGGGTCTATTCTGTAACTAACCGTTCACGAATGGCGCCGTTCGTGAACGGCGATCGTTAGCGACTCCCTCAGCGGCAGCTTCAATGAGAATCGATAGATAGGTTATTCTGTAACATCAACCGTTGAGCTATGCGCACTCTCAACGACTGTCTAACGTTTTCTAAAAAGGTAATACATCTTTGCCGTTAAGATAGATACAGTTTCACCTTTTTAAGTATATATTGCGCATGTCATATTTATTATTTCTGGAGAACGCGCCAATTTTGTAAAAATGTCGCAGTTTTGAATTGATTTCAAAAGATTTGATAAGGCAACAATACGTTCTTCTTGGAGGAATTGTGAGTAAACGTACATTTTAGGTGTAAGAGAACACCTAAAAGAACCCCCCCCCCCCGCTGAAGAGAACATAGTACCACCATTTGTATAGTTATTATTAATAATATTAAAAGTATGAGTTAGTCCTTTGTTTGAATTGGTTTTTATGAAATAAATTAATTACAACTAATATTTAATTATTTATTTAATGTGTTGTTTCACTTTTGGGTATGCAATTAAAGTTAGTTTAGTTTAAACGTATATTTCGATCCGTTTTGGATCTTCGTTAGGAGTTTATTAGCGTTAATATAATAATCTTAATATATTAATTGACAACTTAAAGTGGTTGTATGTTAAAGTTGATCTAACCCTGACGAAGATTGAAATATAGGTTTTAACTAAACTTACCAACTTTAATTGCATACCCGTAAGTAAGAAAATCCAAAAGAAACACAAATTAATTACATATAAGTTTATTACGATATCTTCGGCAAGTTTAATAGGTAGTGTAAATACTTTTTGCTAATTCTCAATTACTTCAAGAATTTAAAAATATGAGTACTTATAATTATTTTATTTTTTTAGAACCCTATTCAAATGTAGTAAGAAAATTTTACAAATAAATTCCTGAAAATGTTTGAAATATCCCTACAATAGTAAAATTATCAACCTGCAATAGTAAATCTTTCTTCTCCCATTTCATTGAGAAACATTCTATCACTATTATTATAGGTACTTTCTTAAGAGATTATTTTTAATAATAAGAATCCTTTTGTAATTTGTATTACAGGTGGTTTTTTACCTGATTTTAAGACCTCCTCTAGTGAGGTAGGTACCACCTGAAATAACAATTTATTCAAAGTATATAATTGCTACTATCTCCTAATAAGCGGCTATTAATAATTCTTGATTCATCTCAACCAAGTTTTTGAGGTTAGATTAATTAGCGTCATATATTTAGTCTTTCAAGTTCATTTACAATTGGATTAAATAAATTACTTTCCATTTTAACATACTCTGATAAAATTAATACAACAATTTCACATACAAAATTTCTTTTATAATTATAAAAATAAACACGAACGTTGGCTAACGTCGACTAATCTGCCGTCGTTCGTGAAAGGTTGGATCTCGAAGGGTGCGCTGTTCACTAACGAGTGCATAACGGTGGTTGTTTGCTTACAGAATAGCTTTAGAGCGAAAAACCTTTCAAACAACGATAACCGCTCGTGAACGGTTCGCTCAATGCTTACAGAATAGACCCCTAAGTCACGTTAAGTCAGTAAGATTATGTCCGCTTCGTATCCACAAGGCTCTGTTGTTTTGGTTTTTGTTGTTACTGCCTGAATTTTTCATTTTTTAACTGACTGTCATAATTAGACTTACATCTAGGCGCAACACATCGGCGAGGCATCTAAAAAAATGTAAATATATAGTATGTATTATGTCAGTAGCGTATTTAGAATTTTTTCGGAGGGAGCTACTCTATAAAAGTTCCGAATCAAAATACTACTTAGATTTTCACATATCCTAGATTTTGATAATAAAAAAAAATCGGGAGGTCCAGCCCGTTAACTTCCCCCCTTCGACGCCACTGTATTATGTAATAATAATAAACGCCTTTATTAATTTTTATAGACAAAAAAACACTGCTTTATTTTGCAAATAACTAAGATTTATATTAGTATAGTTTTCTGGCAAAGGGTTACTCTATTTGACCAGGAACCCATAAGAATAAATACTTACATATAAACATTAATATAAAATGAGGGATTTAGAAGTAAAAGGGTTTATGTGCATTTTTAGTAATTCTGAGATACTTAGCTTAAAAGTCAATTTCTAAATGTAAATTACAGTAATATCAAGTAATATCAGAGTATGCTCAAATAAAAGACACGTGAAGGTTATGCCGTCATGTGTTTATATATAAGCAAGATAGGTTACTTACCTTTTTAGTTCGATAGAAATTCTTTCTTATAAAAAGACTAATGTAATATACTGTTATCATTACGCTTATAATGTAACTAATTTTTACACACACTTATACAGACAATATAGCTATGAACACCATTATTACGTATTACTAATAACATGGCATGTTGCAGTGAACATGTGACGCTAGCGGCTAGTAGAATACCTTACCGGAAGCCTGACTGCCTACTATACGGACCAGGTTGAACCAAACGGTAAAATTTTAATTAACAATATTATTAATCAATTTATTAAATCCATAAATATATATATATATATATATATATACTTAGAACTTTCATAAAAAACAACAGTAAAAGCCATTTTTATAGAATAAATTTTAATGTAATGTATCATTTATAATGCGAAACACGGAAAATATGTTCAGCCAATATCGAACTAATGCAGATTGCCGTACAACGGCCGCCAATATTGAGCCAATATTGGCTACCGTTTTATACATCCTTTAAATTAAGATGTGAAATTTCTTTAAGAAATCTGGATTTCTGGAAGGAAATTTTTTGTTACGAAATTTATTATGTCTCCTTAGTTATACATCACAAATCTTATTTATTAATCTTTATTTTGTTTTTTCCGTGTAGGAGATGATTCTTATGTAATTATTTCCTGAGTGTATTATGTTGTCTTGGGAGTTAATTACATTTTTTTGTCAACAAAATGTTCAATAACTAACAATATTCGTAATCTTATTTTGTTATCTTTTACATTTTGTCATTAATTTTTATAAATCGTAAATATTTATTTTACTTGTTTGTAAATTTTATTTGTTTTAGATTCCTACAAGCCTTTAGACAAGAATGTGGTACAAGAATATTCCTTTATGAATATTTATACCTTTATATATATATATCTTTTCTTACGAACAACGAAACATTACATTATTTTTAATTGAATATTTACATAATTTGATAATACTTTAATTAGATGGTATGACATTAATGGCTGTTTTAAATCAAATTGATATATCCTTTTTACATTTTAATTAATGACTTATATTTATTCATACAATCTCAATTCTGAATAAATTATCACTACAGTACCTACCTATTATAATGTATTTGTTAATTTGTATCTATATGACTGCCGACATTATAATGTATTATATTATTAATTGTTACAAGAACTTTGTTTATTAAACACAATAAAATTTTGAATCAAGGTATTCTTAATAATTATTGGTAATTAGCCAATATTAACTCAATAATGTTAATATGTTGGTATAACGAGTCTCATACTGGCACAGTATGGATGGATATCGTTGGATATGGTTGCACACCGGTGCATAATAATCATCGTTATTATATTTTTTAATTATATTATATTATACACTGAGAAAAATGGTTCGTAAAAGTTATGTCCCCGTCGTCATATTAGCGCTCTTGATCTACAATTTTTAAACCAAAAGATTTTTCGAACTATGTTTCTCAGTGTACAATATAATATAATTAAAAATATAATAATGATCATTATTATACACCGGTATGCTACCGATATACAGCCAATGTTGTGCCAGTATGAAACTAGAGTTATACCAACATATCAACAACATTGGGCCAATCTTGGTTAGGTAGAATGGTCCAAGTACTTGCCAGTGTTATCATTTCGACACTGGCCCAATATTGGCTGCCAATATCGGCTATGTAAAATGGCCCAAGTACTTACCGGTGTTATCATTTCTGCACTGTCCCAATATTGGTTGCCAGGATTGGTAATAACGGTGCCAATATTGACCCAATATTGGTCCGTTTGCTCAACATCGGCAAATTCTATATGGGTTTAGAACAGATGCTACTTGTGAATCATACGGGGTGATCTAAAATGATTCAGGACAGTTTGAATCTACTGTCAACGTTCGCAACACGAATACTTTTTGTGCATTATTATTCTTCTTTTATCTTCATTAATCTTAAATAATAAACTTATCTGACAATAATATCGTCTATCAAACTACAGTTCTAAAAGCCACTGTTTTGTAAAATAAGAAAACAAATCAAGCAAAAATTCAATAAAAACCCGGAACAATGTGGCAAAGAGTAATTTGATGCAATACATATCATGAAATACACTCAAACTTACGTCTGCGAATTCTAACCATCCTCTCATTTTGGATCGCACTCTACTTAGACTGATGCTCACTCAGAAACCTGATGATCACTTTTCTTATCTGATCCGTTGTACACTGATGACTGTACTTATTATATTGTCGCTTCACTGTATAATAAATGATTTTGTTCTAATTTGCGTTTGTAATACGTTTATTAGCGTCTATCATTAGGAGTCGTTTATGGCTATCTATAAAAGTATACTGTACTTTAATGAATTATAGGGTTATTTAGTTTTTAAGGGTTGGATGAGTAATGCGTGGAATGTGACAACTTCAAACTGCAAGTATCTGTCAATATTGTCAACCTCCGATAAATTTTTATTATTATTTATGAATTATAGGCAATAGTGTATTAACTTACGAACGGTTATAATTATTATAATTTATAGCAAAAACAATTACTCCTAATTGTTTTTGCTACATGGACAATTATAAACATTTATAACAAAAGTAATAACTAATTTATTTGAAGTGACGGATGATGACAAATGATTCAAAAAATCAAGTGGGCGCCGAGTGTCACCAACTGTTACCAACTAACACAAAATTCTCTAGACGACCAAAATATTTTTTTTTGTATTAAAATAAGAAAAAAGGGGGCGCAAATTAGAAAAAATAGCATAAAATACTCGTTTTATAAGGGCATTGGCGCACTCATCCCATAGAAAAACTCGCCTGCGGCTCGTTTTCTAACTTGGGATTCGTGCGCCAAATCAACCCTTATAATAAAACTTGTTCTTTAATATACTATAATAAAACTTATACTAAAGACCATTAATTTTGGAGCTTCACTGCACTCTACTGCATATTTTGTGATGATACGTAAGCTTGATTACTGAGCTACTTTTTAGTTTTCATGAAAATGTATAGACTGACTTTATTACTATAACTTCTTTTTTTTATTTACTTTGCTATTAGTTGTTATGTATATGGGTGGTGTGTAAAGAAACTCAGATCATATAAATTAATTTGTATATATTTGTCTCTAATTAGTAACTCTAGATTTCCACATAACATTTAATAATGGAATATGAATACATGTTTTGAAAATTTCTAACATAACATCATTCTACTATAATGAGTTTCTTTGCGTATCATGTAGTATGTAATATAGAAAGATGTGAGAAACGTGTACTAAAATTATTTTACTGATTTAGTTAAATATTGTAACAAGAGAGAGAAAGAGAACCTCTTCTCGAGAGAGAAACGACAATTGGAATATTCTAAAGCATTCGAGAGAATGACTCATCGCACCAAGCCTGTGAAAGAGACGCGGTTTATTTAGAAATGCATAGTAGTTTCTAGCGACCTTCTAGTGTATTCGATACACCGGGAATGTTCGAGCGATTACTAGAACATTTACATGGGGGTATAAAATCGACTTCGCAGATAAAAGAGGGCAGTCAACAGCGAGTAATAAAACGTGTATCACGAAATAAATAGTAAAGATAAATGTTGTATTAGAAATTCATAGTCTGTAAATAGTAGTTTTAGTTTGTAAACAGTTTATAATCATAGTGTTAATTTATAACGTTTTCATTAGTGTATGTAAATAAAAAATATTTCTTTGTGAATGGACGATTTAATCAGCACTTGTGTTATTATTTTAAAAAGAAGGTTACAATATGTTTGTGGCATTTCACTTGTGCAATTTTTTGTTAGTTTAAAAATAATTTATTAAATTCTTCTGCCAATTACGTTAATATTCTGTAAATACTTAATGTTTAAATAGTGGTCATACAATCAGAAATGAATCTTTTTGTAATAGGTATATATTTTTTAAATGATAACTGATTATGTGATCAATCTAATTTACATTCTTTCGTGACTTGTGCTTTATTAGTTAGAATATCTTTTTTTTATTGTAAACAATGTCAACTTGTATATCCATGACATGCCAGTTTAATAAATTAGTTATTAAATAACAGCAGATTATAAATGAAATACAGTTTTATGTATTTTTATAAAATGTAAATTATAAATTATATATTCTGCTCAACAAATGAACTGGACAATTTGCATAGATTGGTGTAATTTTTTAAATATTTATTGAAACAAAGATTAACAAAGATTGTCATAAGTGTCCTTGAAAAATATTTAAAAAATTTAAGCTAAATCAATATAAGCTAATCGTCCAGTTCATTTGTTGAGCAGTATATATTAATGCAGTATTATTTAAATATATTTCTTTATCATTTTTTGATGTATTTTTTTCTTATACCATTGTTCTTGAACTACTACTAAACAAATGTACGAGTGATTATTCTGCGTACTGGTGAAGAGAATAACAGAATTACAAACACATTTCAAGGATTTAGTTGTACTTATGTAGTACATTTACATTTTTATTAAAAATATTAAAAATTTTCTTCAAAGTTTTTACTGCTATTCAAATGTAAGATAAAAATCGCATTTTATATCATTTTTTCTACTCATGACATTGAAATCACTCATTTTGCAATCGATAACAATGGTTGAAATCGCATTTCAACCTCTAGAGGTTGAAATTATCGGACTACCGCGATTTTGAATTTCAAACTGTTCGACATTCAATTGCTGACAAGAGAAATGTCACTTTAATGTCATGTTTTGTCACTTAAATGTAATATTCTTTTTCTAAAGTGCATTAATTTACTAAAAATTCTAAGAAAAAAATAGTATATGGAACGCGTGGCTGATAAAATTTCAACGTCTCGAGTTACCTTTTTCGAGTTGAAAAAACCCCTCTCAACGTTGAAATATTATTTCAACCACTTGTCCCATAATATACTATTTACTTATGGCGAGCATAATTATAAACAATCAATAAATTATTAGATAACTTTTACTGTCTCCAGCCTTACTTTGTGGAACTCCATAATCATGAAATATAATATAAATACAAAGATTAGTTAAAGTCTCAAACTTGTGAAACTTTAACTAATCTTTGTATTTATATTATATTTCATATTAGATAACTATTTGGGAAACTAATGGGTAAATAAAATTGCATATTATAAAACAAATCTACCAGTTAAATAACTAATCGAGAAATAAATCATTTAATTAGTTAGATTACCGACTGAAAGTATTCATTTTGATTGTGCGATAGATGGGGCCTCAATTGTTTAAAATCAAATTGTCAATTTTTAAAGTTGATTGTTATTGTTTTTCTACTCATGATATTGAAATCACTCATTTTGAAATTGATAATGATGGTTGAATCGCATTTCAACCACTAGAGGTTGAAATTTTCGGACTACCAGGATTTCGAATTTCAAACTGTTCTACATTCTATTGCTGACAAGAGAAATGTCACTTTATGTATAAGTTTTTCTAAAGTGCATTAATTTGCTAAAATGAGTGATGATAGTGATGTAGAGCCAGAAGAAATTATAAAAGCGGCTGATAATGCGTTTATTTTTTAGTAACATGATATGGATTATTTTCGTCCTAGATACCAACTATGAAAAGCAACTCATATCTCCCAAGGGAGTTTTAACACCATCCATACATGAAATCGGTCATATTCTTTGATGTACAAATGTTCAGACTTCTTCGGAACCAATAACTCACTGGCTTTTTCCGCTTTTATAATCACACTGTGAGGAATAACGCTGCTGCTTTCAGACATTTTTTTTTGTTGATTGAAAAACAAATTCATGCAACTGTAGCAACCATCGTAACAACGGCACAGTCAAACCACCTTTGATATTCACAATTTATTTTAATTTTGAATGTTTTTTTACGTTTTAAGTTGAAAATAAAGAATATGATGTTACTAAAAAATAAAATATTTAATGCACTACGGGAGATATTCTGTTTTTTGCCCTCGGTAGACTTACAGACCGCGGGCCTTCGGCCCTTGGTCTGTAACACGTCAACCTCGGGGGAAAAAACATTCATATCTCCCTTAATGCATAAATATCTATTTCCAATTTAATAATATGCAATAATTTATTATTTCCTTATACAATAAATAATACACAATAACAAAACGAAGAATAAAATGTTTATTTAAAAAAAATTTAGTATTAATCGAAAGAATTCATTTTATGTCAAAAACTATTCAGAAAAATACTTAAAAAGCTTATTGGTTAATAATTGTACCTACCATCCACAAAAAACCAGCACCACGGTGGAATGATAACTGTATAAAGCTGCCATCAAAGCAAACAAACAAGCCATTTATAAATATAAACGTACAAAAGCACAAGAAGACCTTATTCTTTTTAAGAAAATCAGAGCTAAAGCTTGAGTTTCCCTAAAAGCCAGTAAAAGAGGATCGTGGACAGACTTTGTTGCTTCTATAAGTAGTTCTACCGATTCATCAGAAGTATGGGCTAAAATAAGAAAAATTAAAAGCTATCAAGCTCCCACATCTGCAATATTAAACGTAAACTACAAGACTGTTAATAACAATGAAGAAATTGCTAACATAATCGGTGAAACTTTCTCTAACAACTTTAGCAATCAAAACTACCATCCAGAATTCCGGACTCATAAAGCTGGACAAGAAGCAATTCCATTATTCATTGAAAAATAACAACTACCCCTTGATATAGATTTGCCCATAGCCTTAAGAGAACTGGAATTCGTCCTCAACAATATAGCTAAAAATAAATCTCCCGGTCTTGACAACATCCCCTTTTTCTTCTTTCAAAACCTTTCATCGAAATCTAAATTGTTACTCTTTTAGACGTATATAATAAAATATGGTTGGGTAATACATACCCTGATACTTGGCTAGAAGCGTTGATAATTCCAATTCTAAAACCTAACAAGAACAAAACCGATCCTGGACGCTATCGACCAATCTCGCTGACAATCTGTATGAGCAGAATCTTAGAAAAGATCATAAATCTCCGACTTACATGGTTTTTAGAACACAATAATTTATTGAATCATGTTCAGTTTGGCTTCAGGAAAAACCATAATACTATAAGTGCAATTGCAATGCTTGATTCTGAAGTAAGAGAAGCTTTTAATAACAAGCAACAAGTACTGGCTGTTAGCTTCGATCTGGAAAGGGCTTATGAAACGGTTTGAAAAAGAAGAGTCATTAACATTATTAAAGAAGTAGGTTTAACAGGTAACATCGTACACTTTATAAATAATTTTTTGAAATTAAGAAAATCTCAAGTTAAATGGAACAATAGTCTATCTAAGCACTTTATACAGGAAAACGGATTACCGCAAGGATCTGTACTAAGTGTAACTCTATTTCTTCTTGCTATTAATGATATTACAAAAGCCATTAAACTTCCAACAAAAGCTCTACTTTTTGCAGACGATTTAATTATTTACTGTAAAGGTACAAACTTAACTTCTATGCGTAAATTTGTCCAACAATCAATTGATGACCTTCGTACATGGACGACAACGACAGGATTCACATTCTCCACTACCAAAACTAAAAATACTATTTACACGCAAACTTACAAACCAAAACCAAAAACCCCTACTAAACTTAAATTCTTTTACGATTGAATACGCTGAGACCATTTAATATCTTGGAATGCCATTTGATCCTAAACTTACTTGGATCCCTCATATTAAGCAACTTAAAACTGATTGCCATAAAAAGCTTAATATCATAAAAACACCAGCACATACCGACTGGGGTGCAGACAGAGATACGTTGATTAAAGTTTGCTGTTCCTTGATTAGATCAAAACTTGATTACGGATGTGTAGTGTACAGATTTGCCAATAACCACATCCTAAAAACTTTAATGTTATTCAAAATACCGCACTGCGTCTGGCAATTGGGGCATTTAGAACAAGCCCCATCGAGAGTATCTTGTCAGAAGTAAACTTACCTACTACTTTACACATCAGAAGACAGCAACTCACGTTAAACTATTTAACCAACTGTGCTGCAAACATTAAAAATCCCCTCTCCCCTATGATTCTGAAGAAAATCACACATTACCTAAACTCCCTAAAAATTCCTCCAATATTCTTGACAGAAGATACTTACCCATCTTTAAGAAACTGCCTCAAAAAGTAATGCCCAAACATATTTTAGAAACCCCTCCTTGGAAAGTTAACTCCCATATCTATATCATTTAACCGTCCACTTTCTACCAAAAATGATACAAATCCGCAAATCCTCCGATGCTTCGCAAACAAAACTCTCTATGCACATTCTACTCATAGAGTGCTTTATGCTGACGCGTCAAAAACAAATATCGGAGTAGGTGCTGCTGTGGTAGATAATGAAGTTAAGTACACTTATCGGCTTCCCAAAATAACAAGTATTTGTACTGCGGAATTGTTCGCCCTACCCGAAGCCGTAAAGCGCATACTTATTTTTAACACTAGTTCCCAAAAATTCCTAGTAGCTTCAGACTCCCTCAGTGCTCTTTCTGCTCTACAAAACGAACACTCTAAAAACCCAGTAGCAATAGAAATTATTGAAAATGTAGAAAAGCACGCCGAATTAATAAAAACATTGCTTTCGGTTGGATCCCTTCCCACGTTGGTATACAAGGCAACGACATTGCAGACAAGATCGCTAAAGAAACTATAACATCTAACCAAGCAAAGTTCGTAACCTTTGTCCTACACACCGATCTACACCATCACATCAAAACACTGTCACAAGAAAAATGGTCTAATGTATGGAGCAGTTCCCAAACAAAACTCAGACAGGTGAGACCATCAACAAAACCCTGGAAATATCTCCAACATAAACGTTAATAATCAGTTGTTTTAACAAGAATACGAATTGGTCATTTACGAATTACGCACTCATATATTTTCAATAAAGAAGACCAGCCCTTTTGTGAAGTTTGTGCCTCACCAATGACAGTTAAACACTTAGTTATCAATTGTGTTAAATATTCAATTCCAAGACAACAATGTAATCTACAGAACTCTTTAAAGGATGTGGTGCAAGATAACAGTGATAGTGTCGCGTCAGTGATAAAGTAGTTGAGGCATTATTTAATTAAAAAAAAAAATTTATATTTTTTATCATTAATAACAAACAATAAAATTCTTCTAATGGAAACTTGATAAAAGAGGGATAAATAATTTAACGTAGAAATAATTAATTGTTTTGACTAGGGTTCCTGAATATGAACTGAGCTGTGTGTTATTTAGAGTTCAGTCACGCATATCAAATTTTCCTAGTGACATTACATATCCTAAAACTATTTATTAGAAGGTTGGTAATTAAGAAAATTGGTTTAATAAATTAAACTGTCAGTATGACAATTATTATTATAAATCTGAAATTCGGTACAATTAATAGTATATTCCAAAACTTAACCGAAAGTAACCGCATTTTTGGTTCTGGTTAGTCTTTGGTAACAAATGGTTGCTGAAAAACTCACATAGTTTTGAAACAGCTTAACCTTGTAGTGTGGTGTCAAATTTGAACGCTGCACCTTGACATCAGAAAATAACATTTTTGTACGACCCTGCTATTTCGGATTGCTTACCAAACTTGGTTTTAGAACAGTAGGTTATGTTTACTGGTTACTAAGCAACAACGCGTCGGTAAGTAATTACTTACCGTTCAGTTCTGTCAAAAACAGAACGGTAAGTAAATTATATGTAATTTATAAAATAAATGCATCATCTTTAGATGTCTCTTTCGCGAGAAATCATTTATTTTCTAAATAATTGGACTATTTAAAAAAATGTATATTGTTTATTTAAATTTGCTCAGGCCTCTTCAATATCCCAATTATATTCGTTTTCAGATTCACTCATTCTCACGAGTTTGACAAATATCGTGACATTCAAAAATAATAGTAATTACAAACGTATCCATGGTAACGACAAAACCTACTTAATGGTCGTACAAAAAATAGTATAAGCATCTCAAACAGTAAGGAGTTTACCGATCTCCTCCAATATTGGCGACTTCGCTTCGCTCAGTCGCCAAACATTGTCGTCGATCGGTAAACTGTTCTTGGTACTTAATATACTATTAAGTGCTCTAAGGTTAATAATAGCTTTAATATAATATAAATACAAAGATTAGTTAAAGTTTCACAAGTTTTATTAATATCTTAACTTGACAATATTGTTTCGACACTATGTGTCATTATCAAAGGTAGATAAGATTCAGTGGCGTGCGGTGTGAATTTAGGCTAGGGAAGCAACCACGATTTTAATTATAATACACCTAGGTACAGGCGCGGATTAACGGGGAGGGAATAATTCCCCCCCCCCATTTAGAAATAAGTTTACATAGAATAGAAACAAATAATGTTTGTTTAATTATTATTTATTAAAACAATTATTTTTCCAAAGATTTCTCCCTCAAAATACTTCTCTGGATCCGCCCCTGCTAGGTACAATAAAAAACAGTGTTATAATTATTAAGCTTAAAAGTTTTTCAAAGAAGCATTTTTACACTTTATATTTATGGAATTTGTTGACTATCATTCTTTATTTTAAAAAACTACTACTACGTATAAATTTTCCGGTCTTAGCAAAATACCGGTACAGGTTTTAATCTTTGTTGTTAAATTTGAAAGTTCTGGTTTTGATCTGCCTTTCTTAATAATTTGTAATTTCTCTCCAAAACTGTATGCGAAAAATTCCTTATTAATAATTTACAAACTGAACAAAAAATCGTCCCGATTCGGCTATATCGAAGGTACTCGAACCTTTCACCGCAGCAGTTGAATTTGCAGTCGTGACGATAATGCAATTTTAAATTTGCATATAGGCAAACTAAATAGAACTATTTGTCTTTAAGAAAATCCAACTTATAAATTAAAATAATCAAATGCGACAAAATACTGTCTCATTCGCAGATTTACATTACTTAAGTAACACTAAATCGAACAAATAACCAAATTATAATAAATAAACATTTGGGAACGAAGCACAATAAAAATAACGACCAAACAATGTTAACAGCATCCGTCTACTATAACACCTCACGCTCGCTGATTCACGCCAAGGTTAAGAGAAGAGCATTTGTAAGCAGTGCTTATATGAAGTGTATGTATCACATTTGAATCGGTATTACCTTTCCGTGCAAGTTTAATGAGCCTAATTTAAAATAGTACTCGAAATAATTATACTTTTTGCTGTACAGAGTTGATATTGAGCTTTCATTTGATAAATATTTCAATTTAAATAAACGATAACCATAATTTTACAAAAATATTTTTGTTGGCATTGTTTTTATTTTTAATAAATTCTCAAGGCAAGCATTGCTTCCATTGCTTCCATGGACCGCACGCCACTGATAAGATTGATAAACAAACACAAATTTTGTCCTTTTCCAAAATTCACTAACAAAATTAAAGAAATCTTGGCTGTTGAATGTGAAACTATACTCAGAAAAGATCACAACAATTATGCAAAATTCCAAATCTTGAATCTGATAAAAGAAATATCTTTGAAAAAGGACAAAACACAGAATAAAACATTTAACCTGTCACTACTTCAATCTATCAGACATAAAATTACAGAAAACAATTTAATTTCTGTTAAAGCAGATAAGGGTAACACTTTGGTAATCCTTTCGAAAGATGTTTACATACAAAAGGTTAATGATTTTATTAATAAAGAAAATTTAGATGTTTTAAACAAAGATCCTACCACAAAATTCCAAAAAGAAATAAAACAAGCTTTAGCAAACTGCAATATCTGCTTTAACGAATTAGAAAAACAACAAATCATACATAAAAACCCACAAGTACCAAAACTATATGGACTGATTAAGACACATAAACACAACATGCCTATACGGCCAGTAGTATCATATATCAACGCACCTAATCACACCTTGTCCAAGAAACTCAACCATATTATTAACATCATAGGATACAAATCGAAATACTCTGTCAAAAATTCATTAGAATTAGTAGAAAAACTACAGAACATACATCTTCCAGCACATTCAAAACTTGTAAGCTTTGACATTTGTAACATGTTTTCAAAGATTCCACCACAAGACTGTATTCCTTTGTTAGATAATTTCCTAGTTAGTAATGTAGAATTAGTAAAAAGATTAGAGTTAATTCAATTATTTCTTATCTTTGTATCAGTCAAAATTATTTCACTTTTAATAATATAATTTATTTACAGAAAGATGGTTTACCTATGGGTAATTCTCTAAGTCCTCTATTAGCTAACATATTTATAGATAATTTGGAAGATCGAATATTTGAATTAGATCTTTCTAAACACATTATTTTTTGGTTTCGTTACGTTGATGACATTTTAGCTTGTTTTGACAGTTCTTTTGAGGTTATCAATGAGTTTTTAATTCTTATTAACAGTCTTCACACAAACATCACGTTTACACTAGAAACAGAACAAAATAGAGCTATTACTTTTTTGGATTTAACTATTACAATTAATACAAACAATGAATTTGATTTTTCCATATACAGAAAACCCACAAGCACAGACGTCACTATACCTAACGATTCATGTCATCATAAAATGCATAAACTAGGGGCTTATAGATCTTTAGTACACCGAGCTTTAACTACTCCAATGAAACGATCACATTTTGATAAAGAAATTTCAATCATCAAACAATTAGCATATGCAAACCATTATAACCATAACATGATTGACACTTTAATTCAACAAAAAGATTATAGGTTAGCTATCAAAAGAATATTTCCAATTGACACTCAAATACAAGACATAAACTACATATCAATACCATACTTTGGCAAGATATCAGAACAAATTGCAACTATACTAAGAAAAACACCAGTTACAAAATAACCTATAAAACTAACACCAACACCTTTTCATTTTTATTCAATGCTAAAGACAAAACACAAGATATCATGAAATCCGGCATTTACCGTTTGAATTGTTCTTTTTGTAACTCGGTTTATATTGGGCAAACACTTAGAAATTTCGACATAAGATACAAAGAACACGTACGCTCTTATAGACTTAAACATCCAGAAAAATCGAATTATGCCAAACACATTTTGGAACAGAACCACCCAATGACACCTCAAAACAACATTAAATTCTTACATTTTTGCAACAACAAACACAAATTAGACATTTTAGAAGCTTTTGAAATATACAGACATAAACGCACAGTACCTTTAATGAATGAACAAACTGAGCTTAGTAATTCTCCTTTATTAGAAGTGTTAGATATTTAATTTTTGTTATGTATTGTATCCAGTTACCTATTTTCTGTATGTATTTATCCTTGGCAACGTGTTTGTTTATCTATCTTATCTACCTTTGATAATGACACATAGTGTCGAAACAATATTGTCAGGTTAAGATATTAATACAACTTGTGAAACTTTAACTAATCTTTGTATTTATATTATATTTCATGATTATGGAGTTCCACAAAGTAAGGCTGGAGACAGTAAACGTTAATAATAGCTATTTATGTAACAAGTACATAATGTAGGACATTATAGACAAGCCCAGTTTATGGCCGAGCGAGCGAAGCGAGCAAGGCTTATAAAAAGGGCGAGTCTATAAGGTACGATTATGTAAGAGGTGCATACAAAGCTTTATGTTCGATTCCTAAAATAGATCAATTGAATTAGTTTAGTTAATCAAATCACCACTAGGTGCGCACAGTCGGGGTTAGGTATTAAAGCAACGTTCTGTTTATGTATTTCGGTGTTGTATGTGAATTTTAAGTTATTAAAAGACTAAGAATGGACTTAGATTATTTACGCAACGAATTAAAAAAGCTAGGAGCAAAAACAACGGGTTCCAAGGAGGTTTTAAAGCGTCGGTAAGTTCGTATTTTAGTTTAAGTTCTATTTGAACTATAACCTACAAATTTTAGATTGTCCATTTGGAAGGAAAAATAATTACACAAAACTCTCTTATTAAACGCGAAAGTGATTCCAGTTGAAGAAGTAAGAAGTTTTCCTAATGGTGCTTATTTTAAACGTTTACTGTCTCCAGCCTTACTTTGTGGAACTCCATAATCATGAAATATAATATAAATACAAAGATTAGTTAAAGTTTCACAAGTTTAAACTTGTGAAATTTTAACTAATCTTTGTATTTATATTATATTTCTTATTTTAAACCATTGAAAACGTCACAAAAGCATTTTTCGAAGGCAACCGATATCAAATCAATATTATAAAGATATATAGAAATCAAAGCAATTTGGCATAAGTACTTAGCTGTACTTGTTCTTGCCCTGCCGCTACAGGCTGGTCAGCAGCATGTAAACATATTGAAGCATTGTGTTATTCTCTTGAATATTTTACACTGACAGATCAGCAGTTTTCTTTATTTTGTTGAGTGCAAGAATATGTTTTGTGCACTTCACAGCCAGTAGTTTGAAACAAAAGGAAAGCTATAAAAGGTGTGGAGTACATGTCGTCTGTTTATGACATTACAAAGAAACAAGGATAAATATTAACGTTGACGATGATCTGTTTTTTTTTATTTGTATTGTTTTGTTTATAAGAAACAGTGTTTTAGTATTTAAGGATGTAGAAACTGTTAGATAGTGACTATTATAACAAAATATAATTTTATTATACAATCCATACACATTTTTTAATTACATGAACAATTTTACAGAAAATCAAGCGACAATAGAATTTTTGAAATTTTGTTACATAAAGCAATTAAAAGATTATTTCATTGGCGATGTAGTACCACAGAACCGGGGGACCGAACGCCTACGGCGCGCGATAATTTATGAATTATAAAGTCAGTAAATGCCGAAAATAGGTTATCTAATAATCATTTTCGATTCACCATGTTTGAGATGCCAGATTAACGCAGTTGGTTGTGCGCCTGTCGTTGACTCCAATAGTCGCGGGTTCGAATCCCAGCCGCGACGATATTTTTTTGCACTTTTAGAAATTCAGCATTTTTCAACGAAATTCTGTATCTCAGAAACCATAAAAGTAGGAACCATAATTTTGGTGTTATTTTGCTTCTCTCGGTGCCCCTAGCTTATATCTAGGTCGCCGCGTAAATTTGATCTTTCGTTCCCGAGATCACAATAACCAACAGACATTGGCGTTTTAATATAGTAGGATATGTTTAGACATTCGATCGCATAAAATTTTATTTTTCTTAACTTGTCCTATTACATTTTCAATTATTCTGCGGGGCCCTACTACAGGCTTTTTGTTTGGAAAGTTCAGCAGGAAATTCCAGGGAATTATCAATTATGGTATTTTAGCAATGACCAAATCGATAGCTGCAGCTTTTTCGTTACTACTGTTTTGTCTTTAATAATAATATAATACTAATGATCTTTAATAGCAATCATGCAAAATCAGCAGCATTTTTTTATACATAAAAAAAGAAACATTTTAAAATTGTAGAGGCATCATTAAATTAATTAATTTTGTATTGGATAGTATTAAATCGTTCTCTGATGTGACCCTTGTCAAATTTTCTTACAGGTAAACATTGAGAGGAAACTGCAGTTCTATAATTAAGAATTTTCCATTGTCCTAAAAATAAAATATGTAAACTTGGATATAAAATAAATTACAGTTACAAAACTTGCCCATACTGGTAATTTTATAAACTTTTGGTAGAAAATGCTTAGAGCAAACTTTTGTATATTTTGTTGGTTTTTTTCCTGATCTAATGACAAACAACCATTTTCTAATTAAATATTTATCAGTAAAAGATGAACACTGAGGCACACAACAATTATAAGACATTTTGCAGTTACAATAACAAATCTACAGAAATAAATAGTCAGAAAAAGTGAGGTTATGTTTCTATACCGAACATCGATTACAGCGCCACCTAAATGAAAGTGATCTATTGGCTAATTATCAAAAAAATTAGTTTATAAATTTGACGTCTATTCTTGACAGATGAAAATTTGACATGTAATATACAGTTGTCATACTTTATTTTACTATTATATACTTTATTTTACTACTACCACTTTATTTTACGAGTACAATAATAAGCCAGTTCACTGCCACAAAACAATACAATAAACAGTACTTTATAATACAGTATATTTACCCTAATGTATAATAATTTTTTAAATAAAAATATTTTATTGAAAATTTCATAGTATTTTATTCTCCAATTTATGTGTAGCCATTTCGAAATCGACAAAACTGAATACGTGATTGGCTTTTACTCATCGAGGGCATTTCAAATGACGTATAGCACCTATGAAATTTAGAAGGATTCACATCATACGCCCAAGGTAGATGAATTAGCATTGTTGTTTATTAAATATACTTCTAATTTTCCCCACTGCAGTGGGGAACACACAAACACACAAACCTGTGTTTGTGTCACTTTTTTTAATATAAAATATATTGTTGGAAAATATATTTATACTTACTATAACTATCTATTTTTCTCAGTGTAACGCGGGGCCGTCTAAAGCGCATAATGGGCATGTATAATATAATAAAAATCTTCTAAAATGATGAAAATTTTCAAAATCAAAATTCAAAACGGATTTAAAAAAATTTTAAATCCGTCTGTAATTTTTTTTCGTATTCATCGAGTAAAAATAAGCTATAGGGTTTCTGGAACCTCCCCCCTCCACATTCTGCTTTCTGCCAAGGTCATGCTTCAAGGTCAGATTTTCTGGGACCTCCCCCCACCACTTTCTGCCATGCTACAAGGTCAGATTTTCTGGGACCTCCCTCCACCACTTTCTGCCATGCTACAAGGTCAGATTTTCTGGGACCTCCATCCACCACTTTCTAGCATGCTTCAAGGTCAGATTTTCTGAGACCTACCCCACCACTTTCTGCCATGCTTCAAGGTCAGATTGTCTGATACCTCCCCCCACCACTTTCTGCCATGCTTCAAGGTTACGGTTAAAGCTTCTCTATTTTTAAGGTTAAAGCTTCTCTAGTCTTAAGGTTCAAGGTTTCTCTATTATAAAGGTTAAAGATTCTCTATTTTTAAGATAAAGGGCAAGGTTTTTATTATAAATAAAATCTAAGCAATTACAAACATTTATTAGCAATAAAAATTAAAATAAACATTTATAACATTAAAAATTTATGTTTTATAGTTTTTAGATTGTTTACATTAATATTAATTACATAAACGATTAAATACATAACAATTACTATGATTAAGATCCTTCATCATGGGGTTCGAACCATCAGGCATTGAACCAGTATGTATTTCACGAAATTTGAGTTCTCTTTCCTTGTTAAATTCTTGTTCAGTCAACCACTTTGTTGTTGTGAACGTTACCCAATTCGGTTTATGAGGTTTATTATGCCATACGTTTCTTTCAGGTTCACCAATCCATTCGCACCATGGTGTAATGCAGAAGCATTTGAAGAGGACAAAATCACATTTATCGGGCAAAAGGTTAATAGTATGACGATGTTCCAAATCAAGATTTGCACATGCGATTTAGTGCACATTTATGAGTTTACCATCTTCATTTAAATAATGAATTCCTAAAACAGAACACGAAGAATAACCTTCCCCAGCTTTACTTCGCACAACCACAGTATCCGGAAGTCTATCTCTTTCGATTAGTATTGTGAGTTGTATCACGAGAAAACACAATTTCACCATTATTTGATGTTTCAAGAACCCAATGATGTTGCCAAACCATTTTGATTGTAATTAAGCATAAAGAGACGGTGATTGCTTTTAAATCTACATCCTACCACCTTCACCGATTCGAGGTCAAACTTTCCACCAGAATTTTCTGTTATAAGGTTGGAAAAAAAATTATGAATTACATCATGCAACCATATGTAGTTGCTCTATTATTAAGCAGTCCTTCCCTTTGGTGTCACTCATGCATAAAGATGTCATTTGTAATGGTGAGGCGAGGATATAAGTGCAATAACACAAAACTTTTCTAACATATGTTTATTTAAAGGAATATTAATAAAACAAAAAAATTGTTATATTATGTAATTTTTATTATCATAAGCATGTCTCAACTTCCGATTCTATTGAGATACCAAGTTGAAATTCTATTACAATGATAAGGACATATCATGCAATAGTTGTGATTTTTTTGGAGAAAATGAATGGAACATTTTGAGTGTCACATTCGCTGTTCTTAATACAAGTGCATGTCGTTTCAAAACATTTTCTTCGCACGACTATAAAA
Organism: Agrypnus murinus; assembly: GCA_929113105.1. Classification (NCBI taxonomy): domain Eukaryota; kingdom Metazoa; phylum Arthropoda; class Insecta; order Coleoptera; family Elateridae; genus Agrypnus; species Agrypnus murinus. Next base: position 92,719,329 of record OV816027.1, read on the forward strand.
GAATATTCATAACTTCTGATTCCATAGAGATACCAAATTGGGATTTTAACGCAATTAAGAGAACATTGCATACAATAGTTGTAATTTTTTTGAAAAAAATTAATGGAACCGATTTTGAGAAAAGTCAAAATTTGTTAAAAACTCAGATAATATACTATGTTACAAATGTTGGAAAAACGAACAAACAACTACTGTAACAATTACTGTAGATAGTCCATTTCATTATCTTTCAAATGCAAACAACCCCAGCTTCCTAACTAATACGAAAGCCGAGTAAATAGCATTTGAATATAGGCATGTACGTTTAAAACTGAAAAAAATAAACCTCTATAACTCGCGAACGGTGTATTTATGGGCAGTAATATTTGAGTTTTATACAGGGCTTGGAAAGGGTATTACGTGAACAAAATATAAAAAAAATCTATGAGGGTACCGCGCCAACTTTGGTCGAATCGGCGTGGAATGTATCTATAGGAAAAAAACGCAGTGGACAAAATTTATGTATTCTTTGACGAAGAATGTGATGCCGTTAAAAAAGATTTAAAAAGTATTTCTTTTTCTAGTTTTACAACTTTAAAAAATTTTTTGGAACTGGATACGTGTTTACCCTGTTTTAGGAGTCAAATATAAAGTTTTTCATATAGGAGACATGTGACATTCGAAAGTAGCGGTTTTAAGCTTTAAAATGAGCCCCCGCTGGATTTTCTAGTTGAGCCAATTGTTGGCCCTAGCCGGTGGTTGAGTTCAGAAAGAATGACCCATATATATAAATATGTATGTATATAATTAGTAGAAATTGGTTTATTGCAAGCTATTATATTTTTGCGCAAAAGAAAATCTTATATTCTTAAATAAATTCGTATCGTATAGTTAGAAATTAGGTAGAAAAATTGTTATAATTTTCCAAATTATGTTTGTGAACATTAATTGCCTACGCAGCATAAACTAAAGCAAATACATAAATCAATAGAATATTATTATACGAGTTGTATAAGACGGTCTATTGTAGCACGAGTTGTTTGGAACACGACGAGAAAAGCGAGGAGTGTTCCAAAGGAACGAGTGCTACAATACGTCTTATAAAACAAGTATAATATACTATTTTTTGTACTTTGCGCCATTAATTTAATAGAAATTGTAAATTCAAGCTATTAAAAGCATTTCATTACAATCTAGTGATTTTTGCGTTTAACATGTGGTAACACTATAAAATGACTTTTCGCGTTTTGTGAGGTTAGAATGTGTCAAGATTAAATGTGTTTATATGTAATATAAAACAAATGTTACCAATCTTACAAAACAAATAGTCTCCAAAAACGATGTTATAATAGCCTCTATTATGAAATCGTTTTCGGTGTCGCAATGTGCCCATTGTGAACGCAAAGTACAAAAAATATATTATATGTATACAGAACTTTTTTACAGAACACAAAATTTCCTACACAAAAGTTGACGGTAATATTATAATTATTGTAATAGTTTGTAATTTTGTAAGTTTATTTGTAAAATAAATCCAAAGGCATAACCCTAATTTAGCGTGATTTAGTGAACGCCTTGCATTGGTTTATTAGATAACACAGGCCCACAAAAAAAAGAAAAAGTCTTGTAGTTAAATGGTTAGGTACCATACCATATGCTTTTTGGTGTGCTGAAAACGAATCCGGGGTCAGAATTGACCCATCACTCAAAAATTTTTTTTAGGCGTATGTTTATAAATTTTTGAGCTGTTTTTTGAGGTTATGTCGAAATCCTTGGGTGATGGGTCAATTCTGAGTCGTTTCCCCGGATTCGTTTTCAGCACACCAAAAAGCATACGGTATGGTACCTCACCTTTTTTTATTTTGATTTTGTGGGCCTGTGTAATTATCAATTTAAAAAATCTGAATAATTTAAAAAAATGCTTTATCAAGTGTCATTTATTGCAGAACTATGTTATATCAAAACAGGGCAAGAAACAAAACCTCCGAATAAACGTTCGCAGTGGGAGTACCCCACCGGGGAACTGAAAGAGGCAATACACAACCTGCGCCGATCGTTCTTTTCTGTATGTCACATTATCTAGAAACGGAACGTATGTCTTTCTATACGGCGATGCAGCGGACTTGCCCACCGAGTTTCAATGATCCACTACATTTGTACTTTCTCATACTACTGAAGGTGTGGAAGAAATTCTGGGTTTAAGAGGTCCTTAAATATTATTCATCTCTAATTTAACCTCAGAAATTTTAATTCCTTTTAATTATTTTAAAGATTCATTTCTCTTAGATTCCTATTCTGTATCTTAACGTTATATTACATTATGTATAGTAACATTATGTTACTTAACATGGTCTTACAACGGTCGTTATGAAAAACTTATTCTGTAATGTGTATGTTCACGGTCCCTGTAGCGTAACAGCAGAAGCGAACGTTTTTAGGTTTATATAGTAGAATAAAAGGTTCGATTTGTGATCTTTACATTGGCTCTTTATTTAATTCGTTGTTGTCGTTGTTAAGTGTGTAGTAAGTAATTGTTATTTATTAAGTAAGTAGTTAATTAAATTAATTTCATAAAACGTACATAAAAAGGTTACAAAATTTACAGATTTATAAAATTAATTTTAAAAAATTACTTACATTTTCTAAGGTTCATTTAATATTATTGAACCCATATTATTACCTACATGTAATAATATACTTAGGGGTTCATCCAACAAGAAGTATATAACATGGCAATTCAATAGACAACAGCAGTCGCGTACACTGAGGTGACGATGTAAGCCAGAATACACGCTTGGCGGTGTCGCTGTACTATCCTCATAGTTAGATAAATTCTTCTGGATATACAACGAGCCAAAAGTCTCCGAAGGTTTCTTTATCTTTATCATTGCACTGTTTTTGCAACTATCTAACCTCAAATTTTCCATGTTACGACGATAACGGCAAGTCGGAAGCAGCCTTTACGTTAACAGCCGCTATAACATATCACATGTTATTTAACAACTGTTATCTTATATCGCTGTAAGATACAGAATAACCGTCGTATGTAACGTAACGCTTACTGTTCCATAACAGGTATGTTAGAAGATACAGAATAGGACCCTTAGGTTCATATTCTGTATCTTATAACATACATGTGCTGTAGGTAATAATATGGATTTAATAATATTAAATAAATTTCAGCGAATGTAAGTAATTTTTCAAAATTTATTTTATAACACTGTAAGTTTTGTAGCCTTTTTATGTACTTTTATGTACGTTTTATGAAACTAATTTAGTTAACTACTTACTTAATAATAACAATCACTTTCTACACACTTAACAACGAAAACCACAACGAATGAAGTACAGATCCAATGTAAAGATCACAAACCTAACCTGTTATTCTACTATATAAACTTAAAACGTCAGCTTCTGCTGTAACGCTACAGGGACCGTGAACATACACTTTACAGAATAAGTTTTTCAAAACGACCGATGTAAAACTATGTTAGATAACATAATGTTACTATACATAATGTAATATAACGTTAAGATACAGAATAGGACCCTTAATCAGCTTCAAACCCATAGTAGCAGCCACTACCTTTGATGACATTTAATGTTGAAACAGTTGTCAGGTTAAGGATTTAATAAAACTTGTAAAACTTTTAATTAATCTTTTTATTTGTCTTATATTTCGTGATATAGAGTAGTAAGGCTGGAGAGAGTAAACTTTATTATTTATTATTGTCTCGCAAACTCACTGTAATAGTGAAATGGAAATTTTTAAGTTGCTGTTGTAAAAAAGTGACTACTATGTATTTTATAAATGTTGGCAATTAATGTTGTACTTGACATGGTCGTGTGGTTTTACTTGTGGTTACAACTATGTTATAGTCGATTTCATGAGCATCGCCCATATCTCTGCACAATAGGATAATAAGTGTTATAAGCTTACCTGCTGTTTCCATTGTCAACGTCAAAGGTATTTAAAATTACAGTAGAAAAAGGACGTATTCGGGTGAATTCTTGTCCAGGTTATACTTAAGTTGTTGGAAAATAAAACATTTTGAAATAAGTTTAAAATATTGTTCATTGCACTTATATGTCCTCTTCGGAAGAATCACTTTCCTAATTGATTATTATTTTATTTACATTAATTTTAGAACTAAAATTATTTTCTATTTTTATAGCATGGTTTACACAGCTTTTCCAGACATCGGGATTAATTTCTTTAACACTATTACGTATTAAATCTACTACCCCAGCACTTAATTTAGGTTAAGTGTTCTGACGTCTGATTTTTGATTTTAATGTCGAGCATACATATTCAATAGGATTTAAGATACAGTAATATGGTGGTAGACGAAGCACCTCAAAACCGCATGCTTTTGCGTAACTATCTATCACATACGTCTTTTCTGCGTTTATTGTTTTCAAAATTTCTAGTAACGGAGTCTTTGTGTAATTCTTAGGAATTGGCACGTAATATTCTTGCAAAAAATTAATAATATCACTTTTTCGTGAACTCGTGTTTGGAATTTTTCGTAACTGTCGCGAATGGTAGCTTGCATTGTCTAAAACAATTACGCTGTTTGGTTCTAATCGAGGAATTAACATATTTTTAAACCAGTCTTCAAACAGGTCAGCGGTCATGTCTTCGTGGTAGTCGGCCGAAGAGTTTTTAATGTTCTTTGCAGAGAGCAACAGACACCCAGGAACCCATTCATTTTCTGAGCCAGCATGCTAAATTATTATTCTTTTACCACGTGCAGTAGGTAAATTTATGCGACACCGTCCAGATGCGTCCACAAAGCCTTTTTTAACAACGTCATGGGAATCATACCAGGTTTCATCTAAATAAACGATCTTTTTTCTCTGTCCTCTGAAGTTTTCAATTTTCTCCAAATATTCGTCCCGCATGTCGATTAATCTGGGAGATTCCATGATTGCCAATCGTCGGTTTATTGTTTTAAAGGCAAATCCCAGTTTTTTAATAGCCTGTACAATGTGCTTCTGCTGTAAGGAAACTCAATGTAGTTGTCGTGAAGAGCTTTTAATAATGCATCAATAGTTGGAATCTCATTGACCGCATACATGTCGTAAATTTTCTGACATATTAATTTTTCTAACCATCATCTATTTTGTAAAATTTTTCGCGACTCGGCCTTTCCTTCGAAATCCCCCTGTTTTTTATAAGCCGTTTTACACGATCATAGCCCACCTGTCGAAATTTCATTAAAGCAGAGTTAGATTATGTAGGTTAATTATGATACCTACCCCAGATAATTCCGATGTTCTTGTAAGGAGTCCTCTTCGATTTTTACTTTCTTTTAATAGTCTCTTATATATGTTTATTATAACTTTTTGAGTTTGTTCAGTTGGTACTTCACTTGACGCAATTAATTCACAGTCACTAATTTCATTTTCACTTTTATTGTTTTCCGTTAACTGACTCTCAGTATCAATATTCATAACCATATCGACAACATCAGTATTATCCTGTAGTATATGGTGGTATATTTTCAAACGGTCTCCAAAACTGCGTCATAATGAATCTAAATACACTCAAGATATCAAAACTCCGAATACTTCCTGACTTGTACGCGTTTCTTAATGAAACTGAATAAGTGGAAACAAATTGTTGAGGAACACGTTGTGTAAATATTGGGTTTTCCGAAAATAAATATATTTTAAGTAAAATCTCCAGAATTAAGGCAAACCTTTCTTGGTATTATAGGGTAATTATTTTATCTATTATTATAGACGAATCTGGGCAGATCTATATAAGTACAGGAACTATTATAATACCAGAAAAAGTTTACTTCTGTTAATTCTAGGAATTTTATTTAAGCTCTCAATGATGGTTTTAAGGTATTACAGTTTTCGGAAAAACCTAATAATTACATCCTGTTCTTCAACGTTCTTTTTCCAATTATTCCAATTTCTATGAATGTCTGAAAGACTCAGTTATAAACAATAATAAAAAATAATCAATTTAGAAAATGATTAATTTGAAAACAACATATAAAGTGCATCAAACAGCATATCTTATGGGCACCACTGACGGTCTCTCCCCGACGACGTCGGCGAAAACGTCGTCGACGACGTCTGGGACAAGGTCGAAATAATGAGGTAATGTTTACATTTACTGTAATTTAATGCATAAACAACTTGTAACTTCCAGCATGACTGTGTATAATAAAATTATGAATATCGTATTTCTATAAGACATCAAAATGAAAGAAAGTAGTTTTGAGCATAATAAAATGCGTACTGAATTTCTTTCTTTAAAGTATTTCGAAATAGCTTATGCAATTAACAAAACTTTTCATAAGCGGAATAATATTGATATCCATCGATAGAATTGCAAGTAACCCTTTATTATAAAACGAAAACTCTTTGTTTTTTTTATTAATCTCATTCTTAATTTAGTTTAAAAATGGATATAATTAACGCAGGATTTAGGATTCTGAGTTCTGGTGCGCAAATAATGATTTCCTATAAAGGACTTTTGATAAAATTTGGTAGTGATAATCGTCGGAAAAATATCATGTTTAAAAATGTAATGGTTTCACCGTCGCTTCCTTTTCCGTGTAGTTTTAAAATTTTATGCTGATGGTACATAACCTTATAATAAAAATCCTTCGGCTCATTTTGTCGCAATTCTTTTAACAAGGACATGTGTGAATATTGTTTGCGATCTAAAAACCAATTCTTTGCCTATTTTCTTTTTTTTCGTGGTGTTTCAGTTTCTTCTTCTTCGAAGCACAAGGCAACTGCCACACCAACTGCAATTTTTTTTCTCAAAGATAATTTATAAAAATCCATCTTATCACTTGAAAGTTTCACAGCATATTGAATTCATAATGTTTTCTTAAAAAGTATAATAAAGAAAGCATATATTTTTTAGTAATCCCAGATGTATATGTTTATTTTGCCTAATAATAATTTACAGTTGACAAGGGTTTTATTTTCACAGTTGTAAACAGTTGTTTGTAAACAAATGTAATAAAAATGAAATAATTCAAGTAAACCCGAAAAAGATAGATATAGTATAAGGTTATGTACCATCAGCATAAAATTTTAAAACTACACGGAAAAGGAAGCGACGGTGAAACCATTACATTTTTAAACATGATATTTTTCCGACGATTATCACTACCAAATTTTATCAAAAGTCCTTTATAGGAAATCCTTATTTGCGCACCAGAACTCAGAATCCTAAATCCTGCGTTAATTATATCCATTTTTAAACTAAATTAAGAATGAGATTAATAAAAAAAACAAAGAGTTTTCGTTTTATAATAAAGGGTTACTTGTAATTCTATCGATGGATATCAATATTATTCCGCTTATGAAAAGTTTTGTTAATTGCATAAGCTATTTCGAAATACTTTAAAGAAAGAAATTCAGTACGCATTTTATTATGCTCAAAACTACTTTCTTTCATTTTGATGTCTTATAGAAATACGATATTCATAATTTTATTATACACAGTCATGCTGGAAGTTACAAGTTGTTTATGCATTAAATTACAGTAAATGTAAACATTACCTCATTATTTCGACCTTGTCCCAGACGTCGTCGACGACGTTTTCGCCGACGTCGTCGGGGAGAGACCGTGTATGTCCTATTTTAAACTTATTTCAAAATGTTTTATTTTCCAACAACTTAAGTATAACCTGGACAAGAATTCACCTGAATACGTCCTTTTTCTACTGTAATTTTAAATACCTTTGACGTTGACGGCAGCATGTTACTCACAATGGAAACAGCAGGTAAGCTTATAACACTTATTATCCTATTGTGCAGAGATATGGGCGATGCTCATGAAATCGATTAAACCTTATAACCATTACTTCCATCCTCAGACTGTAATTTATGCAACACACACTTCCTTCGAAGAACTGGGTTTTTGCACTCAAAGTAGTAAGAAATTAAAGCAGAAAGATTTTTAAACAATAAATTTATTACATTAAGAAACAGTACATAAAAACATGAATAAACAGTAAAATTAAGAATGAATTAAACAATAAACAGATGAATGAATAAATAGAACTACAATAAATGATCAAATTTACTTATTTATAATTACGTTAAACATTCTGGGTGTTGTTCAGGCATCAATTATGACTACTACTAAAGATCAAAACAAAAAAGCTCTTAACATTAAAATGAACTGTGGTTTTTATACCATTTGTGAAAGTTACATTCCTCTTAGGAATTTAAAAACATACTGTGGAAGTAATTTCTAAGACAAAATAATAATTTGGTCCTGTCAGGTTTTTCCTAACAGAATGATACTTTACTTTCAGTCACTTTTCTTAATAATATTATTTTTACAATTTTGTCAATGTTAATTACATTTTTAACTTATGCATAATTTAAACTATATTATATCTGAATCGCCATTTATTCAGTTATGTAAGATCTTAAATTTATTAAGAAAATGAATATTCTAATCGATAATGGTTTATATATAACTTGTTACAGTCGTATCTCCATAATGATGTATTTTTGTATATATAAACTAGGTATGTCGAGTAACATTTTGTAACTTTTGTTTAAGAAGACCACCACCAAAGTTTAACAGTGATTTTTAAGGACATCCTCTCTCAGAACCCACGTTCAACAGTAATAGCTACCATTCTAATATACGCAGCCCAATCATTGCATTAGACCCATCGTCAACTATTACACTAATATTGGCTCCTTTATTTAAAAGTAGCTTAACTGCATTTTTATGATCTGTAGCGTACGCAATCAGTAAAGCAGTATGGCCTTTATCTGTTTTCGCTTCCAAGTCAGCACCTTTGGATATAAGCAAATTCAAGGTATCGACAGCGCCTTTATACGCTGCAACGTGTAATGGAGTATACATGTCTTTTTGAGTAGTAGTGTTTATTTTTGCCCCTTTATTTAAAAGTAATTCTACTGCATCTTTCTGATTTTTAATTGCCGCAAGTGATAAAGCAGTAAGGCCAGCATCTGTTTTCGCTTCCAAGTCAGCACCTTTGGATATAAGCAAATTCAAGGTATCGACAGCGCCTTCATACGCTGCAAAGTGTAATGGAGTATACATGTCTTTTTGAGTAGTAGTGTTTATTTTTGCCCCTTTATTTAAAAGTAATTCTACTGCATCTTTCTGATTTTTTAATGCCGCAAATGATAAAGCAGTATAGCCATCATCTGTTTTCGCTTCCAAGTCAGCACCTTTGGATATAAGCAAATTCAAGGTATCGACAGCGCCTTCATACGCTGCCCAGTGTAATGGAGTAAACATCCTTTCATCAGTAGTGTCGATTTTTGCCCCTTTATTTAGAAGTAAGTCTACTGCTTCTTTCTGATTTTTTAATGCCGCAATTGATAAAGCAGTTTTGCCAGAATTTGATTTTGCTTCTAGGTCAGCACCTTTGGTTAAAAGCCGATTCAATACATCGATGTTGCCTTCGTTCGCTGCCCAATACAATGTTTCTACATTAGATGAATTAGCACCATCGCTACTATCTCTTTTCTTTATTCTGTTTGCAGAATAATTCAGAGTATCGACGGCGCCTACTCGCGCTGCCCAATGTAATGGAGTATACATATTTTTTTCAGTAGTGTTGATTTTTGCCCTTTTATTTAAAAGTAATTCTACTGCATCTTTCGTCTCGGTATGAACAGTGTCAATTTGTATCTCTTTTGATGGTAACAATCTCAATAAATCGGTTCCACCCTTCAATTTGGCTTTCATTGGCATCGTTTGGCCTTCATCTCTTGTTTCTACATTAGATTTATCAGCACCTCCGTTACTATCTCGTTTCTTTATTGTATGCGTTTCAGCAGCTTCAAGAGAGGAGATTTGCCAATATGTGAAAATCAAGAGAATAAATGTGATGGTTTTTGTTGCCATTATAGTTGGGGAATGGAACCTGTAATGAAATAAGTACGTTAGGTATCTTTAGTGCAGATGAGATAAAAAAAATTACAAATAATCTTGTGTATTTTAATAATTCCTTACGCATATAGTATAAATTGGTTACAGATCCACATAACTTAAGCCTATATAACATGTTTATCAGTTAATGAATTATTACTATAAAATATACAGGTAATTCAAATAGAGTGAGGTCGGTTTGAATTTCGCCCTGTAGGTTTTAGTGTATTTTACGATGTTGGGGGGTAAGTTCGGCATTCAGATCTATTTAACTCGAAGAGCTCGGTTTCCATAGTATCCATTATTGCAAATAATTTTATCTATGACAATAGAGCTTTCGGAGCAAAAAGAGTTACAGTGTCGAACTTACCCAGTGTAGCACGATTGAAAGGTGTTGCGTCAAATTATAGCGACAACTCGTCACTTTTCGTGGTTCCGTTACCTCTTTGTTCCGGGTTTTCATTGAATTTTTGCTTTATTTCGCTTGTTTTCTTATTTTATAAACCAGTTCTTTTCAGAACTACGCTTTGTTAGACGATTTTATTATCAAGCAAGTTTATTATTTAAAACTAATGAAGTTTATAAGCTACATTTACTACCAGAGACGCCACTGTAAAATAAAAGAATAATAAAATGTCTAAAAAATATTCCTGTTACCAACGTTGTACTTTTGTCGTCGACGGTAGCGTAGCTATAGATCATAGCATCAGAATGCTATGATTATGAATGTCAAAATCGTTAATAATATGTCACTTTATGGCACCCGTGGTGTATATGTGCCATTGTTAAGTCGTCTTAACAACAAAATAAGCACGCCAATTTATTGCTGATAGAGTTATTTATATTAATTATAAAAAACCATAGCAACCACATGCAATCATTCAAGGATTGCTCGACAGTATCGTAAAGGTTAGTATAGTAGATATATGCAAAAAATAGGTGATAGGTGGAACTGATTCCCACAAAGACGGAAATTGAATTTTTTAGTTCGTTGTTGGTATCTTTTTGACACACTAAATGTCTAGAAAACTCTGAGTGTGCAAAAATGCGTTTTTTTGGTTGCCATCTTGAAAAAACATCAAAAACAAGAAAAGGATAATGATATTGGTTTTTAGAAGTAAAGTGTTTACAAAGATGAAGTAGGTGGTATACGACACACTAAAAGTCTAGGAAAATCTAAGTGTGGAAAAATATTTAAATTCCATTTTTTTTCAAGTGACTTCTTCAGGTATTGACGTCGTCTAAGAAATTAAAAATGGCACAAAGGAACTGCATCTTGTGCTCTGAAAGTGAAAGTGAAACTTCAACGTTGAAGCTTCAAAGTGTTAAGTTGTCTACTGAATGTATACAAGGTTATCATCAGTTCAAGTAAAATTCGAAAAGATAATATTTGAACCATTTCTTGATCACCCCGTGAGTGTCCATGTCGAATGCCGCCTGTAGGTCTGGTTTATGATTTTGTCCATTTGTAAGTCAATATACTGATACATTTTCGGACTATTCCATAATGATAATGTATATCAAACTTTACTTAAATAACATTGGAAACCAATAGCAGCAACAAAAACGCACTTTAAAATATCGTATATTAAGTCCTTTGATAATTTTAACATACAGCAAAACCTCTATTATCGGCCACCTCTTATAAACGGCCAGTCTTCAAATTCTAAAACTAATTATACGAGAATACCCGTACTAATAACGCTCCTAATAGCAGAGCCCCCCCATGGAACGGCCACGACGAAAATCTTCTTGGAAAAATACCTACAATTGTACCTTTCATCACCCGTGGCATCATGTTGTGCCATAAAGTCGTCTTAACAACGAAATAAATATTCCAATTTATTGCTGATAGAGTTATTTATATTAATTAGAAAAACTCATAGCAACCACATGGGATCAATCAAGGATTGCTCGACATCGGTATAAAGGTCTGGTTTATAATTTTATTTACAATCATATTGCAATATGTACATTTCATATACTATTGCAAAAACCTTTGAAAGTCAGATATTGCTATAGCAGCAGCAAAGTGGTTAACAATTTCCTTTATTTCATACTGTATCGTATTATCCATGTTTACGTTAGTGCTTACAGTCCGGAAAATACCATTTTACGGTCTAGTATGACTGTAAAAAATCTTACCGGACTCAAATACAATAATGTTTTAGTATTCAGTTACCATTGACACTCGTTCTTCACTTTGAATTCGACTAATAGTTGCCAAAGATGCTAGCTTTTCATAGATGTCCATATTTTGCATTCGGAAATTTATTTTATATATATTTTTTTTAATTAAATTAATACTCCAATAATTGCAGTATGAAATAAAACGCATTACGTCAAACGTCCTGGAAATGGAATTTTACAGTCGAGTAAGATGTTACGGACAAGGTAACGAAAGAGCCGAGTCCGGAACATCGAAACTTATAACGTAAATTACTATTACATGTTTGTAAAACTGACATGTAAAGTAATGGCCAACTTTTGTTTGTGAATAATTTAAAACAGGACGTTTTATCCGATTTAAATTTGGGTTTTTATAAATGTATTTAACGCTAAAAACATCTTTTTCGCACGTCCTATATATAAGGCTCTACTTTAGTTCCCCAAAAGAGGGAGTAAAGTAGCACTTTTACTCCATGAGAGAGTAAAGTGTTTCCATGACAACAACAAGAGTAAAAACTAGAATGTAACCAAAATATTAAACAAAGATGATTATTTACCTCATGTATGGCAGTCAAAGGTAATAAAGGTCCACCGGTATTCTTTTCGCGTTCAAAATAGTCTATTAAACGGAGCACAAAGTCTCTTGCTTGAGATTGAAGGATATTTCCTCGTGGCATATTTTAGGTTAAATGTGCTGGTTGTAAAATCAACGAGGAAATATGGATATATTAACTCAATAAAAAATAAACTAAATAAGTAAACTCAAAAATCGATAAAAACACACAAACGCAATATAATAACTTGAAGAAACCTCAAAAACCGCACAAAACGAATGACAACGTTCAAACAAATGTCATTGTTCGGAAAATATGTGAGCCACTGAATAAAATTTATGGCACAAACTGAGAAATACTGTCAATAGTTTTTCTTTTTCTAACGCCTTATACCACAGATAAACCTAACAGATGCACAGCCAAATGGGGTAAAATGCGCTTGCTTTTTAGTTGCAGTATTTTTCGACAGAGTGTGCTACATATAGAATTCAAACGAAATTTAAAGAAAGAAATAGGTTTTGCACGAGTGAATATTTGAATTCCATCGTATTAACCACGCGGTGACGTAAGAGAAGAAAAAAGTTTGACACAATTTCTTTAAATATGCAATATGGAATAAAGTGGAACCTATGTAATAAATAAATTCATTATAACCTTTCTAATTAATTTTTTTGTTAAATATTTTGAAAAATTGATATTAATTAACACCAAAATTAAATTATTATAATTTTATATACTAGTTATTACAGTTGATGACAAAGATTGATTTCTTATTACCAGTTAACTCCAAACTTAATTAAGATGATTTTAAGTATATATAATTTTCATCAAGTTAACTACAAAGTATTTATTATGGTTAATAAATGCAAAAATATTGTTGCAATTAACATAAAACATAAAATTATTCAAATTTACCATTGTCATATTGTGATGATATTTTTCAGTGTGGAGGTGATTTTAAAACTGAATAAAAACTATAAAGTTATGCTCATAATTCTTCATACAACAAAATAAAACCAATAAGATATGATTGAGTTGTGTTTTATTAAAAATATATAATTTTTGTGAAACCATACGCGAAGTAAACACAATACAGACCGCGAAATCCAATTTCCAAGTAACTTACAATTAGTACCATAGTTCAGGTAAATAACGTTTTGAAAAGAAAAAAATTTGGGAAAAGCTGAAAATTGATATATACGCTTAAAATGTGGTGCTGAGAAACGTATCACAACTCCTCATGCGTGGGTGATCAAGGTTCTTTGATGCATGCATAATTCTATCTAAAGCACTAGGTATACATACACATGCATGGACCTTGGTGGGTGATGAGCCGGCTGCGCCATCTTGAAAAAATGGCGGACAAAATTGCTTTTTCGCTAATATTTCAGAAAGTATTAATTTTATGGGCATCAATGATCCGAATGAAAATGTAGCTGACAAGATTCCCCACAATTTAATTTTTATCGAACCTCCTACCTTCAATAGTTTCTGAGATAGAATTTTTTTCAGCAACTGTCATTTTTTGACATTCCGAAAAGTGCCGTTTTTGCGCGTTTTTCGTAAATATTTCAAATTTGGCTACTCCTACGTACAAAATGGATTTTATAAACGTTAACGAGAATTAAATTTCCTACAAAAAAGTTGGTTATTGAATGTCGCGCAGCGATTTTTGGATATATGATTTTGTAACAGTATATTAAGTATCAAGAACAATAAGGACAGTTTACCGATCGACAACAATGTTTGGAGGAGATCGGTAAACTCCTTACTGTTTGAGATGCTTATACTATTTTTTGTACGACCATTATGAATACAAAGGTATTAACTAAGGAAATATCCCAGAAAAAAATAGATTTAAGATAATTTATTTTTGCCCTGTATATACACCAAACATTAAGTAGGTTTTGTCGTTACCATAGACACGTTTGTAATTACTATTATTTTTGAATGTCACGATATTTGTCAAACTCGTGAGAATGAGTGAATCTGAAAACGAATATAATTGGGATATTGAAGAGGCCTGAGCAAATTTAAATAAACAACATACATTTTTTTAAATAGTCCAATTATTTAGAAAATAAATGATTTCTCGCGAAAGAGACATCTAAAGATCATGCATTTATTTTATAAATTACATATAATTTACTTACCGTTCTGTTTTTCACAGAACTGAACGGTAAGTAATAATTACTTACGGACGCGTTTTTGCTTAGCAACCAGTAAATATAACCAACTGTTTTAAAACCAAGTATGGTAAACAATCCGAAATAGCATGGTCGTACAAAAAGAAAATTGTTATCACGAATGTTATGAGAATTACATATTTTGACCACTAGTAAATAAAAAACGGTTAGTCCGACATGGCTAATTCCATGCCAAATCACATAATTTAAAAACATATCTCAGATTTTGTTTAATTTTTTCCCTTGAATTGCTACATACGAAATTATATTAAATTAATTTTTTCAGATTTTTTGGATGAAAATGGCCGAAGTAGAAATTTTTTGAAAAATTTCGATTTTGATGCAAATTCTGCTACCAGAACATCATCTTACCAAAATTGTCATAACTCTTGTTTTATTTCTTGAGTTATCTGGCTCATCCAGGTGTCAGATTCAAGCTAGTTTCTGGATCTTTCAGAGGGGCTGATACTTTTTTACTCTGCAAAGTCGTTGCATGTTTCTTGATATAATCTGAAAGATCCAAGAACTAGCTTTAATCTGACACCTGGATGATCCAGATAACACAAAAAATAAGAGATATGACAAGGATATAACAAATTTAATTAGATGATGTAGAATGTCGGATAGCAGAATTTTCAAAAAAATTCTGAGACATTGAAGCACATGGCTCTACTTGAATTGGCATGAAATTAGCCGAATGAAAAAACATATAGATTGAGAAAGTAGTTTATGCTTAGAATATAAAACTATAGGAAGGAACATAATCATCTACCACATACGACCAAGATGGGGTCTCAATATGGCCAAGTAGGTGTTTCCGGTTTTGTAATGAGATATTTCCATTGGCGGTTCTCACTGTCTCGAAATGTGCACATAAACTACATAACCTCAATTTTAAAACCTAATATCTTATATACTAATTCATGAAGACAAAGCTACCGGTCCGTTTTTCTCGGCCCCCAGACCACTTTGAAAGCTGTGGGTGGTCTTATTTTGACGTTTTTTTAATTCATGAGTGGGAGGAGGAGGCGGAAGGGGACATTAAAAGTTTTGCTCTTTCAGGGACAGTTTGGTGCCGCGAGTTAGTCATCATTCCGACCTTAGCGGCGGCGATTTCCACCGTAGTTTAAGTCCACCTGTAGAGACCGAAGTGAGTGTGCTTAACCCAACCGAAAAAAGGTGGGTCGACCGAAACTAGAGACGGTGGCGCAGGAAAATAAGACGGAGAGCTACAACATAAGAAAGCGCCACCGTCTCTAGCTTTGGTCGACCCACCTTTTTTCGGTTGGGTCAACCACACGCACGTCGGCCTCTACAGGTCATTTCTACCTACTGACCCATGGAGACAGAGAGAGATTTGAAATTAATCTTAGAATATAAATATTATGTTTAATATTCTAAACAAACGAATACTTAATTATGAAATGTAATTCTCTTCTTCTTATTTGTCGGAGTTTGAGAGAAAAGCAGTTTTAGGTGGTGTCTAATGGCGGTCAGTGTGACGTCATATCCGTCGCATATCATTGCGCCGTGTAGTTACGCTCCTTCCTACAGTTTTATATTCTAAGAGTTTATGAGATTTCCATTATGTTGGTTTTGGCGTGATCTCTTGAAACTAATAATTAATAGGCTAATAGTTACATCAAAAAACCATAAATATACGAGTTATGAATCATAGTTTTTACAATGGCTGACTTCGGGTTAACCTGGGGCAAAAAACCCATATGCATTTGAAAGCTTATAAAAATTATTTTTTATTGAACTTGATGATTAGTTTCCGAAATCAATAATCTTCAGAATATACGGTGATATCGGAGTTTTTGTTAAGCAAACTCGTACAATGATGCAAGAAAATAGATATTTAAGGGAGTTGTGGTGGGATAGTCTGAGCCAAAAGTAATGGAGCTTTGCTATTTTGACAAATAGAAATAATTATTATTATTTATATATGTTTTTAATTAATTATCAGTCTTTCTAAACTCAGATATTAACTTTTGACTGTCTAGTTCAAGCTTAAGAAGGTGAAAATATGACGAAAAAAACAATTATTCTAATCAGAAATTTCATTTAAGTTTACTTGAGTACCGCGCGGTAGATTAGATTTTTAACAAAAGAAGGGCACACGCCTAATCAAATCAAACAACGTTTAGACGACATTTATGGTTTTGTTTATTGTTTCCAGCCTTATTTTGTGGAACTCCATAATCATGAAATAAATAAAGATTATTAAAAGTTTCACAGTTTTATTAAAATATACCTGACAATATTGTTTCGACAGCTATGCTGTCATTATCAAAGGTAATATAATTATAAACAAACACGTCGCTAAGGTAGATACAAAATAGGTAACTAGATAAAATAATAATAATAATAATAAAAATTAATAATAAAAATCATAATTAAACATCTAATACTTCCAGTAACGGAGTTTTTTTTTTAGCGACGTGTTTGTTTATAATTATATTACCTTTGATAATGACAGCATAGCTGTCGAAACAATATTGTCAGGTATATTTTAATAAAACTGTGAAACTTTTAATAATCTTTATTTATTTCATGACATTTATGGTGATTTATCTCCTTTATATTCCACTGTAAAAAGTAGTCAAAATGTTTCCGTTTGGGGCAAGAATCTCTTGAAGATGATGAGCGCAGCAGTCATCCACTTGAAGCGGTAACGCTTCAAAAAGTTGCAATCATTGAAAAAATGGTATTAGAAGATCGCCGTTTGAAAGTTAAGGAATTAGCAGTGATGTCTGACATTTCGGAAACAAGTATTCTTCGAATTCTTCATGACCATTTGGGTATGAATAAAATTAGTGCAAGATGGGTACCGCGTCTTCTTTCTGCTGTTCAACGTCAAAGTCGCGTCGAATGTGCGCGCTCGTTTTTAAACTTGTGTGGAGACGACCCAAAGCCGATTTTAGAGTCCATTGTCACTGGAGATGAAACAATGGTTCTGTATTATGATCCTCTATCCAAAAGGGAATCGATTAAATGGCGGCGACCCGACAAACCTCGTCCCAAAGAGGCGAAAGTCGTTCTATCGACAAAGTCGATAGTCTATCGACGAGTCGAGGCAATGTTTAAAAATTTCTTTTATGGTTGCTGCTGCTGCCGCAAGGACGACAGTGTACTGCATCGTGATAAACATTTGAAATTCCATCTATGTGAGAATTTATACATCGAGATTATTCACAACGAGTTTTTCGGCAACAGGATGGCGATTCATCAGAATGATAAACAACGGACTATAACCTTAAAAGATTACTAGTTTCAGTCTATATTGCATCTAGCACCGCTGATCAATCATCAGGCTCGAACGTTACATCACCTGGACTTTTCGCGTTTCTACCACGCAAACATAGAGAACGTAGCAGAAGGTCAACTGAGACGCCCTGAAGATGTCTATAAAACGCTTCCACCCACAGACTCCATCTTATTCACGACCGAACTGTTATGCTGATACTACTCAACTACCAGTTTAATAGACAACGCAGCAACAACTGGTGGTGGATTGAACTCGTTCATTTTATTAGAAACAATAAAACATTATCCGCAAAAGTTTATCGATGCCGTACGTACACGACTGCAATCATATCAACAGCAGCAGCCGAAAACGTCAACGACGACAACGTTCTCACCGTCGTATTAAGAACACCATGGCGGAAATAAACTATCTTAGAAATAGGTTACAAAAATATTTGAACAATTTGCAAGTGTTACGTGATGATCTCAACTCATACTGTGTAATGAATAATTTGTCAAATAATATGTTACAATTGTCCATTAAATGTATAGCAAAATAAATAATATGTATATTTAAACATTGATGTTTCCATGTTCCATTGATGGTTCGCCAAGAATAAAATAGATTAAATTATTTAATTATTTTAATAAGTACATTAATTAATTATTATTGTATTTTGAAAAGAAATTGGATTTAGTGAATTAGCTCGATAATATATTTTATTGTAAATAAACAAATCGGAATATTTTCCTATCTAAACTTGAAAATAAAAAATGATAAAACCTATAAACTAATAAGAAAACAAATATGAAATAGATTGTTTATGCAACTATTAAATAATGTAAAGAAAAGGTGGATTGGTGATAACACAATAGTAGATTTGTTATAATCTTCTAATATAAATAATCAAATGTAAACCAAAATAAAACAAATTACATCAACCTTAGAAATAGGTATGTAATAATACGTGTAATTTAATATGTAGAAATATGAAGTTGAAATATATTTATGCAATCCCTAAAAATCAAAATAAGTTAACAAGATTAGAATTGTATTGTAAATAAATAAAAATGTAAAAAATTCCCTAACAATTCTTATAAATAAATGTATGAATATGTAAAGATTTATAATCTAACCAAAAAGTAAATAATTATTTGCTATTTAAACTAAAATCGCTACTTATAAACTAATGAAAAACAAAATATTAGTGTCTTGTTAATATACAGTTAACAAGATGCAATAATGTATAACAGACATGCTGGTTATTTATCTGTACGATTACTTGCACGCATTCTCTAGTTCTTTTATGTTTCTTACCCGAATCTTTTTGCCGTTTTTATTTATAATAATCGTCCCGTTATGTGACCAAACATTTTTAGTACCAAATGTTTCTAGAGCCATTTTTAAGATATTTACTCTCATCTTTGTCAAATCTTCACGTATCATTATGCCTGAACCTTTTAATTTTTTCTTCTCATTGAATACTAGTGCACGATATCTGTAACTTATAAATTTTATTATCACAGGGCGCGATTTATCACCCACCTTTGTATTTCCAACTCTATGGCACCTGTTAATGTGATCTTGCGTGATGGGAGTTTTTGGTTTTATTTTTTCATTGATAACGTTTAACACCTGGTTATAGATATCTTCATTGGCGGTTTCTTTTAATCCGAACACCCTAATACTATCCCTCCTAGTGTACTGCTCAAGCTCATCCACCTTCTGGAGTAATTCTTGGTTTTCTTCCCCTAACCTTTTTTGTGCAAGCTGCAAATCTTCAACATTCCCTTTGGTTGCCTCTAAATTGCTCACCAGCTCGGAAATATTTGTATTTATGGTTTCCATTACTAATTCTGAGATTTTATTGGCAATCTGCTGTATTAATTCAGCATCAGTTAGAATAACTGTTTTTGCGATGTCTTTGACGTCCTGTTGTTGCGCTTGTATAAAAACCATATTTATTTTGATAAGTACAATAAACAGATTAAATTTAGTATCCGACAATACAGAAAACTTTCGATTTTTAGACATACAATTTAAATGTATGTATTTATTTGGTGATAATTTTATTATTAATGTGCACAGATTAGATTCACTATGTGATAGTATATCACAGAATAATACTGTAAAATCTTTGACTTCCAGAGAGAAAGCACACAATTTAGTTTTATTTTATATTTATTCAATTTTACCAGCAGACTGTGTACACGTCTACTCACAACTGGCTCTCATTAAAGAATGTAAGAATTAATATAAATGAGCTATTGGTTTCATAATGATCTAGGATACCAGTGCTAATATGATGCTATTTTTTATTATTTTATCCTATGCATTTACCGATTCACACTGAAAAAAAATGAATAAAATAGCATTGTATTAACCTTGCACCGTCGTATTAAGAACACCATGTCGGAAATAACCTGTCTTAGAAATAGGTTACAAAAATATTTGAACAATTTGCAAGTGTTACGTGATGATCTCAACTCATAATTGTCCATTAAATGTATAGCAAAATAAATAATATGTATATTTAAACATTGATGTTTCATTTACTAGCATGACTAAGGGTGAAGGGGGTGAAGGGTGACTATATGTATATAGTCATACTATGAGAAGGAGAGAGAGAGAGAAAGAGTTTCCGCTTAGTGAAAGGGATAAAAGGATCCAATCCCAGAGTTAGCGCTAAAATTCAAATCTAGGGCAAGGGAAGATTTAAAATGACAGATGCAAAAATGACAAAATTAAAATGACAGATGCAAAAATGGCAGATGCACAATTGACAGATTTAAAATGACAGATGCAAAAATGACAGACGCAAAATTGATAGATTTATAATGACAGATGCAAAAAATGACAGATTAAAATTGACAGACGTATAAATGACAGCTGCAAAATTGTCAGATTTAAAATGACAGATGCATAATTGACAGATGCAAAAATGACAGATGCAAAATTGACAGATTTATAATGACAGATGCAAAATTGACAGATTAAAATTGACCGACGTATAAATGACAGATGCAAAAATGACAGATTAAAATTGACATACGTATAAATGACAGCTGCAAAATTGACAGATGCAAAAATGACAGATGCAAAAATGACAAATTTAAAATTGACAGATTCAGTACAGATTCAAATTTAGCGCGCCACAAATAAATCATTTTGCTATTTAATAATTAATATTTTTTGGTAAAAAAACTGAAGTTTATTTGAAAAATGAAATTAAAATTATTGTAACAACGTCATTTTGTAAAACACTACAATATGTAATAGTAAATCTTAAATAGAATATAGAAATGGTAAGTGTTTGTTTGTCCTACTGCTTCTTTCATTAGTTCTTATTATTACATTTACAAATAAGTTCTTTTAATAATTTCGTAACGTAAAAATAAATATACGTTTAATTTACTAATTAATTATGAAATAAATTCTCTTCACTTTTATTGTTACATATCATCTTTTGTTTAATTTTTATTTGTTATTAACTTTTAACCAAACCATATTAAATTTAATATTATTATTATTAACTTAAATTAGATTAATTGATTAAATTAGAAAAAGAAACGAAGAAATTAAAATGTTTAAAATTAATTTAAAATCTTTCAGTAGGTAAAATAATTGTTTTCAATGCATTTATTAAAGGTAATGGATTATGTCACTAATTGTTAATGTTAATACTATATCATTTCTACATTATTGTACTGTCTGATTCTGATTTATTTATTAAATACTATTTTATTTATTATAATCAGATTTTAACAAAGAGATATCAACCATTAAACAACTAGCACATTCAAATCATTACAATCCGAACATGATTGACACTTTAATTAAACAAAAAGATTATAGGTTAGCTATCAAAAGAATATATCTGAAGAATATATATGTGTATGTATACGTGTTTTTCTCAAATAGGAATTTTTCCACGACACTTGTTTATGGCATATTATTCACTTTTGTTCTTTTTGAACTCTTCAAATTATAATATTATTTAATTATTTAAATTAATTGAATAACTAAATGATTAATTTGATCCAATTATTTTCTTTCTGGTGCGATTTTAATGAGAAATTCTCATGGGCGTGTTACCCGTTTTGGACTTTTAAAAGCATTATAACGATATTATGTAAGGCTAATTATGTAGTTTAATCTTGTAGCTTTAGTAGATACCTTTAAATTAATGCCATTTGCGTAGGTAAATTGATATTTTATTTATAAACTCACGTTAGTAATGTTTAAATTATTGTGTCAGAGAGTTAATAATTTCAGAACGATTTGATTGATGATACCTTTAATAGTAAGTAGAAGCGGTTTTAAATCAGGCAGAAAAATTCTTCTCAAGTCAGAATCAGACATTTAAAAAGTGGAATAAAATAACAACTTTTGAAAATTGTAAAACCAATCCCTATACTCAGTAGCAAAACTAGTTAAGTTACGTTAGTTTAGGGTTAAACGACGCTTAAGGGCCCGAAGGGGCCCGGGGTCAGTTTGAATATTTGTGGGACCCAGGGCAAAAAATTGCCCCTGAAATGGTAATTTCTTGTTTAATAATTTTTATTGAAAGTAGAACTGTTTATAATATTTATATAATATTACCAATATTACAATATTTTTTAAAAATTCTTAAAAAAATGTGCTTGTTTCGTATCTTTAATGTATGGCGTACTTAACATTTAAAATGTTTAAAATAGTTAGATGTTTGCTGTAATCTTTCCTTTACAATTATTTGGTTACCGCTCTTTTTAATTATAAAAATTATTTTTGTTTTATTTTAAAATAACTAATAAAGCTTATATTACGAAGAATCTTGACTTTTAATTAATGTTTTTCCTTTTTTTTATTGAAATTAAATTTGCTTAAAACATACTTAAAAAAACTTATATGCCTATGAAATTTTAATAGGAGTCCGTTTTTACATATTCTGATTATGGGTTTAAAATTCTAAGTTACGCCACTGCACCTCTACTTTCTTTTTTTCTAAATTACTTGCAACTATAAGTAAATAAATTATGAATTATTAGCTATCGGAACCTGTTTCGGAAAACATTGGTGAAAACAAATGAAAACTCGTTTGATGAATGGAGTTCTCGAGTAAAACATGTTTCAATGAAAAATTGTTTTTATTAACTAAAATTATTGTGATTAAATGTTTTCTTGGTAGTAAATAATCTGGATGTTATTTAATTCGGAATTTAAAAAAGATATGTAAAAAAATAATAAAACAAATTTAATCAAATAGAATGTTTTATGAGTAGGTATTGCGCCACCTGGCCCAGACAGTTCTAGGGACCCTAGATTCTCTGTCTCTCTCTAAATCTGGTGACTTTTTGTCTGTCTCTCTCTAGGTGGTTAAGTACGGAATCTGCATTACCGGCATTCTGTATTACCGGCATTTGGTTCGTCACTTGGCTAAATGCTGTTAGTGTTGCTAGGGGAAAACAGGTGGCGCCAGTGTCGTTTTTGTACCGACATTCTGTATTATCGGCATTTGGTTCGTCACATGGCTAAATGGAGTTAGTGTTGCTAGGGGAAAACAAATGGCGCCAGTGTCGTTTTACGTGATTTTTGTACCGACATTCTGTATTATCGGCATTTGGTTCGTCACATGGCTAAATGGAGTTAGTGTTGCTAGGGGAAAACAAATGGCGCCAGTGTCGTTTTACGTGATTTTTGTACCGACATTCTGTATTATCGGCATTTGGTTCGTCATCATGAAGAAAGCTGTATTACCGATTACGGGCGTTCTGCTGATTGTTAGTAGGGGGAGCCAAGGTTTATCATTTTATATTAATAAATTTTACCGATTTCTTAAAATAATTATCGTCGTCATTAATACTTTAATTACATATAATAATTTAAGATAATTAATTCAGCATTAAAATTTTAAACGCAAATCACGGGACAATTTACGGATAATAATAATAATAATAACAATAATTATAATAATAATGTCTTTATTTCCTTACAGGTTTACACCCAAATAGGGAAAAATATGAATTTACAAATGTTTTCATCGTTTATGCTATTCTCGTGTAATATCTCATGGGTAATGTGTAAAGAGCGGAAAATATGCAATGTGCATTTTATGATGTTGATGAAATAAGAATTGTTTGTAGATTCAATTAAAATGCCTAAAACCTAAAATTTAAGGCTTTAATATTATTGTTTATTGTATATTTTATATCAATAAATGCGAAACTCCGTGTAATGCCATGTAATAATAATGCAACAATGTAACATAACTGTATACATCGCTGTATACATAAAATAAACTTGATGTTGATGAAATAAATAATAGAAACAAAATTTAATTTATGATTTGATTTATTGAAATTTCCTTATTCTTATAACAAATAAGTTTTTTACTAATAATATTTAGTTATTACTAGTTAGTTAATAGTATATTATATACATATTTGTTGCATTTTTTTTGTCGAAACACATGCATTTTTTGTCAAATTTCGTTGCATTTAAATGTGCATATGTTTTCTCTTTGCCTTGCATTTTTTCCGCTCTTTAGTAATGTGTATTGTGGTGACAAGATTCATTTGGTATTGTTATGTCTGTTTGTGTTGGTGAATATTTCACCATTTACAACATAATCATGAATAAAGTGGTTGGTGTATTTTTGCATACGAAACAATGGAACATTTATTTACGTTTTTTAGGCGATTAGCTTTACACCAATCACATAGAAAGTTAATGTTAGACTGCAAATATAAGCAATCATTGATATCTCGTACTTGATGATATATTTTTAAATCGTCAGCAAATAATAGTTTCTCGCAGTGTATAGATTGATGATGATGAATACCACGTAGACACGTTCATTCGTGACGGGTATCTTGGAATACGTTCTCTCTCTCTCTCTCTCTCTCTTTCTCTCTCTCTCTCCTTCTCACTCTCTCCTTATCATCTATTAGAGAGGACGCATTAAAGAACATTCTCTCTCTCTCGCTCTTTCTCCCTTCATCCTAATGCTAGTAAATGAAACAGCAATGGATAGAGGTAATCGTTACGTCTACTGTTTTGGGACTGGTTCTGACGGCTTTGTTATTCAAAAAGGCGTGAAAGCATACGATGTTTACTAAATTAAATGTGGGCTGATTACGAGAAGTCTCAGTACCGTCTACGATTATGTCCGAGAAAATCCGACGAACTGTATAAATCTCATGACGTATTGAAATATGTACATCATTGCGCTATGAAGGTCTCAGCTATAAATATTGTGTATTCTGTTCGTGCGTGACAGTTATTTGTCATACGTCATCATGAACACAATAGACCTCTTCGGCAGAGCTATGAGGTGTATGACAGATGAAGCAATGTCTGCAACAAAACGTGGACCGAGAGGTTATGGTTTCAAATTAACACCAGAGGGTAATTTCGATGTTGAGAACCGACGTATAACTAATGTAGGCGCTCCTATCAACGATAACGATCTTGTCACGAAGCGTTCTGTACTAATGTTATCAGATAACGATGAAGGTGTAATTGATGTTAAGAAAAGAAGGTTAGTACACGTTAAAGGACCGCTTGACGACCACGATGTTTGCACGAAAAAGTATACCGACGAGCTGGTGGACGATGTTGAAAGAAAATTACTCTCTAATTGTTTGAGACGACGACGAGAGGATAAAGGACAGGGGTCGTACTATGATGCTAAATATGGAAGAATTTGTAATATAGGGGAGCCTCTAGAGGATAAAGATGTCATCTCTAGACATTATTTTAACAAGCGAGCTATGTATACAAACGATCAAATGCAGTTTAATGCAGATGGTAAACGTATTGTTTCAGTAAGTTACCCTATAGATGGTACTATTCTATTTTCTATTTGTCATGAGACCAAGAGAAGACTCTATTCATTTACATGATATCCTAGTAGGAATTATCCCGCCTGAACAACCTAATGAATTTGACGTGACTGTTAAATTGGAATGTATCAACAACATATGTGAGCATGGTGAAATTATGTTAACGGAAAGTATATGGTCCGAATTGTATGATGTCCGAGTCGAAGCAATGTTCAAAGACTTCTTTTCCACGAAAATATGCAACGATAAAAAGCTGAAATTCCATCTATGTACGAATCTTTACGTTGAGTTTAATCATAGTATTTTTTATGGCAACACGGTGATGATATGTTATGACCAGCTAAAGATAACGGTAAAAGACCACGAATTTCAAAGGATCATGCATCTAGCACCGCTTATTAACCAACATGCTCGTGTATTACGTCACCTTAATTTCTCGTACTTCTACTACGCAAGTGTAGAGAACACAGCTGAAGGGGTGAGACGTCAGAAGAACGTGTCAAACGAATCGATTTTATTCTCAGCCGAATTGTCGTGCGGTAACTACACGACGTTAAATTTAAAAGATCGCGGTGGATTGAACTCGCTCATTTTATTAGAGATAATAAAACTTTATCCATCAAAATTTATCAATGTCGTACACAGTCAGTTGCAACCCAATCAGCAAGCACCGGCAGCGTCATGGCCAGCAATTCACGAGACATGAGCAGATGTACCATAAGAAGCTGAGGATGATTGAATATAGAAATAGGTTAGAAAATTATATAAACGCTTTATATGTATTACGTAATGAAATAAAATCGTATTGTGTATTGAATAAGTTATATAAGAAATTTTCACGATTGTCTATTACAGATGTATTTAATAAAGAATAAACGTATAAAAAATTATTTGTGTTTTACTACCACTAGCAATAGTATGAGACAGTAAGTTTTCGCAGAGTATAAATAGAGATGCATCTGATCTCTTATCTCAGTAGTGATGTTGACTCACCAGGATAACAGTGTTGTTAACAAGCTCATTGACAGGCTCCCGATCGAACTACACCTGCCTTCTTACCAATATTGCGGACCCGGAACTAAATTATCTAAAAGATTAGAAAGAGGAGATAAAGACATAAACCCCTTGGATCAGGCGTGTATGCAGCACGATATTTCGTACGCTCAAAGTTCAGACTTGGATAGTAGACATAAGGCAGATCGTGTTTTAGAAGAAGCTGCCTGGAGACGTGTTAAAGCTAAAGACTCCAAGTTAGGGGAAAAGGCTTCAGCTCTGCTTGTAACTGGTATAATGAAGGTTAAACGAAAGTTAGGAATGGGTGTGAATAGGAAGACTAGTAGGAGAAAGACAAAGAAGATTGCAAATACAAAGAAAATTGTCACTTTTAAAGGAGGTATTTTAAAGAAGCTTGTAAGTACGGTAAATCGAGCAAGTAAGACCCTCACAGGGAAGATCTAATACACCATGCGTTGAACGCCGCTAGAAGAATCATTAAAAACGTAGGAGGTAGGAAAAACGTTAAAGTACCTCGAATTATTCCGGTACCTACAGCTACAGGGGGTATTTTACCTCTCATTTCAATTTTTGCTCGCCTCTCGGCTCTCGGTGCAATTATAGGAGGCTCTTCGGGCGTAGCAAAAGCTGTTAACACTGCTAATAGTAACAAGAGACAGCTAGAAAAAACTAAACGACATAATAAAAGTATGGAGGCTTTCGCAATAGATAGAAAGAGCGGCAACGCTCTTTACCTGAAACCTTATAAAGCAGGCGGTACAGCATTGTATTTGAAACCGTACAGGTCAAAAAACTGAATAACCTGCCTCGGAGACCACTTACAAACCTAGATCTAATAAAGCATGCTAAAGACATACCCTTTTTCAGGGGTGTCTATATGAGAACAAGTCTACCGAATAAACCTTTACGAATTGAAAGAGCTATTGTTAATCTCGATAATGCTAGAGGACCCGGTACGCACTGGGTAGCTTATAGAAAGGATCGAAATGTTGTTTTGTATTTTGACCCCTTCGGAGACCTAAGACCGCCGGCTGAACTCGTCAAATATTTCGGTCCTCGTTGCAATGTATACTATAATGTTGCTCGAGAACAAAAGTTCAATACATACAACTATGGACACTTGTGCCTGAGATTCTTGTATAAAAGAGAAGTGTATGTATAATTCGAACAAGTATGGCTAGAACCATCACCGTGTACGGTAATGGAAATATCCTCTCTACCAGTAGTATTTATCCGAATATACAACTAGATAGTGAGCAATACAGATACTCCATAGGATTAGTTGGCTTATATACAAGTCATACGATACGGAATATATTTCCAGGGAAAAATAAATTTTATTACGGAGATCAAGAGATAACTATCACAACCGGTAGTTACGAATTGTCAGAAATCGCTAACTATATAAAGAATCAAATTAATACGAGCGATCCCTAAGAAGGAGATTTACTAGTACAAATCAAGGCTAACACTAATACAGGAAAGTGTGAGATTGAATCTGCCTCAGCCGTTATAGATTTTAGCAAACCGAACAGTATAGGCTCTCTATTAGGATTTAACAATCGTATATTACTACCCGGTATCAGACACGTATCAGATCGAATTGTCGATATACTTTCTACCCCGAACATCTTTGTAGACACTAATATTACAGGGGGCGCGTATAGAAATAATCAACAGTGTCATACAATCTTTGAATTTGGTCTCTGCATACCACCTGGATACCTGATTGAGAAGGAACCAACACACGTGATTTACTTTCCTGTCACTGTCAGTGAAATTGATATTACCATTCGATTAGTAGATTCGAGTGGACAACTGGTAAATTTTTCTGAAGATACCTTCACAAGTATAAGACTAGAACTTAAACGTGAAAAATGGGAATAAACTTTAACTATAAAAACCATACCTCGCATCATTCGAGGGTCATTCGTCTTCGTACACCGACTAGTACGGACCTCTTACGTATAAAGTTATCTAAAGAGAATCGGCTGTTTCTTGAATCTCTAGGTTTTAAAGTACATCAAAATGTCGAAAAGAAGTAAATTGCATATTAACACAGAAAGCATCTTTGCTAATGATAAATTAAATATATTTCAAAAACTTCGTGTCGATACAGATATAATAAAAGAGGACTTCTATACCTATTTGCCGTTTACGTTAAACGTAAATCATTCAGACATCATTAGAATCACCATACAAAATTCGGATAATGTTTTAGCTTTGTACGATAGCTACATTTTTGTTAAAGGTACTATGACTCGAAAAGTCAACGTAGAATTCCTACCGGTAAACAATTTTGCCTACTTTCTGTTTGACGAAATTCAACTAATATTAGGTACGAATCAAATCGTCGATGTGTGTAAACATCCGGGTATTACAAGTACTATAAAAGGTCTCGTTTCACACGGTGCCGAGGATCGGGCTTTATCCAGTAGTGCATGGGGAATCGAACTCGAAAACGGAAATGGCCTGTTACATAATGCGGGGAATAACGTGTTCAATTTTACATGTAGAATTCCTTTAAAGGATATCTTCGGGTTTGCAGATGATTACAAGAAAGTTATTCCTCATATGAGCTGTCAGTTAGTTTTGATACGTTCTATGAATGATTTTAATTGCTATAAAAGCGCTGCCGGAGATGCAGGTACTGATGTAGAAATCAAGATTGATAGACTGTCTTGGGAGGTTCCTCATATACTATTATCGGATGAAAGCAAGTTGAACTTAGTTGAGAGATAATTCTTCTATTATCATTCCATTTAGGCGTTGGGAGTTACACGAACTACCCTCGCTGGGAACTACTAAAAATCAGGTTTGGCGTATAAAGAATTCAAATGAATTGGAAAAACCGCGTTGGGTCCTTGTAGTTTTACAAGACGAGCGTCAGTTGGGTATAAGAACCGGTAATCCTACTACATTTACTCATTCGAACCTAGTCGATATTAAGCTGTATTTAAATTCGCAAGTGTTTCCGCAACAACGTTTAAATCTCGATTTCAGTAGTAAGGATTACATTCCTGCATATTTAAATTATACACGCTTTCGCGAGAGTTACTATGATATAGGTAGAGGATCGACTGATAGCTGTTTAAATGATTATTCAAAATTTGAAACATACCCTGTTTTTGTAATTGATTGTTCGAGACAAGTAGAGAGTTTTAAGGATTCCACTGTCGATATTAGATTAGAACTTGAATCCTCCGCTGCATTTACCAATACATCAAAGGTATATTGTTTGATCCTGCACGTCTCCTTGATAGAATATAACCCGTTCACTGAAACCGTTACTAAACACGTACGCATACCATAATGAAAACTGTTAAACAAAAGAAAACGCTAAACATATTTAATTTAGACAGCGATGTATCTCTACAATCTAACGACGATAGAAAACACGGTGACTTATTACCTACGTCTTGTCGAACAATTCTGAGCGGTCCTTCTTCCTGCGGTAAAACTAATGTTATGTTAGGTCTACTGATTAGTGAAAACGGATTAAAATTTGAAAACATCTACCTGTATGCCAAATCCTTATTTCAACCGAAATACGAATTCTTAAGGGAAGTTATGAAACCTATTAAAAGCATTGGTTATCAAGAGTTTAGTGAAAACGATGACGTAATCAGTCCTAGCAACATCAAGCCTAATTCAGTATTCATTTTCGACGATATTATTTGTGATAAACAGGAAAAAATTAGAGAATATTTTAGTATGGGTAGACATAAAGGTGTTGACTCGTTTTATTTAGTTCAGACATATGCAAAGATACCGAAACATTTGATAAGGGATAACGCAAACTTGATTATTCTTTTTAAACAGGACGAATTAAATTTAAAGCATGTGTATAGGGATCATGTTGTAGGAGATGTTAACTATGAGGACTTCAAAAACATTTGTCGTATGCGTTGGAAGGATCCGTATGATTTCCTAGTTATTAATAAAGATTGTTCCCTAAACAGCGGTAGATATCGGAAAGGTTTTGATACATATAGTATAAGTTTATAATTAGACTCGAATCGTTTAGTTCTCTCTTAGAGTTATCAGCATGTCGAGCTCCTATGATTTAAGTTTAAAACGTAAAATAATAAACGCACGCAAGGCTATACGTAGAAAATTTGCTTACTTTCGTCGTGATAAATCTGAAGCAGAACGTATTTATCGTGATACTCATAAACAGGTAATATCTCCTTTGGAAACTATTGCCGAATCAGTTAACGTTCCCCTATTGAAAATTAAAACACAACCATCTGCTGCTGCTACTACTACTACTGCTAGTTATATTCCCCTGTTGAAAGTTAAAAAACAACCTGGTGCATCAGTATCATCATCATCGGAAGCAGATGAAGAAGAAGAATCTAATAAAACTCATGATCTCCCTACTCATTACGGTATGCTAATAGCTAGGGGTGGTAGCAACATAGGTAGAGCTAGATTCGGTATTAGATATAAAATTGATCGAGACGCGTGGACATTTGCATCTTCCCCAGTGACTATACGTGATACAAACATCATAATTAAAAACAACGCTTTCGAAGCAACACCCGGTCTGTTTGACTTACTCACGTTTAGAGAATTAGAGTCTACACCATCGCAAACTGATATCAATAATTATATGCAGATAATAGCCCTTACTAATGCGCATAAGAAATCCTATAGACCACAGGGTAAACTAACAGCTGTTAAACATTGGAAGTATGATTATATAATTAAACCGAACTTATCCAGAATCAAAGGTTTAGGTATTAGACTATCATCATCATTGTCAAATTTTAAAAAATTAAGCGATTGCAAAGTCGAATATGTCTACTGGAATAAAGCTAACGAACTTGTCGACCGACTTCGTTTGTTATTTGCTGTAAAAGAAGCCGGTAACAGTAGTCCTCTGAATGAAAACGAAATAATTTCAATTATTTCCGAGTTAAAAGAAGAAGGTATTATAGAATAAAAGATTTCATCACGGCTGTAAGTAGTCAGTTTGTTACCATTAGCAGTATGAATGCTACTATAGATTTGTTCGGACGTTCAATAGTTGGAGGTGCTGTAACAGTCCCAGGTCCTCCCGGGGTAGGATTTAAGCTAACAGAGGATCAGAATTTCGATTTAGAAAACAAAAGAATTACAAACGCAGGCTACGCTATTAATGATTAAGATCTGGTAACAAAGAAACATGCTTTAATACTAGAAAATAAAACTATTGATTGTAAGAAACGAAGATTAATCAATTTAACAGACCCCGTAGATGCAGAGGATGCTGTTACAAAATGGTATATGGATAGCGAGATATCTAACATCAGTCACGACACGCTACGCGATAGTATTAAAACTCTGACCTCGCTTTGTATAGAGCTGTCTAAGGCAACTTTATGGCTTCTAGCTAAAGCAGATTCTAGATCTAAAAATTTTGATAGATCACCGCTCGTAGACCTACAAAATTTGTTAATTACTCAAAGAACCCCGCAATAGTCGTAGGATATATTACTTTACATTCTATTTAATAGTTCAGTCTTACATAACTTATAATTTGAGTATCTGCAGTTATTAACAGAGATGAACGCAAAACAAACCGTTGTCGATGAAATACATAGATCTGCTAGAAAAAATTTTCAAAGACGTAGTACTATAATAAAGGCTTATGATGATTTGTTTCAAATAGATTTAGCGGAGTTTATCCCTACGCTAAAGTAAATAAGGGTTATCGTTACATACTGATGATGATAAACTGTTATTCGAAATACGTGTATGTACGTCCGTTGAAAACTAAGACCGGAGAAGAGGTGACAAAGCAGGTCCGTAGTATCTTTAAGGATTCAGTCATACCTAAGAATTTACAGTCTGATCTCGGGAAAGAGTTTTATAATAAACATTTTAAAAAGTTAATGAATGAATACAACATAAATCATTACTCTACGTATTCCGTGATTAAGGCTTCAATAGTCGAACGAGTTATTCGTACAATTAAGCAAAGGCTGTATAAGGAGTTTAGCTACAGAGGGAAATTTAAATGGGTCGATATATTACAACGAGTAGTTGATAGCTATAATAATACTAAACATAGAACAATATGTGTTGTGTACAATGTATTTATTCCTAGGAAACTTTCTAGTAACAGGTTTATGTATAGTATAAGCGTCTTGGTTCTGTAACCATTCTTGCACTCGTGCACGTGGTTGTTTTACGGTATGTGATAATAAATTAATTCTTGAAAAGCCGGCAGGGTTTGACTGATTGTAGTAGACTGCAGAAAGATCCATTACAAATGTAATTTTTCCCAATTCGATGATCTTCGCGTTTTCTTCCTTTTCTCAGAGTTGGATCGAATGTTAGGAAATCTGCTTTCAGAATCAGCTTGATAATCTTCTCCCACCCTATATTGATCTGGAGAATTATAAACAGATGTTCGTTTCACGACTCCTAAGTTAGAATTGCGCGGAGAGGTTTAGGATTTCCAATCAATTCATGCGGGACATTAATTTCTTTTATATATTCAGCAAACTGCATCCAACCGTGAGGATTAGTATGTTTTGTTGGTCTTAGAACGTCGTGTAATAGATCTACGATATTGGAGTCTTGTATTATGTGTCCTTTAATACTGACTACGCCTTTATCGTCCCATTTTAATCCGTCTGCACTTGTTAAATACCGGAAAAGATTTTCAGCCTTTCTTTTATAAGTAATAGGTACAGTTGCCATAATACAGGTTTGAGTTAGACTCGTCGGTAAATTTTCCGTTTCTATAGGAATATTCATAGGTTGACGTGTCTTGTTTGTGAAACGTAAATATCTTTGTAACACTTGATAATATTCTGTCCATTTATCGTGATCGGTAAGTTTAGAGGATAACACTTTTTGCATATCATTATCCAAATGTGATAAAGTTTTTGGTTCCGTAGTTTCGGATGTTGAAAGTCTCTGCATTAGTTCAGGCGGCACTAACATCATTTTTTTTGGCGTGATACATAATTTTATTTAAATAAACTTCCTAATAAACCTGATAGAATTGGTGCTAAAATTAAAGGAAGTATTGCTCCACCTTTTTGTATTAACAGCTTTCGTTTCTGTTTTATTGACTCACTAGGCTTTACAAGCTTACGTAAAATGTTTTTATGACGCACTAATCTCGACTTCTGTTTCATAGACAGCGGTACTCGTCCCTTTATAGTATTGTATACGCATTCGCATACGCAATGAATTTCTTTATCTCCCACCGATTTTAGAAGAGCTATTCTGTGTTTTGAGTCTAGTTTTTATTGAAATTGGTAAATTATTATACAGTACGATTCCTAATATATAAAAAGGATTGCCATCATTTAGTATCAGTTTTATGCACTTAAAAATATAAATTAACACCAGTTAT
The DNA here is from genome assembly GCA_929113105.1 of Agrypnus murinus. NCBI lineage: Eukaryota > Metazoa > Arthropoda > Insecta > Coleoptera > Elateridae > Agrypnus > Agrypnus murinus. The sequence continues at coordinate 92,753,565 of OV816027.1, forward strand.
CATTTTGTGTAGTTATGATTATTGATTGATTCCCTATTTTTTACTTTTAACGATTTATAGTTAAGATTTTTGCAATTACTTTTCTTTAAATGTATTCATTACTCTATGCCATTTAAAACGTAATGAGATTTTTAAATTTAAATTTAAAATGAATAACAACAAAAAATAAAAACAAGACAATTTATTTCTCACAATTATATTTTCATGTTTTTAAGTTTTAATTCGGTTACAAAATATATATTATACTGCAAGTACAATAAATATCTTAATATTAATCACTATCTAATCAAGACGAAACTAACTTTTACTTATAAAAGTTTATGAGTAGATACATGAAATTTTTCACTTAAAACATTATAAAATATTAATATTTTATAACGAAACCAAAATGGTTACCATAAATTTTTTATAACAACCAAAAATAAGTGTTACAGCCAAGCTTAAATATTTAAAATTGATTTTCTCGGGCCAGTCATACTGCACCCGCAGCGAGCTTTCTACGTAAAGCATATAACAATTTAGTTGTTTGTTGACCACAAGAAGGGTTGGACGGCTTGTAGCATGTTTAATAAGCAACTCTAGGGTGTTTTATTCAATCAACTCATCAATAAGATATAGAGAAACAGCAGCTTCTTCATAACAAATAAATATACTGATATAAAATATAAATAACAGTAGTCTTATATGTATTATGTCATATTTTTCTTAATTTCAATTTTAATGTCATATACACTACTACCAACACTATTTATCAACCGAGGCATTTGCGATGTTGCCGTGTTTTCCATGTAAATTAAGAATACTTGAGAAATTGTTTTATTGCAAATTAAATAATTATTTCACGCTTTAATTATGGTGATATTATTAAATAAAGCAATAAAAAAATGTTTTTTGTAAGTTTTTGTTTTTTAATATTTTTAACAATGCATAATTTATTCGTTAAAAGTGGCTAGTAACCACTAAAGTCCAGTGCTTAAGCATACGTGAACCCCTCTTGACGCCTGCCCTCAAAGATAATAACCAACCTCCTTGTTGGTTAAAATATCGAATGATATAGGGAATAAAACTTTTCGCCTTATACGCTAAACCTTTTCCCTCGGGGATAATATTTCCTATCATGTTTTATTAAGAATAAAAACTTTTTGTGACAAGTGTACAGTTTAACAGACGAGTGTGTAATTCGACCACTACAGGCGAGCCTATTATATTTTTTACTTATTGAAAGAGCTAGAACAACTAATTTAGGTTGGTTTGGACAGGTTACTAAGACGTTACTTGGTAGATTTGATTTCTTTCACTACCGTTTACTACTATTACTTTTTACTACTGCACTACTTAATTAAACTTCCTTAAAAAAGAATTATAAGCAATTTTGTTATTGGTCGAACTTGTCATACCTATTTTCGTTCAAGTAGTTAAACGCATATTACCCAACTTAAAAATCTACAAAAGGCGATATAAGTTTTGGTCAAGCAGTCCGAATTGAGCTATTAAGAAGGGCGCTTTTGCGTCCTAGTGGATGTTTCTTCGTGGAACGGTCGCGAAAAATCTACTGTGTCCAGTTAAATAATTTAGCTAGTAGTATCAAAGTGGACGAAAGACTAAAACAGAAGCTAACGAGTGACTTATTAGTTTATCGAGATTTTCATTAAACTGAAATTTGAAGGGTAGCAGTTTGAAGTTACAACGAACTACTCAGCTGCTAATAAAATAAAGTTGCAATTGTTAATTCTGGAGTCCCTTAATAAGAACTAATTACGGTTATTTCGTTAACCTGAGTTTGTAAATAACGAGGAAGGAAATCGCTTTTGTTAATAAAAATTACAACCCAAGAAATTCGCATTAAAACTTTAGTTCACTACAATCACTATGGTGAAATCATAACCCTTTTAGGGATTTACTTGTTTAAACAAAAATAAACAATACAATGTTTAGTTCCACGAGTTCGAGGGATTTTCCCCGGGTTTTTGATATTTATTTTTTATGCAACCGAATTTTTCCTGTTCTTATATTAGTTAGTTCATAGATCTGTACTTAGCATTGAATGCCAAGTAATGGTAATGATTGCATGCTTCATTATGACTAAATAATTAGGTAGTAAAATCGAATTCAACTAATAAAACTTATTTGGAACAATATGTGTGTATAAAATTAATTTTTGATTGAATAATTTTATTTTAAATATATTTTTCATGATGTTAAAATGATACAACCAATCGCTAGTGTTTTTTTAAATAAAATTCATTATCTTTAAAACAAAGATTTATTTAACTTGAATTAGTAGCAATTTTTAAGGGGAAATTCGTTCCCAATCTATGGATTTCTCAATTATTCATTGATTGTTTAATAACGATTAACTAGGTGGCGCCCTTAATATTAATATCAAATTTGAGTAAGAATGACGTAGGTATCTGTTGGGGCATAAGTTTACAGTACAGGCGTAAGTAAGTATATTGATTTATGTAGAACCATTTTGTTTGTACTTGGATTATTTTAAATTTAATAATCTATAAAAAATACACAAATACACACACCTGGATTTTTCAATTAGAAAACTCGAACACACGAGCGGTGGACTAACACCACTCGTTCGCAGCTGGCCCCACAAACTGACTTATAATAAAGGTATTTGTTAAAATAATAGTTTTTCGTCCTACACTACGCGAAAAGGTTGAAGTTTTCCTAAATTTAAACCTCGTTAAAATGTTAGAAACAGAAGCTGCATTTACCATTCCAAGTTATGTTGACGTAATTTGATATGACTTTTAATTAATGAGAATCTTAATAAAACACAAACAGCTGTTTCCCAGAAGTTACAGAATCTTTTTAGTAAACAGATAAATTGAGATATTTATGTTATTAATGTTACTAGTACAATAATAAAAACCCGGGAACTACAGAACTGTAGAAAGTTCAAAGTATAAAAAAGTATTTTCGTGGTAAGTTGATATGCACAGGCGAGATAAGCAAGAAATAATATTTATTGAAAAACATTGAGTGTCATAATTAATCGAATAAGATATATTCCGCATGAAATTATTGATGATAAGTTTTTTTTTGTAGAAACCAGTTAAATACAATGTTCTTGACCACATAATTTCAATACAAATATTTAAATACAATTCAAGATTTCCAAAAACAGGTAATGCATAATTGCCTCATTAAAAAGTTAGTATTTCCTTTTATCCATATTTATCTTTTGTGTTACTATTTTTTGTTTAGATTTCAATTAAACAACTGTAGTTATAATAGGTTAATAATAAAAAAAATATTTTGTTTCTTTATATTAACTGTTACTTTTAATAGAGGCAGGCGTTATTTAAGGTCCAAGTGCGCCCAAAAAGAATTAACGGTACATTTAAAAATCTTAAACATAATCACAATGGATTTACTTATATTGTGAATAACTACACCGAATTTAAAGAAAATCGTTACAAAAGGGCCATTTAGACACTCAAATACGGTGTATAAATCTTAACCGCATGGTCAATAATCGTTGTCTTTTCCATAAATAATATAATAATGTGATAACTTTGGTTTTAAATTAATAAATATCCCAGGAATGTTAAAACTTGCTTACCTAACTTGTTTTGGAATGTTTTAACGATGTTTATTAAGTAAATTATATCACATTTTTTAGGTGAAAAATTAATTTTAGAGAAACTGTACATTCTAAGTTAACCAAGAAAATATCATTTAAATTTCATAGTATTTGAACTATTTTCCAAAAATTAAAAAAAAACCGTGTCTAGGGACTAAATTATTTCCAAAAAACCTGCTTTTTTGGCAAAAAGCTGGTAATAATTTAGTCCCTAATCATATCTTCAAATTTTGGGAAAATACCTAGTTCAAATACTATGAAACTTAGGTGGTATTTTTTGATTAACTTTGAATGTACAGTTTCTCTAAAATTAATTATTTATCTTATTTAAGAAGAAAGTAACAGACGTTTTTTTGGGTACACTAGGACTTTAATTGACTCATTTTCTGTTTAAACGTGCTACTTTTTATAATAAGTTATGCTTTATGTTTCAGTATATTTTGCACAATAATATCAGTAGCATCAACCTAGCAGAAATTTCTTATTTTTAAAAAATTAAAGAAATCCTTCTCTACAATTCGCGAACCTTTCATAAAAATAATAAATAAATTTTATAACAATAAATTTGTATATTTCCCATTTTAATGAACATTTATTTCTTCTAAAATGCATCTTTCCGTCGTAAAATAAGTAGCAAAGTATTTTGATTGTCTACTTCATTTTTGGCGGCATACAATACTCAATTAGTAACTGTGTGCTGTTATACAGGTGTAAAAACACAACTAATTATAAGTAGTATAAAATAGTTTTCCAGTAGGGCCATCATGCTACTAATATTATTGTGCAGAATATAATGAAACATGAAGCATAATTATAAAAAATAACACTTTTAAACAAAAAAAGTTCCCTTTTATAAAACCGCCTAGCTGTACAATAAAATAAAAGTTCAAAGAATTTTTTTGGTAAACTTACTTTTTGTAGAAGATCTTTTTATTGTAAACTTCACACAACACGTAGAAAATTATTTTTCAAAAATCACCACTTCTTCTTCGATGTCACCACATTAACGCGTTCACTACTAAAATAAATTCTTAAATCAGTAATTGCAATTTATATACTCAACTGCTATAATATTTCCTAAAACATGTTTACGTCGTGAAGATTCTCATTAATAAATATGATGTAACAAGACATAATATTCTATGTTATCAACTTTGACACTATAATTCTTCTTGTTATCACAAAAGATGCAAAAAGTCAAACGCGATTAGATTTGAAATAAATTAATTTCATGTCGTTTTTAGAGAAATATGTGCAGATAACAGCTGTATATGCGGAAAATTAGTCACTGCAATCTTATAAATTCAGATTTAATAATATATAACTCTGGCGGTTTATTTGATATTCTTTTTATTTTCTTATAAACGCGATTAATAAATTATTATGGTAAGTATTTTCTTCATTAAGCAATTTAAAATAGTAACGACTACAGGAAAGAACTTCTGTTATGAAATGTTTCAGAATCAGATGTTATAAATTAGTGGTGGGTTATAACACATCAAGTTCTCGATACTTCTCGGATTGTTACAACGCCTGGGCAAAGGTACTGATGTTGGTGCTGGAAACCAAGCAATTAACAGCAAGGCTACCGTTAGCGATGTCTGGAGGAAAGTGCGCACCATTCGTAGTCGGCACAGTCGGCCGACCCCCATTCGATTCAAAACGGCAATGGGATGCTGTATAACGGGTATGAGGGGTAACCTGCCGACTTTCTGACGAGCAGGTACAGTCTGGGACTTTAAAAATGATTCGGGTCGAATTTTAGCTATATGCAACACATCTTACAAAATTAGACAAAACACACAATTTTATAAAATTATAAAGAATATAAATAAGATAAAAATTATATACGAAAAATTAAAGATTACAGTTTTAGATATTGTCTTTTTAGCTTAATTCAAATTTCGCCATTTTACTGATTTACTTACTATGTTCCTTTGTTAGTGCAACTGCAAGTTAGTGCGAATCATTTTAACAGCCTTGGTAGTGTAGTGTCTAACGTACTGGACTTTCACCCAAGCGGCCCAAGATCGACTCCCGGTGCCGGCAGATCTGGTTAAGGTTTTCTGTAGTTTTCCTTAGCTGTGACACAAATGTGGGATTTGCGCTGTTCCATCTGCAAGTTGCCTGCAGCCGCAAGGTATAATAATAATAATCGTCCCCTCCCTCCCGCACAAGCTTATAGCTTCTGGGGCATGGTTCCCAGGTTATGGATTGTAGCAATTATTAAAATTATTATTAATTGGTCAAATAAAACAAAATTTAACGACTTTAACTCTTAAGGCAGTTTCTATTTGCAGTAATTATAAATATATATATCAATTCTTTTCAAGTATTTCAATAAAATTATTTACAACTGCATATTTCTGGTATACTTCGTTTTAATGACCGTTTTCGGAAAATGACAGTGTCGAATACTTATTTTTAAAATACACCTCTAAGCCTAACTGTATTTTGTTATTTTAATGTTATTATATCGTCTAATGACGTATTTAACTACTTCAAAATATATAAAATGTGGCAGGACTAATCACGATACATATCAATGAAAATCAAAATCACGTTCTAATCAAAATAAGTTTATAAATATAGCACAGCAAAATAACAAAACTTTAGTAATAAAGAAAACCATTTTAGTAATTCTACAAATTTTAATTCAAATTATAGTAATAATAATCAAAATTCTAATTTTCAAAATAAATTCTGTAGTTATTGTAAAAAGAAAGGTCACTTAATTAAGAGTGTCGTAAGAGACAATGCAACAATCAAAAATCACATCGAACTGAGTCATCTACAAAAAAATTTCAAAACCCAAACATTAATTTAGTAGTTAATTATTAGTTAATCAAGTCGTCCTCGATGGTGAACACCCCATGCGAGCACTACATTTCCAAGTTAGCAGTGTTCGAAAATTAAAAATTTTAATTTCAAACGACAATTTAAATTATGTTGAAGTACATTCGCCTAATTCTAAAAGTGATAAGATATTTAAATTATTAATTGATACAGGAGCCGGAGTGTTCTTAATAAAAGCTTGTAGACTCATTCCTGAGGTATAATTCTAAAGACCAAATTACGCTTTACGGAATTAGTCCAAATAATCCAATTCAGACAGTAAAAAGTTGTAATATAGCGCTTTTATTTGGAAATACAGATTTTAAACGAACAATTTCATATTCTTAATCGGGCTTCAAATGTCCCATACGACGGCTTACTGGGAAAAGACCTTTTGCAATCGCTGTTTGCTATAATATATTTTAATAATCAAACAATTAATCTTAAATCACTTACTTCTTCAATTAAGTTACGCAGCGCATCTACTTCTTCAAATTTAAATCATAGCTTAAGAGCTAGAACCGAAACATTAACAGAAATTAATATTCAAAATCCTAAAATTTCCGAAGAAATCGACCCTGAAATCCAACTTCGAAAAGGTGTTTATTTATTGCGAGCATTAGTTAGAGTCAATTAAATTAAAAAAGCTTTTGCAAACTATCTTAAATACCAGAATCTTAAGAACCAATCCCGGTTTTTATCATGAATCTCAACTCGAATCCATCTTACTTTAAAATTATCTCGTTTAAATTTGCTTAATAAAAATATTCGCTTAAGACGTTTAAACCACGAGGAACAGCAATCGATAATGGATAACTGCTCATCATATACTGATGTATTTTATTTGCCTGCTGATAAAGTAACATATACTAATGCGATCGAATACGAAATTAATGTTAATAATCCGAGCCCAATCTATACCAAGCCACATAGTTATTTAGAAGAAGAATAAGATAGGAGTGAACAAACACGTAGAAAAGATGGTTAAACAAGGGAGTATTCAACCATCACTGTCTCCTTAGTCATCTCGATTATGGGTGGTGCCGAAGAAAATGGATGCTTCCGGCAAAAGAAAGAGGGGGGTTGTGGTCGATTTTAGAAAAATAAACGATGTTACAATTGGCGATGCTTACTCGTTGCCCAATATTGGTAAACCTGTTACCCAACTCTAATTATCTAAAATCCTAGAAGAAGCCGCTCATCGTGGAGCCGAAGATAATAGTGCAGTTAGTGTACGTGTATCAAGTGAAAATGTACCTATTGTACTAACACCAAAACTGAGAAGACCGATTTCGCGTGAACCGTCAAAAAAATTCAATTAAACAAATATCGCCATAAAACAGCAATTTGATTTATTGTTAAATTAACCCCCATAAATCAAATTTATCAGGGGAGATGTTATATACCCACTATAATACTACTAAAACTGCTACTAATGTTTTTTATTATTATATATTTTCCTGCTTCATCTTTATCTTAGATCATATATGGTATTATAACTTTTCAATATTTGTTATTTTTAATAGTTGATGACTATAATGTTAATACATCAATTATCATTATTAGGTTGTATGATTCATTTGTTTACATTCATTTTCCATAGTATACAAATTACCATTGTTTTTCTGATTCACCAACAAATATTTAAGATCAATCGTCCAAGTAATTGTTTGTATTTAATATGTATCACATACCAATAATAGTTTCCTTTATAATTACATTTCCATAATGTAGTCAGTACAATTTGAGATCAAAAACTAGTAACATCATTATTCTTGCATTAGTATAATAAATATAATTTAAAAACGGCAGTGGTTTTTCTTTCTGCAAAAAACGCAGCTTAAGATTTAAAGGCAACTTTGAGAAACACGACAACACAAAATAACTTCGTCACCAAAACTCAATGTTTGCCTCCAAAGCAATGGCGACTAGAAATACTAAACAAGCATTGGAGGTATACGTCACGTGCTATCCTCTCTCCAACATAATCTAAGGAATTACTATACAACCATATAATCAAACGTAAAAGTTTTTAGTTTTAATGATATATTACTACAGATATTACTTCGTAGTTTACGGAAGTAAACTAAGCTTCAGCAGATCACCCTTCAGTTTTTTTTTGTTGAAGTTACACAAGCAGCATTTATAGTCAGCGCTATCTACCAGCAACTACCAGTGGAACTAAGGTATTAAGTTTTTGCCAATAGTCACAAGCTCGTAATTGCTACGAATTCGTTACGTGCCTGGAACCAAAATGGGGAACAATTTTTAATTCTTTATAAGTAAAGTCTTTGAAGAAGAGGTCTTCATATTGGCTATTTGTTACATTGTCCTTTCTTATAAAGATCTTAGGACAGTAATAATTGGACTGCAGAGTTAGATTACTAAAGGATTGTTCTGTCCATTCACCGGACGTTATAGGGTGTTTTGGGGATGATTTAATATTATTAATTTTATTGACAGAGTTCCAAACTTTTTTTATTGGAGTGTTCCGATTGAGTTTATTACAAAACAACTTCCAGAATTCTCTCTTTGCCCTTTTTACGGTACGTTTAGCTTTGGCTGTTTGCTTTTGGTATTCTATGAAGTTAGAAAAGTCTGGGTTTTGTACATAATTTTTCAAAGCTGTTTTTCGCTCATTTATATCTTGTTTGCACGAATCATTCCACCACGGAGTGCTAGGCCGTTTATTCGCAGGTCTTGAATAACAAGGAACTGCAGAGCTGACAGCTGAATTTAATTTCTCGATAAAAATCTCGTAAGATATATCACCTATGAAATTTTCAAAACTAGTGGATAATAAATAGGAATACAGTAGATAGTCAACAAGAGTTCTAGCGCAAAATCCCATGTTATTTTAAAGGGGCCTCCGTTTTGCATTTCAAGGTCATCCGCGGTCTAGCGAGACTCGCGATCGCGACCGCGCTCGCGGTCAACCAAGTGCGCGGCAACGTTGCTAACTTCACGCTGTTACATGACATGAGTCGACTTAGTAACTATGGAATTTTATTGATAAAAGTAATTACCTAATGTTCAACCAATAATAATAATAATTTGAGATAATTGATATAATTTTTATTAATAACGAATTAAAAAAATCCTGAGAACATTCGAACATAATTCAACATTAATATACCTATAACGGTCGACAGTTAGAAGAGCCCGCATTTTACCCATATATTGCCATTAAAACGTAACATTTTATTTTAATTACATAAATCTAATTAATTATATAATACCCATAGATAACATTCTATTAATAATGAATTGAAAATATACGCAATTCAAATTTAAAATACCTTTCACGAATAACCGATACGAACGATAAATGAATACTACGCTTGGTCATCAGGCATCGACACAATTCGGAGGGTGACCTTCAAGCCTCAAGGGAGAAAGGTAATCCAAATAATATAAACACAGTTTATAGTTATTAATTAAAGACGAGTTTATTTATTATTGTTAATTAAATTAGTAAGTCAATTTATAACATTTTTCACAACCAACATAAATTATTGAAGTTTTATTACTTTCACGTAGAAAGAAGTAATATATTGAATTTAAATAATTGAAAATTGAAAAATTATAAAACTTAAACCGAAAGTGAGTTCCTTCTTTCTTGAGGACCTAATCAGAACTGACTTAAAGAAAAACCCTATGTAAAAATGAAAACATTTAGAAAACAATATAGATGGCAAAACAAACTTAATTAAATTAACAATGTACGTGTGTTTAATAAACCCTAAGACAAAACTTACTTTCTTTTTATTAATATTAGAAAAATGCAACTCTGCACGCCTTGCAGGAAGTCGCTTTATCGCATATGAAAAAAGAAAATATAGCATTACAGAGTTTTAGCAAAAAGGAAATGTTTTACGTTTTAGAATTTCCATTTCCCGTGGGAAACTAAATTTTGCAATTTCTTCATGTTAGGTATGCAAAAACTAAATTTTAAATTTTAATAAGTTGTCGCTTTGAGTATATTCAACCCTAAATAAATATATTATAAATGCAGTCATGATTTGCAAAACTAAGTAAATATGAACTTTAGCTAAAATAGTTTAAGAATAAATGATACGAACTAATTAACCAATCAGGTTAGCTAATTATGATGAATAAATGTAGCCGTTAAAAAAATTAAAATTGACGACCATAACATCCACAAGAAACAAATAAAATTGATGTGTCCGAGCTTTTATTCCAAACAGTGGTAATACAAAAAATATAAATTTTATTCCTTACTTTATTTACACACTGTATATGCACAAGGAAAACTCTAATAAAACCATAAAAGTGTTAAGTTCGTATGGTCGCAATATGTGTTGAGAGTCTATGAGAGTAATTATTTATACGAATTAGAAGCATTCGATTCTTTCATATTTTATGTATGACAATTTAATACCCACATAAAGACAAATCTTAACTAAACGAACTGCAAACAGTTCGTAAGTGTGACTTCGGAAACTTAACGAATATTTGTTGTAAAAAACACATTATTTCATTTGTCTATATTACACTCCTATCGTGAGTTTAGTAAAAATCAAAAGAATATCTAACTTTTTCAATCGAAATAGAAACTGGAAAAAGCATATTCAAATTAAACTCTTATTTCCAAGATTAAAAGAAACTTTATAAGATTCTAAGAAACTTAATATCATATTTATACAAATATTACGTTATACGTAACTACTGGACGTCTAATAAAACTAAATTTCAAGATATGTACTATACTATCATAACTATACACAACATTGGTACGTTGCTTTGTTATTTACCTTTAATGACAGTAGCAAATAAATCTTTACAGATTTAAATATTAGTTTTACAGGTTTCGCAAAAAGTTTTTGCGTCAGCCGGAATTGTAAATACTTTTATATTAAATAATCCCGTTATATTTAAAAAATAATTTAGTAAGAGATGACACAAGTACAGTTTAATGTTATTGGATAATTGAAACAAAATGTGATATACTGGGCATTATCCCGGTTTTAATTATTTTTAATTAATCGCACTTCTACTTACAGGAATTGATAATTAGTTCTTCAACAATATTATATTTAAAGGATTTAATAAGTTCCCTTTGTTCTTGGTTTTGTTATAGTTGGTTTTGTTAGTAAAGGTTGCGTCATTTAAACTGGTAAAAATAATTCTATTTTATTAACGCTATGTAATAAATACTTTTAGTTTCGTTTCTGTATGTGTATGAATTTTATTTAAAAGGCTTTCAGATTTAAAATACTATATGCATAAAAACATCATAAAACTCGAAATATTATTTGATTTGTATGCAATTTTCTACAAAGGGGTTTTTCAGGTCGCTGATTTCAAATTCGATGTCAACGTTTGCAAATTTTAAAGGACGGATGAAATATGGCGGCCGTAATAATTAAAATTTAATTTATTTGCATAAAACTTAACATCTGGGAGTAATTCGAAATAGCTATAGCTCTCTGCGTATATGATATAGTTCTCTGCGTTGTCAAAGTACTATGTGTGTTTCTCAGTAAGGATTGCGTCATTTAAAGTGACAAAAATAATTATGTTTTATTAAAGCTACTTAATAAATCTTACTTCCATTCATTTGTGTCTGAATTTTATTTAATTCAGTTGAATTTAGTTGATTTTAATATGTATTTTCTATATGAAAACTATTTAAATTGTGTAGGTTAATTTATTATTATAGGTTAAATGCATATCCCTTCTTAAATGTTAAATATTAAAAACGGTACATCAACAAACATTAATAAAACGGGTTTTACCCATTCTTGTTATTATTTTGTTTATTAAACAAAGTCGAGCCGATATACATATGTAATAAAATAATGATCTAGACGTAACAAAACCAAACACTTGCAAATTCTATTTTTTTGTTAAAGTTGTTTAATCTCTTATCAAAGAACGTGTAATTATCATAAGAAATTGTGATGATACTTATTGCTACTAATACCTAGTTCTATATTTTAAAGAGCCGAGCGATTTAATGTGTTAATTAGAGCTTTCCGATTTGTGGTTTAAATCGTAATATCTCCAAACATATTTGAGTTAGAAACTTGATTCTTTTTTTAAATTAAACCTTAAAAATGAGCGCATGCAACAATATTATCAAATATTGCCTAAAGACAAATTTGACAAAAAGAGTTTGGGTAGTCGTAGGTATTTTAAGTGCAAAAATAATTACACGGAATTCAAAGCTTTAATCATTCAGTATATTTAATCAATTACTGATGCTGATTTAGGCAAAGCTTACATTAAGTACCTATTTATGTAAATGGTTTTTATAAATTTAAACCATTATTAGTTTCAGAAAAAAACAGCTGTGCATTCATAATACGTAGTATTAAGAATGCTAATATAACAGGGGATTCACCTATTTTTGGTATTAAACACGTTTCTTGTAACCTTGTTATATTTAATTGTTTATTTCGGATCATTTTCATTTGTGGTTGGAATAATATTTTGAGAAAGAAATTTGTATTATTTGCAAATTTTAGTTTCATAAGCAACCTTTATTTATTTTGTTTACCTTTTAAATATAAATTCTGGTATTAAGTTATCGATGTTCCTCTGTGAAATTTACAAAACATGTACGAGCCCTAACAACTAAATATGTATTTGGACAGTTTCATGAATTCTATGTTTATTTTTCCTACTAGTGTTCCAAATTACACCATTTTCAAACAATAACCATTATATTCTGTAAAAAAAATCTGCAGAAAACAATTTTCAAAAATACAACAAAACTCGCTGACAACTAAATATACAGATAGCAGTTTATAAATACAATTTAATAAGATTTAACATCTCGCTTTGCTTTATTCGCCTCTTAAATTTTGGCTGACATACTTCTAACTTGGGGATTACAATTATCTAAATTGGATAATGCCCCACTTGCTGATAATTTCAAATTCAATAACACTAAAGATCCGAACTGCTTGAGGATCATTCAACAACTTTGAAATTATGATTTTCAAACTATTTTTTGGTCGTTTTTGATGTGTGGTAAGAAGCACCATCTTGTTGAAAGATTAAATCGCGGTCAAGATCGATTTTTAACGATTCGTAACAAGTTAGCGTTAAGAATTTGCTGATACTTTTCAACATTAACTGTGCTGTCTATGGACTGAAATCATTCTAACCCTCCAGCAGACATATAGCTCTAAACTATTGCACCTTGAGGAAACCTAACCGTACGTTTTAAGCAGTATTTATGGAATGCTTCATGTTTAGCTCCGATCACTCTTTTGCGAGAGTAACCAACGAAAACACCAGACTTTGACTAGTCGCTGAATATGACCTTATACCAGTCATTTTCTGGAACATTGTCTAGGACAACTACATATTTAGTCCATGTCACTCGTCGTTGTTCTTGTTTCTCGGTTAGAAGTTTTACTTTGACTAAATACAAAAACCGGTTATGTTACAAATATAGTTAAGGAATACTCAATGCATCAAAGTTTAAAGATAACTAACTACCTTATTAAAGAATGGAGAGTCTATCTGAAAACAAATAAACTGTTTGGATTCTTATCAGTTGTTGCGACAGAAAGGTAAAGACAGGATTAAGTGTGCCCAAATAGTTGCAGGACATGATCTGGACTAGCAGAAATACATAGAACAAAATTAAATAGCTTATCGGTATCTCCAACGTAAATGACTGCTTCTTCACGGCTTGCTCCAAAATGATAAGTCTGGATTTCTTCAGCTAGTTTGCAAGGATAATTTTCAGAGAAGACTATATGGAGTAACCCTTCACTCTTACTAAGACTCTTTTTCAGTGTGTTGTAAGCAGCATTTTTATTTCTAATGTTAAATTTATATTTATTTTTAAAGTTTTCATTTCTTCTTGAACCTCTCCCTGCAACTCTTGAACTTCTGCTGAACCATACCTAAGACTGATAATGGAGGGCAAGATTGAGGGTAGAAGAGAACTGGCAGGAGACAAGTCTCATGGTTGAGAAATGTGAGAGACTGCACTGGCCTAAACTCACAGTTATTAGTTATTACTAAGAATAGCAAAAGATAGTGAACGATTTGCCGAAGTTGTTGCTAACCTTCTATAAGAAGACTACACCTTAAGAAAAAGAAGATGTAAAAAAGGCCGCAAAGTTAGAAAATGTAACAGTTTTATCGACCTTACTGAATATTTCTGAATTTGTTTTTACTCATGCAGTTCTATACAATATCGACTCCTTTGCCTTCTTCTTCATACCAATACAAATTAGCTTGGGGCAACGTATGATAGCCTAATAAAAACAGGATGCCAATAAAACTGCAAAGTTTTTCCCTTGTAAATATAAAATCGTGTGTATTATTTATCATGAGCCTACTTTACAAAAAATCGCAATACTATATCTTGAACTTCATCATCAAAAAGCTTTAGAAAAATATCCGGCGGTGATTGACCTGCCAAATGATTTTTTAGCTGTTCAATTTTTTTGTGTTCTCTTCGTCGGGCAAGTTCAGATACAAAAAGAAACCTCTCTGTACTTGGGTTTCTGGTTATTTGTTTTCAGCAAACTTGAGAAAGAAGAAGAAAGCATTTAAGTAGAAAAAAACTGACAACAATACAGTTATGAAAACACCTGAAGAAAAACTAACGCCCATCTCTGAATAAAAAAAACTGCAGGGAAACGTTTTGTTGGACTTGGACCTGGAAAAGGAACAAGCAATGAGAAATAAGCAATCTGTACTCTAGTTTTGCATGACTCGCTGGTGAAACCTTGGAGAGTTGCTGGAGGTCAAAAAGCCAACGGAAAAGATTTTTAAGTGCTTTGTTGATGTCCATTGATATTCGACACTACCGTCTTTATAGTTTAGCAAATAAAACAATTGGCCTTGCACACAAAACAAAAATATCCTACAGTACATTCTCTCGATGCCATCCCTATGTTATTACCGTCTATATTATGTATGCAAACCTAATGAAATAAACAGAGCTACCTGTTTGTACAACGTGCAAACATAAGCTTCAAACCACAAAAACTAAAACCACTAAAACTTGTAGATAATGACAATTCATATGAACTCCTGTAACATGTAGTAAGGCTTCCGCATTGCATATATATGGCAGGTCTCTGAAATGTCAAAATAAAATGAAGAAAAGGTTCAATTTAATGTTAAGATTGCAGCTAAAATCAATGTTACTAAACCTCTCCGTGAGCTGCAGGGAGAGGTTCAAGAAGAAATGAAAACTTTAAAAATAAATATAAATTTAACATTAAAAATAAAAATGCTGCTTAGAACACACTGAAAACAGTCTTAGTAAGAATGAAGGGTTACTACATATAGACTTCTCTGAAAATTATGCTTGCAAACTAGCTGAAGAAATCCAGACTTATAATTTTGGAGCAAATTGTGAGGAAGCAACATTGTACGCAGGAGTCACTTACACTGGAGATACCGATAAGCTATTTAATTTTGTTTTATGTATTTCTGCTAGCCCTAGGACCTTGAACTGCTTCTCTAGTTCCAATGCCTAAGCGAAAACCAAATTGTTCTTCTCCTACATATTGTCCGCATTTTGTATATGTATCAATTTTGTATATGTATTTTGTATCAATAAAAGGATTTCTTCCGTCATCCATCTCTGTTTTGCTCTCTGCTCTTGGTTTTCCAATTCATTTTCTTGTACTTCATGTTTACATTTTTAATAGACTGCCAAAAGTTTTCCATTGTTTCTGTTTCCAATTATACCGTTTCCCTAAACTTACTATTCAAAACTTGTGTTATTTCCTCTTTTATTTGTGGTTCCCCCAGTTTCTCAAAGTTAGGTCTTGTTTTATTTCTCTTCCGGATTTTCTTCAATTTAATCTCACGTTTTTCAGCTACGGGGTTCTGATCAGATCTTATGTCTGATCCAGGATAAGTTCTTACACCTTTAATTCCGTTTCTATATCGTTTATCAATCAGTATGTAATCTATTTGATCTTTTATGATATTTCCTTCATTGTCTTCTGGTCCTAAGTACACTTCTAAGTGTACAATCGCCTTTCTGGAAGTTGGAACCAGGTGTTTGCTACCATTAAGTTTTCTTCATTACAGAACTGTACCAGATATCCCCCCCTATCGTGTCGTTTGCAAATACCATGGTCTCCAACAATATATTGAACTCTTCCTTTACCTATCGTTCCGTTGAAGTCACTCATGATTATATTCACTTCATTCTTTTTGGTAAATCATAGTAGGTAATTTTTACATCATGAATGAAAAACTCATGCAGTATGGAGTATTCTCGTGCAACTTATATTACTAGATGAACAGATAGTTTCATATTTTGGACGGCACTCGCAACAAAATGCTTCTAAAAGTAAAACCGGTGAGATTCGGTTTCAAATTATGGTATATCTGTTCAGATGAAGGGTACTTATACAAGTTATCCTCCAAATAATAAAAAATCAAGACTTGGGTTGGGAAGTGACTCTGTTTTTTATCTACTATCTATTGTAGAGAATAAACATAATCATAATATTTTCCTAGACAAATTCTTTTCTTCATATAAATTATTCGACATGCACACTATGGTGTTGGACCATTAAAAACTGCAAAAAATTATGACTCAAAGGAAAAGAAAAAACTACTGTACTGCTCAAAAGCTACTGTACTATCAAAACAAAAGGAAATAGTGACGTTAACGAAGAAAATAAAGTAAAAACCTTCCCAAGGATCTTGTATGGTTTCTCTATTTCTTAGAAAATCAAATGTAACTGAACTAAACGGTTCATTGTGATGCAATGAAGAAGTACATCATATTCTCAAAGAAATTCAATGTGTCTAAAAAAAATCCCAACCTATTGCTTGGTCTTGGAGGGATTCAACCAGTGTTGTAATGTATCTAGATACAAGTATCTAGATACAGTATCTAGATACTTTTATGGTACCTAGATACATATCTAGATACTTTTAAAATTTTGTAGCTGTATTTGGATCTAGGTACATTTTCTGTAGTATCTGAGTATCTGTATTGTGCAGATACTATTTTCATAATTTAATGATTTTATAATACAAAAATTGTCATAAATGATGTGTAGAATCTTAAATTTGAAATAAACCGCCGAACATAATAAAACTAATTTTTAATATGGAATTGCTTTGAAATCATGAAATCACATATGTCACCTCGTTAAACAATTGAGTCACTACATCTAGTCAGCCAGGTCAACTTGGCGTATCAGAGTTTCGCTATCGACGCCATATTGAGATAAAAGAAGTGTAAAATATAGTAATTCGTAAATTAAAATCGCATCTTACGTATTTGGCATATTACAATTTGGGGCTGTCAGAATGAAAACTATGTAGAAAAGCCTTTTAAACTAAACATGGATTTAATTAAATTCAATGGGGGATAATAATATTTAACAATTTCGGGCTTTTCTCGCCACAAATGGGGTTGTTTGCGCTACTCTGATCCGCCAGTATGGTCTGGCTGACTAGATGTAGAAACTCTATAAACAATGGATATTGTTACAGAATTACGATATTACCGATTGTGTGAGGAAGAAGCATTCTTGTCCGTCCAGGGCAGTGTTACCAACTGTACCATAATTATGGTACTTGTACCATAATTTACTGATTGTACCAATCAACAACAATTAGATAAAAGTGTACCATAATTTCAGGTATGAAGAGAATTCATTCTTTATTACATGTAATAGTTGTAGTAATGTTATTATATTTAACATTTACGTAACAAGTCTGGAATGTTTATTTTACTGGACTTGTAGATAAGTACTAGGTACGACAAGCCACTGGTGAGTCTTTGAGTACAGTAAAGTCACTATACGGCTTTTGTTACACACTCCTATTTTTTCTGTCAACAGTCAATTTGAGAACTTTCAAAGTAAGAACTATCTTAATGTAGTGCGTTTGAAAATATGTTGAAGAGCAAATAATTATAATATATTCCGTTACACCAAGGGTAACTAAAAGCAACCAGATTTTGCGACTTTTGGGTGTAATAGTACTACGAACTAATAGCAAATTGTTATAGTGTGAATCGTACCAACACATACTTTGAAGCTAGGTTATCAGAAATAATACCTAAGCTATGCTGGTTTCTGTTAAAGTGGTAAAACATTTTCTAGGTTTTCAAACAATGAAGACTATTGGAGTTTATTCAAGTTATTAATATTCTGCACAATACCAAAACTGAAGATAGAAAATCTACACGAATGTCATGTTTGGAATGCTTTAATGAAGTGGAAAGGTTTGAGTGCATGCTGTATTTATCTTTACTGGTATTTGCTTAAACATTTTTAATATGTGTAAATTTTAATAAATATTGCTGTCCTAGACTAGCCCTGGAATTGATACTTAGTTAAATGACTATTTTCGGTACGAAAAATTGACTAGGAAGTTCTTATATTCGGGGTGAAAAACAAGTATCTACAAATGTATCTAGATACATTATGTTAAGCTTTGTATTTGGATCTTGATACTTCACTGTAAAAGTACCTGTATCTGTATCTAGGTACCTTTTTCTGATAGTATCTGTATCTGTATCTAGATACACAAAATAATGTATCTATTACAACACTGAATTCATCTCCTAAAAGTGGTACTCTCATGCATTGGGCTGTACCTCAAAGACAGTGGAGCTTCGAAAATCCTTGTTGAGACAGTATAATTGGAATACTGTTTTCTATTTTGAAACGCTTACGGTGTTATACCAGTGTACGAAGATCAACGCTTGTTGGACAAAGTTAAATTGCTATAAAACTACATATAGTGACATAAAAAAATATTTTGAGAAACTCATAGAAAATGACAGGCAGAAAAAAACTGGGGCCTGCGTGCATGCAGTATAAGAGAGTGTTTGCCACTTTCCTACTTCTTTGTTAGAAAAAATTATGCACGATGGTACATTTTATACTACAATGATTGCTTGAAGCTGGACGAAGGTCCTATAATTTATAATTCCATGTCACTCTTTTAAACAAAAAATAATAATCTTAATTCAATCCTAGTAATGCATTTAAAACAATAATTTTATTATTCAAGGCTTTTTAACCAAAATTTGTTTTGGTGGTTTCAAGTGTAAACATTTGCATTTAATTTTACATTTTTTATAATAAACGGGGTTTACACGCGTCAATCAACTTTAAACTCCAATTTATAACTGATGTAACCTACAACACTGTATTTTTATTTATTTTATTTATTAAAGTATTTTCAAGCTCTTAATGCCTTAAGAATGTTTGAAAAAAAACATAGTAGACCTTATTTAATTGTAAAAGTCGTTACATAAATTTATTCTGGATTACTTGAAACCCTCCCGAGTTTAATTATATTCTGTGGCCGAAGCTTTTTTTTAAAACTTTATTTATTGAATATAATAAAACACATTTATATATTTCGTTTGCAGTCGTAGAATATATTTTATTAATTTTTAATTAGTAGAAAACTATAATGATACGAATGTATTAATATTACTTTGTCTGTAATTATTTTAACGAAGTTTTAAGACGAGCTTAAAATAATTAAATTTGAATTAACACACTTAACAGAACAATTTTAAAATTCACATTTAAATGACATTAAACAAAATAATTAATTAAAACTCGAATGAGCCTTTATGTTTTACTAGCAGGTTAATTTTAAAATCCACACCTAGTTTTATTCTCACACAGGATGAACACTTGTTGAATACTTAATGAAGACTTGTGTGTTGGATGATGATTTATAAAGACTGAAGACTTAATATTAAAACAGAGGTATTTATACCTTATCTGCCTACACAGTTTTTATGGTCATGAGAGAATAAATGCTACAGAAGTTTCTCATAGAGATAACGTCCATTTATCAGAAAGCTGGTAATTTGATATCGTGAGTTTTATTATCTTAAGCAATTCTCATGTAACATGATCTTATCTATAGTGCGATTCTACGTACGTTACTCCCGAAACAAATTTTGGTTAAAAAGTTTTATAAATTGCAAGGATTGAATTAAAATTGTTTTTTTTGTTTAGAAGAGTGACTTTTAAAAGAGTGGAAATTATAAATCTTAAGTCCTTTTTCCAGCTTCAAGCAATCATTGTAGTATATAAAATATACCATCGTGCATAATTTGAAAAATATTCAAGTTCATAGTAAGAAATACTTAAAATGACTGTGTAAGCGTTATAGCAAACACAAAATTACGTCACTTTATAGACTTCCACACCTGCAATCAGTAAATAGAGTCGGGAATTTTGGGAAATTTAATCCATGCTTACAAGGACAAAACAACAACACGACTTTTACGACTTACAACAACATTAAAATTTTTATAAGGACGTCTTTTATATGTTACTATAATATTGAATTATTCCTGATTATCTAATATCCATTTTTTTCTCGACTCCTCTGACTTTAATAAAGCTTAACATTAGTAAAATATTATATTTCTAAATGCTATAGCTACTTTTGTTTTTATCAGACAATAGGTAATAAAAGGTACCCATTTTTAGGGACAATTTTATTAAAAACAAATTAGTTTTTATCTCAGAAAGTACATGCCATATATCTATAAAATTTTTGTAGGGGTTATAAAAAGAAACCTTGGGGTTCTTATCCTATTAATTTTCAGGCCAAAAAGCAATTCATTTAAGATTTATATAAAAAAATAGGGAATTGTGTTTTCTTGTTTATTAATTTTTTGATTTCGTTTTGGTTAAATGAACACTTTTCATATAGGCATTATTTTTCTCAAAGAAATGTTCCTAATTTTAACAATAACAGTGCAATAACAAAAAACCAATTTTTTGTCCAAACCGCTTGTCACTAAATTAATTTTCTTGCGATTCAGAGGAAGATGTTGAAGACTATACAGAGTGTCCTGTTTAACAGTCTACACTGAATCATTCCAACAAGCTTGTAACTATAGCAGTGGAATTAAAAGAACTTTGTATACTTTGACCTCTAGTTTACGAAATCAGTACACATCTTAGAACTTGTGTTGGTGCTGGATATCATCATCAGGATTTTTTTAAATGGAACGGTTAGATTTGAAGTATGGAAATCGATAGCAAGTGGGATTCTGCATAAAAAAGTATTAAGGTACTACAGGCTTAAAGTGAATGATAATGAAATAATAAAGTGAATGGGTTCTAATACTGTTTTCGTAAACAAGAAGCCGAAATCTACGAAGTTCTTTTAATTCCATTACTATAATCAAAAGCTCGTCCGAATGATTGAGTGTAGAACTAGAGGTCGAAATATACAAAGCTCTTTTAATTCCATTGCTATAGCCAAAAGCTTGTCCGAATGATTGAGTGTAGACTGTTAAATAGGCCAGAACCCGTTAAGTGGCTAAGTGTTTACTATTTTTTCCACATTTAAACATTTGAAGTGGTGACTCGTACACCTTTGAACTCTGAATTTTGCAAAATCTAAAAAGTATCTTCTACATTATTAACCATAAAATATGTGACTTTTTATGTTTGTTCATGATAACAATGAAAATGAAGCGCAACAAAAATCGTTGCTATTTCTTCACATTTAGAAATTCTAAGGGTTCGCTGCTACCCCCTTATATCCTGAATTTCGCAAAATCGGTGAAGCATGTGCGTTTTTATGTTCTTTCACGCAACCCATTCAACAACGAAACGCAAATAAACTGCTTTACTATTTTCTCCACATTTGCAAATTCTAAGGGATGGCTGGCTACCCCCTTAGACTCTTAATGTCGCAAAATCCGTAAAGTATGTAACTTTTCATGTTCTTTCACGTCACCCATTCAAATATGAACCGCAACAAAGATTATTTACTATTTTTACCGTATTTCAAAATTTTAAGGGTGGGTTGCTACCCCCTTAGACCCTGAACTTCGCAAAATCTATAAAATAGGTGACTTTTTATGTTCTTTCACGGCACCCGTTCGAAAATGAAACGCAACAAAGATTGTTTACTATTTTTCCCGTGTTTAGAAATTCTAAGTGCTACCCAAAACAGAACAAAATTTTGAAAATATAAATATGGGTTTTTTAACGTTTTTTAATTTTTCGCTAGACGAGAATCCGAAACTCTGTAAATATACCAAATTTTAAGTTTGTATGTACTCTAGAAATTCGGAAGTTATAAAGATTATTTAATTTCATTACTTAAATACATAAAGTGAAGTCCCGTTTTACAACCCCTAAAGGGGAAGCGGAGGGTTAACATAATAACATTTTTTTATATTTTTCTTTACGATTACTCTAAACCCTATAACTAAACCAAATTCCAAGTTTGTATGTCATCTAGAAGTTTTACAACCCCTGAACGCGGTGCGGAGGGTTAACATAATAAAAAGTTTTTATATTTTTCTTTACGAGAGTCTTAAACCCTATCACTATACCAAATTTCAAGTTTGTGTGTCATCTACAAGTTTTACAACCACCTAATGGAGTGCAGTGGTTGACTTAATAAAAAAATTTTTTATTTTTCTTTACGAGAGTCTTAAACCTTGTCACTATACCAAATCTCAAGTTTGTATGTCATCTACAAGTCTTACAACTCCCAAATGGAATACGGGGGTTGATTTAATAATTTTTTTTAATTTTTCTTTAGGAGAGTCCTAAATTCTATCGCTATACCAAATTTCAAGTTTGTATGTCATCTAGAAGTTTTACAACACTAAAAGGGGATGCGGGGTTGACATAATAACATTTTTTAAATTTTTCTTTACGAGAGTCTTAAACCCTATCACTATACCAAACTTCAAGTTTGTATGTCATCTAGAAGTTTTACAACTCCCAAATAGAATACGGGGGTTGATTTAATAATTTTTTTATATTTTTCTTTATAAGAATCTTAAATCCTATAATTACACCAAATTTCAAGTTTCTAAGTCATCTAGAAGTTTTACAACCCCTAAAGGGGGGTGCGAGGGTTGACATAAAAATATATATTTTTATTTTTCTCTGTACAAGAATCCCAATTCCTATAATTGTACCAAATCTCAAGTTTGTATGTCATCTAGAAGTTTTACAACCGCCGAACGGGGTGCAGGGATTGACATCATAACATTTTTTTTTATTTTTCTTTATAAGAATATTAAATCCTATAATTACACCAAATTTCAAGTTTCTAAGTCATCTAGAAGTTTTACAACCCCTAAAGGGGGGTGCGAGGGTTGGCATAAAAATATATTTTTTTATTTTTCTCTGTACAAGAATCCCAATTCCTATAATTGTACCAAATCTCAAGTTTGTATGTCATCTAGAAGTTTTACAATCGCCGAACGGGGTGTAGGGATTGACATCATAACATTTTTTTTTATTTTTCTTTATAAGAATCTTAAATCCTATAATTACACCAAATTTCAAGTTTCTAAGTCATCTAGAAGATTTACAACTCCTAAAAGGAGGTGCAAGGGTAGTCATAATAATATTTTTTTATTTTTCTCTGTACAAGAACCCCAAATCCTATAATTGTGCCAAATCTCAAGTTTGTATGTCATCTAGAAGATTTACAACCCCCGAACGTGGTGCAGGGGTTGACATCATAACATTTTTTTATATTTTTCTTTATAAGAATCTTAAATCCTATAATTACACCAAATTTCAAGTTTCTAAGTCATCTAGAAGTTTTACAACCCCTAAAAGGGGGAGCGAGGGTTGACAAAAATACTTTTTTATTGTTCTCTGTATAAGAATCCCAATTCCTATAGTTGTGCCAAATCTCAAGTTTGTATGTCATCTAGAAGTTTTACAACCACCGAAAGGGGTGCAGGGGTTGACATCATAACATTTTTTAATATTTTTCTTTATAAGAATCTTAAATCCTATAATTACACCAAATTTCAAGTTTCTAAGTCATCTAGAAGATTTACAATCCCTAAAGGGGGGTGCGAGGGTTGACAAAAAATATTTTTGTATTTTTCTCTGTACAAAAATCCCAATTCCTATAATTGTGCCAAATCTCAAGTTTGTATGTCATCTAGAAGTTTTACAACCCCCGAACGGGGTGCAAGGGTTGACATCATAACATTTTTTTAATATTTTTCTTTATAAGAATCTTAAATCCTATAATTACACCAAATTTCAAGTTTCTAAGTCATCTAGAAGTTTTACAACCCCTAAAAGGGGGTGCGAAAGTTGATATAAAAATATTTTTTTACTTTTCTCTGTACGAGAACCCAAAATCCTATAATTGTGCCAAATCTCAAGTTTGTATGTCATCTAGAAGTTTTACAACCCCCGAACAGGGTGCAGGGGTTGACATCTTAACATTTTTTTATATTTTTCTTTATAAGAATCTTAAATCCTATAATTACAACAAATTTCAGGTTTCTAAGTCATCTAGAAGTTTTACAACCCCTAAAAGGGGGTGCGAGGGTTGACATAAATATATTTTCTTATTTTTCTCCTTACAAGAATCCCAATTCCTGTAATTGTGCCAAATCTCAAGTTTGTATGTCATCTAACAAATTAGAAGTTATAAAGGTTATTTAATTTCAATATTTTAATGCATAAGAAGTCCCGTTTGAAATGATGTCACTGTCTGCCTCACAAACATATGAGATTTAAAAATTTTAAAATATAATATGGGATAAGATAGTATTTTAAACAGCCAGATTTATTATTAGCTAACAGCATCAGTGATTGATTAAATACTGAATGATAATATAATAATGGTTAACGTTTGTTTCACTTAAATCAATAATATTAAATATATTATAATAATAATAATTATAATATTAAATAGCTTTAACAAAATATAATATGTAAGAATTTTTGTCACCTTAAATGACGCAATCTTTACTCAGAAATACAATGCATAAAGTGAAGTCCCGTTGAAATGACATCACTGTCTAGCCACAAAGCCATCAGTGTTACCAACACAATTCTTGTTAAATATGCGGACGCAGGGTAAACCTATGCCATAAATTTGTATACAAATGTATACAAATCCCGCGCTATTAGCGCTGCATGTGGCAAACGCTCGAACTACGATTTTATACACGAATCAGGAATGGGTGTCAAACTGCGCACAGCTAATTTTTACATTTTCGTCATCTAGACACTTTAAGCTTCATGTGGTGCAATTTTGAGGCACAAGTCACTCAGCGTCCGTATATCCGGACGCCGAGTGACTTCGGACGCTGCTTGAACCTTGGATTACCTCTAGCAATAATTAACAACTTCTGGTTTCAGCAAGATGGTGCCCCAGCACATAACTCAAGAAATGTACGGGAGTATTTGTCGCAGTGGTTTCCTGAAAAATGGATTGGAACTCACAGTGAAGTAGCTTGGCCAGCCCGATCACCAGATTTGAGCCCGTTAGACTTTTTCAAATGCAGATCAAATAGAAATATTGCAATTGTTCCAATGCCTACTATTTAAAAAGTAAAAAAAACAATACTTAATTACATTCTCGGCAGAAGTGTTAGACCATGTTTTAAATTCAGCTGTTTTTTCTAGGCTGTACTTGTGTCTAGAAAATAATGGGAACTTATTTGAACACTTGCAATAATCTTTGAATTCTTTTTCCAATGCCTACTAGATTAAGAATCTAAAAGAATATTAAAATTCATTTTTCTCTGTTTTTTGGCTTTAGAAGCA
Organism: Agrypnus murinus; assembly: GCA_929113105.1. NCBI lineage: Eukaryota > Metazoa > Arthropoda > Insecta > Coleoptera > Elateridae > Agrypnus > Agrypnus murinus. Next base: position 92,779,521 of record OV816027.1, read on the forward strand.
TAATGTGTGATACATCGTTGAATATACAAGGTGTTTCTACTTTTGTGGCCATATAAGAAAATTAAGTTGATGATTTCTCGAAGATGAAACATTGGATAAAAAATTTGAAGACGCCATTTTGTAGAGCTTAAAAAGTGACAATGATAAAGTATCATTAGTTTTTTAATATCTTTTACAATAAATACAAAAATTGGAAAAATCAAAAATCCGAAAAATTGCTTTTGGAAAATTTCGAAAACGATAAACAATCATGGATTTCTGCGATCGGCATGTAAACATACTCTAAATAGTGCAACTTTTTCCTAATTTAAGCCAACCTGTATTCCGTTTTCCCAACCGTTTTCAAGATCCCCATGCTGTACATTCTTATCTTGGACACGGTGTATATTACATTCAAATCGTTTCTCACCACTATGAATGAACATGTGTCTTCTAGGAGGATCTTTCTAGTAGAAAATTGATCATCACAGATATTACATGTATATGGTTTCTCACCACTATGGATGAGCATGTGCTCGTTGAGAATATTTCTTCGTGAAAATCTATTTTCACATGTACTACATTGGAATGGCTTCTCACCAGTATGAGTAGTTATATGACATTTCAGATGAACTTTTTGTGTGAAATTAGCTTTACATATGCTGCATGTATATGGTTTCTTTCCAGTATGGATGAGCACATGTATGTCAAGACTGCTTTTCTGAGTAAATTTCTTATCACATACAGTACATTGAAATGGTTTCTGACCACTGTGACTAATCATATGTTGTACTACAAGACAATCGTTCCTTGAGGTTTTGTTACTACGCTGATATTTCTTATTATTTTCAGATGTGCTTCTAGTGATGCAGTCTTCCATTATTTGATGTTAGTTGACCATAGCATGTACTTAATTTTACAGTTAGCGTGTACCTGATATCTGCTTTTCTCAATATTATAAGATTGTTATATTCTGTAATGGACAAAAGTTAGTTTGGTAGCAAAAACATAATTCTATTTAGAAATGTTGCATTCACTTATTGTCATGTAGTTATGTTAATGTTCTAACAGATGTAATGGGCGCCTGGAAAATAACAAGATTGTGTTTAAAGCATAGTTTCATTAAAACTATTAAAACGGGGAACTTACTGTTACTTTGTAGTGCTTGTTAAGAAATTCATATTTAAGTTTTACAATCATATTATAAATAGAAGATAATTTTAGGTTTGTTGTAATTAGTTGTGAAAAGTCGATTTCTTGTAACCGTGGTTGTAACGAACAAATTCTCGGTTGTCAAATGTGATTAACCGGTCATAAAGACGTGTTTCTTCGCAATTTGTTCTGGTAGCCGTACACCGTAGTTGACAGGTATTTGACAGATGTTTTGACAGCGGCTGCTCATTGGATCTGTTTGGTTCGGAAGCACTCGGAGTCATGACGTTACTTGACGATTTTTCCAGGAACTCCATTCGAGTTTATTGAACGGGTTAATTCTGAGATCGGTTGCTGTTCATTGTTTTATTAATCTTTTTTTTCGCGTAGCTTTTGAACTCCAAATTCATACATGGCAATAAATCTATCATAATGTATTTATTTATTTATTATGAATGAATGAAACTTCATTGAAAACCTCAAAATTAATCACTCCAATTATTCCTTCATATGACTTCAAATGCATCATGCACAATTGATGTAGGTACAGGTATAATTTACATTTTAATTACATTTTTTATCAAATATTAAATTAAAAAGTACTTACATAACATTAGCTCCTCATAGTTTATTTATGTTTGTTGAGCATTTTAACCTCATTTACTCAGGTGATTGTAGGTAAAGTAGGTGACGATAAATGGCATAAATTGATAAATAAAAAACCTATAAACTTCATGCTGTATGATTAAATTAAAAAGTAAATTTTATAAGAACGTTTTTTTATAAATCCTTTATCATTTATAATGAAGTAAAAATTAAAGTAATTATAGTAAAGTTATATATAGTAAAAATACGCTTGCCAAATGTTTGTTACCAGAAGAAAGAAAAGAACGAAACGGAAGAATAACTTTCTGGATGTTTTTTAACATAAATAAATTATTTTATCTACAACCACCATAGAAAGTTACACATTCCGCACAATCTAGTAACCGTGAAAACGATCAATTGCACACTTGCAATATTTATATTATTGTAACGTTCTTTTTAAAATAATAACAAAAGTGCTGTTTAAATCGTCTATTAATAAGAAATATTTATTTACAAACACTAATGAATACACTACAAATTAACGCTATGATTATAAACCACTAAAACTATTATTTACAGACTATGAATTTCTAATACAACATTTATCTTTACATTTACTATTTATTTCGTGATACACATTCTATTACTCGCTGTTCACTGTCCCTTTTTATCCGCGAAGTCGATTTTATACCCTCCTACAATCGTACTAGAAGCCACTAGAAACTACTATATATTTCTAGAATAACCGCGTCTCTTTCACAGGCTTCGTGCGATGAGTAATCCTCTCGATTGCTGTAGAATGTTCCATTTGTTGTTCGAGAAGAGGTTCTTTCTTTTTCTCTCTTGTTACATTATTAATTATTTGAAATATAAAATGTTATACATTTTAGATATTAAAGGTTAATTTATTTTGTTTAATTAATATTTTACATTAAATTATATGTTGAATGGAAATCCATCTATACTGTATTCAAAATAACGAACAACTCAAAATAAACAAAACTAACATAATCTCATATGCGATGACAGTTTTATACTCAACAATTTTTTCTCCTAATGTCAAAATTACTTATTGACAGATTTATGTGTGTTGATTGCAAAAGAGATAATGGAACATGAAAGTCATGTAACAAAAAATGAGAAAAGTACGATTCTCAACATTTATACGACATTATTAAAATGCAAGAATACAATTAAAAGCTATAGCAAAACAAAGTCGTATAGTTGGGCCAGTTTACCTTAATGACCCTTGGCTTGAAAGATTACGTTGTTAATCGTACTGTCTAGTTGGGCCAAGGGGCTGCGGTTCTTGTCTAGCGAGGCATATACAAATTTCTTCTAGGGGTAATAAAATTAAAGTTCATATTTATTTGCTGAAGCATATTTTGAAAAAAAATACACAGCAGTAAGAAAATAATATACATATTTATTTAAAAGACGATAAAAATAATGAGAAATTATATAGACTATCCACATAAGTACAACACAATAATTACAGAAGTTTTAGAAAAAAATATATATGTATCTACAATAGCTAGAACATAATAATATTAAAATTAAGATATATTTTTATCACTTAATTATTTACAAATGTTACATAATTTGGGGCATATTTATAAGAAATTGTTTTTACAAAATCTAACCTACTTATGGTTTTAAGCATAAACTCTTCAATTTTACTTTGTATATACTTTTGTTTTATTCTTATGGTAGGTCTAACTGGATGAATATACCTATTAGAACTATTAATTTTTACATACACTTCACTTTGAAAGCTTAAAAGTTGATCTAAAAATTGAAAAATATTTGGGTGTGTGGCGTAAAAACTTTTATTGAATCTAGAGTGAAAGGATTCACAGGCATTCGTAGTTCTGCTAATAGAGGCACTTGAAGAGGCCCAAATATGTAGAGGGAACAATGAATCTTCAGTAATATAATTGTCAGTCAAATAATCACAAAATTTTTCTAACTTATTATAGTAGGTAATGGGCCACTTTAGGCAGACGGAAATTGACATGCCACTTGGCATGCCAATGGCATGGCTTCTCCCCTTGCTTCTGATTGGTCGACGCCATCTTGGACGACACGCCTACTATTTTGAATCGCCATTTTGAATAGCCATTTTGAATAGCCATTTTGAATCGCCATTTTGGATCGCCATTTTGAATAGCCATTTTGGATCGCCATTTTGAATAGCCATTTTGAATCGCCATTTTGAATCGCCATTTTGAATAGCCATTTTGAAACGCCATTTTGGATCGCCATTTTGGATCGCCATTTTGAATCGCCATTTTGAATCGCCATTTTGAATCGCCATTTTGAAATGTCATTTTGAATCTGTCAATTTTGAATCTGTCATTTACATATCCGCCATTTTGTATCTGTCATTTTGAATCTGTCATGTTGGTTTTCCCGCCCTTGGATTTGAATTTTTAGTAATTTAATTCGCGGGGTCATTAGCGGATCATTTTTTTATCTCGCGGGATCATCTGCATATCTCATCTCTCATCTCCCTCTCTCTCCTCATTTCCAACTTGCCATCATTTCCCGCTGAAAGATTTGAATTCCTAGCGCTGCTAATGCCATCTATCGGTGACGTCATATGATCGGTATAGTAGATTTCTATACGCCTGTAGATAGGCAACCCGCTATACTTTTTTACAAAACCAATGGAGCCGGCAGGGTTTGAACGCTCGACCGTCTGGTTATAAGCTTAGGACTTAACCATTACACCATGAAGGTAATCTATTAAAGCACTGTAAACGGGTTATAAAAAAAATTGTTGACTAGCGACCACGTACTCATAACATAATACATGTTAGTAATTTCATATTATCAGATATGATATCCATTATCTCAACAAAATCATTAGCAAAGACGTGTTTTAGTTATAAGTTTAAGCGATAACAAAATGTCCATAGCTTAACCCCGAGACCACGGAGCTTGTCTTTTAAATTACTGCATACGAGTTATTTCTAAAAATGCTTTCACGTATATTTGATTAAATCCAATTTATTTAAAAATAATTCCCGGAAAATATTTATAAATATTGTACATTAATAATATTAAATCTTTAGGATTCAAAAATTATAAGCCAATTATGATTATTATCATGAGTCATTAAATGAGATCGGTAAGGTAAAAACATGACGTCTTGATTGTAAACGATGATTTCACCATTGCTAATGAATTTCCAATTAGCGGGTGTAGAAAGTTAAAATTCAAACATGAAAGACTATTGGTTTAATCGAAATATTTTAAAAGTTGCCGACGGCTAATTTTTATTTAATAACAACCGTAAATTCTGAGTAAATCTGTTTGGATATTTCCTGAAGCCTAAATCAATTTTGTTTGTATTAAAATCTAGAAATTTCAGAAAAACGGTTTTAAAATAAATTGTATATAGTTATACATTGTGAAATAAAAAAATGCAAGAATAAAATACGTACACGGATTAAACTAAACTATATATTAAGAAATATTAATTACGGCTTTTATAGCATCTTACAGGAAAAAGATTACAGTCAATCAAGATCACAACACATCAACAAGATATCATAAATAAATAGATTATATATTGAAGGTAAAGACATGAGTATATCCATCGTTTGACTAATGTCTATTTATTAAAACAAATAAGTTATGAAATGAAGCAGGGAGTCTATTCAATGAACATTGCCTAATACTTTTATGATTTTTCTAGCCTATAGATCAGCAGTTAGAAACACGGGCCTGCTAAATGCCTGCAATTCACCTACCCTATCAATATGTTGTACAATTTTAGATATGTAATGTATACGTTTTGTTTCTTACTTAAGTCTATTTTGTTTGTATGTTTGTAATATTTAGACATTTACGAAAATTAAATCAAGCTGAACAGCAGATTACTATTTTAAATTTAATAGATCATACGAATTATCTTACCCTGTTCTGAATTACTGCTTTGTATAAATTGTACATTGTTTGTAAATGCTCTCTGAACTAAAATATTCATATATGAGAGAAATGTTATATAAGTCAATACAGCCCTATAACTATCATTTATTGAGCTATACAAAGAGATTTATATCTCCGCTAAACTAAAGATTAATAGAAGTATTGCATTCCTGATATCATAAGATAACGATAAAACACATGATTATTCTTAGACTAAGGTCTAATTTAGGTAGTCAAAATGTAGGTAATCGAATTGTAGGTACATATCATGATGTGATATCATACAATTATATTCTAGTAAGAATTGTAATAAAGACACTGCTATAAACAACATCATTCTTTATCACGATCATCTATCATTATCAAAATCATCTAATGTCATGCAGAGTCAGCAGCTAGCTCCTAAGTTCGTATATGCGAGAAACTCTCTACCCGCTCTGAACAATCAATTACAAAAACTGGATGAGTTTCGGACGTATAGGTAGATAATTCCAAATTTTAATCCGTTTTCATTAATGAGTAGACCTAACATAACATTAGTTTTACCGTAGGAAGAAGGACCGCTCAGAATTGCTCTACAGGAAACAGTCTGACACTAGGTTATTCAGATCAAATATTACTTACAAATCGGAAAGGATATCTATGAAACTCGTGCTGAATTAAATGTAGGAACCTGAATGCGTGGCAGCATCCGTCGCTATTGCATCAACCGTTTCTTCGCATAGCTTTTAGTTTACCTGTGAGAAATTCTATTTTATTTAGTACATAAGGCGTAGATTAGATTATTAATCTACCCAAAAGATTCACCAAACATGGACCTGCTAAATACCTGCAATTCACCTACCCTATCAGTATGTCGTACAATGCAAACATTTAATATTATTATTAAAATTTTATAAATAAAAACGATAAAAGAAGTTTATAGTTTTCATTTATTTTTATGTTAAACATATACGGTAGCAGGATCTAGATCGATGTATACAAATTCATATATGACAGAAATGTTATGTATCTCAATACATATCTAAAACGTATTCTTCGTATATTCAGTAAGAGCTACCCATTTTTTCTAGACATTCGAATTTTGAACAGCTTAATAATAGGTTTTCTCATTTAATCATAATTAGGTTGACTTTATATAGCATTTTTCAGGAAAACCTTCTTCAGAAAAACCCTAATGATTATTTAATTTACATAAAAAAAAAAAATTAAAACATTTGATTACACAATAATCTCATTTTCGATACCTTCGAAATATAAGTCTATAACATATGTTTAGGTCTTTATAACTTTGAAACACAGGGTAGTTACCACTTGCAAAATTTACAGTTATGAGAACCCTGAAAACTTAACCTGGAGAAATAAATCAGATAAATATTTTACTTTTATTGAAACGATAAATTTGCATACTAATATATGAAAATAATATAATGTACCTATATCGCCTGATAAATAAAATTGAAATTATTCTTATTCTTTTACAATGAAATTATTCTTTTACAATGAAATGTGTTTTGAAAAAACACGATGAAACGTTATGTATATTAACGCAGGAGTTCTGTTAACGCATTCGTTATTTAGAGATTCACTTATAAGTACACTATCTATTTAGCTGATTCAATAAAAATTTCGTTATTTTAAAATTCCTAACGAGGGACCTACTGATAAGCGTTATATTATACCAGGTACGTATGATACTCTACTGCTGATTGCATACCTGATGAACGCAGTTGTACAAAGTAATATAGGATATACGTTACAGAGAAGTTTAATTTTCCGTGCAACAAATGACCTATATATATATTTTATGTACAATGCTGACATTAACATATTTAGCGCATACCTGTTGAACATAGCTCTACAAAGTAATATTTAAAAGACTTAAAAGGCTTATATTTTAGAGATCGGATACAGTCGCATATATTCCTGTATATTACCTCTAAATTTTACTTTAACAATACATGTAGTCAGGTTTGGCGTAAATAACAATTAGGGATACCATACTAACTGAACGCTAACATAATATGCTCTACAGGTCAAACTCAATTAATTAACCCTGGGGCTATACATCCTTAGACTAGAAACAGTCTTGAAACAAAAATGGCTGAGTCCACCCTGTTAGACAAGAAATCAGAGTATGGGCGTGATAAATAAAACATATAAAGTTATTTTACAAACATTTATTTAGTATACATAACATAATACAAGAATATAGATCATAAGTTGTTTTCTATGACGACTGTTGTAGTTCTACGGGTCTCTGAGTCGTCGTATGCCCTCGCAGCAATACTAATACGTATAAAGTCCGACGACTGACTCATTGGAACTGTACCGGTAGCCCTTTCCTTGTTCAACTCTTCGTTACTATCATAGTTGGTAAACGAGGAACCACATTCATCAATACCCCAAATGCATGGCTGAAGTCATATCTTTTTCTTCTTCTGTCTCATCGATATCAATAGGTCCATTTTCTTCCTTTACCAGAGCCGTCTTTACAACATCTGCGTTATTATGTACGTTTTTAAATGCCTTTTATAGCTGTCGATGCGTGAAAGATATTTGAAGCAATTAGAACACTGGACTTTGATTGATTTTGAACGCTTTTCGTATGTCTTTTAAGCTGTCAGAGCTTGAAAAAGTTTTGACACAGCTAGAACAGCAGATTCTGTTTGAATCGTGTATGGTTTTTACGTGTCTCTTGCAGGTGAATGGCCTCGCGAAAGACTTGAAGCAAACCGGACACTGTATTTTGCAATCCTGTCGACCAGAGCCATTCTTCTTCTTACGCTGCTCCATCTCGACTAATGAAGGAACAGGAACACTATCCGTCTATTTATACTGATCGACCAGAGCAATCGGTTGTTCTATCCTACGTTGAGAAAATAATTATACTATGTAAGCTTAGATACGCTACATATGATTGCGAGCCTGAGTATAAGCATAAACCCTATACTACAGATTTTTATCCTTTTTTCATTATATCTGCTACAGACGAGGTGAAGAATAGGTACATTTAACATGCGTATGCTACAATTATCTAATTTCTAGTTTTCTAGACGTAATGTAATTTTGAACAGATTTTAACCCTTTTCGTTATATCTACTACCCTTGTAAGCGATTTCTACATATACGTTCTTATTGTTTATACACCATATAGATATTCGTAGCATCTAAAGTAAACTCTTATTTAAACGTTATTTTACAATATATCATACATTTCAGCAGCTCGTATGATTATCCGTCTCTATCGTAACCCAGTATGTAAGGACATTATGTTAAATACTATCTCATACATGTAAATAAACATTTGTTTAAAGAGTTTGTTAGGTCACCTAATCTGTTATAATATTACTATGATATTAGATCTCGTCGATTACAGTTTTACCATTAGGACATACTTAGTAGGTTATATGTGCTAAGTAAAATAATAAACAGATATTTCGAAAATTTTATGCATTCTTGAGAGAACGGGGTATAATATTTAAAAACACACTGTAGAAAACATATCAGCAGAGAAAGGGAATACATAAATACAGTATGTTTTGTATGATGAGTTGTCGTCAGTTTAAAAGAAATAAGTTCGTCGCCATATTTAAACGTTATTTTACAATACATCATACATTTTCAATAGCTTCGAAATACGCAGATATGTAATAATATACTATATACTCTTAAAGAAATAAGTTCGTCGCCATATTTAAACGTTATTTTACAATACATCATACATTTTCAATAGCTTCGAAATACGCAGATATGTAATAATATACTATATACTCTTGTAGGTTATTCAACGTATCTATAGTAAACTCTTATGATTAATAATAATCTGTAACCTTATTGTTTTTTATTACATCACAGGTTAGAGCATACGAATATAATTTAGGTTAGATTAGGTTAGAGCCTACGAATACATTTTTAGGGCAGAAGGTAGGGAGCAGAGTAAGTACAAAACAACATACTTTCATACAAGAACGTTTATTGATACGAGTAGTTTGACGCTACTTAAAACATAATACATAACTTATATATATAATATCTATTAAAATAGTACATTTCGTATACACTAATAATGGTACTACATACCCAACTATAAAGTAAACATGGTAAGTATAACAGCAGTTTATAAGAATAGATAGTAAATATAACTATATCTAATTATTTTATAAAATACTATGTTAACTAAGAGGTTATATACAGAATATATACGCCTGTATTCGACCTCTAGAGGGTTCATAAGACTAGACTAGACCAGACCAGACCACACCAGACCAGACTAGAGCAGACCAGACTAGAGCAGACCAGACCAGACCATACTAGACCAGACCAGACCAGACCAGACCAGACCATACCAGGCCAGACCAGACCAGACCATAACATACCAGACCAGACCAGACTATAGATGATAGATAGTAAAATCATGAACAATTATACCACCTGTAATATAATAGATCTTACTTGATATTTTAAAATTAGTGGCTGAATCTAATTATTACAGAAATTCAATTGTAGAAACTGAAGATGTAATCTTTAAAACATCTAAAGTTAGAAGTTTTTAGTAGTCAGGTCAGATTAATAGAGGGTGTTATAATGAAATCGTTTTTTTTTTTTAGAAACTATTTGTTTTGTAAGATTGGCGCCGTAAAGAAAAAACAACATAGCTGTAAAGACTAGACTAGACTAGACCAGACCAGACCAGACCAGACCAGACCAGACCAGACCAGACCAGACCAGACCAGACCAGACCAGACCAGACCAGACCAGACCAGACCAGACCAGACCAGACCAGACCAGACCAGACCAGACCAGACCAGACCAGACCAGACCAGACCAGACCAGACCAGACCAGACCAGACCAGACCAGACCAGACCAGACCAGACCAGACCAGACCAGACCAGACCAGACCAGACCAGACCAGACCAGACCAGACCAGACCAGACCAGACCAGACCAGACCAGACCAGACCAGACCAGACCAGACCAGACCAGACCAGACCAGACCAGACCAGACCAGACCAGACCAGACCAGACCAGACCAGACCAGACCAGACCAGACCAGACCAGACCAGACCAGACCAGACCAGACCAGACCAGACCAGACCAGACCAGACCAGACCAGACCAGACCAGACCAGACCAGACCAGACCAGACCAGACCAGACCAGACCAGACCAGACCAGACCAGACCAGACCAGACCAGACCAGACCAGACCAGACCAGACCAGACCAGACCAGACCAGACCAGACCAGACCAGACCAGACCAGACCAGACCAGACCAGACCAGACCAGACCAGACCAGACCAGACCAGACCAGACCAGACCAGACCAGACCAGACCAGACCAGACCAGACCAGACCAGACCAGACCAGACCAGACCAGACCAGACCAGACCAGACCAGACCAGACCAGACCAGACCAGACCAGACCAGACCAGACCAGACCAGACCAGACCAGACCAGACCAGACCAGACCAGACCAGACCAGACCAGACCAGACCATACCAGACCAGACTAGACTAGACTATAGATGATAGACAGTAAAATCATGAACAATTATACCACCTGTAATATAATAGAGCTTACTTGATATTTTAAAATTAGTGGCTGAATCTAATTATTACAGAAATTCAATTGTAGAAACTGAAGATGTAATCTTTAAAACATCTAAAGTTAGAAGTTTTTAGTAGTCAGGTCAGATTAATAGAGGGTGTTATAACCAAATCGTTTTTTTTTTAGAAACTATTTGTTTTGTAAGATTGGCGCCGTAAAGAAAAACAACATAGCTGTAGTCTTGATTTTGAAATTGAGATAGCTCGGAACAAAACGATGAATACATAGTTTAGAAGTTTATTTCAAAATTCTGTGATAAAAACATTAATTCTTCTTTACTTTACTTTAAAACCCAAGATTGCATGATAAATCAATATAATATTAATATAAATGATTAAATTAAATGAAGCAATCTAGGTTAGACTCCCAAAAATTATATTAAGGTTATAGATTTTAGACTCCGGTTGTTGCAAAGATTCAAGAATCTCTATTAAGATTAGTTCATAAAACATTTATTAGGTTAGAGCATGTAGCTACTTACAAAAAAAATCTCTATTAAGATTAGTTCATAAAATATTTATTAGGTTAGACCAATGTAGTTACTTACAAAATCGTCATTAACATTCGAAAAACTTACATATAATATTAGTTGGGTTACAGTCTACGAATATATTTTAGGTTAGATTTAGGTCGCGCGCGACCTAAATCTAACCTAAGTCTGGTCTAGTCTGGTCTGGTATGGTCTGGTCTGGTCTGGTCTGGTCTGGTCTGGTCTGGTATGGTCTGGTCTGGTCTGGTCTGGTCTGGTCTGGTCTGGTCTGGTCTGGTCTGGTCTGGTCTGGTCTGGTCTGGTCTGGTCTGGTCTGGTCTGGTCTGGTCTGGTCTGGTCTGGTCTGGTCTGGTCTGGTCTGGTCTGGTCTGGTCTGGTCTGGTCTGGTCTGGTCTGGTCTGGTCTGGTCTGGTCTGGTCTGGTCTGGTCTGGTCTGGTCTGGTCTGGTCTGGTCTGGTCTGGTCTGGTCTGGTCTGGTCTGGTCTGGTCTGGTCTGGTCTGGTCTGGTCTGGTCTGGTCTGGTCTGGTCTAGTCTAGTCTTTACAGCTATGTTGTTTTTTTTCTTTACGGCGCCAATCTTACAAAACAAATAGTTTCTAAAAAAAAAAACGATTTCATTATAACACCCTCTATTAATCTGACCTGACTACTAAAAACTTCTAACTTTAGATGTTTTAAAGATTACATCTTCAGTTTCTACAATTGAATTTCTGTAATAATTAGATTCAGCCACTAATTTTAAAATATCAAGTAAGATCTATTATATTACAGGTGGTATAATTGTTCATGATTTTACTATCTATCATCTATAGTCTGGTCTGGTCTGGTATGTTATGGTCTGGTCTGGTCTGGCCTGGTATGGTCTGGTCTGGTCTGGTCTGGTCTGGTCTAGTATGGTCTGGTCTGGTCTGCTCTAGTCTGGTCTGGTGTGGTCTGGTCTGGTCTAGTCTAGTCTTATGAACCCTCTAGAGGTCGAATACAGGCGTATATATTCTGTATATAACCTCTTAGTTAACATAGTATTTTATAAAATAATTAGATATAGTTATATTTACTATCTATTCTTATAAACAGCTGTTATACTTACCATGTTTACTTTATAGTTGGGTATGTAGTACCATTATTAGTGTATACGAAATGTACTATTTTAATAGATATTATATATATAAGTTATGTATTATGTTTTAAGTAGCGTCAAACTACTCGTATCAATAAACGTTCTTGTATGAAAGTATGTTGTTTTGTACTTACTCTGCTCCCTACCTTCTGCCCTAAAAATGTATTCGTAGGCTCTAACCTAATCTAACCTAAATTATATTCGTATGCTCTAACCTGTGATGTAATAAAAAACAATAAGGTTACAGATTATTATTAATCATAAGAGTTTACTATAGATACGTCGAATAACCTACAAGAGTATATAGTATATTATTACATATCTGCGTATTTCGAAGCTATTGAAAATGTATGATGTATTGTAAAATAACGTTTAAATATGGCGACGAACTTATTTCTTTAAGAGTATATAGTATATTATTACATATCTGCGTATTTCGAAGCTATTGAAAATGTATGATGTATTGTAAAATAACGTTTAAATATGGCGACGAACTTATTTCTTTTAAACTGACGACAACTCATCATACAAAACATACTGTATTTATGTATTCCCTTTCTCTGCTGATATGTTTTCTACAGTGTGTTTTTAAATATTATACCCCGTTCTCTCAAGAATGCATAAAATTTTCGAAATATCTGTTTATTATTTTACTTAGCACATATAACCTACTAAGTATGTCCTAATGGTAAAACTGTAATCGACGAGATCTAATATCATAGTAATATTATAACAGATTAGGTGACCTAACAAACTCTTTAAACAAATGTTTATTTACATGTATGAGATAGTATTTAACATAATGTCCTTACATACTGGGTTACGATAGAGACGGATAATCATACGAGCTGCTGAAATGTATGATATATTGTAAAATAACGTTTAAATAAGAGTTTACTTTAGATGCTACGAATATCTATATGGTGTATAAACAATAAGAACGTATATGTAGAAATCGCTTACAAGGGTAGTAGATATAACGAAAAGGGTTAAAATCTGTTCAAAATTACATTACGTCTAGAAAACTAGAAATTAGATAATTGTAGCATACGCATGTTAAATGTACCTATTCTTCACCTCGTCTGTAGCAGATATAATGAAAAAAGGATAAAAATCTGTAGTATAGGGTTTATGCTTATACTCAGGCTCGCAATCATATGTAGCGTATCTAAGCTTACATAGTATAATTATTTTCTCAACGTAGGATAGAACAACCGATTGCTCTGGTCGATCAGTATAAATAGACGGATAGTGTTCCTGTTCCTTCATTAGTCGAGATGGAGCAGCGTAAGAAGAAGAATGGCTCTGGTCGACAGGATTGCAAAATACAGTGTCCGGTTTGCTTCAAGTCTTTCGCGAGGCCATTCACCTGCAAGAGACACGTAAAAACCATACACGATTCAAACAGAATCTGCTGTTCTAGCTGTGTCAAAACTTTTTCAAGCTCTGACAGCTTAAAAGACATACGAAAAGCGTTCAAAATCAATCAAAGTCCAGTGTTCTAATTGCTTCAAATATCTTTCACGCATCGACAGCTATAAAAGGCATTTAAAAACGTACATAATAACGCAGATGTTGTAAAGACGGCTCTGGTAAAGGAAGAAAATGGACCTATTGATATCGATGAGACAGAAGAAGAAAAAGATATGACTTCAGCCATGCATTTGGGGTATTGATGAATGTGGTTCCTCGTTTACCAACTATGATAGTAACGAAGAGTTGAACAAGGAAAGGGCTACCGGTACAGTTCCAATGAGTCAGTCGTCGGACTTTATACGTATTAGTATTGCTGCGAGGGCATACGACGACTCAGAGACCCGTAGAACTACAACAGTCGTCATAGAAAACAACTTATGATCTATATTCTTGTATTATGTTATGTATACTAAATAAATGTTTGTAAAATAACTTTATATGTTTTATTTATCACGCCCATACTCTGATTTCTTGTCTAACAGGGTGGACTCAGCCATTTTTGTTTCAAGACTGTTTCTAGTCTAAGGATGTATAGCCCCAGGGTTAATTAATTGAGTTTGACCTGTAGAGCATATTATGTTAGCGTTCAGTTAGTATGGTATCCCTAATTGTTATTTACGCCAAACCTGACTACATGTATTGTTAAAGTAAAATTTAGAGGTAATATACAGGAATATATGCGACTGTATCCGATCTCTAAAATATAAGCCTTTTAAGTCTTTTAAATATTACTTTGTAGAGCTATGTTCAACAGGTATGCGCTAAATATGTTAATGTCAGCATTGTACATAAAATATATATATATAGGTCATTTGTTGCACGGAAAATTAAACTTCTCTGTAACGTATATCCTATATTACTTTGTACAACTGCGTTCATCAGGTATGCAATCAGTAGTAGAGTATCATACGTACCTGGTATAATATAACGCTTATCAGTAGGTCCCTCGTTAGGAATTTTAAAATAACGAAATTTTTATTGAATCAGCTAAATAGATAGTGTACTTATAAGTGAATCTCTAAATAACGAATGCGTTAACAGAACTCCTGCGTTAATATACATAACGTTTCATCGTGTTTTTTCAAAACACATTTCATTGTAAAAGAATAATTTCATTGTAAAAGAATAAGAATAATTTCAATTTTATTTATCAGGCGATATACATTATATTATTTTCATATATTAGTATGCAAATTTATCGTTTCAATAAAAGTAAAATATTTATCTGATTTATTTCTCCAGGTTAAGTTTTCAGGGTTCTCATAACTGTAAATTTTGCAAGTGGTAACTACCCCGTGTTTCAAAGTTATAAAGACCTAAACATATGTTATAGACTTATATTTCGAAGGTATCGAAAATGAGATTATTGTGTAATCAAATGTTTTAATTTTTTTTTTTTATGTAAATTAAATAATCATTAGGGTTTTTCTGAAGAAGGTTTTCCTGAAAAATGCTATATAAAGTCAACCTAATTATGATTAAATGAGAAAACCTATTATTAAGCTGTTCAAAATTCGAATGTCTAGAAAAAATGGGTAGCTCTTACTGAATATACGAAGAATACGTTTTAGATATGTATTGAGATACATAACATTTCTGTCATATATGAATTTGTATACATCGATCTAGATCCTGCTACCGTATATGTTTAACATACTATTAAATTTAAAATAGTAATCTGCTGTTCAGCTTGATTTAATTTTCGTAAATGTCTAAATATTACAAACATACAAACAAAATAGACTTAAGTAAGAAACAAAACGTATACATTACATATCTAAAATTGTACAACATATTGATAGGGTAGGTGAATTGCAGGCATTTAGCAGGCCCGTGTTTCTAACTGCTGATCTATAGGCTAGAAAAATCATAAAAGTATTAGGCAATGTTCATTGAATAGACTCCCTGCTTCATTTCATAACTTATTTGTTTTAATAAATAGACATTAGTCAAACGATGGATATACTCATGTCTTTACCTTCAATATATAATCTATTTATTTATGATATCTTGTTGATGTGTTGTGATCTTGATTGACTGTAATCTTTTTCCTGTAAGATGCTATAAAAGCCGTAATTAATATTTCTTAATATATAGTTTAGTTTAATCCGTGTACGTATTTTATTCTTGCATTTTTTTATTTCACAATGTATAACTATATACAATTTATTTTAAAACCGTTTTTCTGAAATTTCTAGATTTTAATACAAACAAAATTGATTTAGGCTTCAGGAAATATCCAAACAGATTTACTCAGAATTTACGGTTGTTATTAAATAAAAATTAGCCGTCGGCAACTTTTAAAATATTTCGATTAAACCAATAGTCTTTCATGTTTGAATTTTAACTTTCTACACCCGCTAATTGGAAATTCATTAGCAATGGTGAAATCATCGTTTACAATCAAGACGTCATGTTTTTACCTTACCGATCTCATTTAATGACTCATGATAATAATCATAATTGGCTTATAATTTTTGAATCCTAAAGATTTAATATTATTAATGTACAATATTTATAAATATTTTCCGGGAATTATTTTTAAATAAATTGGATTTAATCAAATATACGTGAAAGCATTTTTAGAAATAACTCGTATGCAGTAATTTAAAAGACAAGCTCCGTGGTCTCGGGGTTAAGCTATGGACATTTTGTTATCGCTTAAACTTATAACTAAAACACGTCTTTGCTAATGATTTTGTTGAGATAATGGATATCATATCTGATAATATGAAATTACTAACATGTATTATGTTATGAGTACGTGGTCGCTAGTCAACAATTTTTTTATATACAATTTTACAAAACGTCAGTAAAAGTTTAATTAATGAAAGTCTTAGGCATTGAGATCAAGATTGAAACATATTTGGCTGTAAAAGATCTAATGATTCTTTAATTGAATTTTTAACTTGCATAATTACATAATAACAAATTCCAATCATTTTGTTATCGCTTAAACTTATAACTAAAACACGTATAATGATTCGCATTTATTTAAGCGCGTTTTGTTTATTTTGTATTTATTTGAAAGCAGTTACGTTTAGAATTGAAATGTTTTTTTTAAATAAATTTCTTGATATTAATAATTTAGTTCTGAGTTATTTTTATTTTAATAAATTAATTTAGTAATAATAATGTATCACGTTTAGATTTATACCTAAAATTAATTGTATTATATTATGAGTACGTGGTCGCTAGTCAACAATTTTTTTTATAACCAGTTTACAGTGCTTTAATAGATTACCTCGTTGGTGTAGTGGATGCATTGGCTGGCTACCATTCGAGCGGTCCCCGGTTCAAACCCTGTTGGCTCCATTGGTTTTGTAAAAAAAAGTATAGCGGGTTGCCTATCTACAAGCGTATAGAAATCTACTATACCGATCATATGACGTCACCGATAGATGGCATTAGCAGCGCTAGGAATTCAAATCTTTCAGCGGGAAATGATGACAAGTTGGAAATGAGGAGAGAGAGGGAGATGAGAGATGAGATATGCAGATGATCCCGCGAGATAAAAAAAATGATCCGCTAATGACCCCGCGAATTAAATTACTAAAAATTCAAATCCAAGGGCGGGAAAACCAACATGACAGATTCAAAATGACAGATACAAAATGGCGGATATGTAAATGACAGATTCAAAATTGACAGATTCAAAATGACATTTCAAAATGGCGATTCAAAATGGCGATTCAAAATGGCGATTCAAAATGGCGATTCAAAATGGCGATCCAAAATGGCGATCCAAAATGGCGTTTCAAAATGGCTATTCAAAATGGCGATTCAAAATGGCGATTCAAAATGGCTATTCAAAATGGCGATCCAAAATGGCTATTCAAAATGGCGATCCAAAATGGCGATTCAAAATGGCTATTCAAAATGGCTATTCAAAATGGCGATTCAAAATAGTAGGCGTGTCGTCCAAGATGGCGTCGACCAATCAGAAGCAAGGGGAGAAGCCATGCCATTGGCATGCCAAGTGGCATGTCAATTTCCGTCTGCCTAAAGTGGCCCATTACCTACTTATTATTTTTTGGTATGTCAGAAATTAAATAAAAAGTAAAACAATCACCTACTTCAATAGGATTTAAAAATTGCAGCCCAAAGAAATATTTTAAAGTTTTTCCGACATCAGTATTATTTTTGTAATCATCGCTTAATCCTAAAGACAAAATTTTTCTATACCATGCCTGCGACAAATGAAACCTACATCCTATAATATTAACATCTTTCCATATTTGATTAACAGCATTATGAATCCCTAATTCAAAGTCAATAACAACATTTTTTGGAAGAAACGTTAAGTTATTTTCATTACATTTATCCGTCAGTAAATTTAATAGAGTTGTATATACAGTTTGGTTTTTGCCAGGCAGCAAACAGAAAATTAGAGGTATGTAATGCCCTTGCCTGAAACCGTGAATAGTAAAAAATTGTGTGAAGAATTTTGTACAAAAGTCAAACGTGCCATCCATATAAATGGTTTCAACAGAACATAAAAAGTGCAAGTTGGTAAAACATGTAAAAATAATAATTTTATTATGGACATCATTTACCAGTAAAAATGGCTCTCCTTTGTTCGTTTTTGGAGCGACATTTTCCAAAGATAAAAAGACTTCTTTCTGATCCTTTGGAAGAGGAGGAAGTTGAGTTCTTCTGGACATGTAGATGTTATGTCGAATAAGCTCCAGGTCATGAGTAGTAATGGTTTCAAATGGACTATTTGCTCGAAGTTCTCCATGTATCAGTTTTGCAGGTTTCTCGTATAAATCCGTTGAAGCTTTTCGTTTAACACTGTTGCTTATTATTTGTCGTTGAAGATGCTCGTCGTAGGGATGATTGTGATTCAAATCTGAATCAAGAATAACACTGTGGTCACCAGCGGGTGTGTATAATTTTGCCGGACACTTAGATTTTTTATTTACACATCTCCAACGCACAGTCTTGTCTTTTAGAATATTTGCGACACAAAACTTAAATTTATTAACTGATAGCAATTCTTTGCCCTTTTCACTATACATTTTTGTCACTTCCATAATTCACAAATTTCTGACTGAAGGTTTCAGAATAATATAACAAAATTTGCTAAAAGTTTACATTTATAAGCCCTTATCCCCGCTACAGTCTCAAGATATTTTCAAAGTCAACTGGTAATTCCGTCCTAATTGCTTTTAAAAATAAATATTATTGGCCGAATCTATAAATGCATAATCAGGGAGGAGCAATGCACATTAGGGAAATTCGAAATTAGAAAGTGTCATTAGCAGTGCACCTAATCCCTACGTCGGACCGCTCTGGCCCAACTAAAGGGTAGAATTATAACCTCTCCCGTTGCGCTGGCCCAACTATACAGCGCCCAAACAAACAACAGTGGCAGGTAAGAGGTTTTTTAGCATTATCTCATAAAACACATACATAACACTTCTTGCAGGTAATTCATGGCGAAGTGTATAAAGTCATCAAAGAATACTGTAACGTTCTTTTTAAAATAATAATCAAAATGCTGTTTAAATCGTCTATTAATAAAGAAAAGAATATTTACAATGCACTTAATTAAAAACACTATAACTAAAAACTATTTAACAAACTATTTTAAATGCTAGGTATTTACAGATTTATTTAAGGACTTATTTATATAAAAACTATTTATGCATTAACTAATTATTCACAATTTATTTATTCAGAGTACATGTCAACATGACGCCGGTTAAACATTAACTAACTCCCTTCTACTCGCGACTCAATTTATATCTATACGATGACTAATACATCTAGAATATTCGATGGCGTGATGATGAGTCATACACGCAGCTGTCGGTGACGTCAATGAAGCGTGTCGATGAGTCATACTTGCACGTGTTGATTGATGAGTCATACAGTTGATGAGACTGCCCACCTCTTCAAGTCTGTTCTGTCCCAGAACAGGTTTTATTATCTGGTTTCTGTAGAAAGGGTCGTGACGGTATCGACAGTCTTCACCTCGACTACATGTTCCATTACGGTAGAAATAACAGTCTACACTCTTTGTTGGCCTTGATGCGGGCTGGGGATCGAAGCTACAGACTAATATCTTCACATCCGTATCTCTAAAAATAACTTCCAGCAGGTTTCGAACGATTCTCCAATCCAACTGGTCCCGCCCACAGCCGAGTTTGGGAACTGCCAATTTGTTAATACCCCTGGTAAGCAACTCGGTCCTCAAATCCCATAATGCCCTCCACAAGTCGGCGTAACTCGGTTTCTGGTAGTAAAACTGCCTGATCTCGAAGTTCATCCAGCATTTATTTCTAAACACTACTGCGATCCCCCTGGACATGCGGAGATCTTCGGAGACACAGTGGGCAATGGAATAATCACCAGGGACCCGGAAGAGGTCTTGTTGCATCTCGGTCGTGACTCCGAATCGGGCTTTTCTAGTTCCGGAAAACGCAGCCATAAATTCTCTAAAGGTTGGCTGATCATCTTCAGGCCTTACGGTATTGACAGCCACCTCAGCATAATCTTCTCGATACGGGACTACGTTATTATTTCCCTCATAGTGCGCCATACGATTGGAGTGTACCACCTTTGGTTTCCCACTTGGCAATTTCTGGATGCGATAAATCAAGTCATTTATTCGTTTCTTCACCAGGTATGGGCCCTCCCAATTCCGCTGTACCTTTGGAGAATAGCCACGACATCTTTGCGGGTTGTATAATCAGACAAGCTCTCCAGGTTGAAACCCTCCTTCTTGGGCTCTTACATCGTACGTAGCCTTCATCCGGTCACTCGCGATTCGACTATTGTTTCGGGTTCGGCAGTGAATATCCTCCAGCTTCTTCTTTAAGTTGATGACATAATCATTCCCGGCTACCTCCTGCTCTATAGGTGGGGATCCAAATTCCAGATCACACGGTAACCGTAACTCGCGTCCAAACATCACAGACGCTGGTGACTGACCGGTTGTTTTATGGACAGATGCACGATAAGCCATCAGGAACAGATGCAGGTATTGGTCCCAGTCTCGTTGATGATCGGAGACGACCTTGGCCAAATATTTGCCCATTGTCCGATTCATGTGTTCTGCCATTCCATCGGACTGCGGATGTAACGGTGTGGTCCACTTCTCCAAAGAGTACGGACTCAAAATTGCGGCCTTGATCCGAATGCAGCTCCATGGGCACTCCGAAGCGACTGAAAAACTTTTTGACTAGTACGTCAGCAATAGTCTCGGCTTCCTGGTTTGGTAGGGCATATGCTTCTGGCCATTTGGTAAAATAGTCCATTGCAACTAAGATGTATTTATTCCCATCGTCGGTTTCGGGAAATGGTCCGGCAATATCTATAGTTATTCTTTCCAGAGGACTACCCACATTGTACTGCCTCATAGGTGCTCTTCGTTTCCCCAGGGGTCCGTTACCAGTGGCACAAAGTTCACATTTCCGGCACCACTCTTTCACGTCTTCTCTACAGTTGACCCAATAAAGACGCTCCCTAACTTTCTCCAAAGTCTTTTTCACACCGAAGTGTCCTCCTGAGGCACCGTCATGGAGATGTCGCAATACTGTAGCCACTCGGCTTCTTGGAACCATGAACTGAGACCTAATGGTGGTGCCATCTTCACTCTCCAGTACTCGCTTCAGGAGATCATTTTCCACCTTCAAGGACTCCCATTGGGCCCAATATGCTTTTAGGGTTCTGTTGAAAGGGCTGACAGCTTCCCAGGCAGGCCTTTCTCCCACGCGCTTCCATTCCAGTACCATTTTTAGTTCGGGATCAGCCTCCTGCTGTCGTTGCAATTCTTCCGGCAACCAATTGTCGTTGACGATGGTAGTTCTTAATACTTGGCAAACCCTCTCTTCCAAACGAGAGCAATGACGGCAATCCGTTGGACAAAGTCTTCTTGAAAGAGCATCGGCATTTCGATAACTAGTGCCCGCTCGATGTTCTGTGTCAAAGTCGTATCCTTGTAATCGCTCGATCCACCTTGCGACCTGGCCTTCAGGATTACGGAATTGTAGAAGCCATTTCAACGCTGCATGGTCCGTCCTCAATAAAAACTTCCGTCCGTACAAGTATTTGTAAAAGTGCTCAACGGACTTCACGACAGCCAATAATTATTTTCTGGTCACACAATAATTCCTTTCGGCTTTCGACAAAACCTTACTAAAATAGCCGATGACCTTTTCTTGTCCATCCTGTATCTGAGAAAGTACACCCCCAATGGCCAGGTTACTTGCATCTGTGTCAAGTATGAATTTCCCTTCTGTCCATGGGTAGCTCAATATTGGCGCTGTTGTCAAGGCACGCTTCAACTGTTGGAAAGCTGTTTCGCACTCTCCGCTCCAAACATACTCGAGCCCATCTTCAGTTAACCTTGTCAGGGGCTTCGCTATATTGGCAAACCCAGGAACGACACGCCTGTAGTAAGTACATAACCCAAGAAAACTACGAACTTGGTGTTTATCGTTTGGTGTTGGCCACTCTTGCACTGCACGAATTTTATCGGGGTCGGCTGCCACTCCATTTTGTGATACGACATGCCCGAGATATTTCACCTCCCTTCGGAATATGTGGCACTTTTTCGGGCTCAATTTCAGGTTGGCTGTACGCAGTCTCCGGAACACTTCCTCCAGATTTTTCAGATGTTCACTGAATGATCTTCCCACTACGATCACGTCATCCAGATAGACCAGGCAAGTCTTCCACGACAGCCCCCTCACGATGGTCTCCATTAGACGCTCAAAGGTGGCCGCAGCGTTACACAGACCGAAAGGCATAACCGTAAACTGCCATAATCCGGAACCAATAGTGAATGCGGTCTTCTTCCGGTCTTCAGGTTCCATTTCAACTTGCCAATAACCACTCTTCAAGTCCAAAGTCGAAAACCATCGTGAACCAGACAGGGTATCTAACGTGTCGTCGATGCGAGGTAAGGGATAGCTGTCTTTCTTGGTCACGTTATTGAGCTGCCGATAGTCACACAAAATCTCGTTGACCCGTCCTTCTTACTGACCAGTACCACCGGTGATGCCCATGGACTGCTGGGTGGCTCGATGACCCCTTGTTTTTCCATATCGGTAATAATCTTCTCGGCTTCTGCTCGCCTTGCTAGAGGTAGACGCCTCGGCTGCTGAAGGACAGGCATAGAGTTGCCTGTATTGATTTTATGTTTTACTATATCTGTTCGTCCCTTCTGGCTATCGTCAAGAGCGAAGATATCTTGGTATCGGTGAACCAAACCCTGTACCTCTTTCACTTCCGTTCCATTAAGGTCTTCGCACGAACTAACAACCATACCCACTAATTTTTCACCATGGTTTTTGGGCACTGGTTTTGGATCATCAGCCATACACCTGGCTACTCGGAATACTGACACACACTGTCCCACAAGGGTACTCTTCTTCAATGTCACAGGATCGAGGATCCACATTAACGTTCAAAAGCCTCACCTGTACTGTCTTTCCAACCTTGATCAGCGCTTTTCCCACCAGTATGCCACTATGGATCTTCTTATCACAGACAGTCTCCATCATTCGCACACATCCTACCCGAAGATCTCCATTCAAACCTGCCTCGACAACCATCTCGCTTTGACCCGGCAATATCACATCTTCTATCAGCAAAACCCTTGCAACAGGATCTTCTCGTGGGTGCAACGGAAGTACTTCGTTACCGACCTTCAAAACACCCTCTTTCAAATCCCAAAAACCAAATTTTCTCAGGAGGTCCATTCCCAAGATGAAGTCATCAGTGATATCGGCTACCAGCACCTCATGATCACGTTCTTCACATCCAATGCCAATCTTCATCTTCACCACTCCGCGTGTTGGTATCACTTCACCTGTCGCTGTACGAAGTTGAGTAGTTGTCTACAACAGCTTCATACTTGTTCGTAGAACGTTAGGGCGTATGATGGATTTTGTCGCCCCCGTATCAATGAGTAGTGGAACAATTCGATTCGCAATTTTCCCATCTATGAACAAACTGCTGGTACTATTCCTTGATGTTACGGCATGGACGGTGATCTCTGGGGCATCTTTACTAACAGTCAACGTTCGCCCTCTCTTGCCAACCCCCTTTAACTTTTCCGACGGTTGTACTTCTCTTATTTTGGGACAACGGCGTTCTACATGTCCTTGTTCGCCGCAGTTCCAGCAACGGGGCCCTCGAACTTCTTGATGATTCTTCTTACGGTTCTCTTCCTTCTGAAGAACTCTCATTAATAATTCTTCTAGGCGATCTTTGGAACTGGAACCTTCCTCTTCTTCCGCAACGGTTCGAACTCTCCCGTGGCCTCTGGACGCTTCTTTTGCAGCTTCAAATTCTAAGGCGTGAACAAGCGCATCATCAGTTGATCTTGGTCGTACCAGCCTTAAGGACTGCTGTGTTTCCCCGTCTCTTAACCCATCAATGAAGGTCTGCACAGCGAGTTGTCCCAGAAATGAATCGGGTGCCGTAGGATACGCCAGTCGGACAAGCCGCGCAACATCGGCTTCAAACTCCTGAAGGCTTTCTCCATTCTTCTGGATACGATTCTTCACTTGCGCGTGATACACTTGTTGAAGATGCGCGTCTCCATATCTCATCTCCAATCTAGACACTAACAATTGATAATCATTTTCCTGTCCTGCTGGGATTGTTTGCAGGACGTTCAACGCGTCTCCACGCAAAGCCACAGTTAAAGAAACGGCCTTTTCTTTGTCTGTCCATCCGTTGGCCCAAGCGGCCGCCTCAAATTGTTTGTAGTAGGTGGACCAAGCTATCTTTCCATCGAACGTGGGTGGTTTTACTTTTATCCCTACGGCAGGACCCTTTTCTTCTTTAAATTGCTTCTTTACTTCATTAAACTCAGAAGTTGAAGGAGACCGTAGTTGCCTCATTCTATCTTCCAGCATTTCGGTTATGTCGTCTTTCTTAATTGTTGGTGGTAATTGCATTTGGGCTATTTTCTCTTCTACCATCTTTATTACCCTATCTTGTTCTTCCTCCGCTTCCAACGCTTTGACATTTTCCAGCAATTCTCCTTTAAGCCTTCTAGAACTTTCTTCAGACTTTTCTAATAATTCTCCAAACCTTCTAGAATTCTCTTCGTGTAATTCTTCTTTAAGAATTCTAGTATTTTCAAAAACTTTTTCTTCCAGTGCTTTAGTATTTTCAAGTAATGCTTCTTTAAGCATTTTAGAATTTTCAAAAACTTTTTGTTCCTGCACTTTAGTATTTTCCATTAGCTTTCTAGCATTCTCTTCGGACTTTTCCAGTAGTTCTTCTTTTAACATTCTAACATTTTCTTCGGACTTTCTAGAATTCTCTTCGGCTTTTCTAGAACTTTCCAGTAACTCTTCTTTAATCTTACTTAACAACACATTAGTATCAATTGCGTGTCCAGGTATTTCGAAACGGTAATTTTCAGGATCTTCCTTCTGTTCTAAAAGCCATTCTCTTAGCCGATTTATCAAAACTTCTTTCTTTCCATTACTATCTAAGTCTCTCTCGTCCAATTCCCGTTTTAAATCTATCACTAAGAGATCTTTTAACAATTTCATCGCCATTTTAATTGTTTGTTGAAATTATTTTTAACACTAAAAATTTATTCTCACAGCACTTTATTTATTACGCGATTTTATTTATTTTAAAATTCCACACCTGACAACACTGTAACGTTCTTTTTAAAATAATAATCAAAATGCTGTTTAAATCGTCTATTAATAAAGAAAAGAATATTTACAATCCACTTAATTAAAATAGTATATTACATTACTAGTGTGGAAAGTGAAACTTTTCGTACGCACGAGTGTGAATTGACGCACGAGGCGTAAGCCGAGTGCGGAAATCACACGAGTGCAGAAAAGTTACTTTCCAACGTGTAATGTACAATATTTTTCCTACGACCCCCCAAATTTCAAATGTTTAAAAAATTTTGATTTTTTTAAATTTTCAAGAATATAATTTTTGAAGATTTTAAAGCAAAATTTTTATGGTTAGGTTTAACAGAGAAAATCACACTTAAAGCTAATTTTCTTAAGCCATTTATTTTTAGGATATAAAGTTTATTTATTTATTTATTTATTTTTGGGCGAGGAATCAGGACGGCGGAGCATCCTTCGTACCTCATGGCACCGATTGCTATGATCATTTGCCTGACCCTACTAGAATTTAGCCGAATCTGGGGGAATTCCACCCCCAGTAGGGATCTTTATCGTGCCAAACAGCGCATTGGCACGGGACCTACAGTTTTACTTCCTATACGAAAAGAAGGCATGTTTTAAATTTTTCTCCGCTATGAAAAATTACCAGCTCGGCCGGGGATCGAACCTGCGATCTTTGGATTATGAAGCAAACATGCAAACCACTAATCCACCGAGACTGGCTATGGATATAAAGTTTAATTTTTTAAACAATTTAGTTTCACAATATGACTAATTATAACGAAATTTCTATCAAAAAAATTTCCAGAAAAATAAAATTAAGTTATCTTGACAACTTAATTTTATTTTTCTGGAGCTGAATTATGACAATTGTTAAAGTGAATGGGTGTTTGTTAACATTTTATTTAATAGATTATTTTACTAAATATAAATTTCAATTTTAAAAACTCATATATTCATAACTTATTTAAACATAGTATAAAATTAAACCTTGGGTTTAGCAGCAAAATTAATTAAATGAATTACTATTGCAATTTATAATATAATAATTTCAGAGGCACATAATTTATTTTTTATTTATATTTAATAACTAGGATAATGTGCCCTACGGGCCTAAGCACTTAAGTATGATAGAAATAGCATTTATCGATTTTTTTTAAAGTAGGTCAGTATTTACATGACCTACATAAATCTCCAATCGATTCCCTATCGATAGAGCACATATTAGTACCAAATAGCACTAAATAGTACGATAGAATCAGCATTTATCGATTTTTTAAAACATAACCTAATTTAAAAAATTTTTAAAACATAACCTAATTTAAAAAATTTTATAAATTTGCAAAACACTATAACTAAAAACTATTTTTCCTACGACCCCATACGAAAGTGAACAATAGCAAACGCTACCGATATTAAGAAAGTGAGTCATATAACACGCGTATGTTAGGAACATAACACACGTGTGTGTTATGAAAATACGTCACGCTAAGCAATATCTAGAAATCCATGAATTTTGTTTACATTAAAATGATGACATTAATGTTTAATCCAATTTTGAGAAGCATTTTAACCATTATGTATCTATTCTTGTCTTATAAATATATAACTTTAATTAATGTTTAATTAGTTATTTTAGCTATCAAAAAGAAATATCTAATAGATTACACCTAACGTAACCTCACTATAATACATGAAAATTATTGAAGCAAGTTTGCCAAGATTAAAATCAGCGATGCCAAATGGGAGAAAAATAAGAGTAATAATGTCAAATAATTTAGTTAGGCAACCTCTTTCACACCTGGCATTGTGTTATTAGTTGAAGTTATATTTGTTAATTATGGAGATATTATTAAATATAAATAAAAAATAAATTATGTGCCTCTGAGATTATTATATTATAAATTGTAATAGTAATTCATTTAATTAATTTTGCTGCTAAACCCAAGGTTTAATTTTATACTATGTTTAAATAAGTTATGAATATATGAGTTTTTAAAATTGAAATTTATATTTAGTAAAATAATCTATTAAATAAAATGTTAACAAACACCCATTCACTTTAACAATTGTCATAATTCAGCTCCAGAAAAATAAAATTAAGTTGTCAAGATAACTTAATTTTATTTTTCTGGAAATGTTTTGATAGAAATTTCGTTATAATTATTCATATTGTGAAACTAAATTGTTTAAGAAATTAAACTTTATATCCTAAAAATAAATGGCTTAAGAAAATTAGCTTTAAGTGTGATTTTCTCTGTTAAACCTAACCATAAAAATTTTGCTTTAAAATCTTCAAAAATTATATATTCTTGAAAATTTTAAAAAATCAAAATTTTTTAAACATTTGAAATTTGGGGGGTCGTAGGAAAGATAAGGTACATTACACGTTGGAAAGTAACTTTTCTGCACTCGTGTGATTTCCGCACTCGGCTTACGCCTCGTGCGTCAATTCACACTCGTGCGTACGAAAAGTTTCACTTTCCACACTAGTAATGTAATATACTATTTTAATTAAGTGGATTGTAAATATTCTTTTCTTTATTAATAGACGATTTAAACAGCATTTTGATTATTATTTTAAAAAGAACGTTACAGTGTTGTCAGGTGTGGAATTTTAAAATAAATAAAATCGCGTAATAAATAAAGTGCTGTGAGAATAAATTTTTAGTGTTAAAAATAATTTCAACAAACAATTAAAATGGTGATGAAATTGTTAAAAGATCTCTTAGTGATAGATTTAAAACGGGAATTGGACGAGAGAGACTTCAATTCATCTCTCGTCAATTCACACTCGTGCGTACGAAAAGTTTCACTTTCCACACTAGTAATGTAATATACTATAACAAACTATTTTAAATGCTAGGTATTTACAGATTTATTTAAGGATTTATTTATATAAAAACTATTTATGTATTAACTAATTATTCACAATTTATTTATTCAGAGTACATGTCAACATGACGCCGGTTAAACATTAACTAACTCCCTTCTACTCGCGATCTCAATTTATATTTATACGATGACTAATACATTTAGAATATTCGATGGCGTGATGATGAGTCATACATGCAGCTGTTGATTGATGAGTCATACAGTTGATGATTCATAAATCTAGAATGTTTGATGACGTCATAAGTGGGTTTATTATTCGTTACAATACGTATATAAAAAAAAACAGGCAAGCTTTCGTCACTGAAAAACAATAGAGTGAAAAAAGTTTATTGATTTTATTGACTCCGACACAAGTTATAAAATTGTGCATCAGTACTTTTTTAAAAATGAAATGGCTACAATTGACAAAATATTACGTGATGTTAATGCCGACGAAGATTTACCCAATTTTAGACAAACATTTTAAAACTACTGAAGATTATTTGATTTGGATTTTCGATAAGGTCTCGAAACAAATACAATACATATGCTATTGATGAGATGGCGAAAAGCACAAAACAATTGCCATTCACTCTTTTGATGCGAAGGTCACTTTTACGTCCAAATTGAATAATAATAACGATTTTAGTGACATGTCTTGTTAATTTACAATGTAATTTTCTTATTTGTAATTTGTCTAAATGAATAAACTTCTAGGAAATATTAAAAATGAAAGAACTTTAAAATGCATTTTAAGTTAATTCGGCTTTAGTCTATTCATAAACGAGTTGATTAAAGGAACATATTTATGTAATGTATAACCACTCAGATAGGTTAGGTAAAAAGTGCGTCCTATGCCGAAATTACATGAAGGATTATTATTTAAACCCTTTCACTTCGGACCGGATAGTTACCAATCCTTGGTAATCAGATTATGCCTGTTGGTTTACTGTTATGCGGTCCCTCCTCTCATGCTGATGCTGAACGGGTATTAGTAGGTGTTCAAAGGAAAGTCAAGATTAATTTATGATTCGGAATATAGTGCAGATTAAAAAGAATACTTTTATAGAAAATAAATTGTTTATCTTACATTCACTTTACATACAGCGTCTCCAAAAGTGGTTTACAAGAAAAACTTTTTTATTATTGGTTTTATGACAAAAAGACAATCTTTATAAAAATCTTTGCTTGTCTCAACACCATTAGAAACTATAACAGAATTTCAACACAGCTTATAATAAAGTGGAAAATCTAAGAAAATGCATTATTTTTTAAGGAAAAATTGACAAAGTGCTATATTTTCCTTTAAAATCATGGTGCCATGCTTGAATCAATGAAGTAACGATCAAGTATATCAGTATCAATATTAATAATGTTGAGAAATAGCATTATATGATCTTATTTCATTTTTTATACGATTTATTCATACAAGACAAAGACTGAAGTGGCTAGGACACAAAAAGAATAGAACTAGATGCCTTGATAAGGAAAGTAACTGAATTGAAACAGTCGGTAGACCAAGAGGAAGACCTAAGTCACGATGGGAAGAGCAAGTATTGAAAGATATCACACTTATGGAAATCAAAGATTGGGGAAATATTTTCAAGGACAGGAGAATAATAAATGGTGAAAAATAACAGAAAAGACAAGGACTCACAAAAACCTCTAAGTCATACAGATACAAGAAGGTCAAGCTTCACCGCAAAGAAAGAAAAAGAATCTACTAAGTCCCTAAAGGAGCGGCTACCATCCGAAAGGAATGTCAAGCCTGTACAGGGTGTAAATTAATTGAAGGGTTTAGGGTGAATGGTAGATAGGTGGAATAGAGTAGAACAAATTTTCCTTATAAAGTTTGCTCTTCAAATGAATAATTTTCGAGAAAATGAATTTGAAAGTTTCATTGATTTTCAAGTCCGACCCTGTAACGCTAACCTACATTAATGCGTACAAATGTAATTTAAAAATGTGATACTCTTTTAGAGGTATGTGCCTTTTAAAAATTGTTACTGTATGTCACATAAAAAAAGTAATTTATCCATGTCTGAATATCTTAAACGTAAATAAAGTAGTCAGAAGTTGTTTTTATTATCTTATTACTTGTTTAGAAATATGATCCGTTAATATGAAAGGGATGCGTCATGCAAAACTGTTATTAAATATGCATTTATGTGTTGATATTAACAGATGTTCCATTCTGAATTCTTAAAATTTTGGTTATATTTAATTGATTTTGTTAAAATGACTAATTTTTTATTTCAAATAATAATAATAATTTCTAATATAACTTCCGGGGTCCCACAAGGTCCTCATTTGGGTCCTTTATTGTTTATTTTATACATTAATGATGTCTCTTCTTGATTTAAATTTTCAGATTTTCTACTATATGCTGATGACCTAAAAATCTATGCTGAAATTGCAAGCTTGAGCGATTGTGATAGACTACAATCTCAAATCGATAATTTTGTTAATTATTGTAAAATTAATCGATTGATTTTAAACATCGATAAATGTAGTTTTATAAAGCTTACACGGAATCGCACTTCAATCGAATTCAATTACAATATAAACAATGTAACCAACCTTAAATGAAACAACACAAATTAGGGACTTAGGAGTTATATTAGACAGCAAGTTGCTGTTTGATGCTCGTATAGAAAATATCACACGCAGGGCCTACAGCATGTTAGGTTTTATTACTAGATCCTGTAAAGACTTTCAACACATGCATACATTTCAAATACTTTACTTTGCACTTGTAAGGAGCATTTTAGAATTTGCTTCACCGGTTTGGAATCCTCAATATTATTGTTACATCGAAAGGATTGAAAAAATACAAGCCAGACTTATTAAATATATAAAAAACAAATTTCCTCATAGTCCTTTGAAACTTAGTACTCTACATCAAGAAGGTGTTTAAATGACATGATCACTTTGCACAAAATATTTAATAATGCTATATTGATTGTGAAGATTTACTGTTACGTTTTAACGTAAGGATACCTCAACGTGCGACTAGAAGCTGTCCTGTTTTTTTATAATCCTCTTGTTAGTACTAGCCATGCATCGAATTCTCCAGTTTATCGGTTTTGCAACACCTTTAACCATCTTATTTCAAATAATGAAAATTGTCTAGATCTCTTTGACTACTCTTTGCAGCGTTTTAAGAATTCTTTAATCAAAATTATATATTAATCTCATTTATATTATGTACTTTAGGTAATGTAATTTATATTTTAATTTAAATTTTGGTTTACCTTAACGGTTAGATGTTTAAAAAAATGTTTTAATTTGTAATTACTTAGTGGTAGTTTGTTATAGGGAATGTGTTTTAATACATATTCCTGTTAATTATCCAACTTAAATAAATAAATAAAAACATCTTTTTGCTTGAAATAAACTAAATGAATGATGAGTATAGAGATAATAGCTCCACTAGACACCAGGACTGTCTTCAGTTTGCTTAATTTCCCGGGTGCTCAACAATTTTTAGTGAAAATTTATTTTTGAGATACTGCGGAGTTTTATGCATTTTTTACCTTCTTCCTTTATTAATATGTTACTTATTAAGCCAAACCCTTTATATATAAATATGTACCTTGTATAACTTCTTGGGTTTTTGGTTGTACCTCATATACTAAACCAAAATCCCAAAAATTTTGCAATTATATGTAATTGTTAATTATAATAATACGTGAACAGTAGATTATTAAGGAATAATAATAATTATAGTTAGAAACATTAGAAGTATTATTGTTTAAAGAGTTTCATTAATTTATTTATACACATATACGGCACTCGTAACTTGGAAAATAAATAGACATTTGAGAAACGGAAATTTAAGTTGCAAAAGTATTATTGAAAGCAAATAATACGTATATCAACTAATATTTATTTATTAATTGTTTCTTTTATATGTTTTTAACTTTTGGTATATGCAATTAGTAGATAGGCTAGAACAGTTCTGCGGCAAAATTACGTGTTATTTTAAAGGGGCCTCGATTTTGCATTTCAAGGTCATCCGCGGGCCAGCCAGACTCGTAACCGCGCTCGCGATTAAAAACATCCGCGATCCAATCAAGCGCGCGGCAACGTTGCTAACTTCTCGCTGATGCGTCATGAGTCGACTTAGTAACTATGGAATTTCATCGATAAAAGTAATGTTCTATCAATAATAATAATTTAAGATAATTGATATAATTTTTATTAATAACGAATTAAAAAATTCCTGAAAACATTCGAACATAATTCGACATTAATATACCTATAACGGTCGACAGTTAGAAGGGCACGCGTTTTTCCCATATATTGCCATTAAAACGTATCATTTCATTTTAATTACATAAATCTAAACAATTACATAATATACCATAATTATGGTACCTATATTATGTAATTAATATTATAATTATAATATTTCTTGGGTTTTGTTTGGGGTTTAGGCCACCTGGGTTGTGTGCCACACGATGGGCATGTACGAAGTAAGAGCCATTAATTCTCGACCTGATATAGAAAAAATAAACTTGGTAAAATTTATAACCTACAGAAACACAAAGGCTATTTTTATATAAAGAAATACTTAACCAACCAAAATGTAGCTGTGCTGGAAGTATCAGCTTGATCCAAATAACACTGCTTTAGTTTTTGCCAGCTAGCCCCCAATAAGTCGGAGAGGGGCGGGGTAATACAAAATATAAAAGATAAAAAAACAAGCGCCACTTCGTTTAAAAACAATGCTTATTACTAAAGCTTCAAGCTTATCAGACAAACGAAGAAATAGATCTACTAAAATATAGGCAACTTCCAATATTTTGGTCGTACCGTACATATATACTTACAAATGACGAACTGGAAAGTAATATTAAAATCATACAAATAAATAAATAATAAATAAATAAAACGCACGTAGTGAAATGTAAACGTTCTAAGTAGGGCTTTATTTTACTTGCAACTATTTTCTATTGTGCAGATAAAAAAAATGTAATGTTTCAATGAAAAAAAAAAAGGTGAATGGTGATTTGTATCACAGTTGGTTGTACTTAAAACTACCCTACAACAATTCCACTATTCGAGATCTCGTTTTATCCTTAAAATTAACATGCATGCATAAATTGTAAACACATTGAGTAAATATATACATATACATAAATAAAATGACACATAATACATACAAATTTAGACCAACATCCCACCATTCGCTGATCCACGGCTGTATGTTTAAAGCCTTGCTTAGGGGGTTTTCGTTTCACCCTTCGATATTTGGTTGTTTTTCTCCGACCCGGTATATGTATAGATGTAGGTACGGACACAAAGGGGAAGAACCTTCCAATTAAAATACACGGTCAGACGGGCAGGAACAAGAATACACCAACGAACAACAAAACCCGAAACAAAAAAAAAAAAGACCTACAAAGAAATCACCCTGTATATTGTATTATTTTTAAATATTTGAAGATTTTTACCTTTCTATAAACTGAAAGGTCTTTTACAAAACAATTCCCTCAAGGTGACGGCTAGGGAAATAATATTACCTAAAATAAAAAGATATTTGTGAGATTTAGCTCAACGAGGTTTTAACGAACAGAAGTTACCTAAAATGGTTTGTACCAGAACGTAATCCGTCCAATTTGACGATTGATCGCATATAAATAATCAAGCGATCGTTCTGTTGAATGTGAGATTTATTCCGCTAAAGCGAATTAATATTTAAAACCAATTTCTTGATATCTCATACATCCAACTTCTAGTACCAAAAACCAGCCATTTCGTTACTTCACTCTACTATTGAGCAGGGAGCTCAAACGCGCAGGAGCGACTTCACGATAAACCGAAAGAAAGGGAAAACCAGTGACAACCAAACAACGGAGAAGCTTGGTTTTAAACAGTGACCATCAAACAAATAATGGGTTGTGAATTTCAACGTTATAATTCCCCCCTCAACTCCCAGTCGCGAAAACCCTTTCGCGGCTTAGCATAACCTAGCCTTGCTAAAATCTAACTTGCCCAAAATAAATTGAAAGAACAACCCACCAGGATGAAAAATACCATGACCCAAAAAAAACATGACACCAAAAATGGACACCAAAAGGGCGATCCAAAAAAATCCAAAAAAAACAACAAAGGACAAACACAAATTGGAGGTGGAGGTAAGGAAAGAACAGAGGAACAAAAGTTCCACCCCGAAGCATGAACAATGGTCGGGCAAGCAGGGTTCATTGCAAAGACGCGCTTCACACACGGTACTGGGCACAGTGGTATTCCACGTCGGGAAGGGACCACTGAGCAACTCCCAGTGCCCGAGGCTTGGCAACGACTCACAACAAAACCTACCAGCACGAACCACTGAACATGGCCAGCAAAAAGAACTGAACAGAGAGCCGCCGACATACTCTCTGCTCGCACCCAAGAGAGGGTAGTGTAGAGGAAAAAAGAAGAAAAAGAAAACAGAGTGAAAAAGAAGGGCTCGCCCGGACACATGTGAAGTGGGCAGATGGCAGAGCCACCGAGGAGCACAACTTCACACACGATGCGGGGCACTGCCAGTTCCAACGTCTTGGAGACTGAACAGCGCCAAACCCCCGCATCCGAGGTTCGGAAGCACTACTCAGCAACACTAACCACCCGGACACCACACACGTACCGTTTGAGACAGAGAACAAGAGAAGAAGAAACCGGGGGTTAAAAAGGGATTTCAGCCCAAAGAAACCCAAAAGAACCACGGTCTTGGGGATCCAGCCCAAGCCGTGCTATTGCAAATATGGAGTCAAAATCGGTATAAGAAAGAAGGAGAAGGTAAAAAGGAGAAGAGAAATTGTCAAATCCGGTATACAAAAAAATAGTTTGGCTAAGCCAAAACAAAAGTCGAAATTGCTATATCAAAAATCTTGGTATAAAAGCCAAAAATAGATACCTGCAAAACAAAGATCTATATAAAAACTAATAAGCCTTAACAAGTCGACAGATATTAGGTCGAACTGAGCGTATCACTAAACGCTCCAAATGAGGACAGCCCCAACCATCGCTGAACTCTGTGGAACCCAAACCACCAAATGGTTCCCCCAAAAAAAAAAAACAACCAAATGACCCTAATCTCCGACATGATTCGAAACATACTCTTTCAAATCTTTGGCATGAAATTTACCGGCTTCCCTACCAAGTTCATCAGCTAAAATATAAGTCCAAGGAGACACCTTTTTGTGAATGGTAAAAGGACCAATATAACGAGGAGCAAGTTTATGTGAAAAATATTTACTCGCATCAGAAAGAGCAAAATTTTTCCTTAAAACTTTGTCACCAATAACAAATTGAGTATCTCGCTTACGTAGATCATAGTAACGTTTATTGCGATCAAAAGAAGTTTTTATTTTATTACGCACTACCTCAAAAACTCCCTGCAATTTATCAGGAATAACAGTAGCAGACGAACGATCAACTTGCAGATCTTGAACTTTATCAGATATTTTATGATCAGTGCCTTTTAAAATATGTTCCCTACCAAAAGTTAAGAAATAGGGAGTATAACCAGTAGTTTCGTGACGACCAGTTCTAAGGGCACACCCAATCTTTGTTAATTCATCTGCCCAAGAACGCTGATTCTCTTTAACATAGGAACGAATCATAGTTTTAACATTTCTGTTCGCTCTTTCTGTGGGATTTGATTGCGGGTGATAATGCGCATTAAAACGAATTTTTACTGAATAGTTACTACAAAGAGTGCGAAACTCACGACCAGTAAACTGGGCTCCATTGTCTACCAACACCAATCTAGGTACTCCAAAAACTAAGAAGACTTCATCTTCAATTCTCGAACAAACCATCTTCGCTGAACTATTCCGAAGAGGAAATAGCAAACAAAATTTACTAAAATAGTCCACTATGACTAAGACATATGAATAACCTTTTGTACTCCTCGGGAGAGGACCAATCAAATCTATACTGACCATCTGCCAAGGGCGATCAACAATTGGTTGCGGAACTAACAGTCCAGCAGGAGGTCTTAAATCTGGTTTACATTTTTGACAAATTTGACAAGTTTTAATATATCGAGCTACATCGGCTTGCATTTTTGGCCAATAATATTTGGGAGTTAATCTATGATATGTTTTATATACTCCACCATGACCGGAAGTAGGATGATCATGTGCTTGACGAAGAATAGCAAGTCTATTTTCTTTAGGTACAACAAGTTTCCAAACGGTATCAGAATAATTTTCGGTTTTCATAGATTTATATAAACCTTCATTAGTAATACGCCATTGAGAAAACTTAGCAGGTTTAGCCCGAACCCTATCAACCATACTATTATACCACTTATCGGTTGAAACTATAACAGGCTCATTACCTGACTCAATACTGTCAAGAATCGGTACGGAACGTGATAACGCATCAGGTACCAAATGGTCTTTACCTTTACGATGGACCACCTCAAAGTCATATTCTTGGAGTCTCAAAGACCACCTAGCCAAACGACCTGTCGGGTTTTTTAAATTATGTAACCACACCAAAGAATAGTGATCGGTGATCACCGTGAAACGACGGCCTTCTAAATATGGTCTAAGTTTTTCTACGGCCCATAAAACTCCTAAACATTCCCTCTCAGTCGTAGAATAATTTCGCTCTTGACGAGTGAGAGAACGACTAAGGTAACATATTACACTTTCCTCACCATCAATCTGTTGCGTCAAGACAGCACCTAAACCAAAACCACTACTATCGGTTTGAACAGTAAACGGCAACTCAAAATCTGGACAACGTAAAATAGGTGCCCTAACCAAAGCTTCTTTCAAAGTCCGCAAACTACATTCACACTCAGATGACCAATAAAATTTGACACCTTTCTTAAGAAGGGTTGTCAACGGCTGAATGATATCAGAAAACTGTGGTACAAAACGACGGTACCATGAAGTCAAACCTATCAGACTTCTAACTTCAGTCACATTCCGAGGAGGCTGAATATTCATAATGGCCTGAACTTTCTCAGGATCCACATGAATTCCCTTCTGACTAACTACATAACCTAAGTATCGTAGCTCAGGAACACAAAATTTGCACTTATCCGAACTTAAAGTGATACCAGCCAAAGACAGTCGATTAAAAACCTCTCTTAATATTTCAATATGTTTTTCAAAACTATCTGTAACGATGACTATATCGTCCAGATACACCAAAACATATGGTTCCAAAGATGGACCAAGAACATTATCAATAAACCTTTGCCAAGTTGCAGGGGCATTATGTAACCCAAAAGGCATACGAGTAAACTGGAAAAGGCCACGATTGGGGATTGTAAAAGCCGTATATTTACGGGAATCCTCAGATAAAGGAATTTGCCAATAGGCAGACTTAACATCCAACGATGACAAAAATTTGGCATTTCGAAGTTTATCCAAAGTAGCACTAACATAGGGAATAGGATAAGCATCCTTCTCAGTCACACGATTAAGACG
Organism: Agrypnus murinus; assembly: GCA_929113105.1. Taxonomy (NCBI): domain Eukaryota; kingdom Metazoa; phylum Arthropoda; class Insecta; order Coleoptera; family Elateridae; genus Agrypnus; species Agrypnus murinus. Next base: position 92,817,809 of record OV816027.1, read on the forward strand.
ACGAAAATCTATGCAAAATCTGTAGGTCCCATCTTTCTTTTTGACCATTAGGACTGGGTTGGACCAGCCACTAGAAGACGGTTCAATGACACCTAAGCTCAACATACGATCAAGTTCTTCATCGATAAGACGTTGCATAAACGGACTAACCGGATAATATCTCTGCTTAATCGGTTCAGAATTTGTACGAATAACATGCTCAACCCTAGACGTACAACCTAACATCTCACTTGGAAGTGCTTTAGACTCATTCAAAATTTTCTCTAACTCCAATTTCTGTTCAGAAGTAAGTGTAGAATTACTAAGAGGCATAACCTCAATAGATTCCAGTTCAACAGACGAATTGTCAGAATCTTTTACAAATCGCCAACTGCCTTGTCTCAAATTGGGAACAATACCCATAAGGTTCCAAAAGTCAATACCCAAGATCAAAGTCTGTGGAAGATCCGGAACTACCAAAATAGAAATAATATGCATTCGATCCTGAAGTTGGATCGGTACATCAACTTGACCAATGCTCTTCACAGTTTGACCATTTGCTACACGACAATCAGTCGCTCCAAACTTAGATAAACCAGCACCAAAACCTAAACTACATAAAAACGACCAACCTGGTTTACCAACTATAGTCCGAGAAGCACCGGAATCTAAAAGACCTAACAAATCATGACCCAAAACTTTTATAGACAAATACGGGCGTTCATCTCCTTCGGCATGAGCAAGAATAAAATTTAATAATACAGTGGTTGCTTGAAAAGAAGACTCGGTACTAACACCACCCATTAATGCCGAATTAAAACCGTTTCCCGAATTATTATCCCTAGGAGAACATTTCTTACAAGAAGTCTTAGTGACCCCCATCTCACCACAACCAAAACAACGTTTAATCAAGGGAGAAGAACATGCAGAACGCACGTGTCCTGTTTTCCTACAATTAAAACACAACCGTGACGAAACATCTGAAGCAGCACTACTGGAATTACTAGCAGTCTCAACAAAAGCTAAATCTGGCTCTAAGTCGGTTTTCCTTCTAGTTGGAGGAACATAACTGTCCGCCCTCAACCTTGAAGCTTCAAGCTGCCTACCAAATTGTAGTAAATCAGAGATAGAATTAATTTCTTTAAACGACAAATGAAATTGGTAAAATGGAGCTAAGTTCTTTAACAGTAATCTTAATTTAATCCCTTCAGAAAATTTTGTTGATAATCGGGAAAATAAATTATCCATGGCTACTAAATAAGTCCCTAACGGTTCATTAGGACCTTGAGTCCTCCTACGAATTTCTTCTAAAAGCTTATCATCATAATCTAAAGGGAGATATTCCTCTTTCAAAAGTTTAACCAAAGAATCCCAATCAGATACTTCATTTCTTCTAGACCTATAAAACAAAAGTGCTTGGTCTTTAAAAAGATCCAAAGCAGATGCAAATAACTGGGTCTTTGATACATTCCGAGCAATAGACAACTCATCCACTTGTTGCAAAAAAGCATTTAAAGAAATCTTAGATTCATGACCTGCAAATTTATCAAGTCCCCATTTAAAGACTGGTACAGACTTCGGCTGACCACATTGAGGATCAGGAGCAGCAAGGGTAGAAGAAGCTGCTGGGTTGCCCGCAGGAGAATTAACAATAGCTTCCCCAACGCTTAAACCTAACCCTAACTGAATAGCTACTTCATCAGTTACCTGTGGTACTGAAGCTTTATCGTGAATATCGCTCATTAATCCAAGAATGGATTGAATGAACTCGGCCCGCTTTGATGCAGAAGCCTCATCTTTGGCTTTTATCGCCGCAGCCCTACCTAATAGGTGACTTAACCTACTTTGCAATTTTTTATACGGATTAGAATCCACACTATCATCAAATGACTCCAAAGCCGTATTAAGTTCAATAAGAGCTGTAGAAATAGCATCTGAATCTTCTTCAAAAGTAAACGGATGAGCTGGTAACTCAAGTACGGACTGATCTTGTTCCATTTTCATCAACTGTCGAAGAGACTTTCGCATACTATCAACATTAGAGTCAGGAAGACCTCTAATAGCTAACTCATAAGATAGTTCTGATTTACTTAACCTATCTATATGGATCTTCCGTTCCATAATGAACTAATTAATAATCAAGGCTAACAAAACAAATAACCAATTTTATAATAAGATTAATAATCCATACTAATCAAATAACTTGTAATAAGAATACAACAAATTACAAAATACAATCCTGGAGTTGGTTCTTTATCCTAAATTACTAAATACTTAATCTATCAGGCAAAATATATTCCCCAAAAATATCCTAACATGCAAGAACAACAAATCTTAAGTGGTTTTAACAAAGTGGAATTTTCAACAAAAGGCCTCACGCATGGGCGCTAATTTACTATAACCTACAGAAACACAAAGGCTATTTTTATATAAAGAAATACTTAACCAACCAAAATGTAGCTGTGCTGGAAGTATCAGCTTGATCCAAATAACACTGCTTTAGTTTTTGCCAGCTAGCCCCCAATAAGTCGGAGAGGGGCGGGGTAATACAAAATATAAAAGATAAAAAAACAAGCGCCACTTCGTTTAAAAACAATGCTTATTACTAAAGCTTCAAGCTTATCAGACAAACGAAGAAATAGATCTACTAAAATATAGGCAACTTCCAATATTTTGGTCGTACCGTACATATATACTTACAAATGACGAACTGGAAAGTAATATTAAAATCATACAAATAAATAAATAATAAATAAATAAAACGCACGTAGTGAAATGTAAACGTTCTAAGTAGGGCTTTATTTTACTTGCAACTATTTTCTATTGTGCAGATAAAAAAAATGTAATGTTTCAATGAAAAAAAAAAAGGTGAATGGTGATTTGTATCACAGTTGGTTGTACTTAAAACTACCCTACAACAATTCCACTATTCGAGATCTCGTTTTATCCTTAAAATTAACATGCATGCATAAATTGTAAACACATTGAGTAAATATATACATATACATAAATAAAATGACACATAATACATACAAATTTAGACCAACATCCCACCATTCGCTGATCCACGGCTGTATGTTTAAAGCCTTGCTTAGGGGGTTTTCGTTTCACCCTTCGATATTTGGTTGTTTTTCTCCGACCCGGTATATGTATAGATGTAGGTACGGACACAAAGGGGAAGAACCTTCCAATTAAAATACACGGTCAGACGGGCAGGAACAAGAATACACCAACGAACAACAAAACCCGAAACAAAAAAAAAAAAAGACCTACAAAGAAATCACCCTGTATATTGTATTATTTTTAAATATTTGAAGATTTTTACCTTTCTATAAACTGAAAGGTCTTTTACAAAACAATTCCCTCAAGGTGACGGCTAGGGAAATAATATTACCTAAAATAAAAAGATATTTGTGAGATTTAGCTCAACGAGGTTTTAACGAACAGAAGTTACCTAAAATGGTTTGTACCAGAACGTAATCCGTCCAATTTGACGATTGATCGCATATAAATAATCAAGCGATCGTTCTGTTGAATGTGAGATTTATTCCGCTAAAGCGAATTAATATTTAAAACCAATTTCTTGATATCTCATACATCCAACTTCTAGTACCAAAAACCAGCCATTTCGTTACTTCACTCTACTATTGAGCAGGGAGCTCAAACGCGCAGGAGCGACTTCACGATAAACCGAAAGAAAGGGAAAACCAGTGACAACCAAACAACGGAGAAGCTTGGTTTTAAACAGTGACCATCAAACAAATAATGGGTTGTGAATTTCAACGTTATAAATTATAATAATTTTTATTTTTCAGTATAATCTCCCCTAATGTCAATACACTTATTACAACGCGGAATTAATAATTCAATGCCCTTGTAAAAATAATCTGAAGGTTTTCTTTAAAAAAATTTCAATTACAGCTGCTTATAACTCGTTCTCGTCCTTAAAACGACGTCCCCTAAGGTCTTTCTTTAAATTGGAAAATAAATAATGCTCACTAAGAGCCATATCCGGACTGTACAGTGGTTGATCCAATGCTTCAAAGCCGCATTCGCGTATGGTAGCTTGTGAAATTGTGGCAGTATGAACGGGTGCATTGTCCTGTAATAATCGAACACCTCTTGTCAATTTCCCCCGACATTTTTCTCGAACATTGTTTCTCAATTTATGCAATAAAGACGCATAATAAGTACTGTTTAATTGCGTTCTTTAAAATCAATTTAAAATGCCGTCACAATCCCAGAATATTGTTGCCATAACTTTCTTTGTCCAGTGAACGACTTTCGCCTTTTTGGGACGAGGTTCATCGGGTCGCTGCAATTTCATCGATTCTCTTTTGGATAGAGGATCATAATACAGAATGATTGTTTCATCTCCAGTGACAATGGACACCAAAATCGGCTTTGGGTCGTCTCCACACAAGTTTAAAAAAGAGCGGGCACATTCGACGCGACGTTGACGTCGAACAGCAGAAAGAAGACGCGGTACCCATCTTGCACTAATTGTATTTATACGGTTATACCCAAATGGTCATTGAAGAAGAATTCGACGAACACTTGTTTCCGAAATGTCAGACATCACTGCTAACTCTTTAACTTTCAAACGGCGATCTTCTAATACCATTTCTTCAATGATTGCAACTTTGAGGCGTTACCGCTTCAATTGGCCGACCGGTCCGCTCACCATCTTCAAGAGATTCTTTCCCCAAACGTAAATTTTTTACCACTTTTTTACAGTGGAATATGAAAAAGATAAATCACCATAAACGCAGTATAAACGTTGTTTGATTGGATTAGGAGTGTACCCTTCTTTTGTTAAAAATTTACTGACCGCGCAGTACTCAATTTTCGTTAGCTGCGGCATTTTCTTGCACTCGTCACCATGCTTGAATGGCTACTAAAATCTATTACGCTTCTAGTTGTAATATATCTATTGTAGGCCTCTTACATGTTCAACTATGACGTAACCGAGTTTGAACAAGTTGGAATTTATGGCACTTACCTCGTAAGTGAAAACGCCCTGTGTAATAAATCTACCACATTTTCGTTAGATTTTTCGGGAATACCTTGAATTTATAAATTGTTAAGACGAGAGTACTGTTCTAAATCTTCAATTCTGGTAGATAATTCTGTAACAGTCATTTTGAGTTCAACGTTTTCAGTCTTGATTATATCAATTTCTTTGACTTTATCAGTAAATTAAAAAAGTAAAGTAAAAAAAAACCAGAATTATTAAGCGACGAGGAATTCCTACATTTGGTGCAATTCCAGCTAACGTGATTAGTTGAAAATGATCTTAATTCAGAGGTACTCAGATTAACGCATTTCCCACGATAGTATAGGGCGCATTTGTCGCACACTGAATACTAGGAGATTTGGTGTTGATAATCTTAGAACACAGTGAGCAAGAGCTCGACATTATTATTATAATATTAGTTTTATAAATTAATTTTTAGTAGATTACAAGAATTTAAAAGAAAATTTAAAAACTGATGAATGTCAATAGTATCAATATTTGAAGGCCGTGATAGCAATGCACCCGCTTTAAAAATAAGAGCACAATAATAGTTCTTATAGATCCAGAAAATAACGAAAACGATGATTTTAATAATTGCATTTTAATAAAGTTTAATTAATATATTACAAACTTACAGATTCTATAGTTTATCACGGTTGTTATAAATTATTCATTAATATCTTCTTAACACTTTAATTTTGTAAACAAACCATTTAGTTAACGACAGCACGTCTTACGTTTACCATGCAAAAACCCTTATGATAGAGAAAAGTGATAAAATATTCCTAATTAATATAAAAAGAAATAGAAATTAATGATAACACACTAAATAACTATAACAAGAGGATTTTATAATATTACTAAAACTAATAGCATTGTCAACATATAACATATAACTAAGTCATCTATTCTATTTTCTATACAAAGAAATGATCAATTTAACCGTAAAATTGAATATGTAATCTGATTTTTGACTGCGAAATTCAATTTTGGCACCATAGTGCATTGTGATGTTCAAAGATCATCAGAAAAGTATATAAACCGGATGATTTATTATCGGTAACTGTAGCAGGAGTTCATTCTTTATATTTCTCCCTGATCGACACTAATTCACCATTTCTAAATTCTGGTAAATTCACTTTCCCTCTGTCTGTGTGACACTTCTCTTTCAGTTTAATAGTTTTCAATTTTTGAGAAAAATGTTTAATAACTTTAGGTAATCATAATGCAGTATTAATAGAATTTAAAGATTTGGTTCTTCATTCAAATAAATTTTGAAATGGAGAACCTAAGGTTTCTCTTGGTGTTTTTGTAATGTAAAAATGGTAACTGGATGTCTGAACCTCTGAACTTTGTTAAAATTTGAATATCTAAGTTGTGGTATTTGGCTGTTAATTCCCTAGATGGTTATCATGGAGATTGTTAGAAAATAATGTATTTGGCTTAACATGAGTTTCCTGTAGTAGAAATTTCAATAATATTGCTTGATGCAATACTGCTATATATGTTTAGCTTCTGTGGATTTCGCTAAGTAAGTACATGTGCTGTTTATGTACTTATTTTAATGAATAATAACTCCATTTAACAAAAAATGTCATTTGTACCCCTCGGATTTTAGGCCAATCATATATAATTACATATATTGCATTTAAATTACTTTTAACCACTATGAGTAAACACGTGCTGTTTAAGATAGCTCTCATGTGAACATTTATAACCACAAATTTTACATTCAAATGGCTTTTCGCCACTATGAGTGAATATGTGTTCTCTAAAACAGCTCTTTTGTATACATTTATAACCACATATATTACATTCAAATGACTTTTCTCCAGTATGAGTTGACATGTGTTCTTTAAGAATAGTCTTTCGTATACATTTATAACCACATATATTACATTCAAATGGCTTTTTTCCACTATGAATAAACATATGTTGATTTAGATTACTTTTTTGAGAACATTTATAATCACATATATTACATTCAAATGGCTTTTCACCACTATGAGTTGACATATGTTTTTTAAGATAGCTTTTTTGTGAACATTTATAATTACATATATCACATTCAAATGGCTTTTCTCCACTATGAGTTGACATGTGTTCTTTAAGACTAGTCTTTCGTATACATTTATAACCACATATATTACATTCAAATGGCTTTTTTCCACTATGAATAAACATATGTTGATTTAGACTACTTTTATGTGAACATTTATAATCACATATATTACATTCAAATGGCTTTTCACCACTATGAGTTGACATATGTATTTTAAAATAGCTTCTTTGTGAACATTTATAATTACATATATTACATTCAAATGGCTTTTCACCACTATGAGTTGACATATGTTTTTTTAGATAACGTTTTTGTGAACATTTATAATTACATATATTACATTCAAATGGTTTTTCTTCACTATGAGTTGACATGTGTCGCTTAAGTTTGCTCTTTTGTGAACTTTTGTAATCGCATATATTACATTCAAATGGCTTTTCACCACTATGAGTTGACATATGTATTTTAAGATAGCTTCTTTGTGAACATTTATAATTACACATATTACATTCAAATGGCTTTTCGCCACTATGAGTTGACATATGTTTTTTTAGATAACGTTTTTGTGAACATTTATAATTACATATATTACATTCAAATAGCTTTTCTCCACTATGAGTTGACATGTGTTCTTTAAGACTAGTCTTTCGTATACATTTATAACCACATATATTACATTCAAATGGTTTTTTTCCACTATGAATAGACATATGTTCATTTAGACTACTTTTTTGTGAACATTTATAAACACATATATTACATTTAAATGGCTTTTCTCCAGTATGAGTGGATACATCATCGCTATGAGTCGCCATGTGTTTATTTAGATTACTTTTTTTGAGAACAATTATAATCAAATGGCTTATCACCGTTATGAATAGACTGAGGTGTTTAAGAGGACTGACTACTTTGGTAACATTTATAGTTATATATAGTCGTACATATTACATTTAAGTAGCATTCCACCACTATGAATGATCATGTACCTTTTGAGAAGACTTCTTATTAAACATGCAACTGCAAAATTACCTATAAATTGTTTGCTACTTTTATGAATGAACATTTGTTGCATGGTACATATATCTTTTCTAGAAAAGGTTTTGTTGATACTTGCTGGACATAAAAGTTGCTGACCATATTCATTTCCCTAAGTTGCTAAAATACTGATGTTATCAAATGGTTTCTATTCTTTCTCCATGGATATTTCACTCATCATCTCAATTTTGGAGTTAAAACTTTCCATTATCTGTGAACGTACATTTATGTTGGTTTGTTTTGATTGTTGTTATCTCCTCGTCATTCATTATCATTATCAACTTACAAGTTAAAAATACATGTTTTCAGCGATTATATATTGAGTATAGAAAAATGTTTTCAGTTGTATACAGCATCTAAAATTATGTAATATGTAACTTGAACTTTTCTGGAAAGAAGAAATTTCAAAATAGACATGTATTGGTATACTAGGTGTAATACTACAAACCATTTACCTGATAGCAAAAACATTGATAGTTCCAATACACAAGCTTGTTGATAGTACGAGAATGGTATATGTCCATGCCATTAGTGAGCATCTGTAAGTGGTATCGGTTACTTCAAGCACTAGAAAAGCATCTCAAACACCATTTTCAACAAGTTTTATTTTACATTTTTTAGATATTCTCACACTGTATCAATAATAAGCTACAAACCAGTTGGAATTAATTTTATTGGAATTCAATATATGTTGGCAATATGAAATAGATAAATCCCCTACGGTGGTTGTACAATTTAATGACACCACCCCAGCTATTGACACACTTATTAGATTTTAAAGGATTCTAATAAGAAACTTGTAAAATATGTGGAAACTTTAGCATGGCCAACTGCATCAATAAACCCGGGGGGTTTATATGGCCGTCTCATAAGCGCTAAAATGTTGTTTGGGAGAAGTAGGCCAGGGATCCCCCCCGTGGCGCCGCTTTTCGAGAAACAAGGAACTAAAATATTTGAGTAGGCTGCACATTAATTTTTGATATTTTGAAAAATAGGTAAATCGTGTTTATTATATAAAAATAGAAAATTCCCCTTTTTCAAATTATTACTACGTTCTAGAATTACATCTTTTACGTCTTTTTACCAGTTCGCGTTTCTTTATTCACATCTAGAGCAAACAGATGACATTTGCTCGCGTTCTTCATGAAAATTCCGACATTCCGAGCAAATCGAGGCAACTCTTTACAGGTGCTTTCCATTGGGCTGATTTTCTGATCCGGTGTTACCCTAGAGTCATCTGGTTCACTTATTTGTTGTTCCATTGGCCCTGGTTCATGATGATCCAACTGATCTGTATTACCTCCCCTCTTGCCCTTCAAGTACCTAGTAGGTGCTTTCCATTGGGTTAATCTACTGATCCAGTTCTATATGATCAGGTCATCTTAAGATCAGTTCATAATAATTTGCCAATGGAACAACTTTAGATCACAATCTTGACAGATTATAAAACCTAACCTATAGCAACAAAACAAGTGATAAGAGTGAAACTTCGTTGCAGTTATGAATAACGTAAATAAATGAGGGAAAAAATACATTAGACACTGTTATATTAAAGGTTTCTTACAGGAAACATCAGCACTGGCTTCAGATGATAGGAGCAGCAGGAAGAAATCTAGCGACAGTGATTTGGAAAATAATTTAATAAAAAAAACCCCAACCTATCCCAAAAGTTGAAGGATATATTGTGCTAGTTGTTAAGGAGTATAGCGATATAACTTTTCAGTCATTTTAGAATTACAAGGACTACCGCTGAAATATTAATTGGTTAGTATTACAGCATCTGTAGAATGGTAAATGTTAACCATTTTCATTATTATTCAGGTCGTTTAGCATCAAGTAGTTTCATACCTACTGGTGAGCATGGAGGAAAAGATTTCCGCTGAAGAATCATTGCTTCTCACTATGGTATTTGGTCAATAATGAAACATTCAGGCAAATTTCTGATAGATTTAACGTTTCCTTAAGTTCAGCTCACAGAGTACTGTTAAGGGTTTTAAATTTTATTTTACCTTAAAGACACAATATGATGGCCAACTAATGAACGAGTTGCAACCACTGTTAGTGCATTCCAGAAACGGAAAGCCATAAACAATGTTCTGGGAGTAATTGATGGATGTCATCTACGAATTGAAAGACCAAATGTTTATAACAATTTTTTATTTGAAATACATATTCTAACAACAATATTTTTTAACTTCATCCATTCATGCAATGTTATCAATTAAAAAATAATTGTAATCACCAATAAAAAAAATATATCAGATATAGAATTTATTTATTAAAAAACAGGTTAAGTAACAAGTTATTAAAACAGATAAGTAAAAAAATGTTTAACTCATAATAGTGTAGTACTACAGTACTTTCAGTACTACAATGCCCAACCACAGAGATATGATCATTATATAAACCACTTCTTAGACTGGTTCAAACGTCCTCTAGTTAAATACTACTTATTTAATGCTAAATACTAATAGAGAAATCTAGTGCTTCTTTAGGAATTCTTGATGATCACCAATGGTCTATAAAAAGAAAACAAAATGATTTATTTTGATAATGAGAGCATCTTATCTATATTACCTTAAAGCGTTTTTCTGCGCTCTTAAACTCCTAAGTCGAAACTTCTAACATGTTGAGAATTTTTTTGACAAATTCAAGTTGAAAAAATACTGCAATCTCACATCTGAAAATTAAAATAACATTGGTTTAATTTAACTCGTTTAAAGCAGAAAACTTGTATAATTTATCAAGCTACTGCACAACTGGATGTGCTTAATAGTAAATAGGTTTTGTATAAGGAAACACACAGAGAAGTAACTCCGATAATAAAACTCATTACTAAAAATTTTCGTAACGGATATTGCATTCTTTTACACGATATTAAATATCTGAATGTTATTTTAATTAATACTTACCATTCTGTTGCTCTGTTGAAATCTTCCTCATTTACAAGAAGCCGATAATGGCAATTAGTTTCTGGTGCAAACAAATCTAATGAGAAACTCATCCTGGTATTGCAATTGGGAACAGAAATCTTTAATTACAACAGTTCTAAATAATACAAAAAAAACAATCTGAATTAATATAATTTCTTTGTTGAGTTTATTACCTAACTACCTAAGTACCTACCAACCATAATAATATGTTTTAAATGAAAATGGGAAATCTTTCAGATTGTTAGAGGTTATTATTTCAAAAACCACAATCAGCTGATATTATTTCCCTCCACAGATCACTATACACACTTCAAAAACTGCGTGCTTGAAGGGCAAGGGGGGAGGTAATACAGATCAGCTTGGATCATCATGAACCAGGGCCAATGGAACAACAAATAAGTGAACAAGATGACTCTAGGGTAACACCAGATCAGTAAATCAGCCCAATGGAAAGCACCTAGTGTGTATAGTGATCTGTGGAGGGAAATAATAACAGCTGATTGTGGTTTTTGAAATCACCTCTTCGATTTCGACGTTTGACGTCTTTATACGGCCAGTTCAAATTTTAAAAACACGGCCTCCTCGATTTGAGAGACGAACGTCTCTTAGACGGCCGGTCGCTTTGGAAAAATTTCTGATTTTTGACAGGTACGTATTGTGGCGCCATCTGTCGAGTCCTGTAGTGATTAAACAATATTGACGCGCAATCTAGATTGCCGCTTGTTTATTTTTAATAAACATTAGCATCAATAATTTACTTATTGTTAGTGGTAAAATCTATTGTAATTTGCTGTTAAAATTATTAAAAATGCCTCGAAAGTGTTGTGTTACAAACTGTAGCTCATATGAATTAGAAAATGTATCTCTCCATAGTTTTCCTGCAAATGTAGAATTAAATTCTAAATGGAAAGAAGCTCTAATTAATCATACTGGTACATAATCTATAAATTATTTTAATTTCTTAAATTCCTAAAGTTTCTACTGTTAAGTATAACAACAAAAACAAAATAGTCTCGTTTCTTATTCTTTTCATGTAGATATTAATCGATTGACGGAGTATTCATTTGTATGCAGTGAACATTTCGCACTTAACTGCTTCCTTGTAACCGAAAAACAACGGAGACTAGTTACAGGCGCCATACCATTTAAAATATTTTCTATTAATGTTTAATATCTTCCATCATTTTAATGTACCTACATTTTAGATTCCAAACGAAAATACTGATTGTTCCACTAATTTACCATCTTTAAATTATCCTGAGGAATCCGATAACTCTCGTACATCCCAAACCTTACTTACAGCTGCAGAAATAAAGGATTTACTTTATACGAAACAATCATTAACCCAAAAATTAAAACGCTTAGAAATGAAATACAATAAGTTGAAACAAGAAATGGAAGTAGTTAAAAAAAAGCAAAACGATAATTTTGAATGGAAATGCATAGAACAAATTCAAGAAGATGCAAATGATATGGTTCCTAGAGCAATATTTATACTTGATCAAATCAAAAACTACAAAAAAAAACATCCAAGATGGTCTGAAGTAACCATCCGCCATTGTATTTCCTGGAGATTTTGTTCTCCTAAAGGGTACGAATTTCCCAGGAATGTATTGTTTAGATTGCCGTGCAAAACAACTACTAAAATATTTTGGCAACAGAAATGAAAATTTAGTTAAAGATAGATTACTGTCAGAGAGTGGATCTTTGACCAACGCAGAAAAAGTCTGTTTCCTGGTAATAGATGATATGGCTGTTAGAGAAACAGTTTGTTATTCAAAGGCAGAAGACCGAATATTTGGGCTAGCAACTGATCCCACAACACACAATAATATTGGAAATAAGCCAGTAGTCGCAAATCAACTTTTGTGTTTTGTTATTTATGGTTTATCAACAAAATATATTATCCCTGCAAGTTATTATTTCCATAGGCAGTTATATAGTAAAAATTTGTATAACTTAACATTGGATGTTTTAAAGTTGCTTGCTGAATGTGGATTTAAAGTAGTACGGATTGTGGGAGATAATCATAAAAATCATGTAGCACTATTTAAGCATTTTGGAAATGGTAGACGTCGTAACGTTGTACCTCATCCATACAATCCTGGTCTTCAGCTTTTTCTAAGTTTTGACTATTATCACGCCCTTAAGAACGCAAGAAATTTATTTCTTCATCATGACATGGCTTCATCATCTGGAATTATTTCAACAAGTTACCTAAAAGACCTTTTTGAAATTCAATCAAGTTTTATTATTAAGCCCGTTAGATACTTGGCAAAAAAGCATCTATACCCATCCAATTTAGACAAAATGAAAGTAAATTTGGCTGTTCAAATATTTTCCCCATCCGTTACAGCATCGTTAACATATCTTATTCATCATGGTGGTGAAGAGTTTAGTCATTTTAAAGATGCTGTCGCAACAAGAGAATACATGGAACACATCTATAAATTCTTCCAACTTCATGATGTCAGCAACAGAACACAGAATATTCAACAGAATGATGCAAATGCCTCACCTTATGTTCACATCAGCGATGAACGCCTCGTTTGGTTGAATGAAGTATTTCCTCAGTATATTAATGACAACCAGTCCACCTCATCACAACTACAAACAACTGGCTTAACTAAGGAGACTGCTGAAGCTCTAATTTTTACCTCAAGAAGTACCTATTTATGTATTAGATATCTAATTGAAGACCTTAATTTTTATTATGTTTTGACTAGAAAATTCAGTTCGGATGCTGTCGAATCACTGTTTGCCAATGTTAGACTTCGTGGTGAATCCAATGATCTTACAGATTGCAAAGCTGCTGAACACGCTATTAGACAGATTCTGAGAACAGGTTTAATAACAAGTGTAAATTACAGCAATACCCTAAATAATTCTGAGACTGAATACATCAGTGACAGAACTACAAACCAGAATGTATATAATGATTGTGAGAACACCGACATAGTTATAACACTAAATGACGAACAAATTGAAAAATTACATTCGTTGTACCCGATAGTCCATGTACGTCATCTAATATTGAAGCAGCAGCTACAACTTTTCTATGTGGTTACCTCATTATGAAAATAGAAAAGTTTGTTGACTGCCAACAATGTTTATCCGTTTTACGAAATAGTTCCCCAGTAAAGACAAATCCTTTAATGTTAGAATTAATTTACAATCAGGGTAGGGGGAAATTGATTTATTCAAATGAACAATTTGTGGTATTAATAGAATATGTAGTTCAACTGATTGTAAAATTCTACCAGCTCTTCCAAAAGAAAACATTAGTATAATTTTAAAAACAATATTTGTGGGCTATCTACAAGAAAATCCCATGCTTCAATGTGAACTTCATGGTAAACTAGTTTGTAACATAATAATTGGAAAAGTACTATCCCCAATTCTTACAAACTATTGTATGTCAGAGAGTCAAGAAGTGAAGCAGTACGGAAACAAGAAGAGAAAGCTTTTAAAATTAAGCTAATCTAAAAATTTCTACAATTTGTAATCAAAATGGTCCAGCTTTATTTCCAAACTTCATCCAGTTCAATGAAAAAAGGGCCTTTTCAGGGCCACAATTTTTATACGGAAAAAGAGCTCCTTTTGTTGGTTCGACTGCCAAGACGGTTGATATATTTTAGCCTATCCTCTCATATCTCATTAAATTTAAATACTGATTTACATTTTGTCAGAAAGATTAAGCAACTTCTAAAGCAGATATTTTAAATTAATAATAATATTTATTAGTACCATCTACATAAAGGGTTTGCACGAATTAAAGATACATTTCATAAAATACAATATCACATTAATATCACAAGTTATTACATAGCACTTACAAATTACGAACAATTTACGTACATATCACTGAGTTCATCATCAAATAATTCTTTTATGTTATAATAGTAAGCTTGGTTCAATAGAAAATTCATTAAATCTAATTGTCGAGCATTTTGCAGTTTATTATATAAGTTTATAGATAAATAAAAGTAGGACCTAGCTCAAATTTCTTAAGTCTATGTTATATTCATACACATTACTATGATGCAAAAACTCATTACATTTTTTAACTAACAATAGATTTTCATATTTATGCCAAGTTGGCAAAACTTAGCTTTGAGGTTGAATTTTCATGTGTGAGCAAAGGAAAAATAGCAATACATTTGAGAAGGATAGATATTTATGGCATCCTTGCCTAAGTAACATTTTTGCTAGGTAAAAAGATTTAAAGCTAATCGAGTTTTGTCATTCTTACGAGTAAAGCTTCACAAGTATGCAATGCAAAGCAAAGTTTTACCAACGCTGTATATGAAAATCTCATTGTTAATAGATGTCTAATTTTATTAATAAGTCTACTTGCTAACAACTTAAAATACAAAGTATATACCCTTATACCAGCGGTGATTCGTACGTACCCTTTTGGGTGTTTTGCTAGCAAGCACCAGTTGCTTCGTAATGATTTACACGATACGTTTACCTCTCGCTAACAGAACATTACTACCCAAAAGGGTATGTAATAATTGCCGCTGTCTTATAGCTTTTACAAGTAAACTGAAAACCCTATTGCAGGAAACACTATGATTCTAAGCAGACCGTAACATATACTTTGGTGGAATAATGTAAAGTAAGTAATCCTAAAAGCACTAGATTACATAAATGGCATGAAAGAAATACCAATGATTTTTATAATTATGATACATGATAAGAATTGATACATTTGCGTGTTTTGTAAGGTATAACTTATTTGCCCCAAATCATTTATGTGTCTTGTTTAGAAGTTCCCATGTTTTCTGTAGATTTCTAGTCATCTGCAAAGACATGCAGAAAAAAGAATTAACTTTTTAAAAGCACTTACAGGTAAATCATTTATATGCAGTACATAAAACACTAGTCCTGTAATGAAGCCCTGCCGGATATCCATTGTTTAAGATGGTTTTGTTTGAAAGGTTATTTTCCAGTTGTACTATTTGCAATTTGTTTTGAGGACAAGTTCTTAGTAACATAATGATGTTCTGTATTTATAATACTGGTATTTCTCTAGCAAAATGGAATGGTCGACATAATTAAAAACTTTGCTGGTATTTAAAAAAGAATAGGTAATATTAATGTTTTTCAAAAGATTGACACTGGTTGCTTTTTATTTAAGTAGCCCACCCATAACTCGTTTTGGTAGGCATTTTTCAAAGATTTTCGGAGAAATGATATTGGTCTACAGTTTGAAATATTGTTTGAATCGCCCATTGTGAGTGTGGGTATTTCTAACAATAGTTTCAGTAGTACCTACATCAGTGAAACATCCAAGTGTAGGAAATATGTACTTTGATTTATAAGTTTATAAGAGGATAAATTATAATCACCAATTTCGCAATCACTCTTAATAATAGTTTAGAAGTATGATCGTATATCAGCACTTTTCTTATTTTTGTAATAGTTAATAAGGCACAATGATTTTTACAGTGGATATAATATATTATTATTTGATGAACCAACCGGTTTCGTTGCATTTAATCGTTTGCATTATTGCTCAATTTATTTATAACCATAATAAATTAATAAATAAGAAGGATTTAAGCACAATATTAATTTCCTCGCGATTAAAATGTTACTGCATTGTTGCTTTAATTCATCAGATTCTACAGAAGGCTTTGTTTGTTTCTTTTGTTGAATTTTCTTTACGATTTTTCATTTTTATAATCGAATTTCGACATTAATATTAACTTATTACAATATGCAAGTGCGAATTTTAAGAGGTTATGTTTTATTAACAACTTTGAGAATTTGCAACCAGGTAGTAATGTAATATTTCGAAAGAAAGTTTGATAATACGCAACCTCGATTTCCAGTATTGTGGCGCCCCCTTCAAAACAGAAATAATGCCTGGAACTACAAATGCGAACGGCCGTGTAAGAGACCTTTGTCTCTCACAAATCGAGGAGGCTGTGTTTAAAAATATCATTATGCACATGTTCTCCGCATGGCGCTGGCTACCGGGGGATTGGAGATCAGAACCGCCCCGGTAATTTGAAATTGTTTGAAAATTAGCTAAGATTTTTGCACTTTTGACAGTTAACATACTTCAAATAAATTACAATTTATGGCATCAGCAGTAGTTATTTTAAGAAAAAGCATTTATTTTTCAGAGTTGCGTGTTTTGGCAAGGTTAGTTAATACTGGTTTTAGAAGTTTGCTTACAATTATACTACAAAGGCCCTTGTTGTGAATCTTTTACAGATGAAGAATTTTGAAGTAGTTGGTGGGTCAAGATCAGTTAATGTACTGCAAGGATTGCATTCTTGAGGTAAATATTGAAATATATTTAAAACCAGCTCTGTTAACTGGTTTATTAATAATATGAATTTTTTACTAGGATATTTCAAGCATCCACGATCTTGTAAACTGATCAGACCTAGTAACGGATTTGAGAAGGAATTGGTCAATACAGAATTTAGACAAACTTCTTTTTTATATTCTTCTACTGTATTTTCGGAAATTAAATTGACTTGAGTGCTTTCATTACATATCTAGAATTTAAATTACAGTTTAACTATTCATGGATTATGTTATTAATTACCCACAAGATTGGAAGTAGAAATGAAAGCACACGATGTTGAAAGCAATGGAATAGTTCCAGATGCAGGCAATCTTTCTTTCATAATCGGTACATCATCAGGAGTGTTCGAAAAACTTGTCTAAAAAGTGTTATGTTAATAAAAGCTATTTTTCAAATACATTTTAGAAATTACTGTATATATGTTAATGTAGGCACCGCATTACATTTTAATAACTTTGGACCAGAAGATCTGTCTGTATAGCAACTGTTTTCAAAGTGTGGATTACAGATAACAGCACTTTCGGGTATATTTGTATCTGTAATAAATTAAAATTATGTTAACTGTGCTGCCTCTTTCTACTGTACATGCAGTGAATTACATATACTTTTTAAAATGTATATAATAGAATAAATGAACAGTTTATTAAAGTACGTAATTTTTTAATCCTACCAGGAGGAATACGTAAACCTTGTGTGTGTGTGTGTGTTAAGAGAATGGATGGCATTAGACTAAGTCTATTATCCACAGAACTTTTTTATTAGAGAGAAAAAATATTTCTCTCCTTTTCCGTTCTAGGTTAAAAAATTAAATATCGATTTGAATATTTTTTGCAAATCTAATTAATATATCGAATATTGATTTATCTGATTGAGCTAAAAGAGTTGATATATTAAATGGAAGAGGAAATGAATAATTAATCAGATCCTTATATAATACGGCAGTCTGGTAAGCGTTTTTAGGACATTTCAAAAATATATGGTTAATATCGGCAGAAATCTCATTACAATGAGGACAGTTAGGTGAATTTAGTATACCTATCTTGAAAAGATGGGCGGGGAAACGGCCATGATTTAATTTTACACGACTGATAATCGATGTTTTATATTTGTTATAGTGCCAGGAATCGATATGTGGAATATTTTTTGGCAATGTTGGATGTATGCTAAAAAAGTGACTTTTAGATGTATTTGCATACTCAGAGTACTTTATTCCCCATTTAATCCTAGTATCTTTTTTGTAGATGTTAATAACGTCCTGGTAATTACATATGGATAATATATCTTCAGAGTTGCAAGCCTCTTTAGCGGCTCTATCCACAGACTCGTTGCCCAAAATTCCACTATAACCTTTAGCCCAAATTAAATAAACGATAGAACCGAGCTGCTTTAGGTGAAATATTATTTTTTTGATAGACAAAATAAGTGCATTTCTAAAATGCTTGATGGATGGGCTTTTAATGGCCTGTAGAACAGATTGAGAGTCGGACACGATAACTGCGTTTTGTATTGCATTATCTGTACACCAATCCAGGGCTTTATAAATAGCAATTGATTCAGCTGTAAATATAGAACAAAAACTTGGTAATTGAAATTTCTTTATAAGGTAGGTATTTGAAACAAGAAATGCGGAACCCGTACTTAAGTCATTTTTCGATCCATCTGTGTAGATGATGGTTAAATTATTTCCTAAATCAGTCAGTATGGATTTAAATATTATATTATTTAAGCCTGAAACGTTTGAATATTCTGGTATTATGGTAGTTGGTGTAGATACTATTGTCAAATAATCAATGTCATATAAAGGGTACTTTTTAAATTTTTCAATTTTGTCTCCGAAAGGGTATATTTCAATAAAAGCGTCTGCAAGTGGTGGAGAGCTTTTCCGACTCCAGTATGAGTTTGAAAGGTTTTCCGTAGATATAGTTATTATCTTATTCATTAAAAATGTACTAAAAGACTTATATTTTACAACCTGTTTTATAGATAAAAATTGTCTACGTAGGTTTAGTGGCGGCTCCTGCGCCTCTACAAGAACTGCTTGATTTGGGTACGATACCATGACTCCTAAGCATATTTTAATTGCTTTAAATTGAATTCTGTCTATTATTAAAAGGTTTGATTTACAGGTTGATCCGTATAGAGTACACCCATAATCCAACAAGGAACGTATGTAAGACCTGTAAAACGTCAGGGATATACTAGTATCTGCGCCCCATCTATTTTTCGAGACGACACGCAATATATTAATCCCCTTTTCACATTTTTGCTTTATATGTTTTATATGACTGGTCCATAATAGTTTTTTATCTAATACCATACCAAGGTATTTATATCGTTGACTATGGGTATAGGGAGATCACCAAAAACGAGATGATCAGCTGTTACAAGTCTGTGTCTCGATAGACACATAATAGCTGTTTTCTCCTGTGATATACTAAAACCCATTTTATCCATCCAGTCTCTTAGGCAATAAAATATATATTTTAAGTCTTTTAAACAACGTTCATAAGAATTATGGATAGTATAGCAGCATATATCATCTGCGTACTGAACAACATGTATAGCATTGTCCATCAAACCATGCAGTTCTGAGGTGTATATATTGAATAAAAGGGGGCTCAATATAGATCCTTGAGGAAGACCGTTATATACAGTTCTTGGGCCATGTAGTACATTTTTATGGTCACGTACATATATTTTTCGATTTATAAATAGGTTAATTATATTTGCAGACACCCTATTTGAAATACCAGTATTAATCATCTTAGTTTGTAAAATACCCAAATCAACTACGTCATATGCACCTTTTAAGTCAATAAATAAACATAACATATATTGATTTTTGGAGAAACAGATTTGTGCATCAGTAACCACATGGGTTAGCGCATCAATCGTACTATGTCCACGACGAAATCCATACTGAGTGGTGGGTAGAAGAGAATTGGATTCAACAAAATGTTCTAACCTACACTTTATCATTCTCTCAAATGTTTTTGTAATGCATGACATAAGAGAGATGGGTCTGTAAGATGAAGGAAGTTCTGGATTCTTATTTGGTTTTATTAACAGACAAACAATTATATTTTTAAGATGTTCCGAATATTCTTGACTCAACCACCAACGATTAAAGATCTGCAACAGGAAAAATTTTGCAATATTTTGTATGTGAAACCGTCCAATCCAGGAGCGGTATTTCTGCTAGTTTTTAAATCTAAATCTAATTCAGTGCGTGTAAAAGGAATTGATAATGTATCGGGGTTCAAAGAATTACCGGATTGTCTACTGGAATCAATTAAGATGTTATTAGGGACACATGCAGGCGCTAGTTTATCCAAGATACTATCCACAAGCTGTTTATTTAATGAAGGCTTTTTTTTATTATAGAATCTATTGGAAATAGATCTAACGTAATGCCAAATTTGAGAAATCGGTGTACTCTTATTTATTTTATTTAGAAAAGATACCCAACTATTTCTTTGCTTGATTTGAAGAGACGCTTGGTTTTAGCTGCAGTCTTTTGATAGTGGAGGTAATTATCTAAGTTTCCTTGTTTTTTAAAAACCTTCAAGCTTTCTGCTCGCGTTTTAACCGTAGCTGAACATTCATCATCCCACCAGTAAGTCCTGGGGGTCGAGGGGGTAAAAGGCTTTTTAACGGGCATGGATTTAGATGCTGCCGTTGAAATAGCGTCGAATAAGAATTGTACTCTTTGGTGATTATCTAATCTCGTACTCGTTAATAATATTTTTTGCAGTTCATCCTCAACAGCAGTTTGGAAAGCGTCCCAATCGGCTCGCATGTCATTCCACTTCATTGCTGGATAGATTTCGAACGTTGAGGGAGAAATTTGTAATTCTATTTTAATGGGACAGTGATCAGAACCCAGGGTGTCTGAATGTACTGCCCACTGTACTATATCTGCTAATAGCGGTGATGTGATAGATAAATCGACAGCGGTGTGGTTACCATTACGGTTAATTCTTGTAGGGGTTCCATCGTTTAAAGTAATAAGTTCAAGAAAGTCTATAGCTTCAATCAGAGTTCTACCACCGTCTTCGGTACTAGGGCTCCAAGAGCCGTGATGAATGATGAAGTCACCACAAAAGATAGTAGAATTAAGATTAAATTGAAGAAACAAGTTTATCCAATCTTTTTTTGTAACATTTACGGTAGGAGGTTTATACACTGATACTAAATAAATATTTATGTCTGGGATATGCACCGCACATACTTCTAAACCAAGCGTAAAGTTTCTGTTTATCTCAATTTCTTGATGATTAATACTTTGCAAAATTAAAAAACCAACGCCGCCGTAACCATCATCACGACATTTTTGTACCAAGTTGTAACCTTTTATGTTAAAATTATTATTAGGCTTTAGCCAGATTTCGGAAAGAATTAAAATGTCGATTTGATTTTCATCGAGATAATCTAGAAGACTACCTCTGTTTGCAATTAATGATCTGCAATTCCATTGTAATATATCTAATTTATTTTTGTTTTTTTTTGTATTAGCCATTGCGTTTTTGTTTAATTATAGAAATTCCTTTCGCTATCTATATCTGATTCACTATTTACATCCATAACATCTCGATCTGGCAGATCAGAGTCATAGTTTTCAATAAACTTCTTTATTTCGGAGACAGAAATCACGTGAGATGGAAATGAAACATTTGATCGAGTTATTTGATTTAAAAATGATGTAAGTAGTAAAACAGATTTTTCTTTATAATTTATGAGTTCATCCCTGTAAGGATTGGGAATGATCGGTGTAGGCTTAGGTTTAGGGCTAAAAGTTTTTTTTATATTGGCAGTTAAAGCAACAGGGGATGTTGGAGGGGATTTTCGTTTCCCTACTCTAGGATTGCTGGGTCTCGTAATGGGTTTTCTTATAGTAATTGTAGGTGTAGGCTTACCAGAGATGGAAGGTAGTGAGGGGAAATCATTAATGTTGTTCAGTACAGAAAATCTATTACTTGTAACAATTTTTGCATAGGATGGATTATTATAGAGCTTTTCAGCTTCCCTAAATGTAACATTTTCCTGAGCCATAATTTGCTTAATATTTTTTTGTTTAGAATAAACTGGACATTTTCGAGAGATCGAAGGATGCTCATTATTTTGGCAGTATATGCATAAACAAGGGTTACTACACTGCTCATCGGAATGATTAGTATTTGTGCAATTCCTACATTTATTTTCTTGAGATCTGCATTGCCCAGCTGAATGACCGTAACTTAAACAACGAAAACATTGTACTACTGGTTGTATGTATGGTTCAACAGGGAAGTTACACAAGTTTATTTGAGTATTTTGTGGGATTTCGTTGCCTAAGAACTGTAAAATGATCATTTGTCTATTAACTAATGAGGTTTTTCCATTTTTATCTACCACTTTACGCTTCATTCGCTGAACGTTTACTACCTGTTTTGTGGAGATAATAGCTTTTAATAAATACTCTTTGCTGAAAAATGTATCTACCATGTAAACTACCCCCTTTTTATGTGTATAGAATTTTGGTATATATGCCGTTAAATTATTTTTCACCATAACCTCGTGATTTACTAAAGAGTTTGCGACTTCTAAAGATTTGAAAATTACTTTAACTCTATTAATTCCAACCGATTTTATGTCTTCTACATCATTTTTTAAAGAATCATTCGTAAGTAAATAATGTCCTATTTTAATTGGAAAAAGTCTACCTACATTTGCCTTATTGTGTTCAACAAACACGAAATATGGCCCCTTGTCACCTAGTCGATAACGATTTTCTAAATCTATTAAATTATTTACATACCTGTTTTCATTTTGATTAGATTCAATGTTTTCATTAGAGATCGTTGTCCCGGGCGGCTTATCGCCGCCCGTCTCTTTACTCATGACTTACTTAAGGGAGTTGTGGTGGGATAGTCTGAGACAAAAGTTATGGAGCTTTGCTGTTTTGACAAATAGAAATAATTACATAGTTTTGCTTCAAATAATGACTCAAACGATATTAGTTTTATGAGAATGCATGTGAAAGCAGTTTAGTTATTATTTATATATGTTTTTAATTAATTTTAATATGTTTTTATGTTTTTATTAGTCTTTTAAAAGTCAGAGATTAACTTTTGACTGTCTAGTCCAAACTTAAGAACGTGAAAATATGACGAAAAAAACAATTATTCTAACCAGAAATTTCATTCAAGTTTACTTTTTTATTAGTAAAAATAAGATAATATGACTATGTAAACACTAGAAAATAAACAAATCTCTATAGAATATTAATAAATTATACGCTTCTAGAGTAGTGAAAAAGTGACAACGTTGCCTTAAATTGGCACCAGTATTTCGTTTGTTGTTCTGATGGAAACAGATTAATGCACTAAATGACGTTAACTCGTTTTGAGGTTATCTTTCAAATATGTGTATATAAAACGATGGATGAAAAACACTATTTATTCAGATTCATTTAAAACGTAGCAGTAAAAAATTTCTGAAGTATGTATCTTTTTATTTAATACAACTGATTTTGTTTTCGAGATCTAAATTACGAGCGGCCACTGGTGCTGCATGTAGCTATATAAAGCATTTAAGTTTGCCGCTCGTTTGTCGCAATGCAACGTTTTTACTTTGCGAGCTATATCAAGCATTCAATAGACAAATTCTTGGTATTAATTTTTTTTGCCAAAAGTATCTTTCTAACAAAGTTGAAACTTTAACGGCACAATCTTACAACGTTCTTACGTGAAATGTTTTGGTGTCAATTTTTTCTTATCATTCTTTATGAAGTTATTGTAATATATGTATCAACAACGTACCATTAGGCATAAGATCGCGTGTTATTTTCAAATGCAACTTATGCCTAAACAAACTTCCTAAACATTAAAGATTTTTCAGAAAATAATTTTGTGCATTAAAATCTATCAGCTGCACTAATTTCTATTACATTTTCATCATTTTTCTCTACCGCCACAACTTCCTTAAATCAAATTTTATTTAATTTTAATATATTAACAAACACTTGAAGTAACTGTTTAGAAGAAAGGATTTTATTGATACACTTGATATCACAGTATTATTCGAATACGTCCAACCACTATGACTGTCGAATTCGCACTGTACGTAAACCTTCAATCCACTTATTTCGCAAGCTAAGAACGAAGGAAATTCGTAGAAACTTTTTGCAGTTTTATAATTTCTGCATGTTACCACATAGCATTTTTTATGAGTTGACATTTTTCAGTAAAAATACTACTGTTCTTAAACTATTCTTATACCACAAATTTATTAAACAAAATCAAACACACTAAATTCGTGATAAAGTAGAATAAAACAGAAAAGTCAAATATTTGTCAACAACCTTCAAAAAAGTCCGGGCTTTATTTTGAACGCACTCGTTGAATGTGTGAACGCATCGACTTACACCGAACCGTCGAGCGCGTCCATTCCCCCGGTACGCAGCGCCAAGCGGAGAACGCCGAAAACTGGCAAATGAACAGGCCGTATAAGACGTCAAACGAAACGTCAAATCAAGGAGGTCGTTTTTGAAATAATAACCTCTAACAATCTGAAAGATTTCTCATTTTCATATGAAACATATTATTATGGTTGGTAGGTACTTAGGTAGTTAGTTAATAAACTCAACAAAGAAATTATATTAATTCAGATTGTTTTTTTGTACTATTTTGAACTGTTGTAATTAAAGATTGCTGTTCCCAATTGCAATACCAGGATGAGTTTCTCATTAGATTTGTTTGCACCAGAAACTAATTGCCATTATCGGCTTCTTGTAAATGAGGAAGATTTCAACAGAGCTCAGAATGGTACCTAAGTATTAATTAAAATAACATTCAGATATTTAATATTGTGTCAAAGAATGCAATACCCATTACCAAAATTTTTAGGAATGAGTTTTATTATCGCAGTTACTTCTCTGTGTTTCCTTATACAAAACCTATTTACTATTATAAGCACATCCAGTTGTACAGTAGCTTGATAAATTATACAGTTTTCTGCTTTAAACAAGTTAAATTAAACCAATGTTATTTTAATTCTCAGATGCGAGATTCCAGTATTTTTCAACTTGAATTATCAACAAAATTCTCAACATGTTAGAAGTTTCGAGTTAGGAGTTTAAGAGCGCAGAAAAACGCTTTAAGGTAATATAGATAACATGCTCTCATTATCAAAATAAATCATTTTGTTTTCTTTTTATAGATCATTGGTGATCATCAAGAATTCCTAAAGAAGCTCTAGATTTCTCTATTAGTATTTAGTATTAAATAAATAGTATTTAACTAGAGGACATTTCAACCAGTCTAAGAAGTGGTTTATATAATGATCATCTCTCTCTGGTTGGGCATTGTAGTACTGAAAGTACTGTAGTACTACACTACTCTGAGTTAAACATTTTTTTACTTACCTGTTTTAATAACTTGTTAACCTGTTTTTTAATAAATAAATTCTATATCTGATATATTTTTTTTATTGGTGATTACTTTTTTAATTGATAACATTGCATGAATGAATGAAGTTAAAAAATATTGTTTTTAGAATATATATTTCAAATAAAAAATTGTTATAAACATTTGGTCTTTCAATTCGAAGATGACATCCATCAATTGCTCCCAAAACATTATGGCTTTCCGTTTCTGGAATGCACTAACAGTGGTTGCAACTCATTCATTAGTTTGCCATCCAATATATTGTGTCCTTAAGGACAAAATAAAATTTAAAACCCTTAACAGTACTCTGTGAGCTGAACTTGAGGAAACGTTAAATCTATCAGAAATTTGCTGAATGTTTCATTATTGACCAAATACCATAAAGTGAGAAGCAATGATTCTTCAGCGGAAATCTTTTCTCTTCCTCCATGCTCACCAGTAGGTATGAAATTACTTGATGCTAAACGACCTGAATAATAATGAAAATGGTTAACATTTACCATTCTACAGATGCTTTAATACTAACCAATTAATATTTCAGCCGAAGTCCTTGTAATTTTAAAATGACTTTGAAGTTATATCGCTATACTCCTTAACAACTAGCACAATATATCCTTTAGTTTTTGGGATAGGTTTCTTTTTTTTATTAAATTATTGGGAGTGTCTACTGCACTGTCCAGACAGAGCGTCAAAAAAAATTAGTGAACTGTCGCACATGCGCAGAAATGGATTTTGAGGAACTTTCAAAGTAGCGGTTTCGCGTTTTTCAATAACCTAAAATTATCTAGAATTGTTATTAGTTACATTTATTTACGATTATTTTTTGTGTTTCGTGTCGTGTGTAATGTGAAATTGATGTGGAAACGAGTAAAACATGGAAAGTAATACCGACGTTCTGCTTGATATTAAAGTAGGAGACAAATTTCGAGATTTAGAACAATTTGAGAACAATTTAAAGAAACTATGCAAATCAAAATTTGTTCAGTTCTATAAAAAGGATGCAAGGACCATTCAATCGGCCATAAATAAAAAAATTACGAGGTCCATGAACCCTGCTTTAAAATTCTATTCAATTCGTTGGTGTTGTATTCATGGAGGGAGGAAATTTCAAACACGAGGCAAAGGAATGAGGAAAACACCGTAAATATATATATTTTTCATAGTAAATTGTAATGATTACCTACTATTTATCTACAGAACATTACGCAAAGAAGATTTATGTCCCACTTACATCCAAGTGAGAATAGCTGAATCTGGTATGGAGTTCATTGTTGTGGCTGTGAACTTTAAGCACAACCACATAGTGGCTCAGGTAAATCGGTTTTAATCTAGTTTGTTGTTAACTTTTTATTGTTCTGATTCAATTTTAGGAACTTTTTAAACAGTTACCTCATAACAGACGTCTCCCTGATGATGTAAAGGCTGATGCAAAAAGATTACTTAAGATGAAAGCTAATAAGCACATGCTGCGGGAGGATTTAGAGAATAACTTATGTCAAACAGTTACGTTAAAAGACTTGACAAATTTGCAACAGGTTTCCAAATCTGTTCAGAATGATATTCACATTGTTTCAGAATTAATTAAAAACAAATTTGGTATGTTACAATGGAAACAACATTTAGGGCTTTAATAATAATAACTTTTCAGGAGCTGATTGTCACATTCTAATTGATGAGAACAACATTTTTAAAGGACTATTTTTTATGTCTCAAGAAATGATTGAATCCTTAATTGCATATGCAGAGATTATTTTTTTGGATGCTACCTTTAAATTATTAGCAATTAAAGCACCTGTCTACGTAATTCTAAATGTTGATGGAAATGGTGAAAGTAATATAGTTGCGATTGCTATCCTGATGAGTGAAGACAAGGAGAGTTTGCAATGGTTTTTGCAAAGTTTTAAGAGTTCTCTACCACCAGAAACAGCAGATAAAATCATAAACGTAATCACTGATAAAGATTTAACAGAGCGAGATATTTTACGTCAAACTTTTCCACAAATCAAGTTAAACATTTGTGTGTTTCACGTTCTAAAAATTTTCAGAAGTGAAATTACATGCGAAAAATTCAAAATAACATCAAATGACAAAATTTTGATACTTGAATTATTACAGAAACTTGTATATTCGGCTTCGGAAGAAATTTTCTCTAATCTGATTGATCACATAAGGAAAAAATCAGTCAGGGTATACGACTATTTAAAGGAAAATTGGATTAATATTAGAGAGGAATGGTGTCCATACCTCGGTGACAAATCCAATACTTTTATGAACAACACCAATAACAGACTTGAAGGCATTAATTCAAAATTAAAAGTAGTGATAGATAAGCATAGTTCTTTGGAGTTCATAAATAAATTTGCAACTACTAGAGATTCTTTGGAAAAAGAAAAAAACGCCAGAATAGCTAATCATTTGAATAAAAGACGCACATTCTTAAGTGTTAATGATTTTGAAAGTGAATATCTTAAGCTACTAACCCCGTACGCTTTTGAAAAATTGAAGACGCAATTTTCGTTTCAAAATCTGTCACTTTCTGTTGCTGAAAATGCACAGTTTTACAACGTGCAGTACAAAAGCCATCAACTGAAAACTACTCCCAATTCTTGCGAATGTTACTTTCATAACTCGATGGGATTGCCATGCAAGCATATATTTGCAGTGAGACAACATATTAATCAAAGTCTTTTTGATCCCGCTCTTGCAGTTGAGAGATGGAAGATGAATTATTTCATGGATAATTGTCGTTTTTTACACCAAAAAGATGTGGGAGCACCTGCTTCATTAAACATCGATAATCCAGTGCATGTTGACATATTGATTGCAGAATCCAGGAAAAAGCCAATGACGTCACAAGAAAAATATAGAAAAACGTTTATAAAAGCTAAATTAATGGCTAGCTTAGCTTGTGACCTGTGTGGGGACAAATATCATAATGTGAATACCATTATTGATGCAATAATCAATGATTTGCAAAATGGAGCAAATGGTTTTGTTGAAAGTGCTGTTTCGTTAATTTCGGGAACAGGTAACAATAATGGTTTATCTAGAAATAGTAAAGAAGAACGCTCCATTGAATATACTCAGGAAGACATTTCTCAAAATGATCTTGTTAGTGAAGTTACAGAAGGTGCAATAAATATCCAAAATTATGTGCAAAATATTCATACTGATTCAACGCAAAATTTTTTGGAAGCTAGCACAGAAAGACTGGTTGAAAGTGACATAAGTATTACTAAAGAATGTGATAATCAGCCAGAATTGAATAAAAAAATTAATGTTACTGAAAAAACTGAACTCTCTCATTATGAAAAAAGAGGACAGAAGAGAAAAGTATAATACCAATAACAACAATGATGGATCTAATAATGAAATAAGTGATGAATTTGAGTTACACAATGTCAAGGTACCGATATGTAAAAGAAGAGGACGACCGGCAGGTAGTGATATAACTGTGATTGGAATTCCAAAACGCAAAAAGAAAACTAAAAAATTAGAACCTTTTTCTAAGAAACCAACCAAAGAAAGATTAGATATATTATTTAGATGGATAATGAAAGATGTGGAGATAGTGAAGATCAGGCAAATTGAAGCAAATGATTTACTGCCTATAGAACTGATTGATATAAGGATCTTAGAAGTTAATCTAACTATTTTGAAGAAATTCTTTTCAGTGGATGCCTGGAAATTATTTAAAGATTTTAAGAATCGTATAAGACTGATTGCCAAATGGACATGTAATTACTGCAAATCTGATATTGCTGATAAAGATCCCACAATTTGCTGTGATTTTTGCCTGCACTGGCATCATGTTCGCTGTGCTGGCACCACTACAGTCGCCGGGGGATTATTCATATGTGCAAATTGCAAATAGATTTTTCATTGCTATTTAATTTGTGTTCCTTTGTACGTATTTGTTGTGTTGTGATATTAAAAATAAATATAATATGGAATAAATATAATGAAAAACATATGCTGTTTTCATTTTTTATGAAATAAATTATTAAAATAGTTATTTATGATATGAGTGTTAAAAGTGAGATTTTATTTTGAGAGTGGGGAAGATTGTGAAACGAGCGTAGCGAGTGGAGCAACCCCACGAACAAAATAAAATCACTTTTAGCAAGAATATCATACACTATTTTTTCTACAAACACAACTACAGCCTTCAATTTGGTTAAAACGTAAACTGTCAAATGAAAAGTGACTTAACTTTCTCAACGAAAATATGTCAAACTACTGTCACTTTTATTACTAGACTTTTAAAATCACATTTTTAATTGACGTAGGCCGTGTTAAAAATTGAGTTTTTAACAGTGTTTGTAGAAAAAAATATTGGTACGAATTTTATGTTTTAATTGAATTTGTGGACAGTGCGGCAATAGTTTATGCTGTACTGCCTACCTAGACAGTGTTACAATATACTTTACCACACCGCCCGACAGTCCACTAATTTTTTTTTGCCGCTCTGTAGGACAGTGCGGCAATAGTTTATGCTGCACTACCTAGACAGTGTTACAATATATTTTAAAACACCGTCCGACAGTTCACTAATTTTTCTTACCGCTCTGTCTGGACAGTGCAGTAGACACTCCCTAAAAAAAAATTAGAAAAGTTGCTAAATTGATATTATAAGAATACAAAAGATTAATTTTTATTTAATCTTTTTGATTTGTAGTTTAGATATAATACTTAAAAAAATACGTAGAAATCCCCAACAATAATAAAAGGCTGAGTAGTAGTTTTTGTTTTCTGTTTATTTTTTTTATTTATGTGTTATTTATTTGTATTGAAATAAAATTGTTTCCATTTATATTTTTTTTTGGAATTTTGTTTCTTGTTCATTTTCTTTCTTGTGTGGAAATAATCTGTTTAGCAGCTTGTTATAATTTTCCCAGCCCAGGTGTCATTATTACAGGTGGACCCATTGATACCAAAATTTGGCAAGGTAAGGTTTGTAAATATATATATATAAAAAAAAATAAAAGAGATATTTGTCGATTGCTCTACTGAGACTAAAATTTGAGCTAGTGACGGGGCAAAAATTGTTATTTAAAAATATTGTAGTGATATACAGTTGTACTATTAATTTGTTTTACTAAATGTGTATATCACCGCAATATATTGCATTTAAATGGCTTTTAACCACTATGAGTAAACACGTGCTGTTTAAGATAGCTCTTATGTGAACATTTATAACCACAAATTTTACATTCAAATGGCTTTTCGCCACTATGAGTGAATATGTGTTCTTTAAAACGACTCTTTCGTATACATTTATAACCACATATATTACATTCGAATGTCTTTTCACCACTATGAGTTGACATATGTGTTTTAAGATATCTTTTTTGTGAACATTTATAATTACATATATTACATTCAAATGGCTTTTCTCCACTATGAGTGGACATGTGTCGCTTAAGTTTGCTCTTTTGTGAACTTTTGTAACCACATATATTACATTCAAATGGCTTTTCTCCACTATGAGTTGACATGTGTTCTTTAAGACTAGTCTTTCGTAAACATTTATAACCACATATATTACATTCAAAAGGCTTTTTTCCACTATGAGTTGACATGTGTTCTTTAAGACTAGTCTTTTGTAAACATTTATAATCACATATATTACATTCAAATGGCTTTTCTACACTATGAGTAGACATGTGTGCTTTAAGGTGACTCTTTTGCATTCATTTATAATCACATATATTACATTCAAATGGCTTTTCACCACTATGAGTTGATATATGTGTTTTAAGATATCTTATTTGTGAACATTTATAATTACATATATTACATTCAAATGGCTTATTTCCACTATGAATAGACATATGTTGATTTAGATTACTTTTTTGTGAACATTTATAATCACATATATTACATTCAAAAGGCTTTTTTCCACTATGAATAGACATATGTTTATTTAGACTACTTTTTTGTGAACATTTATAATCACATATATTACATTCAAATGGCTTTTCACCACTATGAGTTGATATATGTGTTTTAAGATATCTTTTTTGTGAACATTTATAATCACATATATTACATTCAAATGGCTTTTCACCACTATGAGTTGACATATGGTTTTTAAGATGGCTTTTTTGTGAACATTTATAATTACATATATTACATTCAAATGGCTTTTCTCCACTATGAGTTGACATGTGTTCTTTAAGACTAGTCTTTCGTAAACATTTATAACCACATATATTACATTCAAAAGGCTTTTTTCCACTATGAATAGACATATGTTGATTTAGATTACTTTTTTGTGAACATTTATAATCACATATATTACATTCAAATGTCTTTTCACCACTATGAGTTGACCTATGTGTATTAAGATATCTTTTTTGTGAACATTTATAACCACATATATTACATTCAAAAGGCTTTTTTCCACTATGAATAGACATATGTTTATTTAGACTACTTTTTTGTGAAAATTTATAACCACATATATTACATTCAAATGTCTTTTCACCACTATGAGTTGACATATGTGTTTTAAGATATCTTTTTTGTGAACATTTATAATTACATATATTACATTCAAATGGCTTTTCTCCAGAATGGGTTGACATGTGTTCTTTAAGACTAGTCTTTCGTATACATTTATAACCATATATATTACATTCAAATGGCTTTTTTTCACTATGAATAGACATATGTTCATTTAGACTACTTTTTTGTGAACATTTATAATCACATATATTACATTTAAATGGCTTTTCTCCAGTATGAGTGGATACATCATCGCTGTGAGTCGCCATGTGTTTATTTAGATTACTTTTTTTGAGAACAATTATAATCAAATGGCTTATCACCGTTATGAATAGACTGAGGTGTTTAAGAGGACTGACTATTTTGGGAACATTTATAGTCGTACATATTACATTTAAGTGGTATTTCACCACTATGGATGATCATGTACCTTTTGAGAAGACTTCTTATTAAACATGCAACTGCAAAATTACCTATAAATTATTTGCTACCTTTATGAATGAACATTTGTTGCATGGTACATATATCTTTTATAGGAAAGGTTTTGTTGATATTTGCTGGACATAAAAGTTGCTGACCACATTCATTTCCCTAAGTTGCTAAAATACTGATGTTATCAAATGGTTTCTATTCTTTCTCCATGTATATTTCACTCATCATCTGAATTTTGGCGTTAAAACTTTTCATTAACTGTGAACGTACATTTATGTTGGTTTGTTTTGATTGTTGTTATCTCCTCGTCACTCATTATCATTATCAACTTACAAGTTAAAAATACATGTTTTCAGCAATTATATATTGAGTATAGAAAAATGTTTTCAGTTGTATACAGCGTCTAAAATTATGTAATATGTAACTTGAACTTTTCTGGAATGAAGAAATTTCAAAAATAGACATGTATTGGTATACTAGGTGTAATACAACAAACCATTTACCTGATAGCAAAAACAGTCATAGTTCCAATACACAAGCTTGTTGATAGTACGAGAATGGTATATGTCCATGCCATTAGTGAGCATCTGTAAGTGGTATCGGTTACTTCAAGCACCAGAAAAACATCTCAAACACCATTTTCAACAAGTTTTATTTTACATTTTTTAGATATTGTCACACTGAATCAATAATAAGCTACAAACCACAAAACAGTTGGAATTAATTTTATTGGAATTCAATATATGTTGGCAATATGAAATAGATAAATCCCCTACGGTGGTTGTACCATTTAATGACATCACCCCAGCTATTGACACACTTATTAGATTTTAAATGCTTCTAATAAGAAACTTGTAAAATATATGGAAACTGTATTTTGTTCAAGTATAAAAAGAAACATGGTGGATTAAGTGGGGATAAACAAGAGTAAAAATTATTGAAAAGGGACAGTGCAGTGCATGAATGTGATTTGGTTGGATGCCTAAAGGTAAGCTTAAGGAACGTTGTAACTTTGTATTATCAATTAAATTGAAATTATTAGCTATATAATATATCTTGAATAATAGTAGAATAATATCTTGAATGAGAAATAATAGTAGAAAAACTTGAGATTTACTCTTTTTGTAAAGAATTAATAGTTATCACTTATAAAAGCATGCAAAACATTGGTGTCAATAACTGAAACAAATAAAAATGCACTCTGCTCCAGCTATTGACAGGCGTGTCAATAACTACTGCGAAGATGCATTTGATTTTTATCTTTCTCACTCTTATTCATTCTACTGAGATTACGCAATATTTTTACAACTAAAACACCATCACTAGTAAGTGTATTAGTTATTGACACCCTATTTTCACAACAAATTTCTAATACTGCAACGATTTTGGTTAGTATCCGTAAGTGATACTTTGATGGGTCAGTAACTGATACCTCTATTTTTAATGCAGCGTCAATATCTGCTGCAAAGTAGTTTTTAATTTTGCTTCTGCACTTCTATTAAAAAATCATCTAAAATTAGCGAAATTTATTATTAATCAGGTAAACATAATTACAAATTTTGTCGTAATCAGTTATCGACACTTCATCTTTTTTCAATCAATCTTCGTATTTTAGCAAGTTTTATGGGTATCAATAGTTAGACTCTAATAGGTCAATAACTAACTGATAAATTTATTTCCAGAGCTAACAAGCAAAGCAATGGTTACAAAAAGATTTAATTATACGGAAGATGCCCAAGTAACGATATTACATGAAAATTACGTAAAATTTACGTGCCTGAAATTACATCCCCAGAATTTCAAGAAAAAAAATGGCACGTAAAAATGATGTAACTTTTACGTGCCATACAGATGAAATGTCCGTCTTTTTTGCATTCTTTTTACGTGCTAAAGTGATGTACAAAGATGATCAAAAAAGGATGTATTTATTTCGTGCCATCGGGCATGCCAATGGCATGGGTTTTTTCGTTTTGCAATTAATAGCAGTGCAAAGCAAAAATGCACCGTATATTTGTCCTTGAAGATCTAAGCATGCATTCCAATAGTTCTTTGATGCTGAATGCAAATTGATTTACCAAACTGTCCAATTCATCGATTTTTTTAGATATAACGACTAAAAGTGACTTTTTTTAGCTAATACAAACGAATATATCTCGGTAACAGTATGGTGTGTAAATTCAAATACAGACATCGAAAAATTAAGTTTATGCCTTCTAAATAACCACAATTAATTAATTTTGATTTAAAGTCGGCAGTTACCACTTCGAGAATTTTGCTTTAGCTAGAATTTTAAAATCGCACATTAGATAATATACTATAATGTAAATAAATAATAAATAGTCACAAAGTGTGAAATAAGAAAAACCTGCTAAAGCTAATAATAATATACATTTTCTAGAAAATAATAGAAACTCAAATTAAGGTATTATATTAAAATTGAGTACACTTGCAGTAATTATTATTAAGAACGGGTCACACTCTTTACTTAAAAAGAAGCGCTACTTGGGTGACATGAAAAATGCCTTACAGGCAATAAATGACGGTATGTCTATAAAAGGTGCCAACAATTTATATAAAGTCCCAAGAACAACACTGCTTTATAAGCACAAGGGAAAAACACCTACAGAGAGAAAAATCGGTCCAGATAGCATTTTGACAAAAGATGAAGGAGAAGTTCTCGTGCAGTGGATCTTCCATACAGCAGAATGTGGGTTCCCAACTAAAACTCAATTATTGGGCAGTGTCAAAATGCTAGTGAAAAATTTAAAAAAGGAGACACCATTTACTAATGGCCGGCCTCGAAGGCAATGGTACAAAGCATTTATGCAAAGGCATGCAGAGCTAACACTTCGAGTTTCATCCATTGAAAAATGAATGGAAGAAAGCGGTTCATAATTGGAGAGTAGAGCATAACGGTATGACGCTTAGCAGAGATGAATTTGCTCCAGTATTAAAAACTGCATTAGAAAATATGAAGAATATTAAAAGCACTTGTGAAAACGGTTTTAGAACTTGTGGGCTATAGCTCTTAAATCCGGATAATATAAACTACAGGAAGATTTGTAAAGAATCAAAAATAGAGATTGCAAATTTAGACAATAATTTGGAAAAAAGAAATGCTTCTGATGCTTCTACGAATGCACCCAATTTAGTTCAGTTTTTAACATATTTCAGGCAAGAGAAACCAGACAAAATAAACCAATTTTGAAGAGTCTGGAGATATCTGGACTGGTGATTTAGAAGACCAAAATCTTTTTTATTTTTGGTTAAATTAAAAAAAAGCAGATGGGCAGTTTCATAACACAGATGTACAAGTACATGATGACATGTTTGTATATTCCCTTGGATGAGGATGAATTTGCTTTATTTGGCAATGAACCAGTGTTCTCAAATCAGAACGAAACCAACGAGCCTCTGCTAATAACAATAAACCCTAATGAAAATAATATTTCCGTGATTAATGAGACTGACCAAGATAAATCTAAAAATGAAAGTATTAAAGAATACGTACATGAGATGCCCAATAACAAAAGCATTGTAGAGCAAGAAAACGTATATAAACAAACTGTACCTTGAAATTGCGATAATGACGCTGTGATAAATAATTTAGATAACAAACATAATAGTTTTGACAACAGCACTCAAAACAAGGACAGAGATTGTAAGACTGAAGCTGTAATCAACAAGTCTGCTATAGCTAATAGAAATTCTAAACAAGATTGCAATGAAATATCAAGTGATCTTGAAATAAATAAAGATTATTAAAAGTTTCACAGTTTTATTAAAATATACCTGACAATAAAACTGTGAAACTTTTAATAATCTTTATTTATTTCATGATTATGGAGTTCCACAAAATAAGGCTGGAAACAATAAACAAGATCAAGTGATCTCATTTCAGCTCAGGAAAATCTAAATAGTGATGAATCATCTCAAAACCAAACTAAAACAGTCTATCAAAATGAAGAGCAAGATCAAATCTTCTCACAAAATAGAACTCCACCAGAAAAAAACAACAGTCCTTCAGATATGACGTCATAGAACAAACCTGAAGACACCAAGAATGAAAAAGTACCAACTCCTTTTCGAAAATCATTGTTTTGGTCAGATTGGCCTAGATCTAAAGTGGATGGAGTAAAAGAGAAAAATCAAAGAAAAAATTCCTTCCGTTGTGTGAGATGAAGCCTGAAAAATTTACTATAGAAACAAAGAAGAGAAGAAAGAGAAAACGATTGGAAAAGCTTGCAACAAGACCCAATAAACGTGTAATACAACACGAATCTCCTGATTCAAAAGAAGATTCTTCCGACTCTTGCAACGCATCGGATGAAGACAAGGAAAACATTAATATAAGTGTTGGCAGCTATGTTATTGTTGAATACAATGACAGTTATTTCCCTTCAAAAGTATTAAAAGTGAAAAAAAAATAAGAATGAGTATCAAGCGAGTTCGATGGAAAAGAATGGAATTAATTGGAAGTGGCCAAGTCAGATATATTATGGAACTCAGAAGAAGAAGTTATTTAGGTGATAAAGCAACCAAAATTAAAAAACAAGCGTGGAAATTATAAAGTTACGGAGATGAAAAAATATCAATGATTATTTATTAAACTTTGTTAGTCAAATGTTGGAAAATATTTTATTTTATTACTTATTACCAAGTATACTTATTTTGTATAATATTGGAATGTTATTTTTCAGTTTTTTTTAGTATTGGTTAGTTTTTTTACTAGTAATAAAGCTATGTAAGCAAAATATTTTTGTTATTTTAACCTAATACAATATAAGACCCTATGTCAATAATAGGTGCAATCAATGTCAATAGAAGGTGATTAATGTAATTTGACTATGTCAATGATTGCTACCTGTGTAGCGCTGTGTAGCCTTCAATTTGAGATTTTTTTGTCTTGATACTTTTTTTTACAAAACAACAAAATTACGTAAATTTGGATAGTTCCAATACACAAGCTTGTTAATAGTACGAGAATGTTATATGTCCATGCCATTAGTGAGCATCTGTAAGTGGTATCGGTTACTTCAGGCATTAGAAAAGCATCTCAAACACCATTTTTAACAAGTTTTATTTGACATTTTTTAGATATTGTCACACTGAATCAATAATAAGCTACAAACTGCAAAACGGCACCGGGGTGAACTAGCAGCCGCCGCCTAGCAGCCGGAGTTGATTGTGAACCAGCCTTGCTCCCAACTTTCGTTAATCGTAGACTGGACTCGTGACGTGTGTTATAGCAGCAAATCTATTATTAATTTCTACAAACAAAACTAACGAGAGAAGCTAACGGTATTTTGTGTACTATTTGGACTTCACAGTGTAAATGATTGTTAATAGGTACACAATTAAAAGTACAGGCTATTGTCGACATGTTCATATACTACTTGCTTTGAATAAAATAATGTTAAACCTGTTGCGTATATCAAATGCTTACGCGTACATCATACTGAATTCTGTTTTATCACGACCAGTTGCAACTCGATTAAAATAATGGGTATATAGCCTCATTCCTTCATATTATTCTTATCTGATTATTCCAATTAACTTGGCTTAATAGCTACGTATGTATCATAGCAGGGAAAATGCAATATTTCAACGTTAATAGTATGTATAAGTAACTCCTAACTACGACATTTCTTCAACCAAAGTTTTAAGAGCGAGTTCACCATCTTTCCAACAAACATAGTTTACACCCAGGACACTACCAATCCATTAGGAACAGCTTTTGGCCTCCCGTCCAACACCGGGTAAAAATTAAATTCGAAATCTAATAAATACGATATCTTAAGTTA
This sequence comes from Agrypnus murinus, assembly GCA_929113105.1. NCBI lineage: Eukaryota > Metazoa > Arthropoda > Insecta > Coleoptera > Elateridae > Agrypnus > Agrypnus murinus. The sequence continues at coordinate 92,856,335 of OV816027.1, forward strand.
TATACATAGGCGCCGGCAGAAATTTTCCTAGGGGGCAAGCCTAGAATCAACGGCATGCTAGGGGTGGCAAGCCTAGAATAATCGACATGCTAGGGGGGGCAAGCCTAGTATAATCGACATGCTAGGGGGGGGGGCAAATACCATTAAATACCATGGAGTATTACTAAACTCAGAAAAAATATACTTTTAACTACTAGCAAAAAAATTAGGGAGTTGCATTTAAAAAAAAAGTTGATGACGTCATAGGTCCCACAGTAGTAAGTTAAAAAATTAAAATTGAGGTCCATAAAATCAGCAGGAAAAAAATAAAATTAATGCGTCCGAGCTTTTCTTCCAAAAATTGCCCAGGAAGAAGAATTACACCTAAATACAAATTTCGCTTTCTTGATGTTTTTCGACGAGAATTGTCGCATTTCTCAAAGTTGCCTTTAAATCTTATTAAGCTGCATTTCATACAGAAAGAAAACTCGCTGGCGTTTATTATGCTGGAAATACGAATTAACAATGAACTAAGCAACCAATATCACTTCAGTTCTAGTCTTAATGCATGAATAATGATATTACTAGGTTTAGATCTCAAATTGTACAGACTACATAATAAAAATGTAATAATAAAGGAAACTATTATTAGTATGTGACACATTAAATGCAAACAATTGGCGAATACTTGGGCGATTGAACTTAAATATTTAAATAGAAGATCCCGAATTTAATTTTTTTCCCAGTATTTAATTTAAGGTATTTAATTTTTGTTTATATTGTATTGTTAGATTAGTATCATTTGGAATCCCGAATTTTTTTTCATTCTTTTGAACAATAATTATTTTAAATTGATGGTTTTATATTTTGAATTTCTAAATTTTTCATTGTTGCATAACTATACTTTGATGTGTTTTGTATTCTGAATTTGTTATTTTTTTATTAATGTGTAACTATTTTGACTTGTATTGTATGTACCATTTTCTTTTGTTTTTAATATACGGATTTCAAATTTAATTGACTACTTGACATGGTTTGGCTAAACGGACTGCTGATGTTTTTTGTTTTCTTTGGCTAATCAAGACCTTTTATGGTTTGATTAATGTTTTAATTAAATTAACTTCAAAATTAATAAGGAGGTTAGTTCCTTAGCTGATAACCTTCGCTTTTTCTAAAATATATGTTTTATAAAAAACATCCTCAGCTTTGGTGGCGCCCAAACATATTATTATTTATTCCTGAATCCATTATTCAATCAGAAGCTTTTAGGGTTAACACCTGCGACCTGAGAATTTAAAATTTGTAAAAAAAAGAGCTAAATCTCAAGCTGTGGCAATTTCTTGGGCATTTTGATATACAGTAAGTATCGTAATTTGTATTCTTCGTTTGAAGTTTAAGCTTTGTGTATCGTTTACTTAGTTTGGAGAAAAAAGTATATTTCAAGATTCCGAATTTAGTTTTTTCCAGTGTTTGACGGAGGCCAAAAGCTGTTTTTTATGAGTTATTGATGTCCTGTGGGCGATCTTTGTTTGCTGTAAATTTGGTAAACTCACACCCAAAACTTAGACAGAAATAGTATATTAAGTATCAAGAACAGTAAGGACAGTTTACCGATCGACGACAATGTTTGGCGACTGAGCTAAGCAAAGTCGCCAATATTGGAGGAGATCGGTAAACTCCTTACTGTTTGAGATGCTTATACTATTTTTTGTACGACCATTATGAATACAAAGGTATTAACTAAGGAAATATCCCCGAAAAAATAGATATAAGATAATTTATTTTTGCCCTGTATATCCACCAAACATTAAGTAGGTTTTGTCGTTACCATGGATACGTTTGTAATTACTATTATTTTTGAATGTCACGATATTTGTCAAACTCGTGAGAATGAGTGAATCTGAAAACGAATATAATTGGGATATTGAAGAGGCCTGAGCAAATTTAAATAAACAACATACATTTTTTTAAATAGTCCAATTATTTAGAAAATAAATGATTTCTCGCGTAAGAGACATCTAAAGATCATGCATTTATTTTATAAATAACATATAATTTACTTACCGTTCTGTTTTTGACAGAACTGAACGGTAAGTAATTACTTACCGACGCGTTTTTGCTTAGCAGCCAGTAAATATAACCTACTGTTCTAAAACCAAGTATGGTAAACAATCCGAAATAGTATGGTCGTACAAAAATGTGTATAACTTAGATATCGTATTTATTAGCAGATTCCGAATTTAGTTTTTTCCCGGTGTTTGACGGGACGCCGAAAGCTGTGCTTTATGGGTTATTGATGTCCTGGGAGTGGTCTTTGTTTGCTGTAAATTTGTTAACCTCACACCCAAAACTTAGACAGAAAATGTATATAATTTAGATATCGTTTTTATCAGCAGATTCCGAATTTAGTTTTTTTTCCGGTGTTTCACGGGAGGCCAAAAGCTGTTTTTATGAGTTATTGATGTCCTGTGGGCGATTTTTGTTTGCTGTAAATTTGGTAAACTCACACCCAAAACTTAGACAGAAAATGTATATAACTTAGATATCGTATTTATCAGCAGATTCCGAATTTAGTTTTTTCCCAGTGTTTGGCGGAAGGCCAAAATCTGTGCTTTATGGGTTATTGATGTCCTGGGAGTGGTCTTTGTTTGCTGTAAATTTGGAGAAATCACACCCAAGACTTAGACAGAAAATGTGTATAACTTAGATATCGTATTTATTAGCAGATTCCGAATTTAATTTTTTCCCAGTGTTTGGCGGAAGGCCAAAATCTGTTACTAAACAAGCGCCTAGCCCAGAGTGGTCCAAGGTCGAGCTCGCGGGTTCGACTTTAAGGGGAACCTTCCCTTACTCTACTAGAGCGACGCCACGTCACGAATGCATTTCAATCCTCCTATACCCCTACTTAGCAGAATCTCTGCCAATCTTAATTAGTCTAGAGCTAAACTATATTAACTAACACAGTTATATCTTGCAATTCTTTTTTATTTATTTACTAACGTACGTGGTAAGATCTCCGTACCTTGAAACACTTTCTATATAACGACACTACTATTTTATGCCTAAATTCCCGCTGGTGGCGCCACCTACCGGAATGTAGTTTTCAAAGTGCGAAAAAGGTACTTTCCGCTACTCTGATCGAGCTAAGAACAAAGCCATTCGATTCATCTCGCCGAGTACTGTCTAGAAACAATGTTTATAATTGTTTTCACATAGGGACCTCGAGCCCCATAGACTTAATATGGGATTTTCAAAGTGGCGTAACTTTTGCCCCTGACGGTTCCTTCACCTAAAAGTGGTACCGATCGACTACACTCGTCGAATACTATCTGAATATACTATATATTATACACAAAAAGTGTTTCAAGAAAAGGAAGTGAAGCCAAAATCAGTTAAAAAGTTCTGGTTCTGATCAAGTGTGTAACCTTATCTTTTAAGTTTCACTTGCCTGCTAGCTTATTATTCAGTGGGGTCGTGGGTTTCAAAGAAAGTCGAAAAAATAGTTCATGCATTTAATTAAATATGAATAAATTTAGGAATAATAACAACAAGGTAAAAACAAATTATTATAACACAACAAATTATAACAAACGAATGTGAATAACAGTAAGTATGGACGTGTGTGTTAAGTTGCCTACATTCGAGCCTTTAAATTCAAAACGTTTGGGTAAGTACCCGGAGGGGTGGCAGGCGTTATTGAACTTATTAAACGCGACCACCAGTTTTTCGAAATTTGGAGGTAGGTAAGTAACTTTAATAATATCAACTAAAAACATATAAATCAAAGGCTTGGTTTTCAGGTTACTTTTGAGGCAACTGTCCATAAATAATCACACGGTTTGGATCCAAAACGTTTACAACGGTAATATGTATTAATCAACAATTATGTAATATAAATAACCAATAAACCAACACTTAAACTAATACAAATAAACTGCATTACATTCACAGCTCTAAACCTTGAGTGGCCATGGTCTGCCATACATATCAGCCTTTACAGCAAGAGGATTTCTTAAGATGTAAGTATAAAAATCTACACTGATCTTTATCTTTAATTAATCTTACTATTCTAGGTATCACCGACGTCTGCTGCCCTTGCCGCATAAACTCCGCTGGAGTGGACGATTGAGGATGACCTTGAGCCTCAAAGGTAGGCAGAATTGAGTTCTATTGCTCAGAATCGAAACGGGAGCCCGATACGGAAGCGAGCCAGCAAGTGATAACCAGAACAACGCCTTTTATATTTTTTGCGTATCTCTTGGTATCCCTTACAACCCTGATATAATTTTTATATAAATATTAGTGTATATATTCTCAATTAGCATATTTTGAACCTACCTAGTTGTTATTTGGGCTAAAACAATAATTTGGATAAACTTCTGTAAACCGTAATTTTAACTTGTGGCCATTTTTGAGAGTCGCCTTTTTGATATTCGAAATTCCTCTAGCCTTTATCAAACCCCAGCAAGTGGCGACCTCGATTTAACTTTATAAACATAATAAACATATACGGCGCCCGAATTTTATTTTTGAATTTAGTTATTAAGAAAACAATGTACATATAACAATTTTATGTAATAATATTCTATTAACAATTAATAATTATTACTACCACTAATAAACGAGATTTTATTATAAGTGACTCTTACTATAAAACGACGTCAACGTTTTCGTAACCTATTTCCAGTTCCTAATGTTACTGCAAAGTTCCTAGTGGAGCTTTAAAAACATTTAAGTTTAACCTCACTTTTAACCATGAACATTATATTTTTTATACTGCTAATACATAATAATATGACATGGGCTATTTTAAGAATATTATAGGTTGTGGCAACTAAAGAAAAAAGTGAATATACTTCACCCTTGTTCCCTATTAATGGGAGCAAAATAATATTTTGTACTGGCCCCAACTACTACCTGCGCAAAAACACAATTAACCTCTAAACTGTGGACTTTTCGCCTTATAAAAATAAACATCTATTCAGTTTGGTGGCGCCCTTAATTTTTTTATTTAACGTGCACATTCATATCGACTAACAGTGGAACTAAATGGAAGTAAACTACACATTCTTCTATAATATAATAGTTCCGGATAAATGTTAATGTTCAGGCAATTAAAAATACCAATTAAGTTTTGCGATTAAATGAATCTGTCTGACCCCAAAGGCGTGGTGCCATAATATTGAGATGTCTTGAATTCATCTCAATGAATTTATTAGACGATTCGATCGTAAACATAAAAATATAAATTAGGTCTATTTTGTAATGACTAATCTAGCACAATAAACTTACAATATCTTGTATACTAATAAAGAGCATTTATTTTAATGAAGGTTTCGGCATTGCTGATATGCTTCGATTTTTCCAAATATTGATTTTTATTATTTTTCACCATTGTTTGAACTCAAACACTTGGAGGACTGTATGCTGGACAAGTTGACTATAATAGGGTCGTTTCACAATTTTGAAACGTAACGTTTTTATATTCTATCGAGTTAGTAATAACTCGACGTCTTTATTACAAAATTTTTAACGCAGCCGTTAGCGAGATATGCAATTTACAATTTAAAATTTTTCTGTTCTTTTCTAGTACAACAACGTCATAGTCCTCGTATACGCTGTATTGAAACTAATATGTAAGACAAAAGTATGATGACGTCAGCGGTGTAGAAAAGGATGGAAAATATTTAAACTTTAAATTCGTTTTATTAAGTTATCGTAATGCATTTATCGATTTTATGTGGACCTATACATTAGATAACAGTTATATTAATAACATATACAAATTATATCAAAATTTAAATTCTATGCAACGACCCTATTTAACTTCGTTTAAGTTGATGTTGAAGATGGATCTTGTATAAGCATCGTTGGGTCTATCAAATCGTAGATAGGAATCTTAATTTAAGTTTTTCTTCTATTGTAAAGATGTTCTTATGTAAATTTTATATTTATCAGTTACATAGTGTAATTATGTATTCATTTTGTAAAGGATAAAGCTGGATTTAATGTTGACAGATAATGTTGTTGTCAATCGTTTTTGTTAATTATCTCAGTTATAATTGTACAATATAAGTGTCTTATATTGTTTTCGTCGTTGTCCACATCCGACATCAATATTGGGCAGTTTACAAAATAGACGGCGTAAAAAGTTTTTGTTTTGTTATTATTGACATTTATAATAAAATGTAATTAAATGTACCTACATAATTATAAAAACTATGTTAAGTTACATAAAAATAAAAATTTGAACCAGAAAATTACAGTGTACAATTTATTCAGCTACCGAGTTAATGGTTAGCAAACAAAAGCACCAGAAGACTCAACACTTTGGTCCAATCGAAGCGGATTCGTAGATTGTTGAAAAAGGTTAGTTTCAAGTGCTACTATCAGGCTACAGTTAGATACAAGATTCAAGGATACTTTCGTCCATTACCTGCCTACTGGAGGCTAAGCAGTCAAAGTTACTAGGATTACCTTTACCACTGAATTATTAGAAAAATTGCCTGACTACTGGAGGGTATCGAGAAGAATTGTCTGCCTACTGGAGGCTATTGAGAAAAGATCGAAGGGAAATCCGTAAGCCCGTTCTTTTTTCATTACATATTGCTGTTTACATTAACTAAAATCGATTCTATTTATTTGTTATCATTTTCATACCTTGTAGTACAAATTTATATGGTGTTTGACATTTCTGTTTATTTGCATATTTCTTGATTTGAGTGGTGTAGCATCATTCTGAAATTAAGAGTTTGTCACTGTTTTAGTAAATTTAGTATTAACCATGGCAGAGTCTGAAGATCCCATGGAGTTCAAAAGATTGGTAGCTATAAGAGGCAAATTTAAAAGTCAGTTGACTCGTTTCACAAACTTCATAAGTGACAGCGAATTATGACAAAATAATGGAGATAGCTTCTCGTCTAGAGGGAATTGAATTGAATTATAATGAATTCAACAATGTACAATTGCAAATAGAAATGCACCATACGTCTGAGGACAAAAAAGAATTTGATGAACGAGTAGTGTTCGAGGATAAATATTTTAGTAGTATTGCTAAAGCTAAACAACTTCTTAATGATGATTATAAAAAATCTACATCTAGCGCAGTTCCAAGTGTACAGCCGCAAACTAATGTAAGTCTTTCATCCCCTCACCAGTGTAATCAATTTAAAATTCAATTACCTTCCGTCACATTACCTGAATTTGATGGATCATACGAAACCGTGTGTGATCACAAACGTTTACAACGGTTCTAGTTACTTCTAGAGTATATTTATACTGATGGGTACTGTTTAATTATAATTAAAGACCAACCAACAGAGATTTAGCAAACAATTACTAATCGGGTCATCTTCGTGAGCAGACGAAAGATACCAATGACAGAGTTTTAATACTCTATCGCATTAAATAGTTACTTCCCTTCCGTCTGCAGACGTAAGACACCGACAAAAAGTTTCAACAATCAACAATACTCAATATTACTAACGAGATTTTCCAATTTTGTATTTACACTGTTTATAAATTGTAACGGGTACATTTTCCAACAGCATTTTGTACGCAGAATTTAGCATTTATTCTTATTAAAAATCTTAAGTTCGGTCCTGTAGGGCTGCGTTTTATTTGAACAAGCATTTCATCATGTAAACATTTCCTATAGAAAGCATTTTGAGAAGAGATTGTGTCATATTTGATGTAATTAAAGAAGTAACGTCATAAAGATATTGTCTTTTTCGTATCCTGCTAAATTGCATTTTAAAATAATATCAATTATTTTAGGGAGAGACCTTGCTAAGAAACTGTGAGAAGTACTTGATCATCAATTTTATAGAAATATTTTGTTAACATTCTGAGTATACAGGATTCGAAAATGAAGTTCCCTTTGTTCGTAAATTGCGTTTTAAATTTTAATTCTGTTTATAGCGTAGGAATCTTGTCTATTAGGCAGATGCTGTAGCATTCCACACTAGTTTGGCGCGCAATTTTAAGTGCTACTTTTTACACTTAGAGTCGAGAATCCTATAGAAGGCCAAATAAAAGCGCCCTTGCCGCATAAAAACAGATGTATCCACGTGTAACTACAGGATCCGAGTTCATAAAAAGCCTTCGCTGGTTTTGACGCGAGAGACTCGACACTGCACCCTTGCAGCAAGCGGTCGAGATTATAAATGTTCACCTTTTAACCTGGGGTGTGCGGTTTTCTCGTTTGAGTTTCGATCAATAATGATTGATCGATATTGAATTAGTGTTACTGGATTACAGTTTATTAATCGTTTAGAATTGAAAGAAATTCTACATGGAGTGTATTACAGTTTTAATGTTATTTAAGTGCTAATCCTTTTGAGAGGATCTACGTTCCGTAAAGTTGTGTTTGAAAGACTTATAGTTTCGTATCGTGAATAAACAATAGGGTTTATTCTTTGGTGAAGAATCTGTAATCACAATTACTGTGTTTCGCCTGTTCTTAAGACCAGTGCCGTTTTTTTAAAGCAAAACCATTTAAAGCGATCTCGAATTTAACGATCGACTCTAGTGTTTTTATAAATTAAAACCCCGCTTAAAGAATTTAAACGCATTTGGTGTTACACGTGATTAAACAACAACCTAAGTTTCTGAAACATTATCGTTATTTTCCAAGTAAAAACCCCGTTTGTTCATGAAATCATATGGGCGAATGACAATAAGTAAATATTATCGCATTTTTGGTACGGAGAATCAACACTTCAATACAACGCCGAGTTCAACGACAATTTCCCCAAATGAAAGGCCGAATTTCCAATTTCTACTGGACTATATGTATGGTATTCCATGAATTTGATGGATAATATTCAAGGTACTGTAGTTTTAAGGATTTGTTTATAATTCAGTTAATTAAGAATCTCACAGTTAAGAAATTTTTCTTTAGGGGAGAGCTCTCTTCGTTATTAAAAAAAATCTTTAAACTTTAATTTAATTACAATCATTTATATTGATACTGTCGAATTGATTTAATTTGTCTAATCTCATTTAGATATTTGTTTATAAATTTTGTCCAGAAAAAGACCAGTCAATACTAATTTTAATATTTGAATTAATGTGTTTGAACAATTTTTGTGTTCGATCCAATAAACTTTTTGGTTATTTCCGTTATCTAATGAAAAGTTCTAGATGAATTTTTATTGATTTATTCTGGTTTAGTTATAATCTAATGAACTTAGATTGGAATTGTAATAAATGTATGAGGTGTGTTTTATTTCTTATATATATGCAAAGTTATGTCGTTACCATTTTTCTGATTAAATAAATGTGATTAATTCAAAACTAAGGATCTAGAAAACGGAACCATATTAGTTATGAATGCTCTGCTTCATTTTACTTCAAAAATTTTAAATTAACAAAATTTTTTGATTCAACTCAATATATTATTCATTTTCTGGTTAATGAATTTAATCATTTTTAATGCTTATTCAATTTACATCTTTGATTGGTTATTTATAATTAATAACTTAAGCTTCATAACCAGATGGCGCCCTTTTAAGTTTTTATTTGTGTTTGAACCTTTATCTATTCCTTTTCACAATTTATACAGCTGTGGAACCAATACCTACGACTTGACTAATTAATTTGTAAGAGAGAGTTTAAATCTCAAGCTGTGGCAGACATTTGAGTTTTTAGTGACAGTAAGTATAAAGCATTTTTATAGTTTCGTGTGTGATTTTTTATGGATGTTTCACTGGCGCCCAATCGCGGGGCCTTTTTGTTGTCGTACTTTTGTGTAGAAAATTATGTAAGTTTCACTGGCGGTCCAACGTGGGCCAGAATTTAGTTTGTTTCAAAATACCACTAGCAAAACCTTGCTACGAGTCTGGCCCACGATCTTTGTAGGACGTTCACCGCTATAACTCCAGCAGATGACTTCGGTAGTAGTCAACGCAAAAAATGGGTAAATTGAACAACTTAAAAATCCAAATCTGAAGTTTCAATTATTAATCTAGATCCAGAAGTTCGGATTAGTAATCTAGATCCAAAATTGATGTTCCAGAATGCAAATAAATTAACACGTGTCACCTGACACACCTAAATCTTAAAACTGAAACCTAGCACCTAAGATCAAAAACCCTAAAATCAAAAAGAAAACAGATTAATCTACCCACTGAGGGTTAATCTCGGACGAGAACCTTACCTCTAAGGAGGGTTTTCTCACTAAAGGTCCTTCTCGTAAAGTAGGAGTGGTTTCTGGTAATTATTAAGAAAACAGCCTACTGGTAACAAAATCCTCAATACTGAGTGAAAATATTCCAAAAAGATTTCTTCACCAAAAATACTTCTTACACCACACACAAGGAGAGGAACATTTTTTCATATGACTCTGCCATCAAAATTCCATCACACAGATGCTGGTACAAATTAAAGCCAGATAAAGACGACAGGTCAACTACCAGAGGTTCTTTCTTAATGACTTTTCTAGTTGTTATTATTTTTTTTCCACCCCCAATCTTTTATTTTCTAAGCACCCTTTTCAATTAAACAATAATATTCAATCTCCAAAACAAAGGTAATCTGATTTCTTTTAATTGACTAACGGATGAATGGGTTGCCTACACTTCAGGCGTTAATGTTTAAATAAAGACTGTTACAATCACCTCATATATTTAATGGTTTGCCCTGAACGTGGGGCATATTAAAAATCACCTCAATATTACTTTAATGTAGTGATTAAGTCGGTGACGTCATCTGGTCTGCTTGGTTTGATAAGATCCTCCGAGGTGGGAATTTTCCACGGAAAATAAATAGTGACTCGTGATGTTTTGTTATCATTTTTCGTAAATATAAATACACACTAGTATAAATCTTTAAAATGAATACCCTAGAACTTAATTTAAAACAGAAATTATAATACACATAATAAAATATATATAAAAAACATAATGTTAGGCACATTATTATCGACATTATTATTACAAAAAATATGAAGAAACAAAACAATTAATTTCCTCAATATTTAGAAATTCCATTCATTATGAATAAAATAATTATAGTTAAAACTTATATGATACTTTTTACTAATAGGAAGATATAATTCAAAACTGAAAGGTCAATTGCGCAAAAGTTCTATTGTTAGCTGCAATAACATATTTCCCAAGCATTCATAATAATTTATTAAGGAACTTCTTTTTTAATTGTTATTATCTTACAAGATACTGATCTGAAATATAGCTTTAAGATAATCTGTACAAATCAGTTCACTGAAATGTATTATTTCGTAATAGCTGTGGTAACAATTATAAGGTTCGTCAGTGGTAGGTCTTTTTGTTGTAAAACTTACTAATCACTTTTTCACAGCCTGCTTCATTAGAAGTAAGTGTTTGCTCTTTAAATAAAATTGCTTTCAGGTAGTCCTAGCCATCTCCCACACGGGAGAATAATCCAAGGGATAGCCGCTCAAATCGAAGATCATCCTTACCAGCTATCATTTGAAGTTGAAGGTAGACATTACTGTGGTGCCACCCTGATTAGACCGAATGTTGCTGTAACTGCCGCCCATTGTACAAATAACTATAACATAAAGTACGTGCAAATTCTAAAATAATATAAAATTAATTCAAACTCAAATTTTTCAGTGAAATGCTACCATATCAGACTATTCGTGCTGGTAGTAGCTTACTTGGTGAAGGCGGACAAGTATCTGGAATACACTGCATTTGCGAGCATCCGAAATATTGTCCTATAAATCTTGATTACGACGTATCTGTATTATTTTTAAAGAAATCGTTTGCACTTGGTACAGGTGTTCAAGCCATTCCTTTGCAACCTGTTAACCAAGAGATACCTACTGGAAAGATGGGTACAGTTACAGGTTGGGGTATTACTAAATACGTGGGAGGATTGTCAAAGCAATTACAAAAAATTCAAATTCCAAAAGTAGACCAATCAAAATGTGCTTCAGTATATAGTACTCTGCATGATTACATACTTACCAACCGAATGTTTTGTTTTGCATTTACTGAAGAAGTTGGTAAAGCTGCATGCATAGTAACACGTTGTGGTATGTGTTGAAGGCAATTAAATAATATTTTACATTTTCAGGGAGATTCTGGTGGACCGTTGGTTGTTGATGGAAAACTAGCTGGTATTATCTCTTGGGAAGATAATAATTGTGGAAAACCTGAATTTCCTGCGATTTATACTAAAATATCAGACCCAGAAATTAGTTCGCACATTCATAGTTGCTTAGGAAAGTTCGAGAACAACTAAACAACTAGTTTCTTATTTTTTTTAACTGAGCTTGATTATTTAAGGCGCTGTAATTAACCAGGTATAGTATTATCGATGTTCGCATCCGTCGAGTTTTTCAGTCAACCAGAAGATTTGTGCCGCAATAAAATTAAACAAATAAGACTGCGTGCAACAACGCGGTAGAATACTTCTTATTGGTTTATTCCTCTGTCACGTTAGTCTTTGATGCGCAATGCTATGCCTAGTTATTTACACCATGGCAGGAAGTTTATTATAACATGTAACTGTATTTAAGTTAAGTTCATATCAAAATATTCTTTAATTTTTTTATTTGTTTTGTAGAAAAGAGTGTTTAATAAAAGTTGTTTACTTCGACTGGTTTGGCAGAATCAAAGTAGACGAAGGTAAGGTTTAGCGAGGTAACGAAATTTCGTTACCTCGCTAAACCTTACCTTCGTCTACGGCATTGTTCCTGGCCTCCTGGATCAACACTGACAAATGTTCGCAGCCGCCAATGTTCAATCATCACAGAAAATGAATAAATTGAATTAAATAATCACATGAATTATCATCACACACATGTTAACACTTTCACGAATTTATTTATTAAACAAAATAATGAAATCGTACACACAGATACTCATTTATTTTGAAGTTGTTGCGTTGCATCCTAAAACATACTGTAAATTCTCGTGGCTTGACCTGTGAACATCCACCCGGAACGGACTTCTTAGAAATGCAGCTTTCTCCGATTAGGGGTAGGTAGCGGAACGAATTGTCCTTTTTGGTTAACTACAAATATGTATCTTTTACCACTTATCATACAAAGTTTTCTACCTAGTAAACCAGCAAAAAGAAAAAATAACTAAAACTAACTCTAAAATCTTTTTAAAATGTTTGACCTCTCTTCTCTAAGCGATCGTTTTAATTGTTCTTTGTTTAAAATTTCATGATTCCTTATAATCATTATTGCAATTTTCAATTGACATACATTTTCAATAACATTCAAATCCGGACTTTGAAGTTTGAGGTAGTTATTGAAATGAGTTTCAATAACTTTTGGACATTTTCGAACTAACCAGGCTTTGATTTTTTCGGCTTTGTGTTTGGGGTTATTGTCCTCGATATAGTTTAAATCGTTTAATGAGAAAACTAGACTTGAATAAATATGAAAAAATGTTATAAATATAAATAGATATTGTAAAACAATATTGTTAGAGTATTTAGTATAAATATGTATGCGATGTGGTATTGAAATAATCGTTTAATATTGCTATACGATATTTAAAAGAAAAATGCTACAGTTATTCTGCCAGTAATGTGTCAATATTGGTTCAATAATTTAAAAATAAATGCTATAAAACAAAATTGTTAGAATATTTATTGTAAACATTTTTGGGATATTGCATTTAAATGATCCTGCAATATTGGTTTTTACAGTAAAGCCCCATATTGCATTTAAATATTCCGTCAATATTATTACAATATTGTTAAAACATATTCTCAAAAACCAATATTGGTTAAATCTTGCTAATATTGCCCCAATTATGCAATATAGGTTCAATATTGCCCCAATCATTTGCCAATATTTTGTGCTACTTGGGAAGGGGCTCCATATTAGCCGCGTTCGGTATTTCAGATCTACTTACTCAAAGTGCACGGTTTCCATAGTATCCATTGTTTAAATAATTGTAACTATAGCAGTAGAGCTTTTAGAGCAAACAGAATTGGAAAACCGAACGCAGCTATTGTTTCAGAAATGCGTTCCGTAAAGGAGGAGGGTCGGTTTGAGCGGTTTCTGTCCCAAATTATTTTTGGATGAAAAAATCAGAAAACATCTTTTTTAATGTCTACTAACAATAATAAGTCGATTTTACCCTAAACGGACGATCCCCCCACTCTCCTAGCCACCCCTCGATCCTGAATATGCCATCACTTGCTAACAGCGTTCTTAGGGAGATATATCGCTTTCAAACTTATATTTGCTAGATAAAATGCTATACTAACTCCCTTTTAACTGTATCCGCTCTCATTTATCATCTTTTCCCTTTTTACCCCCCCCCCTAGAGGGATGGAGAGGGTGAATATAAATGCAAAATATCCAAGCTTGCTCACCAGATTTGAGAAAGGTATCTTGGGGTTTTTAGGGTCGCTGATTCCGAACCCGAAGTCCGTTAACCTGTATTACGCCAAGCTTAAGGTCATTTGAAGGTCAAATTGAAAAAAAGATGACAAAGAAATCTAGAAAAATAGATAAATACGTTTTTGGCGTCTGTAAATTCGATTTCAGGCTGTCAATTAGAGATCATTTCAAGATCAAATCAATAGTATGCTAGAGTGAAGCTGAAGAAAATGCCGTGTAATGAATTTGAATCACTTTATGTATAGGTTTTTGAGGTAGCTGAACCAGGGGATCAGCTAGAGATAGTTCCAAGATAAACTTAACATCTCAAGATTAACAATAAAGGTATATCAACTTAAGCAAGCGGCATCCTACACTAGAGAACATATCGATGATAATGATAATTACATTTTGTTGTACATAAAGACGAGAAAAATATATTAAGGGTAAAGCTGCAATCTCGTCATACAAGCTCAAAGCAGTACCAACTCTGGATAAAATACGAAAGAGATAGTTTTGATCCCATTAAAGATTGGTACTGCCAATGCAAAAACGGTGCCTGAATAGTAGGTTGCTGTGCCCACATATCATATGTGCTTTGGTACTTGGGACACTATAGACACCAAGAAATCACTCCCCATTACAATAGTGACAGCTACACAGATTTTTTGTTAGACGCTGCTGCTTTGAAGTATCAGATGAAGCATATGGGGAAGAAGAACAGGAAGAAGATGAAGAAGAAATGCAATAACAACATTAAACTGTTATAAGTGAGAGGCAAGGGGACTCACGTTAAACAAGCACCCCAGTGAGAAGCAAGGGGGCTCACGTTAAACAAGCACCCCAGTGAGAGGCAAGGGGACTCACGTTAAACAAGCACCCCAGTGAGAGGCAAGGGGACTCACGTTAAAAAAGCACCCCAAAAGGAGCATTGATCTACCACGTCCACTTCGTTGTTCCTCGGTAACGCAAAGTGTAGATCATTATACCTAGGGTAGCTTTTACATCATACTAACGTAAAACTACATATAATGTACATATAATGTGATATTTGATTAATTACAATGCTCAAGCATAAAACTGTAAAAGCTCCGATCCTTCGTTCCCGTTCTTCCCAATTTTCCCCTCAGCCCTTTTATGGGATAAAATAAATGAGAAGAGATTGACAGTATACATTTTTTAAAACAAGTAAAATATCCCCGAATGTGTAGGAGATTCTCAGCTCCGAATTACTCCAATTGCATTTTCTGTATTTGAGGATGTGGAGGGGGAAATAAGGGGAGAGGATGGTCCATTCAGGTTGTTTCCGACTTATTATTGTTAGTAAAATAAAATGCAGTAAGTGAGTGGTGCCATCTGTTTCATTTTAGAGGTTAAAAGAAGAGACTAGGAAAATGTGAGGATGATGTGTTTAAGGTTGAAATGGCTCATTGTTGCTATTTAAACGTGAACACACATTTTGTTGTGAAAAGTGAAAAGATCTTCTGAGTTGGCTTCAGCTACCTTGAGATGTTAAGTTAACCTTGAAACTACCTCTAGCTGATCCCCTGATTCAGGTACCTCAAAAACCTATACATAAAGTGATTCAAATTCATTACACGGCATTTTCTTCAGCTTCACTCTAGCATAATATTGATTTGACCTTGAAATGACCTCTAACTGACAGCGAGCGATATCAAGACAGCCTGAAATCGAATTCAGAGACGCCATAAGCGTATTTATCTACTTTTCTGGATTTCTTTGTCATCTTTTTTTCAATTTGACGTTCAAATGACCTTAAACTTGATGTGATACAGGTTAACGAACTTCGGGTTCAGAATCAGCGATCCCAAAAACCCCAGAATACCGTTGCCAAGTCTGGTGTGCAAGCTTGGATATTTTGCATTTATATTTCCCGCAAACGAATAAATAGTAAAACCACCCTCTCCACCCTCTAGGGAGGGGGGGGTAAAAAGGGGGAAAATAATAAATGAGAGCGGATACAGTTAAAAGGGAGTTAGTATGGTATTTTATCAAGCAAATATAAGTTTGAAAACGATATATCTCCCCAAGAACGCTGTTAGCAAGTGATGGCATATTCAGGAATGAGGGAGGGCTAGGGGGTGGTGGATCGTCCGTTTAGGATAACAAATCAATATCCACCCATTTCACTTCTTTGTCAACCTAAAGTAAACTTGGGCTGCTTTATAGCAGAATGACGCCAATATACGGTGGGTGATCATTCATGCGTGACCAATGAGACGTATGTTTTAGCTTATTTCATAACCTCCAAATCTTTCAATATGACACTGCCGTGGTCGGTCGCGTTGGAAGATTTCTTTTGTTTTTGAAAGCTTCAGTACTGTGGTGCCATCTATTATATCCAGAAATATCTCCCACCATCATTATTATTTATATATTTTTTCTTTTAATAGCAGAAGCTAGACACTTTGTGAATCATAACAGTATTTTGTTGTTGTTGTCATAGCAACCGATAACGCTTCGGTAACAAGTTGTGTGGCATTAAACAAAGCAGGAAAGAAATAGAAATAGGTAGGTATACGTAGAGAGCGTAAAGGTAAGTACTCACAGCAGCGGATCCGCAGGCGGATGTCGTACGATTGGTCGATTCGGATTGGTTTGAGTCAAATCGACCAATCATATGACATCCGCCTGCGAATCCGCTGCAGTGAGTACCTACCTAAAAGGTAAGTACTCACAGCAGCGGATCCGCAGGCGGATAACATACGATTGGTCGGTTTGAGTCGATTTGACTCAAACCGACCAATCGTATGACATCCGCCTGCGGATCCGCTGCTGTGAGTACTTACCTTAAGACCCAGTAATGTCTAAAATTCTTGCTCCTTTTAAAATTAAATTCAATTTACTATTTAGATATAAACTCAATTACTTATACAAACTACTAATAATAATGATACTAATGTCAACGGATAAGTTGTCAACTTTATGAAGCAGTGGCGTATTTAAAAATTTTTTTAAAGGGTTCTCTATAAAAATTCCGAATCAAAATATCGTATGACCAAAAAGTCCTGGGATCGCAATAGCCATAGAATGTAAAAACCATCTATAGAATTATTTACTTCTACTGCCCGTAGTTTTTGTGAACTGAGCAGAGTGAGAGTAGCGCCAATGTATCTAGAGTAGCGCTAATGGAGACACAGCCACCTGTGTCAAGAAAATACGACGCGCCGACACTGCTAAACAGAGCCCCACTGGCTCACTTACTGACTGGCTAAATGAAAAGTAGGAGGTGTCACATTTTACAAATATACTGATAATAATAAGAATACATACTAAGACAGTAAATAAAATAGTACTTAGTATATGGAGATTACACAGATACATAATAGGAGTATAGAGTACATAATATGAATATATAATAATAGAACAGAGTAATAATGTAATGATAATATATATAATACTAACGTATAATCATAATTAGGTATGAGGTTAGTATTGATAATAACAATAATAGTTATGCTAAAGGTGATCTGCATTGGACCAGTGGACTTGAAGTTGGGTTAAAAGTTAGACTGTCGGGTTCTTTAAGGGGTGACGTTAGTTGATACATTTTGGTGGCAATTAATCTGCGTTTGTAGTATACAAAGAAGATGACTTATTGTTATGATAGTCATGATCAGCGTGAGAATTAAAGGGCCATAATGTAATGGTGTATATCTGATAGGATTGATACTTTCGAGTGTAGACATGTCCTTTGTTAATTTCGCTTGATTCTGGATTAATTAATGAACATTTATAGGCGATAGGTCAATTTTTGTAATTTCGGGTACATGGACTGAATCGGGTTGCAATTTTCCGATGGATGCCATAGCAATTTGTTTTTCTTCTAGGGAAGATTGAAATGTAGCCAAAAGTTCGTTTTGATTTATTAGAACGGAACAGCCACTGGTAAGATGGAGCAATATTGATCCAGTAATGGTTTTTCGTGTTATAGAGGGTGGTTACATGTAGTTTAATTTTGTGCAGTTCAGCAAAACTTTTTAGGGGTTGTTTATCGAATTCGCCGTCAACGACTAATATTTTCGGCGTGGTATAGGTTATAATGAAATGGACTAAGCGGTCTACAACATCTACGATGTTACTTGATTTTAAATAGTAGGTTTGAGCAAATTTTGAAAAAGTATCACTTGTAATTACACGAGTGCTTCGAAATTATCGATTTGTAATACGAACGTTGATTAGCAACCACGAGTGTCATTTTTTGACGTTTTAATTTGTCAAAAAATGACACGAGTATTACAACAGATAATTTCAGAAGCACGAGCATGTAATTCGGTAAGATTATTTCATGATACAGTTGTTTATTTAAGCATCTACTTATTAACATAAAGATTAGTATTTGACATGAAAGTAAAAAATGGGACACATGTGACACTAGTTTTCAGCGTTGTCACGAAGATAAAAACAGTCGAAAAGGACAATAAAAAATTATCGAATTATCGCTGTAATCCAAAAAATAAAGCCTTGCGATTGGTCAAAAACGAAGTAGAATGAAATAATCTATAAAATTAGTGGGTATTTTTAGTTTATATAGACAGTATAAAATGGGAAAAATCTTTATATAGAGAATCATTTGGAAAGAGGCCGTATAATAATGAATATGTGTTAAACAATGTTTCAGTAATCGTTCATGAAATTTGTTGTTTTGATTTTGTTGATTAAAAACTTGTATTAATCGATGTCAGTCAATAGTGGTTGAATGTATTTGTATTCGGTAAGCATTGCAAGAGTTAGGATGGGGTTCTGAAGTTTTTGATTATTTCAATGTTTATAGTATCATCATTAATTATCAAGGAGGGTATTGCTGTTTTAGCAGTAAACTAAATTTTTATTACGTATGGCGATGTTAAAATATTACATTTAAAATATTTTGATGAATCGATGAATGTTTGAATTCAAAAGAATTTAAATATAGGTTGAAATTGTTCCGTCTTATGTTAAAATTATGTTAGAATATTGTTTTATAGGGAAATGATTTCCAGGAAAGTTTTTCCATTGATGGTTCTAATAATTATTTCTGTAGTAGTTACATAATTTCAGCTATGGTTCGATTTAATGTCATCTTTAACTGACATTAAAATTTATGAGGTTTATTTTAAAAGCAAACTTGAAGAAGGTATTACTTATGTATTACGTATGTTTATTATATGCATTTAAATATTTTTGGTTTAATATAGTTGTCTGGAATTGACATTGAGTTAGAAATATTTATAAAATTGGGTAAACTAAATTGTTAAAATTACTCGAGAGTTATTTGTTGACACTTAATTAAATAAATGGTTAATTGTAAAGTTTTATTTATTTTATCAAAGTAAGCATTGGAATTTAATAATTTCTTGCAGCAAAATTATCTTCTCTGTTATTGCAATGAACTGCATTGTTGTTATCAGTAAGTAACTTGAGATTGAACAGGTGGTCTCGATTTAAAATAGATTTGGCTGTGTGTAATTGTTGAAGGTCACATTCCGAGATTTAGCGTATATAGTAAAATGCATTTTTAAACTTCGTCAAAGGGAATAAGTACTACCAAGAAGGTTAATTTGGAAAATATTTAATTGTTGTTCTAGTAGCAAATTTATAAATAAAGTATTGTAACGTTCTTTTTAAAATAATAACAAAAGTGCTGTTTAAATCGTCTATTAATAAGAAATATTTATTTACAAACACTAATGAATACACTATAAATTAACGCTATGATTATAAACCACTAAAACTATTATGAATTTCTAATACAACATTTATCTTTACATTTACTATTTATTTCGTGATACCCATTTAACTACTTGCTGTTGACTGCCTCTTTTTATCGGCGAAGTCGATTTTATACCCTCCTACAATCGTACTAGAAGCCGCTAGAAACTACTATATATTTCTAGAATAACCGCGTCTCTTTCACAGGCTTCGTGCGATGAGTAATCCTCTCGATTACTGTAGAATATTCCATTTGTTGTTCGAGAAGAGGGTCTTTCTTTTTCTCTCTTGTTACAGTATTGACAAATGATTAAAAGGTGTTACGTTTTATGCAATCTGCTTATTATAGGAACACAATTACATGTATTCTGTAAGCACTGGTTCATATCAATTGTTAAGTATAACAATAATTGTTATGAACCCGATTGCTACGAAATCTTAACAATTCCTGCAATATTTGCTATTCTGTAACTGCACTTGTGATGATCCAATTGAAATGAATCACAACAACTGAAATGCAAACTAATTATGAACTATATTACCGACTGTGCATACGCGTTCGAGCAGTGACATTTGCATTTGACAGTTTCGAATAGTTAGACGCGCGAATTTGAAACATGGAGAAGAATACTCGACACACCGAAAAGCAATTTTATGTAATGTTGGAGTTTATGTCCACCAAAGATATATTGCTTACGGAAAGATTGAGCCCGGGAAAAGGGCCTGAATGTTAAAAAAAAGAAAGGAAACCGCTTACTAGTATACTAAATTATCGCAAATGGACCAGCAAGAGCAATAACTGGTGATGACTGGATGAACGTTAATAAATTACTGTGTGTGTAGCAAGTCGCAACAGTGTTTTCTTTCTAAAGTAATAAACAATATTACCTACAGTTTTATAATGCAAATAATAGTAAGAAAGAAATCCTATTATTATCGATACTTAAATTTTGCAAAATCGTGTGAAAGAACCCCAATGGATATAAAAATATAATGCAATTCTTTGGAATCTGAGGTCACAATCAGTTCTTTATGTAAGTAAGTTGAATAAGTGATTTGTTTTTATCTAAAACATTGACTTTGAAATATACATGCCTAAGTATTACTATTACATTAATAAATTGGGGGTAAAAAATTTCATTTACCGAATTTATAGGTAATCTAGAGAAAATATTGGCTAGCAACAATTTCTAAAAAGACACATATCAAGCGACGACAGCAACTAATACTTCCAAGATATTAAAATTAAACTTAAAGATAAATCATGAAATAAATAAAGATTATTGAAAGTTTCACAGTTTTATTAAAATACAACCTGACAATATTGTTTCGACAGCTATGCTGTCATTATCAAAGGTAATATAATTATAAACAAACACGTCGCTAAGGTAAGATACAAAAATAGGTAACTAGATAAAATAATAATAATAATCAGAATTAAATATCTAATACTTCTAGTAGCGGAGAATTACTGAGCTCAAGTTGTTCATTCATTAAAGGTACCCTGAGTTTGTGTTTGTATATCTCAAAGGCTTCTAAAATGTCTAATTTGCGTTTGTTATTACAAAAATGTAGGAATTTAATATTATTTTGAGGAGTCATTGTGTGATTTTGTTCTAAAAGGTGTTTGGCGTAATTCGATTTTTCAGGATGTTTATTTTTGTAATGACGTACGTGTTCTTTATATCTTATGTCAAAATTTCGAAGTGTTTGTCCAATATATACCGAACTACAAAAAGAACAATTTAAACGGTAAATGCCCGATTTCATGATATCATGTGTTCTGTCTTTAGCATTAAATAAAAATGAAAAAGTGTTAGTGTTGGTTTTAAATGTTATTTTATAATTGTTGGTTTTTCTTAGTATATGTGCAATTTTTTCTGATATTTTGCCAAAATATGGTATAGATATAATTTGTGTCTTCTGTTTGATTGTCAATGGGATATATTCTTTTGATAGCTAACCTATAATCTTTTTGTTTAATTAAAGTGTCAATCATGTTCGCATTGTAATGATTTGCATGTGCTAGTTGTAATAATAATAATAATAATAATAAGAATAATAATAATAATTTATTGGTGCTAGTGTACATTAGTACTTACACAAGTCAAACAAAACAAATATATTGAAGAAATACAGATGATTACCAAAGAACATTGAGTGAATATTAAAGAATAGATTTAGTAATAATTAACATAATTAAATAACAAGATTTATAAAACATATTTCTTGAATAACAAACAGTACATAATTGCACTTGATGAACAATTATATGAACAGAGGCGTATAAAATATGATAGTTAGGTATTAATATCACAATTCATGTATTCATTATAGTGGTAGAATGCCTTTCCCAGTAGAAACCTTTTTATTGTCAATTTAAATTTTTTTATGTTGTCAATATTTTTAATGTTTGAAGGTAGTTTATTAAACATTTTAATTGCCAGATGATTAGGTCCATTTTGACATTTGCTTAATCGATAGTATGGTGTAATAATATTGTTTTTGTTTCTAGTATTATGTTCATGTTGACTAACAAAGGTAGAATAATTATCAAAATTAACTTTAACATGAGTTAAACATTCTAATATGTAAATTGAAGGTAGTGTAGGTATACCAAGCTGAATAAATGCATATTTGCAATCCTCTGCATACCCAAGACCAGCCATGACTCGAACAATTCTTCTTTGCATAGCAAAGACCATGTCAGAATCAGATGCATGTCCCCATACTAGTACAGCATAACAAATTAAAGGATGGCACAATCCAAAATAGGCTGTTCTCAATATATCCCTCGACACTGTCCCAGATAAGTTACGTATTACAAAAGCAGTGGTGCTTAGTTTGCGGCATATATTAGCAATATGTATGTTCCATCTCAAGTGAGGGTCCAAATACACACCCAGAAATTTGACAGGAGTTTAATTCAACTGAGTTGTAGTACGTAATGTAAACAACATGGAGTGAGTTTTATCATTATTACATACAAGATTATTAGAAATGAACCATCGTTCAGCATTCGATTGTGCCTCACTAGTCAGAAGTCTGATCTCTTGAAAATTTGAAGCCCTAATAGAGATAGTAGTATCATCAGCATAGAGTATAAAAGACAAGAAGTCTCTTGCATAAGGCATATCATTAATATAGACTAGAAACAATAGGGGTCCTAGTATTGAACCTTGAGGAACCCCTATATGCAATTTTTGCTTATTTGATAATTTATCTCCAAATATATAGTTTATTTTTTCCTGCTGTATGGTTGCGCGCGCATTACAAAAGCCTCATGTGCACTGCCGCATTTTCAGAAAGAATGTGAAATGTGACATTACAGAGTACAGACCAATTACAGACAGCCATTTGACACTGGCGCACGCGCGCACGGCAGCAGGATACCTGCTGCCGTTGCCATCGTGTACGCGGTGTACGCCCTGGTGTACGCTGGACTTCCAGTCCCCCCAATGAAATCACTGCATTTTAAATTTTGATTCAAAATTTAAAATATGTTGCGCGCGCAACCATACAGCAGGAAAAAATGAACTATAACAACTTGATACCGATTTTCAAGGTATGATTCTAGTACATTTAAACTCATTGTACCAATCTGGTACTTATGCAACTTTTCAATTAAAATATTATGTGAAACACAATCGAATGCCTTACTAAGGTCTAACAATATCGAATTATTATACTCGGAATTTTCATATGTTTCAAGAACATTAGTAACAAAATCTAATATGGCAGTAGTAGTACTTCGTTTCTTTCGAAAGCCATGTTGGCAATTGGAAAATAGATTATTAGATTCAAAGTATTTGACTAATCTATTTTACAGGCACTTTTCAAAAATTTTGCTAAAAATTGGAAGCAGAGATATCGGGCGGTAGTTGGCTAGATCATCAATTGCGCCCTTTTTATAAATCGGTGAAACTAGAGCAATTTTTAATATACTCGGGAACATACCCTCTGAAAGACAGCCATTTATTAATCTAGTAAGAGGATATATTAAAAGATCCTGTATAATTTTTATAACTTTTACACTTAAGCCATATATGTCTTTGGTAGATTTACTTTTAAGATTTGAAATAATGTCACGTATTTCAATATAAGTGACTTCGTTAAATTCAAAGTCAGTTTTAGGTAAATTATTATAATTAAAATTGAAATGAGGATTAAGGCTTGGGGTGCACATAGGGCGTTCATTTAAAAGTTTGTGAGGTGCATTGGCAAAGTGCTCATTAAATTCATCTGGACTTATTTCCAACAAATTTTTAATCGGTTGTATTGTATTACTTCTCTGTCTATTTATTATGTCCCAAATACATTTTTTTGGGTTATTTGATTTTTTTATTAATCTGTCATTAGCCTCCCGTTTTGAGTTTTTAATTTCAGATTTATAGTGAGATCGAAAAGCATTTCTGTTCGTTCTATTTAATGGAGATGGACTTTGTTTATATATCAAATCAAGAAATTTAAGATGCTCACGCATATTCCATAGTTTGGTATTGAACCAGGGATGAAAATGTGAATTATGCCTGTTCACATATTGTTTTTCAGGAAAGGCAGCATTATGACTCTCTAATATTATGTCTAGAAATATTTCAAACTTTGTGTTAACATCAATAATTTTGTTATTGACAAATGACCAATCAATTTTTTCAACGATATTGTAAAAAGTTAATTTTCCTAATTCAGTTATAGGCCTACAAATTTTATATTGAAATTCGGATCTAGAAATCGTATCCGATTGTGGAATGTGAATAAAAATGCCACTGTGATCAGATAACTTACAATCAACTGCAACTGCTTTACATAAATCATGATGAAAATTAACGAACACAATATCTAGGCATCTATTTTTCCTGGTTTTTTCATTTACCAATTTACAAAATCCAAATGTGCTCAACAAGTTGCATAACTCAACGCAATCACCCACACCAGTGTCGAAATATACATTGAAATCACCCAGAATGGCTGCCTCTTTTTTATTATTTATATGTAGTAAAATTAATTCAAGTTGTTCAATAAAAATTTTAAAGTCACTACCTGAAGGACGATATATATTAATCACATAGATATTCGATTGTTTAATTATTAAGGCACTGACTTCAATTACCTTTTCAATTGACATATTAGTAATAGTAGGTAATGGAATGAAGTTCAAACCTATCCTTGTTAAAATTGCAGAACCTCCACCTCTATGGTTTGTAACCTGCCTGCTGAAGTGAGAAGCAATATTGAAGTTTTCCAGGGATAGGCATTCACCTTCTGCTGGAACAACCCATGTCTCGTTAAAACATAAAAGGCTAAAATTTTTATCACTTATATAACTTTCTATTTCATTAAGTTTATTTCTTATAGATTGAATATTAATAAAAAATATACTAAAATATAAACTATCAATTATACCACTCTTGAAAACTCCATTCTGTACAGGTGTTTCTTCTGTCCTAAGGGAAGTATGCCATCTTGGGGTTTCTTCAGTATTTGTTTTATTAGAAAATAATGAAGTTGTCATACTTTTGGAGTTTTTGCTGAACGCTTGCGAAAAAATTTACTTATATAGATACTCTTTGGCCATAATTTGGAATTCATTATTTTTTGATAATCATCTGCATCAATTGTTAATTTAAAAGATGAATAAGCTTCAGGAAATTTTGATTTTAGTGTTTCGCATTTAGTCACTGCAATATCCTGTTTTATGAGATCACATATGTCATCGCAGGACGTTCCAGCTTCAAACCTAGAAACAAAGATATAAGTCTTTTTAGGAACAACTTTCAGTTTGGAGTTTTCACATAAGGGTTTTTCACCAACAATTCCTTTTTCTCTTCTCAGACTGGTTGATTTTTTCTTAACAACTGCTGACCATTGTTCGCTTGTGTTCTTGTAGTGAAGATCACATTTTCCTGTATGCGAGCTGTTATTATCTTCATTATCAACTGTGGATGTTGTTTCTTTATGTTGATTTTTTGTTGAATTATTTTTCGTTGTTTTTTTTTAGATTTGATTTATCATTGAGTTCTTGAAATGATTTATCTAAATTAATAATTTTATTCATGGTGGAAGTTTGTATTTGTTCAAGTTCGCGTATTCCAGACCTTTTATCCTGATAGTTAAGGTTATGATCTTTCAATTTGTAGTTTAATGATCCAGATGAAACGTGATCCTTCTTTTGGATCATCTCCAGTTTTTGCATTAAATTTATTTTATTAAGCAATAGGGCAATCTTATCCCTTAATTCAGTAATTATAGTATCTTTATTATTTACAATTACCTTTAAATATTCAACGTCTTTCTTCAAGAGTTTGTTTTCCTCATCAGTTTGATCGAAATACATATTATTATCTTTCAATTCGTCATCGTTGCCACTGAATTCACAGCAATTCACCTGCTGCTCGTTAATGAATTTTATCTTCTTTAAACGTTTTATACAGCCTGGATGGTGTAAAGAGTTACATTGTACACATTCAAGGCCATTTAGAGGTACAACTTTGCAATTTTTACAAGGTTTATGATCCTCTCTTGCAGTTACAGCCTTTTTGCTCGTTTGCCATTTCCGCAAATTTTAAATAGATAAACAAAGTGCAGTGTGACACCGGCTATACGTTTATCACAAAATTTACGATAACCAGGATTGCTTTAACCTCAAAATCCCAAATTTTCCTGTTTTTCTTTTTAACAGGAAGTATGAGTTAACTATTTTATAAACCACGGATACCCTTTATTGGATACTAAACAATATCATGATTTTTAATAATTAATAAAGCTTACAGACAGCGTAATCTGGAAAACTTTCGTTAGCACTTATCAAGTACATTTATTTATTATTATTATTATGGAAAGGTTGTTTAATGGTTGATATCTCTTTGCTAAAATCTGATTTTGTTAGTGGAATAGTTAAAGCTCTGTGTACTAATGATCTGTATGCTGCTATTTTATGTGTATTGTGGTGACAAGATTCATTTGGTATTGTTATGTCTGTTTGTGTTGGTTTTCTGTATATGGAAAATTCAAATAGATTGTCTGCGTTAATCTTGATATTTAAGTCTAGAAAGTTTATAGCCCTGTTTTGTTCTGTTTCTAGTGTAAATTTTATATTAGGATGGATACTGTTAATAAGAATTAAAAATTCATTAATATCCTCAAAAGAACTGTCAAAACCAGCTAAAATGTCATCAACATAACGAAACCAGAAGATAATGTGTTTAGAGAGGTTTAATTCAAATATTCGATCTGCAAACTTGTCCATAAATATGTTAGCTAATAGAGGACTTAGAGAATTACCCATAGGTAAACCATCATTTTGTAAATAAATTATGTTATTAAATGTGAAATAATTTTGACTTATACAAAGGTCAAATAATTGAATTAACTCTAACCTTTTAACTAATTCTATATTACTATTGATCAAGAAACTATCTAATAAAGGAATACATTCTTGTGGGGGTATTCTGGACAACATGTTGCAAATATCAAAACTAACAAGTTTTGAATGTGGTGGGAGATGTATGTTTTGCAGCTTATCTACTAATTCTAATGAATTTCTAACAGAGTATTTCGATTTGTAACCTATCATGTTAATAATCTGGTTTAGTTTTTTGGATAAAATGTGATTAGGTGCATTGATGTATGATACAACTGGTCTTATTGGCATATTCTGTTTATGTATTTTGACTAATCCATACAGTTTAGGTATTTGTGGGTTTTTATTAATGATTTGTTGCTTTTCTAATTCTGAAAAGCAGATATTGCAGTTTTCTAAACCTTGTTTTATTTCTTTTTGGAATTTTGTGGTTGGGTTTTTGTTTAAAGTTTCAAAATTTTCTTTATTAATAAATTCATTAACTTTTTGTATGTAAATATCTTTTGAAAGAATTACCAAAGTGTTAACAGAAATTAGATTGTTCTCTGTGATTTTCTGTTTTATAGATTGAAGAAGTGATATGTTAGATGTGTTGTACATTTTGTCCTGTTTCAAAGACATCTCTTTTAACATATTCGAAATTTGGAATTTTGCATAGTTATTATGATCTTTCTTAAGTATAGTTTCGCATTCAACGGCCAAAATTTCTTTAATTTTGTTGGTAAATTTTGGAAAAGGACAAAATTTGAAACCTTTGTTAAGAAATTGTGTTTCTCTGTCATTGAATGTTATATGCGACAAGTTTATGAAACGAGGATAAAAGTTTGCAGTGTTCTGACAATTAAGGTTATTTTGTAGTGTACGTTTTTGTTGTATAAGTCGATGAAGTTTATTTTTCTGTGTGGTGTATTTTTTGAATTTAATGTGACTGACGGTTTCTCTAATGTCAAAATCTAAGATGTCAAATTGGATATAGTGTAATTTATGAGTGTTCTGTATGGAGTACCTTTATATAAACGTGCATATTGTCTCTTATACTAAACCATTTCTTCGATTCTTCTTTGAGCCATCTTCCTTTGGCATTCCTAATCACTAATTTCAGAATTAGAAAAGCAACAAATCATTAATAAAAACCCACAAATACCTAAACTGTATGGATTAGTCAAAACACATAAACAGAATATGCCAATAAGACCAGTTGTATCATACATCAATGCACCTAATCACATTTTATCAAAAAAACTGAACCAGATTATTAACACGATAGGTTACAAATCGAAATACTCTGTTAGAAATTCATTAGAATTAGTAGATAAGCTGCAAAACATACATCTCCCACCACATTCAAAACTTGTTAGTTTTGATATTTGCAACATGTTCTCCAGAATACCCCCACAAGAATGTATTCCTTTATTAGATAGTTTCTTGATCAATAGTAATATAGAATTAGTTAAAAGGTTAGAGTTAATTCAATTATTTGACCTTTGTATAATTATTTCACTTTTAATAACATAATTTATTTACAAAAGGATGGTTTACCTATGGGTAATTCTCTAAGTCCTCTATTAGCTAACATATTTATGGACAAGTTTGAAGATCGAATATTTGAATTAAACCACTCTAAACACATTATCTTCTGGTTTCGTTATGTTGATGACATTTTAGCTTGTTTTGATAGTTCTTTTCAGGTTATCAATGAATTTTTAATTCTTATTAACAATATCCACCCTAATATAAAATTTACGCTAGAAACAGAACAAAACAGGGCTATAAACTTTCTAGACTTAAATATCAAGATTAACGCATACAATCTATTTGAATTTTCCATATACAGAAAACCAACACAAACAGACATAACAATACCAAATGAATCTTGTCACCATAATACACATAAAATAGCAGCCTACAGATCATTAGTACACAGAGCTTTAACTATTCCACTAACAAAATCAGATTTTAGCAAAGAGATATCAACCATTAAACAACTAGCACATGCAAATCATTACAATCCAAACATGACACTTTAATTAAACAAAAAGATTATAGGTTAGCTATCAAAGGAATATATCCCATTGACAATCAAACAGAAGACACAAATTATATCTATACCATATTTTGGCAAAATATCAGAAAAAATTGCACATATACTAAGAAAAACCAACAATTATAAAATAACATTTAAAACCAACACTAACACTTTTTCATTTTTAATTAATGCTAAAGACAGAACACATGATATCATGAAATCGGCACTTACCGTTTAAATTGTTCTTTTTGTAGTTCGGTATATATTGGACAAACACTTCGAAATTTTGACATAAGATATAAAGAACACGTACGTCATTACAAAAATAAACATCCTGAAAAATCGAATTAAGCCAAACACCTTTTAGAACAAAATCACACAATGACTCCTCAAAATAATATTAAATTCCTACATTTTTGTAATAACAAACGCAAATTAGACATTTTAGAAGCCTTTGAGATATACAAACACAAACTCAGGGTACCTTTAATGAATGAACAACTTCAGCTCAGTAATTCTCCGTTACTGGAAGTATTAGATATTTAATTCTGATTATTATTATTTTATCTAGTTACCTATTTTTGTATCTACCTTAGCGACGTGTTTGTTTATAATTATATTACCTTTGATAATGACGCATAGCTGTCGAAACAATATTGTCAGGTTGTATTTTAATAAAACTGTGAAAATTTTAATAATCTTTATTTATTTCATGATTATGGAGTTCCACAAAGTCAGACTGGAAACAATAAACAAGATAATTTTATAAAACTATTTTTGTTAGCATTGTTTTTTAATTTTAATAAATTCTTAAGGGAAGCATAGCTTCCCTTGCTTCCATGGACCGCACGCCACTGGATCGTATTAAACCATTACCATACCATTGTTATTTTTAAAATAGATGATCTTGTACGTTTTTTGTAGTTTAATTGCAGCTATGCAAATGAATAATTTCGGGATACGGACATTTCATGTTTTTAATATTTCGTTTTACACCAATTTTAACTGTTGATTGATTTTATTAAGCTACCGATTTACTTATTATTTCTAACGATGTACAAGATTAAATACAATTCAAATTGATTTTCATTGATAACGATTTGCACCCTATAATAATACGGAACTGTAGTAGTTGTAATAATAACAAAAAACCTCTATTTATTATGTGCTGTCATTGTTTAGTCTACTTTCTGGCACATTTATGTATTTATTACTAGCTATAAACAGTTTAAATAATAAACATCTTTTTGCTTGAAATAAACTAAATGAATGATGAGTATAGAGATAATAGCTCCACTAGACACCAGGACTGTCTTCAGTTTGCTTAATTTCCCGGGTGCCCAACAATTTTTAGTGAAAATTTATTTTTGAGATACTGCGGAGTTTTATGCATTTTTACCTTCTTCCTTTATTAATATGTTACTTATTAAGCCAAACCCTTTATATATAAATATGTACCTTGTATAACTTCTTGGGTTTTTGGTTCTACCTCATATACTAAACCAAAATCCCAAAAATTTTGTAATTATATGTAATTATTAATGATAATAATACGTGAACAGTAGATTATTAAGGAATAATAACGGTTTACCTTAACATTTGATGTTTAAAAAAAATGTCTTAATTTGTAATTACTTAGTGGTAGTTTGTTATAGGGAATGTGTTTTAATACATATTCCTGTTAATTATCCAACTTAAATAAATAAATAAATAAAAACATCTTTTTGCTTGAAATAAACTAAATGAATGATGAGTATAGAAATAATAGCTCCACTAGACACCAGGACTGTCTTCAGTTTGCTTAATTTCCCGGGTGCCCAACAATTTTTAGTGAAAATTTATTTTTGAGATACTGCGGAGTTTTATGCATTTTTGCCTTCTTCCTTTATTCATAGGTTACCCATTAGGTCAAAACCCTTTATATATAAATATGTACCCTGTATAACTTCTTGGGTTTTTGGTTGTACCTCATATACTAAACCAAAATTCCAAAAATTTTGTAATTATATGTAATTATTAATGATAATAATACGTGAACAGTAGATTATTAACCCGTCTTGCACTAATTTTATTCATATCCAAATGGTCATTGAAGAAGAATTCGACGAACACTTGTTTCCAAATGTCAGACATCACT
The DNA here is from genome assembly GCA_929113105.1 of Agrypnus murinus. Classification (NCBI taxonomy): domain Eukaryota; kingdom Metazoa; phylum Arthropoda; class Insecta; order Coleoptera; family Elateridae; genus Agrypnus; species Agrypnus murinus. The sequence continues at coordinate 92,887,884 of OV816027.1, forward strand.
GCTAATCCTTAACTTTCAAACGCCGATCTTCTAATACCATTTCTTCAATGATTGCAACTTTTTGAGGCGTTACCGCTTCAATTGGCTCATCATATTCAAGAGATTCTTTTCCCAAACGGCAACATGTTGTTCACTTTTTTACAGTGGAATATGAAGGAGATAAATCACCATAAACGCAGTCTAAACGTTGTTTGATTGGATTAGGCGTGTGACCTTCTTTTTTTAAAAATTTAATGACCGCGCGGTACTCAATTTTCGTTAGCTGCGACATTTTCTTGCACTCGTCACGATGCTTGAATGGCTACTAAAATCTATTACGCTTCTATTTGTAATATCTCTAGTGTAGGCCTCTTACATGTTCAACTATGACGCAACCGAGTTTGAACATGTTGGCACCTGTCGAAGCCTGCTGGGCCGAGAATTTATGGCGCTTACCTAGTAAGTGAAAACGCCCTGTACTAAATCTACCACATTTTCGTTAGATTTTTCGGGAATACCCTGAATTTCTAAATTGTTAAGACGATTGTACTGTTCTAAATCTTCAATTCTGGTAGATAATTCTGTAACAGTCATTCTGAGTTCAACGTTTTCAGTCTTGATTATATCAATTTTTTTGACTTTATCGGTAAATTTAGATAATGCATGTTCGAAACCAGAGATCTTATTGCCAGTCGATAGAATTAAGTATAGTATTAAGTCGATAGAATTTAAAAGTTCATCGTATTTATGATGCAAAGATTTAATATTTTGCTGAATATCACGTACAACTGTCATCATGGTAGATGATCCTGATGAGTCATCAGCATTATCATCGATAATAACAAAGCTATTAAGCGACGAGGAATTCCTACATTTGCTGCATTTCCAGCTAACGTGATTAGTTGAGAATGATCTTAATTCAGAGGTACTCAAATTAACGCATTTCCCATGATAGTATAGGGCATATTTGTCGGCACATTGAATAGCAGGAGATATGCTGTTGATAATCTTAGATCACAGTGAGCAAGAGCTCGACATTATTATTATAATATTAGTTTTATAAATTAATTTTTAGTAGATTACAGGAATTTAAAAGAAAATTTAAAAATTTAAAAACTGATGAAAGTCAATAGTATCAATATTTGAAGGCCGTGATAGCAATGCACTCGCTTTAAAAATAAGAGCACAATAATAGTTCTTATAGATTTTAATAATTGTATTTTAATAAAGTTTAATTAATATATTATAAACTTACAGATCATATAGTTTATCACGGTTGTTATAAATTATTCATTAAAATCTTCTTCAACACTTTAATTTTGTAAACAAACCGTTTAGTTAACGACAGCACGTCTTACGTTTACAATGCAAAAACCCTTATGATAGAGAAAAGTGATAAAATATTTCTAATTAATATAAAAAGAAATAGAAATGAATTATAACACACTAAATAACTATAACAAGAGGATTTTATAATATTACTAAAACTAATAGCATTATCAACATATAACAACACTAGGTCATCTATTCTATTTTCTATACAAAGAAAAGATCAATTTAACCGTAAAATTGAATATGTAATCTGATTTTTGACTGCGAAATTCAATTTTGGCACCAGAGTACATTGTGATGTTCAAAGATCATAAGAAAAGTATATAAACCGGATGATTTATTATCGGTAACTGTAGCAGGAGTTCATTCTTTATATTTCTCCCTGATCGACAGTAATTCACTAAGGCCAGATTAATGCCTTACAAAACATACGCCCGTATGTAACAACACGCAGGTCGATACCAGAAATCAATACGACCTAATAAAGTGAAGATCACACATTTGGCGGATACGCCCCTCTGATCTGATGCCCTCGATATATATTTCTTTACTCCACTTTTCAAAGCAAATCATCTTTGGCAAACCTGATGCAACTATCTGCTCTGGGCTTATATTTTTGTTTTCTCGTATCTTGTTTAAAGTCTTGTGGTATTGTACCACAATTTAACAATGTCTACTGACATTTTTGTCCAAGATATGCTATCTCCAATGACTCAAAGAGTAGGTACCTATAATACCTTTGTTGCTAAAGCAACAACATTTTAAAAGACCTTTTTTGTAGTTTAAGAAGCATCATTAATTTTTTAGAAAAGCGGAAACTTCATTTATTCTATCTGCCCATATGATCCAAGTATTTGCTGTCTTTTAACTTTTAATTTTAACTGCTCCAATTATGTTTTACTCAATGCTATATAAAAATAAATGTTGCAATGTGAATGTGTTGAACTCGCCAAACATAAAAACTGTGCATCTTAAACAATACTTTTCTGATATGTGTCGCAAATATTATTTATGGCATGTATTACATTTAATGGCTTTTCACTATTATGAGTGCACATGTATTGTTTAAGGCCAAGCTATAGCCTAATATATTTTGCAAGGAAGATAAAATAGTTAGAAGTGAGACACACATAGCTGACTAATAAATGCTGCATGTATTTGCAGATCTAACTTGCAAGCAAAATTTAATTGCTTCTAACGTGAATGAGTCAGAATTATGTTGTGACTGAAATATGATATACCTACACTGTTACAATGGAATGTTCATTTTAGTTTTAATTCTGTGTTTAGATGGTAATAATACGATAATGCACCTAATATTTAATTAAAATAAAAATAAAATATAATGTTATCAATTATCAGGAATATCTCTCATTTTTTTATTTTATTTTATTCACTTATAGTACATTTAAAATAACGGTAAAAGGTCGGGAAACGCTGGACTTGACGAGACCACTTGTCCCTTATGTATTTTGGGGCGCTGATTACGAAAATGGGGGTTAGAACTTGCAGCAATGGTTGGAACACCCCTAAAATTGCAAAAAACGCCCCTAAATAGGGGTGTTTTTCGACTGTACTGCGGAATTCCCTTACGAAACCTCCCGCGGACATTTGACCTTGCCTATTCAGTTTCTTTCGGTCGCTGATATTCAAAATCAGAGTCCCATCACGGTAAAAGGGGTGTTACACCCCCCACATGCAAGAAACACCCCTCCCAAAGAGTGGGTTTTTGGAAAAATTGACCAGTTATTATTGATTTTTTGAAAATTAACCAATGCGCTCTCGCCACATTTTTTTTAAAGACAAATTACGTCTCTCCTTAAATCGATTTAACCAACCACTGCTGCACTTAAAATTGTTAATCTTTAAAATTCTTGAAAATTCTTCCTAAGTCTTGTTAAGTAACACAAGTCCATTTAACGCGATGTTATCGCGAACTTGTTTAAACCACCTTAAAGCACATTCTTCTAATTCACCAAAACGCGGTTCTCGTAGACGTTTCTTGGAAACACAAATTTCGTTAGAATTCCAAGATTTTCTCTTTGTTCTTTAAAATTGTGGAAGGCGTATTCGGTTGAATTCTAAATTCTTTGGCTAGATGATTTTCTTTTCACTTCTCTCATCGAATGTCAAAGTAGATTTAAAATGTCAAAAAGTACACGGACAAGATCAAAGAAACAAACCGAATGCCATAATCTTCTTTAACAACAAATCAATTAAAAACTAAAAGGTTTACCTACTTATTTTGGGATTTTCTAAAAATTTTTTTAACATTTGGTTTTATAACCGGATGGGTAATGAAAAGGAACCGCAATGAATCATCCCTTAATCCTTTCTTTGAAACCTGTTTACTGTCACCGGCTACTTACTGACACATTTATTGGTTATTTAGGCACCTTAAATACATAATAACATATTGCACCCATATTCTATTTCAGGGCTGTACCATTTTAGTGTGTTTTGGTGTGAATACATCATTTTAAGAGTATTATTTCTGAGTTGTTGTTGAATTTCCCTAGCAAACCAAGTTAGTAAACCAACGGTGAACGTAAGCACAGCGCGACGGTAACAACAGCACTGGTATAGTTTTCGTGATAGTACTACATTTTTTATAAGTAAGTGTAGCAAGTATTAATATAGAGCATAGTGTAATTATCGTTTTAGTGTAACGTAGTGTAGTATAACAAATATTTATATATCATATTGTACGTGCAATTTATTTATGTAGTTAAGATTATGCCGCGATTAACGCTATCAGCTCGAAAAAAAAGCATACGTAGAAGAATGCAAAACGTTTCTGGATTTAAAAAGTCTGCCCAAAAAGTTCAATCAGCAGAATTTGTTCCTGGTGATCAACCTTCAATTTCATTAGATCACACTTCAACTTCATTAGATCAACCTTCAACTTCATTTGATCAACTTTCAGCTCTATCACATCAACCTTGTACTTCGACTAGTAGTAGCCACAGCCCAGAGGAAATTCTACCTACTTATACTACTGACGTTGAAAATGAGGTGCTTAATGTTCAAAAAGAGCACGAAGATGTCAGTGGAAGGAGAATTGTGGAAATTAGTAATTTCTTTAATGCAATTATACGTTTTCCTCATGTTGGATTGTTTTCGTGTAGAAATGAACATCTGAAAATGGTTTCCGAGCAAAGAATTGGTCTGCAGAGAAAATTGTTGTTCAATGTGAGATGTGCGGAGTTAATACTGTTATATCAACTGACTGTAATGATCAGGCAATGGATATAAACAAGGCTGCAGTTCTAGAAAGTATCACAACAGGAATAGGATACTTACAATTGAAGGAAATGTTGGCTACTTGCGATATTCCTTGGATGGGCCCAAATCTTTATGCAAAGACAGAACAACTTCTTGCTACTTAAAAGCTGCTTTAGAAGAATCCCGTTTAGCAATTGAAGAAGACCGAGTTGATTCGGACGGCATTCCATTCATTACTGTGATTGCAGATGGAGCGTGGAGTAAAAGATCCTACAGAACCAACTATACTGCAGCTGCAGGAGTTGGCGTTATTGTTGGTGAAAAAACAAAAAAAGTGTTATTCTTAGGGATTAGAAATAAATATTGTTGTATGTGTAGCCGTGCTAAATCAAAACATTCTGAAGCTCCCTTGCATAAATGCTTTAAGAATTAGGACAAACCATCTACAGGAATGGAATCCTGATATTATCATAGAGGGCTTCAAAAGAAGTATAGAAATGTATAATTTGAAATACTTGTATTTGGTTGGAGATGGCGACAGCAGTGTAACAAAACGTCTTGCAGAAGTTCGTCCGTATGGGCAGAAAGTAATTCAAAAAATCGAATGTCGTAACCATCTTCTGCGTAATTTTTGTAGTAAATTAAGAGAACTGACCCAAAAAAGAATAAGTAGCAAAATGATAATTGTTCCTCTACAACATCGCAATACGCTGAACAACTCTATCAAACGAATGAGGTCGGGTATACAAGGTGCCGTTCTTTTTTATATTACAAATGCAACTTTAACTCATAGTGAGAAAATACAACAGCTGAGAAATGACATCTTGAATTGTCCTCATCATGTTTTTGGGGATCACAATAATTGTGCCACTTACTTTTGCAACGGACCCAAACATGAAAATGAAAACAATTGGATTGTTAACTTCAAAGACTCAGGCTTATATCAAGATATAATGGTTGTTACTGACAGAGTAGCGCGAAGTTCTGAAAGTCTTTTGCAAAATATGGACAATAACGCTGCCGAATGTTATAACTCGATAGTTGCAAAATATATAGGAGGTAAACGAATTAACTTTACTGGAAAAAGTTCCTATAAAACACGATGCGAAGCAGCTGCTTTGACTTTCAATCTTGAACCAGGCCATATTTCGAAGGTAATCCATAAAAAGGTAGTTGGCAAAAGTCCTGGACAATCTACAAAAAAATACGCGAAAGCTGTGGAAACCAAATCAAAGTGGGTTAAATGCCGAAAGAGACTGTTTAGTGAAAAATCACAAAGAAGGAAGATTTACCAGTCAGCACCAGCCGATAGCGAATATGGAAAAATAGAGGAACAAAACATGCAGTTATCAGCAGAAGAATATTCTTTAAAGGAAAACGAAGTTTTACAAGTAATGAAAAAAACTGAAAACGAATTACATCTGATACAGTTAGAAACAATTGGTCAGCATAATAATCTACTTTGGCGTCAAGAAAGATCGTCGCGAATAACAGCTTCTAATTTTGGCCAGATTTGTAAAATGAAAATCTTAACACATTGTAAAAATATAGTAAAAAATTTGTTGTATAGCACGTTTAAAGGAAATCTCGCTACACGATGGGGACAAGATCATGAAATAGTAGCACTCGGGAATTTCAAGAGCAATCTAATATTCAAATTCAACAATGCGGACTTTTTATTGATAAAGATGATTTCTTTTTGGCAGCGCCGCCAGACGTACTATTAAGCGAAGACGAATTAATTGAAATCAAATGCCCTGCATCAGCTGCAAAAATGAATGTTATGAGTGCTGTTAACGAAAAGAAAATTAATTTTTTGGAAAACCGGGCTGGTGAAATCTGTTTAAAAAGGACTCATAATTATTACTTTCAAATACAAGGACAGTTACATATTACGAACCGCGATTATTGCATATTCGTTGTATGGACACCGCAAGAAATGATAAGTGAGAAAATTTATCGTGACGATCTGTTTTGGCAAACAAAAATGAAAAACGAGTTAACGACTTTCTTTTATAAGTGCTTGTTACCTGAATTGATTGATATTCAGTATCCTCAGGGACGCCCAATAAAAGACCTTCGAAAATAATTAGGTAGGTATGTACCTACTTATTGTTGCTTATGATCTTACTTGTAATTATATTTCTTGTAAAAGTTGAAATTTCAATTTAATTTTATTTTAAAAAGTAAAAGAAAACAAAATCTCATACATATATAATATATGTACCTTCAAAACCTTCTACTAGTATGTAATGAAAAGTTTTTTTACACTGCTGGTTGATACACCTTTTAGTATGACATGTAATTTCCGACAGAAATTTTATTTTTCTTAAAATTGCAACTTAGTATACCCTTTTTGCAATCAAGGTTTCAATTAAATTAAGAAATAAGATTCAATTAAATTAAATTAAGGAATAACATAAAATTCCATAAATAATAATAGACCGCGCATAATGTGAACTTATTTTAACAGTGTAGCGTGCATGAGTAATTTACCATCGAAAACTATTGCCATTGCGCCTGATAGTTAGGCAATTGTATTAAGAAAAAATCCGTATCTTATCATCGTAAATGTAAGATATTTTAAAAAGTAGAAGGCACTATACGATGCGGTTTTTACTAAATGAAAGAAAAAACGTCAGTTGAAGTACCTACGACGAGATTTAGTTAATTTTATGGTTATCAGACATGCTTTGGTTAGTCGGAAATATACTAACTTAAGCAATTTTTTTCTAAAACAGATTACGTTTTGTAAAGATATTCGAGTCGTAGGTACCTACAGAAAACCTATCTTAACAAATTGGTTTTTGTTCCGTGTCATTATTTACATAAATAAAAAAGTTATTTTACAGATACGAACACATTATTTTTCTACTAGCAAATCTTCCCCTTAAGAGCATTCTTTGGAGAACATATGAGTGGTCTAGAAGCCAAGGGATACAAAGGCATTGTACCACATTTGGAAATAATCAGAGCTAAAGGTTGATGATTCCTATATTTGAAGATGAACTTAATTATTTAAACTACTATATCTCAATATCTGTTTAGCTTCTGCGGATTTCCCTAAGTAAGTACGTGTGCTGTTTATGTACTTATTTTAATGCATAACTCCATTTAACAAAAAATGTCATTTGTACCCCTCGGATTTTAGGCCAATCATATATAATTACATATATTGCATTTAAATGGCTTTTAACCACTATGAGTAAACACATGCTGTTTAAGATAGCTCTTATGTGAACATTTATAACCACAAATTTTACATTCAAATGGCTTTTCGCCACTATGAGCGAATATGTGTTCTTTAAAACGACTCTTTTGTATACATTTATAATCACATATATTACATTCAAATGGATTTTCTCCTATATGTGTTGACATGTGTTGTTTAAGACTAGTCTTTCGTATACATTTATAACTACATATATAACATTCAAATGGCTTTTCACCACTATGAGTTGACATATATGTTATGGCAAATAAGCCATAGGAATTATATTTAGTTCTGTGAAACAAACAATATATTTGACTTAACTTTCCGCTTTGTTTCTTTAGAAACACTTTTATTTCAGTTCCATAATTCTTGACTCTACTAAATTATTGCTTAATTGTAATATCGAACTTAAGCCTTTGGTTCATATAATAGTGGCGTGTGTGAGTCGGACGAATATGGTAGTCTTCTTGGACACCGGGAGACTACTTCCCCTCCACGTTTTCGAGGGTGCTGAAAACGATGGTGCTGGGCAAAATTATTTTTGGGCGGGGGAAGACCCTCAAAAGGGTTAAAAACCACCCCCAAAAGGGAAAAACGCTATGGAGCCGCCTTTCGGTCCCAAGAATACTTGTTACACCCGTTTCCGAGGGTGCTGAGACCGATGCCGACCTCACCAGCAACCCTCGACGTCAACCCACCCCTCCAACAGGCAAACACACCCCCCCAAAAGGGTTGAAACGCGAAAGAAGCGGGTTTCGACTCGGGAAAAAATCTTACGTCCGTTTTCGAGGGTGCTGAGACCGATGCCGACCTCAGCAGCAACCCTCGACGTCAACCCACCCCTCCAACAGGCAAACACCCCCCAAAAGGGTTGAAACGCGAAAGAAGCGGGTTTCGACTCGGGAAAAAAATCATACACCCGTTTTCGAGGGTGCTGAGAACGGTGCCGACCTCATTCAGCAGCAACCCTCGACGTAAACAATGTATATATATATATATATATATATATATATATATATATATATATATATATATATATATATATATATATATATATATATATATATATATATATATATATATATTTATTTATTTATTTATTTATTTATTTAATTCATTTTTCTTTATTGTTTTTATTACACAGTTTTATTTATTACATAGATAATACATTATAACTTAAAATATTAATGTAATTTCGCAACATTACAAGCTCAGTAACTCAACATAATCGCGCGCAAGTCTCTTACATCTACGGAATGATTTTTTTAATTTAATCTCGGACGTACTACTACTTGTAAACGTCCGAGATTAAATTAAAAAAATCATTCCGTAGATGTAAGAGACTTGCGCGCGATTATGTTGAGTTACTGAGCTTGTAATGTTGCGAAATTACATTAATATTTTAAGTTATAATGTATTATCTATGTAATAAATAAAACTGTGTAATAAAAAAAATAAAAAAAAAATTAAATAAATAAATAAATATATATATATATATATATATATATATATATATATATATATATATATATATATATATATATATATATATATATATATATATATATATATATATATATATATATATATAAATAATGGATTGTTTTCAACCGTACGGTATATATATAATAGAATTGTAAATATCGGGTATGCGGTCTGTAGTAAAAATCTTTTTATTTTTTACTCAATATTTCGTCGCTTTTTTGGCAACTTCTTCAGGAGTAAAAAAATTAGATTAACTAGTCTTTATAAAAACAGGTTCAAAATAGCATAAAAATTAGAACAATATGTTTTTGAAGTTGGTCAAATTGACTTGGTCAAATTGAAACTTCAAAAACATATTGTTCTAATTTTTATGCTATTTTGAACCTGTTTTCTAAAGACTAGTTAATCTAATTTTTTTACTCCTGAAGAAGTTGCCAAAAAAGCGACGAAATATTGAGTAAAAAATAAAAAGATTTTTACTACAGACCGCATACCCGATATTTACAATTCTATTATATATATAAATTTTCTTATTCTTTAACCTTATATATAGATATAAAATATATTTGATTCTTGGGTATAGGTTATTTTAAAATAATTAACACAGTTTTATATGGTTATGTCGACGTTTCGCTCACACATTGGGAGCATTTTCAAGATTCTTTTATTGTTTATTGCCTACAAAAAAAAAAACTTTTTTATAACATTTTTTTCCTTTTTTTATATGATTAAATCAGTATGAAATTTTTTTACACATTTTAATTATTTTTTATTTTGAAACAGTTACGTACCTTGAAACAGTATGTTTGAATTTACATTTTGGTTTTTCCATTATTGTTTTTTATTACAGTGGTTGGTATGCTGATTACACAGATTTAGATTATTACTTTCTCTTTTGTTTATAATGTATAGAACTAGGAATATGTGTGTAGTTTGAACAAATTCTTTTTGGGAACTGACGACTAATTAACAAAGAAACATCCCTTCTTTTAAACTAATATAATTGGATCGGCATTGTATCAGGTTTCACACGAGTAAACCAAACAATCTTTTGCTATTTTTCAAGGCATGTGTCACATAAATTTGGGTATTTATTACTTTTCATTTCGACTGAGAGTTTTAAGATGTGTTTTTGGTTATTATTGAAAGCTTGAATTATTACGTGTGGAATTTATTGTGTGCAACGGTTAGAATTTATAATAATATTAAGAATTTTTTTTTTTTATACGTAGATGAATGGGTTATTGGAATGTGTATTACGATTATTTACTTAATGAGATTATGATATATTTGGCTTAGATTTTTTGTATCTTGCCTGTCATTTACGGCTTCGTTATCTTGTTTTATATGAAACATTTCTTTTATTGTTAATTTATGGTAGTTGCTATCTTTATTTAAAATTTTGGTATCTTTGAAATTGAACTCGTGTTTTTCGGTTTTTTCGTGTTTATGTAAAGCAGTTGAAGCGTTTTTGGTGTATTTATGACCATTTAATCGACTATCTAAATATTGGGTTGTCATTCCTATATACTTTTTTGGGCAATTTATGCAGGGTATGGAATAAATAACGTTAGATGTTTTCTTTTTTGGTATCTTTGTTTTTAATGGTGTAAATAGAGAAGTTAGTGTATTCTGAGATTTATGGCATATAGAAATGTTATGTTTACTTAAAATATGTTTTAGTTTTTCAGATAATTCATTTATATAAGGCACAGCTATGTATCTGGTCGGGTTAGTATTTTTTTCTTTTGAGTTTAGATTATTGTAAAATTTGAATATACGTTGTTTTTGTGTTCGTTTGATAAGCTTCTCCGGATAATGATTTTCTTTTAAGGTTTTTTTCTACTTTTTTTAAAACTTCAGGGCGGTATTCGGGTGACGTTAATGTAATTGCTCGATCGATTAAACCTATTATTACGCTATTTTTTTGATTTTGAGGATGGTGAGATTTGTAGTTTACATATCGTCCTGACCATGTTTTTTTAGTAAACCATTTTGTTTTTAGCTCTTTATTTTTTGTTTTGATTAAAGTTAAATCGAGGAAGTTAATTTGACCGTTTTGTTCTAGTTCGGAAGTAAATTGTAATTTTGAGTGGAAATTGTTGAATGCTTTAAGAATTTCGTTTATTTTATTGTTTGGGATGGCTGTTAAGCAGTACGTGGATGACTGCTTAACAGCCATCCCAAACAATAAAATAAACGAAATTCTTAAAGCATTCAACAATTTCCACTCAAAATTACAATTTACTTCCGAACTAGAACAAAACGGTCAAATTAACTTCCTCGATTTAACTTTAATCAAAACAAAAAATAAAGAGCTAAAAACAAAATGGTTTACTAAAAAAACATGGTCAGGACGATATGTAAACTACAAATCTCACCATCCTCAAAATCAAAAAAATAGCGTAATAATAGGTTTAATCGATCGAGCAATTACATTAACGTCACCCGAATACCGCCCTGAAGTTTTAAAAAAAGTAGAAAAAACCTTAAAAGAAAATCATTATCCGGAGAAGCTTATCAAACGAACACAAAAACAACGTATATTCAAATTTTACAATAATCTAAACTCAAAAGAAAAAAATACTAACCCGACCAGATACATAGCTGTGCCTTATATAAATGAATTATCTGAAAAACTAAAACATATTTTAAGTAAACATAACATTTCTATATGCCATAAATCTCAGAATAGACTAACTTCTCTATTTACACCATTAAAAACAAAGATACCAAAAAAGAAAACATCTAACGTTATTTATTCCATACCCTGCATAAATTGCCCAAAAAAGTATATAGGAATGACAACCCAATATTTAGATAGTCGATTAAATGGTCATAAATACACCAAAAACGCTTCAACTGCTTTACATAAACACGAAAAAACCGAAAAACACGAGTTCAATTTCAAAGATACCAAAATTTTAAATAAAGATAGCAACTACCATAAATTAACAATAAAAGAAATGTTTCATATAAAACAAGATAACGAAGCCGTAAATGACAGGCAAGATACAAAAAATCTAAGCCAAATATATCATAATCTCATTAAGTAAATAATCGTAATACACATTCCAATAACCCATTCATCTACGTATAAAAAAAAAAAATTCTTAATATTATTATAAATTCTAACCGTTGCACACAATAAATTCCACACGTAATAATTCAAGCTTTCAATAATAACCAAAAACACATCTTAAAACTCTCAGTCGAAATGAAAAGTAATAAATACCCAAATTTATGTGACACATGCCTTGAAAAATAGCAAAAGATTGTTTGGTTTACTCGTGTGAAACCTGATACAATGCCGATCCAATTCTGTATATTAGTTTAAAAGAAGGGATGTTTCTTTGTTAATTAGTCGTCAGTTCCCAAAAAGAATTTGTTCAAACTACACACATATTCCTAGTTCTATACATTATAAACAAAAAAGAAAGTAATAATTTAAATCTGTGTAATCAGCATACCAACCACTGTAATAAAAAACAATAATGGAAAAACCAAAATGTAAATTCAAACATACTGTTTCAAGGTACGTAACTGTTTCAAAATAAAAAATAATTAAAATGTGTAAAAAAATTTCATACTGATTTAATCATATAAAAAAAAGGAAAAAAATGTTATAAAAAAGTTTTTTTTTTTTTGTAGGCAATAAACAATAAAAGAATCTTGAAAATGCTCCCAATGTGTGAGCGAAACGTCGACATAACCATATAAAACTGTGTTAATTATTTTAAAATAACCTATACCCAAGAATCAAATATATTTTATATCTATATATATATATATATATATATATATATATATATATATATATATATATATATATATATATATATATATATATATATATATATATATATATATATATATATATATATATATATATATATATATATATATATATATATATATATATATATATATATATATATATATATATATATATATATATATATATATATATATATATATATATATATATATATATATATATATAATATATATATATATATATATATATATATATATATATATATATATATATATATATATATATATATATATATATATATATATATATATATATATATATATATATATATATATATATATATATATATATATATATATATATATATATATATATATATATATATATATATATTGATGCCTGTTAAGCTGTCACCTCCGCCATACAGAGGAGACGACCTGACTTCCGGGTATTCCCGTGAATATATTGCTAAAAATTTGTTATATTTGTGATGAGGGGAACCTCTAGAATCCAAATCTCAAGAAAGGGGAAATTATTTCCCTTGTTTTATTTTGTCATATATAGAGTTTACAGAAGATACGAACCGACCTCCAAATTGTATATACAAGCAGAAACTGGTAGTTCGCTGTTACCTCCAGCAACGCTGCCAAGTGTTCGGAGGTCAGAAGGTACCATCGTTATGCGCAGTTATATATATAGAGCGTTGACACTACATTCCATAGATGTACATTTCATAAAAAGGGTCTCTTGTGGTCTCCAGATGTTGAAATCGGGCGGTTCAAATTGCTCGCCGAAGGCATTTTAGTGGCAAAATAACAAATGAAAACAAGCAAGCATTCTCGATTTACTTATTTTTTATTTTCTGTGTTATAGTAAATTGGCGTTTTTGTATTTCTTATGAATTATTATTAAAGACTTATTTAAAAGCCGTTTCAACATTTATTAAAGCGTCTTTCTGAGTAGCACTGACTAGTTTAATAAGGCTTCTCTAATTATAATCATTGCTTTCTCGTTTACTTCATAAAGTTAATATTTTATAAAGTTTCTTGTAATCTCGAGAATCACTGTTTAATTTGAATATACTTTTATCTAGATTCTATTTTGATTGAAATATACTCCGACACTCTTTTAATTTTTACTAAACTCGAAGAGAGTGTAATACAAAGAAATTAAATAATGTGTTTTTTACTACAAATGTTTGATATTTCCGAAGTCACACACTTATCATGTTGGACCATTGGATTTCCTGTGATTTAATTAACAAAGGGAGTTATCAACTTTATTAACATTAAACCAATCGAAACACAACAAATTAATCGACATTTTTAAAAATTTTCTTTTAAGGCATTTTTTCCAACAGCTTCCGTTGGCTATGATATACACCTCTTTATTATTTGATCTAACGAATTATAGAATATGTATTAGGATGGAACGAAATAGAGGTCAAAAAATAGTTTTTCCATTTTTTTTATCATGGCAGAGTGATTAAAAGTTGTCTTGTTTGGTGCCTATTAACATGTAGAACCCCCAGCTCAGTAAAACAATTTCTTGAGGGTCCGCAAGCACTTTGAATTTGATCATTTTTCTCAATTATTAATCAGTTTTTCCCTACTAACTTCAGATTTTCTTTTCCATTTTTTATCATGGCCGAGTGATTAAAACTTGCATTTTGTAGTGCTTAATATCGTGTAAAAACTACAGATCAGTAAAAAAATTTCTTGTGGGTCCGAAAGAACTATGAATTTTATAATTTTTTTCAATTATAATTCAGTTTTATGTACCCTATATCTACCAACCTGCAGAAGGTATATTTTACACTTATTAATAGGAGCTTTGAGCACTTATACAGGTGGTAAAAACAAACAATAAAGATCTTAATTGAAAAGAAATGCAGTTCTATAAAACAAAAAGAAAACATTGTTATATTGGGATAGGTAATTTATATATATTATTACTTATGAGTCTTATGACTATAAGGTTGTCATACATTAAAATATTTTCTTGACTCAAACAACGGCATGGACTTGCGAGATTCTATTTTAGTCATAATATAACCATCTCTGTTGCTGCTGCCACAAACTGCAGACGATGCCTCTTGACAATCTTAACCGTTCTTTCTACCGCTTGAGTGTGGCAGTGGAAATCGTGGAAAATCAACGGAAAGTTCATTTGAAGAGATCCAGCCTTTACTATGAGACCTTTTAGTTCATCTTCCTTTATATGTTTAGTAAATGGAGGCTCTGTGACTTTTTGAGCTTGCCATGAAATGAAATCAATGTAATTCTCAGCATAGAAATTGATTTTAGGAATTTGGGATTTCTTGACGCCACCACCATTGTGGACTAATGTTCTTGCCTTTAGGACTAGTCGTAAACCCAACTCACGAATATCTCTCCTCTCATCTATTAGAAGCCCGAGAAGTAGATTTTGTGGGGAGGCAAAGCAGACATTTGTTTGGAATTCAGGATCGACACCATTATAGATCTAATTTTGTCCTCCAAAGCCGCGAATGTAATTAACTCTGGAATTTTTGTCGATGCTAAACTGTCTGATCACGAGACAGTAGACTGCACCCTGCTCATGGATGGTCGAAGGCCGGCACAATTCATAAAACATACCGCTGTTTCAAAAACTTAAATTATAATCTATTTCATGATGATCTTATGTCAATCAATTGGGATGAAATTTATACTTATACGGATATTGATAGTAAAGTCGACTTTCTTACCAATAAGCTAGCCCCGCTCTTTGCTGTCCATCCACCCATTAAACACTCACGAATATCTAAACCACCAGCACCCTGGCTTAATGATAATATACGTTTCTTAATGGAAATGCGCGATTATGCACACAAAATTTATAAGCAAACCAAATCACAGACAGATCGTCAGCAATATGCACAACTAAGAAACCTTGTTACAAATACATGTCGTAGGGCTAAAAAGACGTACTTTACTAACCTATCGGAAACCAATCAAGCTAACCTTATCTGGAAAAGTATCAAACACAATATTATAGAAAATAAAAAGAAATCTTCAAATTTACCGGAATATTTGACAAACGTAAATGACATAAATGCTTTTTTTCTTAACTCCTAAGCTATTACAATAGTAATATGAAAACAAACCATGTACTGTTCTTTCGCCCTGTGCCCGAAGAAGAGATTTGGAGTAGTAGCAAAAGAATAAAATCAAATGCCGCGGGTCACGACGGAATAACTCTTTTTATGATAAACCTGTGCCTACCCTTTCTTTTCCCTGTTGTGACTCATGTAATTAATTATTGTATTATCCATTCAGTATATCCCACTACCTGGAAGAAAGCAAATGTTATCCCTTTAAATAAGATTCCTAATCCCTTAGAATTCAAAGATCTCCGGTCCATCTCCATCCTCCCGGTTCTTTCCAAAGTTTTAGAAATGATCATTGATAAGCAACTAAAAGAATTCTTAGAACGAAATGATATACTGCCTGAGACACAATCAGGGTTTAGGCGGGGCTACAGCTGCACGAGCGCATTACTTAAAGTAACCGATGATATAATAACTGCTCTTGACAAAAAACTTGCCACTGTTCTAGTACTGTTAGACTTCTCAAAGGCTTTTGACACTGTAGACCATCAGTTACTTTTATCTATTTTACATTTTTGTGGACTCTCAATTGAGGCGGTAAATTTTTTTAAAAACTTTCTAACAAACCGACAGCAAGCTGTAGTATATAAGAATAATACTTCAGAATATCTAACCTTAAAATCTGGTGTACCCCAAGGCTCCATTGTCAGCCCTACCTTATTTGCTATCTATATATCGAATTTCCGTGAACAGCTCCAGTTCGTAGACTCCCACTTTTACGCTGATGACACACAACTGTATTCATCATTTCCCTGGACTTCGGTAACTCAAGCTTGTCAAAAAATTAATGCTGATTTACAAGCAATTTCTAATTTATCTAGAGCACATAAACTGAAACTTAATCCTACTAAATCTCAAGCAATACTAATAAGTAGTTCTTATGTGTACGACTCTTTAGTGGCAGAGGTCAATATTGAGATCGGAGGCGTAAAAGTGGAAGTCTACAAAAAGGTAAGGAACCTAGGTCTAACTATAGATAAAGATTTACGATTTAAATCGCATGTCTGTAATGTTCTTAAAAAAGGATACTTAAATCTTCGTATCATATATCAGAATCGAGAGTATCTCGACACGCATATCAAAAAAATGCTTTGTGAGGCGCTGGTTCTTTCTGATCTTAACTACTGTGATGTAGTTTATGGGCCATGTATAGAGCAAGAGGTTGCAAATAAAATACAGCGACTACACAATGCCTGCCTCCGACTAATTTATGACATACCTAGGGCAGTTCATCGTATAACAGACAAATTAGCACCATCAAAATGGCTTAACATGTCAAACAGACGTCACCTACACGCGACAACTTTCTTTCATAAAATATTACAACACAGCAAACCTGAATACCTGACTAATAAAATAAGCTTTCGTACAGACGTACATCACATAAACTTAAGATACAGAGGTTTACTTACGATTCCACCACATAAAACACACACGTTTAAGAGATCTTTCTCATATACCTGCGCTTCATATCTTAATCAGATTCCAAGCTCATTTAAAGCTCTTCCTATCTCAAAGTTCAAAAAAACATTGTCATCAGATTTGTTTAGAAAACAACAAACTTAAATTAATCATGTTCCTGTATATGTTCTACGAAGCTCCTGCTGCCAGCTCCACCAAGGATAATGTTAACATAACTCTACCTATATTATCCTGTTTAAATATGTTTTATTATACGTTGCCTAATTATTTTTCCGCATATTATATTAAATCATTGTTTTTATTTAAATTAAGGGTTAAGTGGCAGAGCAGCATCACCCAGTTAGGTGATGCTGAACTTCGCCTTAATGTAATGTAATGAATGTAATTTTTTTTCTCTGCTTATTATAATATTATTATATAATTATTATGCTCTGCTTATTATATAAAATAAAGGCATTTATTATTATTATTATTATTTAGGAGCCCATGCGGAAAGTAGCGGGAAAACTTTACAAGTCTCCAAGTACTGAGCGCCGTAAGTGCAAGATGGATGAAGTTTCACATGGGACCAAACTGGAGCGTAGACTTTCATTACGTATTCAGATAGTATTTTCAAGTTATCAGAAGGGTTCTCGCTGCTGACGTACAGGCGTAAAATGCGATTAGCTGCCATCTTGCATGTGATGGCTTCCCTGGGTTTTTCTTCGCTAGATCTTCTGAATACTCTCCTCGTGGCGTGGCAAACTTCTAGCAAATATTTTTGGTCAGTACTCAAATCTTGACTGACTTCTAAATAGGGAAGGTTACCTTCGATTGGTGAAAAACTTGCAATGTCAAGCTTTTCGCACCCATCTAGTTTCTTGCCAATCTCGCCTGAGTAGGTTCTAGGCCCAGTAGTCTTTCTATCTAGAAACTGGTACAGACGGCGTAAGGGAAGTCCATTGGAATGAAAAATACAAAACATCCATTGCAATCACCTTTTCAGTCCTTTTTCAAGTAGAGAAATCACACCTCCCTTGGTCCTAGTGCTGGTAACAGTCCTTTCTGCTAGCATAATAAAGTGCACGGATCGCTCTGTGACCTGCTGTCGAAACAACTTGATCTCTGGGTCCTGTTCTCTCTCTTCCAATCTTCATCCTGTCGATAACCTTTTCTCTGTCTGTCTGGGAGATTACAACGTCTTGCAGCTCTGTCTGATACTCCTGTTCGATCACAGATGGATGCCAATGTTGGAAGTTTTACCCTCTGTGAGATTGATGGCCTTCCTCAAAATCCGATTAAGATTCACTGCCGGATCTTTCCATGATATTTTCGTTTACCCCTTGATCTCCATCTCTATTTGATTTCGCATCTTAAAACAACACTTTTCGTTACGTCAACTCCTTCCTCCCACTCCTCCCAACTCTCTCTGTACTCCGAAACACAAATTAAGGTTTTAACACAAAAGTAAATTGTGAGAAAATTACAGGAAATAGTTCGTGAAGGCAGATACGGAAAAAATGGATTTTTAATAAGAAAGAAAAAATTCGGCAAAATCGTAAAAATTAGGGCTTTTGCGGACCCTCCAAAACTATTCTGACTACAGCCAGCAATGTCACCAATATCGCAATAAAACCAAGGTTAGTCTTGGACCAATCTTGAATGTTAATGTAGTACCAAGGCTGGTAATTGAGAAACAAAACAACTAGTACACAATCCTTTACCTCTAATGAATGCTAGTTCAAACAAGCAAAGAAGTCAACCATTATTGTTTCGCTTAGCAACCACTAATCCATTTTTATAATAAACTACATTTACAAAAATTAACAACATAAGTGCCTAGATTTATAAAAATGTAACCTATTTATTAACTCCTCAACTGTACGTACACTCAAATAAAAAGATCGGTAAAATCAACGTAAACAATATATATCAGGATATATATGTATGTTAAGAAATCATGTAATTTGACTTTTAATATCCATATTTCATGTGCTAGATGAAGCCATACAACTAGATGGCGAAAATTACACAAATGAAAATAAGGATAATTAATAAATTCACTTGTTTCTTTCTTACCACATACCCAAAAGTGAAAGCTATTTCATCGATTTTCTTTTCAAACAATTAACTTATATTGGTCAAGATACCCCACTTCCTTCACAGAAACCAACCTTTTTGTTTTTAAAATTATTATTAAAACATTTACATTATGTTTGTGGAATTGATTATTTCAACTTTATCTGTTGATAATTATTATAAAAATGCATTTTGTTATGAGTTTTGGTAACCAAATTATATTTGAAGCATATTTTAGGATTAATTTTGTGTATATAAAGGGAGATTCGCGTGTATTTGATTAAATAAATAAATAAAAATGTAAACATAGTTACAATGTCAGCTAAAACTTCATGAACCGGATTTGGTGAAATTTGTACACTACATACCAAATGTTACATTATTCTGTTTATAAAATTATTTTTCTTTAAAAATTTATTAATTGTTGTACTGTAAGAAAATCTTAAAGTTAAATCTTTCTTTGTAGGTGCGAGAATGAATATTTCATATGCCATATGACAATTCTGAAAATTATCAAATAGTAATAACCCAAAAAATCCGAAATGATCATATTGTAAAAATGAACTCTTTTTTATACATAATTACGGCTAAAAAGTATTTTCTATTTAATCTCTTCGTATTTCAAAGAAAGTCATTTTCAACTCAAAATCTTTTAAATGGAATAGAAATTATTACTTTATTGTTTTAAACCATCATCAACTATTTGAAAATGACGTACAATTCAAGCGATCCCTTAAAAATATTAGTTTAAATGCAGCTACTATTCCCAAAAAAGTATGTTTAAATTTATGTAGCGTGAAATGGTCCAAACCACGCCAGATGTATGAGTTTCGATGGAATTCTATATACCTGAATGGTTAAGGTCTTGTATACGACGTTGCCAAACTGTGGAGCCTGCAACGTACCGCACATGGTACAAAAAACTACATATACAGGCGGAGGTGACATCGTATTGGCAATTATACAACTAAGAGCGACGGCAACGCCAGCGATCTACAGCTGAACTAAAAATTAATCTTGTGAGTATAAGTATGACGTTATCACCTCCAGACAAAAATTTGAATTTAGGCTTCTAACACCATCTATATGCTTATACAGTAGAAAAAAGGGCAAAACGTTGTCACCTCCGAAAACGGAGGTCACAACGTTATATATGAGGTGACAACGTACGCTGGGTATCTACTTTGGAGGTGACAAGGTACCCTTTATCAATATATATATATATATATATATATATATATATATATATATATATATATATATATATATATATATATATATATATATATATATATATATATATATATATATATATATATATATATATATATATATATATATATATATATATATATATATATATATATATATAATTGTTTTTTTCTTCTTTCTCTTGGGATTTCAGCAATAATAAAACAAATAATTAGTTAAAACTTTGCATTTACACGTGTTTCGACATTTCGTCTTTTTCAAAATACATTGTGTGGTGATACATCTAAAAATATTAAAAGTTAGTGTTTATTAAAAATTTTATTGTGAGAAACTTATTCTAACTTACTATAGCTTTTTTTCCTTCTTTTAGTTAATTATTTGTCAATTTTTTTTTTTTTTTTTGTTTTTTGTTATTTATATCAAAATGCATGATGTACAATGCATGAACCATATGTAGTTTACTTGTTAATATGTAGAATATTTATAATTTTTAATTTTAAATTACTTGTTTTAATGTAAAATGTGGTTTATTAATAAAATTTTATGTGTGTAAACAAGCAGACAATAAAACAAAACAAAATGGTTTGGTTAAATAAAATGTGTTTTTTATTATCCTTATCGGTTGATTATTATAGGTAAATGGTATCCATCTATGTTTCATATTTAAATACTATTTGTGTATAATGGGTTGTCTATATATATAGAAATAGGGATGAAAAATTATTTTGTGAATTATAATAGATTTATTTATTATTTATTTGTTTTATTTTATTATTGTTATTTTAATATAATTTATAGTATGAGGTTATATATTTGTGATAGCTTTTCAATATCACACCTTGAATTTATTGATTTTGTTCCTGCTTTCTTAATTTCAATCATTTCTAAGAATGTTCGACTTTTTTCATTTAGTTCTTGTTTTAAAATTTTAAACTTATCATAATCAAATTTGTGGCCAAATTCATTTTCATGTTTTTTTAATGCTGTAGGGTTTTTTGCATATTTATGACCTTTTAGTCGTTCTTTAATATTTTGTGAGGTTTGTCCTATGTATCTTGCGTCAGGGCATTGTAAGCATTTAAGTTCATATACACAGTGTGAGAGTTTTTCTTTTGGTGTTTTTGATTTAAGTCTTGTATATAAATATTTTAAGTTATTTGTGTTTTTATGAGCTACTTTTATATTATGTTTATTAAGAATTTTGTTAAGATTTTCTGAAAGATTTTGTATGTATGGAATTGTAATGTAGTTATATTTTGTTGTATTGTTTTTATTGGAAGTATATTGTGAGGGGTTGTAAAATTTATTAATTTGTTGTTTAAAAATTTTATTAATTAGGTTAGTTGGATATTTATTTTTTATTAGGATTTGTTTGGCTTTATTGATGGTATCTATTCGGAATTTTGGGCTAGTTAATTTTATAGCTCTATCAGCAATTCCTAATATCACACTTTTTTTGTGACTTATTGGGGTTGTGGCGTTAAATTGAAGGTATCGTCCACTCCAAGTAGGTTTAGTATACCAAATAGTTGTTATTGTATTACCATTATTTATTAATGTTATGTCTAAAAAGTTAATTCTTTTATTTTCTTCTATTTCACTGGTGAATTGTAATTTTGGATGGAATGAATTGAAAGCATTTAAAAGATTGGATATTTCAGTTTTTGGAATGCATGTTAGGCAATCGTCTACATATCTTTTGAAAAAGGTTATAGTTTGTTTGTTTTTGTTAAAATCTTTTATAACTGTTTCTTCCAAGTCTTCCATAACTAATTGTGCTATTGTGGAAGATATTGGTGCTCCCATACTGCATCCAAAAATTTGAGAGTAGAATTCGTTTTCAAATTGAAAGTATGACGATGATAAAGTTAAATCCAATGCTGTTAAAAATTCATTTAATGGTAAATCTGTATGTTCTTTCAATTTGTTCCATTTTTTTGTGACTATAGTTTTTGCTAAATCTATTGGTATGTTAGTGTATAAGCTAATTACATCTAGTGATAATAATATGTGATCAGATGGTATGTGAATGGTGTCAATATATTTTTTAAATTCCCACGAATCTTTAATGTAGTAGTCGTTTTTACCTAAAATGGGTGAAATACAACTAGCAAGATATTTTGCAAGGTTATAAAAAGGACTTTGTATGCAACTGACAATTGGTCTTAGAGGAATGTTGTTCTTATGTAGCTTGGGTAATCCATATATTTTTGGAGGTAAGGAGTTATGTATTTTTAGTTTTTTGTATATATTTGGATGTAATAAATTTTTTTCTTTCCATGATGTAATTAGTTTGTTAACATTAGTTTGAAAAATGTTTGTGGGGTCTTTTTTTAATTTTTTATAAGTTGTTTCATCGTTCAATAATTCCATCATTTTCTTTTTATAATCATCTGTGTTAAGAATAACTGTTTTGTTTGATTTGTCTGGTTTAAGTATTGTGATTTGTGGGTTAGATTTTATAAATTTTTTTGTTTTTTTGATATCTTTTAAAATTTTTTTATTTTGATTTTTATTGTAATTATATTTATGTTTGAAATTATATATTTTGTTAGCTACTTTTATAATTTCAAACATAAATATAATTACAATAAAAATCAAAATAAAAAAATTTTAAAAGATATCAAAAAAACAAAAAAATTTATAAAATCTAACCCACAAATCACAATACTTAAACCAGACAAATCAAACAAAACAGTTATTCTTAACACAGATGATTATAAAAAGAAAATGATGGAATTATTGAACGATGAAACAACTTATAAAAAATTAAAAAAAGACCCCACAAACATTTTTCAAACTAATGTTAACAAACTAATTACATCATGGAAAGAAAAAAATTTATTACATCCAAATATATACAAAAAACTAAAAATACATAACTCCTTACCTCCAAAAATATATGGATTACCCAAGCTACATAAGAACAACATTCCTCTAAGACCAATTGTCAGTTGCATACAAAGTCCTTTTTATAACCTTGCAAAATATCTTGCTAGTTGTATTTCACCCATTTTAGGTAAAAACGACTACTACATTAAAGATTCGTGGGAATTTAAAAAATATATTGACACCATTCACATACCATCTGATCACATATTATTATCACTAGATGTAATTAGCTTATACACTAACATACCAATAGATTTAGCAAAAACTATAGTCACAAAAAAATGGAACAAATTGAAAGAACATACAGATTTACCATTAAATGAATTTTTAACAGCATTGGATTTAACTTTATCATCGTCATACTTTCAATTTGAAAACGAATTCTACTCTCAAATTTTTGGATGCAGTATGGGAGCACCAATATCTTCCACAATAGCACAATTAGTTATGGAAGACTTGGAAGAAACAGTTATAAAAGATTTTAACAAAAACAAACAAACTATAACCTTTTTCAAAAGATATGTAGACGATTGCCTAACATGCATTCCAAAAACTGAAATATCCAATCTTTTAAATGCTTTCAATTCATTCCATCCAAAATTACAATTCACCAGTGAAATAGAAGAAAATAAAAGAATTAACTTTTTAGACATAACATTAATAAATAATGGTAATACAATAACAACTATTTGGTATACTAAACCTACTTGGAGTGGACGATACCTTCAATTTAACGCCACAACCCCAATAAGTCACAAAAAAAGTGTGATATTAGGAATTGCTGATAGAGCTATAAAATTAACTAGCCCAAAATTCCGAATAGATACCATCAATAAAGCCAAACAAATCCTAATAAAAAATAAATATCCAACTAACCTAATTAATAAAATTTTTAAACAACAAATTAATAAATTTTACAACCCCTCACAATATACTTTCAATAAAAACAATACAACAAA
Organism: Agrypnus murinus; assembly: GCA_929113105.1. Lineage (NCBI taxonomy): Eukaryota > Metazoa > Arthropoda > Insecta > Coleoptera > Elateridae > Agrypnus > Agrypnus murinus. The sequence continues at coordinate 92,912,570 of OV816027.1, forward strand.
ATATAACTACATTACAATTCCATACATACAAAATCTTTCAGAAAATCTTAACAAAATTCTTAATAAACATAATATAAAAGTAGCTCATAAAAACACAAATAACTTAAAATATTTATATACAAGACTTAAATCAAAAACACCAAAAGAAAAACTCTCACACTGTGTATATGAACTTAAATGCTTACAATGCCCTGACGCAAGATACATAGGACAAACCTCACAAAATATTAAAGAACGACTAAAAGGTCATAAATATGCAAAAAACCCTACAGCATTAAAAAAACATGAAAATGAATTTGGCCACAAATTTGATTATGATAAGTTTAAAATTTTAAAACAAGAACTAAATGAAAAAAGTCGAACATTCTTAGAAATGATTGAAATTAAGAAAGCAGGAACAAAATCAATAAATTCAAGGTGTGATATTGAAAAGCTATCACAAATATATAACCTCATACTATAAATTATATTAAAATAACAATAATAAAATAAAACAAATAAATAATAAATAAATCTATTATAATTCACAAAATAATTTTTCATCCCTATTTCTATATATATAGACAACCCATTATACACAAATAGTATTTAAATATGAAACATAGATGGATACCATTTACCTATAATAATCAACCGATAAGGATAATAAAAAACACATTTTATTTAACCAAACCATTTTGTTTTGTTTTATTGTCTGCTTGTTTACACACATAAAATTTTATTAATAAACCACATTTTACATTAAAACAAGTAATTTAAAATTAAAAATTATAAATATTCTACATATTAACAAGTAAACTACATATGGTTCATGCATTGTACATCATGCATTTTGATATAAATAACAAAAAACAAAAAAAAAAAAAAATTGACAAATAATTAACTAAAAGAAGGAAAAAAAGCTATAGTAAGTTAGAATAAGTTTCTCACAATAAAATTTTTAATAAACACTAACTTTTAATATTTTTAGATGTATCACCACACAATGTATTTTGAAAAAGACGAAATGTCGAAACACGTGTAAATGCAAAGTTTTAACTAATTATTTGTTTTATTATTGCTGAAATCCCAAGAGAAAGAAGAAAAAAACAATTATACAAATACAGCAAAAGAAAAAAATTTATATTATATATATATATATATATATATATATATTATATATATATATATATATATATACAGGGTGGTCCAGACCACCCGTACACCCCTTTTAAAATGCGGGGGATTACAAGTTTTTAACAAGACAATGGGTGATCTTACTAAAGTCGATGTGCTCTTTCGAATGACGCCAAAAAGGAACTCCCCTGACCCCCCCTTGTAGGGGGTAAGGGGGGCAACTTTGAAAATTCAAATAGGAACCCCTAAATTCTATTGCATATTTAGATTCTACTCATCAAGATATGAATAATTTATTTGAAACATTTTTTTATCTTCGTAACAGGTGGCGCTGTAATCGCAAAAACCGATTTTTTGCATTTTCCGCCGTCTCTGGCATATTTACAGGTGCAAATAACTTTTTTTCATACTTTTTACTAAATAGTGATGAAAAAGCTTTGCTAAAGTATACTTTCATGAGAAAAAATTTTATGTTACGATGACAAACGGAAACTCCCTCCCTAAGGTATTTTCGACAAACAGATTTTTTTTTCTTGCGTTGTACATAACAACAATTTTTTTCTGAAATTTTTAGATCGTTTTACCTTAACGTCTACTTATTTAGATATTGCTTAATCTTTTTAATCGTTATCTAAATAGTTATTTTAAGCATATGTAATTAATGTTTACTTCTTTAACTAATAAAAATGATCGATAAAACATTCTAAATTGTAATCTGCTCTGTATATGGCAAAATAATATTTAAATCGTACTAATTTAATATTTAATTTTAAGAGAAAATAACTTGCTACAATTCTTTACTTCGCAAGTCTATTTAAATAGTATGTAATTGTTGAAAATCAACTAAATAAATAATTTTTATTTCACAATTTAAAATTTTATTCGTTTAAATTATTCTTACTTTATGACCTGAGTGGATGAGATCCATATTTCATCATTCATTGCTATACGCTAAAAGAAAGATAACCACCGAAATTTAATAGTGAATTACAAAGTGAAATTCTCGTCGGCAGATTTTTGTAATGCGCCGTGCCCTGACTTAACATGTTTTCAAGTAAAATCATCTTCCCCAGTAGAATCTTGGAAAATGTTGTTAGAATGGACCACAAATGCTAACAACATTTAAGGCAAAAAAACATTGTTATCACGTACAACGTTAGAAAAAAATCCGTTTGTCGAAAACATCTTAGGTAGAGAATTTGCGTTTTTCATTGTAACGTGAAATTTCTTCTCATGAAAGTACACATTAGCAAAGCTTTTTCATCACTATTTAGTAAAAAATATGAAAAACCGTTATTTGCACCTGTAAATATGCCAGAGACGGCGGAAAATGCAAAAAACCTGTTTTTGCGATTACAGCGCCACCTGTTGCGAAGATAAAAAAATGTTTCAAATAAATTATTTATATTTTGATGAGTAGAATCTAAATATGCAGTAAAATTTAGGGGTTCCTATTTGAATTTTCAAAGTTGCCCCCTTTACCCCCTACAAGGGGGAATCAGGGGGGTTCCATTTTGGCGTCATTCGAAAGAGCACATCGACATTAGTAGGATCACCCATCGTCTTGTTAAAAATTCTTAATCCCCCGCATTTTAAAAGGGGTGTACGGGTGGTCTGGACCACCCTGTATATATATATATATATATATATATATATATATATATACATACATATATATATATATATATATATATATATATATATACATATATATATATATATATATATATATATATATATATATATATATATATATATATATATATATATATATATCTATAGGGCACCACTATGCGTCCCCCCATGTAAAATCTTAGGTTCAAGCAGCGTCCGAAGTCACTCGGCGTCCGGATATACGGACGCTGGGTGACTAGTGCCTCAAAATTGCACCATATGAAGCTTAAAGTGTCTAGATGGCGAAAATGTAAAAATTAGCTGTGCGCAGTTTGACACCCATTCCTGATTCGTGTATAAAATCGTAGTTCGAGCGTTTGCCACACGCAGCGCTAATAGCGCGGGATTTGTATACATTTGTATACAAATTTTTGGCATAGGTTTACCCTGCGTCCGCATATTTAACAAGAATTCTGTTGGTAACACTGATTCCTTTGTGGCTAGACAGTGACGTCATTTCAACGGGACTTCACTTTATGCATTGTATTTCTTAGTAAAGATTGCGTCATTTAAGGTGACAAAAATTCGTACATATTATATTTTGTTAAAGCTATTTAAGAAACACTTTTAATACGTTTCATTTATGCGTCATGTAAATTTCGTTTAAACCGGTTTTAATTGCTCCTACAAATGGGCGATAATTTTAATAAAATCGTAAGATTTAATTCAAAGCTCTATTGATTTAAGTGAAACAAACGTAACCATTATTATATTATCATTCAGTATTTAATCAATCACTGATGCTGTTAGCTAGTAATAAATCTGGCTGTTTAATCTTATCCCATATTATATTTTAAAATTTTTAAAACTCATATGTTTGTGAGGCAGACAGTGACATCATTTCAAACGGGACTTCTTATGCATTAAAATATTGAAATTAAATAACTTTTACAACTTCTAATTTGTTAGATGACATACAAACTTGAGATTTGGCACAATTATAGGAATTGGGATTCTTGTAAGTAGGAAAATAAAAAAATATATTTATGCAACCCTCGCACCCCCTGTTAGGAGTTGTAAAACTTCTAGATGACTTAGAAACTTGAAATTTGGTGTAATTATAGGATTTAAGATTATTATAAAGAAAAATATAAAAAAAATGTTATGATGTCAACCCCTGCACCCCGTTCTGGGGTTGCAAAACTTCTAGATGACATACAAACTTGAAATTTGGTATAGCGATGGAATTTAGGACTCTCCTAAAGAAAAATTTTAAAAAAATTATTAAATCAACCCCCATCTTCCATTTGGGGGTTGTAAAAGTTCTAGATGACATACAAACTTGAAATTTAGTATAGCGATGGAATTTAGGACTCTCCTAAAGAAAAATTTAAAAAAATTATTAAATCAACCCCCATATTCCATTTGGGGGTTGCAAAACTTCTAGATGACATACAAACTTGAAATTTGGTATAGTGATAGGGTTTAAGACTCTCGTAAAGAAAAACATAAAAAATTTTATTAAGTCAACCCCCGCACTTTATTTGGGGGTTGTAATACTTCTAGATCACATACAAACTTGAAATTTGGTATAGCGATGGAATTTAGGACTCTCGTAAAAAAAAATTTAAAAAAAATTATTAAATCAACCCCCATATTCCATTTGGGGGTTGTAAAACTTCTAGATCACATACAAACTTGAAATTTGGTATAGCGATGGAATTTAGGACTCTCCTAAAGAAAAATTTAAAAAAATTATTAAATCAACCCCCATATTCCATTTGGGGGTTGTAAAACTTCTAGATGACATACAAACTTGAAATTTGGTATAGCGATGGAATTTAGGACTCTCCTAAATAAAAATTTTAAAAAAATTATTAAATCAACCCCCATATTCCATTTGGGGGTTGTAAAACTTCTAGATGACATACAAACTTGAAATTTGGTATAGTGATAGGGTTTAAGACTCTCGTAAAGAAAAACATAAAAAATCTTATTAAGTCAACCCCTGCAATTTATTTGGGGGTTGTAATACTTCTAGATCACACACAAACTTGAAATTTGGTATATTTATAGGGTTTAGGATTCTAGTAAATAAAAATTAAAAAAAATGTTATTATGTCAACCCCGCATCCCCTTTTAGGGTTGTAAAACTTCTAGATGACATACAAACTTGAAACTTGGTATAGCGATAGAATTTAGGACTCTCCTAAAGAAAAACATAAAAAATCTTATTAAGTCAACCCCTGCAATTTATTTGGGGGTTGTAATACTTCTAGATCACACACAAACTTGAAATTTGGTATATTTATAGGGTTTAGGATTCTAGTAAATAAAAATTAAAAAAAATGTTATTATGTCAACCCCGCATCCCCTTTTAGTGTTGTAAAACTTCTAGATGACATACAAACTTGAAACTTGGTATAGCGATAGAATTTAGGACTCTCCTAAAGAAAAATTTAAAAAAATTATTAAATCAACCCCCGTATTCCATTTGGGGGTTGTAAAACTTCTAGATGACATAAAAACTTAGAATTTGGTTTAGTTATAGGGTTTAGAGTTCTCGTAAAGAAAAATATAAAAAATTGTTATTATGTTAACCCTCCGCTACCCCTTTAGGGGTTGTAAAACGGGACTTCACTTTATGTATTTAAGTAATGAAATTAAATAGTCTTTATAACTTCCGAATTTCTAGAGTACATACAAACTTGAAATTTGGTATATTTACAGAGTTTCGGATTCTCGTCTAGCGAAAAATTAAAAAAACGTTAAAAAAACCCATATTTATATTTTCAAAATTTTGTTCTGTTTTGGGTAGCAGCCACCTCTTAGAATTTCTACACACGGGAAGAATAGTAAACAATCTTTGCGTTTGATTTTCGAACGGGTGCCGTAAAAGAACATAAAAAGTCACCTATTTTATAGATTTTGCGAAGTTGAGGGTCTAAGGGGGTAGCAACCAACCCTTAGAATTTTGAAATACGGGAAAAATAGTAAATAATCTTTGTTGCGGTTCATATTTGAATGGGTGACGTGAAAGAACATAAAAAGTTACATACTTTACGGATTTTGCGACATTAAGGGTCTAAGGGGTAGCCAGCCATCCCTTAGAATTTGCAAATGTGGAGAAAATAGTAAAGCAGTTTATTTGCGTTTCATTGTTGAATGGGTTGCGTGAAAGAACATAAAAACGCACATGCTTCACCGATTTTGCGAAATTCAGGATATAAGGGGGTAGCAGCAAACCCTTAGAATTTCTAAATGTGAAAAAATAGCAACGATTTTTGTTGCGCTTCATTTTCATGGTTATCATGAAAAAACATAAGAAGTCGCATATTTTATGGTTAATAATATACAAGATACTTTTTAGATTTTGCAAAATTCAGATTTCAAAGGTGTACGAGTCACCACTTCAAATGTTTAAATGTGAAAAAAATAGTAAACTTTTAGCCACTTAACGGGTTCTGGCCTATTTAACAGTCTACACTCAATCATCCGGACAAGCTTTTGGTTATAGTAATGGAATTAAAAGAACTTCGTAGATTTCGGCTTCTTGTTTACGAAAACAGTATTAGAATACATTCACTTTATTATTTCATTATCATTCACTTTAAACCTGTAGTACCTTATTACTTTTTTATTCAGAATCCCACTTGCTATCGATTTCCATACTTCAAATCTAATCGTTCCATTTAAAAAAATCCTGATGATGATATCCAGCACCAGCACAAGTTCTAAGATGTGTTCTGATTTCGTAAACTAGAGGTCAAAGTATACAAAGTTCTTTTAATTCCACTGCTATAGTCACAAGCTTGTTGGAATGATTCAGTGTAGACTGTTAAACAGGACACCCTGTATAGTCTTCCAATATCTTCCTCTGAATCGCAGAAAAATTAATTTAGTGACAAGCGGTTTGGACAAAAAATTGTTTTTTTTGTTATTGCACTGTTATTGTTAAAATTAGGAACATTTCTTTGAGAAAAATAATGCCTACATGAAAAGTGTTCATTTAACCAAAACGAAATCAAAAAATTAATAAACAAGAAAACATAATTCCCTATTTTTTATATAAATCTTAAATGAATTGCTTTTTGGTCTGAAAATTAGAACCCAAGGTTTCTTTCTATAACCCCTGCAAAAATTTCATAGATATATGGCATGTACTTTCTGAGATAAAAACTAATTTGTTTTTAATAAAATTGTCCCTAAAAATGGGTAACTTTTATTACCTATTGTCTGATAAAAACAAAAGTAGCTATAGCATTTAGAAATATAATATTTTACTAAAGTTAAGCTTTATTAAAGTCAGAGGACTCGAGAAAAAAATGGATATTAGATAATCAGGAATATAACTCAATATTATAGTTTAAAAAACGTCCTTATAAAAATTTAATGTTGTTAGCAAGACAATATTTCCTTGTAAGCATGGATTAAATTTCATTGCAGGTGTGCAAGTCTATAAAGTGACGTAATTTTGTGTATGCTATAACGCACACGTAAAAAACAAAAGCTAATTATTGTGTAAAATGACACTTAATTCGAATTCTAGTTAGCGAATAGATTCTGATATTGGGCTATTGCCAGAAATTCCATTTTTTTCAAATTATGCACGATGGTACATTTTATATACTAGAATGATTGCTTGAAGCTGGAAAAAGAACTTAAAATTGTCTGCTAATAGACCCAACCTGTGTATTCTTGTATATAACTTTTTTCGGTCAGTTGTGTTTACAAATTTTTAATCGTGTTCCTTTTAACACTCGTTTTTCGGGGATTTTCCAAGGAGTAGAGGTTCTCTTTTGCAATTATGAATTTGATAACGGTTACAGCTGTACATATAAGTAAATGTAAAAAACAATTCATTTATGCAGCATTCATTCGGAGCATTTAAGAATTAAAGTAAACATTTTAGGTTCTCAGAATTGTATGATGAACAATTTGACGTCGCGTCATCAAACATCGTATCAAATATCATGTTACTGAAGATTTTAGTTGCCCATGCAAATTAAAATCTTAATTATTTTTGCTGCCAGATTTTAAATTTTTCTTTATATTCTTGAATCTGAAATTTTTTGAAAATATTTTAAATGTTTACACTTGAAACCACCAAAACAAATTTTGGTTAAAAAGTCTTGAATAATTATTGTTTTAAATGCGTTAATAGGATTGAATTAAGATTATTATTTTTTGTTTAAAAGACTGACATGGAATTATAAATTATAGGACCTTCGTCCAGCTTCAAGCAATCATTGTAGTATAAAATGTACCATCGTGAATAATTTTTTCTATCAAAGAAGAAGGAAAGTGGCAAACACTCTCTTATACTGCATGCACGTAGGCCCCAGTTTTTTTCTGCCTGTCATTTTCTACGAGTTTCTCAAAATATTTTTTATGTCACTATGTGTAGTTTATAGCAATTTAAATTTGTCCAACAAGCGTTGATCTTCGTACACTGGTATAACACCGTAAGCGTTTCAAAATGGAAAACAGCATTCCAATTATACTGTCTCAACAAGGATTTTCGAAGCTCCACTGTCTTTGAGGTATAGCCCAATGCATGAGAGTACTACTTTTAGGAGATGAATCCCTCCAAGACCAAGCAATAGGTTGGGATTTTTGTTAGACACACTGAATTTATTTGAGCATGTGATGTACTTCTTCATTGCATCACAATGAACCCTTTAGTTCAGTTACATTTGATTTTCTAAGAAATAGAGAAACCATACAAGATCCTTGGGAAGGTTTTTACTTCATTTTCTTCGTTAACGTCACTATTTCCTTTTGTTTTGATAGTACAGTAGCTTTTGAGCAGTACGGTAGTTTTTTCTTTTCCTTTGTGTCATAATTTTTTGCAGTTTTCAATTTTCCAACACCATAGTGTGTTATTGTCGAATAATTTATATGAAGAAAAGAAGTTGTCAAGGAAAATATTATGATTAGGGTTATTCTCTACAATAGATAGTAGATAAAAAACAAAGTCACCTCCCAACCCAAGTCTGGATTTTTTATTATTTGGAGGATAACTTGTATAAGTACCCTTCATCTGAACAGATATACCATAATTTGAAACCGAATCTTACCGGTTTCACTTTTAGAAGCATTTTGTTGCGAGTGCCGTTCAAAATATGGAACTATCTGTTCATCTAGTAATATAAGTTGCACGAGAATACTCCATACTGCATGAGTTTTTTATTCATGATGTAAAAATTACCTACTAAGATTTACCAAAAAGAATGAAGTGAATATAATCATGGGTGACTTCAACGGAAAGATAGGTAAAGGAAGAGTGCAATATATTGTTGAAGACCATGGTATTTGCAAACGAAACGATAGGGGGGATATCTGGTACAGTTCTGTAATGAAGAAAACTTAATGGTAGCAAACACCTGGTTCCAACTTCCAGAAAGGCGATTGTACACTTAGAAGTGTACTTAGGACCAGGAGACAATGAAGGAAATATCATAAAAAATCAAATAGATTATATACTGATTGATAAACGATATAGAAACGGAATTAAAGTTGTAAGAACTTATCCTGGATCAGACATATGATCTGATCAGAACCCCGTAGCTGAAAAACGTGAGATTAAATTGAAGAAAATCCGGAAGAGAAATAAAACAAGACCTAACTTTGAGAAACTGGGGGAACCACAAATAAAAGAGGAAATAACACGAGTTTTGAATAGTAAGTTTAGGGAAACGGTATAATTGGAAACAGAAACAATGGAAAACTTTTGGCAGTCTGTTAAAAATGTAAACATGAAGTACAAGAAAATGAATTGGAAAACCAAGAGCAGAGAGCAAAACAGAGATGGATGACGGAAGAAATCCTTTTATTGATGAACGAAAGAAGGAAGTACAAACATAAAGACTATAATAAATATAAAGAAATCCATAAAAAGATTACAAGGCTTATAAGAGAGGCAAAGGAGACCTGGATGGAGAAACGTCGTCAAGTACTCGAAGAGCTGCCAAGAAAGCATGATTTCTTTAACACACAAAAAAGAAGATAAAAGAAATAACTGGAAATAAAACCCATCAACACGATATCTTAGTCACAGATAGTAACAAAAAAACAATAGACCCAAACGAGATAGAAGAGATTTTGACAAGCTATATACAAGAGCTTTTTGATGATATCAGAATGTAACCAGAACCAAGAGAAATAGATCAAGAAGATTAGCCATTGAGAATTATTATAGCAGAAGTGAAACGCGCAATAAAACTATCAAACCACGTAGAGTCTCAGGTGAAGATAACATCTATACTGAGATGCGTAAAGTATTAGACGATGAAAGCCTCAACATCTTAACATCTTTCTTAAATAGAATATACTATACAGGAATCGTACCACACGACTGGACCCAACTTACTTTTATTCCGATACCTAAAAAGAGCGGAGTAAAACAGTGCTCACAGTACCGATTGATTAGCCTGATGAGCCATGTACAGTAGATAATGCTAAGAACATGCATCAACGAGTACACACAAAATGCGGACAATATGTAGGAGAAGAACAATTTGGTTTTCGCTTAGGCATTGGAACTAGAGAAGCAGTTCAAGGTCCTAGGACTAGCAGAAATACATAAAACAAAATTAAATAGCTTATCGGTATCTCCAGTGTAAGTGACTCCTGCGTACAATGTTGCTTCCTCACGGCTTGCTCCAAAATTATAAGTCTGGATTTCTTCAGCTAGTTTGCAAGCATAATTTTCAGAGAAGTCTATATGTAGTAACCCTTCATTCTTACTAAGACTGTTTTTCAGTGTGTTCTTAGCAGCATTTTCATTTTTAATGTTAAATTTATATTTATTTTTAAAGTTTTCATTTCTTCTTGAACCTCTCCCTCCAACTCTCGGACAGGTTTAGTAACATTGATTTTAGCTGCAATCTTAACATTAAATTGAACCTTTTCTTCATTTTATTTTGACATTTCAGAGGCCTGCCATACATATGCAATGCGGAAGCCTTACTGCATGTTACAGGAGTTCATATGAATTTTCATTATCTACAAGTTTTAGTGGCTTTAGTTTTTGTGGTTTGAAGCTTATGTTTGCACGTTGTTTGTACAAGCAGGTAGCTCTGTTTATTTCATTAGGTTTGCATACATAATATAGACGGTAATAACATAGGGATGGCATCGAGAGAATGTACTGTAGGATATTTTTGTTTTGTGTGCAAGGCCAATTGTTTTATTTGCTAAACTATAAAGACGGTAGTGTCCTATATCAATGTACATCAACAAAGCATTTAAAAATATTTTCCGTTGGTTTTTTTGACCTCCAGCAACTCTCCAAGGTTTCACCAGCGAGTCATGCAAAACTAGAGTACGGATTGCTTATTCCTCATTGCTTTTTCCTTTTCCAGGTCCAAGTCCAACAAAACGTTTCCCTGCAGTTTTTTTTTATTCAGAGATGGGCATTAGTTTTTCTTCAGGTGTTTTCATAACTGTATTGTTTTCAGTTTTTTTCTACTTAAATGCTTTCTTCTTCTTTTCACATTCTCAAGTTTGCTCAAAACAAATAGCCAGAAACCCAAGTGCAGAGAGGTTTCTTTTTGTATCTGAACTTGCCCGACGAAGAGAACACAAAAAAATTGAACAGCTAAAAAATCATTTGGCAGGTCAATCACCGCTGGATATTTTTCTAAAACTTTTTGATGATGAAGTTCAAGATATAGTATTGCGATTTTTTGTAAAGTAGGCTCATGATAAATAAACTCGCTAAATGCAAAACTTTGTAATTATTTACAAAAATAATTATAACAATTTAGATATCGATATTATTGGTTGTCTTGTTTTATGGACTTGCAGTACTGATAAATGTATGAGATGCAAACTTTGGTGTTTTATAAATGTAAAACTTCACGCTTATAAAATATAATCATGTAAAAGTCATCATCAGATGCAAAACTCACGGGAAATGTGAGATTGTTAGGTGCAAGACTCAAGTTCACTAACAATGTAAACGCAGAGTTTTGTATTTAGTGGGCTCAAATAATACACACGATTTTATATTTACAAGGGAAAAACTTTTCAGTTTTATTGGCATCCTGTTTTTATTAAGCTATCATACGTTGCCCCAAGCTAATTTGTGTTGGTATGTTGAAGAAGGCAAAGGAGTCGATATTGCATAAAACTGCATGACGAGAAACAAATTCAGAAATATTCAGTAAGCTCGATAAAACTGTTACATTTTCTAACTTTGCGGCCTTTTTTACATCTTCTTTTTCTTAAGGTGCTGTCTTCTTATAGAAGGTTAACAACAACTTCGGCAAATCGTTCACTATCTTTTGCTATTCTTAGTAATAACTGTGAGTTTAGGCCAGTGCAGTCTCTCACATTTCTCAACCATGAGCCTTGTCTCCTGCCAGTTCTCTTCTACCCTCAATCTTGCCCTCCATTATCAGTCTTAGGTATGGCTCAGCAGAAGTTCAAGAGTTGCAGGGAGAGGTTCAAAAAGAAATGAAAACTTTAAAAATAAATATAAATTTAACATTAGAAATAAAAATGCTGCTTACAACACACTGAAAAAGAGTCTTAGTAAGAGTGAAGGGTTACTCCATATAGTCTTCTCTGAAAATTATCCTTGCAAACTAGCTGAAGAAATCCAGACTCATCATTTTGGAGCAAGCCGTGAAGAAGCAGTCATTTACGTTGGACATACCGATAAGCTATTTAATTTTGTTCTATGTATTTCTGCAAGTCCAGATCATGTCCTGCAGCTATTTGGGCACACTTAATCCTGTCTTTACCTTTCTGTCGCAACAATTGCCAAGAATCCAAACAGTTTATTTGTTTTCAGATAGACTCTCCATTCTTTAATAAGGTAGTTAGTTATCTTTAAACTTTGATGCATTGAGTATTCCTTAACTATCTTTGTAACATAAACGGTTTTTGTATTTAGTCAAAGTAAAACTTCTAACCGAGAAACAAGAACAACGACGAGTGACATGGACTAAATATGTAGTTGTCCTAGACAATGTTCCAGAGAATGACTGGTATAAGGTCATATTCAGCGACTAGTCAAAGTCTGGTGTTTTCGTTGGTTACTCTCGCAAAAGACTGATCGGAGCTAAACATGAAGCATTCCATAAGTACTGCTTAAAACGTACGGTTAGGTTTCCTCAAGGTGCAATAGTTTAGAGCTATATGTCAGCTGGAGGGTTAGAATGATTTCAGTCCATAGACGGCACAGTTAATGTTGAAAAGTATCAGCAAATTCTTAACGCAAACTTGTTACCAATCGTTAAAAATCGATCTTGACCGCGATTTAATCTTTCAACAAGATGGTGCTTCTTACCACACATCAAAAACGACCAAAAAATGGTTTGAAAATCATAATTTCAAAGTTGTTGAATGATCCTCAAGCAGTTCGGATCTTTAGTGTTATTGAATTTGAAATTATCAGCAAGTGGGGCATTATCCAATTTAGATAATTGTAATCCCCAAGTTAGAAGTATGTCAGCCAAAATTTAAGAGGCGAATAAAGCAAAGCGAGATGTTAAATCTTATTGAATTGTATTTATAAACTGCTATCTGAATATTTAGTTGTCAGCGAGTTTTATTGAATTTTTGAAAATTGTTTTCTGCAGATCTTTTTTTACAGAAGTTAATGGTTATTGTTTGAAAATGGTGTAATTTGGAACACTAGTAGGAAAAATAAACACAGAATTCATGAAACTGTCCAAATACATATTTAGTTGTTAGGGCTCGTACATGTTTTGTAAATTTCACAGAGGAACATCGATAACTTAATACCAGAATGTATATTTAAAAGGTAAATAAAATAAATAAAGGTTGCTCATGAAACTAAAATTTGCAAGTAATAAAAATTTCTTTCTCAAAATATTATTCCAAACACAAATGAAAATGATCCGAAATAAACAATTATATATAACAAGGTTACAAGAAATGTGTTTAATACCAAAAATAGGTGAATAGATTAGCATGATCTTACATTTTAGATATGATATTATTTACTACGTATTATGAATGCACAGCTGTTTTCTTCTGAAACTAATAATGGTTTCAATTTATAAAAAATCAGTAATTGATTAAAATAAAGTAAGCACTAATAACGAAAACAAAAACGTCATTTTAAGAGATTGCTAGTCAATAATATTTTTGTTGCATCTTTATTTAAATATTTTTAAATTACATAAAAATACATCTGCACTGACCGCTGGACCTTGAAATTCCCTTCTAAACTACCTTTATCACTATCCAAACTTTTTTTGTCAAATTTCTCTTTAGGCAATATTTGATAATATTGTTGCATGCGCTCATTTTTAAGGTTTAATTTAAAAAAAGAATCAGCTTTCTAGCTCAAATATGTTTGGAGATATAACGATTTAAACCACTGGAAGAACTTAAAAAACTGAAAGCTCTAATTAACACATTAAATCGCTCGGCTCTATAAAATATAGAACGAGAAAATGTACTACAGAATGTCAATAAGAAATAAAACAACGAATCTGATATTTTTAATTAGGTATTGAAATTAAAATGCGTTCCCAATAAAAATTAACAAGTCAATCAAAAATCAATATATTTCATTATTTCATAAAATCAATTATTAGTCGTTATAAATAACCAATAAGTTTTACCTTGTGCGATCGAATAGTAACTGTTTTGTAAAACAGTGACAGAAAGAAGATAATTTAAGAAGAACTACAAATTCCTTTTTATAGTTTGCTTTAATAGACATGTAAAACGTAGTTTCTAGTACATAAACAAACATAAATACAAAACAATACATCTGCACTGACCGCTGGACCTTGAAATTCCCATCTAAACTATCTTTATCACTACCCAAACTTTTTTTGCCAAATTTCTCTTTAGGCAATATTTGATAATATTGTTGCATGCGCTCATTTTTAAGGTTTAATTTAAAAAATGAATCAGCTTTCTAGCTCAAATATGTTTAGAGATATAACGATTTAAACCACTGGAAGAACTTAAAAAACTGGAAGCTCTAATTAACACATTAAATCGCTTGGCTCTTTAAAATATAGAACTAGGTATTAGTAGCAATAAGTATCATCACAATTTTTTATATGCATTTAACCTATAATAATAAATTAACCTACACAATTTAAATAGTTTTCATCTAGAAAATACATATTAAAATCAACTAAATTCAACTGAATTAAATAAAATTCAGACACAATTGAATGGAAGTGAAAGATTTATTAAGTAGCTTTAATAAAATTATTTTTGTCACTTTAAATGACGCAATCCTTACTGAGAAACACACATAGTATTTTGGCAACGCAGAGAGTTTCGAATATACTCCCAGATGTTAAGTTTTATGCAAATAAATCAAATTTTAATTATTATGGCCGCCATATTTCATCCGCGCTTTAAATTTGCAAACGTTGACATCAAATTTGAAATCAGCGACCTGAAAAACCCCTTTGTAGAAAATTTCATACAAATCCAATAATATTTCGAGTTTTATGATGTTTTTATGCATATAATATTTTAAATCTGAAAGCCTTTTAAATAAAATTCATACACATACAGAAACGAAACTAAAAGTATTTATTACATAGCGTTAATAAAATAGAATTATTTTTGCCAGTTGAGATGACGCAATCTTTACTCAGAAATGCAGAGAGTAACTCGACACCGCAGACAGGCAAAGGAATTCAAGCAGGCTGGCCAATACTGAAAAAATAAATGGACGCTGTATAAACCTATAGGTTGCATAAAATAAACAGACGCTGAATAAACCTATAGCTTGCAAAAGACGCTGACTGATACCATCATTTATATACACTTATATACGCCGGACACTGGGCGCTACGCTTTTGGTCCGGACGCATGGTAGGCCTCTATAGATATATATATATATATATATATATATATATATATATATATATATATATATATATATATATATATTATATATATATATATATATATATATATATATATATATATATATATATATATATATATATATATATATATATATATATATATATATATATATATATGTATATATATATATGTATATATATATATATATATATATATATATACACGCCCAACTATCCATACCAAGCCCGCTATGTTACGCAGGCACTCAGAAGCCCGGGCTTTCCTGTAGAGTTGCAGCTATATATTCTACGTCAATCGAACCGATAATTTCATATTATTAAGCGCAACCTGCGAGGGGTAAGTTATTTTTACATACAAATGAATATATACTGTACAGCTTTTACGAGACCGCATATATTATTGGTACTGTAGCAGTCCTGTTTGTATAAAAATAGATATTTCACGCATTATACCAAGCCACGCAGGGTTGCCGCTACTGTTACCAGCAAAACGTAAGATTATTGATCGTGTAATTTGTCTAGCCGGCTGTAAATGTCGGACAAACCACGGTTAGTCACCGAGACTTCCCGAATGCTTTCGTTCTTATGTGATGGTAATGCCGAGTTGGGAGTATCCTAGCGGAACTTTTGTTCTCGCCAACAGCCTGAGTCAAGGTCGTACAACTAGTTATTATCGATTTTATTTTAGCTTTCTCGCGGCATAGTAACACAGACAATTATATACAACGAACTTTATGAAAAGAAGATGGAATTTTAGATTTCAGATCATGTTCTACATGCATAATTAACTGAATATTAAGTTACCTCGGAATTCGCCTTTTGGCCACCGATTTTGATGATTTTTTTTTTAAATTGTAGGTAATCGACTATATTTCAAAGTCTAAATGTTAGATTTGTCCTGTAATGCCCTGTTTAATTGTTAATAACAAATTATTACTTTTTTCATAAGGGACTAACATTTAAATAATTTCATCAAATTTGTATTATAATTGCATAAAGTTGGGTACTTATAGGTTTTTAGGGTCGTAGATTCAAAATTTTAATAAAAATTTGATGAAATTATTTAATTATTAATTAGCCCCTTATGGAAAAAGTAATAATTTGTTAATAACAATTAAACAGTAATTTTCAAACCTTTGACAGTACAGACTTTACCAATTAAATATTTTAGTTTGAAAGAAAATGGCAAGAACAAAATTACAGTTTTCAATTAAATTAATATAAATAAAAATATTATTTCTAAAAAAAGATAAATCAATATTAGACGGTTTCCTAGAAAAAAAATACCTCGGAATTCGCCTTTTGGGCACCGATTTTGATGATTTTTTTAAAATAGTAGGTAATCGAATATATTTCAAAGTCTAAATGTTCGATTTGTCCGCTAATGCCCTGTTTAATTGTTATTAACAAATTATTATTTTTTCCATAGGGGGTTAATTAATAATTAAATCATTTCATCAAATTTTTATTATAATTGAATAAAGTTGGCTACTTATAAGTTTTTAGGGTCGTAGATTACGAATCCGGGGTCCAAATTGGTCTAAAATTCAAAATGGCGGCTACAAAATGGCCGCCGGTGTCAAAACTTTAATATATGAAATTTTGAATGAAAAATCGTACCAAGGGGTTTTTAAAGTAGCAAATTGTGCTGTTAAGCTAAAAAATGACCCAGATGTAAAATGCTTGTCACAAAATGGCCACCGAAACTAAATATGATTAAAATTCAAAATGTTTAATCTCTACTGTATGTTTGTTTAAGATGGATTAATATAGTAGTTAACACAGTTTTAAGATTGTTGCAATTATTATTTATTTAAAATTCAAATTGATAGAATGGAGTTATTCCGTATGAATAGTGTTAAAATAAATTAATACTCCATAATTTAACCAGATTCCGTTTAAGTCTGAAACTTTATTTATCGTCAGATTTAAATAAAGGATATTGTTTTAATTATTATTTACTTGTGTTTCATGTAAAGCATTGTTAGTTTTTTCAGCTACTTCTGGCAACGTAGAAAAAGAATGTGCTCTTTACATTTTGAAAACTGATTAGTAAGCTTTTTTTTGGGAAGAATAAATTCTTTTTTACATGCTCTTACTGGTTGCGACACTACAACAGCGTTTTTCTGCAAAGGGGAAAATAAATTTTTCAAAACTTTTGAATGCAAAATTTTATAGGTGTTTTTATAATTTTTAGAAATAGTTAGGGTTACTGAAGACAAGATAAGATATATAGAAAATAAATAAAATGGAACTTTTTTTATTAGAAATTGCATGAAAATACAACTAAAAGAAATTGATTTAATTTTATTTTATTTGACAAATCCCATATTGTATATCATCTTCAGAGTCATTGCGTTCTGTTTCTTCTTCTTGTTATTTTGAAAAGCATTCTTCATCAGAGAAGTTTTCATCTAAACTTCTTTTTCATTAATGTTTCCTACGTTTGGACATTTCCAAAACTTTAAAAGATTTGAGTTTTGTTTTCGACTATGCTTAAAAATTGGCTATAAGTGGATTCGAAGATGCCAAAAATAAGTTGAGAATTTTCTCATTAGTTTCTTCTCTGGAAGATTTGCATGGATGACCTCTTCTAAATTAACTAATCAACTTTATTTATTTCTTCTAAATAGCTTGAAATCTTTTTTCTCGCTTCTTCGCTAGCCGTTCATCTGTATCTTTTTGATGGACCAGCATGCCTCGAAGGTTAGTTAGAGTACCGTAGGTACATTTTACTAAAACATTTTCTGCAGCTTTTATGGTTGAATGGTCTTGAACTTTTCAACATTTATTTCATATCCACATACAACTGTTTGCATAATATCAAATCTATTAATAAATTATCTCTGACTTAATTTCTGTAATTTCTGCAGAAGTCGCAAGCGCTTTGAAAAAGCACCTTGCTTCATATTTTCTTTGTTTTTAAAACTGTAAACCATGTGGGAAAAAATCGTGAATCTCTGTATCAAACAATAAACAAGTAACTGTGATTCACTGGCAAACATTTGAAGAAAAAATGAATGAACTGGGTGTTTTGCAAACCTTACTGAGCTGAAAACATGTGAATACATGTGTGAGATACCTATTAGAGACCGCTAGTATAGCCGTTTAATTCTTTCGACATTTTGTCAGCTTTTGAAGCAAAATCCCGTTACATGAGACGGTGGAATAGTCTAAATTTTTGACAGTATTGCCTTTTTGTCCGTTCCAAGTTTTGATGACCTTCGGATTTAGATTAATTTATTATGATATGAGCTTTCAATCAGTAAAGGTTTCATCTTGTAAATCCGTTTCCCCAAAAAGAACGACCTAAAAAAATCCACAAACTGACAGAGGAACTAAGGGAAGACTGACAGATAGGTGCCCAGTTCGTGTTATGTTATTCATTAACCATGTACAGTGCCGCCCATTTGAAAGTGCACAACTCTTTATATGTAATATTCCAAAATGACATCGTGTAAGTCAGGATTCCATGGGCTGTGTTTATAACAGCTGCAGCGGAATGAAAGGTTTATTATTATTATTTTCAAATACTTGTTTAAAATAATTTATCAGCTTAGAGTAAGTTATAGAAAACATAACCGAGGTAAATCGGGTCTATCGTGTACTTTCAAATGGGCGGCAGTGTACCTCTAAGTTGCTATTTAATACTTCATAAAGAATTATGATATGACTTTTAAATTATTAGTCCAAGAGCAAGAGCAAAAAAGTAGGTTCATAATGCAATGAAATGTTTTCGTAGACAATAACATTTTCTACAACTTTTATTACAAACTTTTTTCTGTATAGTGCATAGCTTTATATTTAAAGCGCGCCAAACTTTCTCCAACATGGTTATTGCTAAATATATAGTTAACGGTTGATGATACATTAAAAATGGTAATAACCAAATTTGTAGAACACAAAATTTCTTATAGAATTTATTTGAAGTCTTTTTTCTATAAAATTGATACTTTAAGAGCTATAGCTTGGTAAACTATTGCACCGCGTGAATTATCAGTGGTAATGTTGGTCATAGTACACGGTAAACATTTCATAACACATAAAACGGCGAAAAGTGTTCAGAAAAATGACAGTACTGTGTAGTGTGTAGTGAATGTAATGTATTAATCTTATAAATAGTGCCAAGAAGTACTCATAATTTATACATCTTTCTTAAATTGCATGGGTAGAACGTATTATCATAAAAAACTGTCAATGTAGCAAGATATAATAGTTTGTCACGTACATCACGTACATCATAAAAAATAATAATAATCATGATGATAATAATAATCATGAGAAGGGAAAGGTGGAGAAAAGGATAACAGAGTTCAAAGAATGCAAATTAATTTTTTGAAATAAAAAACGGATTAAAACATTTATTTATACAAAAAGTGGCAAGTTATTTTACGTCATAAGTCTCATCTGTTTCGATGATGAAGGAAGTCACTCATCGTCTTCCACATCCTTGTTTTCTGCCACCGATATATCCGTAGGAGGTGAATCGAAAATTTCATTTTCATCGACTTCGTCTTCGATGGTTTCCAATGTATCTGGCACATTGTCCCATGTGCATCCACCACAATTCGAACAAATAATGGAACATTTTAAGCCAGCTTTTCGGCATACACAGGCAGCCCCGCAATTTGTTGTGCATTTGCAAGATATTATTTTCAGCAAACTTGAGGGTGCTGGAGCCATAGTAGTTCGAATTGGTTGAAGTCCATTTGTAGTCCGCTTCCAATCCCATTCTTCAGGATCATGGTAAAATCCAAGCCAAGTTTGAACCTGGTGGTAGGTTCTAAGAGAATGGTAACGTGCCGTATCTTGGGTTGGAGGTAGAAGTGAGAGGTTTAGTTTGGTGTTACTCGCCAAATTTGCGAAGCATTTTTAGCGAAGAGAGTTAATGGACGCATTGAGAGGCGCATGATTTAATATATAGTGTATAATTTCGTGGCTATTGTGCGTAAACTCGGCATTTACAGCGTAAGTCTTAAAGTATCAATTTTATAGAAAAAAACTTCAAATAAATTTTATCGGAAATTTTGTGTTCTACAAATTTATCATCAACCGTTAACTATATATTTAGCAATAACCATATTGAAAAAAGTTTGGCGCGCTATAAATATAAACTTATGCACTATACAGAAAAAAGTTTCAAATAAAAGTTGTAGAAAATGTTATTATCTACGAAAACGATTTTTTTACTATTTTTGTGGCACGATGCACAGTCACGAGATATTTGATAAAAACGTGTTTTCCAAGATGGCTGCTAACGTTCATCTCTCCCGTCCCGCCAACTAGACGTTACATTCAGGGGACACCTACGAACATTTTCCAACAAGAAAATCAATTCTGTAGAAGATTGCAGAAGTAAATTACCCTGTTACTGGCCGATATTATTTATTTTCCAACTTGTTTACATGCAGGTTACTAACATTATTCCATTGTTATTTCTAAACTACTACTATTTAGTAAGCATTAATCCTACAGTTCGGACAGCTTTTTTAAGGAATTCTCTAGTGTAAAACAGCCAGCCTTCGCATTCAAATGAGACAGTGTTAAAATCTGCAGATGAGAACAACTTTGTTCTATTTCTTTCACCTAATGTAACTGCTATCACTCAACCAACGGACCAAGAATATATAAGAAACACCTAAGAGATTTTACAGACGTACCGTTTCGATTAATTTCTTGGAAACATTTGATATGATGCTATTTTGAAAGTTCTCTAATATCCAAGATGCAATTTTTGCTTTCGCTATTGCATGGATCAATGTTAAACAACTGAAAATCGAGAAAACGTTTTTTACAATTATGCATAATGGAAAAGAAGTTAAAGGCGAAGATGTTACTGAAGACGTGATTTGTTCTAAAGGTATTGGTAGTTTGGCAAATCAGAGCGAGGATATGAAAGAGATAGAAGAGTCCGACATTGAAGCTTAAATGCATTGTGATCGTAAAAAACAAGGTTACCAAGTACTGACAGGAGATGCAATAATGGAGGAAGGCGAAATTCTACGCGACACCTCTCAAGTAGATCAAGAAATTCTAAGTGATGGTGATGATGATTTAAACATGAAGAAAGTACTTTATGGACAAACTGCTGAAGCCATAGGCGTGTCATTAAATTTTTTTGAACAACATAAGGATCCTGATGTAATACATATTTTACACTGGCAAAATATAAAACAAATGATAAAAAATAACACGGTACGCACAGAAGAAATTTTCAGATTTTCATATAGCTTTTCTAGAACTTTTTGGTATGAAGATTACGAATCTGATGTTGGTTGTTTCCAATCAGGTCAAATGTTGTTTCGAATTTCATTCGTACGCCATGCAGCCAACCCATACCTGCCTCATGAATTTAACTCAAACCGGGTTTCTCAGGAATTGCTTTTTACCTTACGAATGCAAAACGCCAATAGAAGAATAGCATGCATACACCACATAAACAGGGTTGACAATTTTGGCGTTTCTTAATTCTACAGCTTTTTTGCTTTGGCGCTTGGTGCGTAAATTTTGCTATTAGTTTTTAGCTTTGCATCGTGTTTGACTACTATTGCATAATAAGTAGCGTGCCCCAACTTCACCTAACGATAGACAAAATGTCAGGCGAGGCATCTGTGACTCTCGTTCAGAATTGGACTGGTCTAGTGCCCTCATGTCTCTGTGATTTGTGATTGCGCATTAAGTCTGGTTCCGTTACGGGTAAACTAGCTAGACATATGTTTCCGAACTATCGTTCTCAGATAGTTACGTCAAGGAACTTCAACGCTTTCTTGGATTAATTACTTATTTATCTAAGTTCTTTTAAGAACTTATCAGAATTATTAGCTCCACTTAGAGTGCCGTTAGAAAAAGATGATGAATGGACATGGGAGAATGAACAAAAAGAAGCATTCTGTAAATTAAAAGAAATATTAAAGAACCCTCCAGTACTTGGTAATTTTAACCCAAATTTACCTATTTTATTATCTGTAGATGCTACTAGTACTGCATATGGTGGGGCATTAATTCAGAATGGTCACCCAATAGCTTATTACTCCAAATCTTTAACTAAAACGCAGATCAATTATAGTCAAATTGAAAAAGAAGCATTGGCCATATTACTGGCTTGCAAGAAATTTCCTGTTTATATATGGGGAAACAAAAATCTGATAGTAGAATCAGATCATAAGCCGTTAGAAACCATATTCAGGAAGCCATTGACTGAAGCGTCTCCCAGACTACAGAGAATCCTATTTGAAATACTGCCATATCACACAATTGTGTACAAAAAAGGAACGATGTTGTACATAGCTGATATACTGGGCAGAGACTGCGCAAAAATGTTCATGATGACGAGGATGAAAACTCATTTGAGACATGTGTAATAATACCAATGAGTAAAACGAGATTGCAGCAGTTAAAACAAGAGACAAATACAGATATAGAATTGGTAGAATTAAAACAGCAAATACTTGTAGGATGACCCGACAGAATAAGCGAAGTTCCGGCTTCTCTAAGAAAATACTGGTCTTACAGGCTTAACTAGCAACTTATGTCTTCATAAGTATCATATTCAAAAATGATAAAATAATGATACCTCCGAGACTACAAGAAGTTGTTCTCAAATGTTGTCACTTTAGCCACAAAGGTATCACTGGTACTCTTTAATTGGCCAGAGATTTTGCGTATTTTGGCCAAGAATGTCTGTAGACATTATTAAATTGGTGCAAAACTGCAAGATTGGTGCGAAGGAACAAAAAGATAATCCTAAAGAAAAAATTTTACTTCAAGAGTATCCAGAACGGCCATGGCAAATATTCGCTTCTGATATTTATCATTTGAAGGACAAGGAATACTTGCTAATGGCAGATAGCTATTCAGGTTATTTTGACTTCGTGCAATTATCAAGCTTAACCAGCAGGTCAATAACTCGAGCATTTAGATGTTGGTTTGCTACATTTGGAATACCTGATATTCTTCGTACAGATGGAGGAAAACAATATGTATCTGAAGAATTTAAAGAATTTGCTAGAAGATGGAGGTTTGAACATAGAGTTTCCAGTCCACAGTTTCCCAGACCGAATGGCTTAGCAGAGCGATATGTACAAGAAGCAAGATCGATACTAGATAAATGTATAGAAGAAGGTTCAGATATCCAGTTAGCCCTTTTACATCACAGAAACACACCAAGAGACACCCTAGGTTCTCCAATGCAAAGATTAATGGGTCGAAGAACTAAAACGTTCATTCCCATTAATACAAAGTTATTATTACCTGAAACAGTTAAAAATGTTTCTGAAAAGTTGAAAAATATTAAACTAAAAGAGAAGAAATGTGCAGATAGAGCAAAAGCAAATTTACCAGAATTTTAAAATGATGAAAAAGTATTAATTAGAAAGAGACACAAGGAATGGACTCCTGCAACAGTTGTAAAGAAGGCAGAAGAACCAAGCTCGTGGATTGTACAATAGGGTGGTCCAACAAAAAAAGCAAAGTCGGAAATCTTATGTTCTCACCCCCTAGGATTATTGTATATCGAAAAAAAAAGTATCCCTATTTTTTATTTTGAAATCGGACGATGTTTAGGGGTGCCTCAAAGCCCTTAAAGGTTCCAATGTATTTTATATGGGAAAAAAAACTCTTTCATAGGTTTGGTATAGAATTTTAGAAAATCAATATTTTTCAATGGGACTACTCTGTTTCTCTTCAGAAATGTTCAGAAAATGACATCCAATAATTTATTTGTTAAATATTAAAAAATAGTAATAAATATTTTTTAACGATTTTTCTGTTTCTTTCATTTATGGGGTTTTTTGCGGGTCTGTAAAAAATAGTTAATATAAAAAAATTTAACAAATAAATTATTGGATGTCATTCTCTAAACATTTCTGAAGAGAAACACAGTAGTCCGGTTGAAAAATATTGATTTTCTAGGATTCTATGCCAAATCTACGAAAACGTGTTTTTTTCTCATATAAAATACATGGGAAACTTTAAGGGCTTTGAGGCACCCCTAAACATCGTTCGATTTCAAAATAAAAAATAGGGGTACTTCTTTTTTCGATATACAATAATCATAGGGGGTGAGAGCATAGGATTTCCGACTTTGCTTTTTTGTTGGACCACCCTATTGTACAAACACCAGATGGTACACAGTTGACAGTAGTGTGTCAAATCAAGAACCAAAAGCACAAGCAACGAATGATCAATTTCTTCAACAACAATATACTTATATCAAGATATGGTAGAGTAATTAAGAAACCAAACAGACTGAATTTATAACTGCAGAATTAGTTGATGTGTTGTGATTGATATATGTTATTTGTTAAATGAATGATGTGTAATTTATTTATTTTATTAGAAAAAGAGAGATGTAATACAGGGATCTAGTTACAGATAGATAAACAAACATTGTACTAGTTTGACATTAGTAAATCGAACACGTTAATAAATTAATTATTTAAATAACATGTTTTATTGGGTAATTATTATTATAAATAATAACATAAAACATGACATTATTTAATGTCAATTCTACTGCTATTGAGAGACATAGTACCAACGACAGTAATAGTAGTAACTTGTAATAATGTAAATTCAGCTTTAGATACTTTTTATAACATCATCAATTTAATTTTTGACGATTGTATTCCAAAATCTAGTAATAACAAAAGTAAAAACAAAAGTAAATATCCTACATGATTTAATAACGAAATAATACAGTTATTACAAGCAAAAAACAGGTATCACAAACTCAAACATCTTTCAGACAATTATTTACAACAATATAAAGAATGCAGACGGAGGTTGAAGTCTCTTACTTCTATTGTTTACCATAATTACTTATCTAATATCGAAACTCATATTATGAATGATACAAATCAATTCTGGAACTATATAAAATATAAAAAAAGAAATAGTAGTTGTGTCACTAATTACACCCACAGAGGTGACAAATTGAACACTGCAGAAGTTGCTGACGCATTTGCGAATCATTTTCAGTCCGTTTTCTCTACTCAACCTTCTACCTACAATGTTCGAGATTTTGATTGTCAATCAGTTTGTACCAACGATTTGTTCACACTTACTGAACTACTAGAAGTTGATTACAATAATGCTCTTAAGAATTTAAAACCAAAGAGAGCTGCTGGACCGGATAATATACCGCCATACATACTAAAAGCTTGTGGAGAATGGTTGCAAGTACCTCTTTTATATATTTATAATTTAGCCTTAAAAACTAATACGTTCCCAGATAAATGGAAAGAATCCTATATAACGCCGATACACAAGTCTGGTCCCAAAGAGGCTGTCGAAAACTACAGGCCAATTGCTATACTATCCGCTCCAGCAAAACTCTTTGAGCAGATAATTTACTCCAAAGTCTTTTCTCACATTAAACCTTACATTACAAGTCATCAACATGGCTTTGTGCCCAAAAAATCAACTACTACTAATTTATTGGAATTTTCAAATGATGTGCTCTCCAAATTACAATGTAAAAAACAAGTGGACGTTATATATACTGACTTTCGAAAAGCTTCTGACACCGTTGACCATGACGTATTATTTACTTAGGGCCTTTACTGTTTTTAATTTTTATTAATGATTTACCTTTAGCCTGCAAATATTCCAAAGTTCTTCTATTTGCCGATGACTTAAAGTTTTATAGAGTCGTTGAGAATAATACTGATTTTCAATGTTTACAAGAAGATCTCCAGGCAATATATAATTGGAGTATTGACAACAAATTATACCTGAATACTGACAAATGCTTCATTATGTGCTGTATATCCAGACGTTTACCTACCACAAACAGTTATATTTTGGGCAGTGAGGTGTTAACACGAGTAGAAGAGATTAAAGATTTGGGTGTAACTTATGACATAAAACTGAATTTTAATCGTCATATAGATAATATTGTTGCAAAAAGTCAACAAAAATTAGGATTTGTGTTAAGAAATTCATTAAACTTTAATAATCTAAAAACTATAACCAAGCTATATCAAACTCTTGTTAGACCTCTATTAGAATATGTATCACCTATTTGGAATCCAATGCTCATGTATCAAATTGAAAAGATTGAGAAAGTTCAAAAGCGTTTTTTAAGATTTTTATATTTTAAAAAATATGGAACATATCCAGATTATCGAACTGTTCGTTCAGAAGATCATAAAACAGAATTTAATTACTTGAGCCTAGCAGCGCGTAGAAAATTTAATTCCGCTATTTTATGTTATAAAATCTGGAATAATCTTATAGACAGCCCCGAACTGCTAAGTTTATTACAAATAAAAGTTCCACCACGATCCATTCGTTCTTCTGTCATGTTTCGCATTCCTCTGCAATTGCGTAGTACCTTGCTTCCACCCATGATTACTATATTACGACTTATGAATGAATTATTAATTATTACAGATTTAGATTTATCAATATCATTAAATAGATATAAAAAAATTATATTTGACTACTTTAGTAAGTAAAATTACTAATTATACAAGTTTAAAGTAATTAGTTTGGTATGCAGCTTCAACAGTTAAAACTCAATTCATGTTATATTGAACTCAATACTATTATTACTATAGAATAGCAATCAATTTAGCATTATTCTTATTAAGCAATCACTATTAATTTCCTTTTTATTATTGTAAGAAAAATTATTATTATTATTATTATTATAATTATTATTATTAAATTAATATTAACATTGAGCAAAGCAAATTTTACATTAATTAATAATTACATTATGTTATTGTTCTGTAAGAAGGGCAGAGCCCCTGTTGAACAATTAAGTTAAATAAATAAATACTGCCAGGTGCTTTTTCAAAGCGCTTGCGACTTCTGCAGAAATTACAGAAATTAAGACAGAGATAATTTATTAATAGATTTGATATTATGCAAACAGTTGCATGTTGATATGAAATAAATGTTGAAAAGCTCAAGACATTCAACCAAGGAAACTGCAGAAAATGTTTATGGTACTCTAACTAACCTTCGAGGCATAAAATGCTGGTCCATCAAAAAGATACAGATGAACAGTTAGCGAAGAAGCGAGAAAAAAGATTTCAAGCTATTTAGAAGAAATAAATAAAGCTGAATAGTTAATTTAGAACAGGTCATCCATGCAAATCTTCCAGATAAGAAACTAATGAGAAAATTCTCAACTTATGTTTGGCATCTTCGAATCCACTTATAGCCAATTTTGAAGCATAGTCGAAAACAAAACTGAAATCTTCAAATCTTTGGAAATATCCAAACGTTGGAAACATTAATGAAAAAGAAGATTTAGATGAAAATTTCTCTGATGAAGAATGCTTTTCAAAATAATAATAAGAAGAAACAGTTTTGCATTCAAAAGGTTTTTTTTAGGGGCAAAGAGAAAAATTTATTTTTCCCTTTGCCGAAAAACGCTGATAAAGTGTCGCAACTAGTAAGAGCACGTAAAAAAGAATTTAGTCTTCCAAAAAAAAGCTTACTAATCAGTTTTCAAAAATTAAAGAGCACATTCTTTTTTTACGTTGCGAGAAGTAGATGAAGAAACTAACAGTGCTTTACACAAGAAACACAAGTAAATAATAATACAATATTCTTTATTTAAATCTGACGATAACTAAAGTTTCAGACTTAAACGGAATCTGGTTAAATTATGGAATTCCATTCCATCAATTTGACTTTTAACTAAATAATAATTGCAACAATCTTAAAATTGTAACTACTATATTAATCCATCTTAAACAAACTTGTAGTAGAGATTAAACATTTTGAATTTTATTCATATTTAGTTTCGGTGGCCATTTTGTGACAAGCATTTTGCATCTGGGTCAGTTTTTAGCTTAACAGCACAATTTGCTACTTTAAAAACCCCCTGGTACGATTTTTCATACGAAATTTCAAATATTAAGCTTTGACACCGGCGGCCATTTTATAGCCACCATTTTGCACTTTGGACCAATTTGGACCACGGATTCGTAATCTACGATCCTAAAAACCTATAAGTAGCCAACTTTATTCAATTATAATAAAAAATATTTAATTATTAATTAGCCCCTTATGGAAAAAATAAAAATTTGTTAACAACAATTAAACAGGGCATTAGCGGACAAATCTAACATTTAGACTTTGAAATATAGTCGATTACCTACAATTTAAAAAAATCATCAAAATCGGTGCGCAAAAGGCGATTTCCTAGGTAACTTAATATTCATTTAATCACGCATGTAGAACATGATCTGAAATCTAAAATGTAATTAATGCGAATAAGATGTGGCAAAAGCTTTTATTTTACTATACATACATCTATTTTATTCTTAATAATTAAAAATCATAACTGTTATCTTTTATTAATAGTAAAAACACCTTACATTTTATTCACATGACCCATTATTTTGTAATCAATCTTTGAAACAAATTGCGTGTAGTTTCTTCAATTTTATTTCATAATTACCCATTTACCAATTTTCATAAATTATCAGGTATTTTTTTCAAATAAAAACATTTCAATCTTCACTTTATTATTTAAAAAGTTAATCACAGCGAAAAATCTACGTAGCTAATTATAACTAATTATTGTAGAATTCTTACAAAAAGCCTACATTACCCTATTTTATGAGAGATATTGTTCAAGAAATAAAATATGTACCTAATATCACCAAAAAATCAACGAAAATATAAAATGTATAATTAGAAATTTTAAAAATTCCCTATCTGCAACTACAAATACTATAGTGTGGGTTTTGTTTTTATAATAAATAGCTATACAAACTACCAAATTAATATAATAATAAATTAAACATTTTCATGAAGAAACGGAAACTTAGGAAATAATTTTAAAGAAAATACAAGTTTGTTACAAAAATCAATATTAAATGTGTGCCAATGTACAAATAAGCAAGAAATGAATTTGCGCGGGAACCAGTCCCCCTACATACGTTAACCACTCTTATGGTATAAAAATGTGTGAAGTTAAATAGAAAAATCAATAATCCAAACACTTGACTTTCAAGCCCCATTGCCAGATCGCTGGGACTCGTATAATGCGTGTAATTTGCATCGCGCGTAAGGTCAGTTTGATGTCTACAGTATATATACAACACCGATCGTTGGCCCCCTATATTTATTTCCCTTGAACTAAACGTGTGTATTTTGAGATATAACACGGTCTTTACCCGCCATTTCGAAAATCGAGATTCCGCATCTCCTGATGATGCTTAATCAAGAAAACACTATTATACACATAAAATTTACGAAGCCCAGAACCGGGCTGCGTAAGTTGGTGCCGGGCTTCGTATAGATAGGAGAACACTCTGTTTTAGGCTTGGTAATGCCGCCTAATGTGTATATATATATATATATTATATATATATAATGGAGTGTCATTGATTTTGAAATCAATGTGTATACTTTTTAATAAGGTTAAATAATACATGTTTCTATTTTTTATCAAACAGCTTACTCACCGATTACTTAAGTGTACGTAACATCCAGTTGTTCGCAAGTTTTTGTTATGATGTAATTCAATTATGTATAATTTCAAATGTGTATATCGACGGGTTATGTGATTCTTTAAGGTTTTGTTTTTGTAAATAGTTCGTTATTATTGCGTAAAAGTACTGTATAATAACCTGTAATAGATGTGTCATTTTTATAAAGAATATTAATCTGCTATTATGTATTATATGAGTGTACAGTTTGTATTAGTTCGTAAGGTGACGTCAGATTGTGTAATATAATTATGTAAATAGGAAATTGTATATAAGCTTAGAAAATTATAATTTTAGGGACTTCATGATAAACGGCGACAGAGTAAAGTCGATATAAGAAATATAATAAAAATGTAAATAGACAGTTCCTGGGGGTCAGTAAAATAAAGCGACGCAGTAAAGTCGTGTTAAAGACAACAATAAAATGTAAATAGACACTTCATGGTAAACAACGACGCAGTAAAGTCGTGTAAGAAATACAGTACAAATGTAAATAGTTAAGTTAATTGAATACGGCGAAAGTATTAAAAAGGTTATAAATTGTAAAAGTGTATACGTTTATAAAGAACCTTTTAAAGTTAATTTACTTGCTAAGTAAGCAAGATAATAAATCTTCGATTAAAACCATCAATCGGTGTTTTATTTAATTAAACACAAGTTCTTCGAAAAAGGGATATAGTACCCGTTATTAAAATAAAACAAAAGTGAATTACCAAAACCAAGAGTGTGGATGGTGTTATGTGGGAAAGCCATGCAAAAGGGAGGAAGTCAACCGGAATTGGAAATCGGCACTGAGACAACATAAGTGACTTGCTCTGCCAATTGGTTTTGGAAAGAGGGCATCTATAGCAAAAGGAAGAAGCATCGCTATATAAGAAGGTAGGAAGTTTTTTCCTTTTTGTAGTGGTATCTGATGAAGAAAAGACTATCGTTTGTGAGGTGTAATTAAGTGATTTGAACAATTTAGCCATTAAACTTAATTAAGATTTCAATTTTAAAAAGTGTTTTCAATTTTAATTTGTATATTTTTTAATACCACAAGAATCCACATTCACCCTGAGATGAGTCTTTATTAAATTTAATTCTGTTATGTTAAGTTATTTAACTGGCGCCCAACTCTATTACGTAAACGTGATTTAGTCAGAATTCACGTAACATTGTTATGTAACTAATGCATTATTTAAAACTATTAAAAAGTAATTTTGATTCATATAAGAATACAAAGAGGGAAGTTGAAAAGCATTTCCAAAGTACACAGTCTTTAAAAAAATTAATTTATTTATAAATCAATTATCTACAATCTAACAGTAATTATTCGTTATTTGTAAGTATTTAATAAGTGAATATAAAAACAATATTTTATTTTTAATTAGCCGAATTCAACGCATATATTTTTATTTTGCTAGCCGAGGTGGGGCAAAAGAAAATCAAAATTATTCTGTTTATGCCAATTCATCGCAATATATATATATAAAATAATATTTTGAATGCAAATTCATATAGAAAAATTTATCGACTCTGCTGGGATTCGAACCCAGGACCCTTCACTGTCTAGGTGGTATCTCTACCAACTGAGCTACAGAGAACGACTACCAGCATAGCGAGAAATTTTCCATATGAAGTTGCATTCAAAATATTATTTAATGTAAAATCATTATCCAACTTGATAAAAATTAACTCTATCTAAAAATTTATAAAAATTGATTTCCTTTCGGAATGATTCATTATAATCTAGAGACTTTGAATATTGATGTTGTTGTCATGCGACTTGCTGATCTTCATTAATAGTATTCAAAAAATATCTAGTTACTTGCATGTTTGCTTGATATCTAATTCATATGGAAAATTTCTCGCTATGCTGGTAGTCGTTCTCTGTAGCTCAGTTGGTAGAGATACCACCTAGACAGTGGAGGGTCCTGGGTTCGAATCCCAGCAGAGTCGATAAATTTTTCTATATGAATTTGCATTCAAAATATTATTTAATGTAAAATCATTATCCAACTTGATAAAAATTAACTCTATCTAAAAATTTATAAAAATTAATTTCCTTTCGGAATGATTCATTATAATCTAGATACTTTGAATATTGATGTTGTTGTCATGCGACTTGCTGATCTTCATTAATAGTATTCAAAAAATATCTAGTTACTTGCATGTTTGCTTGATATCTAATTCATATGGAAAATTTCTCGCTATGCTGGTAGTCGTTCTCTGTAGCTCAGTTGGTAGAGATACCACCTAGACAGTGGAGGGTCCTGGGTTCGAATCCCAGCAGAGTCGATAAATTTTTCTATATGAATTTGCATTCAAAATATTATTTAATGTAAAATCATTATCCAACTTGATAAAAATTAACTCTATCTAAAAATTTATAAAAATTAATTTCCTTTCGGAATGATTCATTATAATCTAGATACTTTGAATATTGATGTTGTTGTCATGCGACTTGCTGATCTTCATTAATAGTATTCAAAAAATATCTAGTTACTTGCATGTTTGCTTGATATCTAATTCATATGGAAAATTTCTCGCTATGCTGGTAGTCGTTCTCTGTAGCTCAGTTGGTAGAGATACCACCTAGACAGTGGAGGGTCCTGGGTTCGAATCCCAGCAGAATCGATAAATTTTTCTATATGAATTTGCATTCAAAATATTATTTAATGTAAAATCATTATCCAACTTGATAAAAATTAACTCTATCTAAAAATTTATAAAAATTAATTTCCTTTCGGAATGATTCATTATAATCTAGATACTTTGAATATTGATGTTGTTGTCATGGGACTTGCTGATCTTCATTAATAGTATTTAAAAAATATCTAGTTACTTGCATGTTTGCTTGATATCTAATTCATATGGAAAATTTCTCGCTATGCTGGTAGTCGTTCTCTGTAGCTCAGTTGGTAGAGATACCACCTAGACAGTGGAGGGTCCTGGGTTCGAATCCCAGCAGAGTCGATAAATTTTTCTATATGAATTTGCATTCAAAATATTATTTTTTTCACTACTAGCTTTAAAACATACTATTATCTAGTCTGTTGTCACCTTGTGAAGTTAGCCTTCTTGCCTAGTGGTAAATAATTTTTTATTATTGACTACTAGTCAATAATCCAGATTTTAGTGTAACACGGGGCAAAAATTTATCCCATTATACACTGGCATCCAGGAAAAAATCCGTGATCGCGATAGTACGTTTTTTATGTGAGAAGAATAAAAGGAATAAAAGTACTAGTAGTGAAAAAAATTATATATACACCACGGTTGTGAAGTGTTTTCTAGAGCCTCTCATCTTATATCCCTCGATGCTGCGCATCTCGGGATCTAATAATGCTCGGCTCTAGAAAAAACTCTTCACAACCTTGGTATATAATATACTATAATGTAAAATCATTATCCAACTTGATAAAAATTAACTCTATCTAAAAATTTATAAAAATTAATTTTCTTTCGGAATGATTCATTATAATCTAGATACTTTGAATATTGATGTTGTTGTCATGCGACTTGCTGATCTTCATTAATAGTATTCAAAAAATATCTAGTTACTTGCATGTTTGCTTGATATCTAATTCATATGGAAAATTTCTCGCTATGCTGGTAGTCGTTCTCTGTAGCTCAGTTGGTAGAGATACCACCTAGACAGTGGAGGGTCCTGGGTTCGAATCCCAGCAGAGTCGATAAATTTTTCTATATGAATTTGCATTCAAAATATTATTTTATATATATATATATATATATATATATATATATATATATATATATATATATATATATATAAGTTTGGTTGTAAGTCGTACATGCTCGGCTTATTTATTGTAAACATGCATTCTTCTGTAGTCCTTACCTTCTCATCATGCATTCTCTGGACAATATTATCCAAAATTTGATTGATTTCATTTTGGTGTAAAAATTCTTCATATTCAAATATTTTCTTTTTAAGTGTTAGTGTTTCACCAATATCTTGTTTTATAATAATTTTTTAATTACTTCATCTGGCCTTTCTTTTTTGTCTGTAGCAATTTCTTCATCTTCTAAAACTTTTAATTTGCTTTTCTCGTCGTTTCTGTTTTTCTTAGTTTCTATACATTCGTCTGATAGCTTTGCTTCTTCAGTCATTGTCATACTTTCAAATTGAAATTCTTGGGAGTCTTGACTTTTATCTATGTCCTTTCCAGAAATGTTTTCTTGATCTTGTTGTCTATCATTACTGTAGTAAAACTTTGGCATTCTTCTTTCTTGTTGTATAGAATTAGTGTTTATATTGACTTTCCTGTTTTGATCCATGCTTCGATTTTCAAAACTACCGTTACTTGTTCTTTCTTGGTGTTTCCACTGGACCTCTCTGCTCATTATTCTTCTGTCATCCATATTTCTCTTGTTATTACCATAATAATTGTTAAATGATGTTCGAGTATAATTATTTTCATTATTGTAAGGATACTGTCTGTTATTCGAACTTAAAAAATTAACACCTCTTTAATAATAAATATAAAAGCAACTAATTAATTTGTTACATCTTTCTGAGTTAGTTGCTTTTATATTTATTCCATCTGCTATGCCGTCCTGATGATCACTAATAAGTGTGAAACACGTGTAGACGGCTGCAACTTATTTTTTCTTTCTTCTCTGTTGCGCGATATCCCATTATTATAACTCCTTCTTGTATGTCTCTACGCGCATTATTACTTCTAATCATTTATATATATATATATATATATATATATATATATATATATATATATATATATATATATATTTGTCAAACCGCTTATACACACCCGTTTCGCTATATTCTACCGACTTGTCGGACCATTTTCGACGCTCTCAGACCCGGGCTTGGGTCTGGCAACGTTCTCCTATGTTTTCGAGGTCTACAGGATAAGATTTACCTAAAACTGCAATAAAAAAATATACAATTTGGGTTTGGAAAAGTAGGGTCTGTAAAAAGTTTTATACAACCGTAGTTCATCACAATGAACTATAGGGGGCGTCGCGCCTTTCTCAAGTGTATATCGTATATTTTTATACAAGACATTTTTATATCAAACCCGCTATGTTCTACAGACTTCCTAAGCCCTGGATCTGGCAACATTGCCATGACGCATATGTTAAGCTTTGTTTTATAAACGTTTGGTTATAATAGCTCGCATTTAATATTTGATGGAGAAAAGTGACGTAAGAATTACATCAGCTCGTATGCGAGTTCTTTTCACATTTGTAAATAATTCCCTGGCTTTGAAAAATTGAAGGTTTTAATATTTATTAATAATAATAATATACTTTATTTCATTTCGTATTTCAAACAACTGTTTATATACCACCATTAGTAAAATAAAGTATATCTTTATCTCCGTTGTCATTGACACCGGAGTTCAAGACTCCTTGGTTACACGTGTAACGACACAGACAAGGCAACTTGCTTCTTTATACAATAAATTCGGATGAATTTTAAAAAGGAGAAATTAGGATTGAAATACGAAATAAAATAAAACAACTTATGCAATACGGAGATCAAGCTTCTTTAAATAATTAAAGTATCGCTTGATCTCCTAATTACATAATATATATTATTTATAGCATATAACTAGATAAATTCCATATAATACATTATAATTTCTTAAATATTAATGTAATTTATTACATATTTGTTACACTGTTTCTTAAATAATGTTAAAGATGTACAGTTTTTTACATTAGCTGGAAGTGAATTATATTCAACTAAACCTTTATGAAACAGATTATTTTGCCCTATATTTGTTGTTACTGTATGAAAATAAAAATTATTTCTCCTTCTAGTATTATAATCATGAACATCTTCTACGAATAGTAATTCATTTAAAATGTGCTCTGGATATATTCGGTTTTTCATTTTAAATATTATTATCATCGTATTATAAAATATATTTTGCTTAACACTTAACGAAGATGTAACTTGCAACATTCTTCTTATGCTAGTATACCTACTACATTTTAATATTATTCTTAACGCACAGTTTTGTTTTTTTTGAAGATTGTTAATTTCAGTATTATTTAGGAGGTAAAGTATACTAGCACAATAATTAAAATGGGGAAGTATTATTGTTTTATATAGTAATAAATTAGACCACTTGCTAAGATTTTGGCTTATTCTACCCATGAAATTTACTTTTTTTGCAACTTTACTGATAACATAAGTTTGAATGACTAGAATATGTTAAGTGACAATCTATTATTACGCCTGAGTACTTCCACTCATAAACTTGTTTTATTTTTTGACTATTAATTTGTATTCCCACATGACTAGATGTATCAATTTCGTTAAACTTATTTTTTATTATCATGAATTTTGTTTTATTTACATTTAAAGGAAGACTATTTTTACCTAACCAGTTATATACATTTACTAATTCATCATTATATTTATTACTTTTTCAACATCATCTCCTATAAAATATATTAAAGTGTCATCTGTAAATAATTGAATGCTACATTTTTTAATTACATTAACCATATCATTTATGTATAGTACAAATAAATCAGGACCTAATACAGTTACTTGTGGAACGCCAAAGGTAGCTTTTTAGCTGAAGATGTACTATTAAAGTATCTAGTTTTTGAAATCTGTTTTTGAGATATTCACTAAACCATTTTATAACTATTGGGCCGAACCCATATCTTTTTAATCTCAATAATAATAGATCTCTATTAATCTTCTTGTAAATAGCATTTTTCCATTTTAAAAGAACTGATTGTATTGCACTTTCACATGAATTATTTTTACGAAACTCTGATTGAAAAGGTGTTAACAGTTTGTTCACTTCAATGTAGTCACGAAACTGGATATTTACGACGGTCTCTAATAATTTTTCATAAGTTGGCACCATGTTGATCGGTCTGTATTCTTCACATTTGTTAGTGTTGGTTATCTTCTCAATGGGGATAATATGGGATGTCTTCAAGGTTTCTAGGAAGGGTCCACTTTCTAGACTCATTTGAATTAGATGCAAAAATCTCTGTCCTATTACATTGAAAGCTAATTTAAGAATCTTTACTGTAATACGATCGACACTACTATTCTTATTAGGTAAATTGTTTATAATTTTTTTAACTCCAAAAACTCTATTGGTAAAAATTTTTCGAACTTGCATTGATGTACATTAATGTGGCTTAAATCAGTTTCAATTTGGGTTAAATTTGTTAATGTGATAATTTGTTGTATGCTGTTAATAAAGTAAATATTGAATTTTACTGCAATTTGAATTTCCTTTTTTCTAACTCATCGTCAAAAATAATACCTTCCTTTTTTTGTTTGTTATGGCCTCCTTTAATTAATTCTTTAACTGTTTTACACATTTTTGTTGAGTTATTTTTCATATCATCTATTTTTTCTTGATAATAATTTCTCTTGTGGTTCCTGATCAAACTAACAATTCCATTTCTTTGTTGTCTATACCTATTCATATCACTTTCTTCTTGTGTAAAGATTGCTCTTTTATATAATCTATCCCTTTCTTCAATTTCCAAGGCTATTTCTGGGGTCCACCAACACTTACAACTCCATTGACGTTTAATGGTTTTTTAACAGTTGGAGCATGCCTGTTTAGTGTGTCCATTATGGTTTTAACTAATGTTTCTGCTAGTTGATTGGTGTTTGTACAGTCCGGATTCCATGGTTGATCCATTAGATCTAATTGAAATTGCATTTCATTGAAGTTGCTCATGTCTCTGTGTTGTATTGTATATTCTTCATATTTTTCTTTCACTTTTGCATTTACAGTTATTATTGAGTGACCGGTTATTTTTGGAACATGGTGTACCTGGGCATCAATGGTTTTTTCATTAGATACAAAAAGATCTATGAGTGTAGCACTGTCCTTAGTGATTCTTGTAGGTTGGTCGATAATCTGATGTAGTCCATTATTTTTAATTAAAGTTCTCAGCCTAATTTCATAATATGAATCCTTTAATAGGTCAATATTAAAGTCTCCTATAATTACGAAGGTCTCTGATCTACTAGCATATACATCAAACAAATTTTCAAGTTTCATTAGAAATTGAGCATCACTAGAGTTTGGAGAGTGATATAAATTTATAAAGTTATATTTGTATGATTGAAAGCATACATTAATACCTATAATCCATGTGTTCATATCAATGGTATCTTTAAGTAGGACTTTATAACTGAATTCATTTTTTATATAAATGATTAGAGTAAGGTTAACAGGATTTTCGAAAAAGTGAGACAACGCAATATAATACGGAAAAGTTAATTTTTGGGGAAAGTGGATGGTTTCCAAATAAGGTGGAAAAGTACATAATATGTCATTTTCCGTAGTAATCAAACGATAAATTCCAAGAACTTGATTAAATTTTTTAGTATAAAAGTACTGTAATATCTTTTTTGTATGTTTGTTTGAAGGATTGTTTGTGGTTAATTAAAGCTTTATTCTTTTACTGTTAAGATGAGAGAATGAATGCTTGAACTATTTCGTTTCTGAATTATTTTCTGATCCCTTGTTTACATTCGTTTCCTTGGATACTACAAAGTATCCAAGGCAACGGTGATCATCACATTTGTTGCTCCCTTGTTTTTTAGAATTTTCCCAGCAGAAAAAGTCTCCATCAGTTTGCTTGAGGACAGGAATGGGAAGAACTAGTGAATGTACGCATAAGATGTGGTTGTGATTGTAGAGCAACTTAATAGATACGCAAAAAGCCGCGTTTTTTTTGGCTGGTTTTACAATTGATTAAAGTTAGTACAGGGCTCTTGATGTTAATGTTCGTTACAATGATAAGAACTTAACCTATATAAATGAGCTAATAAGAATAACGTAAGAATTGAATGAGATAATCAACGGTTAAAACTAAGACAGCAGATTCTTAATTTTAGGGCTCGTTGCAAAATGTAAATAACTAAAAACTACAAAACTTAACCTAAGAGGAACGTATGATGATTCTGTTGGACTTGTAGGTTGTTGGTTGGATCATAATCGTATATGCAACATAAAAGGAAAATAGTAAATGTATGTACACAAATATGTCTAACAGGCAACAAAAAGTAATTGCGAACGTTCTATACATAAACGGCACAAAAAGAGATAAGAAGGATTTGTAATGGGCTGCATCCGAGTTTATCTGCTATGTATTCCCTGTGTTGCCAATCACACGAAGTAACGAATTTTTGGTACGACCGTTTATTGAAGTTCACAACAACCGATTTGTAATTATACGTTTTGCGACACACTGTTGTGTGGGTTTCTTGTAGGGTTCTGAAACTTTTTCTGGAATAAATAGGTTTAGCTCAGGTTTAAATCGACAATCTATGCCAACGAAATGGCATAATTCTTGTTGCATTCTAAGGATTGGAATGTTATGAATAGCTTCTCCTTTTGAAACTTGCGCCGTAACACCATCACTGTTCACTGTGTGGTCGAGACAAGTTAGTTCTTTAGCTTCAGAGATTGTTTTTCTTAATTTGATAGTAAACCGTAATGATATAGGCGTTGAAATACTTTCTTTAAATGCTGTAGATAGTCTGCTTTGATGGCAGAAAAATTTAGAACAGAAAAAACTTTATACAACCGTGACTTCAGATAGATTATGACTTCAGCGATGGAACTGCTCCATGTACTGGTAGTGGTGGTGCTGAGAGAGTATTGATCCTCTACTGGAATTATACTAATTGAATTCTCGACATCTGCTTCATAAATAAGATCCTGGTATCTTGAATGGTATGCTTGCAAGAGTAAGTTTCTTGACAGATTGTTGCGTGTTCAATTAAAGTCGGCGGTCACCACATGCAATATCTTCTGTGTTTTTTTGAAAGACTGTTTGTGGTTAATGAATGCTTTATTCTTTTACTGTTAAGATGAGAGAATGAATGCTTAAACTATTTGGTTTCTGAATTATTTTCTGACTCCTTGTTTATATTCGTTGCATTGGATACTACACTCACATATACATATTTATAGTGATAAATATGTATGTGATCCAGTGGGATCACAGTACTCATTCATATATATCGTCGACGTTAGTGCATACTAGCGAAACTATTTTCTAGCAATTTTCCAGGAGCGCGGTTTAAATGCTCATAAAAACTTTGTTACAGATGGCATGATGAATTCTTTGAAATAGCAACTAGCAACATTGCTAGTTACACCATTTCAAAGAATTAAGTTCATATGCATTAACGGCGATGATATGTACTATATACCACCAATAAATAGCAACGCCGTAGACCATTCAGGTGTTCTTTATCAAAAATTAAAATGGGCGAACTAAGTTGAGCA
Source organism: Agrypnus murinus (assembly GCA_929113105.1). Classification (NCBI taxonomy): domain Eukaryota; kingdom Metazoa; phylum Arthropoda; class Insecta; order Coleoptera; family Elateridae; genus Agrypnus; species Agrypnus murinus. The sequence goes on from OV816027.1 coordinate 92,952,869, forward strand.
TCATTTGTGACTTTTTTGCTAAAACGCTGAAGGAAAACTTTCTCGTCTGTAATTTGTAAGATTACTTAATGGAACTTTTAATGGAAACAGGGCACTCAAAAGGTTTGGAGGGGCAGTGTATGTTGCAACCCCCAATTGAATTTCATGAACATTGGTATGGGGTAGATGCAGTAGCAGCACTTCACTATAGCAACAAGAAACGGCCACCTCATAGAACAAAAGATAAATGGAATAAATTCTGTGGTACGTTCTTTAACAAAAATGAAACAGGATGGACTAATATGATTTGCGCCTGGTATATTTAGAACTACATATATTTCAAATGTAATCAGAAAATCTCTGGTGTACAATTCGTCACTAAGAATATAATACATGTTCTAATTCACAAATAGCTATTTCAGAATACAATAAAAATTGATCTTTAACGTAGTACAAGTGCAATATAACTGAATTGAGCAAGGTTTGAAAAAACTTCTTCTCTTCTTCGTTACCTTTCGACGTTTCTGTTAAAGGTACTTAACCACCATATAGTGTATACTGTTTTGTACCTTCAAATTCATTAAACAGAAAGTAGGGATCGAACATTCCATAATTTTCTTGTAACTATACAAACGCACAGTAAATATAGAAACTGCTATTTTTTTAATCTAGGTTAAACTAATCAAATGTAGTGTATTTTGGTCAGCTAAACTTGAAAATGACTTTCTGCTTGATTTGTTCATGTTGACGAGTAGATAATATCCTGAACTTTGTAAAATATCAATATCAAACCACGCCCCCAGATGGATTTTGTCGTTTTATTTTCAAAAACTGTTAGGTTTATGGACTGGTTGTTAAGTGGGTTAGATAAAAAAAAGCTTATTTAATTGGCGCATGAATATATATCATACAGGATGTTTCACTTAAGATTCGTATCCTCTGAATAGGTGGTAGTACACATAAAATGCAACAAAAAAGCTGAAAATCATTAGTGTCTATCTTTCATAATAACCGAAAAAGAATGGTTTTTGAAAAGTGGGTAGCAGGTCACTGGTCGAAGAATCACACTTGGAGCTGGATGTGCCTATCTGATACATTGACGCAGCTGCTGCTAGGTGATGTCGCAGTTTGTTTTGACTATTGACCCAAAGTTGACATTTTTAGCAAATTTTTGTCGATTTGCGTAAAAATAAAAAGAGTTTTTTGTTCCTATTGATGAATACTATCACACATGCAATTTATAGGAAAGTTGAGTAAAACACCCTGTATGTAGACCAATAATTCCTACCAATACATTTGACGGAGCAACTTTAGAACATAACTTATTGCGATCTTGTATTCGTCATCAAGTACTTAGCTAAGAAAAAAAATGTTGAGTTTGCAGTGCAACCTTAGCATCACTTCTGCAAAATTCATGAAGCGATGTTGTTGTTATTGTTGGTTGTAGTATTATGATAATTTTGCAGTAAAAAGAATATCTTTAGGAGAATACCCTGTACTGGACAATTATTTTATAGAAACCAAAATGTATAGGGCATTTCACCTTGTTTTGAAATCTTTCTTACTTCGTTTGTACGTCATACTGCATGACGTTTTACCTTTATTTTCTTTCTGCATTTTATAGAGCATTATTTGACTTGTCGCTATTCGACTTGGGTCAAGTATACCTGTTTTGTGAAGAATTAAATTTTGCATTCAATGGTGTATTCATTAAACATATCACTAGCACAGAATTCCGTATCTAGCGGTAGCGGGTACGCTACATCTACCACAAGCACAAAATAACACTAATGTATGTTCTAATAACTGATAAATTATAAAATGTACTTTAAAAAGTATTCCCATTAAATAGTTGTTGTTGTATTCAAAGCAATACTCTGTTTTTATTGTACATTGCTACAATTTATCAGGTTATGGGCCCAGAGTGCAGTTCTGTTAATATAATAGTTGATTAAAATTAAATCAATCTAGAACTGTCAAAGTCTCAAGTTTTGTGGAATAGATATTGATCTTTGTGTGGACTGTTTTTCTTTCTGTGTGTTTCTTGGATAAAATGTCTACTACAGATTTATTGACAACCACCACCACATCACCCACAACCCAGGCGATAACTGCGGATATGGTATCAACAACAACTCAATCTCCAATTTACATTGGAGGTGCAGGAACAATATTACAGAAACTAGAAGGTACTAAGAATTATAATAATTGGAAATTCTTAATGAGAATGTCTTTAATCATGGATGGTTTATGGAACTGTGTATTGGGAACTGACATCGATGTAAATCGAGACCAACGTGCACTTGCCAAGATTTGTTTAAACGTGGATCCATCATGTTTTATTCATGTACGACAAGCTATAACTGCAAAGCAAGCTTGGGAGAATCTTCAAAAGGCGTTTGAAGACAAAGGTTTATGTCGTCGAATTGGATTATTACGAAGACTACTCCGTACGAAATATGAAGACTATAATACAATGGGTGAGTACGTAAATGGATTGATGTCTCTAGTTCAACAACTTTCAGATATTGGACATATAGTGAATGACGAAGAAGTTGCAATGCTACTTTTGGGTGGTTTACCAGCTGACTTCGATCCTTTAGTAATGGCTATTGAAGCTACAAATATGACAGTAACGAGTGAGATGGTGAAGACACGCTTACTTCAAGAAGACTACAGAAGGAATGAAGTTGCAGGTATAACAAGTGAAATAGCAACGGCTCTTGTAGTGAAGAATACAGAATCAAAGTCAGCAAAGAAGATGGTACCAACGTGTTACCATTGTGCTATGAAAGGTCACATTAAACCTAAATGCCATAAATGGCAGAAACAACAAGCAAATAAAAAGAGTGTATCATCAACCCAAAAACATAATTTTCAAGGAAAGTTACTGCTAACGTCTGTCATGACAGCCAGGTCATTTAGTGACAATGATTGGTATGTAGATTCTGCATGTACTTCCCATATAAGCAATCGTAAAGATTGGTTTACTGATCTAAGTCCAAATGACAAACAGATCACCGTTGCTAATAACCAGATTGTACAAAGCACTGGAATAGGTAATGTCAAAGTCAGATTAAAAGATGACCAAGAAAGAATTGTTACTGATGTGATGTATGTACCAGGCATTGCTGCAAATTTATTATCAGTTCATAAAATGACTGAAAAGGGGTTAACTGTAATATTTACTGAAGAAAAATGTAGTATATATGAAAAATGCAATGTTAAAGGTGATTGTAAAGTTACAGCAACTAATATTGGTGGGGTCTATAAATTAGATTGTATTTCTAATTTTGCTGGATGTGAGTCACGTGAAATGGTTGCAGCTGCTGTAACTGTAGAGACGTGGCATAGACGCCTAGGTCACTTAAGTTACAAAGGAATGGTAGCTTTACGAAATGGTCTTGCGACGGGAATTAAATTCTGCGACAACCAGCAACTACAACAAACACAAATTTGTATCCCATGTATTAAGGGGAAGCAGCAGAGGAAGTCCTTTCCAAAGGGTGAGTCTAAACGAGCAGAGAAACGTTTGGAATTAATTCATTCTGATGTATGTGGCCCCATGTCGATGCCAACTTGGCGAGGAGCACGTTATTTTATAACTTTCACAGATGATTACTCCCGAAAGACTTTTTGCTATTTGTTAAAGTCAAAGGATCAAGCATTTAACGCATTTAAAGAATTTAAAATAATGATTGAAAATCAGATAGATCTAAAAATTAAGAAATTTAGAAGTGATAATGGTGGAGAATATTGCAGCAAGATTTTTGAGAATTTCCTCAAAGATCATGGTATTATTCATGAAACAACAATCCCATATTCTCCACAACAAAATGGTGTTTCAGAACGTTTAAACAGAACGCTCGTTGAGAAAACGAGAACCATGTTACAAGATTCTGGTTTAAATAAACGTTACTGGGGTGAAGCCATCATGACAGCAGTCTATTTGAAGAATAGAAGTCCTGTTGCTGCGATTCCAGGTACTACACCAGAAGAACTATGGTCTGGACATAAAGTAGACCTCAGTAATTTACGAGTTTTTGGAAGTAAAGCTTACTCGCTTGTCCCAGATGAAAACCGTAAAAAGTTAGATTCCAAATCTACTGAATATACTATGGTTGGTTATTGTGAACATTCCAAAGGTTACAGACTAGCTAATCCAAGAAATTTGGGTAAAGTTATTAAATCTTGAAATGTTATATTTATCGAAGATAAAATGGACCAGCAGTTACCAACAATCAACCATAAACAATCAATAAAGAACGACATTATTAATCCTCTGGAAAATGTTATTACTTTAGAAATGCCTATTCAAGATATTACAAGTATAAATCAAGATGAAGAGTCCAGTGTTAATAAATCTTCACAATTAAAAGAAGATATAGCTGAAGATAGTATTGATATCACTCCCAATGAATCAGTAGAAGATGATCAAAATTTGACCGAAGAAAATACTCAAAGGCCAGTCAGAGCTACTCAAGGTAATAAACCAAAGTGGATGGATGATTACGAAACTTCTTTTTCTTCTTTGACCTTCGATGAAGAACCGTTAACTTACAACGAAGCAGTATCAAGTAATCAACGAAATAATTGGATTGAGGCTATGAAAAAAGAATACCAAAGTATGATTGCCAATAAGGTATGGGAACTAGTTGATCGTCCAAAAGAACAAAATGTTGTAAAATCTAAATGGGTTTACAAAGTAAAGCGAGATACCTCAGGTAATTTGGACAGGTTTAAAGCACGTTTGGTAGCCAGAGGCTTTAGCCAACAACCTGGAGTAGATTTTATGGAAACGTTTTCGCCAGTAGTCCGGCATTCCACTTTACGCATGTTACTAGCTATTGCAAATGAATTTAATATGGACATGGACCATGTAGATGTAGCCACTGCTTTTTTGCATGGGGAACTAGAAGAAAGAATATATAAGGAGCAACCAACCGGTTTTACAATTGGCAAAAATAAGGTATGCTTACTTAAGAAAAGTATTTATGGTTTAAAACAAGCCAGTAGAGCATGGAATATTAAAGTGCATACATTACTAACTAAAATTGGGTATAAACAATCCAAATGTGAACCATGTGTTTATGTAAAAAATACTGAAAATTGCTTCATTGCTGTAGCTTTATATGTAGATGATTTCTTTATCTTTTGTAATTGTAAAGATGAGAAACACAAACTTATTGATAGTTTAAAAGTTGAATTTGATGTGAAGCATTTGGGACCAATTACAGATTGTTTAGGAATGAAAATAATTCGAGACAGAGAAAATGGTATTTTAACTTTGTCACAAAGTAAATAGGTACACCAGGGAAATATTGAATCGTTTTGGTATGGCTGAAGCGAATGCTGTTTCTACACCTCTAGCACCAGGAATAAAATTTACCAAATCTGATCAATATACTGCTGTAAATAATAAATATCCATACCAACAATTGATAGGCAGTCTAATGTATTTAAGTACTTGCACAAGGCCAGATATCACCTTTGCTTGCAGTCAACTTAGTCAGTTTTCATTCCTGCTACAATGAAGATCATTGGATGGCTGCAAAAAGAGTACTACGTTACCTCATAGGAACAGCAGATTATGGTTTGAAATTCGAAAAGACTGGTAGAAAAGATATTCAAGCCTTTGTTGATGCAGACAATGACATGAAAAAAACTAAACAAGATATGAGAGTACTATACACTCTAGATTATTTGCTCTAACAATAACAACTGTCCTTGAACACAAAATTTTATCCAAATTGCATTTTTGACTTTTTTATTTTGAAGGTCTATAGCTTTGTAACATTTCATTTTTGAACATAGATATGTTGTGCTTAATAACCTGTTTTGATCAAAGGCATTGACCCTCAGGAATTGGCACCGTCTGCTCGAGTTATCCGACATGTAAAATGGGTGAAGTCCCATTTAATGTTAAATATCTAGCTACATTTTAAAGCAGGTGTGGAATTAAGTCGTGAACTTACAATTCCAAAACAAAACCCAATCAAGAAAAAAATTACTCGATACGGATATCAATATAAAGAACGAAGTAAGAGAGATCCAAAAACCCTGAAGTACCCTGTACGTTTTAGGTTCACTAAAAAGATTGATTAGTACAGGGTATACCCCTAAAATGTATCATGCCAATACGAGAATTACCATATAACTAGCCCCAATAATAATGATAATATCGCCTCGTAGATTTTGCAGGAGATGCTGAGCTAGAAGAAGACTGAGCCAGGATCGCGTTCGATGCTCAACGAGATTTCCACAGCTATTTCATGATGAACATCAAATCACACAAAGTTATGCTCGAAGCTTCTCGTATAATATGTACCGATACAAATTATTTGTCTGTGTGACATATGATCGTTTTTCGATTACACAGAAACAAGACAACATGCACAAAGTTTTCTTAGCTTTTTGGTATGAAAGTTAAATAAAATCCTATTTTACCTAACTGGCTCCATTTTGATAAACCTAATAGTTTCTGAAAAAACAGTAAAAATCATCTGGGGGCATGGCTTACCCTCATCAGCTTCTCTGGTTCACCACTTTTGAGTAGTAACTTTTAAGGGGTTATTTAACATATCACAAAGAAGGCCTATCAAAAATCCAAGGATCTACTTCAATTCCCCTCTATTTTTACTAATTTGACTGAACTGTTACCGTGGCATTAAAATATACATATCCTAGAAACTGTGCATTTGTGATAAAAACATAACAGTAAAATGTTCAGGAGGTCAAAAGATTTGGCTATAACATTTATTTTTTCAAAACACATTACATGACGTGTCTTCCAAACTTTTAATTGTATTCTTGTAAACAAAAATAATCATGTTAAAATAAATGATTTAAAAACAAATTATTAAAAAACAATTATTTGCATAAACCTTATGTATTTTAGAACAAAAGAGGCTCAATGCTATTTTCTCATGTTAATAATAATTTTCAGAGTTACATCGTTTTACGGAAAACGTTAATTTTTCTGCGTTTAAGGTTATTTATGGAATTTACGAACAAATCAACAAAAATAAAGATCACTTATGTGCTTAGCATCCCGAAATCATTCAAGCTGGGTTGGGTAGGGTAGGTAGGCTTGCTTAAAATTATACAAATGGGTCTGTAAACACTGTAATATGTATCGGGTTCAATAACGACTGTCAAATATCACCAATATTTTTTTTCATATATTTTTACCCCTCGAGGATCTTAAATATTGCTTATCAGAAATAAATCAATATTATGTAAAATATACACATTTTAAAATTAAAAAAATGCCTAGAGACAGTTTTATATGCATTTTTTTCTAAGAGGGCAGTGTAGAGCACAAAACGTTATATAGAGAAATTCGCTATATAGAAGTTCGTAATATGGAAGTTTGACTGTATTTGAGATATCGAAAAGCTGAGTTGATATTCGTGATCAGCTTTAAAAAGTACATAAAATCCATATATCACTTGCTTTGTATCACTTCTGGATTCTGCAACGGAAAATATGCAACGGACTACAGAAATATAGATCTTAGTAACCAAACTTTTTCACAAGTTTGGTTGATAGAGAGATTCAATTGTTATTATTGATTTAAAAAAATAAACACATAAAAGAAAGGAAGTTGTTAATTCTTTTGTAAAAACAGAAATAAATAAAATAAACTAAAACTTATAAAATAATAAAAAAGAAAGAAAGAAGAAGAAAGAATTTTAATTACCTAAATACCTAAAATTAAAATATAAACTAATAATACACCCTTACAATAATTAAATTTGGAGAGAAAGAAGAAAGAATTTTAATTACCTAATCAAAGAAGATAAATGAAATAAAATTAAAATATAATCTAATAATACACTTATAAAATAATTAAATTGGGAGAGAAAAAAGAAGAATTAAATTACTTAAGGAAGATAAAGGAAATTAAAATAAAATATAAACAAATAGTAACTTATAAAACTTATAAAATAATTTAAAGAAGAGAAAGAAAGAAGTGTAATAAGATAGTCTAAGTTGTGTAGTAAACTCACATTTTTTAATATATAATCCCTGAGAATATTTATAATTTTAGATTGTAGGGGACAGCAAATATCTTAAATTGATGTTAATAAATGGAAAAGTACCATTCGAATGATGATCCACAACAATAATTACATAATGCTGTGTTATTTGCAGTTAGAAATGTTAAATAGGTAATGTGGGTTGCCTATCTTTCAGGCGTTCATAAACGAATACATGTTAAAAGTATTTAAAATATATATATTAAAAGGTTTATTTTATAGTTTCAAAAGTACGGTTGAAACCAGCTAAATACAAGAGTTACGATAAATACATCCTATTTGCGATAATTTCTTGTTAAAGTTACATCTCATGCAAGATTATTTAACGTTCCGATCTTTTCATTACATAACCTCAATTTTTGAAAATAATTTTTCAAAATGTGTTTCTTTAGTGGAATAATTTATTCATATTATGTTGACATGCATAAAAAGTTTTACATTTCAACAAAAGGATACTATTTAAGTGTGAATATAATTTAATAATTGTAATTTTTAATACAACGACTGGTACGTTGAATTATTTGCTTGATCTTCCGTCAATAGCTCAAATTTGGTAAATTACACCTAGAATATAATAAAACGGGCTATTATGAGTAGATTTGCATATATAAAAGTAACTTACCTTACTTAATTTTCAAAATGGGCGATTTTTCCTTTTTACGATTCATGGTATTGGTTTGTCGAGTCACCGTTCTAATTTAATTAATGTAGGTTCATGATGTAATTGTTGGAGTTTTGTTGGATAACATCTTGGCTGTGTAAGTTGTATAAAGTTTTTGTAGTTCTGTGTGGTTTTTCAGCCAATTCAATTTAAAAATGTCCATACACCTGTGCCGATATTAAACTATTATTTCGAGTTAATTTTGTATCGTAAGTGTTTGTTATTCATGTCAAACTATTGAGAAAAGTTTGTATAATCATATTGTGTAAAGATTAAAGGGTAAATTTGGTATGTGGACAGATTTAAATGGAAATTATTACAATTTTTGTCGAGTGTGAAAATTTTGCTTGTTCGGCTCAAATTGTGGGTTATTGTTGGGTTTTAGAAATAAAAAATGTTATATTGTTAGTTTAAGGAAGTGTTAGGGATTCTTTTTATGTAATTAAATCTAAAATTTAAAGAAATTTTTATTTTATTTAAAAAATGTTAAATTTCAAATTTTGTCCATGGATTACTTTATTAATGTTGTATAGTTTTTGTTTCTATGTTTTAATGTAAATGATATTGTGAAAAACAATCAGTAATCTCCAGAACGTATTGAGAGGAGGTTGTGTCGTTTGTACATTGATTAACAGATAAAAAAACATGCATTTTTAATAAATTGAAAGAACAAAGTGAGGATACAAATTTTAACAAATGAAATGTCGTAAAAAAATGAATATAACTTACCTTTTCGTCGTAATATCAAGATAATAAATTATAGAATTGATTTGGATAACTTCACAACATATAAATTGTTATTTTGGAAAAAAATTTAAGAAGAATTAGTTTTCTGCAAACTTGCATTTTTATATCTTTGCCACCAGTCAAGAGGTTGGTTGTGGATATTATAGCAGTATTTTTTTCCCGGGATCGGTTTTAAAGGAAGTATCGAGTGTGCGGCAAAATAGTAAGTGATTTTAATTTTCATTATAGTGGCCAGTAAAAGAAATAATTTCGAACATACATTTTATTAAAAAGAAATCTAAATATTTTACATTGGGACAATTAAAGTATATAAATTTAAAAAAAGAAATTTAACATTTTAAGAAAATTTAACTTAATTATATATAAAAAAAAATGCGGAAGAAAAGTTGCTAAATTGATATTATAAGAATACAAAAGTTTAATTTTTATTTAATCTTTTTGATTTGTAGTTTAGATATAATACTTAAAAAAATACGTAGAAATCCCCAACAATAATAAAAGTAGTTTTTGTTTTCTGTTTATTATTTTTTTTTATTTATGTGTTATTTATTTGTATTGAAATAAAATTGTGTTTCCATTTATATATTTTTTTAAATTTTGTTTCTTGTTCATTTTCTTTATTGTGTGGAAATAATCTGTTTAGCAGCTTGTTCTAATTTTCCCAGCCCAGGTGTCATTATTACAGGTGGACTCATTGATACCAAAATTTGGCAAGGTAAGGTTTGTAAATATATATATAAAAAAAATAAAAGAGATATTTGTCGATTGCTCTACTGAGACTAAAATTTGAGTTAGTGACGGGGCAAAAATTGTTATTTAAAAATATTGTAGTGATATACAGTTGTACTATTAATTTGTTTTATTAAATGTGTATATCACCGCAATATATTGCATTTAAATGGCTTTTAACCACTATGAGTAAACACGTGCTGTTTAAGATATCTCTTATGTGAATATTTATAACCACAAATTTTACATTCAAATGGCTTTTCGCCACTATGAGTGAATATGTGTTCTTTAAAACGACTCTCGTATACATTTATAACCACATATATTACATTCAAATGGCTTTTTTCCACTATGAATAGACATATGTTCATTTAGACTACTTTTTTGTAAACATTTATAATCACATATAATACATTCAAATGGCTTTTTTCCACTATGAACAGACATATGTTTATTTAGACTACTTTTTTGTGAACATTTATAATCACATATATTACATTCAAATGGCTTTTTTCCACTATGAACAGACATATGTTTATTTAGACTACTTTTTTCTGAACACATATAATCACATATATTTCATTCAAATGGCTTTTTTCCACTATGAACAGACATATGTCTATTTAGACTACTTTTTTGTGAACATTTAAAATCACATATATTACATTCAAATGGCTTTTCACCACTATGAGTTGACATATGTCTTTTAAGATAGCTTGTTTGTGAACATTTATAATTACATATATTACATTCAAATGGCTTTTCTCCACTATGAGTTGACATGTGTTCTTTAAGACTAGTCCTTCGTAAACATTTATAACCACATATATTACATTCAAAAGGCTTTTTTCCACTATGAATAGATATATGTTTATTTAGACTACTTTTTTGTGAACATTTATAACCACATATATTACATTCAAATGGCTTTTCGCCACTATGAGTGGACATGTGTTCTTTAAGGTGACTCTTGTGTATACATTTATAATCACATATATTACATTCAAATGGCTTTTCACCACTATGAGTTGACATATGTGTTTTAAGATATCTTTTTTGGGAACATTTATAATTACATATATTACATTCAAATGGCTTTTTTCCACTATGAACAGACATATGTTTATTTAGACTACTTTTTTCTGAACATTTATAATCACATATATTACATTCAAATGGCTTTTTTCCACTATGAACAGACATATGTCTATTTAGACTACTTTTTTGTGAACATTTATAATCACATATATTACATTCAAATGGCTTTTCACCACTATGAGTTGACATATGTCTTTTAAGATAGCTTTTTTGTGAACATTTATAATTACATATATTACATTCAAATGGCTTTTCTCCACTATGAACAGACATATGTTTATTTAGACTACTTTTTTCTGAACATTTATAATCACATATATTACATTCAAATGGCTTTTCACCACTATGAGTTGACATATGTCTTTTAAGATAGCTTTTTTGTGAACATTTATAATTACATATATTACATTCAAATGGCTTTTCTCCACTATGAACAAACATATGTTTATTTAGACTACTTTTTTCTGAACATTTATAACCACATATATTACATTCAAATGGCTTTTCGCCACTATGAGTGGACATGTGTTCTTTAAGGTGACTCTTGTGTATACATTTATAATCACATATATTACATTCAAATGGCTTTTCACCACTATGAGTTGACATATGTGTTTTAAGATATCTTTTTTGGGAACATTTATAATTACATATATTACATTCAAATGGCTTTTTTCCACTATGAACAGACATATGTTTATTTAGACTACTTTTTTCTGAACATTTATAATCACATATATTACATTCAAATGGCTTTTTTCCACTATGAACAGACATATGTCTATTTAGACTACTTTTTTCTGAACATTTATAATCACATATATTACATTCAAATGGCTTTTCACCACTATGAGTTGACATATGTGTTTTAAGATATCTTTTTTGGGAACATTTATAATTACATATATTACATTCAAATGGCTTTTTTCCACTATGAACAGACATATGTTTATTTAGACTACTTTTTTCTGAACATTTATAATCACATATATTACATTCAAATGGCTTTTTTCCACTATGAACAGACATATGTCTATTTAGACTACTTTTTTCTGAACATTTATAACCACATATATTACATTCAAATGGCTTTTCGCCACTATGAGTGGACATGTGTTCTTTAAGGTGACTCTTGTGTATACATTTATAATCACATATATTACATTCAAATGGCTTTTCACCACTATGAGTTGACATATGTGTTTTAAGATATCTTTTTTGGGAACATTTATAATTACATATATTACATTCAAATGGCTTTTTTCCACTATGAACAGACATATGTTTATTTAGACTACTTTTTTCTGAACATTTATAATCACATATATTACATTCAAATGGCTTTTTTCCACTATGAACAGACATATGTCTATTTAGACTACTTTTTTCTGAACATTTATAATCACATATATTACATTCAAATGGCTTTTCACCACTATGAGTTGACATATGTCTTTTAAGATAGCTTTTTTGTGAACATTTATAATTACATATATTACATTCAAATGGCTTTTTTCCACTATGAATAGACATATGTTTATTTAGACTACTTTTTTCTGAACATTTATAATCACATATATTACATTCAAAAGGCTTTTTTCCACTATGAATAGACATATGTTTATTTAGACTACTTTTTTGTGAACATTTATAATCACATATATTACATTTAAATGGCTTTTCTCCAGTATGAGTGGATACATCATCGCTGTGAGTCGCCATGTGTTTATTTAGATTACTTTTTTTTGAGAACAATTATAATCAAATGGCTTATCACCGTTATGAGTAGACTGAGGTGTTTAAGAGGACTGACTATTTTGGGAACATTTATAGTCGTACATATTACATTTAAGTGTATTTCACCACTATGGATGATCATGTACCTTTTGAGAAGACTTCTTATTAAACATGCAACTGCAAAATTACCTATAAGTTATTTGCTACCTTTATGAATGAACAGTTGTTGCATGGTACATATATCTTTTTTAGGAAAGGTTTTGTTGATATTTGCTGGACATAAAAGTTGCTGACCATATTCATTTCCCTAAGTTGCTAAAATACTGATGTTATCAAATGGTTTCTATTCTTTCTCCATGTATATTTCACTCATCATCTCAATTTTGGTGTTAAAACTTTTCATTAACTGTGAACGTACATTTATGTTGGTTTGTTTTGATTGTTGTTATCTCCTCGTCATTCATTATCATTATCAACTTACAAGTTAAAAATACATGTTTTCAGCAATTATATATTGAGTATAGAAAAATGTTTTCAATTGTATACAGCGTCTAAAGTTATGTAATATGTAACTTGAACTTTTCTGGAATGAAGAAATTTCAAAAGTAGACGTGTATTGGTATACTAGCTGTAATGAAACGAACCTTTTACCTGATAGCAAAAATATTCTTTGTTTCAATACACAAGCTTGTTGATATTACAAGAATGGTATATGTCCATGCCATTAGTGAGCATCTGTAAGTGGTATCGGTTACTTCAAGCACTAGAAAAGCATCTCAAACACCATTTTCAACAAGTTTTATTGTACATTTTTTAGATATTGTCGCACTGAATCAATAATAAGCAACAAACCACAAAACAGTTGGAATTAATATTATTGAAATTCAATATATGTTGGCAATATGAAATAGATAAATCCCCTACGGTGGTTGTACCATTTAATGACACCACCCCAGCTATTGACACACTTATTAGATTTTAAATGCTTCTAATAATAAGAAACTTGTAAAATATATGGAAACTGTATTTTGTTCAAGTATAATAAGAAACATGGTGGATTAAGTGGGGATAAACAAGAGTAAAAATTATTGAAAAGGGTCAGTGCAGTGCATGAATGTGATTTGGTTGGATGCCTAAAGGTAAGCTTAAGGGAAGTTGTAACTTTGTATTATCAATTAAATTGAAATTATTAGCTATAAAATATATCTTGAATAATAGTAGAATAATATCTTGAATGAGAAATAATAGTAGAAAAACTTGAGATTTACTCTTTTTGTAATGAATTAATAGTTATCACTTATAAAAGCATGCAAGGCATGGGTGTCAATAAATGAAACAAATAAAAATGTACTCTGCTCCAGCTATTGACAGGCGTGTCAATAACTACTGTGAAGATGCATTTGATTTTTATCTTTCTTACTCTTATTAATTCTACTGAGATTACGCAATATTTTTACAACTAAAACACCATCACTAGTAAGTGTATTAGTTATTGACACCCTATTTTCACAACAAATTTCTAATACTGCAACGATTTTTGTTAGTATCAGTAAGTGATACTTTGATGGGTCAGTAACTGATATTATTCTATTTTTAATGCAGCGTCAATATCTGCTGCAAAGTAGTTTTTAATTTTGTTTCTGCATTTCTATTAAAAATCATCTAAAATTAGCGAAATTTATTATTAATCAGGTAAACATAATTACAAATTTGGTCGTGATCAGTTATCGACACTTCATCTTTTTTCAATCAATCTTCGTATCTTAGCAAGTTTTATGGGTATCAATAGTTAGACTCTAATAGGTCAATAACTAACTGATAAATTTATTTCCAGAGCTAACAAGCAAAGCAATGGTTACAAAAAGATTTAATTATACGGAAGATGCCCAAGTAACGATATTACATGAAAATTACGTAAAATTTACGTGCCTGAAATTACATCCCCAGAATTTCAAGAAAAAAAATGGCACGTAAAAATGATGTAACTTTTACGTGCCATACAGATGAAATGTCCGTCTTTTTTGCATTCTTTTTACGTGCTAAAGTGATGTACAAATATGATCAAAAAAGGATGTATTTATTTCGTGCCATCGGGCATGCCAATGGCATGGGTTTTTTCGTTTTGCAATTAATAGCAGTGCAAAGCAAAAATCCACCGTATATTTGTCCTTGAAGATCTAAGCATGCATTCCAATAGTTCTTTGATGCTGAATGCAAATTGATTTACCAAACTGTCCAATTCATCGATTTTTTTTAGATATAACGACTAAAAGTGACTTTTTTTAGCTAATACAAACGAATATATCTCGGTAACAGTATGGTGTGTAAATTCAAATACAGACATCGAAAAATTAAGTTTATGCCTTCTAAATAACCACAATTAATTAATTTTGATTTAAAGTCGGCAGTTACCACTTCGAGAATTTTTCTTTAGCTAGAATTTTAAAATCGCACATTAGATAATATACTATAATGTAAATAAATAATAAATAGTCACAAAGTGTGAAATAAGAAAAACCTGCTAAAGCTAATAATAATATACATTTTCTAGAAAATAATAGAAACTCAAATTAAGGTATTATATTAAAATTGAGTACACTTGCAGTAATTATTATTAAGAACGGGTCACACTCTTTACTTAAAAAGAAGCGCTACTTGGGTGACATGAAAAATGCCTTACAGGCAATAAATGACGGTATGTCTATAAAAGGTGCCAACAATTTATATAAAGTCCCAAGAACAACACTGCTTTATAAGCACAGGGGAAAAACACCTACAGAGAGAAAAATCGGTCCAGATAGCATTTTGACAAAAGATGAAGGAGAAGTTCTCGTGCAGTGGATCTTCCATACAGCAGAATGTGGGTTCCCAACTAAAACTCAATTATTGGGCAGTGTCAAAATGCTAGTGAAAAATTTAAAAAAGGAGACACCATTTACTAATGGCCGGCCTGGAAGGCAATGGTACAAAGCATTTATGCAAAGGCATGCAGAGCTAACACTTCGAGTTTCATCCATTGAAAAATGAATGGAAGAAAGCGGTTCATAATTGGAGAGTAGAGCATAACGGTATGACGCTTAGCAGAGATGAATTTGCTCCAGTATTAAAAACTGCATTAGAAAATATGAAGAATATTAAAAGCACTTGTGAAAACGGTTTTAGAACTTGTGGGCTATAGCTCTTAAATCCGGATAATATAAACTACAGGAAGATTTGTAAAGAATCAAAAATAGAGATTGCAAATTTAGACAATAATTTGGAAAAAAGAAATGCTTCTGATGCTTCTACGAATGCACCCAATTTAGTTCAGTTTTTAACATATTTCAGGCAAGAGAAACCAGACAAAATAAACCAAGTTTGAAGAGTCTGGAGATATCTGGACTGGTGATTTAGAAGACCAAAATCTTTTTTATTTTTGGTTAAATTAAAAAAAAGCAGATGGGCAGTTTCATAACACAGATGTACAAGTACATGATGACATGTTTGTATATTCCCTTGGATGAGGATGAATTTGCTTTATTTGGCAATGAACCAGAGTGTTCTCAAATCAGAACGAAACCAACGAGCCTCTGCTAATAACAATAAACCCTAATGAAAATAATATTTCTGTGATTAATGAGACTGACCAAGATAAATCTAAAAATGAAAGTATTAAAGAATACGTACATGAGATGCCCAATAACAAAAGCATTGTAGAGCAAGAAAACGTATATAAACAAACTGTACCTTGAAATTGCGATAATGACGCTGTGATAAATAATTTAGATAACAAACATAATAGTTTTGACAACAGCACTCAAAACAAGGACAGAGATTGTAAGACTGAAGCTGTAATCAACAAGTCTGCTATAGCTAATAGAAATTCTAAACAAGATTGCAATGAAATATCAAGTGATCTCATTTCAGCTCAGGAAAATCCAAATAGTGATGAATCATCTCAAAACCAAACTAAAACAGTCTATCAAAATGAAGAGCAAGATCAAATCTTTTCACAAAATAGAACTCCACCAGAAAAAAACAACAGTCCTTCAGATATGACGTCATACAACAAACCTGAAGACACCAAGAATGAAAAAGTACCAACTCCTTTTCGAAAATCATTGTTTTGGTCAGATTGGCCTAGATCTAAAGTGGATGTAGTAAAGAGAAAAATCAAAGAAAAAATTCCTTCCGTTGTGTGAGGTGAAGCCTGAAAAATTTACTATAGAAACAAAGAAGAGAAGAAAGAGAAAACGATTGGAAAAGCTTGCAACTAGACCCAATAAACGTGTAATACAGCACGAATCTCCTGATTCAGAAGAAGATTCTTCCGACTCTTGCAACGCATCGGATGAAGACAAGGAAAACATTAATATAAGTGTTGGCAGCTATGTTATTGTTGAATACAATGACAGTTATTGCCCTTCAAAAGTATTAAAAGTGAAAAAAAAATAATGAGTATCAAGCGAGTTCGATGGAAAAGAATGGAATTAATTGGAAGTGGCCAAGTCATGCAGATATATTATGGTACTCAGAAGAAGAAGTTATTGAGGTGATAAAGCAACCAAAATTAAAAAACAAGCGTGGAAATTATGAAGTTACGGAGATGAAAAAATATCAATGATTATTAAACTTTGTTAGTCAAATGTTGGAAAATATTTTATTTTATTACTTACTAGCAAATACCCGGCGCGCTTTGCTGCGCTTTTCAAAAATTTCAAAAATTACCAAATTTGACAATTGACAACATATCTATATATATTTTCTTGTCACATCAATCTCAGTACCCATTTTTAACTTCCATATATGGGTTTTTCGCTGTTATTTCGGACCACGATGGCCGATCAGAGTCCAATTTGGTCTTATTTTCTATTCTGGGCCAAGACCTTTCCAATGATACCAATTTCATCCAAATCGGTCCAGTGGTTGCGGAAAAAATCGCATACATACATATATACAGACAGACAGACAATATTTCCCTTTTATATATATAGATAGATTACCAAGTATACTTATTTTGTATAATATTGGAATGTTATTTTATTTCATACTGTCCGGTAAAAGGGTATTTACCGGACTCATTTGAGTCCGGTAAATGAATTATTACGTTACAAGGCCGGTAAAAAAAATTACCGGACTGAAAATCCAATTTGAGTCCGGTAAAAAAAATTACCGGACTGAAAATCTAATTTGAGTCCGGTAAAAAAAATTACCGGACTGAAAATTTTAAATGCATTTTTTAAAAAATGAACAATGTGAGGCAGTATGAAATAAAACGCCTTACGTCATACGTCCGGTAAACCATTACAGTAGCTCGTTTCAACATTCGAGACTCGGCTCCTTCGTCGCCTCGTCCCGAAACGTTTTCAACTCGCTACTGTAAACTTGGGTTTACCGGACTTATAACGTAATATACTATTTCAGTTTTTTTTAGTATTTGTTAGTTTTTTTACTAGTAATAAAGCTATGTAAGCAAAATATTTTTGTTATTTTAACCTAATACAATATAAGACCCTATGTCAATAATAGGTGCAATCAATGTCAATAGAAGGTGATTAATGTAATTTGACTATGTCAATGATTGCTACCTGTGTAGCGCTGTGTAGCCTTCAATTTGAGATTTTTTTGTCTTGATACTTTTTTTTATAAAACAACAAAATTACGTAAATTTGGATAGTTCCAATACACAAGCTTGTTAATAGTACGAGAATGTTATATGTCCATGCCATTAGTGAGCATCTGTAAGTGGTATCGGTTAGTTCAAGCATTAGAAAAGCATCTCAAACACCATTTTTAACAAGTTTTATTTTACATTTTTTAGATATTGTCACACTGAATCAATAATAAGCTACAAACTGCAAAACGGCACCGGGGTGAAACTAGCAGCCGCCGCCTAGCAGCCGGAGTTGATTGTGAACCAGCCTTGCTCCCAACTTCCGTTAATCGTAGACTGGATTCGTGACGTGTGTTATAGCAGCAAATCTATTATTAATTTCTACAAACAAAACTAACGAGAGAAGCTAACGGTATTTTGTGTACTATTTGGGCTTCACAGTGTAAATGATTGTTAATAGGTACACAATTAAAAGTACAGGCTATTGTCGACATGTTCATATACTACTTGCTTTGAATAAAATAATGTTAAACCTGTTGCGTATATCAAATGCTTACGCGTACATCATACTGAATTCTGTTTTATCACGACCAGTTGCAACTCGATTAAAATAATGGGTATATAGCCTCATTCCTTCATATTATTCTTATCTGATTATTCCAATTAACTTGGCTTAATAGCTACGTATGTATCATAGCAGGGAAAATGCAATATTTCAACGTTAATAGTATGTATAAGTAACTCCTAACTACGACATTTCTTCAACCAAAGTTTTAAGAGCGAGTTCACCATCTTTCCAACAAACATAGTTTACACCCAGGACACTACCAATCCATTAGGAACAGCTTTTGGCCTCCCGTCAAACACCGGGTAAAAATTAAATTCGAAATCTAATAAATACGATATCTTAAGTTATATACATAGGCGCCGGCAGAAGTTTTCCTAGGGGGCAAGCCTAGAATGAACGGCATGCTAGGGGTGGCAAGCCTAGAATAATCGACATGCTAGGGGGGGCAAGCCTAGTATAATCGACATGCTAGGGGGGGGGGGGGCAAATACCATTAAATACCATGGAGTATTACTAAACTCAGAAAAAATATACTTTTAACTACTAGCAAAAAAATTAGGGAGTTGCATTTAAAAAAAAAGTTGATGACGTCATAGGTCCCACAGTAGTAAGTTAAAAAATTAAAATTGAGGTCCATAAAATCAGCAGGAAAAAAATAAAATTAATGCGTCCGAGCTTTTCTTCCAAAAATTGCCCAGGAAGAAGAATTACACCTAAATACAAATTTTGCTTTCTTGATGTTTTTCGACGAGAATTGTCGCATTTCTCAAAGTTGCCTTTAAATCTTATTAAGCTGCATTTCATACAGAAAGAAAACTCGCTGGCGTTTATTATGCTGGAAATACCAATTAACAATGAACTAGGCAACCAATATCACTTCAGTTCTAGTCTTAATGCATGAATAATGATATTACTAGGTTTAGATCTCAAATTGTACAGACTACATAATAAAAATGTAATAATAAAGGAAACTATTATTAGTATGTGACACATTAAATGCAAACAATTACTTGGGCGATTGAACTTAAATATTTAAATAGAAGATCCCGAATTTAATTTTTTTCCCAGTATTTAATTTAAGGTATTTAATTTTTGTTTATATTGTATTGTTAGATTAGTATCATTTGGAATCCCGAATTTTTTTTTCATTCTTTTGAACAATAATTATTTTAAATTGATGGTTTTATATTTTGAATTTCTAAATTTTTCATTGTTGCATAACTATACTTTGATGTGTTTTGTATTCTGAATTTGTTATTTTTTTATTAATGTGTAACTATTTTGACTTGTATTGTATGTACCATTTTCTTTTGTTTTTAATATACGGATTTCAAATTTAATTGACTACTTGACATGGTTTGGCTAAACGGACTGCTGATGTTTTTTGTTTTCTTTGGCTTATCAAGACCTTTTATGGTTTGATTAATGTTTTAATTAAATTAACTTCAAAATTAATAAGGAGGTCAGTTCCTTAGCTGATAACCTTCGCTTTTTCTAAAATATATGTTTTATAAAGCAATAAAGTTTTTATAAACCTCAGCTTTGGTGGCGCCCAAACATATTATTATTTATTCCTGAATCCATTATTCAATCAGAAGCTTTTAGGGTTAACACCTGCGACCTGAGAATTTAAAATTTGTGAAAAAAGAGCTAAATCTCAAGCTGTGGCAATTTCTTGAGCATTTTGATATACAGTAAGTATCGTAATTTGTATTCTTCGTTTGAAGTTTAAGCTTTGTGTATTGCTTACTTAGTTTGGAGAAAAAAGTATGTTTCAAGATTCCGAATTTAGTTTTTTCCGGTGTTTGACGGGAGGCCAAAAGCTGTGCTTTATGGGTTATTGATGTCCTGGGAGTGGTATTTGTTTGCTGTAAATTTGGAGAAATCACACCCAAGACTTAGACAGAAAATGTGTATAACTTAGATATCGTATTTATTAGCAGATTCCGAATTTAATTTTTTTCCCGGTGTCTGACGGGAAGCCGAAAGCTGTTCTTTATGGGTTCTGGATGTTCTGGGGGCGGTCTTTGTTTTTTGTGAATTTGGTAAACACACACCCAAAACTTAGACGGAAAATGTATATAACATAGAGATATCGTATTTATTAGTAGATTCCGAATTTAGTTTTTTCCGGTGTTTGACGGGAGGCCAAAAGCTGTGCTTTATGGGTTATTGATGTCCTGTGGGCGATCTTTGTTTGCTGTAAATTTGGTAAACTCACATAAACTCAAAACTTAGACTGAAAATGTATATAACTTAGATATCGTATTTATCAGCAGATTCCGAATTTAGTTTTTTCCCAGTGTTTGACGGGAGGCCAAAAGCTGTGCTTTATGGGTTATTGATGTCCTGGGATCGGTCTTTGTTTGCTGTAAATTTGGCGAACTCACACCCAAAACTTAGACAGAATATGTGTATAACTTAGATATCGTATTTATTAGCAGATTCCGAATTTAATTATTTCCTGGTGTTTGACAGGAGGCCAAAAGCTGTTACTAAACAAGCGCCTAGCCCAGAGTGGTCCAAGGTCGAGCTCGCGGGCTCGACTTTAAGGGGAACCTTCCCTGACTCTACTAGTGCGACGCCACGTCACGAATGCATTTCAATCCTCCTATACCCCTACTTAGCAGAATCTCTGCCAATCTTAATTAGTCTGGAGCTAAACTATATTAAATAAATCATTTATATCTTGCAATTCTTTTTTATTTATTTAGTAACGTACGTGGTAAAATTTCCGTACCTTGAAACACTTTCTATATGCTGGTGGCGCCACCTACCGGAATGTAGTTTTCAAAGTGCGAAAAAGGTACTTTCCGCTACTCTGATCGAGCTAAGAACAAAGCCATTCGATTCCTCTCGTCGAGTACTGTCTCCAGGGACCTCGAGCCCCATAGACTTAACATGGGATTTTCAAAGTGGCGTAACTTTTGCCCCTGACGGTTTCTTTACCTAAAAGTGGTACCGATCGACTACACTCGTCGAATACTATCTAAATATACTATATATTATACACAAAAAGTGTTTCAAGGAAAGGAAGTGAAGCCAAAATCAGTTAAAAAGTTCTGGTTCTGGTCAAGTGTGTAACCTTATCTTTTAGGTTTCACTTGCCTGCTAGCTTCAGCTAGCTATTCAGTGGGGGTCGTGGGTTTCAAAGAAAGTCGAAAAAATAGTTCATGCATTTAATTAAATATGAATAAATTTAGGAATAATAACAACAAGGTAAAAACAAATTATTATAACACAACAAATTATAACAAACGAATGTGAATAACAGTAAGTATGGACGTGTGTGTTAAGTTGCCTACATTCGAGCCTTTAAATTCAAAACGTTTGGGTAAGTACCCGGAGGGGTGGCAGGCGTCATTGAACTTATTAAACGCGACCATCAGTTTTTCGAAATTTGGAGGTAGATAAGTAACTTTAATAATATCAACTAAAAACATATAAATCAAAAGCTTGGTTTTCAGGTTACTTTTGAGGCAACTGTCCATAAATAATCACACGGTTTGGATCCAAAACGTTTACAACGGTAATATGTATTAATCAACAATTATGTAATATAAATAACCAATAAACCAACACTTAAACTAATACAAATAAACTGCATTACATTCACAGCTCTAAACCTTGAGTGCCCATGGTCTGCCATACATATCAGCCTTTACAGCAAGAGGATTTCTTAAGATGTAAGTATAAAAATCTACACTGACCTTTATCTTTAATTAATCTTACTATTCTAGGTATCACCGACGTCTGCTGCCCTTGCCACATAAACTCCACTGGAGTGGACGATTGAGGATCACCCTGAGCCTCAAAGGTAGGCAGAATTGAGTTCTATTGCTCAGAATCGAAACGAGAGCCCGGTACGGAAGCGAGCCAGCAAGTGATAACCAGAACAACGCCTATTATATATTTTTTGCGTATCTCTTGGTATCCCTTACAACCCTGATATAATTTTTATATAAATATTAGTGTATATATTCTTAATTGGCATATTTTGAACCTACCTAGTTGTTATTTGGGCTAAAACAATAATTTGGATAAACTTCTGTAAACCGTAATTTTAACTTGTGGCCATTTTTGAGAGTCGCCTTTTTGATATTCGAAATTCCTCTAGCGTTTATCAAACCCCAGCAAGTGGCGACCTCTATTTAACTTTATAAACATAATAAACATATACCGCGCCCGAATTTTATTTTTGAATTTAGTTATTAAGAAAACAATGTACATATAACAATTTTATGTAATAATATTCTATTAACAATTAATAATTATTACTACCACTAATAAACGAGATTTTATTATAAGTGACTCTTACTATAAAACGACCTCAACGTTTTCGTAACCTATTTCCAGTTCCTAATGTTACTGCAAAGTTCCTAGTGGAGCTTTAAAAACATTTAAGTTTAACCTCACTTTTAACCATGAACATTATATTTTTTATACTGCTAATACATAATAATATGACATGGACTATTTTAAGAATATTATAGGTTGTGGCAACTAAAGAAAAAAGTGAATATACTTCACCCTTGTTCCCTATTAATGGGAGCAAAATAATATTTTGTACTGGCCCCAACTACTACCTGCGCAAAAACACAATTAACCTCTAAACTGTGGACTTTTCGCCTTATAAAAATAAACATCTATTCAGTTTGGTGGCGCCCTTAATTTTTTTATTTAACGTACAAATTCATATCGACTAACAGTGGAACTAAATGGAAGTAAACTACACATTCTTCTATAATATAATAGTTCCGGATAAATGTTAATGTTCAGGCAATTAAAAATACCAATTAAGTTTTGCGATTAAATGAATCTGTCTGACCCCAAAGGCGTGGTGCCATAATATTGAGATGTCTTGAATTCATCTCAATGAATTTATTAGACGATTCGATCGTAAACATAAAAATAGAAATTAGGTCTATTTTGTAATGACTAATCTAGCACAATAAACTTACAATATCTTGTATACTAATAAACAGCATTTATTTTAATGAAGGTTTCGGCATTGCTGATATGCTTCGATTTTTCCAAATAGATATTGATTTTTATTATTTTTCACCATTGTTTGAACTCAAACACTTGGAGGACTGTATGTTGGACAAGTTGACTATAATAGGGTCGTTTCACAATTTTGAAACGTAACGTTTTTATATTCTATCGAGTTAGTAATAACTCGACGTCTTTATTACAAAATTTTTAACGCAGCCGTTAACGAGATATGCAATTTACAATTTTAAATTTTTCTGTCCTTTTCTAGCACAACGTCATAGTCCTCGTATACGCTGTATTAGGTGCGTTCGGCTATTCAACTTTTTTAACACTTTTTACTCTAATCACCCCCTCGCCGTTCGTTTATTCCAAAAAGTGCAAACAGAGCTCGCCGGTGAGCGTTTGTTTAATACAGAGCAGAGTGAAAAGAATGCACTCCATTAGTACCACCTCGGGAAGGAGGAACTTGTGGAGTGCACATGCGCAATCGCAGTTTGCAGTTGTTGATCTTGCTAAAACAATGGTGGATGACAGTTTTGACTTAAAGATAAACAAGATGATGCAATCGATGCAATCTACCCCAAATGCACAAACCCACACTATTGTTTGCCTGCCTAATGGTAATCCCATAATCCAAGGCAATAATATATTATTAGAAAATAAAATAAGTAAGTGTTTAACAACCAGTACTTTTCGTTTCCATAATTTCCGTATCTTGTAGCGAAAGACTGTGTATTTGTTGCCCTTGATGAAGGTAGTATTAACGAATTTAATTTACAATATGAAACATGTAACGAGGAAAATATTAGTAGTTAGGCAACACCGATTCTAGCCCAAAATCCCATGTTATTTCTTATGGAGGTCCAAAAACGCCGAAAACGTGACAAATGATAGTGCGCCGACTCGCGACTCGAGGTCATCCGCGGTTCATCCAGACACGCGGCAGTAATTTCATATTACCTTTTTAATAATTATCTGTTATATTAATAATAATAATAAAACATTTAATATTTATTAAAATCCCTAAAAATTAATTCCCCTTCTCTTGGTAGATGTCTCATATAAAATTATTAGATTTTAAAATACATTTTCCCGCGACTCGGTCCGGCGCGCGTATTAACAAAAGTGTATATATTCTTTCTAAGTGTTAACAACAAATCAAGGTAACCTTTATCATCAGTTTTATAACTTTCTTTTCTAAATACTATTGCATAACTATTATAAATATTATTTCATCCATAGATCCGAAATATCAAATTATAGAATTATATTAGTTGAAGCGTCTGTAATATTACGTTTTCCATAAATACTAGATATAATTAATCAACTTCATTATAAATTAAGTAGAAAGCATTATATTTTTCAAGTCATTCCTTTTTATGAAAAACAGTTCGTAATAGAGTTTACTTTAAGGATACCTTATAACTACGCTTATCGAAAACAAATATAGACAAGCAGGTAACATTTTAAGAATTTTGATCTAATAAGGTACTAAACTGATTAGGAGTCCTTTACAAATTTATCAGGCTGAATGTAATTAGAAAATATATTCTATTGCTTACCAATTAGATTATTATATATGATGTTAACATATAATAAAGACACTAAAGTACTTTTACTATTATATAAAATTCGAAAAAAATGAAATGAATTGTATTGAGCAAACATGAATCGCTAGGAAAACGTTTAAAAATCCCTTTTTCAACCTTTGCAATGTAAAAGCATGCCTTCAAAGCAATAAATAAATAATCTTTCTTTTAAAATAAATTAAAAAATAAAAAACATGTAAATATATGCTAAAATGTTTCAGATATGATTAATTAAAACATTCAAGTTTCATCACGTCTATAAGACATGTGACCCTATGACGTAAGATCATGATATTAGATATACGTTAGATAGCTTAAATATGAGAGTTTTAGAAGGATAAACTATTTAATAAAGCTATAAACGATAAAAATTATCGAAACAATTCTCAGATAGATTGGCATTTACCTGTAGAATTTGCCTGTCAGAACAAGATATTAGGCAGGTCATTAACTCAGTTGTGTATCTAGCATTCAATAATATTATAACAAACGCGCGATATAAACGAACCGCCAGTTTTCTATCTATCTCTACCTTATCACCATCTGAATTAACTATTCAAAAGAGAAAAACTGGTTCTAATGCAGAAAATATATAGACTTACCCCTTTGCGTATTTGTGCCAGTACAAACTAAAACGGGAAAACAATAACTTAATCACCAAGAAGGAATATTACACTAATCATCTTTTTTAAAAATTAAAAACCGGTCATTGTCTATACAGTGCAACGTACCGCGATAAACTGAACTTATTTTCAAATCTACCTTACCCTCGATGACAAAAAGGGAAACACCCTGAGGCAATATACATTCTTTTAAAAAGACACGATTTGACCTGTAAATCACTAGAAATTTGAGGTTTTATACCTGCTTCGAACCCCCAAAACAGGTGATTTTTAATGGATCTTTCTGTAAAAATTCCCCCTTTTCAAACTTCTTTAAAGGATTTTACTGTAATCAATATCATCTTAAAACTCTTTCTTGATATTTGCCACTTGATTTACAAAACAACATTTGGAGTGTATAAATTTCACATTTTAAATTATTATTTACATATGTTGATTCCGTTTATAAATGAATCGTTGCTTTGGACACCCCGTTGCATTACTTTTTACATTTATTTATGATATGCTATATAATACACCAGTCACATTGAATGCATTATTACCTGTCCAGATAAAAAAATTATTAAAGCATAGCATATAACTAAGTAGGGGATATATTTAACTTTTCATTCTAATCAATTTACAACAAATTTCATAAAAGTATATTACAAGCAGCAAAGGGTAGACCGAAAAAAAACTCCAGAGGGCTGACTGAAATATTTGTTAACAGAATAATGATAACAATTAATAAAACATATAGCTACTGACCACGGCCTATTTGATAAGTTAACTAATTCCCAATAGTTTTCTCTCTCTAGTAATTAAACCTTATCCACAATTAGTTTGTAACAGCTGATACACCATCCATCTTGAGATTTAATAACCTTACATTTAAAAGATTCAACATTTAAAAGTATACAAAAGCAGAATCTATTAGTCATTTCATTTAAATCTACAGCATAATAAACAGTTTCCGCATAGCATTTTAATATATGAACTGAACTGATTTATGTATCGTATTATTTAAATTCCACCTTATTACATCCAGTAACTCGGTAATTTTTCCTAGCTTTTAGCTGTTTTCTCGGCGGTACGTGTAAACGGGATATAGAACGAAATTCTAACTCTAGATTTCAGTCTCAGTGCAGCAACTGAACGAGTAACACTTATCTCTCTTCACATCCATATTTAACCTTTATAATAAAAACATGTCTTTCGCCAGCGAACTTGTTGAAGAGTTAAGGAGACTTGTCTACGACTCACAGATAAATGATGATAGTAATGCTATCCTCAGAGCCTTAAAACAATGTACCATAACAATAAGAAAACTTAATAAGGCACTAGATTCAGCGTCATCATTGGGAGCGAAGAACCATCTATTAGCCTGCTTGGCTCAAGCGAAATCTTATCGAGAGACAGTCAAAGCCTTAAAAACTGTAGGCGAGGGATATAACCAGCGAAAAGAGACAGCCTGTAGCCGAGTCAAATGGTCAGACATGAAATCAGCATTTAAGGGACGTATGCGAACTGCTGCAATAACTAACATCAGGCATATTGATCCGAAGACTTTCATGGAAGACTGTTTAGTCATTTTTCAGAGACGTATGCTGAATGCGTTGAAGAAGGATGCGGCGTTAAAGGTGAACACGGCTTTAACAGGCATGTTTGAAGTCAAAAAAGGGGATACTATTATGGAAGAAATAAAATATATAAACACTAAAAATGTAGCCATATACCGATATAGTAATTTAGCCCAATGGTTCAAGATCAATATTCAAGATCCTATCCTTAAGGATCTCGAAGAGTTTCAAGTAAGTATAGACATTGTAGAAAGTTAGAAATAAACTAACACACATATATTTCTTTATCTAGCAAAAAGATAGCGGATGGACGCTTAAATCAATCATTAACCTCCAGCTCAATATCAATAAGTATACCCAACAGCTCGGCTCATCCTATTAAATCTGAAGCTCAACATAAATCACATAATACAGCGAGTGTACTTGAGGTCCTCTACAAGCGTCCGAAGAAATTGACGAAGATACAAAACTTGTTTAAAAGTGTTTAAAATGTATATAATTTAGATAATTGTTCTCATATTTATCCTGTATTAATAAAACTCAACAAATGTTTTATTGTCTTTTATTTTATTTTTATGTTTTATTCTGTAAGTTACTACAAGTCTACGAGTAATCAACTTATGCATTGCATTCGATGACCTAGTGACGGGGAGATAGGAGTAGGTACAATCGGTTTATGTTATGCTCCCTCGTAGTCTTAACAGAGTAATTATACTATGCAGGGGTAAGCACTATCTTTTTCCTTGAGGTTATGTTTTAGTTCGAGTTTAAGCTTAAATAACTTTACTATTGACGGCATAGACCCTTTATTTTCATATAGTAGCGACAACGATCGATCTCGCCGCTAGCTCAAAAGCATCAGAACGATGTTGACAACATTGACGATGACTATCTCAGTAGCCGGCATAGAAGCTTCTGCAGGTCTCGGAAAACTCCTGCTGCTGCTGCCTCTGGTAATGCTATGAAATAAAAACGTATCAAGATGATGGAGGAACTCAAAAGGATCATCTACCAGAACGTTTACTGTGAGAGGTAAAGAAATAAGAAACATATATAGAATGTATGTCGTTTATTTTATCATCAGTGTTAAAATATCATGTTACATATAATTAGCAGTACAACAAGATCATTTTACATAGTACAAATTAAATATTTACTTATTCTATGATTTTTCTCGTTTTAAGCTCTGTGATGACTGAAATTATTTCGTTGTCGTTTTCGAGATTGCTGCTATGAGCTTTCTTTGCGGCGTACAACAATTGTAGTCGATCCACTAGTTGATCAGGCGTACTCTGATGTATCCAATTCGGTTTCATCATCTTGTTTAACTTTTTGGGAAGACTAACCTCAAAGTCTGTAATTCTGTATAAATTTGGTCTGATTACATTTTCGTATTTCCAATGTTTAACGCTTATTAGTCGACCGTTGCGCCTATAGTCTTTCTTATGAGCATTAGTAAGTGAGATTATTTTCATATAGTTGTCGATATCTTCCTCTAAGCGTTAGTAAATTAAACAGGCCGGATGTTCCATTGAAAAGGTTGTTTTTAATTAAAATATCTTTTCCCTGAAACTGTACTCGCGAACAACCAAATCGCCACTCATCGATGTCGTTATATAGAGCGTACCTAGTTTTGTCTACGTTTTTGTTTTTTTCCGCTAACTAATAATGCTCTATAATGGTTAGAGAATTCGTGATAATCTTTTAAGCTAGAATCGCATTCTTCTTCTTCATCATCAGCAGATGTAGCGAGAGATGATTGTTCAAGCTCTGGTGAGAGATTGATAACAACGGTCTCCGATCGCGGTATAACACGATTATCATGAGGTTCTGCTTTATCACAGTGAAAGTAGGCTAATTTCTTACGGATAGCATTACGAGCGTTTATTACTTCATCATCATCATCGAGCCTTATTTCTTTATTTATGTCACAAGGTTCATTGGTATGCATACGTTTCAGATTCATGTCTTTAAATATTTCATTATTTCTAGGTGACGACTTATTATCAACAACTATGGTATTATGAACTGTGTTCAAATGACTTCTATAGTTATCAAGGCGTGTAAAATACTTTAAACAAATAGAACACTGAACTTTATACCCCTGGTGTATCTTCAAATGGCGAGCAAACCCTGAGCGTAAAACACTCATACAACATACGTCACACTTGCGTCGCTGGTTCATATCGACTAATAATTGATCATGAACTCCTATTTATATAACATGTTCTTCAGGTCACTCTTAATTAACCCTAGCACTACGTCTATCATCACCCGGTCAATCTTCCTTTATCATCACTAATTAACCCTGGCTAGCCGTCCTTAAGCATGAATTCACCCTTGGCACGGGTCAATGCTTCGATAAATACCTGAGAAACCCAGGTTATGAGTAATAATAATAATAATAATAATGTTTATGCGTCTGTTTCTCTAATCTACTAACTTTATCAATAGATCTCTTCGGTAGAGCTATGGAGAGCATGACGTCATCAGATGACAGTTACAAGCATTCAGGGATACATAGTTTAGAACCAGTGCATAATTCTCGTACACGAGAATTTGCAGACATTCAGGGTAGACATAATAGCGCCACATACAAATTTCTTTTTATACTCCAAATACCATCAGTATGAGATTCTTGTAATCAAAGATGGCTGCCAACAAATCACAGCGTAGTAGGCGTGATCCAAGATAGGCTAGGTTAGAACACGTGATGTTTCATTTACTAGCACGACTAAGGGCGAAGGGTGAAGCGACTAGTATGACTAAGGGTGAAGAGACTAGCATGACTAAGGGTGAAGGGTGACGAGACTAGCATGGCTAAGGGAGAAGGGTGACTATATATAAAAGGTAGATCGTTATCAGCGAGAGAGTACACGAATAAAGCCGAATCTTTCCGATGGCGAACATCCTAGGTTACAGAGCTGGTAAGTAGTCATCCTATGAGAGAGAAAGAGTTTCCGCTTAGTGAAAGGAGGATCCAATCCCAGAGTTAGCGCTAAATCTATGGAATTCCAAGATGGCTCCTTCAAATGACAAATTCAAAATGACACATGCAAAATTGTCAGATTTAATAGGTTAGGTTAGAACACGTGATGTTTTATTTAAATTATACATGAGACTAGCATGACTAAGGGTGAAGAGACTAGCATGACTAAGGCTGAAGGATGACGAGACTAGCATGGCTAAGGGTGAAGGGAGGTTACTATATAAAAGGTAGATCGTCATCAGCGAGAGAGAGTACACGAATAAAGCCGAAGATTTCCGACGGCAAACATCCTAAGCTACAGAGCCGGTAAGTAGTCATACTATGAGAGAGAGAAAGAGTTTCAGCTTAGTAAAAGGATCCAACCCCAGAGTTAGCGCTAAAATTTAAAGCTGTCAATTTTGCTATAATTTAAATAAAACATCACGTGTTCTAACCTAGCCTATCTTGGATCACGCCTACTACGCTGTGATTTGTTGGCAGCCATCTTTGATTACAAGAATCTCATACTGATGGTATTTGGAGTATAAAAAGAAATTTGTATGTGGCGCTATTATGTCTACCCTGAATGTCTGCAAATTCTCGTGTACGAGAATCATGCACTGGTTCTAAACTATGTATCCCTGAATGCTTGTAACTGTCATCTGATGACGTCATGCTCTCCATAGCTCTACCGAAGAGATCTATTGATAAAGTTAGTAGATTAGAGAAACAGACGCATAAACATTATTATTATTATTATTATTACTCATAACCTGGGTTTCTCAGGTATTTATCGAAGCATTGACCCGTGCCAAGGGTGAATTCATGCTTAAGGACGGCTAGCCAGGGTTAATTAGTGATGATAAAGAAAGATTGACCGGGTGATGATAGACGTAGTGCTAGGGTTAATTAAGAGTGACCTGAAGAACATGTTATATAAATAGGAGTTCATGATCAATTATTAGTCGATATGAACCAGCGACGCAAGTGTGACGTATGTTGTATGAGTGCTTTACGCTCAGGGTTTGCTCGCCATTTGAAGATACACCAGGGGTATAAAGTTCAGTGTTCTATTTGTTTAAAGTATTTTACACGCCTTGATAGCTATAGAAGTCATTTGAACACAGTTCATAATACCATAGTTGTTGATAATAAGTCGTCACCTAGAAATAATGAAATATTTAAAGACATGAATCTGAAACGTATGCATACCAATGAACCTTGTGACATAAATAAAGAAATAAGGCTCGATGATGATGATGAAGTAATAAACGCTCGTAATGCTATCCGTAAGAAATTAGCCTACTTTCACTGTGATAAAGCAGAACCTCATGATAATCGTGTTATACCGCGATCGGAGACCGTTGCTATCAATCTCTCACCAGAGCTTGAACAATCATCTCTCGCTACATCTGCTGATGATGAAGAAGAAGAATGCGATTCTAGCTTAAAAGATTATCACGAATTCTCTAACCATTATAGAGCATTATTAGTTAGCGGAAAAAACAAAAACGTAGACAAAACTAGGTACGCTCTATATAACGACATCGATGAGTGGCGATTTGGTTGTTCGCGAGTACAGTTTCAGGGAAAAGATATTTTAATTAAAAACAACCTTTTCAATGGAACATCCGGCCTGTTTAATTTACTAACGCTTAGAGGAAGATATCGACAACTATATGAAAATAATCTCACTTACTAATGCTCATAAGAAAGACTATAGGCGCAACGGTCGACTAATAAGCGTTAAACATTGGAAATACGAAAATGTAATCAGACCAAATTTATACAGAATTACAGACTTTGAGGTTAGTCTTCCCAAAAAGTTAAACAAGATGATGAAACCGAATTGGATACATCAGAGTACGCCTGATCAACTAGTGGATCGACTACAATTGTTGTACGCCGCAAAGAAAGCTCATAGCAGCAATCTCGAAAACGACAACGAAATAATTTCAGTCATCACAGAGCTTAAAACGAGAAAAATCATAGAATAAGTAAATATTTAATTTGTACTATGTAAAATGATCTTGTTGTACTGCTAATTATATGTAACATGATATTTTAACACTGATGATAAAATAAACGACATACATTCTATATATGTTTCTTATTTCTTTACCTCTCACAGTAAACGTTCTGGTAGATGATCCTTTTGAGTTCCTCCATCATCTTGATACGTTTTTATTTCATAGCATTACCAGAGGCAGCAGCAGCAGGAGTTTTCCGAGACCTGCAGAAGCTTCTATGCCGGCTACTGAGATAGTCATCGTCAATGTTGTCAACATCGTTCTGATGCTTTTGAGCTAGCGGCGAGATCGATCGTTGTCGCTACTATATGAAAATAAAGGGTCTATGCCGTCAATAGTAAAGTTATTTAAGCTTAAACTCGAACTAAAACATAACCTCAAGGAAAAAGATAGTGCTTACCCCTGCATAGTATAATTACTCTGTTAAGACTACGAGGGAGCATAACATAAACCGATTGTACCTACTCCTATCTCCCCGTCACTAGGTCATCGAATGCAATGCATAAGTTGATTACTCGTAGACTTGTAGTAACTTACAGAATAAAACATAAAAATAAAATAAAAGACAATAAAACATTTGTTGAGTTTTATTAATACAGGATAAATATGAGAACAATTATCTAAATTATATACATTTTAAACACTTTTAAACAAGTTTTGTATCTTCGTCAATTTCTTCGGACGCTTGTAGAGGACCTCAAGTACACTCGCTGTATTATGTGATTTATGTTGAGCTTCAGATTTAATAGGATGAGCCGAGCTGTTGGGTATACTTATTGATATTGAGCTGGAGGTTAATGATTGATTTAAGCGTCCATCCGCTATCTTTTTGCTAGATAAAGAAATATATGTGTGTTAGTTTATTTCTAACTTTCTACAATGTCTATACTTACTTGAAACTCTTCGAGATCCTTAAGGATAGGATCTTGAATATTGATCTTGAACCATTGGGCTAAATTACTATATCGGTATATGGCTACATTTTTAGTGTTTATATATTTTATTTCTTCCATAATAGTATCCCCTTTTTTGACTTCAAACATGCCTGTTAAAGCCGTGTTCACCTTTAACGCCGCATCCTTCTTCAACGCATTCAGCATACGTCTCTGAAAAATGACTAAACAGTCTTCCATGAAAGTCTTCGGATCAATATGCCTGATGTTAGTTATTGCAGCAGTTCGCATACGTCCCTTAAATGCTGATTTCATGTCTGACCATTTGACTCGGCTACAGGCTGTCTCTTTTCGCTGGTTATATCCCTCGCCTACAGTTTTTAAGGCTTTGACTGTCTCTCGATAAGATTTCGCTTGAGCCAAGCAGGCTAATAGATGGTTCTTCGCTCCCAATGATGACGCTGAATCTAGTGCCTTATTAAGTTTTCTTATTGTTATGGTACATTGTTTTAAGGCTCTGAGGATAGCATTACTATCATCATTTATCTGTGAGTCGTAGACAAGTCTCCTTAACTCTTCAACAAGTTCGCTGGCGAAAGACATGTTTTTATTATAAAGGTTAAATATGGATGTGAAGAGAGATAAGTGTTACTCGTTCAGTTGCTGCACTGAGACTGAAATCTAGAGTTAGAATTTCGTTCTATATCCCGTTTACACGTACCGCCGAGAAAACAGCTAAAAGCTAGGAAAAATTACCGAGTTACTGGATGTAATAAGGTGGAATTTAAATAATACGATACATAAATCAGTTCAGTTCATATATTAAAATGCTATGCGGAAACTGTTTATTATGCTGTAGATTTAAATGAAATGACTAATAGATTCTGCTTTTGTATACTTTTAAATGTTGAATCTTTTAAATGTAAGGTTATTAAATCTCAAGATGGATGGTGTATCAGCTGTTACAAACTAATTGTGGATAAGGTTTAATTACTAGAGAGAGAAAACTATTGGGAATTAGTTAACTTATCAAATAGGCCGTGGTCAGTAGCTATATGTTTTATTAATTGTTATCATTATTCTGTTAACAAATATTTCAGTCAGCCCTCTGGAGTTTTTTTTCGGTCTACCCTTTGCTGCTTGTAATATACTTTTATGAAATTTGTTGTAAATTGATTAGAATGAAAAGTTAAATATATCCCCTACTTAGTTATATGCTATGCTTTAATAATTTTTTTATCTGGACAGGTAATAATGCATTCAATGTGACTGGTGTATTATATAGCATATCATAAATAAATGTAAAAAGTAATGCAACGGGGTGTCCAAAGCAACGATTCATTTATAAACGGAATCAACATATGTAAATAATAATTTAAAATGTGAAATTTATACACTCCAAATGTTGTTTTGTAAATCAAGTGGCAAATATCAAGAAAGAGTTTTAAGATGATATTGATTACAGTAAAATCCTTTAAAGAAGTTTGAAAAGGGAGAATTTTTACAGAAAGATCCATTAAAAATCACCTGTTTTGGGGGTTCGAAGCAGGTATAAAACCTCAAATTTCTAGTGATTTACAGGTCAAATCGTGTCTTTTTAAAAGAATGTATATTGCCTCAGGGTGTTTCCCTTTTTGTCATCGAGGGTAAGGTAGATTTGAAAATAAGTTCACTTTATCGCGGTACGTTGCACTGTATAGACAATGACCGGTTTTTAATTTTTAAAAAAGATGATTAGTGTAATATTCCTTCTTGGTGATTAAGTTATTGTTTTCCCGTTTTAGTTTGTACTGGCACAAATACGCAAAGGGGTAAGTCTATATATTTTCTGCATTAGAACCAGTTTTTCTCTTTTGAATAGTTAATTCAGATGGTGATAAGGTAGAGATAGATAGAAAACTGGCGGTTCGTTTATATCGCGCGTTTGTTATAATATTATTGAATGCTAGATACACAACTGAGTTAATGACCTGCCTAATATCTTGTTCTGACAGGCAAATTCTACAGGTAAATGCCAATCTATCTGAGAATTGTTTCGATAATTTTTATCGTTTATAGCTTTATTAAATAGTTTATCCTTCTAAAACTCTCATATTTAAGCTATCTAACGTATATCTAATATCATGATCTTACGTCATAGGGTCACATGTCTTATAGACGTGATGAAACTTGAATGTTTTAATTAATCATATCTGAAACATTTTAGCATATATTTACATGTTTTTTATTTTTTAATTTATTTTAAAAGAAAGATTATTTATTTATTGCTTTGAAGGCATGCTTTTACATTGCAAAGGTTGAAAAAGGGATTTTTTAAACGTTTTCCTAGCGATTCATGTTTGCTCAATACAATTCATTTCATTTTTTTCGAATTTTATATAATAGTAAAAGTACTTTAGTGTCTTTATTATATGTTAACATCATATATAATAATCTAATTGGTAAGCAATAGAATATATTTTCTAATTACATTCAGCCTGATAAATTTGTAAAGGACTCCTAATCAGTTTAGTACCTTATTAGATCAAAATTCTTAAAATGTTACCTGCTTGTCTATATTTGTTTTCGATAAGCGTAGTTATAAGGTATCCTTAAAGTAAACTCTATTACGAACTGTTTTTCATAAAAAGGAATGACTTGAAAAATATAATGCTTTCTACTTAATTTATAATGAAGTTGATTAATTATATCTAGTATTTATGGAAAACGTAATATTACAGACGCTTCAACTAATATAATTCTATAATTTGATATTTCGGATCTATGGATGAAATAATATTTATAATAGTTATGCAATAGTATTTAGAAAAGAAAGTTATAAAACTGATGATAAAGGTTACCTTGATTTGTTGTTAACACTTAGAAAGAATATATACACTTTTGTTAATACGCGCGCCGGACCGAGTCGCGGGAAAATGTATTTTAAAATCTAATAATTTTATATGAGACGTCTACCAAGAGAAGGGGAATTAATTTTTAGGGATTTTAATAAATATTAAATGTTTTATTATTATTATTAATATAACAGATAATTATTAAAAAGGTAATATGAAATTACTGCCGCGTGTCTGGATGAACCGCGGATGACCTCGAGTCGCGAGTCGGCGCACTATCATTTGTCACGTTTTCGGCGTTTTTGGACCTCCATAAGAAATAACATGGGATTTTGGGCTAGAATCGGTGTTGCCTAACTACTAATATTTCACGAGCAAAATGCACAATTGGTAAAAGAAAATTCATAATATGGCTGAACAACTACAATCTTCGAATCTAACCTTACATTTCACAATTTGACAGAAATACCCAGAGTGCAACGAACTCTGGGATACCCTTTTCGTTCGGTTATGAATGGTTCAATACACCCCATGAACTCTTGATCCACTCCTGCATCTACACCACTCCGTCCCGTGCACAAATTTCCGAACGCACCTATTGAAACCAAGGAGTATAAAGATAGAATAGGAGTGGCCACTACCTATGTTGCTCTCGTTCCGTCAGCGTTCACATAAAGCACGCGTGCGAGCGGGACGGATGCTAGAGAGAGATACTTCAGGGGATCCGGCTAATGCAAGCAATCAATGTACGCAAGTTTCCAGACAATAAAATAAAATAACATTACGTTTTTTGTTATTATTTATTTTTATGAATTTGACGTAACATTTAGAAATAATAATCTATCAATTTTTATATTGATTCTCGTAATTGACAAGCCAATAATTGTAATCAAGATTAAAACACTTTTATTATTTAAAAAGAAGCCAAACTCTTAATTTGTTTGTAGTTTCGACAATTTATTTTTATCTTTAAAGTTTGACTTCATTTTTAATTCTTCTGCTTTAAAATACTGTCTCATTCGCATCGAAATAAAAAAATGCAAAGCGGTAGATACTATTTCAAATTTATGTACCTCACAGGTAAATTTAAATGAAATCTTATCAATACACTCATGAATTGTATTGTCGTATAGATACTTGGACTTTACATGTTTTAGGAAAATTTCCTCTGCTCTTTTAAAAATATAAAACATTTCAATTGCGGGATGAGTTAAAAATCCTTTTGTTTTTAAATTAACGAGGTCGGCAACGGGAACATTTTGAAAAGTTACTTTACTGGATAAGCCATTTAAACAGTTTGAACAGTTAGTTGTCTTCGAAATTTTCCTGATCAAAAAACCTGCTATGTAATAAAGTACAGCATCACTAACGTCATTACTGTAACTGCAAATTAGTTGATCGAGCAGTATTTCATGATCTTCTTCGTCGGATAATACAGACGAGACCTCTTCAATTTTTTTTTCTATTTTCTGAACATGATTTGTTTTATCTTGCTCAAAAATTAGTTTAAAATTTTCGAAATCAAGAAGACCAGAATTAACTTCTTCAACTGTGCAATTTCCACAACGAGGAGGCTTGATCAATTTATAAACAGTCAGCAACCTGTATAACTGCATGAATGAAGGAAATGAGGGATGGTCGTTGCAACCCCCTGCTTGTCTAATAACGCCAAAAAAGTGCTAAAACAACACTATTTGAACGAAACTAAATAAACATTTTTTTATAAGAGTATACCTCTATAGGGTCTTGATTACATTTTCTTGTTAGCACATATTTGAAACCTTGCGTTGATATCAGGTATTTAGTAATATCTAAGGAAGATAATAAGGTGACCCTAAGACCTTCCGCAGTCGATTCTGATAAAAATTCATCTTTTTTAATTTGTTCATCCTTTAAACATTGCTTCAAAATGTTTTTCACAAACTCTGTCGTTTTGCGATAACATTTTATCAGCACGTGGTATATTTTTTACCCATTTCTTTAACCTCTCACAGTCTCGAGGAGGAGAAAATAAAGACACCCTTTCTAAACATGATTTATATCCAGAGCGGCAATTAGGGACAAAGCATTTTTTACCCATCCTATTAGAAATACTTCCTGTCTAGTAAAACGATTACATGTACCCGGCAAAATGCAACATGCAACTGGATCTCCCTGAATTGGAAATGCAAGCTGATCCCCCACCAGCGTCTTTGTCTTAACGTCTCTCTCGCACAAGGCGTGCTTTATCTAAACTACTACATTACGCCAGTGGCTGCTCCTATTCTATCTTTATACTCCTTGATTGAAACTAATATGTAAGACGAAAGTATGATGACGTCAGCGTTGTAGAAAAAAACGGAAAATATTTAAACTTTAAATTCGTTTTATTAAGTTCACGTAATGCATTTATCGACTTTATGTGGACCTATACATTAGATAACATCTATACTAATAACATATACAAATTATATCAAAATTTAAATTCTATGCTTAGACCCTATTTAACTTCGTTTAAGTTGATGTTGAAGATGGATCTTGTATAAGCATCGTTGGGTCTATCAAACCGTAGATAGGAATCTTAATTTAAGTTTTTTTCTATTGTAAAGATGTTCTTATGTAAATTTTATATTTATCAGTTACATAGTGTAATTATGTATTCATTTTGTAAAGGATAAAGCTGGATTTAATGAGTTGTGTGTATAATTAAGCTCTAATGAGATTTTTTCATTGTCAATCGTTTTTGTTAATTATCTCAGTTATAATTGTAGAATATAAGTGTCTGATATTGTTTTCGTCGTTGTCCACATCCGACATCAATATTGGGCAGTTTACAAAATAGAAGGCGTAAAAAGTTTTTGTTTTGTTATTATTGACATTTATAATAAAATGTAATTAAATGTACCTACATAATTATAAAAACTATGTTAAGTTACATAAAAATAAAAATTTGAACCAGAAAATTACAGTCCACAATTTATTCAGCTACCGAGTTAATGGTTAGCAAAGAAAAGCACCAGAAGACTTAACATTTTGGTCCAATCGAAGCGGTTTCGCAGCTTGTTCAAAAAGGTTAGTTTCAAGTGCTACTATCAAGCTACAGTTAAAGATTCAAGGATACTTTCGTCCATTACCTGCCTACTGGAGGCTAAGCAGTCAAAGTTACTAGGATAACCTTTACCACTGAATTATTAGAAAAATTGCCTGCCTACTGGAGGCTATCGAGAAGAATTGTCTGCCTACTGGAGGCTATTGAGAAAAGATCAAAGAGAATTCCGTAAGCCCGTTCTTTTTTCATTACATATTGCTGTTTACATTAACTAAAATCGATTCTATTTATTTGTTATCATTTTCATACCTTGTAGTACAAATTTATATACTGTTTGACATTTATGTTGATTTGAGTGGTGTAGCATCATTCTGAAATTAAGAGTTTTTCACTGTTTTAGTAAATTTAGTATTAACCATGTCAGAGTCTGAAGATCCCATGGAGTTCAAAAGATTGGTAGCTATAAGAGGCCAATTTAAAAGTGAGTTGACTCGTTTCACAAACTTCATAAGTGACACAGTGAATTATGACAAAATAATGGAAATAGCTTCTCGTCTAGAGGGAATTGAATTGAATTATAATGAATTCAACAATGTACAATTGCAAATAGAAATGCACGATACGTCTGAGGACAAAAAAGAATTTGATGAACGAGTAGTGTTCGAGGATAAATACTTTAGTAGTATTGCTAAAGCTAAACAAATTCTTAATGATGATTATAAAAAATCTACTTCTAGCGCACTTCCAAGTGTACAGCCGCAAACTAATTTAAGTCTTTCATCCCCTCACCAGTGTAATCAATTTAAAATTCAATTACCTCCCGTCACATTACCTGAATTTGATGGAAGGAATTGCTTGGAAGCTTTTAAAAGATCGCTTTGAGAATAAGAAATTTACAATTAAAACTCACGTAAAGCAAATCTTTGATTTGCCAAATGTAACTAAAGACTCTTATTCATCGTTAAGATTATTTTTTGATACATTTCAAATGCATTATTGCTTTAAAAACTTAAATGAGCCTATTGACTCTTGGAGTACCATACTCATATACTTACTTGTTTCTAAACTTGATAATCCCTCCAAACGAGAGTGGGAAAAAGAAATAAAGAATACAGTTTCTCCTACAATACAAGAATTTATTAATTTTCTAATTGAACGTTGCCAGATTTTAGAATCCATGGAATCAAGTAAGATTTCTGGATGTGTTTCTCGAGTCGAGTACTAAATTCAATGAAAAAACTCATACCTTCGTTTCAACAACAAATAATACGTTTTATTGTAATTTTTTGCAAAAAAATGAGTCACAACTTCTTTTTGTAGAGAACTTCTCAAGTTACCTGTTTCAATGGGGCTTTCTGAAATACGAAAGCTAAATTTGTGTACGAATTGTTTGAATTCAAGGCATAGTAGCAGTACTTGCACTGCCAGATCTTGTAAAACATATTGTAAGAGACACCACACCATTCTTCATTTAAGCAAAACACAAGGTCAACCTCAGACAAGCGATCAAGAGCAAGCGAGTCAGCAGCAGGTAGGTACTCGTAAACCCTTGATTTCACAGCAGATGTCGCAAGGAAGACCAGAAACAAAGCAACTAGTAGAAATGCAAGAAATTTCTAAAATGACAGGTAGTAAAGTTAATGAAGATACTAACAGTTTTAGCTCCATTGTGGCCGTTTGTTCGCAATTTTCGAAAACCTTTAACGTATTGTATAGTAATTCATTCACTATTTTGTCAACAGCAAATGTTTATCTTTATAGTTCTACAAATGAACCTATTTTATGTCGAGCTCTAATTGATAGTGGCTCACAGTCTAATTTTATGAGTAAATCTTTATTGAATAAATTAGATCTTGATACGCGCGATAT
Organism: Agrypnus murinus; assembly: GCA_929113105.1. NCBI lineage: Eukaryota > Metazoa > Arthropoda > Insecta > Coleoptera > Elateridae > Agrypnus > Agrypnus murinus. The sequence continues at coordinate 92,994,411 of OV816027.1, forward strand.
TGTATTATCTGTTCTTGGTTTCGGCGCCAGCGTTACCAATATCTCGAAATCTGTTAGAACAAAGGTTGCTTCTACAGACTTTAAATATAAATTAAACAGTATACAATTTTTAATTATTGACAAGATTATAGATAACTTCCCCCAAGTTAGCTTTGATGCTACAAATTTAAATATTCCTACCAAACTAAATCTAGCGGATCCAGAATTTAACATTTCATCGGAAATAGATCTTTTATTAGGAGTTGAGGTTTTTTATACCTTATTATTACCTGAACAAATATCTCTTGGACGCAATCAAACCATTTTCCAAAAAACAAAATTGGACTGGGCTGTTGCTGGCCTTTGTCAAATTAATATTAATCAACCCAAACAAATTTGTAATTTTGTACAAACACAAGGTGAAATGTTAAATTTGGAACGTCAATTAGAAGCATTTTGGACAATTGAAGAATGTCCTGTTAAGAACTTTGTTTACTCGAAAGAAGAATTGGAGTGTGAGGAGCACTTTCGAAATAATTTTACCATTTGTCTTAAGACTTCCTTTTAAAGATAACTTCTTAGAGTTAGGTGAATCTCGTGAAATAGCTATTCAAAGATTTCAAGGTTTAGAGCGGAAATTAACTAAGAATCCAGATTTAAAGAAAAAATATCAAGAATTTTTCGACGAATATGTAACACTAGGGCATATGTCACAAAATAATTCAAACGAAATACTAAATAAAAGAACTTGTTACTTACCACATCATTGTGTAATTAAAGAATCTTCGGTGACAACTAAATTGCGTGTAGTTTTTGACGCATCATCGAAAATAAGTTCAAATTTATCACTTAACGATGTCCTTAAAGTCGGGTCTTGTATACAGGTATTTATATTCTAGATACTTTTAAGATTTAGAACTCATTCAATTGTTTTTACTGCTGATATCGCAAAAATGTATAGATGTGTCAATGTACAAGAAACTAACCGAGAATATCAAAGAATTGTTTGGCGATCAGATTCAACTAGTGAGTTAACCCATTACAGATTGAATACCGCCACATACGGTACCGCACCCGCGAGCTTTCTCGCGACACGCTGTCTAAAACAGCTCTCGTTGGAAAATATGGAAAATTATACTAATGCTAGTGAATCTATAGCATCTGATTTTTATATGGATGATTGGTTATCGGGATGCGAAAATATAGGCGCTGCTTTTGATTTATTAAAAAACGTTAATAGTATTTTATTTTCCGCCGGCTTCATTCTGAGGCAGTGGGCTTCTAACGAAAGAGTTCTAAATTATTTTCAAGATAACGGTGAGCTGACAAGCGATAAATATGTCGTTAAAGATAACCAGAGTTCTAAAACTTTGGGAATCTTTTGGGATTCTTCTAAGGATAAGTTTTCATTTACTCACAATTCAAATAAAGTGGGCTTCTTTACAAAGCGCATTATATTATCAATAGTAAGTCAAATTTTTGACCCCCTGGGATTATTAGGTACTATTATTGTAAGACCCAAGATTATTTTACAAAAATTTTGGTAAACTAAAATTGGGTGGGATGATCAAATTCCAGATCCCTTACTTGATATGTGGCTTAAGTTTTATAATAAAATTGGAGCTATAAATAGTGTTCATATTTCGCGACATATTTTGATACGGGATTCCATTACTGTGGAAATTCATTGCTTTCTGACGCGTCGCAAGTTGCTTATGGCACATGTGTTTATGTAAGGTCAAGAAACCAAAGAGGCAATACTTTGGTTAGACTAGCATGCGCAAAATCACGTGTAGCCCCTTTAAAGACGGTCTCGCTGCCTCGATTAGAACTTTGCGGTGCTCTATTAGCTACACAGTTATGTCAGACAGTTGTCAAAGCTATTAAGATTGAAACAAATGCGATTCATTATTGGTGTGATTCCACCATAGTACTGTCATGGCTAGCTTGTGATCCAAGTCGTTTAAAAACCTTTGTATCCAATCTCATATCTCAGATCCAATGACTTTCAAATGTTAGCCAGTGCCTACTGATTTTAATCCTGCCGATCTGATATCTCGTGGTATTAATCCGGATGAAATTTTATCATCTGCTGCTTGGTTCAATGGTCTGAACTGGCTATATTTAGATGAATGTTTCTGGCCTAAAAAGAAAGTTCAAAATAAAAATGACACAATTCCTGAAATAAAGCTAAATACTGTTTCACTAGTTACTACCGAGACACTAGATGACAAGCATATTGTTTAAATATTCATCTTTTACGAAATTATTACGAATAGTCGCTTACCTTTTAAGTTTTACAAAAAATACTAGAGTCAAAGCAGAATTACGTAAATGAAATACGCAAACCATAGTTGCCGTTGCATTCTTAAAGTGGTGCAAGCTAAAGAATTTCATGCTGAAATTAAATGTTTAAAGGATTGTTTCCTCTTCCTCGAAATAGCAAACTTCTTGATTTAGACTCGTTTGTGGATGATAATGACCTCGTTCGAGTAGGCGGTAGACTTACAAACTCTAATCTCAGTTTTGATGCTAAATATCCAGTGATAATCCCAGCTAAACATTATATAACTACTTTAATAGTTAGACACCATCATTTAAAGGATTTACACGCTGGTACACAAACCATTTTGTCCAATATTAGAAACCATTATTGGCCCTTAAGTGGTCGACGTACCATAAGAATCATTCTGAGAAAATGCGTTACTTGTTTTCGCGCGAACCCCAAGAGAGTAATTCAGTAAATGGGTAATTTACCCACTCATAGGGTAACACCATCACAACCGTTTGTAGTATGTGGGGTAGATTACGCAGGACCTTTCCTAGGACCTTTCAAAGAAACTAAGTTACGCAATAGAAGGTTTGTCAAGGTCTATATTTGCATTTTCATTTGTTTATCTGTAAAGGCTGTACACGTGGAAGTAGTGTCTCATTTATCTACTGACAGTTTCTTAAATGCAAAAATCTGTAAATTAAGTGAGGTTAAAAGTGTTAACCATATGGTTAGATGTCAACAAAGTTTAATTTCTATTTACCTGAACATTTTAAATTAAAGAACATTTATTTGTTATTCTACTATTGTGTGGAATTGTGAACGAGTTGTTTATTGGATAAATTCAAGAAGATTTATTTCCATCATCGTGTTGACAATCGAAGGATTTTCATTTTGTACAATCATCTGACGGATTTGAATGCAGTTGTACCAATTTAAAATAATATTGAATTGGATCTCGACGTACTTTATATACAAAGTTGGTCAAAATAAAAGGTTTTGATTTAATTTTTCAATAACAAAATTATAAAGACAATCTGAATAATTTCAGAATTCATTTTTCTCACTTTTAAAGGTTTTAAATAATAAAATTCTTACGAATAAAACAATTTAAATTTCTTTATTAAAATTTAATTATCATAAATTAAATTTATTTTAACATTTGTGAATATTTTTAATTAATAACATTGATTGATGTCAGTTTGCTCAAATGGAGAACTGTTATAACCCTATGTTAGGTTATTAGCAAGCTCAGGAAAGAATTTCCTATTTTACTTTACTGTTCTGTTCTAAATAATTTTCCTTTTATTTTTCTTGAATGAGATTTTTTTTTATTCTCATTAATAAAAATAAAGACTGTGTTTTCAGTTTATCTATTGTTTATTTGATGTGTATACAAGCATCCATTTCTTTCTCTTTTCACATATAGAGTTTAGCTTGCTGTTGTCCAGTTGCGGAAGTCCAAGTGTCTTGGGAGTAAGTTCTTTTCTTCCAGGTATAAGAATCAATAAGATTTTATTATTTCATGCTCTATCGATTTAAACCTAAGTTAGCCAATTGGGAAAAAGAAAAAATATTGGGGTGTATATTTTTTTTATTTTATTAGATTTCACCGCAGATATTTTATGACGCTGTCAACGTGAGGCAAAGATTTCTATATTTTATATTTTATCATTATATCATGTCACGACAACCTTTGTCGTTTGCCTATATCAATTGAGCAAACGGTGGCCCTACGTTGTAGTGACAATAATTACCAAAAATGAATAAAACCACAAAGAAAAAGAAAGGAAACCAAGCTAGCTTCAATGGAGAGTGGTCGTGCGGTTTATTTATTGTGGACCACTAAAAATATTATTATGGGCGCCAGTAACCGTTTGCCCTCGGCTTACTAAAATGGTTCCTTCCAATACCCGGTTACTGGTATTGAAAAGATTGTGCAACTTACCGAAAATAAACTAAAAAGTGAGATTTCAGATCCAGTCCACGCAGCAGGCCTTGCTAGTGCAGGCTTGGCTGTGATCTAAATTTGTAATTAACTCAAAGAAAGTCAGTGAATTCACCATATACCTTTATTAATTGGCCTTACACCCTGTAATGTAATTTAAGGGCTATTTTGTACTTCTTGAATCGAGTACCTTTAATATTTTACTTATACACTTTATACTCCGATCTTATATTTTAGGATTGTTAATCAAACGCAACTCACCGTGTGTGATCACAAACGTTTACAACGGTTCTAGGTACTTCTAGAGTATATTTATACTGATGGGTACTGTTTAATTATAACTAAAGACCAACTAACAGAGATTTAGCAAACAATTACTAATCGGGTCATTTTCGTGAGCAGACGCAAGATACCAATGACAGAGTTTTAATACTCTATCGCATTCAATAGTTACTTCCCTTCCGTCTGCAGACGTAAGACACCGACAAAAAGTTTCAACAATCAACAATACTCTATATTACTGACTAACGAGATTTTCCAATTTTGTATTTACACTGTTTATAAATACCACTAGCAAAACCTTGCCACGAGTCTGGCCCACGATCTTTGTAAGACGTTCACCGCTATAACTCCAGCAGATGACTTCAGTAGTAGTCAACGCAAAAATGGGTAAATTGAACAACTTAAAAATTCAAATCTGAAGTTTCAATTATTAATCTAGATCCATAAGTTCGAATTAGTAATCTAGATCCAAAATTGATGTTCCAGAATGCAAATAAATTAACACGTGTCACCTGACACTCGAAAACTGAAACCTAGCACCTAAGATCTGAAACCCTAAAATCAAAAAGAAAACAGATTAATCTACCCACCGAGGGTTAATCTCGGACGAGAACCTTACCTCTAAGGAGGGTTTTCTCGTAAAGTAGGAGTGGTTTCTGGTAGTTATTAAGAAAACAGCCTACTGGTAACAAAGATTTCTTCACCAAAAATACTTCTTACACCACACACAAGGAGAGGAACATTTTCTCATATGACTCTGACATCAAAAATCCATCACACAGATGCTGGCACAAATTAAAGCCAGATAAAGACGACAGGTCAACTACCATAGGTTCTTTCTTAATGACTTTTCTAGTTGTTATTATTTTTTTCCACGCCAATCTTTTATTTTCTAAGCACCCTTTTCAATTAAACAATAATATTCAATCTCCAAAACAAAGGTAATCTGATTTCTTTTAATTGACTAACGGATGAATGGGTTGCCTACACTTCAGGCGTTAATGTTTAAATAAAGACTGTTACAATCACCTCATATATTTAATGGTTTGCCCTGAACATGGGGCATATTAAAAATCACCTCAGATATTTAATGGCTTGCCCTGAACGTGGGGCATATTAAAAATCACCTCAATATTACTTTAATGTAGTGATTAAGTCGGTGACGTCATCTGGTCTGCTTGGTTTGATAAGATCCTCCGAGGTGGGAATTTTCCACGGAATGTAAATAGTGACTCATGTTTTGTTATCATTTTTCGTAAATATAAATACACACTAGTATAAATCTTTAAAATGAATACCCTAGAACTTAATTTAAAACAGAAATTATAATACACATAATAAAATATATATAAAAAACATAATGTTAGGCACATTATTATCGACATTATTATTACAAAAAATATGAAGAAACAAAACAATTAATTTCCTCAATATTTAGAAATTCCATTCATTATGAATAAAATAATTATAGTTAAAACTTATGATACTTTTTACTAATAGGAAGATATAATTCAAAACTGAAAGGTCAATTACGCAAAAGTTCTATTGTTAGCTGCAATAACATATTTCCCAAGCATTTATAATAATTTATTAAGGAACTTCTTTTTTAATTGTTATTATCTTACAAGATACTGATCTGAAATATAGCTTTAAGATAATCTGTACAAATCAGTTCATTGAAATGTATTATTTCGTAATAGCTGTGTTAACAATTATAAGGCTCGTCAGTGGTAGGTCTTTTTGTTGTAAAACTTACTAATCACTTTTTCACAGCCTGCTTCATTAGAAGTAAGTGTTTGCTCTTTAAATAAAATTGCTTTCAGGTAGTCCTAGCCATCTCCCACACGCGAGAATAATCCAAGGGATAGCCGCTCAAATCGAAGATCATCCTTACCAGCTATCATTTGAAGTTGAAGGTAGATATTACTGTGGTGCCATCCTGATTAGACCGAATGTTGCTGTAACTGCCGCCCATTGTACAAATAACTATAACATAAAGTACGTGCAAATTCTAAAATAATATAAAATTAATTCAAAATCAAATTTTTCAGCGAATTGCTACCATATCTGACTATTCGTGCTGGTAGTAGCTTACTTGGTGTTGAAAATACAGCAGTTAAAAAAGAAGGCGAATATGGTCCTGATCGACCTACCTAGTTTAAAAAAACAATTATGTATGTAACGTCAACTAATATATGTATAACATTGTCATTGTACATAAAAAACTTGTATCTATTTTTTCACTAAAGTTTATGAACCAGGGAATCTGCTCGAGTTTCATTAAACGTCAACTTTCCAAATTGGTGCCGAAACCCGGTACCCTCTTCGTGGTAACTTTAGTGAAAAATTCGCTTAGTTTTTACGTACAACGCAGTGTAACGATTCGATATATAAGTTGAAAAATATATGGATTTCATTCTTCGTAGAACCTACCGTACACAACTTACGAAGATAGTGAATAGCGCAGAGGAATATTTAACATTCGATCAAGTGGAAGTTGTAGAATTATCGATGCTGATCGCTAAAGTTAAGGCCATTTCTACGAGTTTGAATGAGATTGATCAACGACTTTCCTCTACATTTAACGCAGATCAGTTGGAAGAAGAATGCCAGAAGATTGTTGAGTATAACGATAAAGCAGTGGAGATAGTAGCGCGCTTAGAGCAGCGATTACATGTAGTTAAACAACTTAATGAAGCGCAACCTGAAACCAGACGTGAGCATCTACCGTTGCTATCGAATAACGAACAGAATGTACACGGTAGTTTTATTCCAATTAGTACATCTTCTAAACTCCAAGTAAGATGACCCAAGTTAGACTTAATGAAATTTAACGGAAATATCGATGAATGGTCAGCTTTTTGGGAGCAATACAGTTCGGCAATTCATGATAACAACGATTTAGACGACAGTGCCAAATTTATGTATCTAAGGACTCTGTTGTCTGGTCAAGCCGCATTAACTATTTCAGGCCTAACTTCGCGAAGTGCTTCTTACCAGGATGCGATCGACTTAATTAAGTCAGAATATGGAAATACCGAACGAATAGTGGAATCATATATTCAAAAGCTGCTAACTATCTCACCTGTTAAATACGATAGGGACATTCAATCACTTCGTAAATTATATAATACTGCATCGACTATAACGAGATCTTTATTAACTCTTGATGTATCAGCTGATCAGTATGGACTTATGGTCAAATCTCTTATTTTCAAGGCTTTGCCGTATAATTAACGAGTCCAGTTTAACAAAATGAAAACAAAAAACTGCATTGATGCTATTTTTAGTGTTGGTTCTGAAATTGCCAACGATGGCGTAATAGACTACAATAAACAAATAAGGGCTTTGATACAATTTATTAAAATAGAAGTAGATTCTTTAGAACAAGCGTATATAGGAGAAAACAGTGAAAGTAAAGACTTTAATCGTGTTTCTTATAATGTACCAAAACGAAAAAATGAAACTTGCACAGCAGCCGGATTATTTACTAACGTAAGAGAGTGTTGTTTGTTTTGTAAAGCAAAAACTCATATAACTAAAGACTGTAATGCTGATATGGGTTTGGCCGAGAAAAAGAACATTTTAAAGCAAAATAATCGCTGTTTCAGGTGTACTTTATCTAACCACATTCCAAGTTTTGTAAAACTAAAGATATTCGGTGTACCAAATGCAATTCACGACATGTCACTACCATGTGTGACCCTAACTATAATAGACGTCCTTCTAATGTTGAAGCTATGTCAACTAGTACTAATAGTACCAATTACGACACTAAGCCAAGTCCTAATGGAAACGATACAACGAATTTATTCACTAACGGCCGAATTGATAATGCTTACCTCCAAACTGCTTGTGCATTTATACCTAACAGTTCTTGTAATAATGCCTTTATTCGTTTAGTATTGGATGGAGGGAGTCAACTTTCATTTATAAAAGAAGATGTTTCACGTCAGTTAAATTTATCAGTTATTGGAACACATAAAGTTTCTATTTTACCGTTTGGAAGTACAGTTCGCTCTCCTGCCCGACTTTGCAATCGTGTGCAAGTACCTTTAAGAAGCCAGTTTAACGAAGACAACATTTTAATTAATGCTGTTGAAGTACCAGAAATATGTTTTGACTCCTTAATACCTCCCTCGTTAAAAGAACCTGTCATTAATAATTTTGCTTTGACAAATCACTTGGCAGATACTAACGCTGATCTTTGTTTGACCCATAAAGGTATCACGATTTTAGTAGAAGCAGATAATAATTACTGGAAAATTCTGACAGGTGAGATCCAACGTCTCTCTGAAGATTTAACTGCCGTAAATTCAAAGTTCGGTTGGACTCTCCATGGTATAAGTGACTCAAACCTATCATGTGATTTTGCAGTAAACTTTAACGTAGTTAATGTATTTAATACACAAGTTTCCTGTGATAATAGTAATCTCAGTTTCGATATTAAGAAATTCTGGGATTTAGAAACAATTGGTGTTGTTTCAAATGAAAAGTCGGACTGTATTACCGATAAATTTCTTAACGAACACATTCACTTTAATAACGATCGTTACGAAGTGTCGCTACCATGGGAAACCGATGACAAAAATTTGGACAATAACTATACCGGTGCTTTGGCACATGTGAAAAACTTAACATTTAAATTGTGTAAATATGGTAGACTTAACGAATATGATTGTGCAATCTGCGAATATTTACAAAACGATTGCGCTGAAATCATGGTAAATGACGTTGCTAGTGATTGCGTATATTACATGCTACATAGGCCAGTATATCGCGAAGATAAAGAAACTACCAAGTTGCGTGTCGTATTTAACGCATCTGCGCATGCTCCTGGGTTTCCATCGCTTAACGAAAAGCTAATGCCAGGTGATAATCTAGTTCCGGATTTACTTGCAATTTTAATGAACTTTAGACTAGGTTCCGTAGCAATGATAGCTGATATTAAAAAAGCATTTCTGCAAATATCACTCGACAAACAAGATCGCGATACTCATCGTTTTTTATGGTATCAAGAACCCATCGGAAAAAGAATTACTTTTATATTGCCACCGATAAAAACTTATAGAATGAAAAGAGTAACTTTTGGTGTAACTTCGAGTCCATTTTTATTGGCCGTTACAATCAGAAAACATCTTTTGGAACAACCTAGCGAACGACGAAAAATTGCAGATATTTTACTAAATTCCTTTTATGTAGATGATTTAGTTGTGGTGTTAAAGTCTACCGAACAAGCACTAGAGCTTTATGAACTATCGCGCCAAATAATAACTTCAGCAAACATGAATTTAAGAAAGTGGTACTCTAACGATCCAAATATGTTAAAACGTTTTTCCGAAGATTGTCAAAAGTCAAACGTATCTGAAAATAAAAAGGTGCTTGGGATTTATTGGTATACTGTTACTGATGAAGTAACTATTAATGTATCTTCAGTTATCAATGAAAATATTCACCAATTGTCAACGAAACGCAACGTTTTACAGACCATGGCTAAAATATTCGACCCTTTTGGTATTTTAGGTCCTTTCATCGTTCGGACAAAAATTCTTTTACAAAATATTTGGAAACTACGAGTAGAGTAGGATACAATCTTGCCTAAAGATCTCGATAACGAATGGCAGTTATGGTGTTCCGAAGTCTCAACGTTAGCAGATTTAACGTTACCGCGGTGTTGATTAAAATCAAATTCAGATGAAGTTGAATTACACGTTTTTGCTGACGCAAGCCTACATGCGTATGGAGCAGTGGCATATTTAAAATGTTTGTCATCTAATGAACATCAATTTATAATGTCGAAAAATCGAGTATCTCCTATTAATCAAAACGGCGATAAAACACTTACTTTACCTAAATTAGAGTTAACAGCCGCTTTGTGTGCAGCCAGATTACAGAAATATATTTTGGAAAATTTACCGCTTAACGTTAAAGATGTATTTCTATGGTCTGATTCTAAAATTTCTTTATATTAGATAAAAGGCAAATCTAAAAATTGGAAGCTATACGTTAAAAATCGAGTCAACGAAATAAATAAATTGAGTTCTGGAAATTGGAGATACTGCCCTGGAAAAGAAAATCCAGCTGATTTGTTAACAAGAGGAATATCTGCCAAGAAGTTAATGGAATCTTCAGCATGGCTTCAAGGTCCAGAATGGATTAGACAAGATTCAGAATTTTGGCCTACCGATGAACTTACTGATATTACTGAAACACCATACCGTATCAATCTTTTTGTGGAACTTAAAGAAAATGGGTCTAACTTGAAACAAATCCTTTCTCTTAAAAAATACAGTAATTGCGACAAAATGTTTCGAGTAACGGCTTACGTAAGAAGATTTTTGAATAACGTCAATAAAGAAAATAAATTGACTGGGATATTAACGGTGAAAGAGATTAACGAAGCAGAAATATATTGGATAACATGTATTCAAGAAGAAGAATTTAAGGAAGAAATCTCTAAGTTAGAACAAACAAAGGTATTAAATACTAACTCTTCGATTTTAACGTTGAGCCCTTTCTTGGATGAAAATAAAGTTTGTAACGTAACTTTATCTGTTACAAATAATTAAGAATTTCCCTCCCCACGTTAAGTGCCAAAATTTGATTTTGAATAAATAAAATAAAATAAAAAGTACACTGCACAGTCAGATCCTCAAAACTTCAAAAACCCCCTTATTGCTTTCTACAGGTGTCAAAGTGTAACATTGCTTACCTAATACAAGAAAACACAACATATGTACGTTTAAAGATACCAGAAAGTTTTATTTTCCGAACAAGTAATTCTCACAAACTGCAAAAGTATTTTGTTTTCACACCTCTTTTAAACAACAAAAAAAACATGTATAAGTATAAAATAACACCTAGAATAATAAAAACAAAAATTAAACTATGCTAAACATATAAAAATCCAGGTAGTATCCCGATATCGGCTCCCCTTTTACATTTGACGTACAACTAAATGTTATTAAGTCCTACCTTATAAATATATAAAAGTACGAAAAATCTATTTATTTTTGGGTACTCTAAAATTATATACAATAAAATTAAATCAAAATCAATTATAAATAACCGCAAAAATATTGTCCACACAACTTTATTTTCTTCTACAGACGATCTGGTGTAATTTATGTCGATTATTACTTTACTTACAATTGTCAAACCCTGGCATAATAAAACTCGAGAAGCCCCATAAATTAAAATGGATGGCCCACACTATCAGGATTCGATGTAATAATATTTTATGGTGAATTTTTCACAATACTACCAGACCCTTTACGGGTTGATTTTGCGTCTTATCCAAAATTTGGGAAACGTTTATCGATGGCACTCGATTAACTATTAAATTGTAGATTCACACAGAAAAAAAAAGCATCTACTACTAGTGGTTCACCAACACAATAGATTTTTATATTAAAATTTAAAACGAACTTTATTTTAAACACTAAGGGCAGATAATCCCATGTGTTTCCTATAACACTTAAGACGGAAGTTGGCCTGCACTAACCCTGGTCGAATGACCATCCAACCCCGAATGATACAACTTCGGTCAGTACAGTTCTTTCAATATTGTAATATGTAATACATTTTGGAAATAGTGGTAACATTCAAAAGGGTAATAGAAACAGGATACAAACAAGATTAAAATTGATAGAGAAAATTACTTGATCTATTGATGTGATAATAATGATTAAAGTATGCCGGCTAAATAAACTATATTGACTTATCTTTTTAAAACTAAAGCATTGCTTAATTCTATGGAATGCAGTGACATGCATCCTAATTGGTGGACGTTCCGGAAGGAGTCCTTTCCCAGTAGGCTATTTTAGAAAGTATAACAAAGAATAGTTTTGTATTCACTAAAGAAGAAAAAGGGAAAAAATGATTTACGCCATAAAAGTGTAAAATTTTGTCACGTCAAGTTTTGCATCTAGGCGAAAGATTAGAAGAAGCTGAATTACCATAGGAAGTAAGACATCCAGCCATCTTACCAAAACAATCAACTTTTACTAATTTGATCATTTTAAAAAGCACATCAATCGACTAGCCACAGTGGCGTTAACGCTACTCTTGCTACTGTTAGAAAAAGATACTGGATAATGCAAGGTAGACAACGAATAAAATCTTTGATAGGTAAATGCGTAAAATGCAAACGTCTCAAAGGCAAACCTGGCAACGAACCTTTCGTTCCACTACCAAGAAACCGACTAACGATGGCAAATCCCTTCAAAATAACAGGTTTTGACTTTGCAGGACCACTTTATGCTTATGATAGTGGTAATACGTCAGAATACTATATACTGCTTTAGACATGTGCTGTAGTAAGAGCAGTTCATTTAGAACTAGTACCTGACTTAACTGCGGAATCCTGCATTCGGGGTCTCAGGAGATTTATAGCACGACGAGGTGTTCCCAGCGTCATCTACTCAGATAATGCTAAAACATTTAAACGTACGTCACGAGAGCTTCAGGAATTATCTAAGATCCTCACAAATAAAGAAGTTCAAGAGTTTGCTTCGAAGCATTATATTCAGTGGAATTTCATTGTTGAAAAAGCGTCATGGTGGGGCGGCTTTTGGGAGAGATTAGTACGAACGATTAAATCTGCCTTAAGGCCAAGATTCGCTACAGCCTAATATATTTTGCAACGAAGATAAAATAGTTAGAAGTGAGACACACATAGCTGACTAATAAATGCTGCATGTATTTGCAGAACTAACTTGCAAGCAAAATTTAATTGCTTCTAACGTGAATGAGTCATAATTATGTTGTGACTGAAATATGATATACACTGTTACAATGGAATGTTCATTTTAGTTTTAATTCTGTGTATAGATGGTAATAATACGATAATGCACCTAATATTTAATTAAAATCAAAATAAAATATAATGTTATCAATTATCAGGAATATCTCTTATTTTTTTATTTTATTTTATTGACTTAATCCTATTGCCAGATTAGAGCACTAAATCTCGTAGGTCGACAGCTACCTAATACGTAGAATCTCGTTAATTCGAAGTCAAAGGGAGTGAAAAAAATTAATGAATATTCGAATTAAGGAATTTTTTGAAAATTAACCACATTTTTTTAAAAAGTCTCCTTAAATCGATTTAACTAACCACTGCTGCACTTAAAATTGTTAATCTTTAAAATTCTTGAAAATTCTTCCGTCTTGTTAAGTAACACAAGTCCATTTACCGCGATGTTATCGCGAACTTGTTTAAACCACCTTAAAGCACATTCTTCTAATTCACCAAAACGTGGTTCTCGTAGACGTTTCCTGGAAACACAAATTTCGTTAGAATTCCAAGATTTTCTCTTTGTTCTTTAAAATTGTGGAAGGCGTATTCGGTTGAATTCTAAATTCTTTGGCTAGATGATTTTCTTTTCACTTCTCTCATCGAATGTCAAAGTAGATTTAAAATGTCAAAAAGTACACGGACAAGATCAAAGAAACAAACCGAATGCCATAATCTTCTTTAACAACAAATCAATTAAAAACTAAAAGGTTTACCTACTTATTTTGGGATTTTCTGAAAATTTGTTTAACAGTTGGTTTTATAACCGGATGGGTAATGAAAAGGAGTCGCAATGAATCATCCCTTAATCGTTTCTTTGAAACCTGTTTACAGTCACCGGCTACTTACTGACACATTTATTGTCTATTTAGGCACCTTAAATACATAATAACATATTGCACCCCTATTCTATTTCAGGGCTGTACCGTTTTAGTGTGTTTTGGTGTGAATACATCATTTTAAAAGTATTATTTCTGAGTTGTTGTTGAATTTCCCTAGCAAACCAAGTTAGTAAACCAACGGCGAACGTAATCACAGCGCGACGGTAACAACAGTACTGGTATAGTTTTCGTGATAGTACTACATGTTTTACAAGTGTAGCAAGTATTAATATAGAGCATAGTGTAATTATCGTGTAGTGTATTTTAGTGTAACGTAGTGAAGTGTAACAAATACTTATATATCATATTGTACGTGCAATTTATTTATGTAGTTAAGATTATGTTATTATATTATATTAACATTCAATTTCATTAGATCACACTTCAACTTCATTAGATCAACCTCAACTTCAACAAGTCAACCTTCAACTTCATTTGATCAATTTTCAGCTCCATCACATCAACCTTGTACTTCGACTAGTAGTAGCCACAGCCCAGAGGAAATTCCACCTACTTATACTACTGACGTTGAAAATGAGGTGCTTAATTTTCAAAAAGAGCACGAAGATGTCAGTGGAAGGAAAGTTGTGGAAATTAGTAATTTCTTTAATACAATTATACGTTTTCCTCATGTTGGATTGTTTTCGTGTAGAAATGAACATCTGAAAATGGTTTCCGAGCAAAGAATTGGTCTTCAGAGTAAAATTGTTGTTCAATGTGAGATGTGCGGAGTTAATACTGTTATATCAACTGACTGTAATGATCAGGCAATGGATATAAACAAGGCTGCAGTTCTAGGAAGTATCACAACAGGAATAGGATACTCACAATTGAAGGAAATGTTGGCTACTTGCGATATTCCTTGGATGGGCCCAAATCTTTATGCAAAGACAGAACAACTTCTTGCTACTTATATTGAAGAAACGGCATGGGAATATATGGAAAAAGCTGCTTTAATAGAATCCCGTTTAGCAATTGAAGAAGGCCGATTTGATTCGGACGGCATTCCATTCATTACTGTGATTGCAGATGGAGCGTGGAGTAAAAGATCCTACAGAACCAACTATAATGCAGCTGCAGGAGTTGGCGTTATTGTTGGTGAAAAAACAAAAAAGTGTTATTCTAAGGGATTAGAAATAAATACTGTTGCCGTGCTAAATCAAAACATTCTGAAGCTCCCTTGCATAAATGCTTTAAGAATTGGGACAAACCATCTACAGGAATGGAAGCTGATATTATCATAGAGGGCTTCAAAAGAAGTATAGAAATGTATAATTTGAAATACTTGTATTTGGTTGGAGATGGCGACAGCAGTGTAACAAAACGTATTGCAGAAGTTCGTCCGTATGGGCAGAAAGTAATTCAAAAAATCGAATGTCGTAACCATCTTCTGCGTAATCTTTGTAGTAAATTAAGAGAACTGACCCATAAAAGAATAAGTAGCAAAATGATAATTGTTCCTCTACAACATCGCAATACGCTGAACAACTCTATCAAACGAATGAGGTCGGGTATACAAGGTGCCGTTCTTTTTTATATTACAAATGCAACTTTAACTCATAGTGAGAAAATACAACAGCTGAGAAATGACATCTTGAATTGTCCTCATCATGTTTTTGGGGATCACAATAATTGTGCCACTTACTTTTGCAACGGACCCAAACATGAAAATGAAAACAATTGGATTGTTAACTTCAAAGACTCGGGCTTATATCAAGATATAATGGTTGTTACTGACAGAGTAGCGCGAAATTCTGAAAGTCTTTTGCAAAATATGGACAATAACGCTGCCGAATGTTATAACTCTATAGTTGCAAAATATATAGGAGGTAAACGAATTAACTTTACGGGAAAAAGTTCCTATAAAACACGATGCGAAGCAGCTGCTTTGACTTTCAATCTTGAACCAGGCCATATTTCGAAGGTAATCCATAAAAAGGTAGTTGGCAAAAGTTCTGGACAATTTATAAAAAATACGTGAAAGCTGTGGAAACCAAATCAAAGTGGGTTAAATGCCGAAAGAGATTGTTTAGTGAAAAATCACAAAGAAGGAAGATTTACCAGTCAGCACCAGCCGATAGCGAATATGGAAAAATAGAGGAAGAAAACATGCAATTATCAGCAGAAGAATATTCTTTAAAGGAAAACGAAATTTTACAAGTAATGAAAAAAACTGAAGACGAATTACATCTGATACAGTTAGAAACAATTGGTCAGCATAATAATCGTCGCGAATAACAGCTTCTAATTTTGGCCAGATTTGTAAAATGAAAAGCTTAACACATTGTAAAAATATAGTAAAAAATTTGTTGTATAGCACGTTTAAAGGAAATCTCGCTACACGATGGGGACAAGATCATGAAATAGTAGCACTTCGGGAATTTCAAGAGCAATCTAATATTCAAATTCAACAATGCGGACTTTTTATTGATAAAGATGATTTCTTTTTGGCAGCGTCGCCAGACGGACTATTAAGTGAAGACGGATTAATTGAAATCAAATGCCCTGCATCAGCTGCAAAAATGAAAGTTATGAGTGCTGTTAACGAAAGGAAAATTAAATTTTTGGAAAACCGGGCTGGTGAAATCTGTTTAAAAAGGATAATTATTACTTTCAAATACAAGGACAGTTACATATTACGAACCGCGATTATTGCATATTCGTTGTATGGACACCGCAAGAAATGATAAGTGAGAAAATTTATCGTGATGATCTATTTTGGCAAACAGAAATGAAAAACGAGTTAACGATTTTCTTTTATAAGTGCTTGTCACCTAAATTGATTGATCCTCAGTATCCTCAGGGACGTCCAATAAAAGACCTTCGAAAATAATTAGGTAGGTATGTACCTACTTATTGTTGCTTATGATCTTACTTGTAATTATATTTCTTGTAAAAGTTGAAATCTCAATTTAATTTTATTTTAAAAAGTAAATTAAAACAAAATCTCATACATATATAAAATATGTACCTTCAAAACCTTCTGCTAGTATGTAATGAAAAGTTTCTTTACACTGCTGGTTGATGCACCTTTTAGTATGACATTTAATTTCCGACAGAAATTTTATTTTTGTTAAAATTGCAACTTAGTATACCCTTTATAAGATTCAATTAAATTAAATTAAGGAATAAAATAAAATTCCATAAATAATAATAGACCGCGCATAATGTGAACTTATTTTAACAGTGTAGCGTGCATGAGTAATTTACCATCGAAAACTATTGCCATTGCGCCTGATAGTTAGGCAATTGTATTAAAAAAAATCCGTATCTTATCATCGTAAATGTAAGATATTTTAAAAAGTAGAAGGCACTATACGATGCGATTTTTACTCAATGAAAGAAAAACCGTCAGTTGAAGTACCTACGACGAGATTTAGTTAATTTTATGGTTATCAGACATGCTTTGGTTAGTCGAAAATATACTAACTTAAGCAATTTTTTTCTAAAACAGATTACGTTTTGTAAAGATATTCGAGTCGTAGGTACCTACAGAAAACTTATCTTAACAAATTGGTTTTTGTTCCGTGTCATTATTTACATAAATAAAAAAGTTATTTTACAGATACGAACACATTATTTTTCTACTAGCAAATTTTCCCCTTAAAACTTACACTCGGAAGAGCAAGTATTCATTATGATGAACTGCAGACTGTGTTAGCAGAAGTTGAAGCTACCGTTAATTCAAGACCACTAACATATATTGACGATGATCCATCGAATTTAACTGTATTAAGCCCTTCTAAGTTCCTAATTGGTTATAATGATGTTGGCATGACTATCGATACAAAATTGCCTATAATCCAACGTAACGATATCCTGAACCAATGGAGAATTCGAGAACAGATTGTTTTAAAGTACTGGAATCGATGGTGCATAGATTACTTACAGCAATTACGATCAGCACATCATACAGAAGCCACCAAGTCAAGCAAGTTTAAGATCGAAGATATAGTCTTGGTTCATGACGAAAAGCAACCACGACTGCTATGGAAAATGGCGCGAATTACTAGCGTATATCAAGGACGCGACAAACGCATAAGAGCATGTGAAGTACAAGTCAGTAATGGAGATCGACTGCGACGACCGGTACAATTATTGTATCCTCTTGAAATCGACCAAATTCCGCCCGGGGAGGATGTTGAAAATACAGCAGTTAAAAAAGAAGACGAATATGGTCTTGATCGACCTACCTAGTTTAAAAAAAACAATTATGTATGTTACGTCAACTAATATATGTATAACATTGTCATTGTACATAAAAAACTTGTATCTATTTTTTCACTAAAGTTTATCAACCAGGGAATCTGTTCGAGTTTCATTAAACGTCAACTTTCCAAACTTGGTGAAGGCGGACAAGTATCTGGAATACACTGCATTTGCGAGCATCCGAAATATTGTCCTATAAATCTTGATTATGACGTATCTGTATTATTTTTAAAGAAATCGTTTGCACTTGGTGCAGGTGTTCAAGTCATTCCTTTGCAACCTGTTAACCAAGAGATACCTACGGGAAAGATGGGTACAGTTACAGGTTGGAGTATTACTAAATACGTGGGAGGATTGTCAAAGCAATTACAAAAAATTCAAATTCCAAAAGTAGACCAATCAAAATGTGCTTCAGTATATAGTACTCTGCATGATTACTTACTTACTAACCGAATGTTTTGTTTTGCATTTACTGAAGAAGTTGGCAAAGCTGCATGCATAGTAACACGTTGTGGTAGGTGTTGAAGGCAATTAAATAATATTTTACATTTTCAGGGAGATTCTGGTGGACCGTTAGTTGTTGATGGGAAACTAGCTGGTATTATCTCTTGGGAAGATAATAATTGTGGAAAACCTGAATTTCCTGCGATTTATACTAAAATATCAGACCCAGAAATTAGTTCGCACATTCATAGTTGCTTAGGAAAGTTCGAGAACAACTAAACAACTAGTTTCTTAAATTTTTTTAACTGAGCGTGATTATTTAAGGCGCTGTAATTAACCAGGTATAGTATTATCGATGTTCTAATCCGTCGAGTTTTACAGTCAATCAGAAGATTTGTGCCTCAATCAAATTAAACAAATAAGACTGCGTGCAACAACGCGGTCGAATACTTCTTATTGGTTTATTCCTCTGTCACGTTAGTTTCTGATGCGCAATGTTACGCCTAGTTATTTACATCATGGCAGGAAGTTTATTATAACATGTAACTATATTTATGAATAATGTTAAGTTCATTTCAAAATATTCTTTGATTTTTTTTATTTGTTTTATAGAAAAGAGTGTTTAATAAAAGTTGTTTACTTCGACTGCATTGTGGAAAACCGAACGCAGCTATTGTTTCAGAAATGCGTTCCGTAAAAGAGGAGGGTCGATTTGGGCGGTTAATGCCCAAATGCCCCCCCCTGCCTCAAATTATCTTTGGATGAAAAAAGCAGAAAACATCTTTTTTAATGTCTACTAACAATAATAAGTCGATTTTACCCTAATCGGACGATCCCCCCCACTCTCCTAGTCACCCCCCTCAATCCTAAATATCCCATCACTTGCTAACAGCGTTCTTGGGGAGATATATCGCTTTCAAACTTATATTTGCTTGATAAAATACCATACTAACTCCCTTTTAACTGTATCCGCTCTCATTTATCATCTTTTCCCTTTTTACTCCCCCCTAGAGGGATGGAAAGGGTGGTTTTAATATTTATTCGTTTGCGGGAAATATAAATGCAAAATATCCAAGCTTGCTCACCAGACTTGACCAAGGTATCTTGGGCTCGCTGATTCCGAACCAGAAGTCCGTTAGCCTGTATCACGTCAAGCTTAAGGTCATTTGAAGGTCAAATTAATAAAAAGATAACAAAGAAATCCAGAAAAATAGATAAATACGTTTTTGGCGTCTCTGAATTCGATTTCAAGCTTTTTTGAATCGATCGCTGTCAATTAGAGGTCATTTCAAGGTCAAATCAATAGTATGCTAGAGTGAAGCTGAAGAAAATGCCGTGTAATGAACTTGAATCACTTTATGTATAGGTTTTTGAGGTAGCTAAACCAGGGGATCAGCTAGATGTAGTTTCAAGATTAAACTTAACATTTCAAGATTAACAATAAAGGTATATCAACTAAAGCAAGCGGCATCCTACGCTAGAGAACATCGATGATGATAATTACATTCTGTATGTAGATAAAGACGAGCAAGATATATTAAGGGTAAATCTGCAATGTCATACAAGCTCAAAGCAGTACCAACTCTGGCTAAAATACGAAAGAGATAGTTTTGATCCCATTAAATGTTGGTACTGCCAATGCAAGAACGGTGCCCGAATACTACGCTGTAGTGCCCACATATCATCTGTGCTTTGGTACTTGGGACACTATAGACACCAAGAAATCACTCCCCATTACAATAGTGACAGCTACCCAGATTTTTTGTTAGACGCTGCTGCTATGAAGTATCAGATGAAGCATCTGGGGGAGAAGAAGAGAAAGAAGATGAAGAAGAAATGCAATAAAAACATTAAACTGTTATAAGTGAGAGGCAAGGGGACTCACGTTAAACACGTACCCCAGTGAGACTTATGACTTATTATTGTTAGTAGACATTAAAAAAGATGTTTTCTGCTTTTTTCATCCAAAGATAATTTGAGGCAGAAACCGCCCAAATCGACCCTCCTCTTTTACGGAACGCATTTCTGAAACGATAGCTGCGTTCGGTTTTCCACAATGCAGTCGAAGTAAACAACTTTTATTAAACACTCTTTTCTACAAAACAAATAAAAAAAATCAAAGAATATTTTGAAATGAACTTAACATTATTCATAA
This sequence comes from Agrypnus murinus, assembly GCA_929113105.1. NCBI lineage: Eukaryota > Metazoa > Arthropoda > Insecta > Coleoptera > Elateridae > Agrypnus > Agrypnus murinus. The sequence goes on from OV816027.1 coordinate 93,015,378, forward strand.
ATATAGTTACATGTTATAATAAACTTCCTGCCATGATGTAAATAACTAGGCGTAACATTGCGCATCAGAAACTAACGTGACAGAGGAATAAACCAATAAGAAGTATTCGACCGCGTTGTTGCACGCAGTCTTATTTGTTTAATTTGATTGAGGCACAAATCTTCTGATTGACTGTAAAACTCGACGGATTAGAACATCGATAATACTATACCTGGTTAATTACAGCGCCTTAAATAATCACGCTCAGTTAAAAAAATTTAAGAAACTAGTTGTTTAGTTGTTCTCGAACTTTCCTAAGCAACTATGAATGTGCGAACTAATTTCTGGGTCTGATATTTTAGTATAAATCGCAGGAAATTCAGGTTTTCCACAATTATTATCTTCCCAAGAGATAATACCAGCTAGTTTCCCATCAACAACTAACGGTCCACCAGAATCTCCCTGAAAATGTAAAATATTATTTAATTGCCTTCAACACCTACCACAACGTGTTACTATGCATGCAGCTTTGCCAACTTCTTCAGTAAATGCAAAACAAAACATTCGGTTAGTAAGTAAGTAATCATGCAGAGTACTATATACTGAAGCACATTTTGATTGGTCTACTTTTGGAATTTGAATTTTTTGTAATTGCTTTGACAATCCTCCCACGTATTTAGTAATACTCCAACCTGTAACTGTACCCATCTTTCCCGTAGGTATCTCTTGGTTAACAGGTTGCAAAGGAATGACTTGAACACCTGCACCAAGTGCAAACGATTGCTTTAAAAATAATACAGATACGTCATAATCAAGATTTATAGGACAATATTTCGGATGCTCGCAAATGCAGTGTATTCCAGATACTTGTCCGCCTTCACCAAGTTTGGAAAGTTGACGTTTAATGAAACTCGAACAGATTCCCTGGTTGATAAACTTTAGTGAAAAAATAGATACAAGTTTTTTATGTACAATGACAATGTTATACATATATTAGTTGACGTAACATACATAATTGTTTTTTTTAAACTAGGTAGGTCGATCAAGACCATATTCGTCTTCTTTTTTAACTGCTGTATTTTCAACATCCTCCCCGGGCGGAATTTGGTCGATTTCAAGAGGATACAATAATTGTACCGGTCGTCGCAGTCGATCTCCATTACTGACTTGTACTTCACATGCTCTTATGCGTTTGTCGCGTCCTTGATATACGCTAGTAATTCGCGCCATTTTCCATAGCAGTCGTGGTTGCTTTTCGTCATGAACCAAGACTATATCTTCGATCTTAAACTTGCTTGACTTGGTGGCTTCTGTATGATGTGCTGATCGTAATTGCTGTAAGTAATCTATGCACGAAGACAATGGCTAAATGCTATTAAGGTGGCCGATTTGCATGCTATTTCTAAACCTGACACAAACTTTAATAAAGAAAAATTTACTACATGCATTTTGTTGCGTAAATATAATAAAAAATCGTATAAAAATTATAATTTCGTAGGTGTATATTGTATTAATGTGATCGTGCTTACATAAAATGAATGCCCATTATCAAATTAATAATACATTTTCAATATTTTTGTGCATTGTTATTATTAAACCTAAGAGTTATTATAAACGGAATGTCAAATCTGGTAACTTCCAATGTGGCCAACATTAGTTTTACTAATTACTTAGAATATAAGTCGCTTTTAGAAAGTAATATTGAGTAACAGGATTTAAATTTTCATTTATTGAATCGATGCGCTATCTGTCTAATTCATTTCAAATTATCGATTTACATTGCTTTAAATGGGTAAAATACAAACAACGGTTAATTAAATTAATAAAACCCTATATTTATATGGGATGAACATAAATCATTAATATGACCTACAGTGCTTGTCATATTACAATATGAGCAGTGTAATCGATTTCATTTCTACGAAAAATACAATAATTACATCGAAATTTCCAGCGAAATCTACAATGCTTAGTTAATTGCATTTTAACATAATTTATGTTTGTTCTTTTGTTGTTAAATTATAATATGTTGTTCCGAAAGGATCAAATATTATACTGTTAAATTCTGAACACTTTGTTTGCAATATAATGTATTGCAAACAAAGTGTTCAGAATTTCTAACCGTTGTTTGTTCTTATGGAGAAATAGCATGCAAATCGGCCACCTTAATAGCATTTAGCCATTGTCTTCTTCGTTCAACAGCTAAATCGTTTAGATGTTATTTATGTTTATATGCAGTAACAGCAGGAATTCTAAAAAACCTAACTACATCTCTGTTTGATCTATTGGTATACCCAAGTACTGCACAAAATTAAGGCATTAATTTGTTCTACAAATATAACGAAAATTATTTATAAGTTACTTCAATGCCATACACAACAAACCTTTGTTTGTCATCCATCAGCCATATTGAATTTTATTTGACAGCTGGTTGGATTGCCTATTGTCAAATCCTGCGATGTCAAATATACGTCAAATATCGCATGTGGCGCGAGACCACGGCCTACTAGATTCATATAAGCGAAACTTATATAAATCTAGTAGGCCGTGGCGAAACGCTCGTCTAGAGACCTCTTGCTGATATAAATAAAATCAATTTGATTAGATGTCAGAATTTAGAGGTTAATAATGGCAAATGGAGAGAAAAATAATGTTCAAAACTTTAATGTATATAGAATTATTTAGTTTTGTTATTCTTTGAATTAGCATTACCGTTCTTCTAGATATATTTTGCAAACTAATGCTAACAATAATAAATACAACGTAATAAAACACTGGCTAAACAGTAAACCTAATTTTTAGTTAGTAAAGTGTAAGTACTTTTCTTTAAATTAATTACAATTTAAATACTTTTCTACTAAGTGTTGTTAAAAGATGTCTTTTAGCAAGTATCGATAAGGGGCAAAAGTCAAAGAATAACCAATGGTAAACGTATTAAATGTAATTTTGCAGTGATGCTTCATAGAGACTTTTGAGAAGAGCCACATTAGAAGAAATGTTGAATAAAATGTTATCAGTGACAATTCGTAATATGACAATAAATCAGCGGTTTGTTACAAGTTCCAAGACTTTTTTTCAATGTCAAATAATGTAATTCAGCTGTTGTAATTGATTGAATGGAATGGAATAAATATCTTATTAGAATAGTAAATGTTGTAGCCAGTCTATGGATAACAAATCAAAAAGGTTTTTCGAAATTGAAGTAGGTTTATGTGTCGAGTTCATAGATAGGATTCTCTGTTCTGCTGCATATAGTAATTTTTTTCTTTAATAGACATATCATCAGCAATCAACAAGTGATGCTGTCAATACGTAGCTTGCTTAAAACGTGATATATCAGTGCGAAGACGTTGTTTAATCAATTGATTTTGATCATGAAATTGCCGAGAAATATTGAAATAGATAGATATATACTACGTTCTAGAATAACCTCCAGATGAAGAGCAGACCGAGCAAATTTTTTTTGTCACGTGATCTTAAGATGTAATTCGAGCAGATTTAATAAAAGAACTGTTTAGTTAAACATAAGTTTAATAATAAATGAAATTGTTGATAACGATGATGATGAGACAGAAATTAATGCACTAGCAAAAAATGAAAACTATGCCGAAGTATGTGTTCCAAATTTCAATGACAATCAGTTTAAGCAATATTTTCGAATGTTTCCTGGCACATTCGAGACATTATTACAACAAATACATGAGTGTTCTGATGAACTTCATGAATTACATAGTGGGCAACCGGAGATTTCTTTAGAAAAACAAACAATGGCAACTCTACGGTGTTTATCCAACCTTGAAGGTTTTAGGTACGTACATACATAATTTAATGCATCTCATAATTAATAGCAGTGATAAAAGCATGCTTATAATCAAATGTCAAACATGAATCCATATTTAAGTAAGTGATTTGTTTAATGTTACAATATTATTGTATTTTAGATGTGTAGCTGATCGATTTGGGATTAGTAAGAGTTGCTGTTGGAGAAGTTTATACCGAACCCGCCAGAGGTTACTGAAGGCAAATACATGGTATAAAATAATCTCCTTTCCACAAAGAGACCGTGCGCTTGATATAATAAATAATTTTGAGAGAATGAATGGGTTTCCAGGTATGATAAATGCTATAAATGTAATTACTCGATAATGTATTAATATTTTAGGCGTCATTGGTGCTATTGATGGGTGTCACATTAGGATAGATAAGCCGAAGGACTTGCCCAATTCATATATAAACAGAAAAAACTTCCCATCAGTTATATTACAAGGAATTAGCGATAATAGAAGACTATTTTTGGATGTCTATGTAGGACAACCCGGCAGTATGCATGACTCAAGAGTCTTCGTGAAATCGGACATACACAGAAGGATTCATAATAATGAAGTCGAACTTCCAGATGATAGTCACCTATTATAGGAGATCTGGCATACCCATTATCAACCACTTTTAGTTGGATTCAAAGATAATGGGCATTTAACAGATCCACAAAAACATTTTAATAAAAAATTAGCTGGAACACATGTTGTCATTATTGAAAACACCTTTGGCTTTTAAAAGGTCGTTTTCGTAGACTGAAAATGATGGAGACCAAAAGATTAGACTTAATTTGCTTGTTAGTTGTTAGTGCTTGTATATTACATAATGTTTGTATATTAAATAATGATTTTTTTTGAAGAACCAGATAATGAAGATAACTTTATTAATAATGGAGAAGTAAATAATAATAATGTTGCAGGTCCTGCAGCCATAAAACGTAATAATATAGTCAATTATTTATATCATGTACACAACTGATACTTTAAAAAACTTTAATAAATGAAGTTCTTAAGAGGGCTTTTCGCCGACAATTTGTAGAACCGTTTTTCAAAGCATTTTTCTCGAAAACTAAAAAAGATTGTGAGACAGAATTTTTTCCACCCGCAACGACAAAAAAAATTCAAAAAGTTGGCCTAATTTCAACACATTATAACATTGTATAGCGGGTTGATTTTAAAAATATATTATGCTTGGCTTCTAGAATACACCTTTGTCATTTCATATTTTAAGAATTAGCTTTATAACTTGAAAGACAGCTGAGAATCATGTTTTGAAAGTTACCATTGCAACGTTAAAATCTCGCATAAAACTTACAAAAATGCACTCGTTGGCTCCTGACCTCTATAGATATTTCTGTGTATTAGGTAGCGGTACACGCGGAGACAAAAGTTTGCGTTTTGTCAAAAATTGCCCCTAAAAAGATCGGAATTGTTCTTTTTTATACTTTGTTCAATCTGGAATAATAATTTAATAGAAATATGTGCATACAAAATGGCGAATTAGTCTTATGAGTTTTGGAGGACCTTATTGTAGATTTTGTGTAGTATATAGATTAAAAATAGTTTAATTAATTCATACAACGAATTAATTTGAAATAAATAATACCAATATAGAAAAGTATAAGCAGCAACTAATATGAATTACTGGGGCAACAGCAAAAGTAATTCTTCTTTTGCTAATCACCTAATACAGCAAAATTATATAGTACTATTTAATAAGGGGTCGTCCATAAACCACGTAACGTTTTTTTTGCGTTTTTTACCCTCCTCCCCTACCCATGTATCACCATGTAGATATTGACTTGACCCCTCCCTCCCTAGGTAACGTAACTTTTTACATTAAATATGAATGAAATTTCCAAAAATCATTTATTCATATAAGTACATAATATAATTTTTTTTTATTAATTTGTTCAATTAAACATCTTCCGTCCATACAGGTGTAAGCCAATCATCGACTGACTCTATCAAAACGACCGAGTCAGACGATGAAAGGCCATCTGGAATACTTGGGGGAATACTTAAACCCACCACATCAACTTCATCCTCTTCAAGCCACTCTACTTGCTCAGGCAAATCTGGGGTATTTAAGGTGCACAAAAATTTCTTATTGCGTCGTGCAACAATGCGCACAGGCTGTACCCTACTTAAGCCCTTTTTAAGACTTTTTGCCGGATGGAGCTCTTTAGTATGGGCTTGAAGGCTTTTCTTTGAAGCGAAGTATTTGCCACAATGCTCACACGATCTATCTTGAAGAAGAGCCTCAACGGTTGGGCAGAAGTAATCAAAAGGTAAACGGAGGAAACCATCTCCAAGATGTCCAACTGAAATAGATTTTCTCAGAAGAAAAGGTGCAAACGCAATTTTATCTGCAGGGTCTGGCACTCTCAAAGAATTAATTTCTTGTTTAATAGAAAAAGTTGGAGTAATAATCCATCAGGTAATACCTGACGTAAACCACTTCCATGAGGGCTGCAGCATTCTGTATTTTGACACTTTACAATCTGCAAGAGATATTGGCTCTCTTGTACATGTTCCGCATACCAATCCGGTGGAGGTAGAGTTGGAATATCTATTATATCCGTGGAAGGACTTATATATTCGGCAAAGACATTGAAATAATCAATTTCAACTTCATTCCATAAGGTTGCTAGAAGAACTACATCTTGGGTCATAGATAGCACATAAAAAATGCTATAAGTTAAAAGTAAACTATTTATTTCTACAAATATCTTATCAAATTTACTATAAGTACATTTCTACAAGTTTACTATATCTACATAATACTATGTACATAATTTAACAAAGTAAGAAAAAAATATTTTTACACAAGTTTACCATAATGAAAAGAAGCAGCTTTTACAAAGTCATATCTTTGAATTTCTTTATTTCTATATTTCATTGTTAAATTTTGTAAATACATTAATCTATTCCTATATTTTCTATTGGTTATTCCTTTAGGTAAATGAATACTATTCATTTTTACATACACTTCAGTTTGCTTTTGTAATAATACATGAGTAAAATGTAGAATATTAGGGCGAGGATAATAAAAACTTTTGTTAAAACGGGAGTGAAATGATTCACAACAATTTGTTATTCGTTGTGACGTGGCTGAACAGTTTGCCCAAATATCCGGGGGAAAGCGAGCATCTTCAGCTATATAATTATCAGTGATATAATCTAAGAATACTTCAATTCTACTATCCTCGAGGTTTTCACTCATAAAATCGAAAGCGTAACAATCCCCTACACTTTCGGGGTCTAGGAACGTTAAACCAAAAAACCAATTCAAAAATTGACCAATTTTAGATGTCGGATCCTTGTAGGCCGTAATAAGACCTAGTTTTTGAATTTTGCGAATCCAGGCTTGAGCCAAATGAAATCGGCAACCAATCAGAGTAACATTTGTCCACATTTCCTTTACAGCTACATGTATAGATTCTTCAAAATCTAGCACAACATTATTTGGTTCAAAATTGAAACCTAACAAAGCACATTTTTCTTTAATTAGCACTAAAGTTTTTAAATATGTCTCCTTGCGTTTGTTGGGCAACAAACAAAAAACTAAAGGTATATAATGGTCATTTTTTAGACCATGCAAAGTGAACATTTGCATAAAATGTTTGGGCGCATAATCAAAAGTGCCATCCATGTATATGGTTCCACAAGAACCCAAAAATTTTAAATTACTTTCACAACCAAAAATTACGATATTATTGTGTTGACAATTAGCTAATAAGAATTTTTCACCTTTACATGTTTGTAGGTCCATAGAATCAAGTGCTATCTGCGTTTCTGATATATTGCTTGGTAGCTTCGGGAATATGGATCTACGTTTTCGATATATGCACCTCCGAACGTTATTAACATCTTTAGTATTAATAATATTCAAAACCGTAGAAGACTTGGAAATTTCTAGGTTGATGATTTTTGATGGCTTCTCACAAATGTCGTCTAAAGCTTTTCGTTTTAAATTCTAATAAAGTGGGTGTGTATTAACAGTTTATACTACAGCAGCTGGTTAATGAGACGTAGGGGTGACGAGAGAGGGCTGTAAAAGGGTTAATCTGCTTTGTGCGAAATTGAACTATGCAAAATTATAATAAAGAGGATGTGTATTAACAGTTTATACTACAGCAGCTGGTTAATGAGGAGTAGGGGTGACGAGAGAGAGCTGTAAAGGGGTTAATCTGCTTTGTGCGAAATTGAACTATGCAAAATTCTAATATAGAGGGTGTGTATTAACAGTTTATACTACAGCAGCTGGTTAATGAGGCGTAGGGGTGACGAGAGAGGGCTGTAAAAGAGTTAATCCGCGTTAATCTGATAATAATTATACTTTACACTTTGGGGCGTTCTATAATGCAGTTCGGGACAATTTTAAATATCTGCAGAAACTTACATATCAAAAATTTGGTTGTGTTGCTATTTTACCTATAGGGTCCTATAGGTGGATAAAAGAACCCCCAAATAATAAAGATTGCACGCGTAGTTTTTTACGATAACCATGAACTTCTCTGCAAGTAGTAGTATGTGTAGACGTTTGACAAATATCATTAAATAAACAGAAGTATAAACTATTAATACATACCCTCTTTATTAGAATTTTGCTTAATTCAATTTCGCACAAAGCATATTAAGCCTTTTACAGCCCTCTGTCGTCACCCCTACGCCTCAGTGACCGGCTGCTGTAGTATAAACTGTTAATACACACCCTCTTTATTAGGATTTTGCATAATTCAATTCCGCACTAAGCATATTAACCCTTTTACAGCCCTCTCTCGTCACCCCTACGCCTCAGTAACCGGCTGCTGTAGTATAAACTGTTAAAAAGCACACCCTTTATTCGAATTTTGCATAGTTCAATTTTGCACAAAGCAGATTCATCTTTTTACAGCCCTCTCTTGTCACCCCTTCGCCACAGTAACCTGCTGCTGTAGTATACTCTGTTAATACACACCCTCTTTATTAGAATTTTGCATAGTTCAATTTCGCACAAAGCAGATTAACCCTTTTACAGCTCTCTCTCGTCACCCCTTCGCCTCATTAACCAGCTGCTGTAGTATAAACTGTTAATACACACCCACTTTATTAGAATTTTGCATAGTTCAATTTCGCACAAAGCAGATTAATCGTTTTACAGCCCTATTTGGCTACCCCTACGCATCAGTAGGCGGCTGCTCCAGTATATTCTGCTAACAAACACAGCGTGTATTTGGAATTTTATTTAGCTGCAGTTTGCATGAACATATTAACCAACAGCGACCCTTGTAAAGATATTTTTAACAATGGGAGTCGAATGGATATATTATAATTAATAATAATATATAATTATCATATCTTGTAGTAGTCGCGCTATAATGGTATAGCCAGTGGGATACGGATGGTTCACAACGAATTCTATGAGCTATCGGCTGCTACTTTTTGGCTGCCAGTTTCGCTGCGGTGTTGAAAATGCTGTTTGAGATGCTTTTCTAGTGCTTGAAGTAACCGATACCACTTACAGATGCTCACTAATGGCATGGACATATACCATTCTTGTAATATCAACAAGCTTGTGTATTGGAACAAAGAATGTTTCTGCTATCAGGTAAAAGGTTCGTTTTATTACACCTAGTATACCAATACACGTCTATTTTTGAAATTTCTTAATTCCAGAAAAGTTCAAGTTACATATTACATAACTTTAGACGCTGTATACAATTGAAAACATTTTTCTATACTCAATATGTAATTGCTGAAAACATGTATTTTTAACTTGTAAGTTGATAATGAATGACGAGGAGATAACAACAATCAAAACAAACGAACATAAATGTACGTTCACAGTTAATGAAAAGTTTTAACACCAAAATTGAGATGATGAGTGAAATATACATGGAGAAAGAATAGAAACCATTTGATAACATCAGTATTTTAGCAACTTAGGGAAATGAATATGGTCAGCAACTTTTATGTCCAGCAAATATCAACAAAACCTTTCCTAGAAAAGATATATGTACCATGCAACAAATGTTCATTCATAAAGGTAGCAAACAATTTATAAGTAATTTTGCAGTTGCATGATTAATAAGAAGTCTTCTCAAAAGGTACATGATCATCCATAGTGGTGAAACACCACTTAAATGTAATATGTACGACTATAAATGTTCCCAAAATAGTCAGTCCTCTTAAACACCTCAGTCTACTCATAACGGTGATAAGCCATTTGATTATAATTGTTCTCAAAAAAAAAGTAATCTAAATAAACACATGGCGACTCACAGCGATGATGTATCCACTCATACTGGAGAAAAGCCATTTAAATGTAATATATGTGAGTATAAATGTTCACAAAAAAGTAGTCTAAATGAACATATGTCTATTCATAGTGGAAAAAAGCCATTTGAATGTAATATGTGTAGTTATAAATGTATACAAAAGATTAGTCATAAAGAACACATGTTAACTCATACAGGAGAAAAGCCATTTGAATGTAATATATGTGGGTATAAATGTATACGAAAGACTAGTCTTAAAGAACACATGTCAACTCATACTGGAGAAAAGCCATTTGAATGTAATATATGTGGTTACAAAAGTTCACAAAAGAGCAAACTTAAGCGACACATGTCCACTCATAGTGGAGAAAAGCCATTTGAATGTAATATATGTAATTATAAATGTTCACAAAAAAGATATCTTATAACACATATGTCAACTCATAGTGGTGAAAAGCCATTTGAATGTAATATATGTGATTATAAATGTAGACACAAGAGTCACCTTAAAGCACACATGTCCACTCATAGTGGCGAAAAGCCATTTGAATGTAATATATGTGGTTATAAATGTTCACAAAAAAGTAGTCTAAATAAACATATGTCTATTCATAGTGGAAAAAAGCCTTTTGAATGTAATATATGTGGTTATAAATGTTTACGAAAGACTAGTCTTAAAGAACACATGTCAACTCATAGTGGAGAAAAGCCATTTGAATGTAATATATGTAATTATAAATGTTCACAAAAAAGCTATCTTAAAAAACATATGTCAACTCATAGTGGTGAAAAGCCATTTGAATGTAATATATGTGATTATAAATGTTCAGAAAAAAGTAGTCTAAATAAACATATGTCTGTTCATAGTGGAAAAAAGCCATTTGAATGTAATATATGTGGTTATAAATGTTCACAAAAAAGTAGTCTAAATAAACATATGTCTATTCATAGTGGAAAAAAGCCTTTTGAATGTAATATATGTGGTTATAAATGTTTACGAAAGACTAGTTTTAAAGAACACATGTCAACTCATAGTGGAGAAAAGCCATTTGAATGTAATATATGTAATTATAAATGTTCACAAAAAAGCTATCTTAAAAAACATATGTCAACTCATAGTGGTGAAAAGCCATTTGAATGTAATATATGTGATTATAAATGTTCACAAAAAAGTAGTCTAAATAAACATATGTCGGTTCATAGTGGAGAAAAGCCATTTGAATGTAATATATGTAATTATAAATGTTCACAAAAAAGCTATCTTAAAAAACATATGTCAACTCATAGTGGTGAAAAGCCATTTGAATGTAATATATGTGGTTAGAAATGTATATGAAAGAGTCGTTTTAAAGAACACATATTCTCTCATAGTGGCGAAAAGCCATTTGAATGTAAAATTTGTGGTTATAAATGTTCACATAAGAGCTATCTTAAACAGCACGTGTTTACTCATAGTTGTTAAAAGCCATTTAAATGCAATATGGATTGTGATATGTACAGCCGTCGAGAATAGACGTGTGAGAAGCACCTGCGGCGCACTTTTATATTATATCTATTTACTTTCACCGTAGTGCAGTTAAATTGTTATATTAAATTATTATATTTAAGTTATTAATTTTACGCTGCTAAGATGGCTAACAAACCAGCAACCCGATCGTCCGTTGATGAAGCTTTGGTACAAAAAGTTGTAGAAAAAATACTAAACTCCGAGGAACTTATTGACACCTTCGTTACAAAGATTAAAGATTGGAGCAATTTCGGGAAGAAATAAAGGGCTGCAATAAGAAAATCGAAGATCTCGAAAAGAAATTAGGAGATCTGCAAAAGGGAAGAGACGACTTAGAACAATACTCAAGATCTAATAATCTAAGAATATTTGGGGTACTGGAAGTAAAAGACGAAAATACAGATCAAGTCGTCGTAAACATCTGTAAGGAGAAGTTTCAAATGGATATAACAGTTGAATCAATTGACTGTAGCCACCGTCTCCGAGGAAAGGAACCAAATCACCGGCCTATTATAGTTAAATTCGTCTCTAGAAATACAAAAAACGAAATTTATACTATAAAGAAACTGTTAAAGGGAAGTAAAATGGTAATCAAAGAAGATCTTACGAAGGCAAGACACCAGCTACTGAAGGAAGCCGCTAAAAAGTATGGGCCAAAAAATGTATGGACGAACGGAGGCAAAATTTTTATCAAAAATAAAAATTCCATTCGGCGTATAACTGGTATAGCAGATTTATTAACCACGTGAATTCAAGGTTTCACTTGTGCTCAGCCGTTGCAGTGTACCACGTTTGTTTGTATATAAAATTTATCACTATTTGTTTATTGTTTACTTTAAATAACATAAAACAAATACTCAAATAAGAAATTTTGTTTTGTTTTCTATATATTTTATATTTTACAGGTGCTTGCAATAGGATGACGGATGAAACGCTAAGATTGGCTCATATTAATATACGGTCATTGTTGCCGAAGATTAATTTATTAGCGGATTTTATTAATCAATCTAAATATCATGTAATAGGAATTAGTGAGACTTGGTTATCAGATAATGTAAGTAACGATATCATAAAAATTGATGGTTATAATGTAGTACGCTTAGATCGCGAAGGAAGGGGCGGTGGTGTATGTTTCTATATTAAGAACTGTTTTAAATATTCTCTTATCAAATCTAGCACTAATATTGAACAAATTTGGATTATTCTGAAATTTAAAAGAGTTAGTATCACTATTGGAACTGTTTATAGATCACAAAAATTTAATTATAAATTATTTTGTGATGAACTTGAGCAGTCATGTACTTATTTACTATCATTAAGTGATTATGTTATCTGCTTGGGAGATCTGAATATTAACTTATTTGCTAAACAGGAACCAAGTACAAAATACTTATGTACCATGCTAGATTTGATAGAAATGAAACAAATTATAAACGAGGCTACTCGTGTGGACAATAACAGGGGAACTCTCTTGGACCTTGTGTTAACTTCTGATGCTGATATAGTGATAGATAGTGGAATTGATAATGTTAAATTTTCGGATCACGACACAATTTGTTGTTGTCTAAAAGTATCAAAACTTAATGATAATCCTTCATTCAAAACTTTCAGGTCTTTTAAAAATTTTAATTATGATTATTTCATTCTACTTCGTTTTTGACCAACCGCAAGGCTTTATTTTTTGGATTACAGCGATAATTCGATAATTTTTTATTGTCCTTTTCGACTGTTTTTATCTTCGTGACAACACTGAAAACTAGTGTCACATGTGTCCCATTTTTTACTTTCATGTCAAATACTAATCTTTATGTTAATAAGTAGATGCTTAAATAAACAACTGTATCATGAAATAATCTTACCGAATTACATGCTCGTGCTTCTGAAATTATCTGTTGTAATACTCAAGTTGATTAAAACGCAACACTCGTGTCATTTTTTGACAAATTTCCCTCCGTTGCACGTCGGGAAATTAAAACGTCAAAAAATGACACTCGTGGTTGCTAATCAACGTTCGTATTACAAATCGATAATTTCGAAGCATTCGTGTAATTACAAGTGATACTTTTTTACAAGAATGACAGATAATACCATGGCAACATATATTCCACATTAACAATATTGATGAAAAAATGTATTTTTTAAATACGTCTATTCTATCTGTTCTCAACAAGCATGCACCCATCATATCGGTTAAAATATCTAGAAAAAAATCACCCTGGATTACTGACAATATTAAATTGTTAATGAAATTAAGAGATAAAGCTTATGCCAAATTTAAGATTTCAAAATCAAATATTCATTGGGAAGATTATAAAACATTAAGGAATTTAACAAATAAATCTATCAAGAACGAAAAAAGAGCATTTATTGAACATAAACTAAATAATGCTACAACTAGCCAGCAATGGAAATTTCTAAAATCCTTAAATATTGTACCAAATAAAACCACTGAGATTCCTTTAGACCTTCAGAATCCAAATGAAATTAATAATTTTTTCATTGACAGTATTCCAGAGGCTGATTGTGAAGTAAATGACTCTGTGCGATATTATAAAAATAATAAGGCTAAAGATAATGTCCTTCCATTTACATTTAAAACTGTTGATGTGAATGACATTATAAAAACTATTAATCGAATTAAAACTAATGCAGCTGGAGTAGACAATTTAAATATTCAAATCATTAAAAGTTGTTGCCCTCTTATATTGCCGTACTTAACTCACATCATCAATGTTTGTTTGCTCTCATCTTATTTCCCTACAGTTTGGAAAAGGGCTATAGTTACCCCCGTTCCTAAAACAACTAACCCTTCTGAATATAAGCATCTTCGTCCGATTAGCATTTTATCAGTGTTGTCGAAAATTTTTGAAATGGTTATACATAATCAATTGCGTGACCATCTGCAACACTATGATTTATTATCTGACTGTCAGTCTGGTTTTCGGACTGGACATAGTTGCACAACTGCTCTTCTCAAAGTAACTGATGATCTGATAACCGCTCGTGATGCCAACAAGATATCGATATTAGTACTACTGGATTTCAGCAAAGCCTTCGATACTATTAATCATAAAATATTATTAGCAACCCTGGCTTACATCGGACTTTCTGAAAGTGCCATTAAATTATTTCATAGTTACTTAAGTTGTAGAGAGCAGTGTGTCAAGTTGTCTAATGAGTTATCAGATTGCAGATCGGTAACGAGAGGTGTCCCGCAGGGTTCAATTCTGGGCCCCCTGTTATTTACCATATATACTTCAAAACTGTCTCAATTTGTCCAGACGTGCAACATCCATATGTATGCTGATGATACACAACTGTTCTATTCCTTTGATGTTGAGGAGTGTCAGCAAGCAGTGTCCACGATTAACAACGATTTAAAACAAATCTCAAACTTTTCTAAACAGCATGCACTACAGTTAAATCCAACTAAATCAGTTATTTTACTTCTTGGGAATAATGGAAACATTGAAAAAATTAAACCTTATATAAATATTTTAATAGATAACATTAAATTGCCTATTCATGGAGAGGTAAAAAACCTAGGGTTAATAATGCATAACAACTTTCGTTACGAAACTCAAATATCACATTATGTTAAACGAGCCTATGCAGCAATTAAAATGATTTATCCTCATCGGCATTCGTTAACTACTAAGATTAAATTAAGATTGTGTGAATCTTTGGTTCTTTCACAGTTTGCGTATTGTAATCAAATTTATGCTTTTTCAATTAGGAGCGACACAGCTCGCTGCATACAAAGAGTTCAAAATTCTTGCTTAAGATTAGTATATGGAATAAGAAAATTTGATCATATATCCCATAAGCTAAATGATGCTAATTGGTTAAATATGCATAATAGAAGTCTGTTACAGTCTGCCTGTTTGTTTCATAAAATCATCTTATATAAATATCCTAAATATTTATATCAAAAGATTCGTTTCCGCGATGACGTACATAATCTATCTTTAAGATATAGAAAATTAATTACACCACCTGCTCATCGAACTGCCTTCTTTGAGAGAAGCTTTACTTATCAAGTATCAAAAATTTATAATAACGTTCCTGACTCTCTTAAAGCGCTCTCCCCTCATTTATTTAAAATAAAGTTTAAAAATCTGTTATTTGTTAATCAAGGCTCATGACCTCTAATACAGTTTAGATAATGCTCTGTTGGCCTCTCTTTTCATTTATCCGATCTTTTGCTAAGCTACCGTATTTAATTCTTATTTGTACTTATTTTCATCTTCATTTTGATTTTCATTCTTATAATTATTATATCATACTATATTATATTATATTCTTATTTTATATAATTCAATCATTGTTATTTGATTTCATTATTCTTTAACATATCACTTAATTAGTTTTCATTAGGCATTTTTTACTACTTTTATAAACTCCCTGCAGTCAAGGGGATGGTGGTAGAACAAGGCAGTTTTAGCTGAATTGAACCATCTCCTTGTGGTTCCCATCTACCATAGAGTACTTTGCATTTTTTTTTCTTTATATAATATCACATTTTTACTTCTATTTTTAATATTATTTATGTATACAAATACTTACTTTAATTTATATTAAGTTAATTTAATTGTTTATTAATTTTGAACCTTTTTTATATTTTTTGTATTCTTGTTGTGGAATTCTGGGAATAAATACTATTACTATTACTATATATGTAATCTCGAGCTTGATCGTTAATGTTAAGGTTAAAATCCTTTTAACCAGATCATAAACAGAATATCCTCTTAACTTATCAGGCAACTCTTTAACCTGAAAAACTTCACAATGTCAGGAATAAACTCAAGAAATACAAAAACAAGTCTATGAACAATGTTAAAAAATGAGGTTATAGGATAATAACAGATAACTTACTATTAATAATGTTAACTTCGGGTGCCACGAGAACGCAAAACTCACAGGAATCAAAAAAATGTTTTATTTTTTGATATAGTACATCGCATCTATAAACTTAAGGAGGTTACAGCGGATCTTTGCGGGGTGAAGGGCAAGGGGATATCTCCTATGCTTTTACATAGGCTCTAACAAGAAATACCAATCGATAAAAAAATAAATTAACATTCTTAAAACTGAACAAAATCATTTTATTATGAATGCCTATAATGCATTTATTAATTATTTGTATATATTAAAATAATTTAAGTCGATTGGAGTGCATTTGTTTAATTGTTGAAAGTGTAAATATAAATGTAAATAGGTTAAGAATCGTGGCAAGCAGATACAAGAAATATATAAAAAGTTGTTGAGGTTTAATACATATATTTTTAAAATTAGTGTGTTTGTATTACTGATTTCGTGGATATTCTGATTGTGATGAAAAATTGTATTCATCACATTGCAAAAGGTAATTTTACATTTTGCAATATTTCCGTCGAATTAACATTTGTATTCTGATATTATTAACGCAGAAGACTGAATTGTTCAACATAATTTGATTAATAAAATATATGATTATTAGTTAATACAATAAAATATAGATTATTATAACAGGCATTATATGTCATCTTTCTGTTCTGTTATTTGAATTCGCGCGCTACGAGGTGTTGTCACATCTCTGCTGTCTTTCCACATATGTCGTGAAAAATTCTTGTTTTGTTTACTTTAAATTTATATTGTGCATTAACTAGACACAAGATTTCAAAAATATTGGGCAGCATTGTTCTTCGAATATGAGAGTATGTCATTTTAGTTTTTTATCAGATTCCCTACATTTCTTCATCATAATTTTTCGTTAAAACTGCTAAAGGTTAGATGGTCTCTATAAGAGCCCATGTTAAATTCTGGATTTTATTTTCCATTTTTCTCGGTAATGGTACACAAGAAGATTATAAAAAAAAGTTACCGAATAGAATAAGTGTCAAAGAACTCGAGGTTTAAATTTCACGTCATTCTCTACATTTTTACATTTCGCTGTATCCTCCTTAAGGAAATTCGTTTTCAGCTTGGCCTCCGGGGATAGTTCTGATAAGGATTTGTTTTAATATTATTAATAATCTGATTTTATATTATCTTATGTTTATTCTCGCTATGTTATTCTTATTATTACTATTAATGCCTTATATATGGCAACAAATAACAAAAAAAATACATTTATCGGTTTATCACATTAGTTATAAAGATTGTAATTAGGTCTTAAATGCTATGCTAAGGTACTGAAATGTAGTTAAGCATAATAATGGTCTGAGTGGGGTTTTCTTTAGGGTTTTCCCCACTTCACCGCAGCAAATGCTGGACCACTGTAAACGTATATACCCCTATCAGATATAAGAATTTAAAGCACTTGTATTTGTCCTCACATTCATATTTCATTAATACATAATTTGAATTCTGTTTATTAAAAACCAATTAATTTTTTGAAGGGGAGTATTGGAATTTACCCTAAATGTAACTTGATAACAAAAAAGAAATCGATTAGGCGATGTCATGGTTCCATGCGTGTTATTTATGTTTCAGAAACTCACTCCGCCCTGCTAGAAATCAATTAACTTTTATATTCCTTTTAGGAATGTTTCTTATAATTAGTAGTGTTAGTTAGTTAGTTAAGGTACATCTGTAGATATCTACATTTTCTTCCTTCTGTAAAAATCTCATTTTAATAGGACAAAAGGATTTTGTTCTACAACGAACTAACGTTATCATTGACTATACTGAATTTTACTTGAGCTCACTCTTAACATCAATCTAAGATATTTACTGTCCCCTACAATCTAAAATTATATTCTCAGGGATTATATATTAAATATTATGTGAGTTCACTACACAACTTAGACTATCTTATTACACTTCTTTCTTCTTTCTTTCTTTTCTTTAAATTATTTTATAAGTTTTATAAGTTACTATTTGTTTATATTTTATTTTAATTTCCTTTATCTTCCTTAAGTAATTTAATTCTTCTTTTTTCTCTCCCAATTTAATTATTTTATAAGTGTATTATTAGACTATATTTTAATTTTATTTCATTTATCTTCTTTGATTAGGTAATTAAAATTCTTTTTTCTTTCTCTCCCAATTTAATTATTGTAAGGGTGTATTATTACTAGTTTATATTTTAATTTTAGGTATTTAGGTAATTAAAATTCTTTCTTCTTCTTCTTCTTCTTCTTTTTCTTTCTTTTTTATTATTTTAGAAGTTTTAGTTTATTTTATTTATTTCTCTTTTTACAAAAGAATTAACAACTTCCTTTCTTTTATGTGTTTATTTTTTTTAAATCAATAATAACAATTGAATCTCTCTAGCAACCAAACTTGTGAAAAAGTTTGGTTACTAAGATCTATATTTCTGTAGTTCGTTGCATATTTTCCGTTGCAGAATCCAGAAGTGATACAAAGCAAGTAATATATGGATTTAACGCTGATCACGAATATCAACTCAGCTTTTCGATATCTCAAATACAGTCAAACTTCCATATTACGAACTTCTATATAGAGAATTTCTCTATATAACGAATTTTTGTGCTGTACACTGCCCTTTTAGAAAAAATACATATAAAACTGTCTCTAAATAACAAAGTAAAATTTCTATATAACGAATTTTTTAGGCCAAACTAAAATAGTTTTTTCAGGTAAAATGTATTATGCATCAATCTTTCTTTCTTAGCAGTAGTAAAAGATTATAAATTTACCCATCTTCCAAGAAGCCTGCACACATTTTTAAAAACCTGTAAACCTTGCAAAAGGATTTTGTAAATTTGTTGAAGTTCTAAGAAGGATTAAAATTATCATTTAAAGGCCTCCTACAACTGGTTATCTATACTATCTGACATTATCAGGGGATTTCCGAAAATTTACCGGAATGCGAGTTCTAGGAAAGATTAAACTTCGATGCATACACATTGTTACTTGTCTAAATAGACTTCAACCCTCTAAGAAAGATTAAAATTCAATTAAGATTTACGTAAACTTAAAAACTTGCATTGCAAATTTTTATTTTAAATTTAGTTGTATGAGTGAACAGCCTACAGTGTAGTACAAAAAAAGTCAAAGCAAAAGTGTTTAACCATTACTGAGAAAATCAACGTGTTGCGGGAAATTGATAACTGTATAGAAAAAAGTTTGGAATTCCTGCCAGTAGTTTAGCGACTATAATAAAAAATCGGAATCAATAAAATCAATTTTAAAATCAGTTGGTGAACTTACAGCAAAACGTGCTAGAACTTATGTTTACAACGACGACTACGTCGCGACGTAGAAGAAGCAGTTTTAAAGTGGGAGCATTTAATTGGCGACAAAAATGCACCATTATCAAGACAATTAATTAAACACAAAGCGTTGCAGTTTGCGGAATCACTCAAAATTAAAGCATTAAAATAATATTTACAAAAGGTGATATTTCTTTACAACGAAATTTCCCTATAGCGAATTTTTTTTGAGGATTTACCGACTTCGTTATATAGAAGTTCTAATATAAATAATATATTCTAATAATAATATATATACACCGTGTCCGCGTAAGTTGGCTACATATGGAAAACTTTGTTATTAATGATTTTATGAAAACAGTTATTCTTCATAAAAAGTTCTGCATGTTCTAAAACCCAAAATTCAACCATCAGATATTAAATTATATCAGTCGTATCATAATAATAATAATAATTATATCATTTTTGTTCATGTTTGCAGCTGCGAGCTAGTTTGCAAGGAAAATTTTCAGAGAAGACTATATGGAGTAACCCTTCACTCTTACTAAGACTCTTTCAGTGTGTTGTAAGCAGCATTTTTATTTCTAATGTTAAATTTCTATTTATTTTTAAAGTTTTCATTTCTTCTTGAACCTCTCCCTGCAACTCTTGAACTTCTGCTGAACCATACCTAAGACTGATAATGGAGGGCAAGATTGAGGGTAGAAGAGAACTGGCAGGAGACAAGGCTCATGGTTGAGAAATGTGAGAGACTGCACTGGCCTAAACTCACAGTTATTACTAAGAATAGCAAAAGAGAGTGAACGATTTGCCGAAGTTGTTGCTAACCTTCTATAAGAAGACAGCACCTTAAGAAAAAGAAGATGTAAAAAAGGCCGGAAAGTTAGAAAATGTAACAGTTTTGTCGACCTTACTGAATATTTCTGAATTTGTTTTTACTCATGCAGTTCTATACAATATCGACTCCTTTGACTTCTTCAGCATACCAATACAAATTAGCTTGGGGCAACGTATGATAGCCTAATAAAAACAGGATGCCAATAAAACTGAAAAGTTTTTCCCTTGTAAATATAAAATCGTGTGTATTATTTATCATGAGCCTACTTTACAAAAAATCGCAATACTATATCTTGAACTTCATCATCAAAAAGTTTTAGAAAAATATCCAGCGGTGATTGACCTGCCAAATGATTTTTTAGCTGTTCAATTTTTTTGTGTTCTCTTCGTCGGGCAAGTTCAGATACAAAAAGAAACCTCTCCGTACTTGGCTTTCTGGTTATTTGTTTTGAGCAAACTTGAGAATGTGGAAAGAAGAAGAAAGCATTTAAGTAGAAAAAAACTGAAAACAATACAGTTATGAAAACACCTGAAGAAAAACTAATGCCCATTTCTGAATTAAAAAAACTGCACGGAAACGTTTTGTTGGACTTGGACCTGGAAAAGGGAAAAGCAATGAGAAATAAGCAATTTGTACTCTAGTTTTGCACGACTCGCTGGTGAAACCTTGGAGAGTTGCTGGAGGTCAAAAAACCAACGGAAAAGATTTTTAAGTGCTTTGTTGATGTCCATTGATATTCGACACTACCGTCTTGATAGTTTAGCAAATAAAACAATTGGCCTTGCACACAAAACAAAAATATCCTACAGTACATTCTCTCGATGCCATCCCTATGTTATTACCGTCTATATTATGTCTGCAAACCGAATGAAATAAACAGAGCTACCTGTTTGTACAAGCAACGTGCAAACATAAGCTTCAAACCACAAAAACTAAAACCACTAAAACTTGTAGATAATGACAATTCATATGAACTCCTGTAACATGTAGTAAGGCTTCCGCATTGCATATGTATGGCAGGTCTCTGAAATGTCAAAATAAAATGAAGAAAAGGTTCAATTTAATGTTAAGATTGCAGCTAAAATCAATGTTACTAAACCTGTCCGAGAGTTGCAGGGAGAGGTTCAAGAAGAAATGAAAACTAAAAATAAATATAAATTTAACATTAAAAATAAAAATGCTGCTTAGAACACACTGAAAATCAGTCTTAGTAAGAATGAAGGGTTACTACATATAGACTTCTCTGAAAATTATGCTTGCAAACTAGCTGAAGAAATCCAGACTTATAATTTTGGAGCAAGTCGTGAGGAAGCAACATTGTACGCAGGAGTCACTTACGTTGGAGATACCGATAAGCTATTTAATTCTGTTTTATGTATTTCTGCTAGTCCTAGGACCTTGAACTGCTTCTCTAGTTCCAATGCCTAAGCGAAAACCAAATTGTTCTTCTCCTACATATTGTCCGCATTTTGTGTGTACTCGTTGATGCATGTTCTTAGCATTATCTACTGTACATGGCTCATCAGGCTAATCAATCGGTACTGTGAGCACTGTTTTACTTCGCTCTTTTTAGGTATCGGAATAAAAATAGGTTGGGTCCAGTCGTGTAGTACGATTCCTGTATAGTATATTCTATTTAAGAAAGATGTTAAGATGTTGAGGCTTTCATCGTCTAATAGGTTTACGCATCTCAGTATAGATGTTATCTTCACCTGAGACTCTACGTGTTTTGATAGTTTTATTGCGTGTTTCACTTCTGCTATAATAATTTTCAATGGCTAATCTTCTTGGTCTATTTCTCTTGATTCTGGTTACATTCTGATATCATCAAAAAGCTCTTGTATATAGCTTGTCAAAATCTCTTCTATCTCGTCTGGGTCTATTGTTTTTTTGTTACTATCTGTGACTAAGATATCGTGTTGATGGGTTTTATTTACAGTTATTTCTTTTATCTTCTTTTTTGTGTGTTAAAGAAATCATGCTTTCATGGCAGCTCTTCGAGTACTTGACAAGGTTTCTCCATCCAGGTCTCCTTTGCCTCTCTTATAAGCCTTGTAATCTTTTATGGATTTCTTTATATTTATTATAGTCTTTATGTTTGTACTTCCTTCTTTCGTTCATCAATAAAAGGATTTCTTCCGTCATCCATTTCTGTTTTGCTCTCTGCTCTTGGTTTTTCAATTCATTTTCTTGTACTTCATGTTTATATTTTTAATAGACTGCCAAAAGTTTTCCATTGTTTCTGTTTCCAATTATACCGTTTCCCTAAACTTACTATTCAAAACTCGTGTTATATCCTCTTTTATTTGTGGTTCCCCCAGTTTCTCAAAGTTAGGTCTTGCTTTATTTCTTTTCCGGATTTTCTTCAATTTAATCTCACGTTTTTCAGCTACGGGGTTCTGATCAGATCTTATGTCTGATCCAGGATAAGTTCTTACACCTTTAATTCCGTTTCTATATCGTTTATCAATCAGTATGTAATCTATTTGATTTTTTATGATATTTCCTTCATTGTCTCCTGGTCCTAAGTACACTTCTAAGTGTACAATCACCTTTCTGGAAGTTGGAACCAGGTGTTTGCTACCATTAAGTTTTCTTCATTACAGAACTGTACCAGATATCCCCCCTATCGTGTCGTTTGCAAATACCATGGTCTCCAACAATATATTGAACTCTTCCTTTACCTATCTTTCCGTTGAAGTCACCCATGATTATATTCACTTCATTCTTTTTGGTAAATCTTAGTAGGTAATTTTTACATCATGAATGAAAAACTCATGCAGTATGGAGTATTCTCGTGCAACTTATATTACTAGATGAACAGATAGTTTCATATTTTGGACGGCACTCGCAACAAAATGCTTCTAAAAGTAAAACCGGTGAGATTCGGTTTCAAATTATGGTATATCTGTTCAGATGAAGGGTACTTATACAAGTTATCCTCCAAATAATAAAAAATCAAGACTTGGGTTGGGAGGTGACTTTGTTTTTTATCTACTATCTATTGTAGAGAATAACCATAATCATAATATTTTCCTAGACAACTTCTTTTCTTCATATAAATTATTCGACAAGCACACACTATGGTGTTGGACCATGAAAACTGCAAAAAATTATGACGCAAAGGAAAAGAAAAAAACTACTGTACTGCTCAAAAGCTACTGTACTATTAAAACAAAAGGAAATAGTGACGTTAACGAAGAAAATAAAGTAAAAACCTTCCCAAGGATCTTGTATGGTTTCTCTATTTCTTAGAAAATCAAATGTAACTGAACTAAACGGTTCATTGTGATGCAATGAAGAAGTACATCACATGCTCAAAGAAATTCAGTGTGTCTAAAAAAACCTATGCTTGGTCTTGGAGGGATTCAACCAGTGTTGTAATGTATCTAGATACAAGTATCTAGATACAGTATCTAGATACTTTTATGGTACCTAGATACATTTCTAGATACTTTTAAAATTTTGTAGCTGTATTTGGATCTAGGTACATTTTTTGTAGTATCTGAGTATCTGTATTGTGCAGATACTATTTTCATAATTTAATGATTTTATAATACAAAAATTGTCATAAATGGTGTGTAGAATCTTAAATTTGAAATAAACCGCCGAACATAATAAAACTAATTTTTAATATGGAATTGCTTTGAAATCATGAAATCACATATGTCACCTCGTTAAACAATTGAGTCACTACATCTAGTCAGCCAGGTCAACTTGGCGTATCAGAGTTTCGCTATCGACGCCATATTGAGATAAAAGAAGTGTAAAATATAGTAATTCGTAAATTAAAATCGCATCTTACGTATTTGGCATATTACAATTTGGGGCTGTCAGAATGAAAACTATGTAGAAAAGCCTAGATGTAGAAACTCTATAAACAATGGATATTGTTACAGAATTACGATATTACCGATTGTGTGAGGAAGAAGCATTCTTGTCCGTCCAGGGCAGTGTTACCAACTGTACCATAATTATGGTACTTGTACCATAATTTACTGATTGTACCAATCAACAACAATTAGATAAAAGTGTACCATAATTTCAGATATGAAGAGAATTCATTCTTTATTACATGTAATAGTTGTAGTAATGTTATTATATTTAACATTTACGTAACAAGTCTGTAATGGTTATTTTACTGGACTTGTAGATAAGTACTAGGTACGACAAGCCACTGGTGAGTCTTCGAGTACAGTAAAGGCACTACGGATTTTGTTACACACTCCTATTTTTTCTGTCAACAGTCAATTTGAGAACTTTCAAAGTAAGAACTATCTTAATGTAGTGCGTTTGAAAATATGTTGAAGAGCAAATAATTATAATATATTCCGTTACACCAAGGATAACTAAAAGCAACCAGATTTAGCGATTTTTGGGTGTAATAGTACTACGAACTAATAGCAAATTGTTATAGTGTGAATCATACCAACGCATACTTTGAAGCTAGGTTATCAGAAATAATATCTAGGCTATGATGGTTTCTGTTAAAGTGGTAAAACATTTTCTAGGTTTTCAAACAATGAAGACTATTGGAGTTTATTCAAGTTATTAATATTCTGCACAACACCAAAACTGAAGATAGAAAATCTACACAAATGTTATGTTTGGAATGCTTTAATGAAGTGGAAAGGTTTGAATGCATGCTGTACTTATCTTTAGATACTGGTTTCTTCTTAACAATTTTTAATATCAATAAATTTAAAAAAAAATTGCTGTCCTAGACTAGCCCTGGAATTGATACTTAGGTAAATGACTATTTTCGGTACGAAAAATTGACTAGGAAGTTCTTATATTCTGGGTGAAAAACAAGTATCTACAAATGTATCTAGATACATTATGTTAAGCTATGTATTTGGATCTAGATACTTCACTGTAAAAGTACCTGTCTCTGTATCTAGATACCTTTTTCTGATAGTATCTGTATCTGTATCTAGATACACAAAATAATGTATCTGTTACAACACTGGATTCATCTACTAAAAGTGGTACTCTCATGCATTGGGCTGTACCTCAGACAGTGGAGCTTTGAAAATCCTTGTTGAGACAGTATAATTGGAATGCTGTTTTCGATTTTGAAACGCTTACGGTGTTATACCAGTGTACGAAGATCAACGCTTGTTGGACAAAGTTAAATTGCTATAAAACTACATATAGCGACATAAAAAAATATTTTAAAAAACTCATAGAAAATGACAGGCAGAAAAAAACTGGGGCCTGTGTGCATGCGTATAAGAGAGTGTTTGCCACTTTCCTTCTTCTTGATAGAAAAAATTATGCACGATGGTACATTTTATACTACAATGATTGCTTGAAGCTGGACGAAGGTCCTATAATTTATAATACCATGTCACTCTTTTAAACAAAAAATAATAATCTTAATTCAATCCTAGTAACGCATTTAAAACAATAATTATTGTTTATCTACAAGCCCCTTTGCAATTATCTCCGCCAATCACTGCGTTTTCTCCTGTTGAAATTCGCAAAGAAATCAAACGCCTACGCAACAATAAGACACCAGGGTATGACTTGATAACAGCAGAAGTGTTAAAGGAATTGCCTAGAAAAGGCATAACACTACTTACTGTAATATTCAACTCAGTCCTAAGGTTAACGTACTGGCCTAAACAATTAAAATTTGCACAAGTTATCCTTATCCCTAAACCAGGAAAACCACCTTCCGAAGTGACCTCGTATCGACCCATCAGTCTCCTACCTGTAATATCGAAACTCCTAGAAAAACTGCTGTATAAAAGAATAAAGGAAAATGACCTACTAAATAACTGGTTACCTTATCATCAATTTGGGTTTAGAGAACTACATTCCACCATTCAACAGTGCCACCGCATAGTAAACCTAATAAGAACTGCTTTTGATGAAAAAAAGTATTGCACCGTAGTGTCTCTCGATGTTAGCCAGGCCTTTGACAAGGTCTGGCATAAAGGTCTTCTTCATAAGATCAAAACAAACTTCCAACATCAATACTATCAACTATTTCAAACATATTTGTCGGACCGTTACTTTCAAACTAAGTATAAAGAAGACACCTCCCAAATCTATCTGATAAGGTCAGGGGTGCCACAAGGAAGCATACTCGGGCCCATGTTATACCTCCTTTATACATCAGACTTCCCTAGCACCCAAGAAACTCACACGTGTACTTTTGCAGATGACACTGCAATACTCTCTATTGATGAAAATCCAATAAGTGCAAGCCAGTATCTGCAAAATCATCTAAATCTAATTGAAGTATGGCTACAAAAATGGAGAATCAAAGTAAATGAACAGAAATCTACTCATGTAACATTTACATTAAAACGCTCATCATGTCCTACAGTAACACTCAACAATACACAAATTCCTCAAGCATCTGAAATGAAGTATCTGGGTCTACATATAGATTCTAAACTGACCTGGAAATGTCATATCAAGAAAAAACGCAAAGAAATGGACTTGAAGACAAACAAGATGCAATGGCTTATAGGAAGAAATTCAATACTGTCTCTAGAGAACAAACTTTTACTTTACAAAGCAATCATTAAGCCTATTTGGACATATGGCATAGAATTATGGGGATGTTCGTGCAAATCTAATATTGATATTATACAGAGGTTTCAGTCCAAAGTTTTAAGGACAATTACTGACGCGCCGTGGTATGTCTCAAACCGTACAATACACAACGACCTCAAAATTCCATTTGTCACTGAAGTCATCGCTGAAAGAGCAATAAAGCATAAAGATAGACTAGTTGCCCACCCAAATGAACTATTAGATTCACTCACCAGGGAGCCACACCACCGACGTCTTAAGCGTAAATGGCCACAGGACTTGGCAAACTAGTGTTAGTGTTCGTGTATGTCTTGCGGTACTTGTGAACAAGAGTGCATTGCAGGTGTTGTAAATAGTGTAAATAGTGTCAGCAACTTCTAATATAAAGTGAAGTATCTGCGGTGGCATCATTGGAGGCTTCCGTAACAAGACATTTATAATAGACATAAAATTAGCTTATAGAACTATTTATATATGTTCTGATTGCTAATGAAACTGAAATAAAAAAAAAAAAAAAAGTTTTCTATTTTGAAACGCTTACGGTGTTATACCAGTGTACGAAGATCAACGCTTGTTGGACAAAGTTAAATTGCTATAAAACTACATATAGCAACATAAAAAAATATTTTAAGAAACTCATAGAAAATGACAGGCAGAAGAAAACTGGGGCCTGGGTGCATGCAGTATAAGAGAGTGTTTGCCACTTTCCTTCTTCTTTGATAGAAAAAATTATGCACGATAGTACATTTTATACTACAATGATTGCTTGAAGCTGGACGAAGGTCCTATAATTTATAATACCATGTCACTCTTTTAAACAAAAAATAATAATCTTAATTCAATCCTAATAACGCATTTAAAACAATAATTATTCAAGGCTTTTTAACCAAAATTTGTTTTGGTGGTTTCAAGTGTAAACATTTGCATTTAATTTTACATTTTTTATAATAAACGGGGTTTACACGCGTCAATCAACTTTAAACACCAATTTATAACTGATGTAACCTACAACACTGTATTTTTATTTATTTTATTTATTAAAGTATTTTCAAGCCGTTAATGCCTTTAGTTTTCAAGAAAAAGAATTTCCAGATTCAAGAATATTAATTAAGATTTTAATTTGCATGGGCAACTAAAATCTGCAGTAACATGATATTTGATACGATGTTTGATGACGCGACGTCAAATTGTTCATCATACAATTCTGAGAACCTAAAGTGTTTACTTTAAAGATATTTAATTCTTAAATGCTCCGAATGAGTGCTGTATAAATGAATTGTTTTTTACATTTACTTATATGTACAGCTGTAACCTTTATCAAATTCATAATTGCAAAAGAGAACCTCTATTCCTTGGAAAATCCCTGTAAAACGAGTGTTAAAAGGAACACGATTAAAAATTTGTAAACACAGCTGACCGAAAATTGAGCCGAAAAAAGTTATAGACAAGAATACACAGGTTGGGTCTATTAGCTGACTAAATGCCCTTACTGTACTCAAAGCACATTACTCAAAGTATAGTACATTACAATATGAAATGCAACAAACTTCTTTTAATATTTTTCCACGTTTAGAAATTTGACGTCGTTACAATTCCGTCGTTTATAATCTCACTACCCTACTGAGATCAAAAATAAATTTAAATGTTTGAAAAAAAACATAGTAGACCTTATTTAATTGTAAAAGTCGTTACATAAATTTATTCTGGATTACTTGAAACCCTCCCGAAACAAATTTTGGTTAAAAAGTCTTATAAATTGCAAGGATTGAATTAAAATTGTTTTTTTTTGTTTAAAAGAGTGACTTTTAAAAGAGTGTAAATTATAAATTTTAAGTTCTTTTTCCAGCTTCAAGCAATCATTGTAGTATATAAAATATACCATCGTGCATAATTTGAAAAATATTCAAGTTCATAGTAAGAAATACGTAAAATGACTGTAAGCAGTCTGTTAAAATGCGTTATAGCATACACAAAATTACGTCACTTTATAGACTTCCACACCTGCAATCAGTAAATAAACATAGTCGGGAATTTTGGGAAATTTAATCCATGCTTACAAGGAAATATTGTCTTGCTAACAAACAACATTAAAATTTTTATAAGGACGTCTTTTATACTATAATATTGAATTATTCCTGATTATCTTATATCCATTTTTTTCTCGAGTCCTCTGACTTTAATAAAGCTTAACATTACTAAAATATTATATTTCTAAATGCTATAGCTACTTTTGTTTTTATCAGACAATAGGTAATAAAAGGTACCCATTTTTAGGGACAATTTTATTAAAAACAAATTAGTTTTTATCTCAGAAAGTACA
Source organism: Agrypnus murinus (assembly GCA_929113105.1). NCBI lineage: Eukaryota > Metazoa > Arthropoda > Insecta > Coleoptera > Elateridae > Agrypnus > Agrypnus murinus. Next base: position 93,044,808 of record OV816027.1, read on the forward strand.
TGCCATATATCTATGAAATTTTTGTAGGGGTTATAGAAAGAAACCTTGGGTTCTAATTTTCAGACCAAAAAGCAATTCATTTAAGATTTATATAAAAAATAGGGAATTATGTTTTCTTGTTTATTAATTTTTTGATTTCGTTTTGGTTAAACGAACACTTTTCATGTAGGCATTATTTTTCTCAAAGAAATGTTCCTAATTTTAACAATTACAGTGCAAACCGCTTGTCACTAAATTAATTTTCCTGCGATTCAGAGGAAGATATTGAAGACTATACAGGGTGTCCTGTTTAACAGTCTACACTGAATCATTCCAACAAGCTTGTGACTGTAGCAGTGGAATTAAAAGAACTTTGTATACTTTGACCTCTAGTTTACGAAATCAGAACACATCTTAGAACTTGTGTTGATGCTGGATATCATCATCAGGATTTTTTTAAATGGAACGATTAGATTTGAAGTATGGAAATCGATAGCAAGTGGGATTCTGAATAAAAAAGTATTAAGGTACTACAGGTTTAAAGTGAACGATAATGAAATAATAAAGTGAATGGATTATAATACTGTTTTCGTAAACAAGGAGCCGAAATCTACGTAGTTCTTTTAATTCCATTACTATAACCAAAAGCTCGTCCGAACGATTGAGTGTAGAACTAGAGGTCGAAATATACAAAGCTCTTTTAATTCCATTGCTATAGCCAAAAGCTTGTCCGAATGATTGAGTGTAGGCTGTTAAATAGGCCAGAACCCGTTAAGTGGCTAAGTTGTCACCGCTTTCGCCCGCTTAAACGGTAAAGGTGATGTTGTTATCTTGATCTGGCTTAACTAGCTCACTAGATGTCGGAGAGGGGAAGTGGGTGAAAATAAAAGGAATTAAAATCAACCACCTACCTATACAATCAAAATAAATGCTCGGGGCGCCACTTGGTTTAACCCTAGTTTAAGAGTAAATACCAGACTCAATTTCAAAATGCTTTCTTACCACCAAGAACTCCAAAAGCACCCACCTAATACCTAAAATTAGTTCGGACAAGAACAAAGGTTTCATACAATAATAGATATAAGAGTACCCAAAAACACAATGAGATTTATTATATCAATAAGTTTAAAAATAAAGCAAACAATTTACCACATAAAAATAGTAAGAGAAATGATCAAGTTCATGTCATATAGATAAATTAATAAACTGAATATGTAATAACATACATTGAACAATTAAATAATCAATATTAATATTTATAAATTTAAACACCAAAAGAAATAATATAATTACCCAACTTAATTTGAGGCAAAAAGGTAAAATATAGTTGATAGAATTTTTAGATACGAGAAGTACCTTATTTATACAAATGTTACTTCCATTCAATCAAGCATACACCAAACACAACATTTGAATCAAATAAGTTATAAATTAGATAAGTAAACAAAAATTACATTACCCGGTTACCAATAAATAATAATTATAACCCTCAAAAGAAGTTATCGGTTTCCTGTGAATTGTCTGTTATTACAAAAATTGATTGACAAGATTGAACTTCTTGATTTCCATATCCATAAGGTCTCCAAGGTTACTTCAAGATCTCTACCAAGTGATCTCCATCTGTACTAAATTCACCAAAGACCCATACAAAAGAAAATAAAACAGCTCCAACTTCTTCACTTATCAAAATGTAATTTCCATCCAAATATTACATTTAATCTTCTTAAATAAAAAGACGACGATTGTATTGTCAATACCAATGATACGATGAACAACAATTAAATATTTAACAAATTAAGAGAGGTAATAACCACGATGACGATAACGACGATGATAACGACGATGATAACGACGACGATGATAACGACGACGATAACGACGATGATAACGTCGATGATAACGACGATGATAACGACGATGATAACGACGATCCCTACGAAGAACAAAAGAATTAGTCGTAGAATTCACAAGGTTATACAAAAGATAAAATAATCAAGCAAAATATGCGTACCTATAGATAACAAACGGGATCAAGGTAATAAATCCACGACGTATGCACAAAAATCAAATCCTCGAAAGATGAAAATTAACCAAAACTAATTACCAAATAGTTAATCTTCTTATTAACTGAAGAACTTTAATCCATCTAAGATGCGGCTATAACAATAATCGAACCAATTCCAATCAATTCAATAAGCCAAAATCCTTCAGCAATATGTGCGATACGAAGCAAACTTAAATCGGAAAGAAGGAACAATTTCCTTGCGATTGACAAATGACAACCCTCAACAGACGCTAATACGCATGACCATCTAATCTCAACTACAATACGGTTCATCGGATCTCAACGCTATACCGCAAATAAAGGTTCATGGGATATGAAAATCTTAGATCGAAAATATACCGTAACAACTCCCCCTCTACTAAAAGGAAAACATCCAAAAGAGATGTTTACAAAACTAATCGAATCTTAAAATATAGCAAAAAAAGAGTAAAAACCACAACCAACCCACAACAACCAATTTCCTAAATGAAAAGACATCTAACAAATCTGTCAAGATTGTCAGGAGAGTGTTGTTTAGGTAACAGCAATTGAAGAGTACATTCAATACTGGCCACGGTCGCAGCAGATGGTGAAGCACGCGTCGCCCGTTGTAGCCTAAGGCCCAAAACACAACCAGTAGCAACGTACTTTCAAAGACTGTAGCCAAACCAACCCTGATCACCAACAACCCTAAACAAGTTGACCCACCCCAAGGAAAACCCCACCTAAAACTAGTAAAATCCAACCCCCCCACTAATCAACGGCTCCCAACCCACAAACCCTAACACAAACGACAATACAAGCTATACCATAGGTAGCTCCCTTGCAGCACAAGGTCACGCCAATCGACTATAGCCACATTACGATTCAGATGTTAAAAAGAAGCACGATAGAGAGGATGAGTAGCACAGCCACCCTTGCTTTGAGAGGAATGCCCGAGAGCAAACCCCCCTCGGCAAGAAGCATGAACCACCCCCCAAACTAACGGCCAGATGTCAATCTAATACAAGAGCATTAGACCAACGAAATGAAAAAGAAGAATATAGGAAAGTAGATAGAATAGCGGAAAAGTAGTAGGCGAAAATAGACATTCACATACAATTGCACAACAAGACACAAAAGAATACGAACACAGATAGGAAGAGTACAGGACAGAGAAGGAACACAAGATCTAGATGGAAAGATCGGAAATATGTCCGGAAGGAGAAAAGTGGACATACCCCACAAACAAGAGTCGCCAACCAGACGCCCAAACCAACCACCCTAAACGCCTAATTATTAACTTCTTTTAAGTCTTTAACATGCCAAATTCCAGCAGTAGTACCATTATCATTTTCCAACTCATAAACACAATAACCCACTCTACGCTTAATCTTATAGGGTCCAACATACTTAAACGCTAACTTTGCGGCAAAATTTTTACTGGCATCAGATAACACATAATTCTTCCTCCAAACATACTGCCCAACACTATAGACCTGAGGTCTTCTACGCAAATCATACCGAGCTTTACTATTTTCATACGCCTTTTCTAAGCGATTCCTAACATCTTTAAATATTCCTGACATAGCATGTGACCTAAGGACTAAATTATCCCTACCTGAAAAAGAAAAACCGTCACTTAAATCAACATTCCCAAAGAAATTCCCGTCTAAAATCATTTCGCGACCGAAATTCACAAAATATGGTGTGTGACCTGTTACTTCATGTTTAGCCGTTCTAATGGCGCACAACACCTTTGACAAGTTAGCATCCCACTTACGATGGTTATCATGAGCATAAGAGGTAAGCATAGTTTTTAAAACTCTATTCATTCTTTCAGTTGGATTGCTCTGCGCATGATAATACGGATTATAAATAATCTTGCTACCATAAGAATTCGCTAATTCTTTGAACTTTTTCCCCCTATACTGAACTCCGTTATCTACTAAAATAAATTGTGGAGCACCATACACCAGGAAAACTCGCTCCTCAATCAATTTCACTACTGCATCAGCGGTTGCAGCTCGAAGAGGAAAGCCCAAACTAAATTTAGAAAAGCAATCTGCTACAACTAGAATATATTTATGCCCATTAGTTGACCTAGGTAATGGCCCAACTATATCTGTGCAAATGGCTTGCCAAGGTCTAGAAAGTTCGGGTCGTTTACCCATAAGACCAGGAGGCTTTCTCTGCAAAGGTTTCGTTTGACTACAAACGCTACAACGCGAAACATAACGAGCAATATCGTATTTCATCTTCGGCCAATAGTAACGTTGACTAATTCTATTATATGTCTTAAATACACCTAAGTGACCAGAAGTAGGAATGTCATGACCTTCATAAAGAATTTGATTTCTATCATCTTTAGGAACTACTAAACGCCAGCTGTCTATTTTATCTGCTAAAATATCAAATTTAGACTTTACTATTTTGTACAACTTGTTATCCTCTACCCTAAACTGCGGATAAGCCAACGGATTTCGAAGAACATTTCTTCTTAACCTACAATACCAAGTATCTTTAGTCGCTACTCTATTTATATTCAATGAATTTACAGATTCTGGCCTATACGGAGGCGAACCAGAATAGTTAATGTTATCTAAAACAGGGACTGATCTAGACAATAAATCAGGAGTACAATGTTCTTTTCCCTTTCGATGTATGACCTCAAAGTCGTATTGCTGCAAACGGACAGCCCATCGTCCTAATCTACCCATAGGATCTTTTAGGTTGTTAAGCCAGACTAAACTATAATGGTCAGTGATAACCGTAAACTTCGTCCCTTCTAAATAGCATCTTAATTTCTCTATTGCATATATAACCGACAAACACTCTCGTTCAGTAACGCTGTACTTACGCTCTGCCTTAGTTAAAGAGCGGCTAAGATAACAAATTACTCTCTCGCCATCAGAAAACATTTGGGAAAGGACACAACCGATTCCGAAATTACTAGCGTCAGTTTGAAGTATAAATGGTAAACTAAAATCTGGACAAGTGAGACAAGGTGCTGAAACTAGACAATTTTTAATAATATCCAAAGAACGCCCGCATTCACTCGACCAAACAAATTTTGTATTTTTCCTTAGAAGCCGAGTCATAGGCGAAATTATTGTCGAAAACTGAGGGATGAAACGTTTGTACCACGCTGCGGTGCCAATAACACTTCTAACTTCTTTAACATTCTTAGGTGAGGGAACTTCAAGTATGGCCTTAACTTTATCTGGGTCCACATGTAACCCATTTTTATCTACAACGTACCCTAAGTACTTTAAAGATGGTCTACCAAACAAACACTTCTCTCTATTCAACGTCAAACCTGCACTAATTAAACGGTCAAATACGTTCCGCAATAAATTGACATGTTCTTCAAAAGTAGTAGAAACTAAAATTATATCGTCAAGATATACAAAAACATTTGGCTCTAATTCAGGACCTAATACTTTATCTATTAGCCTTTGAAACGTAGCCGGGCTATTCGATAAACCAAATGGCAATCTACGGAATTGAAATAATCCACGACCTGGTATAGTAAATGCTGTGTACTGCTTACTTTCGGATTCCAACTCAATTTGCCAAAATGCTGAATAAATATCTAAACTTGACATAAATTTGGCCCCTCTCAAACGGTCTAAGATGGAACTAATATACGGGATCGGATAAGCATCTTTCTCAGTTACTGCATTAACCTTCCGAAAATCTACTACAAATCTATAACTTCCATCTTTCTTGGGAACTAAGAGTATTGGCGAAGACCAAGGCGAATTTGATTTTTCTATCACCCCTAAATTCAACATTTTCTCCAATTCCGAATCTATGTGTTTTTGTACGACCGGACTAACTGGATAATATCTTTGTTTAATGGGTGCACCATGACATACTATACGATGTTGAGTGACATTGGTACAACCTAACTCAGTACCCATTTCCCTAAATTTCTCGTTCAATAGATTGTCTAAAACTAGCTTACTGTCTTGATCAAGCTCGTCAACCGAAACAATGGAATTTATAATAGGTTTAATTAATGGTTCTTTAGAAAATTCCCATTCTCCCTTACGCAAATTTGGAATTATTCCCATTTCAAGCCAAAAGTCAATCCCTAAAATCACCGAGTGTCTTAACTCCGGAACTACAATGGCACGGAAAGTTTTTATTTTCCCCTGAAGTTGTATAGGGATAGTACAAGTTCCTATGCTCTTAACACTGCCTGAATTCGCTAAACTACACATAGCAGGATTATGCTCTAACGATACTCCAATATTTTTCAGAACATCCCAACAATTACTTCCTATAAATGTACGATTAGCCCCAGAATCCAGAAGACCATAAAACTTAATGCCTAATATCGAAATTTCTATATAAGGACATTCACCATCTTCAGCTTGCGTCAGAATATAATTTAACATAGATAACTTTTTGGTCGCTACACTATCAAACTTTTCAGGATTGGACTCACGACCTAACGTCCGCTCCCTCGACCGTTTCCCGAACTAGAGTTCATCGTTCCTCGAGTTTTATTACAATTCGTACAATTCCTGGTAGTAAATCCTAATAGACCACACTTATAGCATTTTAACACATGTTCCTTTCTGCAATTTTTTGCTATATGATTATTTTGACCACAATTCCAACAAGTTAAATCCCTTACATTAGAATTTTCCCCATGATTTGCAACCATATTTCTACATAAATTAGCCCTATAACTATTCCTGCTATCCTTACTAGTATTACTGGGTTGATAAGACAAATGAGGTTCAACGGGAGTTTCGTGTCTACTACAAGATGGAGGTATATAAGTTTCCATAGTGGCTTTCGTAACTTCCAGACGGCGACATAACTCAACTAAATGCGCTACCGAATTTATATCTGTCAAACAAAGAGCCGATTGAAAATAAGGTACTATATTTCTACGCAATATTTCTAACTTCTCTGATTCTGACATGGGAGGTTTAAGATATGCGAAAAGATCTTCCATTACTGCAATGTACAAACTAATTGACTCATCACCCCCTTGTGTCCTATTCTCTATTTCTGCTATCAATTTCCTACGATAATCAAACGGTTGAAAATCACGTCTTAAATTTTCGCAAAGTTCTGCCCAAGTAGAAACCTTTCGTCGTATACTTCTAAACCACAAAGCAGCTTTACCTTCGAATAGCTCTATAGCACTAGCAAATAATTCTAAATGAGTAACATTTCGTGCAGCAGCTAAATCTTCAACCTTATCTATGAATGCATTAACACTCTCAAATCTTTCCCCTGAATATTTAACATTCCACTTTACGACAGCAATAGATTTGGCAAAATAAGGAGTCGACGACTGAGGAATGGAACTAGCTATATGAGTTTCAATTACTGGATCTTCCAAAATTGTGTCACCTATCATAGACGCGTCCAAAATACTTAAGTCACCAACAGCAACAGGAGTTGTAGGATCAGGTTGTTGTTGCGCACATTTATCTTCCGCCACGTTCTGCAAATCAGCCATCAAACTAACTACCTTACTAAACTGCACTTCACGACTAGCAACTTCTTGCGTTTTAGAAGGATCAGGGTTAAATGACGAAACCAACCCAAACACATGTCTAACTTTAGCCCTTAATTTATTGAAAGCTCCTACTGTACCGGTATAATCCTTCAACAAGGCCTCACAAGCTTTTATACATTTACTACAATACTCTAATGTTTCAGTGTCAGTTCCTAACGGTTTAGGTGTAAACTGATCTCTCTTTTTGATATGAAGGAGATTCCTCAAACTATACCTTAACTTATCTACTTCTTCTGTTGTAACTACACCCCTAATTTTTAATTCTGCTAACAATTCGTTTCTGTTTAAGTAATTAACATCCGTACTAGTGATATACATTTTGGAAAATAATCTACACTAAAATAATACCCAATAATAATCTAACCTTGTCCAAACTATGTGAAAGACCGCCAAGAAAAAGAGGACAAAATGTCGATGAGGCTGAACCTAGAGTACTAATTTGTTAAAATTCAAAACTATTTTTTTTAAAACAAGGCTCCACGCATGGGCACCAATTTGTCACCGCTTTCGCCCGCTTAAACGGTAAAGGTGATGTTGTTATCTTGATCTGGCTTAACTAGCTCACTAGATGTCGGAGAGGGGAAGTGGGTGAAAATAAAAGGAATTAAAATCAACCACCTACCTATACAATCAAAATAAATGCTCGGGGCGCCACTTGGTTTAACCCTAGTTTAAGAGTAAATACCAGACTCAATTTCAAAATGCTTTCTTACCACCAAGAACTCCAAAAGCACCCACCTAATACCTAAAATTAGTTCGGACAAGAACAAAGGTTTCATACAATAATAGATATAAGAGTACCCAAAAACACAATGAGATTTATTATATCAATAAGTTTAAAAATAAAGCAAACAATTTACCACATAAAAATAGTAAGAGAAATGATCAAGTTCATGTCATATAGATAAATTAATAAACTGAATATGTAATAACATACATTGAACAATTAAATAATCAATATTAATATTTATAAATTTAAACACCAAAAGAAATAATATAATTACCCAACTTAATTTGAGGCAAAAAGGTAAAATATAGTTGATAGAATTTTTAGATACGAGAAGTACCTTATTTATACAAATGTTACTTCCATTCAATCAAGCATACACCAAACACAACATTTGAATCAAATAAGTTATAAATTAGATAAGTAAACAAAAATTACATTACCCGGTTACCAATAAATAATAATTATAACCCTCAAAAGAAGTTATCGGTTTCCTGTGAATTGTCTGTTATTACAAAAATTGATTGACAAGATTGAACTTCTTGATTTCCATATCCATAAGGTCTCCAAGGTTACTTCAAGATCTCTACCAAGTGATCTCCATCTGTACTAAATTCACCAAAGACCCATACAAAAGAAAATAAAACAGCTCCAACTTCTTCACTTATCAAAATGTAATTTCCATCCAAATATTACATTTAATCTTCTTAAATAAAAAGACGACGATTGTATTGTCAATACCAATGATACGATGAACAACAATTAAATATTTAACAAATTAAGAGAGGTAATAACCACGATGACGATAACGACGATGATAACGACGATGATAACGACGACGATGATAACGACGACGATAACGACGATGATAACGTCGATGATAACGACGATGATAACGACGATGATAACGACGATCCCTACGAAGAACAAAAGAAATAGTCGTAGAATTCACAAGGTTATACAAAAGATAAAATAATCAAGCAAAATATGCGTACCTATAGATAACAAACGGGATCAAGGTAATAAATCCACGACGTATGCACAAAAATCAAATCCTCGAAAGATGAAAATTAACCAAAACTAATTACCAAATAGTTAATCTTCTTATTAACTGAAGAACTTTAATCCATCTAAGATGCGGCTATAACAATAATCGAACCAATTCCAATCAATTCAATAAGCCAAAATCCTTCAGCAATATGTGCGATACGAAGCAAACTTAAATCGGAAAGAAGGAACAATTTCCTTGCGATTGACAAATGACAACCCTCAACAGACGCTAATACGCATGACCATCTAATCTCAACTACAATACGGTTCATCGGATCTCAACGCTATACCGCAAATAAAGGTTCATGGGATATGAAAATCTTAGATCGAAAATATACCGTAACAAAGTGTTTACTATTTTTTCCACATTTAAACATTTGAAGTGGTGACTCGTACACCTTTGAAATCTGAATTTTGCAAAATCTAAAAAGTATCTTCTACATTATTAACCATAAAATATGTGACTTCTTATGTTTGTTCATGATAACCATGAAAATGAAGCGCAACAAAAATCGTTGCTATTTTTTCACATTTAGAAATTCTAAGGGTTCGCTGCTACCCCCTTATATCCTGAATTTCGCAAAATCGGTGAAGCATGTGCGTTTTTATGTTCTTTCACGCAACCCATTCAACAATGAAACGCAAATAAACTGCTTTACTATTTTCTCCACATTTGCAAATTCTAAGGGATGGCTGGCTACCCCTTAGACCCTTAATGTCGCAAAATCCGTAAAGTATGTAACTTTTTATGTTCTTTCACGTCACCCATTCAAATATGAACCGCAACAAAGATTATTTACTATTTTTCCCGTATTTCAAAATTCTAAGGGTTGGTTGCTACCCCCTTAGACCCTGCACTTCGCAAAATCTATGAAATAGGTGACTTTTTATGTTCTTTCACGGCACCCGTTCGAAAATGAAACGCAACAAAGATTGTTTACTATTTTTCCCGTGTTTAGAAATTCTAAGAGGTGGCTGCTACCCAAAACAGAACAAAATCTTGAAAATATAAATATGGGTTTTTTAACGTTTTTTTAATTTTTCGCTAGACGAGAATCCGAAACTCTGTAAATATACCAAATTTCAAGTTTGTATGTACTCTAGAAATTCGGAAGTTATAAAGATTATTTAATTTCATTACTTAAATACATAAAGTGAAGTCCCGTTTTACAACCACTAAAGGGGCAGCGGAGGGTTAAATAATAACATTTTTTTATATTTTTCTTTACGATTACTCTAAACCCTATAACTAAACCAAATTTCAAGTTCGTACGTCATCTAGAAGTTTTACAACCCCTAAACGGGGTGCGGAGGGTTAACATAATGACAATTTTTTATATTTTTCTATACGAAAACTCTAAACCCTATAACTAAACCAAATTCCAAGTTTGTATGTCATCTAGAAATTTTACAACCCCTAAAGGGGGTGCGGGGGTTGACTTAATAATTTTTTAATTTTTCTTTACGAGAGTCCTAAATCTTATCACTATACCAATTTCAAGTTTGTATGTCATCTAGAATTTCTACAACCCCAAATGAAGTGCGGGGGTTGACCTAATAAAAAGTTTTTATATTTTTCTTTACGAGAGTCGCAAACCCTATAACTATACCAAATTTCAAGTTTTTATTTCATCTAGAATTTTACAACCCCCAAATAAAGTGTGGGGGTTGACTTAATAAAAAAAATATATTTTTCTTTACGAGAGTCTTAAACCCTATCACTATACCAAATCTCAAGTTTGTATGTCATCTAGAAGTTTTACAACCCCCAAATGGAATACGGGGGTTGATTTAATAATTTTTTTAAATTTTTCTTTAGGAGAGTCCTAAATTCTATCGCTATACCAAATCTCAAGTTTGTATATCATCTAGCAGTTTTACAAGCATAAAAGGGGATGCGGGGTTGACATAATAACATTTTTTTAAATTTTTATTTACGAGAATCCTAAACCCTATAACTAAACCAAATTTCAAGTTTTTATGTCATCTAGAATTTTACAACCCCCAAATAAAGTGCTGGGGTTGACTTAATAAACATTTTTTATATTTTTCTTTACGAGAGTCTTAAATAAATAAATATATATATATATATATATATATATATATATATATATATATATATATATATATATAAATGTTGATATAATATGGAAAAATTATTTATCTCGGACCAGGAATCGAACCTGGGATCTTCTGCTATCCGGGCAGATGCTCTACCGCTGAGCTATCCAAGAACTGATTGCTGGGGAAATAACAATTTTTCCATATAAGTTGTTTTATGCATAAACACATGAAATGAATTAATGTGTAAATACAAGAAGAGAACTAATTATATTTTGTTGTAGAAAAGTAGGAAGACGCTATTTTGCGACGTTTAACCTACAATCACAACGAATTAGATTTATAACTTTAAATGAATGCCATATAAGCAGAGTAATAATAGTAATTGATTTGTTTACATACGCTATTACAAATCAATTACTATATATATATATATATATATATATATATATATATATATATATATATATATATATATCAATGATTAGAAGTAATAATGCGCGTAGAGATATACAAGAAAGTGTTATAATAATGGGATATCGCGCAACAGAGAAGAAAGAAATCATAAGTTGCAGCCGTCTACACGTGTTTCACACTTATTAGTGATCATCAGGACGGCATAGCAGATGGAATAAATATAAAAGCAACTAACTCAGAAAGATGTAACAACACAAGGTTTCACTGATAGCATATATATATATATATATATATATATATATATATATATATATATATATATATATATATATATATATATATATATATATATATATATATATATATATATATATATATATATATATATATATATATATATATATATATCATCACTTGTTTACTTGTTCTAGTTATGTATCTCGCAAATATACACAGATTTCTTTGAATTTAAAAAAGTTTTATTTGCTGTGTATAATAATACCAAGTGAGGCTACACTATACTACTGACGACGTGAGGACCATATTATTAGATACGATTTAATCGGCAAAGTGAGCCCCAATATCAAATTATACACAGGTTTTAAGTATAACATGAGGACCGGCGCTGTTGCCATCATTTGCTTTCAATATCATCAGCAAAAATGCATGCTATTCTATTATTGGAATTTGTTAGTTGGTCAGTCGTCAGTTTAAAACTAATTTGGTGTGGCGGAGACGAGTATGCTTCAGTAGCCATTTTAATAAACCCGTTTTTGAAAATATCTCGAGAAGGGTTGGTTCTACGAAAAAAATATAATAGACTTTTTTGTAGGAAAATAAATTATCTATCTTTTTTATTAAAACAATTTTTTAATTGCTTGCAAATTAATGTTTTAAGAGTTATTACACAGCAAAGTTTTCACTTTTTAGTTTTGCTAAATAATTCGCAAACGGCTAACATCTCACTGAAACAGGAAAACATTACAGTGTAATAACTTTTAAAATATTAATTTAACAAAAAAATTGTTTAAATAAAATAGATAGATAATTAATTTTTCTATAAAAAATGTCTGTTCTGTTTTCTTCGTAAGACTATTTCTCCAGACTATTTGGACTATTTACTGGCTCCCTAACTTAACTATTTCCTGTTGGCTGTTCCATTGCCTTATAGAATGTTTAAACGAATGCTTGACCGCTTAGATCAATTAAATTTAGACGAAAAATTAGATTTAACTATCAAGATTCTTGTGTTTCTCATCATTTTAATGGTAATTGTGCTAGTAATATTAACAGCCTGCTATTACTGGCGCAGATTAGTGAATTGATAGCTAAGTACCACATACTTTACTTTAAAATCTAAATGTATTACTCCTAGTAATTAATTATTATTAACAGTTAGATTAGTTTCACTAATAATTATAGAGGTAAATCTGTATAATGTGTTAATTATTCTGAAAATGCTAGTAAAATCAGTAAATATTGTCGCCTAATTTAAAATGCTGAGTTTGTTCCATCTCGTTTTTAATTAAATTTAAAAATTTGTCTGTAATTTCCTTACGGTACGTGTTAAAAAGAATATATGTATTTATCTTCCTACCTAAACCGATCTTGGCTTGTAGCAAAGAAAAGTGGTTATTCTATATTTAGGGTATTTATTAGGCCAAAAAGAATGCATATAAAATCCATATTTAAGTGTAAAAAGATATAAGAAGGGGGATTTTTATCGCTCTTGGTATTTTTAATATTTAACTCTAGTTATTTTTTAAATGCTTTTTAAATGCACATACAGTTCATTAGAACTGTATGTGAATCTGCAATTTAAATTTAACCAACCAATAATTATTGTGAATGACTTTTCAGCATTAACTGTGCCGTCTATGAACTCAAATCTTACTAATCCTCCAGCTGACATAGAGCTCTAAATCATTACGCCTTGAGGAAACTTAACATTAGGTTTCAAGCAGTATTTATGGAATGCTTCGTGTTTAGCTCTGATTACTCTTTTGCGAGAGTAAAACTAGAACTGCTTAATGTTAAGTTTCCTCAAGACATAATGATTTGAGGCTGTATGTTAGCTAGAGGATTAAGAAGATTTTAGTTCATAAACAGCATAGTTAATGCTGACAAGTATCTGCAAAACGACGAGTAGCATGGGCTAAAACTAAGTTGTCCTGGACAGAAATGCTGGACTAAGGTCATATTCATCAACTAGTTAAGGTGTGGTGTATCCGTCAGTTACTCTCGCAAAAGATTGATCAGAGCTAAACACGAAGCATTCCATAAAGACTGCTTGAAACGTACCGTTAAGTCTCCTTAAGGCGTAATGATTTAGTACCAAGAACTTATAAATAAAGGAAATTATGATTTCAAAAAAGGCGAAACACCTTGTACGTATTGGGTTGGATTCAAAAATTCAGTAGTGCAGGTACTCTTCTAAAATTAACTTGCCAATACGAATTTTTCAGCCGACTGCTATCAAGAATATCGATAATATCGCCTGATGGATTTTGCCGAAGAGATGCTAAGATAAAGGATGACTGTACCACGATGGCGTCCGGTTCTGAACGAATTTTTCTTAGCTACTTCATGGCAATAGGGGACCATAAAAAGTTACGCCAGAAAGTTCCTTGAGCAAATTTACTGGTGCAAATTGCTGATCCGTGTATGACATATCTCCTTTCTTCGATAACACAGAAAGAAGGCGAAGTACGAAAAAAAATTCGAACACTTTTGGTAGGGATTTAAATAAGCTTTATCTTACGTAACCTCCTTTATCTCGATAACCCTAATAGTTTCCGAGAAAAACGACAAAACCGGTAGGGGGCGTAGTTTATCCTCATTATTTCTTCGACCTCACCACCTACAGGTGTTGACTTTTAAGGTTTAATAACCCACAAGGAAGCCGTATGCAAAAATCCATGGACTTACCTCAACTTTCCGCTATTTTTTCTAAATTGATTAGACTAATTATAGCAGTCCAACATAAAGCTTTGTATGCAATTCGTACCTTAATCTATTATCTGAGAAATCGCCAACACAAAGTTTGAAAAAGTGGCAGTATCGATTGGCTTTATGGTAAGGTCATTTCAACCGAGGATATTTTATTTAACTACAATAGAATTGGTATAGGCACAAGTGAAACATGTAGTTGCTAATAATACAACATATACATACACTTGCTGATCTGAAAGAGCTTCTATCAAGGAATTTCTACCTTCACAAATATCATAAAAGGATCGAAAAGTTCCAGCAAAGTATTGATATAAGGGATGCTCTGTTAATAGTTAGTAACAGGCCATGGAAGCTCAATTGGCTAGAAACAATTGCAACAATTGAATGTCGCATTAGTTGACATTTGTTACCCACAATTGTCAAACGTTCCGATTTCCTTGTGAAACGTAGTTAATTTTGTAAGATAAGTAGTTGTGCATTTTTAATTCAGTTAAGATGAGCATTCCGCGAACTGCCCTTAGAGCTATGATTTTCTACGACTATAAAAGACAGTTAGGATACTAGCAAAGCCATGAAAATTTGATAGCAGCTTTTGGCGATGCTGCCCCTCCATTATCCGCTGTTAGTCATTGGTTCCGAGAATTTCGACGAGGGCGAGAACTGCTAGAAGACGAAGCAAGACCTGCAGGAGCTGCCTGTTCAGAAAATGTTGATCGTGTGGCAAGCTTGATTCATTCCAATCGAAATACTACTTATAGGGAGATTCAGGAGGAAGTGAAGATTGGATCCTCGGCGGTGAATACCATTTGGCATAAACATCTTGGTGTAAGAAAGCTAGCAAGCCGTTGGATACCGCATTTGCTTTCAGAAAGTCAAAAACAGGCTCGAATAGACTGGTGTAAATTTATGTTGCAAAAATTTGACGGAGGAGCTTCCAGGCAAGTGGCATACATTGTAACTAGTGACGAATCTTGGGTATACAGTTACGACCCTGAAACTAAACAGCAGTCTAGTGTTTGGGTATTCGAAGATGAAGACTTGCCCACAAAAGTAATTCGTGGCAGAAGCTTCAATAAGAAAATGATTGCTGTTTTTTCCGCCGATGTGGTCCTGTTGCTGTTATTCCACTTGAAGATCGCAGATGAACTGTTAATTCTGAATGGTACTGCGAAGTGGCTTTACCACAGATGTTTGCAAAATTACAGGCAGGTCGCCAAAGGACCGGTTTGCGTAACATCTTAGTCCATCATGACAACGCATCCTCCCACACTGCTGCCAGAACATTGGATTTTTTGAAAGATACGGAAGTTCAATTGGTAACTCATCCTCCGTATAGCCCAGATCTGGCGCCGTGCGACTTTTTTTTGTTTCCAACTGTTAAAAAAATGATGCGAAGTAAAAGATTTCCCAACGCAGATGCAGCAGTTACAGAATTTCAAAGAATTTTTGAGGACCTTTCAGAAAATGAATTTTCCGAATGTTTAAAAAGTGGTTTCAAAGAATGCGCAAGTGTATTAGTCTGAATGGAGATTATTTTGAAAAATAATAAAGATTTTTTGTTAAAAAATGCAACGTTCTTTTTATAAATAACAATTTTCAGCGCAACCCTCGTATTGTACCAATATAAAATACTTTTCAATTTTTTGAATGATAGTGTTGCATTATGTCATCAGTCATATTTATAAATTGTTCACCACATAATAATAAAATAATAAAAAAGTACCTACTAAATAAACTATATTTAAAAATATATATGTATAAATATATATAAAATTTTGTATTTCTTAATTTTCTCATTGAATTCATAATCAGCAACCCCAAAAACCCCCCAACATGAATTTCGCTCAAGTTGATGGAAAACTTCC
Source organism: Agrypnus murinus (assembly GCA_929113105.1). Classification (NCBI taxonomy): domain Eukaryota; kingdom Metazoa; phylum Arthropoda; class Insecta; order Coleoptera; family Elateridae; genus Agrypnus; species Agrypnus murinus. The sequence continues at coordinate 93,061,430 of OV816027.1, forward strand.
CGAGTTATTAAATTGGGAGTGTAAAATGGGGGTTTCAACCCCCCCCCATTTTAAACAGATTACATTTTATATTGGTCCAGTACTGAAGGGATTATAAAAGATTTCAAGTCGCTATCTTTAGATAGTAAAAAATAAGAACTTAATGCAAAAATTTACTCTACTATAAAGTTGGGAACGACCTCATCATCCATCATCACATAGTGAATAATAAATATAATTGATATTCTAAATCTGTTCTAATAAATTATTCTTATTGTTAGTTTTATTAAATATTAATTTAAAAAGAGACATTTTGATTGTAATATTTGGTACTTATAGTTATCAATTTTTATAAGCCTGCCTTGAGAAGTAAGAATTAAATTCATTGCGAGCTTTTATAATACAATGAAAGTTGAAAACATTTAGTAGTTGTGTAGGAAAGCCCTCATCTGATCGTCACCCGGTGACCATTTTGAGGTTACAACTTATAACAGAATTCCACTTGGAAGTAACAAATCAGCAACGGTCCAAGAAAAAAATAGTGTATGCAACTCGAACATCATCATTCATTTGTTGCATAATATACTATTTTGGGTTACCTACCGTTATTTATTTGTTCATAATACAGCCTTGGTAGTGTAACGCCTGGCGTGCCGGACTTTCACCCAAGCGGCCCGGGTTCGACTCCCGGCGCTGGCAGATCTGGTTAAGGTTTTCTGCAGTTTTCCTTAGCTGTAACAAATGTGGGATTTGCGCTGTTCCATCTATAAGTCGGCTGCAGCCGCACATTGGGCCTAGATAATAATAATCGCCCCCTCTCTCCCGCACAAGCTTATATCTTCTGGGGCCTTGATTTAGGTTATGGGTTGTACTAATTATTATTATTATTATAATGATTACTATTTCAATTTAAAGATTAAATCTGTAATGAAATTTTTTTTCAATGAATTTAATAAATGACTTATTTAATTATTGGGTGTATTAAATACAGAAAAATAGTCTGCAGAGTATGTTGCGTCTAACTTTTCTTTCTAAAAGCAATAATACAAACAAACTTGCCAGCCTTGGTGGATTAGTGGTTTGCATGTTTGCTTCATAATCCAAGGATCGCAGATTCGATCCCCGGCTGAGCTGGTAATTTTTAATAGCGGAGAAAAATTAAAAACATGCCTTCTTCTCGGATAGGAAGTAAAACTGTAGGTTCCGTGTCAATGCGATGTTTGGCACGTTAAAAATCCCTACTTGGGGTGGAATTCCCCCATATTCGGCTAAATTCTAGTAGGGTCGGCCAAATTATCATAGCAATCGGTGCCATAAGGTACGAAGGATGCTCCGCCATCCTGATTCCTCGCCCAAAAACAAACAAAAACAAAATTTCATTTGTTTATTTGTTCATGACAATTGCTATTTCCATTTAAAGATTTGCATAGAATCTAAAATTTTGGACATCTCTTTAATGTTTGTTTTCTTCTTTATAAAACAAAATTGAAAAATTTACTTCTCTAAAAACGTCAAAAAGATTTGTGTCATTTCATATAACTTTTTTTCTTCCTTAAATTGAATTTTCATCTTTGTGTTGCGTTTATTCGTCTTTATTTGATGAATTATAGTTTTAAGAATGCTCTTTTATTATTTTTTGCACGTACGATATATAAGGCTCTACTTTAGTCTCCCAAAAGAGGGAGTAAAGTAGCACTTTTACTCCCTGAGGGAGTAAAGTGTTTCCTTGACAACAACAACAAGTAACAACAAAAAAAAAGTAATCGCGGTACATGTTAGGATTTATTATCCGGAAACTATGTGATTTTGGCAATTGTCCGAATGACATGTAACTAAATTTTCGAAATTTTGAATTTTTGCTATTAAGTCCTTTAGGACGTGCAAAAAATAGCGTATATACTACTGGACTAAAGTGTTTTCTAAGTGTTAATTAATAATTTAAAAAAATGTATTTTAGTCCCTGGATATATAATACACATTATGTCCGCTCGGGCGATTATGACATGATTATGACCTATTTTGCGGACTGTTTCTAGAGCGTAAATCGCTAAATTAGAGCACCCCCTTTTACTACTCTTGTTTACGACGTCTCCATAGTAATAAGAATAATTATAGACCATAGCACCTACCTACTTGAAGTTTAGGACTTAAAATTATTTTTATTTTAAATTAAACTTAGACCGCACATTTAACGTACGCATTTCGGGCTTAATTAGTGTTTTAGAGCCCTTTATCGTCTTAGCGCCTTCGGTTTTCCCTTCAGGTGACTGCACGAGCTCTAAGACACTCAATTAAGCCCTTAATATACTAATAAAGACTAGAAAAAGCCTAATCTTGATTAGGCGAAATGTCATTCGAAAAAAAATATTTTATTCTTAATTAATACAAAAAAATAAAAAGGCTGCAAGTCCTCGAAGATTTATTAATCTCTTTTACAATGTATTTTAGTTTTATTGCCTAATTACAAATAATCAGACGTTATGAAATTAAATCTAAATATTTCCCTATCGTTTTAAATTTTGTAACAGCACAATAATACAACTTTTCTAAACCGATTTCCGCTCGTAAGAAATAAAATCGGCTATTTAGGGTATTTCCGTTCTCTTCTGTAATAGAATTAAAATCAATAGTGTATAACTTTCATTTTCACCGTTGCCACTTGTTCGGATCTCACTTTGCGCATCATTCATACAAGCTTCACACAAGAAATTATACATCTGAAAAATATACATCTGGCGCAGCGACTCCAGGCGTCAACTCCTTGAACTAATCTGTATAATTCTAGCCATTTTGGCAACATCTGAGGTCCAGCCCATTTTTTCAGTATCGCCAACTTATAGCTTCGAAAAGCTCTAGACGAAAGATTATCGAATAATCAAAGTGAGGTCCGTATACTTGTCCTCACTTTGTTTGCGGACCTCACTTGAAACGTGAACTTTGTTCATACGGACCTCACTTTATACACTAGCGGTAAATATATATATATATATATATATATATATATATATATATATATATATATATATATATATATATATATTGATAAAGGGTACCTTGTCACCTCCAAAGTAGGTAACCAGCGTACGTTGTCACCTCATATATAACGTTGTGACCTCCGTTTTCGGAGGTGACAACGTTTTGCCCTGTTTTCGACTGTTTAAGCATATAGATGGTGTTAGAAGCCTAAATTCAAATTTTTGTCTGGAGGTGATAACGTCACACTTATACTCACAAATTTAATTTTTAGTTCAGCTGTAGATCGCTGGCGTTGCCGTCGCTGTTAGTTGTATAATTGCCAATACGATGTCACCTCCGCCTGTATATGTTGTTTTTTGTATCATGTACGGTACGTTGCAGGCTCCGCACATTGGCAACGTTGTGTACAAGACCTAAACCACTCAGGTATATAGAATTCCATCGAAACCAGTACCCCTGGCGTAGTTTCGGCCATTTCACGCTACCTGAATTTTTACAGACACTTTTTGGGTATAGTAGCAGCATTTAAATAAATATTTGTAAGCTACTCAGAAAATTTAAGGGATCTCTTGAATTGTACGTCATTTTTAAATAGTTAATGATACTTAAGAACAATAAAATAATAATTTCTATTTCATTTAAAAAGTTTTGAATTGAAAACGACTTTCTTTGAGATATGAAAAAAATTAAATAGGAAATAAGTTTTAGTCGTAATTATGTATAAATAAAAAATTCATCTTTTTACAAAATGATCATTTCGGATTTATTGGATTATTATTATTTAATTATTATTTTAGGAATTGTCATATGACATATGATATATTCATTCTCGCATCCACAAAGAAAGATTTAAAATCTTTAAAATCTTCATTATTTTTAGTATTGCAATTAATAAATTTTCAAAGAAAAATAATTTTACTAAGCAAAATAATGTAACATTTGGTATGTAGTTTGCAAATTTCACCAAATTACCCGGTTAATAAAGTTTTCATTGACATTCTAACTATGTTTACATTTGATGAAGGAAAGAATAAATCTGAAATACTCATTTTGTAATAGCTATTTGTACAACAAGATAGGAAAAGTGAAATTTTTCCATTCCAGACGTAAGATTTTTTATCGAGGCGTAGCCGAGATAAAAAACACGTCGTGAATGGAAAAAACACTTTTCCTATCGAGTTGTACACATGATTTTTTCTATTAGAATTTGGAAAAATATATAAAATTGGAATATTACAATAATTATTTTTAATTCAAAAAAATGGGATCAAGATATGCACGTTCGTTACTATAGAGAGAGAATTTTGTTTTACAAACATAATTTGTGAACGCCAGAAAAATTGACAAGAATTTTTAAAAATGTCTGATTCAAGCGAAGCCTCTGATATAGAAGAATCGGCAGCAATGGCGGTTCAGTCTTTATTGCCCGTGAAGTCCAAGGGAAAGTATGAAAATGCGTATTGTCAATTTGATTATTGGTGTAAAGAAAAACGAGTGAAGGTGATCAACGAGGAAGTGTTGCTAGCATATTTTGAACAAAAATCTAAGGTGTATAAGAGTTCTACATTATGGAGTATTTATTCAATGGTAAGGACGACATTATCCGTGAAGAAAAATATAGACATAAAGAAGTTTCCAAGTTTAAATGCTTTTCTTAAACGAAAGTCAGTTGGACATTATTCAAAGAAATCCAATGTTTTCACAAAACTAGAAATAGAACAATTTCTAAGAGAAGCTGACGATAGAACCTATTTAATGATGAAGGTAAAGCTTTAAAAATTGAATTTCAGCCGAATATGTATGTATGACATTTTTTATTTGAATTATAGGTAGTGCTGATTGTTGGTGTCAGTGGAGCATTGCGACGAGAAGAATTAACTGTTCTTCAAGTTCAACAGATCAAGGACATGGGCTCCTTCATTTTAATCGATATTCCCAACACAAAGACCAACGTGTGAAGAGAATTTACCATTTCGAGTGGGAACATAGAAAATGTGGATCTGCTTGTAATATTTCGCAAATATGTTTCTCTTCGTCCTTCACCGATCGAAAATTCAAGATTTTTCTTGGAATATCGAAGCGGAAAATGTACAAGACAACCTGTTGGCATCAATAATATTGGAGGAATTCCTAAAAGAATTGCAGAGTTTTTAAAGTTACCGAATCCTGCTAATTACACGGGACATTGCTTCAGAAGGACGTCGGCCACGATACTGGCCGATGCAGGAGCGGATATAACAACTCTTAAGAGACATGGTTCATGGAAATCAACAAACGTTGCGGAAGGTTATATCGAAAACTCAGTTGGATATAAACTGCAAGTAGCAGCAAAAATACTGGGAAATAAAGAAGAGGTTAACATCAACAAAAAGTCTGTTTCTAGTTCGAATAAAACTTGTGCCGGAGTGTCATTTGAGAATTGTGAGAATGTTACTGTTAATATTTACAATAAAAATTAAAAATGATATGTAGGTACATATACATTATGTAGAATTTCAATAAATTGAGTTTAACTTTTAGTGTTGAAATATTATTTCCGCACTTGTTAGGAAATATTTCACTTTTCCTAACTCTAATGAATATCGAAATATTAAAGTTTTCCAAACTCTAATAGAAAAAAAATATTAACTGTTTATATTTTTACATAATTACGACTAAAACATATTTTCTATTAAATTCCATATGTAGCGGAAAATAAAACCTTACGTCATAATCTTGACATAAAGCTTTACGGTACTGAAAGGCTTAAACAAACGTCAGTTTAACATAAAGTGTCGCATTTTTATTATTAGTATAGTCAATTTTTGCATTAAGTTCTTATTTTTTACTATCTAAAGATAGAGACTTGAAATCTTTTCTAATGCCTTTAGTACTTGACCAATATAAAATGTAATATGTTTAATATGTGGGCACGCCTCCCCTGGTGGCTGAGATCCCCATTTTGTACCCCTGATTTAATAACGCAACCAAATTGAGCAAAGTTTATGTTGGGAGTGTTCTTGGGGTCGCTGATTATGAATCCAATGAGAAAATTAAAAAATTCAAATAGCAGACCCACAATGGCGGCCCTAAAATAACGGCCTTTGATATTGAGAATGCGATTTACGCCATTTCTATTGATTCTAGAGAGAAATTCAAAGAATCAAAAAGTGTTTATAATGTGATTTTGCAAAGGACTACGCTATTTTGGTTACCTTATTATGTAACCCCTTCGCTCTGCCCTGGTAGTAGAGTCAATTTCTGCATTAAGTTCTTATTTTTTACTATCTAAAGATAGAGACTTGAAATCTTTTGTAATGCCTTCAGTACTAGACCAATATCAAATGTAATATGTTTAAAATAGGGACACGCCCCCTCGGGGGTTGAAATCCCCATTTTAAACTCCCAATTTAATAACTCTGGAAGTTTTCAACCAAGTTGATCAAAAACTATGTTGGAGGGAGCTGTGAGGTCGCTGATTATGAATCAAATAAGAAAATCACAATATTCAAAATGGCGGACACAAGATAGCGGTATTTTAGATTGAAAATGCGATTTACGCCGGTTCTATTGATTTTAGAGAAAAATGAAAAAAGCCAGAAAGTGTTTAGAATGTGATTCTGCATAGGAATACATAATTCCGGTTACCTTATTGTGTAACCCCTTCACTCTCCCCTACTGAGAAGACCACTAGGGTTGATTGAAGGGGGTTACATAATAAGGTAACCAATATAGTGTATTCCTATGCAAGATTATATTCTAAACACTTTTTGACTCTGGATTTTTCTCTAAAATCAATAGAAACATGGGCGTAAATCGCATTTTCAATCTCAAATACCGCCATTTTGAGTTCGCCATTTTGTATTTCTTAATTTTCTCATTGGACTCATAATCAGGAACACCAAAAACCCCCAACATGAATTTCACTCAAGTTAATGGAAAACTTCCCGAGTTATTAAATTGGGAGTGTAAAATGGGGGTTTCAACCCCCCGAGGGTTAAAACTCCCATTTTAAACATATTACATGTTATGTTGGTTCAGTACTGAAGGCATTACAAAAGATCTCAAGTCTCTATCTTTAGATAGTAAAAAAATAAGAACTTAGGCATGTGTTTTGCAAAAATTTACTCTACTATATAGTATGACTAGATTATTATAAAGCAGGGGATGAATGAACTTTCGTTCAAAGAGAAAAAATTGCAACACATGAAAAAAAGACGTTATAGGTCCTGTAAATGATTCTCCTTAGTTATCGTTTCAAGATTTCAGACGCGACTTCTGTCTTCCGTCAGAGATCAAACTCGTTCTGTAAAGTTTCATTGCCGGATTTATAACATAAATAACTATAAATCAAAAATGTTTCTTTTTATAACATTCTATTCGTAAAAAGATCCTGTACTAACATCCTATCCTATTCGTTTGTTGGCGAAGGAAATGGACATGAGCTCCAGATCTATGTCGCCACTGATCAAGGAAGACCTTAGTATGAGGACTAGACACTTGTTAACAGCTCGACATAATGAAATAAGAAGAGTTGGAATCAAGTCTCATTTGCAGAGATAGGTGAAAAATCTTCATCGCCCAATCCTGTCTCCCTGCATTTTATATTTGGATTTAGGATTGATGCATTATGATGACAATTAAAGTAATTGTCAAACAATCCACATACGTAGTTGATTTGGAAAACCCGTTTGCACATCGCAGCTAGGATGCGTGAGCTCTCCTAAAGTCATTCTAGATTCCTTATAGAAATCGAGCCCAATTAAGTAAAGTACTTGTATTTACCCTATAGCGGAGTTGTTCACATGATAAGATTATTATTTATCTATTATTTAGGCGGAGTTATTTATCGCTCGTAAATAGCAACAAACAAAGTCACTTTAAATCCAAATAATACATACTATTTTTTTCCACTAGGGTAAAAGTACCTCCTCACTATGATTAGAAGTTTAGTCTAGCAATACCAACAATTTTTTATTAGAAGAAAAAAAATTAAAACAAAGGTCTTTGAATAAACCCCAGCGTGGCTGAATACTGGACAGCCAAATGTCATTTTCTCGTCATTGATCCAAGTGTAGGCGAATTTTCAGATATCGAATCTTGGTTCTCTAACTCATGTTTAATATGTATTTATTTTTAAGCGTTTTGTATGTATATGTATAAAATGATGATGTACTTCAAACAATATTATTGCTTGAGTGATTGTTAAATCTAAGACGGCTGTGAAAGCTGCTGCAGCGCTATATTTCCAGCGGTGTGTTGGACGCACCGATTCTCACCCACGTTTCAAGCAATTTTCAGATTCTGAGTCTCGGTTGTTTAATTGTCACTCGAGGGTTAATCAACAACCTGATACTAATTTTCGGTTCACTAAACGTTGTACAAGTCGGAGCCAATGTTCAGAAACCGAATCAGGGTTCCTTACGACTTGCCCAAGCTTCAGCAAATTTTCACCCGTTAGGTCAATGCCAGTTACCCATAGAATATACTGAAGTCAAATATTATATACTATTTCGCTAATTTGCTTTAGCTAGTCTTAGTCAATCTACATATCAACTGCCGGTTACATACTTATCACCCAAAACCTTAGCCAACTTTGAATCTTAGGTTCGCTAAACTAACTCCAGTTTTAGCAATCTTCAAAATTCAAAATCTTGGTTTCTTACCCTTCGGCTAAGGTTGGGTCAATATTCATATTATATTTTGCTAGATTTCTGTAAATGTGGTTTATTGTAAAGATGGATTAGTGGTTGCTAACCTACTGAATTTTTATGAACTTAAACTTACACTGGCAAGACTAAAGTGTAAACTATATTGACTTACCGACTGTACATATATATTTGCACAAGAAGACGTACACTATGAAAGTGTTAGGTTTGTACGGTCTCAATATGTGTTGAGAGTCTAAGACATTAATCATTTATACGAATTTTCGATTTCTTCGTATTTATTTTGTTAATGAACATTTTATATCCAACACAAAAATTGACTTTGCATTCAGTTACGGCGAAACAGTAATGGTAGACTTCGTTGCTTGTTTGCACTAGCATTCATTAAAGGAAAAGAATTGTGTAATAGTTGCTTTGTTTCTCAATTACCAGCCTTGGTACTACATTAACATTCAAGATCGGTCCAAGACTAACTTTAGTTTTATTGCAATATCGGTGTCATTTATTGTCCAAAACATTGCATAACGTATAGGTTTTAGCCAATAACATCCAATATTGGGTAACTCTGATCTTTCCATGTCTGAGACCAAGCTTGGTATCAAATTATCATCCCTACTTTAGTCTAGCAGTAGGCCATTTTCGGATATTAAGGTTGTGCCAAGGTTGATAAACATTGTTTCAAACAAAAGCTTATAGTGGTATTTTGTTTTAAATGGAGAGCCGCGATTGCTAACATAATTAAGCGTCAAATAAACTGCCACTTTGAATTCTGATAACGCAATATACCTACTATTTATCTATGCTTTATACAATGTTATCAAAAAAGACTACATTAAGTTAAACCTGTCTTTAATGTGGACTTAAAGTACACGTTCCATAAAACGTTCATGTTTTGTCGTTAGTAAGTGCTTTATTAAAAACATAAGTTAAAACATAAATTTACAAGAGGTAGGTACATGTATAACAGTGTAACATACGTATTCTGTATTTCGTTAGATCAAGTAATGCTGGAAAAAATGTCTTAAGCAAAAATTCTATAAAAATGTTGATTAATTTGTTGTGTTTCGATTTGTTTTAATGTTAATAAAGTTGGTAACTCTTTTTGTTAATCAAATCACGGGAAATTCAATGGTCCTACATGATACGTGCGTGACTTCGGAAACAACAAGCATTTGTTGTAAAAAACACAATATTTAATTTATAAACTTAACTCTTATCGAGTTTAGTAAAAATTAAAAGAGTATCTGCCTTTATTTCAATCGAAATGGAATCTGGATAAAAGCATATTCAATTTAACCGTTATTCCCGAGATTAAAAGAAACTTTATAGAATATCATATTTATACAAATACTACGTTACATAACTGATTTATGTCTAATACACCTAAATTTCAAAAATGTGCTATACTAATTATACGCAGTATTGGTACTGGTTGCGTTCTTATTGACTTTTATTGACAATAACAAAAGAATTCCCTTTTTCTGGTTTTGTTATATTTTCAATTCATTATAGAAAGAAATTTCTTTCTAATATATCACCGATCTAAGTATTTCTAATCAAATTACTAAAGTTTTCGTTTAAAAAATACAACTTTATGAAGTAAACCAGAAATCAATGATTATAATTAGAAAAGCCTCATTCAACTAGTCAGTGCTACTCATAAAGCTGTAATAATGTCGAAACGGCTTTTTAATATCTTTAATAACAATTCATAAGAAATACAAAAACGACAATTTCCTATAACTCAAAAAATAAAAAATAAGTAAATCGAGAATGCTCGCTTGTTTTCTTTTGTTATCTGGCCACTAAAATGCCCTCGGCGAGCAATTTAAACCACCCGATTTCAACATCTGGAGACCCACAAGAGAACCTTTTTATGAAATGTGCATCTATGGAATGTGGAGTCAACGCTCTGTATATATAACTGCACATAACGGTGGTATCTTCTGACCTCCGAACACTTGGCAGCGCTGCTGGAGGTAACAGCGAACTATAAGTATCTTCTTATATATACATTTTGGAGGTCGATTCGTATCTTCTGTATACTCTATATATGACAAAATAAAACAAGGGAAATAATTTCCCCTTTCTTGAGATTCGGATTCTAGAGGTTCCCCTCATCACAAATATAAAAAATTTTTAGCAATATATTCACGGGAATACCCGGAAGTCAGGCCGTCTCCTCTGTATGACGGAGGTGACAGCTTAACAGGCATCTATATATATATATATATATATATATATATATATATATATATATATATATATATATATATATATTTTCGGCACAAAACGAGATCCTTTGGAGTTAGAAACTATACAAGTTGAGATCCTTTTTGCAAGGCGAGATCCGATTTTGGATCTCGTCTTGTATCTGTGTGTATATCTTACTCATTCAATAGACGATGTGAAGGGAAGAGGAAATTCAAATTTTTGGTAGGAGCTCACTTTGCCCCATTTTGTGCAATTTTATACTCTGGCAGTTCATCTAACCTTACTGTAGGGGGCACTGCAGCGCATTTTATGTATAAAACCTCAAAATGTATGTTACAGTCAAGTCGAGATCCGGTATGCTTGACAACATCGCAGATGTATTTGCAGCTTGAATTCTTGGGAAACGAGATTGTCACTTCCCTTCTTAGTCATCGAACTGGGTTGTTTATTTTTAAAATTACTTCTATACGTGGTCATGCGATTACTATAAAAAGCAATAGTATAAATTCTATTAAATGGGAAGAAAGTGCTATCCCAAATATTATTAGCATTATCTAACTAACATTTGAATAACAAATATATTTTTAGTTTTGTCTAAAGTAAGAGAAAAATTCCAATGTTTGATTTATAAAAAGCACACATTTAAGCACTATCTTTCTTGTTTTAAATACGCGCTGTATGTTTCTATCCAGTCCATATATATTGTTTAACTTAATTTATAGATTTTGTTAATATCACGACTGTTGGAATTAATTTTAAAAACGTCATCAAATGTTAAAGTTTTTTAAAACGATTGTTTATTTTAGTCAATACTTACTTTTGATGATTTTTAATTTAGAATGTGCAATGTTGAGAATCAATTATATTTGTAGTTAAATTACTTAATCTATTAAAATGTTAGATTTAAACCAAACTTTAAAGAAAACTTTAACCTCTGATAACATTAAGTGCAATTTTATAGTTTTAATTAAGTTTTTACTTATGCGTAATTATTTTAAAATTGTTTTAGATCTTGATAAAAACAAGAAATCATTGTCGAAACGTTGATATTTCGATGGATTAATTAATAAAATACATCAAAGACTGAACCCTATGAAGTTTCCTTTTTAAAATTAATTTATAGAATTAACAGAATTCCAGCTGAAAACTATTTTAACATTGATAGGCCTTGGCTAAATTTTGGCTTGAAAATAGTATATTGAAAAATGAGCGTCACAATGACCATTAGTGTAATACGAGTGCAGTTTTTATAATAAATTGTATGTAGATATCCCAGTAGCACAATTAATGCCTTGAATCAAATGGGTTGTCTTTAGGAAAAAGGCATCAAATCAAAAAGTGCCGTATTTAGCTAAGAAATGAATAAATCGATTTCCTTTCTTTAATTCAAATTTTTTTTTATAACTTATATGTACTAATTATTAAAATAAAATACAAATTCACTAAAGTAGTTCATTAAAATAACCTATCAAATTAATTAATAACCAGAATTTCTCTTCAATACTCTTTTGGTGATACACCATTGTAATAATTTTCTTATATACTGTTAACGGAATATTGTATTTATTTATATTCTTATCAAGTATTATTTGCACATTATTGCGTATAGTTTTTATGATGTTATTTATACAAGGTTAATTATCACTATTTCAGCATTTCTTTTCTGAAAGTAAATATCAAATCCAACGATGGAGCTACAATTACCATTGCGGAACCTTCTATAAAAGTTTTGCATAACTATCAGGACGTTTAGTAAGTTTAAGGGTAACCTACAAAGAGAAAATATTGATACAGGTATTGGAATGGGAATTATATTGCCCTTTTAAAAAAAGTGGGATTAAATGATCTAAACATCTGATTACAGTAATTTACATACAATATTATAGGAAATTTAGTTTTTTAAGTAATTCACAATATAACAGTACTATTTTTATTGTAAAAATAAACACTAGTTATCAGAGGGTTTCATTTTTATCTATATGTCCATATATTTACAATACGGGCTTTTACTTATTCCGTAAATTTAACTGCTTCTGACATTGACCGTAGTCGGAAACTGATTATAGTTATTGTTAGGTTAAATATAATATAGTTATCTGTTAATAATTTTATACAATAATTTGTAATAATTTTCTTATATACTTTTAACGGAATATTGTATTTATTTATATTCTTATCAAGTATTATTTGCACATGATGGCGTATAGTTTTTAAGATGTTCTTTTATACAAGGTTAATTATCACTATTTCAGCATTTCTTTTCTGAAAGTAAATATCAAATCCAACGTTGGAGCAACAATTACCATTGCGGAACCTTCTATAACATTCTTGCATAACCATCAGGACTTTTAGTAAGTTTAAAGGTAACCTACAAACAGAAAATATTGGTATAAGTATCGGAATGGGAATTATGTTGCCCTTTTAAAAAAAGTGTGATTAAATGATCTAAACATCTGATTACAGTTATTTATTTACAATATTATAGGAAATTTCTAGTTTCTTAAGTAATACACAATATAAAAATACTACTTTTATTGTAAAAATAAAAACTTTTAAACTATCTGGAAAACAACCAGTGTCCAGGGAAGAATTAATAAGATGCATTAATGTATAACTTAAACTGTCGATGAGTGGCTTAATAATGGACGGCCCGAATTCATCTGGACTAGACTTGACCGTTTCAAGTTTTATAATTTTTTCTAAAAACTTAATATCAATTTTTTTCAAATTTGACTAACCTACAAGATCTATTATTTAATACAGAAGGATTATCACAATTAAGTGGGATTATGCTATTAACAGTATCATTTAAATTGCTAATAAAGTATTCATTTAATTTATTCGGTATTGTAATTTCAGTTTAAATTTTTTAAAATCAATGTCATCTGGGAGATCGTTGTTTGATTTTCCAATTAATTTTTTCCACATAGCGCGAGAATTCCCCTTATTGTTATCAATCTGTAATCTATAATACTCTAATTTTCCTGATCTTATTACACTAACGAGTTCATTTCTCAAAATTTTATAATTAATCCAGTTTTGAGGATCATTAGTAGTTTTAAAAGTTTTATATGCTTTATCCCGCTTTATTTGAATTTTCTTAATGTTATTATTGAACCATGGTTTTAAGTTACTTCTAATTTTGTACGTTTTAAGTGGAGCATATGTATCTAACAAATTGACAATATTGTTACGAAAATTATCGATAATAACATTAACATTAGACGTATCATACTTCCAGTTACATTCAGATAGTTTGTTTCTCATTTCCGCTATTACCTCATCGTTTATTACATTTTTTTATATTTTTCTGTTTCAACAGACGCAGATTGCTTGTTAATAACTGTTACAAGCACAATATCGTGATCTGTAATTTTTGGCGTATCTTTTACTGTAACGTTTAGTAAGGATCGTTCGTTATCACAAGATCAATTGTACTTACGAGTTAGGTGTAGTACGAGTGGGAACGTTAACTATTTGTTTCATACCTATATTATTAACAATATTTTTTAATTTTCTGTTGTCCAAATTATCTGTCCTCATATCAATATTAAAATCTCATGTGAAAATAACAAGACCTTTATAGTAAGACTCGTCATCCAACAAGTTACTAAAATAATTTATAAAATAACTATATAGCACTTGAATTCGACGAGCGATATACAGTTTCAACCATTATTTTATTTACGTTTACAACTAACAACCAAAACGTATTGGCAACATTAATATTATCCATAATCTTAAAATTATATTTACGGTTTATAAACATTATAACACCACCTGTGTACCTATTATCAGAAAAGCATACAACAGCGTGATACCCCTTTATTTCTGTCTCACATTCTAAAATATCCGCAGTAACTCTAGTTTCTGATAAGCACAACACTGAAGGTTGAAACTCAGCTATAAATCGATGTACTTCATATTTGTGTGCTAAGAAACTACAAATGTTTAAGTAATATACCCCAAATGTAGGTTCCAATTTGCTTGAATGTATTGACGACGAACAATTTAAAAAAACCGATTGTTGAGCAAAGATGGTTGTTGTAATTCTTCATTCGAACGTGGTAGATTAGGATAAAGTGATGCAGTCTGTTGGGAATATGAGCCGAAACTGTTTTTGTCACCCACATTTCGGTTACACCTAATAGCAACTATTAGATTTGAATTGTTTACCCATGCACATTTGTTATCTTTCGCTTTTGTTTCACTTTTTGTTGAGGCTTTAATGTTCATAATAAAATTAACCAAATTACAGCATAGTTTTTCTTTACCGTTCAAATTAAAATGACCATGAATAGTATAATCAGCTTTCGTAACTATTGGATTTAAATCAAACAGAAGAAAATTAGTT
The DNA here is from genome assembly GCA_929113105.1 of Agrypnus murinus. Lineage (NCBI taxonomy): Eukaryota > Metazoa > Arthropoda > Insecta > Coleoptera > Elateridae > Agrypnus > Agrypnus murinus. The sequence continues at coordinate 93,076,601 of OV816027.1, forward strand.
TTTACAATAATTTCACTGTACAAATGAACGTTATTTTCGTAGATTAAATTATTAAACACCCGTACGATTAAGGTCCTGTACGGAACAGTTACAATTATCACGTTTGTATGAGTAATTTTACGTAATTTCGGTACAGAATCAGCTCTAATCTTATTGCCTTTTACTGAATTATTTGAACCTACGAAAATTATAATATAGTCTTCCTTTTTGAAATCAGAACATACCCGATCTATCATACCGACATACTATCAAAGTTTAATTGAAATTTGTCCGTTAATCCTCGATCATGACTGTCCGCTAATATCGAAACCTTGGTTTTAATATTTGTATTTTTATCATTAATGTTTGCATTATTTATGGTTGATTTTTGTGATATAATTGCCGTTGTCTTACAATCTTTATATTTGTTAAGATCTTTTTTTGATTCGTATATTTAATATTATATTTTATTATTTTCCTGAATTAAATTATCAATATCAACTTTTAACATAATTATTTTCATATTTCCTTATTCCAATTGTTGATAATGGAGTTTATAACGTCCGATTCTCTGACTGTATCATTTTTATATACAACAGTATTGGAAACAACACATTGGAACAATTAAGGGAAAATATTTGCCACCTAAATGTCATTTGTTAGATTATATTGAACTGTTTGACTATTGGATTTGCATTACATATAACGAACGAGGTTACAATCGAATGGCACTCCACATACAATATGTACTTATGACTGATAGTTTAGGCAACAAATTGTAAGATTTTTGAAATAAAGATTCTTAAAGGTTGCGAAAGCAATAATTTTATTAGAGCATATAAACATTATAAACAAAGTACATCCCTTGATATTATATTCAAAAATACCGCAAAACACAACGAATTCAATCTTTCAAAATAATTTTGAAGTATGAAGCAAATATTTTCTCCGCCGTTCTAATGTTTTCAAATTGAAATAAGTGATTTCTGATCATTCCAATGTTTCCTTGGCATAGCTGGTTTTTTGCATAAAGAGAAGTTTTCTTTTCTTTACCTTTTCCGTTTATAATCAAATGCAATGCGTAACCAAAGGCATCATTCAATTCGTATTTTTTTCTTTATAGCATTCCTTAATATATTTTATTTGACATAATTAGGGGAGATAATATTAGGGTTTGAAACAAAATGCACGTAAAGCTGTATTGTGCGTGATGCGATTAATTATACATATGTGCAAAAATAAAATATGAAAATGGTATTAATTAAAAACAATCTTATATTTTAGTCTTTCAATTTCAATAATCTTTATTTGCTTTATTTTTAAAATCAATAGTTTCAAGGCGGGTGGCATGTTAGGTTTAATATAATATAGTTATCTGTTAATAATTTTATATAATGCAATTTAAAGATGTACATAACAACCTTTCATATTTTTAACTTTTTCCCTTCTTTTACTTTTAAATGAAATATTTTTAAGGAAGTTAAAAACATTAAAAGTTAATATGTAGTATTGATTTCATAATGATCTCGAGCAACAAGGCTAATATAATGCTATTTAATTTATTTCTTTTGATGTAAACGTATAGCATAAAATAATAAAAAATAGCCTTGCTGTCCTAGATCATTATGAAAACAATAGTACATCTTTAAATAATTGTATTGTATAAAATTATTAACAGATAACTATATCATATTAAACCTAACATGCAGAATAACATGAATAATAATTTTATACTTTCAAACAAAACTTGTCCTTTTTCTATTGTATGAAATTCCAGGTCAAGTCATTTTAACAGTCCCTTTTACAACATCTGGTTGTCATAATGACCCTCGTTTGTGAGTTTTGTGGTAAATATCTGTCGAATACGGTGGCAACGCTGCAGGATCTCACGTTGGTATACATATTTTGCTATATACAAAAATGGACCTCGACTTGTTGCGGATCTCGCTGCGTTATGGATTTATAAATAAAATTTTAATTGCAAAATCTGTGCCCCTCTGAGGGGGTAGTGGTTAAGTCGTAAATTATAAATCTATTAACAGAAAATATACATGCGTAACTCTTTATCTTTTGGTGGATCTCGGGTTGTCCTAAATTTATTCGGATCTCAACTTGTTACGAAAATAGATATATATATATATATATATATATATATATATATATATATATATATATATATATATATATATATATATATATATATATATATATATATATGTATATATGAATAGAAAGATTAATGCGCGTATATAAACATATAACAAAGGGATAATAATGGGAATTCGCGCAAGAGATTTATAAGAGAAAGTTAGTTGCAGCCGTATACACGTGTTTCGCACTTATTAGTGCTCATCAGTACGGCATAGCAGATAGAAGAAATAGAATTTAAGCAACAAACTAGAAACAATGTATAACACAAGGTTTCACAGATAGTAGCCAACCACACATTTGTAGTTTCGGCTCGAAGACATTGAGTTTTCAATGCAACAACAAACGTCACTACGGAGGTAGCTATAGCCACTACCGTGAGACAACCTAATCTCAAAACATATCAACATGAATAGAAAGATTAATGCGCGTATATAAACATATATATTATTATCCCTTTGTTATATGTTGCCACGGTAGTGGCTATAGCTACCTCCGTAGTGACGTTTGTTGTTGCATTGAAAACTCAATGTCTTCGAGCCGAAACTACAAATGTGTGGTTGGCTACTATCTGTGAAACCTTGTGTTATACATTGTTTCTAGTTTGTTGCTTAAATTCTATTTCTTCTATCTGCTATGCCGTGCTGATGAGCACTAATAAGTGCGAAACATATATATATATATATATATATATATATATATATATATATATATATATATATATATATATATACTACCATAACTACCAGTTTCTGCTTGTATATACAATTTGGAAGTCGGTTCGTATCTTCTGTATACTCTATATATGACAAAATAAAACAAGGGAAGAATTTCCCCTTCCTTGAGATTCGGATTCTAGAGGTTCCCCTCATCACAAATATAACAAATTTTTAGCAATATATTCACGGGAATACCCGGAAGTCAGGTCGTCTCCTCTGTATGACGGAGGTGATAGCTTAACAGGCATCAATATATATATATATATATATATATATATATATATATATATATATATATATATATATATATATATATATTGATGCCTGTTAAGCTATCACCTCCGTCATACAGAGGAGACGACCTGACTTCCGGGTATTCCCGTGAATATATTGCTAAAAATTTGTTATATTTGTGATGAGGGGAACCTCTAGAATCCGAATCTCAAGGAAGGGGAAATTCTTCCCTTGTTTTATTTTGTCATATATAGAGTATACAGAAGATACGAACCGACTTCCAAATTGTATATACAAGCAGAAACTGGTAGTTCGCTGTTACCTCCAGGAACGCTGCCAAGTGTTCGGAGGTCAGAAGGTACCATCGTTATGCGCAGTTATATATATAGAGCGTTGACACCACATTCCACAGATGTACATTTCATAAAAAGGGTCCCTTGTGGGTCTCCAGATGTTGAAATAGGGCGGTTCAAATTGTTCGCCGAAGGCATTTTAGTGGCAAAATAACAAATGAAAACAAGCAAGCATTCTCGATTTACTTATTTTTTATTTTTTGTGTTATAGTAAATTGGCGTTTTTATATTTCTTATGAATTATTATTAAAGACTTATTTAAAAGTCGTTTCAATATTATTAAAGCGTCTTTCTGAGTAGCACTGACTAGTTTAATAAGGCTTCTCTAATTATAACCATTGCTTTCTCGTTTACTTCATAAAGTTAATATTTTATAAAGTTTCTTGTAATCTCGAGAATCACTGTTTAATTTGAATATACTTTTGTCTAGATTCCATTTTGATTGAAATATAGTCAGACACTCTTTTAATTTTTACTAAACTCGAAGAGACTGTAATACAAAGAAATTAAATAATGTGTTCTTTACTACAAATGTTTGATGTTTCCGAAGTCACACACTTATCATGTTGGACCATTGGATTTCCTGTGATTTAATTAACAAAGGGAGTTATCAACTTTATTAACATTAAACCAATCGAAACACAACAAATTAATCGACATTTTTAAAAGTTTTCTGCTTAAGGCATTTTTTCCAACATCTTCCGTTGGCTATGATATACACCTCTTTATTATTTGATCTAACGAATTATAGAATATGTATTAGGATGGAACGAAATAGAGGTCAAAAAATATTTTTTCTATTTTTTTTATCATGGCAGAGTGATTAAAAGTTGTCTTGTTTGGTGCCTATTAACATGTAGAACCCCCAGCTCAGTAAAACAATTTCTTGAGGGTCCGCAAGCACTTTGAATTTGATCATTTTTCTCAATTATTAATCAGTTTTTCCCTACTAACTTCAGATTTTCTTTTCCATTTTTTATCGTGGCAGAGTGATTAAAACTTGCATTTTGTAGTGCTTAATATCGTGTAAAAACTCCAGATCAGTAAAAGAATATCTTGTGGGTCCGAAAGAACTATGAATTTTATAATTTTTTTCAATTATAATTCAGTTTTATGTAATTTTTACCAACCTGCAGAAGGTATATTTTACACTTATTAATAGGAGCTTTGAGCACTTATACAGGTGGTAAAAACAAACAATAAAGATCTTAATTGAAAAGAAATGCAGTTCCATAAAACAAAAAGAAAACATTGTTATATTGGGATAGGTAATTTATATATTATTACTTATGAGTCTTATGACTATAAGGTTGTCATACATTAAAATATTTTCTTGACTCAAACAACGGCATGGACTTGCGAGATTCTATTTTAGTCATAATGTAACCATATCTGTTGCTGCTGTCACAAACTGCAGACAATGCCTCTTGACAATCTTAACCGTTCTTTCAACCGCTTGAGTGTGGCAGTGGAAATCGTGGAAAATCAACGGAAAGTTCATTTGATAAGATCCCAGCCTTTACTATGAGACCTTTTAGTTCATCTTCCTTTATATGTCTAGTAAATGGAGGCTCTGCGACTTTTTGAGCTTGCCATGAAATTAAATCAATGTAATTCTCAGCATAGAAATTGATTTTAGGAATTTGGAATTTATTGACGCCACCACCATTGTGGACTAATGATCTTGCCTTTAGGACTAGTCGTAAACCCAACTCACGAATATGTCTCCTCTCATCCATTAGAAGCCCGAGAAGTAGATTTTGTGGGGAGGCAAAGCAGCCAAAGTAGCGGGAAAACTTTACAAGTCTCCAAGTACTGAGCGCCGTAAGTGCAAGATGGATGAAGTTTCACATGGGACCAAACTGGAGCGTAGACTTTCATTACGTATTCAGATAGTATTTTCAAGTTATCAGAAGGGTTCTCGCTGCTGACGTACAGACGTAAAATGCGATTAGCTGCCATCTTGCATGTGATGGCTTCTCTGGGTTTTTCTTCGCTAAATCTTCTGAATACTCTCCTCGTGGCGTGGTAAACTTCTAGCAAATATTTTTGGTTACCTTCGATTAGTGAAAAACTTGCAATGTCAAGCTTTTCGCACCCATCTGAGTAGGTTCTAGGCCCAGTAGTCTTTCTATCTAGAAACTGGTACAGACGGCGTAAGGGAAGTTCATTGGAATGAAAAATACAAAACATTCATTGCAATCACCTTTTCAGTCCTTTTTCAAGTAGAGAAATCACACCTCCCTTGGTCCTAGTGCTGGTAACAGTCCTTTCTGCTATCAAAATAAAGTGCACGGATCGCTCTTTGACCTGCTGTCGAAACAACTTGATCTCTGTGTCCTGTTCTCTCTCTTCCAATCTTCATCCTGTCGATAACCTTTTCTCTGTCTGTCTGAGAGATTACACCAACGTTTTGCAGCTCTGTCTGATACTCCTGTTCGATCACAGATGGATGCCAATGTTGGAAGTTTCACCCTCTGTGAGATTGATGGCCTTCCTCAAAATCCGATTAAGATTCACTGTCGGATCTTTCCGTGATATTTTCGTTTCCCCCTTGATCTCCATCTCTATTTGATTTCGCATCTTCAAACAACACTTTTCGTTACGTCAACTCCTTCCTCCCACTCCTCCCAACTCTCTCTGTACTCCGAAACACAAATTAAGGTTTTAACACAAAAGTAAATTGTAAGAAAATTACAGGAAATAGTTCGTGAAGGTAGATAGGGAAAAAATGGATTTTTAATAAGAAAGAGAAAAAATTCGGCAAAATCGTAAAAATTAGGGCTTTTGCGGACCCTCCAAAACTATTCTGACTACAGCCAGCAATGGCACCAATATCGCAATAAAACCAAGGTTAGTCTTGGACCAATCTTGAATGTTAATGTAGTACCAAGGCTGGTAATTGAGAAACAAAACAACTAGTACACAATCCTTTACCTCTAATGAATGCTAGTTCAAACAAGCAAAGAAGTCAACCATTATTGTTTCGCTTAGCAAGCACTAATCCATTTTTATAATAAACTACATTTACAAAAATTAATAACATGAGTGCCTAAATTTATAAAAATGTAACCTATTTATTAACTCCTCAACTGCACGTACACTCAAATAAAAAGATCGGTAAAATCAACTAAAACAAGCCTATGAATTTGCGCCTATCCATCTTTTCAGTTGATTTAGCCGCATTTAGTTGGTTAAGTAACAAAATAGAGGTTGTTTAAGTGACAACCTTGAACAGGTTCATCAATCTATGTTTCTGTTGTAACACAATAATCTACATATAAAAATAGTTAAATTGTACTTCTTTTGTAGGTAACCCAGAGGAAAGAATAGGTTATTTCAAACAAATGTAAGGGTTATTAATCAAAATTTACGTTCATGTACAGTCATAATTATTACTTTACAAAATATTGTTCAAATTAAATAGAATAATTTGGTTGGTCAACGAAAAATGTGGGTAAACTTTATAGATAAACAAATCCATAGTTTAATTTTATTAGTCTTCGCCGATTAAGGAACCTATTGGACGTTTAGATCAACTAAATAATTTGGTTGTTCTTATTTTGTACTGCAACAAATTTCCTACCGTTGTTCTAACACTAAGCGAGCGGTTTGCTTCAACTGAGATCATGTTTATACTTACTAAATTTACCGATTTGTTATTAACAACTTTTTTCAGTTAAATTAATCAACCATATTTTTTGAGTGTATAGACCGTATAGTACATATATTCGTTTGATGCATCTAGTGGCCCGACTAGGAGCTTTTTATTTTACATTTCGCTAGCTGATATAATACAGGCAAGAATTTAGCAGGATATATGAATATTGACCCAACCTTGGATACAGGGTAAGAAACCAAGATTTTTAAAGGTTACTCAGATTGGAATTATCTTAGAGAACCTAAGATTGAAAGTTGACTAAAGTTTTGGGTGTTAAGTAATTGGGACTTGATATGTAGAGATTGGCTAAGACTAGCGGGTATAAATTAGCAAAAATAGTATCTGATGCTTGACTCCAGTATTCTATGGGTAACTGCCTCGAGTTGACACCTGGAAATTTGCTGGAGCTTCGACAAGTCGTAAGGAACCTAGATTCGGCTTATGAACACTGTTCAGTTTCGAAGTATGAAGATCATTGTACATCTGTTGAAGACTTGTGCGATTATCTAAGTCCTGATGAAGTAATTATCTGCGGCGATTACAATTTACTCTTGGACAAATGGGATTTGAACGAAATGGGAATGATAACCAGTGACAATGCTTCTCTAGACACATTAGTGGTAGACAATAGTTTCAATTTTTTAAATCTATCTCAGTGCAACAGTATTCCAAATGTGCGGAAAACTTACTTAGACTTAGTTTTTGCTAACGTTAATAATGTCGCTATTCAAGTAGCATCTGATCTTCTCTTTAACAATACTTGCCATCATAGTTCGTATATAGTTGATATCTGTTACCATAGTACTGAAAATATTTGTACTACAGTGAACGAAGTAACCAAATACATGTTTAAACGCGCTAATTATGTAGCAATTAACTCTTGCATTACAAATGTAGACTGGCAATCTGTGTCAAATTCTTCTGATATCATTAATGATTTTGTTAATGAATATTATTCTATTTTATATAATCTTTCAGAAAATTTTGTTCCAAAAATAAAATATAGAATATCAAACTATCCGGTTTGGTTCAATAGTGAATTGATTTCTTTGGTAAAAAACAACTACTTAAGTTTTCAAGATTTAAGAACTCAGTGTAATAAATTAAGTGAAAATTTGTATCAAAATTATTTAGAAGGTATAGAACTAAAGTTGTCTACAAACGTTAATCATTTTTGGCAATTTGTGAATGACAAAAAAGAAACAAAAGGCTTTCCTGTAGAGATGGTTTTAAATGATAAGTCTAGTAAAAATATTCAGCAAACCGTTACTTTATTTGCAGAATATTTTGTATGTAAACAATATATATCAGGATATATATGTATTTTAAGAAATCATGTAATTTGACTATTAACATCCATATTTCATGTGCTAGATGAAGCCATACAACTAGATGGCGAAAATTCCACAAATGAAAAAAAAGGATAATTAATAAATTCACTTGTTTCTTTCTTACCACATACCCAAAAGTGAAAGCTATTTCATCGATTTTCTTTTCAAACAATTAACTTATATTGGTCAAGAAACCCCACTTCCTTCAAAGAAACCAACCTTTTTGTTTTTAAAATTATTATTACAACATTTACATTATGTTTGTGGAATTGATTATTTCAACTTTATCCGTTGATAATTATTATAAAAATGCATTTTGTTATGAGTTTTGGTAACCAAACTATATTTGAAGCATATTTTAGGATTAATTTTGTGTATATAAAGGGAGATTCGCATGTATTTGATTAAATAAATAAATAAAAATGTAAACATAGTTAGAATGTCAGTTAAAACTTCATGAACCGGATTTGGTGAAAGTACACTACATACCAAATGTTACATTATTCTGTTTATAAAATTATTTTTCTTTAAAAATTTATTAATTGTTGTACTGTAAGAAAATCTTAAAGTTAAATCTTTCTTTGTAGGTGCGAGAATGAATATTTCATATGCCATATGACAATTCTGAAAATTATCAAATAGTAATAACCCAAAAAATCCGAAATGATCATATTGTAAAAAAATGAACTCTTTATTTATACATAATTACGGCTAAAAAGTATTTCCTATTTAATTTCTTCGTATTTCAAAGAAAGTCATTTTCAACTCAAAACCTTCTAAATGGAATAGAAATTATTACTTTATTGTTTTAAACCATCATCAACTATTTGAAAATGACGTACAATTCAAGCGATCCCTTAAAAATATTAGTTTAAATGCAGCTACTATTCCCAAAAAAGTATGTTTAAATTTATGTAGCGTGAAATGGTCCAAACCACGCCAGATGTATGAGTTTCGATGGAATTCTATATACCTGAATGGTTAAGGTCTTGTATACGACGTTGCCAAACCGTGGAGCCTGCAACGTACCGTACATGATACAAAAAACTACATATACAGGCGGAGGTGACATCGTATTGGCAATTATACAATTAAGAGCGACGGCAACGCCAGCGATCTACAGCTGAACTAAAAATTAAATTTGTGAGTATAAGTATGACGTTATCACCTCCAGACAAATTGAATTTAGGCTTCTAACACCATCTATATGCTTATACAGTCGAAAAAAGGGCAAAACGTTGTCACCTCCGAAAACGGAGGTCACAACGTTATATATGAGGTGACAACGTACGCTGGGTATCTACTTTGGAGGTGACAAGGTACCCTTTATCAATATATATATATATATATATATATATATATATATATATATATATATATATATATATATATATATATATATATATATATATATATATATATATATATATATATATATATATATATATATACAGAGTCTTCATTAAGTTTGGAACCGGCTTAATATCTTCAAAACTATTAACTGGATTAAATTGAAATTTGGGGTGTGCATTTTATAAATTAATATCTATTGTACCTAATTTTTTCACCTGCTTTGCATCGTTACTTTACGAGATACACAGCCAACTTGATTTTTTTTAAATAGCAATGGGGGTCAAATTTGACATCATTTGAAAGCTTATTTTTTTCTGAGTACCATTATGTAATACACGTGTTGTATCATTTTGACAAAAATCGCCAAAAAAATTAAAATCAACGAAAGATGTTTTATCCACAAAATCAAAAGTGTTGAATAAATTAAAAATTAAAATATCTAGTGATCTTACAAAATTCATAGAAATGTCAAAAGTTACACATTGACAGTAAATATTTAAGTAATTTTAAGTAAAAGTAAATTTTAAGTAATAAATTTAATTTTGTGGATAAAACATGTTTCGTTGATTTTAATTTTTAATTTTTTTGGCGATTTTTGTCAAAATGATACAACACGTGTATTACATAATGGTACTCAGAAAAAAATAAGCTTTCAAATGATGTCAAATTTGACCCCCATTGCTATTTAAAAAAAATCAAGTTGGCTGTGTATCTCGTAAAGTAACGATGCAAAGCAGGTGAAAAAATTAGGCACAATAGATATTAATTTATAAAATGCACACCCCAAATTTCAATTTAATCCAGTTAATAGTTTTGAAGATATTAAGCCGGTTCCAAACTTAATGAAGACCCTGTATATATATATATATATATATATATATATATATATATATATATATATATATATATATTGCGATGTTATGCAGCTATGCAAATAGAATGCCTTTATGTTTTAGTTTAATTGTGAACTGCACTCGCTAGATTGTTATCTCTCAGGGTCGCCTTTACTAATTTTTATTTGCCTTTACTATATTTTTTCTACACAATGAGACTAAAATACTTATAATTGAATTTTCAAGTATGGGTTCATTTCCTTGAAAATCTTTAAAACTTTAACTAAAAATATTATATAACAATGGAATTTTAAGTAATCTTTAACTATTGAGAATTTTATTTAATGGGAAACTTTGCTTAACCTTGAAAAATTAATATTTTGACGTTTTGTCATAACCACACTTATGAACTGCAACTTTATGAAATGAGGTAAGTTTGATCAATATTTTAGTTAAATAATATAATTAAATTCTTTATTACTTTATAGGTTATGGGCATCATCTGCTTGAAGCCTTTTTTACAATAATTATGGTACGTTGATTTAACCTCCGAATTAAATTATATTATTTCGCACTTCAAACCTATTGTAGTAAGTACACTAATGCTCTGCTTTATAATAACACTTTCACAAACCTTTTTGGTTATGTAGTTAATAATGCTTCTCCTTTCTTGTAGCCCTTTCTCAGGAACCGGCACGCCGCTCGCTCTCTCAAGCTGCCCTGGATTCAGGAACTTACGTAACTCAGGATACTTAGAAATTTCCAGACAGCTAAAAATGTTGTAGGTCAAGAGTACCTGTTTGTCGTTACCTTTATAATTGAAATAACTATTCTCTTTTTCTAGGATCAAAGTAAAACTTTGAAGGTCTTGCGCCTGTATTCAGTTCGGACATCTTTTGGTAGTAAGTATTTTTCCATGTTTTAAAACTTCTTCTTCTGTAAACTGCTTCTGGTATTTGTTGGTTAAATAAATAACACCTTTACTATATTTTAAACTGGTTTTTAATCTTTATTTTTCATTAACAAAAATTATTACATCTTCCCTTTACAAGAATTATTATATCCCTTTTACCAAATGTTTTTTCTAACAACCTCCCTAGAAACCACCATTCTTATTACCTTCATATTTTTCTTTCTTTGTTTCATAATTTAAAATACAAAATTAACTTTTCTTAGATGATTATTTAGTTTCTCATTATTTATATATCTCCATTGCAACCATGCATTATTATTGAAGAATGGTTGTTATGGATTAATTTTAATTGATATTTAAAATGGAATGCTATGTTTGTACTATTTTTAAATGTACTAAAAGCTATTTTACAATTTTTCCTTATTTCTAATAACAATTTTCTTTTCAGGTTTGAGCTTCAGATGTGATAACCTATGTACCCAAATACTTCTTTTATATAACAATAATAAACTAAATAGATAAATTTAAACTAAGGATTGCGTCATTTAAAGCGACAAGAATAATTATATTTTATTACAGCTACTTAATAAATCTTTTACTTCCATTTATTGGTGTCTGAATTTTATTTAAAATGTTTTAAATAAGTTTTAAGGTACCATAAACATAAAAATTTCGTAAAATTAGAAATTTTATTGGATTTGTATGAGATTTTGTACAAAGGGGTTTCTAAGGTCGCTGATATCTAGTTCGACGTTAAGATTTACAATATGACGATTATACTTGAGATTTGGCACAGTTATAGGAATTAGGATTCTTGTAAAGAAAAAATAAACCAATGTTATTATGACAACCCCCGTACCCCCTTTTAGGGGTTGTAAAGCTTTTAGCTGACTTAGAAACTTGAAAATTAGTGTAATTATAGGATTTAAGATTCTTGTAAAGAAAAATATTTAAAAAATGTTATTATGTCAACCTCTGCATCTCGTTCGGGGGTTGTAAGACTTCTAGATGACATAAAAACTTGAAATTTGGTTTAGTTATAGGGTTTAGAGTTCTCGTAAAGAATGATATAGAAAAATGTTATTATGTTAACCCTCCGCATCCCCTTTAGGGTTTATAAAGCTTCTAGATGACATAGAAACTTGAAATTTGGTACAATTATAGTTTAAGGTTATTGTAAATAAAATATATAGAAAAATGTCGTTATATCATCCCCCGCACCCTCTCATGGGATTGTAAAACTTTCAGATGACACAGGAACTTGAAATTTGATATAGTTATAGGGTTTAAGACTGTCGTAAAGAAAAATATAATTTTTTTTTTATTAAGTCAACCCCTGCACTTTATTTGGGGGTTGTAAAAATTCTGGATGACATTCAAACTTGAAATTTGAGATAGTGATAGGATTTAGGACTCTCGTAAAGAAAATTATTAGGTCAACCCCCGCACTCCATTTGAGGGTTGTAAAACTTCTAGATGACATACAAACTTGAAATTTGACATAGTTATAGAGTTTAGAATTCTTGTCAAAAGAAAAATAAACAATGGTAAAATTTCTACCCCCCACTCACATTGGGGGTTGTAAAACTTCTATATGACATACAAACTTGAAATTTGGTATAGTTATAGTATTTAAAGTTTTCCTAAAGAGAAAAATCAAAAATACTAAAATCTCAACCCTCCCACCCCCTTTTGAGTTATAAAACTTCTAGATGACGTACAAACTTGAGATTTTGACATAGTTATAGACTTTAAAATTCTTGTCAAAAGAAAAATAAACCATTGTAAAATTTCTACCCCCCAACCACATTGGTGGTTGTAAAACTTCTATATGACATACAAACTTGAAATTTAGTATAGTTATAGTGTTTAAAATTTTCCTAAAGAGAAAAATCAAAAATATTAACATGTCAGCCCTCCCACCCCCTTTTGAGTTATAAAACTTCTAGATGACGTACAAACTTGAGATTTTGACATAGTTATAGTGTTTAGAATTCTTGACTAGTGGACATTTGACTTCTATAATGGCATCTTCATTAACAGGTTCATCGGGGCTTGCCGCCAGAAATGGGTGTTCTTGTTCAATAAATAATCCACATTCTCTTACTTCCAAGTTGTATTCACTTTCAAATTCTTTTATGGCAATTGGCTCATGTTCCAAGCCATAATGCGTTGCTCTATTTCCTGTAAATGTTGAGTACAGTATTTCCTTAACTGTGTTCACGCAAGATGTTTTGGCTTGCAATTTGCAGACTCTTCCGAAGTGAGATGCAGTCAATCTCAATGATCTTTCTTGTTTCCAGAGAGGGTTCCTTGACTGACCGACAGTATTTCGTTCTAGATGGGTAATCTCTTCTTTGGACTTTTTCAAGGTGTTACGGAACTCGATTTCTTGAATTTTATACTCTTCAGGTGATAACAGCTCAGCCTTTTCTGTGACACCATAATCTGTGTCTGGAAGTGCAGTAGTTTTCGTTTTGCGGTAAATTTGCCCCTTTTCCTCTTGTTCTTCTCTAGCATTTGGCGTTTCCTTTTCAATTTTCGAGCATATCTTTTTGTAAATACACTTTGATCTTCTTGTAATAGTTCGTGGTAGTCTGTCCCAGCATTAAATAATATACTAGCAGCTTCACATCTTGTTTGATAGGAACCTCGAAGGGAATAATTTACCCTTTCCCCCCCTACAAATTTACACACTAACGAATTGTAATGTTCTGCCAAATTGTTATTCACGTTTAACAGCAAACTATTAACATTTAAAGTTAACCTGTAAAGAGTTGCTTCAATATCTTGATATAGGCCACATTTCTTCATATCAAGAACGAAGTTTTGTTCTCTTTTTTTGTACAAGAAAAATACCTTATTTCTTGACATTTTGCATGCTCGCCAAAAACGTGCGAGGGGGCATTTAAAACGTCAGCAGTAAGCAGCTGCATTCAACAAAACTCGCTGACAACTAAATATTCAGATAGCAGTTTATAAATACAATTCAATAAGATTTAACATCTCGCTTTGCTTTATTCGCCGCTTAAATTTTGGCTGACATACTTCTAACTTGGGGATTACAATTATCTAAATTGGATAATGCCCCACTTGCTGATAATTTCAAATTCAATAACACCAAAGATCCGAACTGCTTGAGGATCATTCAACAACTTTGAAATTATGATTTTCAAACCATTTTTTGGTCGTTTTTGATGTGTGGTAAGAAGCACCATCTTGTTGAAAGATTAAATCGCGGTCAAGATCGATTTTTAACGATTGGTAACAAGTTAGCGTTAAGAATTTGCTGATACTTTTCAACATTAACTGTGCCGTCTATGGACTGAAATCATTCTAACCCTCCAGCTGACATATAGCTCTAAACTATTGCACCTTGAGGAAACCTAACCGTACGTTTTAAGCAGTACTTATGGAATGCTTCATGTTTAGCTCCGATCACTCTTTTGCGAGAGTAACCAACGAAAACACCAGACTTTGACTAGTCGCTGAATATGACCTTATACCAGTCATTCTCTGGAACATTGTCTAGGACAACTACATATTTAGTCCATGTCACTCGTCCTTGTTCTTGTTTCTCGGTTAGAAGTTTTACTTTGACTAAATACAAAAACCGTTTATGTTACAAAGATAGTTAAGGAATACTCAATGCATCAAAGTTTAAAGATAACTAATTACCTTATTAAAGAATGGATAGTCTATCTGAAAACAAATAAACTGTTTGGATTCTTGGCAATTGTTGCGACAGAAAGGTAAAGACAGGATTAAGTGTGCCCAAATAGCTGCAGGACATGATCTGGACTAACAGAAACATACATAGAACAAAATTAAATAATTTATCGGTATTTCCAACGTAAATGACTGCTTCTTCACGGCTTGCTCCAAAATGATAAGTCTGGATTTCTTCAGCTAGTTTGCAAGGATAATTTTCAGAGAAGACTATATGGAGTAACCCTTCACTCTTACTAAGACTCTTTTTCAGTGTGTTGTAAGCAGCATTTTTATTTCTAATGTTAAATTTATATTTATTTTTAAAGTTTTCATTTCTTCTTGAACCTCTCCCTGCAACTCTTGAACTTCTGCTGAACCATACCTAAGACTGATAATGGAGGGCAAGATTGAGGGTAGAAGAGAACTGGCAGGAGACAAGGCTCATGGTTGAGAAATGTGAGAGACTGCACTGGCCTAAACTTACAGTTATTACTAAGAATAGCAAAAGATAGTGAACGATTTGCCGAAGTTGTTGCTAACCTTCTATAAGAAGACAGCACCTTAAGAAAAAGAAGATGTAAAAAAGGCTGCAAAGTTAGAAAATGTAACAGTTTTATCGACCTTACTGAATATTTCTGAATTTGTTTTTACTCATGCAGTTCTATACAATATCGACTCTTTTGCCTTCTTCAACATACCAATACAAATTAGCTTGGGGCAACGTATGATAGCCTAATGAAAACAGGATGCCAATAAAACTGAAAAGTTTTTCCCTTGTAAATATAAAATCGTGTGTATTATTTATCATGAGCCTACTTTACAAAATATCGCAATACTATATCTTGAACTTCATCATCAAAAAGTTTTAGAAAAATATCCAGCGGTGATTGACCTGCCACATGATTTTTTAGCTGTTAAATTTTTTTGTGTTCTCTTCGTCGGGCAAGTTCAGATACAAAAAGAAACCTCTCTGTACTTGGGTTTCTGGTTATTTGTTTTGAGCAAACTTGAGAATGTGAAAAGAAGAAGAAAGCATTTAAGTAGAAAAAAACTGAAAACAATACAGTTATGAAAACACCTGAAGAAAAACTAATGCCCATCTCTGAATAAAAAAAAACTGCACGGAAACGTTTTGTTGGACTTGGACCTGGAAAAGGGAAAAGCAATGAGAAATAAGCAATCCGTACTCTAGTTCTGCATGACTCGCTGGTGAAACCTTGGAGAGTTTCTGGAGGTCAAAAAACCAACGGAAAAGATTTTTAAGTGCTTTGTTGATGTCCATTGATATTCGACACTATCGTCTTTATAGTTTAGCAAATAAAACAATTGGCCTTGCACACAAAACAAAAATATCCTACAGTACATTCTCTCGATGCCATCCCTATGTTATTACCGTCTATATTATGTATGCAAACCTAATGAAATAAACAGAGCTACCTGTTTGTACAATCAACGTGCAAACATAAGCTTCAACCACAAAAACTAAAGCCACTAAAACTTGTAGATAATGAAAATTCATATGAACTCCTGTAACATGTAGTAAGGCTTCCGCATTGCATATGTATGGCAGGCCTCTGAAATGTCAAAATAAAATGAAGAAAAGGTTCAATTTAATGTTAAGATTGCAGCTAAAATCAATGTTACTAAACCTGTCCGAGAGTTGCAGGGAGAGGTTCAAGAAGAAATGAAAACTTTAAAAATAAATATAAATTTAACATTAAAAATGAAAACGCTTAGAACACACTGAAAAACAGTCTTAGTAAGAATGAAGGGTTACTACATATAGACTTCTCTGAAAATTATGCTTGCAAACTAGCTGAAGAAATCCAGACTTATAATTTTGGAGCAAGCCGTGAGGAAGCAACAATGTACGCAGGAGTCACTTACACTGGAGATACCGATAAGCTATTTAATTTTGTTTTATGTATTTCTGCTAGTCCTAGGACCTTGAACTGCTTCTCTAGTTCCAATGCCTAAGCAAAAACCAAATTGTTCTTCTCCTACATATTGTCTGCATTTTGTGTGTACTCGTTGATGCATGTTCTTAGCATTATCTACTGTACATGGCTCATCAGGCTAATCAATCGGTACTGTGAGCACTGTTTTACTCCGCTCTTTTTAGGTATCGGAATAAAAGTAAGTTGGATCCAGTCGTGTGGTACGATTCCTGTATAGTATATTCTATTTAAGAAAGATGTTAAGATGTCGAGGCTTTCATCGTCTAATACTTTACGCATCTCAGTATAGATGTTATCTTCACCTGAGACTCTACGTGTTTTGATAGTTTTATTGCGTGTTTCACTTCTGCTATAATAATTTTCAATGGCTAGTCTTCTTGATCTATTTCGCTTGGTTCTGGTTACATTCTGATATCATCAAAAAGCTCTTGTATATAGCTTGTCAAAATCTCTTCTATCTCGTTTGGGTCTATTGTTTTTTTGTTACTATCTGTGACAAAGATATCGTGTTGATGGGTTTTATTTCCAGTTATTTCTTTTATCTTCTTTTTTGTGTGTTTAAGAAATCATGCTTTCTTGGCAGCTCTTCGAGTACTTGACAACGTTTCTCCATCCAGGTCTCCTTTGCCTCTCTTATAAGCCTTGTAATCTTTTTATGGATTTCTTTATATTTATTATAGTCTTTATGTTTGTACTATAACCTACAGAAACACAAAGGCTATTTTTATATAAAGAAATACTTAACCTACCAAAATGTAGCTGTGCTGGAAGTATCAGCTTGATCCAAATAACAATGCTTTAGTTTTGCCAGCTAGCCCCCAATAAGTCGGAGAGGGGCGGTGTAATACAAGATATAAAAGATAAAAAAAAACAAGCGCCACTTCGTTTAAAAACAATGCTTATTACTAAAGCTTCAAGCTTATCAGGCAAACGAAGAAATAGATCTTCTACTAAAATATGGGCAACTTCCACAATTTTGGCCGTACCGTACATATATACTTACAAATGATGAACTGAAAAGCAATATTAAAATCGTACAAATAAATAAATAATAAATAAATAAAACACACGTAGTGAAATGTAAACTTTCTAAGTAGGGCATTATTTAAACTATTGGCAGATTTTAACAGTTAACTTTAAATGCAATTTTGATGCTTAATAGAGAGAAAAAAAAAGGTGAATGGTGATCTGTATCACAGTTGGTTGTACTTAAATCTACGCTACAATTCCACTAGTCGAGATCTCGTTTCTTAACATTAACATGCATGAATAAATTGTTGTTTCTTAAAATTAACATGCATGACGAAATTGTAAATACATTAAATAAATATAGATATATATATAACTAAAACACAGACATATAATACATACAAATTTTCACAAACGTCCCACCATTCGAAGATCCACGGATGTATGTTTAAAACCCTGCTTAGGGGTTATTACTTCACCCTACGATGTTGGTTGTTTAATTTCGTCCCGATACCTGTATAGATGTAGGTACGGACCTCCTAAATGGAACCCACGATCAGGGAGCAGGAACACAAATACGACAACGAACAACAAAACCCAAAAGAAAGAAAAAAAAGAAAAAGACCTACAAAAAAAATCACCCTGTATATTGTATTAATTTTAAATATTTGAAGAGTTTTTACCTTTCTATAAACTGAAAGGTCTTTTACAAAACAATTCCCTCAAGGTGACTACTAGGGAAACATTACCTAAAAATAAAAAGACATTTGTAAGATTTTTAGCGCAACGAGGTTTTAACGAACAGAAGTTACCTAAAATGGTTAGCACCAGAACGTAATCCGTCCAATTTGACGATTGATCGCATATAAATAATCAAGCGATCGTTCTGTTGAATGTGAGATTTATTCCGCTAAAGCGAATTAATATTTAAAACCAATTTCTAATTTATATCTCGCCCATTCAACTTCTAGTACCAAAAACCAGCCATTTTGTTACTTCACTCTACTATTGAGCAGGGAGCTCAAACGCGCAGGATCGACTTCACGATAAACCGAAAGAAAGGGAAAACCAGTGACAACCAAACAACGGAGAAGGTTGGTTTTAAACAGTGACCATCAAACAAATAATGGGTTGTGAATTTCAACGTTATAATTCCCCCCTCAACTCCCAGTCGCGAAAACCCTTTCGCGGCTTAGCATAACCTAGCCTTGCTAAAATCTAACTTGCCCAAAATAAATGGAAAGAACAACCCACCAGGATGAAAAATACCATGACCCAAAAAAACATGACACCAACAATGGACACCAAAAGGGTGATCCAAAAAAAATCCAAAAAAACAACAAAGGACAAACAAATTGGAGGTGGAGATAAGGAAAGAACAGAGGAACAAAAGGTTCCACCCCGAAGCATGAACAATGGTCGGGCAAGCAGGGTTCACTGCAAAGACGCGCTTCACACACGGTACTGGGCACAGTGGTATTCCACGTCGGGAAGGGACCACTGAGCAACTTCCAGTGCCCGAGGCTTGGCAACGACTCACAACAAAACCTACCAGCACGAACCACTGAACATGGCCGGCAAAAAGAACTGAACAGAGAGCCGCCGACATACTCTCTGCTCGCACCCAAGAGAGGGTAGTGTAGAGGAAAAAAGAAGAAAAAGAAAACAGAGTGAAAAAGAAGGGCTCGCCCGGACACATGTGAAGTGGGCAGATGGCAGAGCCACCGAGGAGCACAACTTCACACACAATGCGGGGCACTGCCAGTTCCAACGTCGTGGAGACTGAACAGCGCCAAACCCCCGCATCCGAGGTTCGGAAGCACTACTCAGCTACACTAACCACCCGGACACCACACACGTACCGTTTGAGACAGAGAACAAGAGAAGAAGAAACCGGGGGTTAAAAAGGCAGTTCAGGCCAAAGAAACCCAATTGTGCTATTGCAATGGAGTCAAAATCGGTATAGGAAAGAAGGAGAAGGTAAAAAGGAGAAGAGAAATTGTCAAATCCGGTATACAAAAAAAATAGTTTGGCTAAGCCAAAACAAAAGTCGAAATTGCTATATCAAAACCCTTGGTATAAAAGCCAAAAATAGATACCTGCAAAACAAAGATCTAAATAAAAACTAATAAGCCCTAACAAGTCGACAGATATTAGGTCGAACTGAGCGTATCACTAAACGCTCCAAATGAGGACAGCCCCAACCATCGCTGAACTCTGTGGAACCCAAACCACCAAATGGTTCCCCCAAAAGAAAACAACCAAATGACCCTAATCTCCGACATGATTCGGAACATACTCTTTCAAATCTTTGGCATGAAATTTACCGGCTTCCCTACCAAGTTCATCAGCTAAAATATAAGTCCAAGGAGATACCTTTTTGTGAATGGTAAAAGGACCAATATAACGAGGAGCAAGTTTATGTGAAAAATATTTACTCGCATCAGAAAGAGCAAAATTTTTCCTTAAAACTTTGTCACCAATAACAAATTGAGTATCTCGCTTACGTAGATCATAGTAACGTTTATTGCGATCAAAAGAAGTTTTTATTTTATTACGCACTACCTCAAAAACTCCCTGCAATTTATCAGGAATAACAGTAGCAGACGAACGATCAACTTGCAGATCTTGAACTTTATCAGATATTTTATGATCAGTGCTTTTTAAAATATGTTCCCTACCAAAAGTTAAGAAATAGGGTGTATAACCAGTAGTTTCGTGACGACCAGTTCTAATGGCACACCCAATCTTTGTTAATTCATCTGCCCAAGAACGCTGATTCTCTTTAACATAGGAACGAATCATAGTTTTAACATTTCTGTTCGCTCTTTCTGTGGGATTTGATTGCGGGTGATAATGCGCATTAAAACGAATTTTTACTGAATAGTTACTACAAAGAGTGCGAAACTCACGACCAGTAAACTGGGCTCCATTGTCTACCAACACCAATCTAGGTACTCCAAAAACTAAGAAGACTTCATCTTCAATTCTCGAACAAACCATCTTCGCTGAACTATTCCGAAGAGGAAATAGTAAACAAAATTTACTAAAATAGTCCACTATGACTAAGACATATGAATAACCTTTTGTACTCCTCGGGAGAGGACCAATCAAATCTATACTGACCATCTGCCAAGGACGATCAACAATTGGTTGCGGAACTAACAGTCCAGCAGGAGGTCTTAAATCTGGTTTACATTTTTGACAAATTTGACAAGTTTTAATATATCGAGCTACATCGGCTTGCATTTTTGGCCAATAATATTTGGGAGTTAATCTATGATATGTTTTATATACTCCACCATGACCGGAAGTAGGATGATCATGTGCCTGACGAAGAATAGCAAGTCTATTTTCTTTCGGTACAACAAGTTTCCAAACGGTATCAGAATCATTTTCGGTTTTCATAGATTTATATAAACCTTCATTAGTAATACGCCATTGAGAAAACTTAGCAGGTTTAGCCCGAACCCTATCAACCATACTATTATACCACTTATCGGTTGAAACTATAACAGGCTCATTACCTGACTCAATACTGTCAAGAATCGGTACGGAACGTGATAACGCATCAGGTACCAAATGGTCTTTACCTTTACGATGGACCACCTGAAAGTCATATTCTTGGAGTCTCAAAGACCACCTAGCCAAACGACCTGTCGGGTTTTTTAAATTATGTAACCACACCAAAGAATAGTGATCGGTGATCACCGTGAAACGACGGCCTTCTAAATATGGTCTAAGTTTTTCTACGGCCCATAAAACTCCTAAACATTCCCTCTCAGTCGTAGAATAATTTCGCTCTTGACGAGTGAGAGAACGACTAAGGTAACATATTACACTTTCTTCACCATCAATCTGTTGCGTCAAGACAGCACCTAAACCAAAACCACTACTATCGGTTTGAACAGTGAATGGCAACTCAAAATCTGGACAACGTAAAATAGGTGCCCTAACCAAAGCTTCTTTCAAAGTCCGCAAACTACATTCACACTCAGATGACCAATAAAATTTGACACCTTTCTTAAGAAGGGTTGTCAACGGCAGAATGATATCAGAAAACTGTGGTACAAAACGACGGTACCATGAAGTCAAACCTATCAGACTTCTAACTTCAGTCACATTCCGAGGAGGCTGAATATTCATAATAGCCTGAACTTTCTCAGGATCCACATGAATTCCCTTCTGACTAACTACATAACCTAAGTATCGTAGCTCAGGAACACAAAATTTGCACTTATCCGAACTTAAGGTGATACCAGCCAAAGACAATCGATTAAAAACCTCTCTTAATATTTCAATATGCTTTTCAAAACTATCTGTCACGATAACTATATCGTCCAGATACACCAAAACATATGGTTCCAAAGATGGACCAAGAACATTATCAATAAACCTTTGCCAAGTCGCAGGGGCATTATGTAACCCAAAAGGCATACGAGTAAACTGGAAAAGGCCACGATTGGGGATTGTAAAAGCCGTATATTTACAGAAACCTCAGATAAAGGAATTTGCCAATAAGCAGACTTAACATCCAACGATGTCAAAAATTTGGCATTTCGAAGTTTATCCAAAGTAGCACTAACATAGGGAATAGGATAAGCATCCTTCTCAGTCACACGATTAAGACGACGAAAATCTATGCAAAATCTGTAGGTCCCATCTTTCTTTTTGACCATTAGGACTGGGTTGGACCAGCCACTAGAAGACGGTTCAATGACACCTAAGCTCAACATACGATCAAGTTCTTCATCGATAAGACGTTGCATAAACGGACTAACCGGATAATATCTCTGCTTAATCGGTTCAGAATTTGTACGAATAACATGCTCAACCCTAGACGTACAACCTAACATCTCACTTGGAAGTGCTTTAGACTCATTCAAAATTTTCTCTAACTCCAATTTCTGTTCAAAACTAAGTGTAGAATTACTAAGAGGCATAACCTCAATAGATTCCAGTTCAACAGACGAATTGTCAGAATCTTTTACAAATCGCCAACTGCCTTGTCTCAAATTGGGAACAATACCCATAAGGTTCCAAAAGTCAATACCCAAGATCAAAGTCTGTGGAAGATCCGGAACTACCAAAATAGAAATAATATGCATTCGATCCTGAAGTTGGATCGGTACATCAACTTGACCAATGCTCTTCACAGTTCGACCATTTGCTACGCGACAATCAGTCGCTCCAAACTCAGATAAACCAGCACCAAAACCTAAACTACATAAAAACGACCAACCTGGTTTACCAACTATAGTCCGAGAAGCACCGGAATCTAAAAGACCTAACAAATCATGACCCAAAACTTTTATAGACAAATACGGGCGTTCATCTCCTTCGGCATGAGCATGGATAAAATTTAATAATACAGTGGTTGCTTGAAAAGAAGACTCGGTACTAACACCACCCATTAATGCCGAATTAAAACCGTTTCCCGAATTATTATCCCTAGGAGAACATTTCTTACAAGAAGTCTTAGTGACCCCCATCTCACCACAACCAAAACAACGTTTAATCAAGGGAGAAGAACATGCAGAACGCATGTGTCCTGTTTTCCTACAATTAAAACACAACCGTGATGAAACATCTGAAGCAGCACTACTGGAATTACTAGCAGTCTCAACAAAAGCTAAATCTGGCTCTAAGTCGGTTTTCCTTCTAGTTGGAGGAACATAACTGTCCGCCCTCAACCTTGAAGCTTCAAGCTGCCTACCAAATTGTAGTAAATCAGAGATAGAATTAATTTCTTTAAACGACAAATGAAATTGGTAAAATGGAGCTAAGTTCTTTAACAGTAATCTTAATTTAATCCCTTCAGAAAATTTTGTTGATAATCGGGAAAATAAATTATCCATAGCCACTAAATAAGTCCCTAGCGGTTCATTAGGACCTTGAGTCCTCCTACGAATTTCTTCTAAAAGCTTATCATCATAATCTAAAGGGAGATATTCCTCTTTCAAAAGTTTAACCAAAGAATCCCAATCAGATACTTCATTTCTTCTAGACCTATAAAACAAAAGTGCTTGGTCTTTAAAAAGATCCAACGCAGATGCAAATAACTGGGTCTTTGATACATTCCGAGCAATAGACAACTCATCCACTTGTTGCAAAAAAGCATTTAAAGAAATCTTAGATTCATGTCCTGCAAATTTATCAAGTCCCCATTTAAAGACTGGTACAGACTTCGGCTGACCACATTGAGGATCAGGAGCAGCAAGGGTAGAAGAAGCTGCTGGGTTGCCCGCAGGAGAATTAACAATAGCTTCCCCAACGCTTAAACCTAACCCTAACTGAACAGCTACTTCATCAGTTACCTGTGGTACTGAAGCTTTATCGTGAATATCGCTCATTAATCCAAGAATGGATTGAATGAACTCGGCCCGCTTTGATGCAGAAGCCTCATCTTTGGCTTTCATGGCCGCAGCCCTACCTAATAGGTGACTTAACCTACTTTGCAATTTTTTATAAGGATTAGAATCCACACTATCATCAAATGACTCCAAAGCCGTATTAAGTTCAAAAAGAGCTGTAGAAATAGCATCTGAATCTTCTTCAAAAGTAAACGGATGAGCTGGTAACTCAAGTACGGACTGATCTTGTTCCATTTTCATTAACTGTCGAAGATACTTTCGCATACTATCAACATTAGAGTCAGGAAGACCTCTAATAGCTAACTCATAAGATAGTTCTGATTTACTTAACCTATCTATATGGATCTTCCGTTCCATAATGAACTAATTAATAATCAAGGCTAACAAAACGAATAACTAATTTATAATAAGATTAATAATCAATACTAATCAAATAACTTGTAACAAGAATACAACAAATTACAAAATCAATCCTGGAGTTGGTTCTTTATCCTAAATTACTAAATACTTAATCTATCAGGCAAAATATATTCCCCAAAACTATCCTAACATGCAAGAACAACAAATCTTAAGTGGTTTTAACAAAGTGGAATTTTCAACAACAGGCCTCACGCATGGGCGCTAATTTACTATAACCTACAGAAACACAAAGGCTATTTTTATATAAAGAAATACTTAACCTACCAAAATGTAGCTGTGCTGGAAGTATCAGCTTGATCCAAATAACACTGCTTTAGTTTTGCCAGCTAGCCCCCAATAAGTCGGAGAGGGGCGGGGTAATACAAGATATAAAAAATAAAAAAAAACAAGCGCCACTTCGTTTAAAAACAATGCTTATTACTAAAGCTTCAAGCTTATCAGGCAAACGAAGAAATAGATCTTCTACTAAAATATGGGCAACTTCCACAATTTTGGCCGTACCGTACATATATACTTACAAATGATGAACTGAAAAGCAATATTAAAATCGTACAAATAAATAAATAATAAATAAATAAAACACACGTAGTGAAATGTAAACTTTCTAAGTAGGGCTTTATTTAAACTATTGGCAGATTTTAACAGTTAACTTTAAATGCAATTTTGATGCTTAATAGAGAGAAAAAAAAAAGGTGAATGGTGATCTGTATCACAGTTGGTTGTACTTAAATCTACCCTACAATTCCACTAGTCGAGATCTCGTTTCTTAACATTAACATGCATGAATATATTGTTGTTTCTTAAAATTAACATGCATGACGAAATTGTAAATACATTAAATAAATATAGATATATATAACTAAAACACAGACATATAATACATACAAATTTTCACAAACGTCCCACCATTCGAAGATCCACGGATGTATGTTTAAAACCCTGCTTAGGGGTTATTACTTCACCCTACGATGTTGGTTGTTTAATTTCGTCCCGATACCTGTATAGATGTAGGTACGGACCTCCTAAATGGAACCCACGATCAGGGAGCAGGAACACAAATACGACAACGAACAACAAAACCCAAAAGAAAGAAAAAAAAGAATAAGACCTACAAAAAAAATCACCCTGTATATTGTATTAATTTTAAATATTTGAAGAGTTTTTACCTTTCTATAAACTGAAAGGTCTTTTACAAAACAATTCCCTCAAGGTGACTACTAGGGAAATATTACCTAAAAATAAAAAGACATTTGTAAGATTTTTAGCGCAACGAGGTTTTAACGAACAGAAGTTACCTAAAATGGTTAGCACCAGAACGTAATCCGTCCAATTTGACGATTTATCGCATATAAATAATCAAGCGATCGTTCTGTTGAATGTGAGATTTATTCCGCTAAAGCGAATTAATATTTAAAACCAATTTCTAATTTATATCTCGCCCATTCAACTTCTAGTACCAAAAACCAGCCATTTTGTTACTTCACTCTACTATTGAGCAGGGAGCTCAAACGTGCAGGAGCGACTTCACGATAAACCGAAAGAAAGGGAAAACCAGTGACAACCAAACAACGGAGAAGCTTGGTTTTAAACAGTGACCATCAAACAAATAATGGGTTGTGAATTTCAACGTTATAGTACTTCCTTCTTTCGTTCATCAATAAAAGGATTTCTTCCGTCATCCATCTCTGTTTTGCTCTCTGCTCTTGGTTTTCCAATTCATTTTCTTGTACTTCATGTTTACATTTTTAACAGACTGCCAAAAGTTTTCCATTGTTTCTGTTTCCAATTCCGTTTCCCTAAACTTACTATTCAAAACTCGTGTTATTTCCTCTTTTATTTGTGGTTCCCCCAGTTTCTCAAAGTTAGGTCTTGTTTTATTTCTCTTCCGGATTTTCTTCAATTTAATCTCACGTTTTTCAGCTACGGGGTTCTGATCAGATCATATGTCTGATCCAGGATAAGTTCTTACAACTTTAATTCCGTTTCTATATCGTTTATCAATCAGTATATAATCTATTTGATTTTTTATGATATTTCCTTCATTGTCTCCTGGTCCTAAGTACACTTCTAAGTGTACAACCGCCTTTCTGGAAGTTGGAACCAGGTGTTTGCTACCATTAAGTTTTCTTCATTACAGAACTGTACCAGATATCCCCCTTATCGTTTCGTTTGCAAATACCATGGTCTTCAACAATATATTGCACTCTTCCTTTACCTATCTTTCCGTTGAAGTCACCCATGATTATATTCACTTCATTCTTTTTGGTAAATCTTAGTAGGTAATTTTTACATCATGAATGAAAAACTCATGCAGTATGGAGTATTCTCGTGCAACTTATATTACTAGATGAACAGATATTTTGTATTTGTATTTTGATATTTTTTCCATATTTTGAACGGCACTCGCAACAAAATGCTTCTAAAAGTGAAACCGGTAAGATTCGGTTTCAAATTATGGTATATCTGTTCAGATGAAGGGTACTTATACAAGTTATCCTCCAAATAATAAAAAATCCAGACTTGGGTTGGGAGGTAACTTTGTTTTTTATCTACTATCTATTGTAGAGAATAACCCTAATCATAATATTTTCCTTGACAACTTCTTTTCTTCATATAAATTATTCGACAATAACACACTATGGTGTTGGAAAATTGAAAACTGCAAAAAATTATGACACAAAGGAAAAGAAAAAACTACTGTACTGCTCAAAAGCTACTGTACTATCAAAACAAAAGGAAATAGTGACGTTAACGAAGAAAATGAAGTAAAAACCTTCCCAAGGATCTTGTATGGTTTCTCTATTTCTTAGAAAATCAAATGTAACTGAACTAAAGGGTTCATTGTGATGCAATGAAGAAGTACATCACATGCTCAAATAAATTCAGTGTGTCTAACAAAAATCCCAACCTATTGCTTGGTCTTGGAGGGATTCATCTCCTAAAAGTGGTACTCTCATGCATTGGGCTATACCTCAAAGACAGTGGAGCTTCAAAAATCCTTGTTGAGACAGTATAATTGGAATGCTGTTTTCCATTTTGAAACGCTTACGGTGTTATACCAGTGTACGAAGATCAACGCTTGTTGGACAAATTTAAATTGCTATAAACTACACATAGTGACATAAAAAAATATTTTGAGAAACTCGTAGAAAATGACAGGCAGAAAAAAACTGGGGCCTTCGTGCATGCAGTATAAGAGAGTGTTTGCCACTTTCCTTCTTCTTTGATAGAAAAAATTATGCACGATGGTACATTTTATACTACAATGATTGCTTGAAGCTGGACGAAGGTCCTATAATTTATTCTTGTTTATTGTTTCCAGCCTTATTTTGTGGAACTCCATAATCATGAAATAAATAAAGATTATTAAAAGTTTCACAGTTTTATTAAAATATACCTGACAATATTGTTTCGACAGCTATGCTGTCATTATCAAAGGTAATATAATTATAAACAAACACGTCGCTAAGGTAGATACAAAATAGGTAACTAGATAAAATAATAATAATAATAATAAAAATTAATAATAAAAATCATAATTAAACATCTAATACTTCCAGTAACGGAGAATTACTGAGCTCAAGTTGTTCATTCATTAAAGGTACCCTGAGTTTGTGTTTGTATATCTCAAAGGCTTCTAAAATGTCTAATTTGCGTTTGTTATTACAAAAATGTAGGAATTTAATATTATTTTGAGGAGTCATTGTGTGATTTTGTTCTAAAAGGTGTTTGGCGTAATTCGATTTTTCAGGATGTTTATTTTTGTAATGACGTACGTGTTCTTTATATCTTATGTCAAAATTTCGAAGCGTTTGTCCAATATATACCGAACTACAAAAAGAACAATTTAAACGGTAAATGCCCGATTTCATGATATCATGTGTTCTGTCTTTAGCATTAAATAAAAATGAAAAAGTGTTAGTGTTGGTTTTAAATGTTATTTTATAATTGTTGGTTTTTCTTAGTATATGTGCAATTTTTTCTGATATTTTGCCAAAATATGGTATAGATATGTAATTTGTGTCTTCTGTTTGATTGTCAATGGGATATATTCTTTTGATAGCTAACCTATAATCTTTTTGTTTAATTAAAGTGTCAATCATGTTCGGATTATAATGATTTGCATGTGCTAGTTGTTTAATGGTTGATATCTCTTTGCTAAAATCTGATTTTGTTAGTGGAATAGTTAAAGCTCTGTGTACTAATGATCTGTATGCTGCTATTTTATGTGTATTGTGGTGACAAGATTCATTTGGTATTGTTATGTCTGTTTGTGTTGGTTTTCTGTATATGGAAAATTCAAAAAGATTGTCTGCGTTAATCTTGATATTTAAGTCTAGAAAGTTTATAGCTCTGTTTTGTTCTGTTTCTAGTGTAAATTTTATATTAGGATGGATATTGTTTATAAGAATTAAAAATTCATTGATAACCTCAAAAGAACTGTCAAAACAAGCTAAAATGTCATCAACATAACGAAACCAGAAGATAATGTGTTTAGAGAGGTTTCATTCAAATATTCGATCTTCAAACTTGTCCATAAATATGTTAGCTAATAGAGGACTTATTAGAGAATTACCCATAGGTAAACCATCCTTTTGTAAATAAATTATGTTATTAAAAGTGAAATAATTTTGACTTATACAAAGGTCAAATAATTGAATTAACTCTAACCTTTTAACTAATTCTATATTACTATTGATCAAGAAACTATCTAATAAAGGAATACATTCTTGTGGTGGTATTCTGGAGAACATGTTGCAAATATCAAAACTAACAAGTTTTGAATGTGGTGGAAGATGTATGTTTTGCAGCTTATCTACTAATTCTAATGAATTTCTAACAGAGTATTTCGATTTGTAACCTATCGTGTTAATAATCT
This sequence comes from Agrypnus murinus, assembly GCA_929113105.1. Lineage (NCBI taxonomy): Eukaryota > Metazoa > Arthropoda > Insecta > Coleoptera > Elateridae > Agrypnus > Agrypnus murinus. The sequence continues at coordinate 93,106,436 of OV816027.1, forward strand.
GGTTTAGTTTTTTGGATAAAATGTGATTAGGTGCATTGATGTATGATACAACTGGTCTTATTGTCATATTCTGTTTGTGGGTCTTCACTAATCCATACAGTTTAGGTATTTGTGGGTTTTTATTAATGATTTGTTGCTTTTCTAATTCTGAAAAGCAGATATTGCAGTTTTCTAAACCTTGTTTTATTTCTTTTTGGAATTTTGTGGTTGGGTTTTTGTTTAACGTTTCAAAATTTTCTTTATTAATAAATTCATTAACTTTTTGTATGTAAATATCTTTAGAAAGAATTACCAAAGTGTTACCCTTATCTGCTTTAACAGAAATTAGATTGTTCTCTGTGATTTTCTGTTTTATAGATTGAAGAAGTGATATGTTAGATGTGTTGTACCTACATTTTGTCCTGTTTTAAAGACATCTCTTTTAACAAATTCGAAATTTGGAATTTTGCATTGTTATTATGATCTTTCTTAAGTATAGTTTCGCATTCAACGGCCAAAATTTCTTTAATTTTGTTGGTAAATTTTGGAAAAGGACAAAATTTGAAACCTTTGTTAAGAAATCGTGTTTCTCTGTCATTGAATGTTATATTAAATTTTGTCCTTTTCCAAAATTTACCAAAAAAATTAAAGAAATTTTGGCCGTTGAATGCGAAACTATACTTAAGAAAGATCATAATAACTATGCAAAATTCCAAATTTCGAATTTGTTAAAAGAGATGTCTTTGAAACAGGACAAAATGTACAACACATCTAACATATCACTTCTTCAATCTATAAAACAGAAAATCACAGAGAACAATCTAATTTCTGTTAAAGCAGATAAGGGTAGCACTTTGGTAATTCTTTCAAAAGATATTTACATACAAAAAGTTAATGAATTTATTAATAAAGAAAATTTTGAAACGTTAAACAAAAACCCAACCACAAAATTCCAAAAAGAAATAAAACAAGGTTTAGAAAACTGCAATATCTGCTTTTCAGAATTAGAAAAGCAACAAATCATTAATAAAAACCCACAAATACCTAAACTGTATGGATTAGTGAAGACCCACAAACAGAATATGCCAATAAGACCAGTTGTATCATACATCAATGCACCTAATCACATTTTATCCAAAAAACTGAACCAGATTATTAACACGATAGGTTACAAATCGAAATACTCTGTTAGAAATTCATTAGAATTAGTAGATAAGCTGCAAAACATACATCTTCCACCACATTCAAAACTTGTTAGTTTTGATATTTGCAACATGTTCTCCAGAATACCACCACAAGAATGTATTCCTTTATTAGATAGTTTCTTGATCAATAGTAATATAGAATTAGTTAAAAGGTTAGAGTTAATTCAATTATTTGACCTTTGTATAAGTCAAAATTATTTCACTTTTAATAACATAATTTATTTACAAAAGGATGGTTTACCTATGGGTAATTCTCTAAGTCCTCTATTAGCTAACATATTTATGGACAAGTTTGAAGATCGAATATTTGAATTAAACCTCTCTAAACACATTATCTTCTGGTTTCGTTATGTTGATGACATTTTAGCTTGTTTTGACAGTTCTTTTGAGGTTATCAATGAATTTTTAATTCTTATAAACAATATCCATCCTAATATAAAATTTACACTAGAAACAGAACAAAACAGAGCTATAAACTTTCTAGACTTAAATATCAAGATTAACGCAGACAATCTTTTTGAATTTTCCATATACAGAAAACCAACACAAACAGACATAACAATACCAAATGAATCTTGTCACCACAATACACATAAAATAGCAGCATACAGATCATTAGTACACAGAGCTTTAACTATTCCACTAACAAAATCAGATTTTAGCAAAGAGATATCAACCATTAAACAACTAGCACATGCAAATCATTATAATCCGAACATGATTGACACTTTAATTAAACAAAAAGATTATAGGTTAGCTATCAAAAGAATATATCCCATTGACAATCAAACAGAAGACACAAATTACATATCTATACCATATTTTGGCAAAATATCAGAAAAAATTGCACATATACTAAGAAAAACCAACAATTATAAAATAACATTTAAAACCAACACTAACACTTTTTCATTTTTATTTAATGCTAAAGACAGAACACATGATATCATGAAATCGGGCATTTACCGTTTAAATTGTTCTTTTTGTAGTTCGGTATATATTGATCAAACGCTTCGAAATTTTGACATAAGATATAAAGAACACGTACGTCATTACAAAAATAAACATCCTGAAAAATCGAATTACGACAAACGCCTTTTAGAACAAAATCACACAATGACTCCTCAAAATAATATTAAATTCCTACATTTTTGTAATAACAAACGCAAATTAGACATTTTAGAAGCCTTTGAGATATACAAACACAAACTCAGGGTACCTTTAATGAATGAACAACTTGAGCTCAGTAATTCTCCGTTACTGGAAGTATTAGATGTTTAATTATGATTTTTATTATTAATTTTTATTATTATTATTATTATTTTATCTAGTTACCTATTTTGTATCTACCTTAGCGACGTGTTTGTTTATAATTATATTACCTTTGATAATGACAGCATAGCTGTGGAAACAATATTGTCAGGTATATTTTAATAAAACTGTGAAACTTTTAATAATCTTTATTTATTTCACCTATAATTTATAATTCCATGTCACTCTTTTAAACAAAAAATAATAATCTTAATTCAATCCTATTAACGCATTTAAAACAATAATTATTCAAGACTTTTTAACCAAAATTTGTTTTGGTGGTTTCAAGTGTAAACATTTAAAATATTTTCAAGCCGTTAATGCCTTTAGTTTTCAAGAAAAAAAATTTCAGATTCAAGAATATAAAGGAAAATTTAAAATCTGGCAGCATAAATAATTAAGATTTTAATTTGCATGGGCAACTAAAATCTTCAGTAACATGATATTTGATACGATGTTTGATGACGCGACGTCAAATTGTTCATTATACAATTCTGAGAACCTAGAGTGTTTACTTTAGAGATATTTAATTCTTAAATGCTCCGAATGAATGTATAAATGAATTGTTTTTTACATTTACTTATATGTACAGCTGTAACCTTTATCAAATTCATAATTGCCAAAGAGAGAACCTCTATTCCTTGGAAAATCCCCGAAAAACGAGTGTTAAAATTCGTTACAATTCCGTCGTTTATAATCTCGCTACCCTACTGAGATCAAAAATAAATGTAAATGTTTGAAAAAAAACATAGTAGACCTTATTTAATTGTAAAAGTCGTTACATAAATTTATTCTGGATTACTTGAAACCCTCCCGAAACAAATTTTGGTTAAAAATTCTTATAAATTGCAAGGATTGAATTAAAATTTTTTTTTTGTTGAAAAGAGTGACTTTTAAAAGAGTGGAAATTATAAATTTTAAGTTCTTTTTCCAGCTTCAAGCAATCATTGTAGTATATAAAATGTACCATCGTGCATAATTTGAAAAAAATGGAATTTCTGGCAATAGCCCAATATCAGGATCTATTCGCTAACTAGAATTCGAATTAAGTGTCATTTTACACAATAATTAGCTTTTGCTTTTTACGTGTGCTGAAATTGGTTTTAAAGGGCGACTATTGTTTACTGTAATATTAGATTTATCATAAACAAGTAATAATAAAAACCCATAATAATTCAAGGTCATAGTAAGAAATACGTAAAATGACTGTGGAAGCAATCTGTTAAAATGTGTTACAGCATACACAAAATTACATCACTTTATAGACTTGCACACCTGCAATCAGTAAATAAACATAGTCATTTTGGGAAATTTAATCCATGCTTACAAGGAAATATTGTCTTGCTAACAACATTAAATTTTTATAAGGACGTCTTTTAAACTATAATATTGAGTTATATTCCTGATTATCTAATATCCATTTTTTTCTCGAGTCCTCTGACTTTAATAAAGCTTAACTTTAGTAAAATATTATATTTCTAAATGCTATAGCTACTTTTGTTTTTATCAGACAATAGGTAATAAAAGGTACCCATTTTTAGGGACAATTTTATTAAAAACAAATTAGTTTTTATCTCAGAAAGTACATGCCATATATCTATGAAATTTTTGTAGGGGTTATAGAAAAACCTTGGTTTCTAATTTTCAGACCAAAAAGCAATTCATTTAAGATTTATATAAAAAATAGGGAATTCTGTTTTCTTGTTTATTAATTTTTTGATTTCGTTTTGGTTAAATGAACACTTTTCATGTAGGCATTATTTTTCTCAAAGAAATTTTTCTAATTTTAACAATAACAGTGCAATAACAAAAAAACCAATTTTTTGTCCAAACCGCTTGTCACTAAATTAATTTTCCTGCGATTCAGAGGAAGATATTGAAGACTATACAGGGTGTCCTGTTTAACAGTCTACACTGAATCATTCCAACAAGCTTGTGACTATAGCAGTGGAATTAAAAGAACTTTGTATACTTTGACCTCTAGTTTACGAAATCAGAACACATCTTAGAACTTGTGCTGGTGCTGGATATCATCATCAGGATTTTTTTAAATGGAACGATTAGATTTGAAGTATGGAAATCGATAGCAAGTGGGATTCTGAATAAAAAAGTATTAAGGTACTACAGGTTTAAAGTGAATGATAATGAAATAATAAAGTGAATGTATTCTAATACTGTTTTCGTAAACAAGAAGCCGAAACCTACGAAGTTCTTTTAATTCCATTACTATAACCAAAAGCTTGTCCGGATGATTGAGTGTAGACTGTTAAATAGGCCAGAACCCGTTAAGTGGCTAAGTGTTTTATTTTTTTCACATTTAAACATTTGAAGTGGTGACTCGTACACCTTTGAAATCTGAATTTTGCAAAATCTAAAAAGTATCTTGTATATTATTAACCATAAAATATGCGACTTCTTATGTTTTTTCATGATAACCATGAAAATGAAGCGCAACAAAAATCGTTGCTATTTTTTCACAATTAGAAATTCTAAGGGTTGGCTGCTACCCCCTTATATCCTGAATTTCGCAAAATCGGTGAAGCATGTGCGTTTTTATGTTCTTTCACGCAACCCATTCAACAATGAAACGCAAATAAACTGCTTTACTATTTTCTCCACATTTGCAAATTCTAAGGGATGGCTGGCTACCCCTTAGACCCTTAATGTCGCAAAATCCGTAAAGTATGTAACTTTTTATGTTCTTTCACGTCACCCATTCAAATATGAACCGCAACAAAGATTATTTACTATTTTTCCCGTATTTCAAAATTTTAAGGGTTGGTTGCTACCCCCTTAGACCCTGAACTTCGCAAAATCTATAAAATAAGTGACTTTTTATGTTCTTTCACGGCACCCGTTCGAAAATGAAACGCAACAAAGATTGTTTACTATTTTTCCCGTGTGTAGAAATTCTAAGAGGTGGCTGCTACCCAAAACAGAACAAAATTTTGAAAATATAAATATGGGTTTTTTTAATGTTTTTTTAATTTTTCGCTAGATGAGAATCCGAAACTCTGTAAATATACCAAATTTCAAGTTTGTATGTACTCTAGAAATTCAGAAGTTATAAAGACTATTTAATTTCATTACTTAAATACATAAAGTGAAGTCCCGTTTTACAACCCCTAAAGGGGTAGCGGAGGGTTAACATACTAACAATTTTTTATATTTTTCTTTACGAGAACTCTAAACCCTATAACTAAACCAAATTCCAAGTTTTTATGTCATCTATAAGTTTTACAACCCCCAAATGGAATACGGGGGTTGATTTAATAATTTTTTTAAATTTTTCTTTAGGAGAGTCCTAAATTCTATCGCTATACCAAATTTCAAGTTTGTATGTCATCTTGAAGTTTTACAACCCTAAAAGGGGATGCGGGGTTGACATAATAACATTTTTTTTAATTTTTATTTACTAGAATTCTAAACCCTATAAATATACCAAATTTCAAGTTTGTGTGTGATCTAGAAGTATTACAACCCCCAAATAAAGTGCGGGGGTTGACTTAATAAAATTTTTTATGTTTTTCTTTACGAGAGTCTTAAACCCTATCACTATACCAAATTTCAAGTTTGTATGTCATCTAGAAGTTTTACAACCCCCAAATGGAATATGGGGGTTGATTTAATAATTTTTTTAAATTTTTCTTTAGGAGAGTCCTAAATTCCATCGCTATACCAAATTTCAAGTTTGTATGTCATCTAGAAGTTTTACAACCCCCAAATGGAATATGGGGGTTGATTTAATAACTTTTTTTAAATTTTTCTTTAGGAGAGTCCTAAATTCCATCGCTATACCAAATTTCAAGTTTGTATGTCATCTAGAAGTTTTACAACCCTAAAAGGGAATGCGGGGTTGTCATAATAACATTTTTTTAATTTATATTTACTAGAATCCTAAACCCTATAAATATACCAAATTTCAAGTTTGTGTGTGATCTAGAAGTATTACAACCCCCAAATAAAGTGCGGGGGTTGACTTAATAAAATTTTTTATGTTTTTCTTTACGAGAGTCTTAAACCCTATCACTATACCAAATTTCAAGTTTGTATGTCATCTAGAAGTTTTACAACCCCCAAATGGAATATGGGGGTTGATTTAATAATTTTTTTAAATTTTTCTTTAGGAGAGTCCTAAATTCCATCGCTATACCAAATTTCAAGTTTGTATGTCATCTAGAAGTTTTACAACCCCCAAATGGAATATGGGGGTTGATTTAATAATTTTTTTAAATTTTTCTTTAGGAGAGTCCTAAATTCCATCGCTATACCAAATTTCAAGTTTGTATGTCATCTAGAAGTTTTACAACCCCCAAATGGAATATGGGGGTTGATTTAATAATTTTTTTAAATTTTTCTTTAGGAGAGTCCTAAATTCCATCGCTATATCAAATTTCAAGTTTGTATGTCATCTAGAAGTTTTACAACCCCCAAATGGAATATGGGGGTTGATTTAATAATTTTTTTAAATTTTTCTTTAGGAGAGTCCTAAATTCCATCGCTATACCAAATTTCAAGTTTGTATGTCATCTAGAAGTTTTACAACCCCCAAATGGAATATGGGGGTTGATTTAATAATTTTTTTTAATTTTTCTTTAGGAGAGTCCTAAATTCCATCGCTATACCAAATTTCAAGTTTGTATGTCATCTAGAAGTTTTACAACCCCCAAATGGAATATGGGGGTTGATTTAATAATTTTTTTAAATTTTTCTTTAGGAGAGTCCTAAATTCCATCGCTATACCAAATTTCAAGTTTGTATGTCATCTAGAAGTTTTACAACCCCCAAATGGAATATGGGGGTTGATTTAATAATTTTTTTAAAATTTTTCTTTAGGAGAGTCCTAAATTCCATCGCTATACCAAATTCCAAGTTTGTATGTCATCTAGAAGTTTTGCAACCCCAGAACGGGGTGCAGGGGTTGACATCATAACATTTTTTTTATATTTTTCTTTATAATAATCTTAAATCCTATAATTACACCAAATTTCAAGTTTCTAAGTCATCTAGAAGTTTTACAACTCCTAACAGGGGGTGCGAGGGTTGACATAAATATATTTTTTTATTTTCCTACTTACAAGAATCCCAATTCCTATAATTGTGCCAAATCTCAAGTTTGTATGTCATCTAACAAATTAGAAGTTGTAAAAGTTATTTAATTTCAATATTTTAATGCATAAGAAGTCCCGTTTGAAATGATGTCACTGTCTGCCTCACAAACATATGAGTTTTAAAAATTTTAAAATATAATATGGGATAAGATTAAACAGCCAGATTTATTACTAGCTAACAGCATCAGTGATTGATTAAATACTGAATGATAATATAATAATGGTTACGTTTGTTTCACTTAAATCAATAGAGCTTTGAATTAAATCTTATTAAATCTTACGATTTTATTAAAATTATCGCCCATTTGTAGGAGCAATTAAAACCGGTTTAAACGAAATTTACATGACGCATAAATGAAACGTATTAAAAGTGTTTCTTAAATAGCTTTAACAAAATATAATATGTACGAATTTTTGTCACCTTAAATGACGCAATCTTTACTCAGAAATACAATGCATAAAGTGAAGTCCCGTTGAAATGACGTCACTGTCTAGCCACAAAGGAATCAGTGTTACCAACACAATTCTTGTTAAATATGCGGACGCAGGGTAAACCTATGCCATAAATTTGTATACAAATGTATACAAATCCCGCGCTATTAGCGCTGCGTGTGGCAAACGCTCGAACTACGATTTTATACACGAATCAGGAATGGGTGTCAAACTGCGCACAACTAATTTTTACATTTTCGCCATCTAGACACTTTAAGCTTCATATGGTGCAATTTTGAGGCACTAGTCACCCAGCGTCCGTATATACGGACGCCGAGTGACTTCGGACGCTGCTTGAACCTAAGATTATACATGGGGGGACGCATAGTGGTGCCCTATAGATATATATATATATATATATATATATATATATATATATATATATATATATATGCTTTTAGTACTTATACACCTCCGATCGCTATATACAGCGTACGAGTCGGACTCAAGATCCGGAGGCAACTCGTCGGTATCGGAGTCGAACGCGCTAACCATGTTATTCGGCATCAGGACACCTCCAGCATCATTTTCCACCTATTTTCAGCCGGAGTCAAACGGGACCTATTTACGTATACTTATATACATTTTAGTTCCAGCGATTGCCGCAGAGTCGCTGCGAGATATACATGTATACGCCACGCGGTTGTGTTTACCTCCGCATGTATAAAAGCATTCAAAGGATGTTTTTGCCTCCGAATTCGCGGCAACACTGCCTAGCATATTTTTAGTTTATATTCGTGATTTGCTTTGCTGAAGCCAGTTTAAAAACGCGTCATTTCCTTATCTAAGGTATCACGTTACGTCTGTATTTCTTAGTAAATATAATTACATCTTTTTAAATGGAAAGAATGATTATATTATATTAAAACTGTACTCTTATTTAAAATTCTTGCAAATTATTACGAAATTAGGACTTATTACAGTAATAAGAATTTATTTTTAATGCATAAATCTTAGATTTGGGACAAAATTCGTGATGTGGACCCAATTTAACAACAGCTAATGCTTAGTGATTTTATAAAATTATTGATTTATTGAGAGTTATGAACAGTAACGTTTCTACACAACGATTCAGGAAAACATTCGTTTTTAAGATACTCAAACATTAAAATCAATGTTTTTCGGCAAATCTCTGTATAAAGAAATATACAATACGAAGCCAATGTTTTTATCAAATATGATATTTTTATAAACAATAATAGGATACACAAATTTTTACAGCAAACAAAATTAACAAAACATCTTATTTTAAAGGATTCTCTTACAAATTAAGAAAATTGATGATTATGAAGAGAAACGGCAGATTTTGCAGGTGGTCAACTATACAGTGTGTGCCTTAAAGTTCGATCCATATGGGAAAACATTTTAATATTCTTTGTTTAAAGGAAAAAACTTTGTTGTTCAATCACTTCTGCTTCAAAAAATACTTGAAATACGCCATGTCAAAGTTTACAAGTGACAATAGGTGTTTAAATCGAGATGACCTTATTTGTTAAAATATAGAACAATCTTATTAAGAAAAAATATTCCTAATGACATTTTACGTTCACAAACCGGGCTTGAAGAAATATCCCGACATGAAAAATTCCTTTTTTAACATTTTTTGATACACCCCCGTTACTGATTATTTTGAAATCATTAAAAATGCTTTAAAGGAGTAGGAAGGCAACAATTGCAGAGCATATTTTGAATGGTGTAGGTATTTTTGACAAATATTAAAATTATCAAAAAACAAAATAAAACTTTTTGGCGATTTTCCAATTTACAAGAAAACAACGTATAGTTTTATTAACTTATTTAAATAATTGTTTGAATAATACAAGAGTTGTTGAAACTACTACTTAAAAACTTAATAAACTAATTCGAAAAGAATAGTACAATTTGAGGTTTTGGAACCGATCAACAAGATTAAAGAAACTCTTGAAAATTTCTATCTAATAAAACATAATGACAAATTTATATTCCAAAATTGAGAAGATATTAGAATGACGTAACAACAAGCTTGTTTCGTTTCCAATAATAACTTGCTAATAATAAATTCCAAAGATCTAAAGATTGTGTCAAAACTTGAGACATTCGTTAAGTACTTCTTTTTTGGTAGATCTATATCTTCCTGTACCATCCATAGAATTTAAAATTTTTAAAAATATACCGGATGGCCTAGATAAAACGCTTCATACTTTGGAGTTCAATGACGATTGTTACCAACCTCAAAATAGCTGCACGTTCGTTAAAGTATAATTTTAAAAGTCTACATAATTACAATACATTTTTAATTAATAGCACTTCTAATACAATATATTGTATTAGAGTTTATATATACTAGTTTCACCAATAAAATGACACTATTTTCCCTATTTTCAGTTATGATAATAGTTTCTTGAAAATCTAAATCTCTCCCTTTCAATTCTTCCCTATTTTAAAACGGTTTCAGGATACTGCTCACTTTTCTCTGTAAAGCTTTAACTTAGTAATCAAAAGAATTAAGGTCTGGCGAATTTGATGGCCAATGTTTGGCTGAAATAAAATTAGGACAACGTTTTAGTAAATTAATTATGAGAACCTTTAAGCTTGTCGAGAACGATGCGATGTATTGCTATCCAAAAACTATAATAATATTTATCTAGGTGCAGTCGTTCACATTCCGGAAAAAGTTGTAAATGTCTAATGAAAGTTTCATTGTTGAATCTTGTCTTGTAGATTTACAAGAAACCAGTTGATTTCAGGAAACAAAGCATATACCACAATTTTTAAAGAAAACCTGACTCGGTGTTTGTACAAGCGTAGTAGGGAGATGTTACTTTTTAAACCTCGACTGTTTGTCCGATTATGCTATTTTGCAACTTGTGGGAGCATGCACTATAAAATCTTTTTCGTTTTGAAAACCCATTCGTTTGACATCATTGAACATGTACATTCGCTACAGATATGACTATAAATGTATTTCTATCGTCGTTGCATGTAGTAGGGTACAAGAATATTTTTTCTAAGTGTCTAGGGAGAAAGAAATCTGCACAAATTTGAAATATGAATAATTCTTTTACTATTGAGTTTAGATAAGCTGCGATTTTTAAACAGATAACTAGATGTTCATACAACAGAATCAGCACCTTAGAAACTTTCGGTTATCTTCTCTTTGGCAACCTATAAAGACCGTAATTTTATAGGTGTCGCATCGGTTAGCATTTGGTACTAATGTTAGTCATTAGCTTGTATATAAGCCAGGAATCTGTGTGTGGGGTTCACAGGTGATTAGCTCCAGCTGATGAGAATGCAACAAACTCAAAACAGTCTGTCCTAGAGTATCACTTGTGAATTCCACACATTTCATTTTTACTCTGGGTTAATCGTCTTAAATAGTCTTAGTAAATCTTTTATATTTTAAATTGTCAATTCCTATACGATGTTTTGTCTTTGCTGATTCACTAGATTTATAAATGGCAATTTTGGAGTTTTCCGGAGTTTTTAGTTAGAGTCAGGAGCCGGGAGAGTCTGAAACATTGGCCACCTTTTTTAATAACATCAACAACAATCAAAATTAACCCTTTTTTATAAAATCTGTTACCATTAGATAACAAATACTATTTTTACTTCTACACCATTGCATTCTAAAACTGAAAAAAATAAAATTATAACAAAGATTTTGGAGTTGGAGTTGGAGTTGGAAGAATTTAAGATAAAAGTGGCCACTGTACCTACAGTGATGGTACAGTGACCATTAGAGTATGGTACTGTGGCCACTACTGTGTGGAAGATGGGAATAGTAAAGACAAGTACACAGCCATTTACAGAATAATGATTTATTTTGTAAAAAATAGTTTGTATTAAAAAAAGGCAACTTAAATTTAAAAAACCAGGCAAAAGCTAACAAACATTATACATAGATAAATTAATGAAAAAAAGACAGATTTGCTGTTCTAGTAGTGCCGCCTATATTTACAGGTTGATATAAATAATGTACAAATCATCAGGAACATCTAGGAAATAATATCTGAAATAAATAAAATATTGTACTAAATAATAGTACAGGGACCTACATAACAAAGAAGTGGCCACTGTACCTACATTTAACATGGCCACTAATCAACTACATGTTTTTAATCATTTAATAATAAAATGTTTTCAACATCAACTTCATGTTTTTTAAAAAGTAGGGAAAAACAAAAACTATCCAACACAATCAAAATATTATTATACCAATAAATATTTACATGATGTAGGTATAAGCGGCCAACGCTAGTTCCTTTCGACGTTTATTTATTTAGCCACTAACAATTATTATTTCACTTGCCTGTTGTAGTTTACTTCAAGTACAAAATTTCAGGTTGAGTTTGTTTTAAAATAAAAATCTTGAGATTTAAATGGAATTACTTTGTTAATATACTTAGTGTCCTATTGGTACATTCTGTGCTAGATGACAGCACCTAATCTTGAGCAGCACCTAATAAATAAGAAAATGGCGGAAAGGTGGCCACTGTTCCTGCATGGCCAATGTTCCAGACTCTCCCCTACTTTTTCTTTTTAACAATCCCTGTCTTGTAGTCTCCTTATCTGTACAGCGAATTTCTTGTTTACAATATTCATACTATTGGTTGATTTATGGAATTGTCAAAAAGTTGTACCGGTTTATAAGAGTAACAAACCTTTTAGTAGGTGTTTGATTGTAATTTGGTATATATTTTGGAGTTGCTAATGACAAACCTTACCAAACATGTACATTCGCTACAGATACGAGTAGAAATATATTTCTATCGTCGTTGCATCTAGTAGGGTACAAGAATATTTTTTCTAAGTGTGCGGGGAGAAAGAATCTGCACAAATTTGAAATATAAATAATTCCTTTACTATTGAGTTTAGATAAGCTGCATTTTTAAACAGATGACGAGATGTTCATACAACAGAATCAGCACCTTAGAAACTTTCGGTTATCTTCTCTTTGACAACCTATAGAGACCGTAATTTTATAGGTGTCGCATCGATTAGCATTTGGTACTAATATTAGTCATTAGCTTGTATATAAGCCAGGATGCTGTGTGTGGGTTTCACAAGTGATTAGCTCCAGCTGATGAGAGTGCAACAAACTCAAAACAGTCTGTCCTAGAGTATCACTTGTGAATTCCACACATTTCATTATTTTTCTGGGTTAATAGTCTTAAATAGTCTTAGTAAATCTTTTATATTTTAAATTGTCAATTCCTATACGATGTTTTGTCTTTGCTGATTCACTAGATTTACAAATGGCAAATTTGGAGTTTGCCGGAGTTTTTAGTTACTTTTTCTTTTTAACAATCCCTGTCTTGTGGTCTCCTAATCTTTACTGCCAATTTCTCGTTTACAGTATTCATGCTATTGGTTGATTCCTGGAATTGTCAAAAAGTTGTACCGGTTTATAAGAGTATTTTTACAAACCTTTTAGTAGGTATTTGATTGTAATTTGGTATATATTTTGGAGTTGCTAATGACAAACCTTTCTTGTTGTAAATCCTACCATGCTTTATTGCAATACTGAATCTTTGACCGAGGATTTGTATTGTTTGAGCAAGCTTTCCAGAAGCTGCATGTTTACAGCAGAAAAGTTTTTCAAAATTCCATGCCAAGTATAAAATTTGTCAATTTTATCTTCGAGTTAATTCTTGTTTAAATTCTTGATTATTTATGCATTAGAAATTAATTCTACTAGCTAAGTAAACTACACTTTAAATAAAAAACCCAGAAAGTATCATAGCATTCTAGATGAATGCAAGCAAATTAGCGTTGCAACCAAATTTTGCAGATTTTTCCCCACAACCTTATGTATGGATATCTTGTATACCTTTGAGATTTATATTCACATGCAGTCATCCAGTAGGTACCTGTCAGAGATTCTGTTGAATTTAATTATTTTCTAAAGCATCTTTTTGTCTTGAATAGTCGTGTCATTGTCATAGAAATATCCGACTTGGGCGTCACAGAATTTATGCAGAATGGTGTAATCAACAAACAAAATTTTCGTCCAACAAGATTATAGATAAAACTTCTATCTTATAAAATCACAGTTATAAAATTTAATGACAAATTTAAACCCCAAAACTGAAATGACGTAACAACAAGCTTCTTTCGTTTCCGATAACAACCTGTTAAAAATAAATTACAAAGCTCTAAACATTGTGCCAAAACTTTTGAGACATTCGTAAATTACCTCTTTTTTGTAGATCTAGAGCTTCCTATAACGTCAATGCAATTTAAAATTTAACGCTAAAGCATAATTCTAAAAGCCTACATAATTACAATACACATTTAATTAATAGCAATTCTAATACAATGTTGGGCTGAAATAAAATTATGATAATGTTCTAGTAAAATAATTTTGAGATAATTTGAGTTTGTAAAGACGATGCGATGAATTGCCATCCAAAAACTAAAATAAGATTTATCTGGATGCATGATTTGCATGTGTTTTACGTGGGGTTCCCATATCAACATACCCCCACGTTCCTTCCAAAGGAGGAAGCAATTGAGATACGCTCAATCAGCGCGCAATCGCACAGCAATTGCTCCCAGTTACTCGCTGGTCAGAGCGAGGTTGCCTATCCACCCTCGATTAGCTAACCAGGCTAGTACCGGAGCGATTAACATATACATGCTCATGCACCGGAATCTTCCCGTCCCCTTTCATACGGGGCTAAGTACCTAGTCCAGCAATAGGACTATTCCCCCAACTTAAGTCAGTTCAGTACAACCGAGCCAGAGTTGGGGCCACTGCCCGATTGAATCCAACCTCAAGTGTGGCATGACTTGGTTTTTAAATGGGTTTGCCACCCCGATCTCCCAGTTATAGGCCTGGTATGCCCCCGATAGAGCTTCGTTTCGAGGCTACTTTATAGGGCCCATCAAAGTAGCACCCCGGTGTGTGCCCATTAAGGTGAAGTTGTCTTGAACGTGAGAGGCTATGTATCTTCGCATCAGCATCCTTTAAGTGTAGGTCTCTAGACGATTTCTCATTTTCAGTTTCTCATGGGTTAGCGAGCGAACTCCCTAAGCGAGATAAACCTCACTTGAATCTCCTACATTCGTCTAGACCAGACATGAAATGTCAAGGTTGTTTTACGTGGGGTACCTGTGTGAACTTACCCCCACGTTCCTTCCAGAAGGAAGTGATTGGGATACGCCCAATCAGCGCGCAAGTTGCATAACCGGCAGTCGTGCAATTGCTACCAGATTGACTCACTGGTAGGAGCGAGGTTGCCTATCCACCCTCTACTAGCTAAGTCGCGCATAGTGACCGAGCAGTTGACTTAACACGCTGCTCACCCGCCAGCACACTCCCGTCCTCTTTCATGCGGGGTGAAGTACCTTGTCCAGCAATAGGACTATTCCCCAACTTGACGCTGTTATCAAGAGGGACCACTGCCCGATCGAATCCAACCTCAAATGTGACAGGACTTGGTTTTTAAGCGGTTTTGCCACCCCGATCTACCAATTTTAGGCTTGGTGGGCCCTCGACAGAGCTTCGTTTAAGTCTACACGTTATAGACTCCCGGTGCGTACCCGAATTTGGTGAAGTTGTCTTGATAGTGAGAGGCTATGTATTCGCTTCAACTATTCTTAAGTGTAATGGCTTTCAGAGCTTCTCCCAATCACTGTACCCGGCTGCAGTCCGGATCATAGGGTGGTCAGGATAGCTCCTAAGCACATTTACCTGGCGGCTTGCAATTTCCCATTGCCCAAAAGCGGGATAACCTCACTTCTAGTCACCGCACTAGGGTATTCAGTCAAACAGCGGGTTCCTTTGGTGACCATACATGACCTCGGTCATGCAGCGGGGTCCTTGGTGACCATAAATGACCTCGGTCAAACAGTGGGTTCCATTGGTGACCATAAATGACCTTGTCCCTTAGGCGAGATTCGAATCCGCCCACACCGGTCTCATCTACCAGGGCTCCCCCTGATCGGTCAGAGTTACCGTCGAGAATTCTCACGAATTTCTCTACCACACGCTTTATTCTAACAGCTTCATCCGTTTCCCGTCAGCAGGATAAGGTAGAAGACAGCCAGTTCTAAGGGTGAACGTCGTGTGGTCTCCCGTCCACCCAATAGGCCAACGTCTAGGCCAGACAGATTATTATAATTTGTTTTACGTGAGGTACCCGTATCAACCAACATACCCCCACGTTCCTTCCAGAAGGAAGTGATTGGGATACGCCCAATCAGCGCGCTATTGCATAGCAATTGCTCCCAGTCAGCTCACTGGTCGGAGCGAGGTTGCCTATCCACACTCTACTAGCTATCCAGGCTAGTACCGGAGCGATTGACTTAAAACGTGCTCACCCGCCGGCACCCTCCCGTCCTATTTCATACGGGGCTAAGTACCTCGTCCAGCAATAGGACTATTCCCCCAACTTAACTCACTTGAATAGAGAGAGCCCTCCAGTCTTCTTTCATACCTTCATAAGCTCCTCCCCGAGACAGGGGTTGGGGCCACTGCCCGATCGAATCCAACCTCAATTGTGGCGGGACATGGTTTTTTAATGGTTTTGCCACCCCGATCTACCAAATTATAGACTTGGTGGGCCCTCGACAGAGCTTCGTTTAAGTCTACACGTTATAGACTCCCAGTGTGTACCCGTCAAGGTGAATTTGTCTTGATTGTGAGAGGCTATGTATTCTCTTCAACTCTCCTTAAGTGTAATGGCTTTCAGAGCTTCTCCCAACCGCTGTACCCGGCTGCAGTCCGGATCATAGGGTGGTCGGGATAGCTCCTAAGCACATTTACCTTGCGGAATGCAGTTTCCCATCTCCCGGGATAAACCTCACTTCGATTCTCCTCACTTAGGATTCAGTCAAATAGTGGGTTCCTTTGGTGACCATAAATGACCTCGGTCAAACAGCGGGTTCCATTGGTGACCATAAATGACCTTATCCAAGGCGAGATTCGAATCCGCCCACACCGGTATCATATACCAGGGCTCCCCCTGATCGGTATGAGTAACCGTCGAGAATTCTCACGAATTTCTCTACCACACACTTGACCTGACAGCTTCATCCATTACCCAGTTTCCAAGGAAGCAAGGATAGGGTAGAAGACAGCGGGATACTTAGCTCCTTAAAAGACCCAGACGTCAGGTAAGATTCAATCCACCCACACCGGACCCCCTTGTTAACAGAGCGCCCCCTGCAACGTTTTAGGGTCATCGTCGAGAAACACTCCGGTGAAACGTAAACGCAACACCTCGGCATAACTCTACCACACATTTGATTCTGATTGCGTCATCCGTTACCCAGACAAGCCTGGGATGGGGTAGACAACGACCAGTTCTAAGGGTGAACGCCGTGTGGTCTGCCCTCAAGCTAGCCTCGAATCCTAGTGCTTCCCGACACCTCTAACAACTGCCCTCCCTCTGTCTTCTGGCTAGTCTCGGATACTAGGAATGAAGTCCGACATCTCAAACGACTGCTTGACCGTTCACCCAGATCTATCTGGATGCAGTCGAAACAAAGCATATACCACATTTTAAAAGAAAATCTGGAACATTGTCTGTACTAGTGTAGTGAGGCGACGTTACTTTTTAAACCTCGACTGTTTATCTGATTCTATCATTTTGCCAATTCGTGGGGGCATGCAATGTAAAATCTATTCTGTTTTGAAAACGCATTCGTTTGACATCATCATTCAGCGTAGATTCGTTAAAGATATGACTATAAATATATTTCTATTGTCGATACATTTAGCAGGGTACAAGAATATTTTTTCATATTGTGTGTGGAGAGAAAGAAATCTGCACAAATTTGAAAGATAACTAATTTCTTTACTATTGAGATTAGATAAGTTGAAATTTTTAAACTGATGAGATGTTTATACAACAGAATGAACACCTTAGAAACTTTCGGTTATCGTCTTTTTCACAACCAAAAGAGAGTGTAATTTTACTGCATGGTGCGGTTGGCTTTTTATTTATAGGTGTCGCATCGGGTACCATTTGGTGCTAATGTTAGTCATTGGTTTGTAAATAAGCCAGGATGATGTGCTTAGGTTTCACAGATGATTAGCTCCAGCTGATGAGAGTACAACAAACTTGAAACAGTCTGCCCTGAAGTATCACTTGTGAATTCTAGATATTTTATTATTACTGTGGGTTAATGGTGTTATAAATCTTTTATAGTTTAAATTTTCAATTTCTTTGCGATGTTTTGTCTTTGCTCCCTACTAGTCTTACAAATGGCAAATTTGTTGAGTTTGTCGGAGTTTTTAGTTACTTTTTCTTTTTAAAAATCCCTGTCTTGAGGTCTTCTAATCTTTACAGCCAATTTTCGTTTGAGATTTTTATAATATTCACGCTATTGGTTGATTTATGGAATTGTCAAAAAGTTGTACCAGTTTATAAGAGTATTTTTACAAACCTTTTAGTAGGTATTTGATTGTAATTTAATATAAATCTTTAAGTTGCTAATGACAAACCTTTTTTGTAGTAAATGCTACCATACTTTATTGCAATATTGAATCTTTGACCTAGGATTTGTATTGTTTGATCGAGCTTCCCAGAAGCTGCATTCGCCAATACCTCATCTTTTTTTGGAAAGAGGTTATATGTCTTTCAAAATCTCATCTTTTCTAGTACGTATCTTTTTCTAATACAATACAAATATAACATAATAAATGTTGTTTCCAGAATTTCAATTTCAGAAAATTTTTTTTTTTTTTTATTGACAATAATGCTAATTTACAATCTACTTAACAAAAGTATTCAGTAAATGTGATACTAGGGGAGGCAGTGAAAGGAGAAGTCATCCATTGATGACACTCCCTAGGAGCACCATTTACGGGAGGTTGGTGAGGTCTTCAGGCCATGTTTTCTTCAGTCTTCGTACTGGTGGATGATAGGTGGAAAGCTGATGAATGAGTGGATTGCTGTGTCCATCTAACTTCTGGTGATAATTCATCGCAAATCTTTTGATTTCATCGACAACGAATGGGACGTCTAGGTCTTGGTGGATTGTTTGGTTCGTTACAAACCAGGGCGCGTCAACAATTGCGCGGAGGGTCTTTGACTGAAATTGTTGCAGAGTTTTTATTCTGGTTGGTTTGGCACACCCCCAAAGTTGTATACCAAATGTCCAGATTGGTTTCAGCATCGTTTTGTAGAGTAACAGCTTATTTCGGATTGATAGCTTTGAGTGTCTACCAAGGAGCCAGTACATTTCACGGTATTTAAGGTTTAACTGTTTGCGCTTAGTTTGTATGTGTTTGTTCCACGTGAGCCGCTGATCAAGATGCAGTCCCAAGTATTTTACGTCGGTTCTTACCGGTACTGGAGCATTGTTGATGTTGACAGGCGGACAGATATTGGTTTTCATAGTAAATGTTACTTGGGCTGACTTCGATTGATTAATTTTTATGCGCCACTTATCTAGCCATGTGCTGATTATATTGAGGTATTGTTGGAGGTTGGAAGTTGCAGTATCCGCATTTTCATGGGTGGAAAGTATTGCCGTGTCGTCGGCGAAGGTAGCAGTCACAGTGCTGTCAGTTTCTGGCAGGTCAGCAGTATAGACAAGGTAAAGGAGGGGGCCCAGGACGCTTCCCTGTGGAACACCAGATTTGATGGGGTAATATGAGGATAGTTCGTTATCGCAATTGACAGAGTAATAGCGGTCTGTTAGATATGATTTAAGGAGCAAGTAATAGTAGCTCGGTAATGACTCTTTTAGTTTGTATAGCAGCCCTGTGTGCCAAACCTTGTCGAAGGCCTGGGACACATCCAGGAACACAGCAGCGCAATACTTCTTTTCTTCTAGAGAAGATGATATTTCGTTTACTATTCTGTGCGTTTGATGTGTGGTTGAGTGACCCTCTCGAAAACCGAACTGGTGTTGTGGTAGGTGTTGAAATATGTCTGTATCTTGGCGAAGTCGTTTAAGGAACAGTTTTTCAAATAGTTTGCTCATTATAGGCAAAAGGCTTATTGGCCGATACGAGGTCACACTTTCTGGTTCCTTGCCGGGTTTGGGTATCATCAATATATGTGCGTACTTCCAAGTGATTGGGTAATATGAGAGACTTAACATCCGGTTGAATATCGTAGTTAGGAGTACAACAGTTTTCTTGGGCAGCATTTTCAGAATTTTTCCAGTTATTAAATCATGACCTGGCGCCTTAAATTGGTTCAGTTTTTGAATTTCATATATAACTTCAGCTGGAGTAAACGGGTTTATTGGGAGTGACATTTGACACGGGATGTCTAGAGATGCTTCGATGGCGTTGTCTCCTGGGGCTACCGTTGCTTCAAAGCGAGTGAATACGTCGGATAAATGCTCTGCAAAAGTGGTTGCTTTATCTAGAGGAGAATTTGCCCATGTTCCATCTGCCCTCCTGATAGGTCGTTTGGGCACTTGAGGCCTTTTAAAGTTTTTCGTGGCTTTCCAGATCGAGTGATCCTCTTGTTTCAGGTTCGTTAAATACTCAGTAAAGTTATCATTTTGTATCTCTTTTAACAGTTTATGAAGTTTATGCGTTAGACGATTGTATATAGTTTTATCAGCAAGGTTATGTGTCCTCTGCCACGTTCCTCTGGCTCTCCTCTTTTCTGTGATCAGTTCTTTCAGAAAAATTTACAATAGAGAAGTCGCTGCAATAAATGAAGGTTCACTCCACTGGGTAATGAATAATTTTATATCCAGACGTAAAAAGTGTATTGAAGTTGGCGAGGGTCACTTAGATGGTCTAATCTTTAAGCAAATATCCACCCTGTTTGCCAAGTTTCAAAGATTAGGCTTAATTTCATCCAATAAATTTTAATAGTACTTATGGGTATAAGCTAATGCTCATGTATGTAGTATTTCGTACATTCGGAATAAATAGATGCTAATGATTTATTATAGCGGAAAACAACTTGAGTTAGGTAACATTACTTGGTAGTGGCACTTCCAGAATCGCCTTTTTTCTCGATTCCCCGTGAATTATGCTTTTATCGATACCTATTTTTTCCTAAAATTTCAAAAACTTTACACAGTCTTTCAATATGTAACTTTTTGTTTGGCGTAGATTTCAAAATACCATCCCAAAACAGATAACTCAGGGAATATTAACAAATAAATGATCAATATTTCTTTGAAAGATTGAACCCTGGTATACTTTATGTGTTTGAAACGAGAATGTGTTTATCTATCTAGATTTAAAACCTTTTGGAACTTCGTCCATGTTTGTTTTTATTTTTAATATATGTATTTCAACGATAATGATTGATGTAATGGTAATGGTTGATGTAATTTTTCGGTTAAATTTGATTGTCGTTTTTAAAATTAAATTGCAACAGACTTTTTAATGCTGTAAACGCCTTAAAAAACCCTGACGCTACACTGTTTATATTTTGGTTATTTACGAGCTGGATCTGTATTTTCAGACCAAATAGTTTTGGTTCAAATTTGACATTGATATTTGCAATAATTTCAAAACCTAACAGGTGTACAGACAAAGACAAAAACAACAGGATTTTTTTCCTCCAGGGATGTCTGTCGTGTTATTTAGGTCATATACCGTCGAGAAATGAAAAAAGGTATTTTTTACAAAAACTCGTTCTCATTCTGTGGACTTGTACATATATTGTGAGAAAGCAAAAAATACCTTATACAGTAAGGAATGTCGTCCTTTGTTAATTATTTAAAAATACAAAAAAATTGTAGGCGTGACATTATATTATTTAATAAAATATTAAACATATATGATTTTCTTCCATTAGAATATAAACGAAACAAATTTACATTATTATAATCTGAAAATTCGTTTCTAACAGAACTATATCTCGAAATATCTTATATGTATAAATTTAAAGGTCCGTTTTGTTTAACGGCATACTTTCAGCAGGTGTCCTCGAACTCAGCAATTATAGCAGACATAAACACGGACTTGATAAACAGAATCTGCTGAATAGTGATAAGTACCATAGTTTTATACCTTGTAAACTTGACAACGTTGATGGAGGCGTACTCGAACGCTTGATTTGCCAAAATTATATACACGGAGGTGAATACGAGCGGTCTATGTACGGAGGCTGACACGAACGCGCACTATACAGAAGCATGTATATCTAAAAAATTAAATAAAATTACCCCTCTTGGTGGATTTAGGAGTGTTAGTTCAAGAAAAAGTATGTGACACTAGAATAATTAATATACAATCATTATTAATGGCGGAGTTGTGGTCGTCTGTTCAGTATACGGAGGCAAACACGATACAAAAGCACATATATATATATATATATATATATATATATATATATATATATATATATATATATATATATATATATATATATATATATATATATATAATAAAATACATGATGTAAATTCTTGGGCCTATAGGTTCTAAAAAAATATAATAAGATGCAGGATTTCAAACACAATTACTCCTAGACAATATTGTTTCGTCCTCACCTGGACTCATCAGTAGGAGAGGTAATATTTGAATGCTTGCATCTCGTGTCAATTCACTTATATTCGTTCGTGAAATTAACATTAATAGCGACAGCTGGCTGTGGAGCCATCTATAATTTGTCGTATACATATAAGATGTTTTAAAAGTTGCAGATTTCACCCTTGCTACAAATAACTATGCTTTTGGTCGTGAACCGTTTAATGTATAATAAAATACATGATGTAAATTCTTGGGCCTTAATTTCACGAACGAATATAAGTGAATTGACACGAGATGCAAGCATTCAAATATTACCTCTCCTACTGATGAGTCCAGGTGAGGACGAAACAATATTGTCTAGGAGTAATTGTGTTTGAAATCCTGCATCTTATTATATTTTTTTAGAACCTATAGGCCCAAGAATTTACATCATGTATTTTATTATACATTAAACGGTTCACGACCAAAAGCATAGTTATATATATATATATATATATATATATATATATATATATATATATATATATATCAATGATTACAAGTAATAATGCGCGTAGAGATATACAAGAAAGTGTTATAATAATGGGATATCGCGCAACAGAGAAGAAAGAAAACATAAGTAATAACTTATGTTTTCTTTCTTCTCTGTTGCGCGATATCCCATTATTATAACACTTTCTTGTATATCTCTACGCGCATTATTACTTCTAATCATTGATATTATACTTTGGGATTGGTTGTCTCACGGTAGTGGCTTCAGCTGCCTCCGTAGTGACGTTTGTTGTTACACTGAAAACTCAGTGTCTTCAGGCCGATACTGCAAATGTGCGGTTGGCTGCTATCTGTGAAACCTTGTGTTGTTACATCTTTCTGAGTTAGTTGCTTTTTATTTATTCCATCTGCTATGCCGTCCTTATTTTTCTTTCTTCTCTGTTGCGCGATATCCCATTATTATAACACTTTCTTATATATATATATATATATATATATATATATATATATATATATATATATATATATATATATATATATTTGTCAAACCGCTTATACACACCCGTTTCGCTATATTCTACCGACTTGTCGGACCATTTTCGACGCTCTCAGACCCGGGCTTGGGTCTGGCAACGTTCTCCTATGTTTTCGAGGTCTACAGGATAAGATTTACCTAAAACTGCAATAAAAAAATATACAATTTGGGTTTGGAAAAGTAGGGTCTGTAAAAAGTTTTATACAACCGTAGTTCATCACAATGAACTATAGGGGGCGTCGCGCCTTTCTCAAGTTTATATCGTATATTTTTATACAAGACATTTTTATATCAAACCCGCTATGTTCTACAGACTTCCTAAGCCCTGGATCTGGCAACATTGCCATGACGCATATGTTAAGCTTTGTTTTATAAACGTTTGGTTATAATAGCTCGCATTTAATATTTGATGGAGAAAAGTGACGTAAGAATTACATCAGCTCGTATGCGAGTTCTTTTCACATTTGTAAATAATTCCCTGGCTTTGAAAAATTGAAGGTTTTAATATTTATTAATAATAATAATATACTTTATTTCATTTCGTATTTCAAACAACTGTTTATATACCACCATTAGTAAAATAAAGTATATCTTTATCTCCGTTGTCATTGACACCGGAGTTCAAGACTCCTTGGTTACACGTGTAACGACACAGACAAGGCAACTTGCTTCTTTATACAATAAATTCGGATGAATTTTAAAAAGGAGAAATTAGGATTGAAATACGAAATAAAATAAAACAACTTATGCAATACGGAGATCAAGCTTCTTTAAATAATTAAAGTATCGCTTGATCTCCTAATTACATAATATATATTATTTATAGCATATAACTAGATAAATTCCATATAATACATTATAATTTCTTAAATATTAATGTAATTTATTACATATTTGTTACACTGTTTCTTAAATAATGTTAAAGATGTACCGTTTTTTTACATTAGCTGGAAGTGAATTATATTCAACTAAACCTTTATGAAACAGATTATTTTGCCCTATATTTGTTGTTACTGTATGAACATAAAAATTATTTCTCCTTCTAGTATTATGATCATGAACATCTTCTACGAATAGTAATTCATTTAAAATGTGCTCTGGATATATTCGGTTTTTCATTTTAAATATTATTATCATCGTATTATAAAATATATTTTGCTTAACACTTAACGAAGATGTAACTTGCAACATTCTTCTTATGCTAGTATACCTACTACATTTTAATATTATTCTTAACGCACAGTTTTGTTTTTTTTGAAGATTGTTAATTTCAGTATTATTTAGGAGGTAAAGTATACTAGCACAATAATTAAAATGGGGAAGTATTATTGTTTTATATAGTAATAAATTAGACCACTTGCTAAGATTTTGGCTTATTCTACCCATGAAATTTACTTTTTTTGCAACTTTACTGATAACATAAGTTTGAATGACTAGAATATGTTAAGTGACAATCTATTATTACGCCTGAGTACTTCCACTCATAAACTTGTTTTATTTTTGACTATTAATTTGTATTCCCACATGACTAGATGTATCAATTTCGTTAAACTTATTTTTTATTATCATGAATTTTGTTTTATTTACATTTAAAGGAAGACTATTTTTACCTAACCAGTTATATACATTTACTAATTCATCATTATATTTATTACTTTTTCAACATCATCTCCTATAAAATATATTTAAGTGTCATCTGTAAATAATTGAATGCTACATTTTTTAATTACATTAACCATATCATTTATGTATAGTACAAATAAATCAGGACCTAATACAGTTACTTGTGGAACGCCAAAGGTAGTTTTTTTAGCTGAAGATGTACTATTAAAGTATCTAGTTTTTGAAATCTGTTTTTGAGATATTCACTAAACCATTTTATAACTATTGGGCCGAACCCATATCTTTTTAATCTCAATAATAATAGATCTCTATTAATAGTCTCAAAAGCACGTCTAAAGTCTAGAAAAACTACACCTATCACCTTCTTCTTGTAAATAGCATTTTTCCATTTTAAAAGAACTGATTGTATTGCACTTTCACATGAATTATTTTTACGAAACTCTGATTGAAAAGGTGTTAACAGTTTGTTCACTTCAATGTAGTCACGAAACTGGATATTTACGACGGTCTCTAATAATTTTTCATAAGTTGGCACCATGTTGATCGGTCTGTATTCTTCACATTTGTTAGTGTTGGTTATCTTCTCAATGGGGATAATATGGGATGTCTTCAAGGTTTCTAGGAAGGGTCCACTTTCTAGACTCATTTGAATTAGATGCAAAAATCTCTGTCCTATTACATTGAAAGCTAATTTAAGAATCTTTACTGTAATACGATCGACACTACTATTCTTATTAGGTAAATTGTTTATAATTTTTTTTAACTCCAAAAACTCTATTGGTAAAAATTTTTCGAACTTGCATTGATGTACATTAATGTGGCTTAAATCAGTTTCAATTTGGGTTAAATTTGTTAATGTGATAATTTGTTGTATGCTGTTAATAAAGTAAATATTGAATTTTTCTGCAATTTGAATTTCCTTTTTTCTAACTCATCGTCAAAAATAATACCTTCCTTTTTTTGTTTGTTATGGCCTCCTTTAATTAATTCTTTAACTGTTTTACACATTTTTGTTGAGTTATTTTTCATATCATCTATTTTTTCTTGATAATAATTTCTCTTGTGGTTCCTGATCAAACTAACAATTCCATTTCTTTGTTGTCTATACCTATTCATATCACTTCCTTCTTGTGTAAAGATTGCTCTTTTATATAATCTATCCCTTTCTTCAATTTCCAAGGCTATTTCTGGGGTCCACCAACACTTACAACTCCATTGACGTTTAATGGTTTTTTAACAGTTGGAGCATGCCTGTTTAGTGTGTCCATTATGGTTTTAACTAATGTTTCTGCTAGTTGATTGGTGTTTGTACAGTCCGGATTCCATGGTTGATCCATTAGATCTAATTGAAATTGCATTTCATTGAAGTTGCTCATGTCTCTGTGTTGTATTGTATATTCTTCATATTTTTCTTTCACTTTTGCATTTACAGTTATTATTGAGTGATCGGTTATTTTTGGAACATGGTGTACCTGGGCATCAATGGTTTTTTCATTAGATACAAGAAGATCTATGAGTGTAGCACTGTCCTTAATGATTCTTGTAGGTTGGTCGATAATCTGATGTAGTCCATTATTTTTAATTAAAGTTCTCAGCCTAATTTCATAATATGAATCCTTTAATAGGTCAATATTAAAGTCTCCTATAATTACTAAGGTCTCTGATCTACTAGCATATACATCAAACAAATTTTCAAGTTTCATTAGAAATTGAGCATCACTAGAGTTTGGAGAGTGATATAAATTTATAAAGTTATATTTGTATGATTGAAAGCATACATTAATACCTATAATCCATGTGTTCATATCAATGGTATCTTTAAGTAGGACTTTAAAACTGAATTCATTTTTTATATAAATGATTAGAGTAAGGTTAACAGGATTTTCGAAAAAGTGAGACAACGCAATATAATACGGAAAAGTTAATTTTTGGGGAAAGTGGATGGTTTCCAAATAAGGTGGAAAAGTACATAATATGTCATTTTCCGTAGTAATCAAACGATAAATTCCAAGAACTTGATTAAATTTTTTAGTATAAAAGTACTGTAATATCTTCTTTGTATGTTTGTTTGAAGGATTGTTTGTGGTTAATTAAAGCTTTATTCTTTTACTGTTAAGATGAGAGAATGAATGCTTGAACTATTTCGTTTCTGAATTATTTTCTGATCCCTTGTTTACATTCGTTTCCTTGGATACTACAAAGTATCCAAGGCAACGGTGATCATCACATTTGTTGCTCCCTTGTTTTTTAGAATTTTCCCAGCAGAAAAAGTCTCCATCAGTTTGCTTGAGGACAGGAATGGGAAGAACTAGTGAATGTACGCATAAGATGTGGTTGTGATTGTAGAGCAACTTAATAGATACGCAAAAAGCCGCGTTTTTTTGGCTGGTTTTACAATTGATTAAAGTTAGTACAGGGCTCTTGATGTTAATGTTCGTTACAATGATAAGAACTTAACCTATATAAATGAGCTAATAAGAATAACGTAAGAATTGAATGAGATAATCAACGGTTAAAACTAAGACAGCAGATTCTTAATTTTAGGGCTCGTTGCAAAATGTAAATAACTAAAAACTACAAAACTTAACCTAAGAGGAACGTATGATGATTCTGTTGGACTTGTAGGTTGTTGGTTGGATCATAATCGTATATGCAACATAAAAGGAAAATAGTAAATGTATGTACACAAATATGTCTAACAGGCAACAAAAAGTAATTGCGAACGTTCTAAACGGCACAAAAAGAGATAAGAAAGATTTGTAATGGGCTGCATCCGAGTTTATCTGCTATGTATTCCCTGTGTTGCCAATCACACGAAGTAACGAATTTTTGGTACGACCGTTTATTGAAGTTCACAACAACCGATTTGTAATTATACGTTTTGCGACACACTGTTGTGTGGGTTGCTTGTAGGGTTCTGAAACTTTTTCTGGAATAAATAGGTTTAGCTCAGGTTTAAATCGACAATCTATGCCAACGAAATGGCATAATTCTTGTTGCATTCTAAGGATTGGAATGTTATGAATAGCTTCTCCTTTTGAAACTTGCGCCGTAACTCCATCACTGTTCACTGTGTGGTCGAGACAAGTTAGTTCTTTGGCTTCAGAGATTGTTTTTCTTAATTTGATAGTAAACCGTAATGATATAGGCGTTGAAATACTTTCTTTAAATGCTGTAGATAGTCTGCTTTGATGGCAGAAAAATTTAGAACAGAAAAAAACTTTATACAACCGTGACTTCAGATAGATTATGACTTCAGCGATGGAAGTGCTCCATGTACTGGTAGTGGTGGTGCTGAGAGAGTATTGATCCTCTACTGGAATTATACTAATTGAATTCTTGACATCTGCTTCATAAATAAGATCCTGGTATCTTGAATGGTATGCTTGCAAGAGTAAGTTTCTTGACAGATTGTTGCGTGTTCAATTAAAGTCGGCGGTCACCACATGCAATATCTTCTGTGTTTGTTTGAAAGACTGTTTGTGGTTAATGAATGCTTTATTCTTTTACTGTTAAGATGAGAGAATGAATGCTTAAACTATTTGGTTTCTGAATTATTTTCTGACTCCTTGTTTATATTCGTTGCATTGGATACTACACTCACATATACATATTTATAGTGATAAATATGTATGTGATCCAGTGGGATCACAGTACTCATTCATATATATCGTCGACGTTAGTGCATACTAGCGGAACTATTTTCTAGCAATTTTCCAGGAGCGCGGTTTAAATGCTCATAAAAACTTTGTTACAGATGGCATGATGAATTCTTTGAAATAGCAACTAGCAACATTGCTAGTTACACCATTTCAAAGAATTAAGTTCATATGCATTAACGGCGATGATATGTACTATATACCACCAATAAATAGCAACGCCGTAGACCATTCAGGTGTTCTTTATCAAAAATTAAAATGGGCGAACTAAGTTGAGCATCATTTGTGACTTTTTTGCTAAAACGCTGAAGGAAAACTTTCTCGTCTGCAATTTGTAAGATTACTTAATGGAACTTTTAATGGAAACAGGGCACTCAAAAGGTTTGGAGGGGCAGTGTATGTTGCAACCCCCAATTGAATTTCATGAACATTGGTATGGGGTAGATGCAGTAGCAGCACTTCACTATAGCAACAAGAAACGGCCACCTCATAGAACAAAAGATAAATGGAATAAATTCTGTGGTACGTTCTTTAACAAAAATGAAACAGGATGGACTAATATGATTTGCGCCTGGTATATTTAGAACTACATATATTTCAAATGTAATCAGAAAATCTCTGGTGTACAATTCGTCACTAAGAATATAATACATGTTCTAATTCACAAATAGCTATTTCAGAATACAATAAAAATTGATCTTTAACGTAGTACAAGTGCAATATAACTGAATTGAGCAAGGTTTGAAAAAACTTCTTCTCTTCTTCGTTACCTTTCGACGTTTCTGTTAAAGGTACTTAACCACCATATAGTGTATACTGTTTTGTACCTTCAAATTCATTAAACAGAAAGTAGGGATCGAACATTCCATAATTTTCTTGTAACTGTACAAACGCACAGTAAAAATAGAAACTGCTATTTTTTTAATCTAGGTTAAACTAATCAAATGTAGTGTATTTTGGTCAGCTAAACTTGAAAATGACTTTCTGCTTGATTTGTTCATGTTGACGAGTAGATAATATCCTGAACTTTGTAAAATATCAATATCAAACCACGCCCCCAGATGGATTTTGTCGTTTTATTTTCAAAAACTGTTAGGTTTATGGACTGGTTGTTAAGTGGGTTAGATAAAAAAAAGCTTATTTAATTGGCGCATGAATATATATCATACAGGATGTTTCACTTAAGATTCGTATCCTCTGAATAGGTGGTAGTACACATAAAATGCAACAAAAAAGCTGAAAATCATTAGTGTCTATCTTTCATAATAACCGAAAAAGAATGGTTTTTGAAAAGTGGGTAGCAGGTCACTGGTCGAAGAATCACACTTGGAGCTGGATGTGCCTATCTGATACATTGACGCAGCTGCTGCTAGGTGATGTCGCAGTTTGTTTTGACTATTGACCCAAAGTTGACATTTTTAGCAAATTTTTGTCGATTTGCGTAAAAATAAAAAGAGTTTTTTGTTCCTATTGATGAATACTATCACACATGCAATTTATAGGAAAGTTGAGTAAAACACCCTGTATGTAGACCAATAATTCCTACCAATACATTTGACGGAGCAACTTTAGAACATAACTTATTGCGATCTTGTATTCGTCATCAAGTACTTAGCTAAGAAAGAAAATGTTGAGTTTGCAGTGCAACCTTAGCATCACTTCTGCAAAATTCATGAAGCGATGTTGTTGTTATTGTTGGTTGTAGTATTATGATAATTTTGCAGTAAAAAGAATATCTTTAGGAGAATACCCTGTACTGGACAATTATTTTATAGAAACCAAAATGTATAGGGCATTTCACCTTGTTTTGAAATATTTCTTACTTCGTTTGTACGTCATACTGCATGACGTTTTACCTTTATTTTCTTTCTGCATTTTATAGAGCATTATTTGACTTGTCGCTATTCGACTTGGGTCAAGTATACCTGTTTTGTGAAGAATTAAATTTTGCATTCAATGGTGTATTCATTAAACATATCACTAGCACAGAATTCCGTATCTAGCGGTAGCGGGTACGCTACATCTACCACAAGCACAAAATAACACTAATGTATGTTCTAATAACTGATAAATTATAAAATGTACTTTAAAAAGTATTCCCATTAAATAGTTGTTGTTGTATTCAAAGCAATACTCTGTTTTTATTGTACATTGCTACAATTTATCAGGTTATGGGCCCAGAGTGCAGTTCTGTTAATATAATAGTTGATTAAAATTAAATCAATCTAGAACTGTCAAAGTCTCAAGTTTTGTGGAATAGATATTGATCTTTGTGTGGACTGTTTTTCTTTCTGTGTGTTTCTTGGATAAAATGTCTACTACAGATTTATTGACAACCACCACCACATCACCCACAACCCAGGCGATAACTGCGGATATGGTATCAACAACAACTCAATCTCCAATTTACATTGGAGGTGCAGGAACAATATTACAGAAACTAGAAGGTACTAAGAATTATAATAATTGGAAATTCTTAATGAGAATGTCTTTAATCATGGATGGTTTATGGAACTGTGTATTGGGAACTGACATCGATGTAAATCGAGACCAACGTGCACTTGCCAAGATTTGTTTAAACGTGGATCCATCATGTTTTATTCATGTACGACAAGCTATAACTGCAAAGCAAGCTTGGGAGAATCTTCAAAAGGCGTTTGAAGACAAAGGTTTATGTCGTCGAATTGGATTATTACGAAGACTACTCCGTACGAAATATGAAGACTATAATACAATGGGTGAGTACGTAAATGGATTGATGTCTCTAGTTCAACAACTTTCAGATATTGGGCATATAGTGAATGACGAAGAAGTTGCAATGCTACTTTTGGGTGGTTTACCAGCTGACTTCGATCCTTTAGTAATGGCTATTGAAGCTACAAATATGACAGTAACGAGTGAGATGGTGAAGACACGCTTACTTCAAGAAGACTACAGAAGGAATGAAGTTGCAGGTATAACAAGTGAAATAGCAACGGCTCTTGTAGTGAAGAATACAGAATCAAAGTCAGCAAAGAAGATGGTACCAACGTGTTACCATTGTGGTATGAAAGGTCACATTAAACCTAAATGCCATAAATGGCAGAAACAACAAGCAAATAAAAAGAGTGTATCATCAACCCAAAAACATAATTTTCAAGGAAAGTTACTGCTAACGTCTGTCATGACAGCCAGGTCATTTAGTGACAATGATTGGTATGTAGATTCTGCATGTACTTCCCATATAAGCAATCGTAAAGATTGGTTTACTGATCTAAGTCCAAATGACAAACAGATCACCGTTGCTAATAACCAGATTGTACAAAGCACTGGAATAGGTAATGTCAAAGTCAGATTAAAAGATGACCAAGAAAGAATTGTTACTGATGTGATGTATGTACCAGGCATTGCTGCAAATTTATTATCAGTTCATAAAATGACTGAAAAGGGGTTAACTGTAATATTTACTGAAGAAAAATGTAGTATATATGAAAAATGCAATGTTAAAGGTGATTGTAAAGTTACAGCAACTAATATTGGTGGGATCTATAAATTAGATTGTATTTCTAATTTTGCTGAATGTGAGTCACGTGAAATGGTTGCAGCTGCTGTAACTGTAGAGACGTGGCATAGACGCCTAGGTCACTTAAGTTACAAAGGAATGGTAGCTTTACGAAATGGTCTTGCGACGGGAATTAAATTCTGCGACAACCAGCAACTACAACAAACAGAAATTTGTATCCCATGTATTAAGGGGAAGCAGCAGAGGAAGTCTTTTCCAAAGGGTGAGTCTAAACGAGCAGAGAAACGTTTGGAATTAATTCATTCTGATGTATGTGGCCCCATGTCGATGCCAACTTGGCGAGGAGCACGTTATTTTATAACTTTCACAGATGATTACTCCCGAAAGACTTTTTGCTATTTGTTAAAGTCAAAGGATCAAGCATTTAACGCATTTAAAGAATTTAAAATAATGATTGAAAATCAGATAGATCTAAAAATTAAGAAATTTAGAAGTGATAATGGTGGAGAATATTGCAGCAAGATTTTTGAGAATTTCATCAAAGATCATGGTATTATTCATGAAACAACAATCCCATATTCTCCACAACAAAATGGTGTTTCAGAACGTTTAAACAGAACGCTCGTTGAGAAAACGAGAACCATGTTACAAGATTCTGGTTTAAATAAACGTTACTGGGGTGAAGCCATCATGACAGCAGTCTATTTGAAGAATAGAAGTCCTGCTGCTGCGATTCCAGGTACTACACCAGAAGAACTATGGTCTGGACATAAAGTAGACCTGAGTAATTTACGAGTTTTTGGAAGTAAAGCTTACTCGCTTGTCCCAGATGAAAACCGTAAAAAGTTAGATTCCAAATCTACTGAATATACTATGGTTGGTTGTTGTGAACATTCCAAAGGTTACAGACTAGCTAATCCAAGAAATTTGGGTAAAGTTATTAAATCTCGAAATGTTATATTTATCGAAGATAAAATGGACCAGCAGTTACCAACAATCAACCATAAACAATCAACAAAGAACGACATTATTAATCCTCTGGAAAATGTTATTACTTTAGAAATGCCTATTCAAGATATTACAAGTATAAATCAAGATGAAGAGTCCAGTGTTAATAAATCTTCACAATTAAAAGAAGATATAGCTGAAGATAGTATTGATATCACTCCCAATGAATCAGTAGAAGATGATCAAAATTTTACCGAAGAAAATACTCAAAGGCCAGTCAGAGCTACTCAAGGTAATAAACCAAAGTGGATGGATGATTACGAAACTTCTTTTTCTTCTTTGACCTTCGATGAAGAACCGTTAACTTACAACGAAGCAGTATCAAGTAATCAACGAAATAATTGGATTGAGGCTATGAAAAAAGAATACCAAAGTATGATTGCCAATAAGGTATGGGAACTAGTTGATCGTCCAAAAGAACAAAATGTTGTAAAATCTAAATGGGTTTACAAAGTAAAGCGAGATACCTCAGGTAATTTGGACAGGTTTAAAGCACGTTTGGTAGCCAGAGGCTTTAGCCAACAACCTGGAGTAGATTTTATGGAAACGTTTTCGCCAGTAGTCCGGCATTCCACTTTACGCATGTTACTAGCTATTGCAAATGAATTTAATATGGACATGGACCATGTAGATGTAGCCACTGCTTTTCTGCATGGGGAACTAGAAGAAAGAATATATATGGAGCAACCAACCGGTTTTACAATTGGCAAAAATAAGGTATGCTTACTTAAGAAAAGTATTTATGGTTTAAAACAAGCCAGTAGAGCATGGAATATTAAAGTGCATACATTACTAACTAAAATTGGGTATAAACAATCCAAATGTGAACCATGTGTTTATGTAAAAAATACTGAAAATTGCTTCATTGCTGTAGCTTTATATGTAGATGATTTCTTTATCTTTTGTAATTGTAAAGATGAGAAACACAAACTTATTGATAGTTTAAAAGTTGAATTTGATGTGAAGCATTTGGGACCAATTACAGATTGTTTAGGAATGAAAATAATTCGAGACAGAGAAAATGGTATTTTAACTTTGTCACAAAGTAAATACACCAGGGAAATATTGAATCGTTTTGGTATGGCTGAAGCGAATGCTGTTTCTACACCTCTAGCACCAGGAATAAAATTTACCAAATCTGATCAATATACTGCTGTAAATAATAAATATCCATACCAACAATTGATAGGCAGTCTAATGTATTTAAGTACTTGCACAAGGCCAGATATCACCTTTGCTTGCAGTCAACTTAGTCAGTTTTCATTCCTGCTACAATGAAGATCATTGGATGGCTGCAAAAAGAGTACTACGTTACCTCATAGGAACAGCAGATTATGGTTTGAAATTCGAAAAGACTGGTAGAAAAGATATTCAAGCCTTTGTTGATGCAGACAATGACATGAAAAAAACTAAACAAGATATGAGAGTACTATACACTCTAGATTATTTGCTCTAACAATAACAACTGTCCTTGAACACAAAATTTTATCCAAATTGCATTTTTGACTTTTTTATTTTGAAGGTCTATAGCTTTGTAACATTTCATTTTTGAACATAGATATGTTGTGCTTAATAACCTGTTTTGATCAAAGGCATTGACCCTCAGGAATTGGCACCGTCTGCTCGAGTTATCCGACATGTAAAATGGGTGAAGTCCCATTTAATGTTAAATATCTAGCTACATTTTAAAGCAGGTGTGGAATTAAGTCGTGAACTTACAATTCCAAAACAAAACCCAATCAAGAAAAAAATTACTCGATACGGATATCAATATAAAGAACGAAGTAAGAGAGATCCAAAAACCCTGAAGTACCCTGTACGTTTTAGGTTCACTAAAAAGATTGATTAGTACAGGGTATACCCCTAAAATGTATCATGCCAATACGAGAATTACCATATAACTAGCCCCAATAATAATGATAATATCGCCTCGTAGATTTTGCAGGAGATGCTGAGATAGAAGAAGACTGAGCCAGGATCGCGTTCGATGCTCAACGAGATTTCCATAGCTATTTCATGATGAACATCAAATCACACAAAGTTATGCTCGAAGCTTCTCGTATAATATGTACCGATACAAATTATTTGTCTGTGTGACATATGATCGTTTTTTCGATGACACAGAAACAAGACAACATGCACAAAGTTTTCTTAGCTTTTTGGTATGAAAGTTAAATAAAATCCTATTTTACCTAACTGGCTCCATTTTGATAAACCTAATAGTTTCTGAAAAAACAGTAAAAATCATCTGGGGGCATGGCTTACCCTCATCAGCTTCTCTGGTTCACCACTTTTGAGTAGTAACTTTTAAGGGGTTATTTAACATATCACAAAGAAGGCCTATCAAAAATCCAAGGATCTACTTCAATTCCCCTCTATTTTTACTAATTTGACTGAACTGTTACCGTGGCATTAAAATATACATATCCTAGAAACTGTGCATTTGTGATAAAAACATAACAGTAAAATGTTCAGGAGGTCAAAAGATTTGGCTATAACATTTATTTTTTCAAAACACATTACATGACGTGTCTTCCAAACTTTTAATTGTATTCTTGTA
This sequence comes from Agrypnus murinus, assembly GCA_929113105.1. NCBI lineage: Eukaryota > Metazoa > Arthropoda > Insecta > Coleoptera > Elateridae > Agrypnus > Agrypnus murinus. The sequence continues at coordinate 93,142,302 of OV816027.1, forward strand.
AACAAAAATAATCATGTTAAAATAAATGATTTAAAAACAAATTATTAAAAAACAATTATTTGCATAAACCTTATGTATTTTAGAACAAAAGAGGCTCAATGCTATTTTCTCATGTTAATAATAATTTTCAGAGTTACATCGTTTTACGGAAAACGTTAATTTTTCTGCGTTTAAGGTTATTTATGGAATTTACGAACAAATTAACAAAAATAAAGATCACTTATGTGCTTAGCATCCCGAAATCATTCAAGCTGGGTTGGGTTGGGTAGGGTAGGTAGGCTTGCTTAAAATTATACAAATGGGTCTGTAAACACTGTAATATGTATCAGGTTCAATAACGACTGTCAAATATCACCAATATTTTTTTTCATATATTTTTACCCCTCGAGGATCTTAAATATTGCTTATCAGAAATAGATCAATATTATGTAAAATATACACAGTTTAAAATTAAAAAAATGCCTAGAGACAGTTTTATATGCATTTTTTCTAAGAGGGGCACAAATCGTTATATAGAGAAATTCGCTATATAGAAGTTCGTAATATTGAAGTTTGACTGTATTTGAGATATCGAAAAGCTGAGTTGATATTCGTGATCAGCGTTAAAAAGTACATAAAATCCATATATCACTTGCTTTGTATCACTTCTGAATTCTGCAACGGAAAATATGCAACGGACTACAGAAATATAGATCTTAGTAACCAAACTTTTTCACAAGTTTGGTTGATAGAGAGATTCAATTGTTATTATTGATTTAAAAAAATAAACACATAAAAGAAAGGAAGTTGTTAATTCTTTTGTAAAAACAAAAATAAATAAAATAAACTAAAACTTATAAAATAATAAAAAAGAAAGAAAGAAGAAGAAAGAATTTTAATTACCTAATCAAAGAAGATAAATGAAATAAAATTAAAATATAGTCTAATAATACACTTATAAAATAATTAAATTGGGAGAGAAAAAAGAAGAATTAAATTACTTAAGGAAGATAAAGGAAATTAAAATAAAATATAAACAAATAGTAACTTATAAAACTTATAAAATAATTTAAAAAAGAGAAAGAAAGAAGTGTAATAAGATAGTCTAAGTTGTGTAGTAAACTCACATTTTTTTATATATAATCCCTGAGAATATTTATAATTTTAGATTGTAGGGGACAGTAAATATCTTAGATTGATGTTAATAAATGGAAAAGTACCATTCGAATGATGATCCACAACAATAATTACATAATGCTGTGTTATTTGCAGTTAGAAATGTTAAATAGGTAATGTGGGTTGCCTATCTTTCAGGCGTTCATAAACGAATACATATTAAAAGTATTTAAAATATATATTAAAAGGTTTATTTTATAGTTTCAAAAGTACGGTTGAAACTAGCTAAATACAAGAGTTACGATAAATACATCCTATTTGCGATAATTTCTTGTTAAATTTACATCTCATGCAAGATTATTTAACGTTCCGATCTTTTCATTACATAACCTCAATTTTTGAAAATAATTTTTCAAAATGGGTTTCTTTAGTGGAATAATTTATTCATATTATGTTGACATGCATAAAAAGTTTTATATTTCAACAAAAGGATACTATTTAAGTGCGTATATAATTTAATAATTGTAATTTTTAATACAACGACTGGTACGTTGAATTATTTGCTTGATCTTCCGTCAATAGCTCAAATTTGGCAAATTACACCTAGAATATAATAAAACGGGCTATTATGAGTAGATTTGCATATATAAAAGTAACTTACCTTACTTAATTTTCAAAATGAGCGATTTTTCCTTTTTACGATTCATGGTATCGGTTTGTCGAGTCACCGTTCTAGTTTAATTAATGTAGGTTCATGATGTAATTGTTGGATAACATCTTGGCTGTGTAAGTTGTATAAAGTTTTTGTAGTTCTGTGTGTTTTTTCAGCCAATTCAATTTAAAAATGTCCATACACCTGTGCCGATATTAAACTATTATTTCGAGTTAACTTTGTATCGTAAGTGTTTGTTATTCATGTCAAACTATTGAGAAAAGTTTGTATAATCATATTGTGTAAAGATTAAAGGGTAAATTTGGTATGTGGACAGATTTAAATGGAGATTATTACAATTTTTGTCGAGTGTGAAAATTTTGCTTGTTCGGCTCAAATTGTGGGTTATTGTTGGGTTTTAGAAATAAAAATGTTATATTGTTAGTTTAAGGAAGTGTTAGGGATTCTTTTTATGTAATTAAATCTAAAATTTAAAGAAATTTTTATTTTATTTAAAAAATTTTGTCCATGGATTACTTGATTAATGTTGTATAGTTTTTGTTTCTATGTTTTAATGTAAATGATATTGTGAAAAACAATAATTAATCTCCAGAACGTATTGAGAGGAGGTTGTGTCGTTTGTACATTGATTAACAGATAAAAAAACATGCATTTTAATAAATTGAAAGAACAAAGTGAGGATACAAATTTTAACAAATGACATGTCGTAGAAAAATGAATATAACTTACCTTTTCGTCGTAATATCAAGATAATAAATTATAGAATTGATTTGGATAACTTCACAACATATAAATTGTTATTTTGGAAAAAAATTTAAGAATTAGTTTTCTGCAAACTTGCATTTTTATATCTTTGCCACCAGTCAAGAGGTTGGTTGTGGATATTATAGCAGTATTTTTTTCCCGGGATCGGTTTTAAAGGAAGTATCGAGTGTGCGGCAAAATAGTAAGTGATTTTAATTTTCATTATACTGGCCAGTAAAAGAAATAATTTCGGACATACATTTTATTAAAAAGAAATCTAAATATTTTACATTGGGACAATTAAAGTATATAAATTTAAAAAAAGAAATTTAACATTTTAAGAAAACTTAACTTAATTATATATAAAAAATTGATATTGATTCTATTAAAAATAGAAAAGTTGCTAAATTGATATTATAAGAATACAAAAGTTTAATTTTTAATTAATCTTTTTGATTTGTAGTTTAGATATAATACTTAAAAAAATACGTAGAAATCCCCAACAATAATAAAAGGCTGAGTAGTAGTTTTTGTTTTCTGTTTATTTTTTTTTTTTATTTATGTGTTATTTATTTGTATTGAAATAAAATTGTGTTTCCATTTATATTTCTTTTTAAATTTTGTTTCTTGTTCATTTTCTTTCTTGTGTGGAAATAATCTGTTTAGCAGCTTGTTCTAATTTTCCCAGCCCAGGTGTCATTATTACAGGTGGACTCATTGATACCAAAATCTCGCATGGTAAGGTTTGTAAATATATATATCTATATATATATATATATATATATATATATATATATATATATATATATATATATATATATATATATATATATATATATATATATATATATATATATATATATATATATATATATATATATATATATATATATATATATATATATATATATATATATATATATATATATATATATATATATATATATATATATATATATATATATATATATATATATATATATATATATATATATATATATATATATATATATATATATATATATATATATATATATATTATATATATATATATATATATATATATATATATATATATATATATATATATATATATAATATATATATATATATATATATATATATATATATATATATATATATATATATATATATATATATATATATATATATATATATATATATATATATATATATATATATATATATATATATATATATATATATATATATATATATATATATATATATATATATATATATATATATATATATATATATATATATATATATATATATATATATATATATATATATATATATATATATATATATATATATATATATATATATATATATATATATATATATATATATATATATATATATATATATATATATATATATATATATATATATATATATATATATAAGAGATATTTGTCGATTGCTCTACTGAGACTAAAATTTGAGCTAGTGACGGGGCAAAAATTGTTATTTAAAAATATTGTAGTGATATACAGTTGTACTATTAATTTGTTTTATTAAATGTGTATATCACCGCAATATATTGCATTTAAATGGCTTTTAACCACTATGAGTAAACACGTGCTGTTTAAGATATCTCTTGTGTGAATATTTATAACCACAAATTTTACATTCAAATGGCTTTTCGCCACTATGAGTGAATATGTGTTCTTTAAAACGACTCTCGTATACATTTATAACCACATATATTACATTCAAATAGCTTTTTTCCACTATGAATAGACATATGTTGATTTAGACTACTTTTTTGTGAACACTTATAATCACATATATTACATTCAAATGGCTTTTTTCCACTATGAACAGACATATGTTTACTTAGACTACTTTTTTGTGAACATTTATAATCACATATATTACATTCAAATGGCATTTCACCACTATGAGTTGACATATGTTTTTTAAGATAGCTTTTTTGTGAACATTTATAATTACATATATTACATTCAAATGGCTTTTCTCCACTATGAGTTGACATGTGTTCTTTAAGACTAGTCTTTCGTAAACATTTATAACCACATATATTACATTCAAAAGGCTTTTTTCCACTATGAATAGACATATGTTTATTTAGACTACTTTTTTGTGAACATTTATAACCACATATATTACATTCAAATGGCTTTTCGCCACTATGAGTGGACATGTGTGCTTTAAGGTGACTCTTTTGTATTCATTTATAATCACATATATTACATTCAAATGGCTTTTCACCACTATGAGTTGACATATGTGTTTTAAGATATCTTTTTTGTGAACATTTATAATTACATATATTACATTCAAATGGCTTTTCTCCACTATGAGTGGACATGTGTCGGTTAAGTTTGCTCTTTTGTGAACTTTTGTAACCACATATATTACATTCAAATGGCTTTTCTCCAGTATGGGTTGACATGTGTTCTTTAAGACTAGTCTTTCGTATACATTTATAACCACATATATTACATTCAAATGGCTTTTTTCCACTATGAATGGACAAATGTTCATTTAGACTACTTTTTTGTAAACATCTATAATCACATATATTACATTCAAATGGCTTTTTTCCACTATGAACAGACATATGTTTATTTAGACTACTTTTTTGTGAACATTTATAATCACATATATTACATTCAAATGGCTTTTTTCCACTATGAATAGACATATGTTTATTTAGACTACTTTTTTCTGAACATTTATAATCACATATATTGCATTCAAATGGCTTTTTTCCACTATGAACAGACATATGTCTATTTAGACTACGTTTTTGTGAACATTTATAATCACATATATTACATTCAAATGGCTTTTCACCACTATGAGTTGACATATGTTTTTTAAGATAGTTTTTTTGTGAACATTTATAATTACATATATTACATTCAAATGGCTTTTCTCCACTATGAGTTGACATGTGTTCTTTAAGACTAGTCCTTCGTAAACATTTATAACCACATATATTACATTCAAAAGGCTTTTTTCCACTATGAATAGACATATGTTTATTTAGACTACTTTTTTGTGAACATTTATAACCACATATATTACATTCAAATGGCTTTTCGCCACTATGAGTGGACATGTGTGCTTTAAGGTGACTCTTGTGTATACATTTATAATCACATATATTACATTCAAATGGCTTTTCACCACTATGAGTTGACATATGTGTTTTAAGATATCTTTTTTGGGAACATTTATAATTACATATATTACATTCAAATGGCTTTTCTCCACTATGAGTGGACATGTGTCGCTTAAGTTTGCTCTTTTGTGAACTTTTGTAACCACATATATTACATTCAAATGGCTTTTCTCCAGTATGGGTTGACATGTGTTCTTTAAGACTAGTCTTTCGTATACATTTATAACCACATATATTATATTCAAATGGCATTTTTCCACTATGAATAGACATATGTTCATTTAGACTACTTTTTTGTGAACATTTATAATCACATATATTACATTTAAATGGCTTTTCTCCAGTATGAGTGGATACATCATCGCTGTGAGTCGCCATGTGTTTATTTAGATTACTTTTTTTTGAGAACAATTATAATCAAATGGCTTATCACCGTTATGAGTAGACTGAGGTGTTTAAGAGGACTGACTATTTTGGGAACATTTATAGTCGTACATATTACATTTAAGTGTATTTCACCACTATGGATGATCATGTACCTTTTGAGAAGACTTCTTATTAAACATGCAACTGCAAAATTACCTATAAGTTATTTGCTACCTTTATGAATGAACAGTTGTTGCATGGTACATATATCTTTTTTAGGAAAGGTTTTGTTGATATTTGCTGGACATAAAAGTTGCTGACCATATTCATTTCCCTAAGTTGCTAAAATACTGATGTTATCAAATGGTTTCTATTCTTTCTCCATGTATATTTCACTCATCATCTCAATTTTGGTGTTAAAACTTTTCATTAACTGTGAACGTACATTTATGTTGGTTTGTTTTGATTGTTGTTATCTCCTCGTCACTCATTATCATTATCAACTTACAAGTTAAAAATACATGTTTTCAGCAATTATATATTGAGTATAGAAAAATGTTTTCAATTGTATACAGCGTCTAAAGTTATGTAATATGTAACTTGAACTTTTCTGGAATGAAGAAATTTCAAAAGTAGACGTGTATTGGTATACTAGCTGTAATGAAACGAACCTTTTACCTGATAGCAAAAATATTCTTTGTTTCAATACACAAGCTTGTTGATATTACAAGAATGGTATATGTCCATGCCATTAGTGAGCATCTGTAAGTGGTATCGGTTACTTCAAGCACTAGAAAAGCATCTCAAACACCATTTTCAACAAGTTTTATTGTACATTTTTTAGATATTGTCGCACTGAATCAATAATAAGCTACAAACAACAAAAAAGTTGGGATTAATTTTATTGGTATTCAATATATGTTGGCAATATGAAATAGATAAATCCCCTATGGTGGTTGTACCATTTAATGACACCACCCCAGCTATTGACACACTTATTAGATTTTAAATGCTTCTAATAAGAAACTTGTAAAATATATGGAAACTGTATTTTGTTCAAGTATAATAAGAAACATGGTGGATTAAGTGGGGATAAACAAGAGTAAAAATTATTGAAAAGGGTCAGTGCAGTGCATGAATGTGATTTGGTTGGATGCCTAAAGGTAAGCTTAAGGGAAGTTGTAACTTTGTATTATCAATTAAATTGAAATTATTAGCTATAAAATATATCTTGAATAATAGTAGAATAATATCTTGAATGAGAAATAATAGTAGAAAAACTTGAGATTTACTCTTTTTGTAATGAATTAATAGTTATCACTTATAAAAGCATGCAAGGCATGGGTGTCAATAAATGAAACAAATAAAAATGTACTCTGCTCCAGCTATTGACAGGCGTGTCAATAACTACTGTGAAGATGCATTTGATTTTTATCTTTCTTACTCTTATTCATTCTACTGAGATTACGCAATATTTTTACAACTAAAACACCATCACTATACTCTAACAAACAAATGAAGGATCTAGGTCGCCGAAATCACGAGGGCTAGCTTGCATACCGTATCGCTAATCACGCGGGCAACGTACGTCACTGACAGTTTTAACAGCTTATATAATATCAGTGTTGCTTAAAATCTAATCTTAGATTTTATGTGTTTACCAGGTGGTGATCACGCGGCGATCTAGATCCTTCATTTGTTTGTTAGAGTATAGTAAGTGTATTAGTTATTGACACCCTATTTTCACAACAAATTTCTAATACTGCAACGATTTTTGTTAGTATCAGTAAGTGATACTTTGATGGGTCAGTAACTGATACCTCTATTTTTAAGGCAGCGTCAATATCTGCTGCAAAGTAGTTTTTAATTTTGCTTCTGCATTTCTATTAAAAAATCATCTAAAATTAGCGAAATTTATTATTAATCAGGTAAACATAATTACAAATTTGGTCGTGATCAGTTATCGACACTTCATCTTTTTTCAATCAATCTTCGTATCTTAGCAAGTTTTATGGGTATCAATAGTTAGACTCTAATAGGTCAATAACTAACTGATAAATTTATTTCCAGAGCTAACAAGCAAAGCAATGGTTACAAAAAGATTTAATTATACGGAAGATGCCCAAGTAACGATATTACATGAAAATTACGTAAAATTTACGTGCCTGAAATTACATCCCCAGAATTTCAAGAAAAAAAATGGCACGTAAAAATGATGTAACTTTTACGTGCCATACAGATGAAATGTCCGTCTTTTTTGTATTCTTTTTACCTACTAAAGTGATGTACAAAGATGATCAAAAAAGGATGTATTTATTTCGTGCCATCGGGCATGCCAATGGCATGGGTTTTTTCGTTTTGCAATTAATAGCAGTGCAAAGCAAAAATGCACCGTATATTTGTCCTTGAAGATCTAAGCATGCATTCCAATAGTTCTTTGATGCTGAATGCAAATTGATTTACCAAACTGTCCAATTCATCGATTTTTTTAGATATAACGACTAAAAGTGACTTTTTTTAGCTAATACAAACGAATATATCTCGGTAACAGTATGGTGTGTAAATTCAAATACAGACATCGAAAAATTAAGTTTATACCTTCTAAATAACCACAATTAATTAATTTTGATTTAAAGTCGGCAGTTACCACTTCGAGAATTTTTCTTTAGCTAGAATTTTAAAATCACACATTAGATAATATACTATAATGTAAATAAATAATAAATAGTCACAAAGTGTGAAATAAGAAAAACCTGCTAAAGCTAATAATAATATACATTTTCTAGAAAATAATAGAAACTCAAATTAAGGTATTATATTAAAATTGAGTACACTTGCAGTAATTATTATTAAGAACGGGTCACACTCTTTACTTAAAAAGAAGCGCTACTTGGGTGACATGAAAAATGCCTTACAGGCAATAAATGACGGTATGTCTATAAAAGGTGCCAACAATTTATATAAAATCCCAAGAACAACACTGCTTTATAAGCACAGGGGAAAAACACCTACAGAGAGAAAAATCGGTCCAGATAGCATTTTGACAAAAGATGAAGGAGAAGTTCTCGTGCAGTGGATCTTCCATACAGCAGAATGTGGGTTCCCAACTAAAACTCAATTATTGGGCAGTGTCAAAATGTTAGTGAAAAATTTAAAAAAGGAGACACCATTTACTAATGGCCGGCCTCGAAGGCAATGGTACAAAACATTTATGCAAAGGCATGCAGAGCTAACACTTCGAGTTTCATCCATTGAAAAATGAATGGAAGAAAGCGGTTCATAATTGGAGAGTAGAGCATAACGGTATGACGCTTAGCAGAGATGAATTTGCTCCAGTATTAAAAACTGCATTAGAAAATATGAAGAATATTAAAAGCACTTGTGAAAACGGTTTTAGAACTTGTAGGCTATAGCTCTTAAATCCGGATAATATAAACTACAGGAAGATTTGTAAAGAATCAAAAATAGAGATTGCAAATTTAGACAATAATTTGGAAAAAAGAAATGCTTCTGATGCTTCTACGAATGCACCCAATTTAGTTCAGTTTTTAACATATTTCAGGCAAGAGAAACCAGACAAAATAAACCAAGTTTGAAGAGTCTGGAGATATCTGGACTGGTGATTTAGAAGACCAAAATCTTTTTTATTTTTGGTTAAATTAAAAAAAAGCAGATGGGCAGTTTCATAACACAGATGTACAAGTACATGATGACATGTTTGTATATTCCCTTGGATGAGGATGAATTTGCTTTATTTGGCAATGAACCAGTGTTCTCAAATCAGAACGAAACCAACGAGCCTCTGCTAATAACAATAAACCCTAATGAAAATAATATTTCCGTGATTAATGAGACTGACCAAGATAAATCTAAAAATGAAAGTATTAAAGAATACGTACATGAGATGCCCAATAACAAAAGCATTGTAGAGCAAGAAAACGTATATAAACAAACTGTACCTTGAAATTGCGATAATGACGCTGTGATAAATAATTTAGATAACAAACATAATAGTTTTGACAACAGCACTCAAAACAAGGACAGAGATTGTAAGACTGAAGCTGTAATCAACAAGTCTGCTATAGCTAATAGAAATTCTAAACAAGATTGCAATGAAATATCAAGTGATCTCATTTCAGCTCAGGAAAATCCAAATAGTGATGAATCATCTCAAAACCAAACTAAAACAGTCTATCAAAATGAAGAGCAAGATCAAATCTTCTCACAAAATAGAACTCCACCAGAAAAAAACAACAGTCCTTCAGATATGACGTCATACAACAAACCTGAAGACACCAAGAATGAAAAAGTACCAACTCCTTTTCGAAAATCATTGTTTTGGTCAGATTGGCCTAGATCTAAAGTGGATGGAGTAAAGAGAAAAATCAAAGAAAAAATTCCTTCCGTTGTGTGAGGTGAAGCCTGAAAAATTTACTAGAGAAGAAAGAGAAAACGATTGGAAAAGCTTGCAACTAGACCCAATAAAATGTTGGAAAATATTTTATTTTATTACTTATTACCAAGTATACTTATTTTGTATAATATTGGAATGTTATTTTTCAGTTTTTTTTAGTATTGGTTAGTTTTTTTACTAGTAATAAAGCTATGTAAGCAAAATATTTTGGTTATTTTAACCTAATACAATATAAGACCCTATGTCAATAATAGGTGCAATCAATGTCAATAGAAGGTGATTAATGTAATTTGACTATGTCAATGATTGCTACCTGTGTAGCGCTGTGTAGCCTTCAATTTGAGATTTTTTTGTCTTGATACTTTTTTTTACAAAACAACAAAATTACGTAAATTTGGATAGTTCCAATACACAAGCTTGTTAATAGTACGAGAATGTTATATGTCCATGCCATTAGTGAGCATCTGTAAGTGGTATCGGTTACTTCAGGCATTAGAAAAGCATCTCAAACACCATTTTTAACAAGTTTTATTTTACATTTTTTAGATATTGTTACACTGAATCAATAATAAGCTACAAACTGCAAAACGGCACCGGGGTGAAATAGCAGCCACCGCCTAGCAGCCGGAGTTGATTGTGAACCAGCCTTGCTCCCAACTTTCGTTAATCGTGACGTGTGTTATAGCAGCAAATCTATTATTAATTTCTACAAACAAAACTAACGAGAAGCTAACAGTATTTTGTGTACTATTTGGGCTTCACAGTGTAAATGATTGTTAATAGGTACACAATTAAAAGTACAGGCTATTGTCGACATGTTCATATACTACTTGCTTTGAATAAAATAATGTTAAACCTGTTGCGTATATCAAACGCGTACATCATACTGAATTCTGTTTTATCACGACCAGTTGCAACTCGATTAAAATAATGGGTATATAGCCTCATTCCTTCATATTATTCTTATCTGATTATTCCAATTAACTTGGCTTAATAGCTACGTATGTATCATAGCAGGGAAAATGCAATATTTCAACGTTAATAGTATGTATAAGTAACTCCTAACTACGACATTTCTTCAACCAAAGTTTTAAGAGCGAGTTCACCATCTTTCCAACAAACATAGTTTACACCCAGGACACTACCAATCCATTAGGAACAGCTTTTGGCCTCCCGTCCAACACCGGGTAAAAATTAAATTCGAAATCTAATAAATACGATATCTTAAGTTATATACATAGGCGCCGGCAGAAATTTTCCTAGGGGGCAAGCCTAGAATGAACGGCATGCTAGGGGTGGCAAGCCTAGAATAATCGACATGCTAGGGGGGGCAAGCCTAGTATAATCGACATGCTAGGGGGGGCAAATACCATTAAATACCATGGAGTATTACTAAACTCAGAAAAAATATACTTTTAACTACTAGCAAAAAAATTAGGGAGTTGCATTTAAAAAAAAAGTTGATGACGTCATAGGTCCCACAGTAGTAAGTTAAAAAATTAAAATTGAGGTCCATAAAATCAGCAGGAAAAAAATAAAATTAATGCGTCCGAGCTTTTCTTCCAAAAATTGCCCAGGAAGAAGAATTACACCTAAATACAAATTTCGCTTTCTTGATGTTTTTCGACGAGAATTGTCGCATTTCTCAAAGTTGCCTTTAAATCTTATTAAGCTGCATTTCATACAGAAAGAAAACTCGCTGGCGTTTATTATGCTGGAAATACCAATTAACAATGAACTAGGCAACCAATATCACTTCAGTTCTAGTCTTAATGCATGAATAATGATATTACTAGGTTTAGATCTCAAATTGTACAGACTACATAATAAAAATGTAATAATAAAGGAAACTATTATTAGTATGTGATACATATTAAATGCAAACAATTACTTGGGCGATTGAACTTAAATATTTAAATAGAAGATCCCGAATTTAATTTTTTTCCCGGTATTTAATTTAAGGTATTTAATTTTTGTTTATATTGTATTGTTGGATTAGTATCATTTGGAATCCCGAATTTTTTTTTCATTCTTTTGAACAATAATTATTTTAAATTGATGGTTTTATATTTTGAATTTCTAAATTTTTCATTGTTGCATAACTATACTTTGATGTGTTTTGTATTCTGAATTTGTTATTTTTTTATTAATGTGTAACTATTTTGACTTGTATTGTATGTACCATTTGCTTTTGTTTTTAATATACGGATTTCAAATTTAATTGACTACTTGACATGGTTTGGCTAAACGGACTGCTGATGTTTTTTGTTTTCTTTGGCTAATCAAGACCTTTTATGGTTTGATTAATGTTTTAATTAAATTAACTTCAAAATTAATAAGGAGGTTAGTTCCTTAGCTGATAACCTTCGCTTTTTCTAAAATATATGTTTTATAAAGCAATAAAGTTTTTATAAACCTCAGCTTTGGTGGCGCCCAAACATATTATTATTTATTCCTGAATACATTATTCAATCAGAAGCTTTTAGGGTTAACACCTGCGACCTGAGAATTTAAAATTTGTAAAAAAAGAGCTAGATCTCAAGCTGTGGCAATTTCTTGAGCATTTTGATATACAGTAAGTATCATAATTTGTATTCTTCGTTTGAAGTTTAAGCTTTGTGTATTATTTACTTAGTTTGGAGAAAAAAGTATGTTTAAAGATTCCGAATTTAGTTTTTTCCGGTGTTTGACGGGAGGCCAAAAGCTGTTTTTTATGAGTTATTGATGTCCTGTGGGCGATCTTTATTTGCTGTAAATTTGGTAAACTCACACCCAAAACTTAGACAGAAAATGTATATAACTTAGATATCGTATTTATCAGCAGATTCCGAATTTAGTTTTTTCCGGTGTTTGACGGGAGGCTAAAAGCTGTTCTTTAAGGGTTATTCAAGTCCTGTGGGCGATTTTTGTTTGCTGTAAATTTGGTAAACTCACACCCAAGACTTAGACAGAAAATGTATATAACTTAGATATCGTATTTATCAGCAGATTCCGAATTTAGTTTTTCCCAGTATTTGACGGGAGGCCAAAAGCTGTGCTTTATGGGTTATTGATGTCCTGGGAGTGGTCTTTGTTTGCTGTAAATTTGGAGAAATCACACCCAAGACTTAGACAGAAAATGTGTATAACTTAGATATCGTATTTATTAGCAGATTCCGAATTTAATTTTTTTCCCGGTGTTTGACGGGAAGCCGAAAGCTGTTCTTTATGGGTTCTGGATGTTCTGGGGGCGGTCTTTGTTTTTTGTGAATTTGGTAAACACACACCCAAAACTTAGACGGAAAATGTATATAACATAGAGATATCGTATTTATTAGTAGATTCCGAATTTAGTTTTTTTCCGGTGTTTGACGGGAGGTCAAAAGCTGTGCTTTATGGGTTATTGATGTCCTGGGAGCGGTCTTTGTTTGCTGTAAATTTGGTGAACTCACGCCCAAAACTTAGACAGAAAATGTGTATAACTTAGATATCGTATTTATCAGCAGATTCCGAATTTAATTATTTCCTGGTGTTTGACAGGAGGCCAAAAGCTGTTACTAAACAAGCGCCTAGCCCAGAGTGGTCCAAGGTCGAGCTCGCGGGCTCGACTTTAAAGGGAACCTTCCCTGACTCTACTAGAGCGACGCCACGTCACGAATGCATTTCAATCCTCCTATACTCCTACTTAGCAGAATCTCTGCCAATCTTAATTAGTCTGGAGCTAAACTATATTAAATAAATCATTTATATCTTGCAATTCTTTTTTATTTATTTACTAACGTACGTGGTAAAATTTCCGTATCTTGAAACACTTTCTATATAACGACACTACTATTTTATGCCTAAATTCCCGCTGGTGGCGCCACCTACCGGAATGTAGTTTTCAAAGTGCGAAAAAGTTACTTTCCGCTACTCTGATCGAGCTAAGAACCAAGCCATTCGATTCCTCTCGTCGAGTACTGTCTCGAGGGACCTCGAGCCCCATAGACTTAACATGGGATTTTCAAAGTGGCGTAACTTTTGCCCCTGACGGTTTCATTACCTAAAAGTGGTACCGATCGACTACACTCGTCGAATACTATCTAAATATACTATATATTATACACAAAAAGTGTTTCAAGGAAAGGAAGTGAAGCCAAAATCAGTTAAAAAGTTCTGGTTCTGGTCAAGTGTGTAACCTTATCTTTTAGGTTTCACTTGCCTGCTAGCTTCAGCTAGTTATTCAGTGGGGGTCGTGGGTTTCAAAGAAAGTCGAAAAAATAGTTCATGCATTTAATTAAATATGAATAAATTTAGGAATAATAACAACAAGGTAAAAACAAATCATTATAACACAACAAATTATAACAAACGAATGTGAATAACAGTAAGTATGGACGTGTGTGTTAAGTTGCCTACATTCGAGCCTTTAAATTCAAAACGTTTGGGTAAGTACCTGGAGGGGTGGCAGGCGTCATTGAACTTATTAAACGCGACCATCAGTTTTTCGAAATTTGGAGGTAGATAAGTAACTTTAATAATATCAACTAAAAACATATAAATCAAAGGCTTGGTTTTCAGGTTACTTTTGAGGCAACTGTCCATAAATAATCACACGGTTTGGATCCAAAACGTTTACAACGCTAATATGTATTAATCAACAATTATGTAATATAAATAACCAATAAACCAACACTTAAACTAATACAAATAAACTGCATTACATTCACAGCTCTAAACCTTGAGTGCCCATGGTCTGCCATACATACCAGCCTTTACAGCAAGAGGATTTCTTAAGATGTAAGTATAAAAATCTACACTGACCTTTATCTTTAATTAATCTTACTATTCTAGGTATCACCGACGTCTGCTGTCCTTGCCACATAAACTCCACTGGAGTGGACGATTGAGGATCACCCTGAGCCTCAAAGGTAGGCAGAATTGAGTTCTATTGCTCAGAATCGAAACGAGAGCCCGGTACGGAAGCGAGCCAGCAAGTGATAACCAGAACAACGCCTATTATATTTTTTTTGCGTATCTCTTGGTATCCCTTACAACCCTGATATAATTTTTATATAAATATTAGTGTATATATTCTTAATTGGCATATTTTGAACCTACCTAGTTGTTATTTACCGGCGTGAAGTTAGCAGCTAAAAGCTAGCAGCCAAATTCCCGAAGATATCCGAATGCCCATAGGCGGAGGGTTTAAATAAATATTAAATAGCAGCATTTAATAAAAATAATTAAGACATCAAGGCGTCATCCTTTCCAATATAAAATCGGCGAGGGACTACATGATAAGGTAACACATCATTTTCTAAAAGGACAACCCCTTAGCAGCCGTCTAAGGGTAGCTGCCATCAACCCCTAACTAAAAAATATAACTTAAATATGAAGGCGTCATCCTTTCCAATCTAAAATCGGTGTGGGAGTACATGATAAGATAACACATCATTTACCAAAAGGACAACCCCTTATCAGCCGTCTAAGGGTAGCTGCCATCAACCCCTAACTAAAAAAATATAATTTTAATATGAAGGCGTCATCCTTTCCAATTTAGAATCGGTGTGGGAGTACATGATAAGGTAACACATCATTTCCCAAAAGGACAACCCCTTAGCAGCCGTCTAAGGGTAGCTGCCATCAACCCCTAACTAAAAAAAAATAATTTTAATATGAAGGCGTCATCCTTTCCAATTTAGAATCGGTGTGGGAGTACATGATAAGGTAACACATCATCTCCCAAAAGGACAACTCCTTAGCAGCCGTCTAAGGGTAGCTGTCATCAACCCCTAACTAAAAAAAATATAATTTAAATATGAAGGCGTCATCCTTTCCAATTTAGAATCGGTGTGGGAGTACATGATAAGGTAACACATCATTTCCCAAAATGACAAACCCTTAGCAGCCGTCTAAGGGTAGCTGCCATCAACCCCTAACTAAAAAAATATAATTTAAAAATGAAGGCGTCATCCTTTCCAATTTAGAATCGGTGTGGGAGTACATGATAAGGTAACACATCATTTCCCAAAAGGACAACCCCTTAGCAGCCGTCTAAGGTTAGCTGCCATCAACCCCTAACTAAAAAAAATATAATTTAAATATGAAGGCGTCATCCTTTCCAATTTAGAATCGGTGTGGGAGTACATGATAAGGTAACACATCATTTCCCAAAAGGACAACCCCTTAACAGCCGTCTAAGGGTAGCTGCCATCAACCCCTAACTAAAAAAATATAATTTAAAAATGAAGGCGTCATCCTTTCCAATCTAGAATCGGTGTGGGAGTACATGATAAGGTAACACATCATTTCCCAAAAGGACAACACCTTAGCAGCCGTCTAAGGGTAGCTGCCATCAACCCCTAACTAAAAAAAATATAATTTAAATATGAAGGCGTCATCCTTTCCAATTTAGAATCGGTGTGGTAGTACATGATAAGGTAACACATCATTTCCCAAAATGACAACCCCTTAGCAGCCGTCTAAGGGTAGCTGCCATCAACCCCTAACTACAAAAATATAATTTAAAAATGAAGGCGTCATCCTTTCCAATTTAGAATCGGTGTGGGAGTACATGATAAGGTAACACATCATCTCCCAAAAGGACAACCCCTTAACAGCCGTCTAAGGGTAGCTGCCATCAACCCCTAACTAAAAAAAAATAATTTTAATATGAAGGAGTCATCCTTTCCAATTTAGAATCGGTGTGGGAGTACATGATAAGGTAACACATCATTTCCCAAAAGGAAAACCCCTTAGCAGCCGTCTAAGGGTAGCTGCCATCAACCCCTAACTAAAAAAAATATAATTTAAATATGAAGGCGTCATCCTTTCCAATTTAGAATCGGTGTGGGAGTACATGATAAGGTAACACATCATTTCCCAAAAGGACAACCCCTTAGCAGCAGTCTAAGGGTAGCTGCCATCAACCCCTAACTAAAAAAATATAATTTAAAAATGAAGGCGTCATCCTTTCCAATCTAGAATCGGTGTGGGAGTACATGATAAGGTAACACATCATTTCCCAAAAGGACAACACCTTAGCAGCCGTCTAAGGGTAGCTGCCATCAACTCCTAACTAAACAAAATATAATTTAAATATGAAGGCGTCATCCTTTCCAATTTAGAATCGGTGTGGGAGTACATGATAAGGTAACACATCATTTCCCAAAAGGAAAACCCCTTAGCAGCCGTCTAAGGGTAGCTGCCATCAACCCCTAACTAAAAAAAATATAATTTAAATATGAAGGCGTCATCCTTTCCAATTTAAAATCGGTGTGGGAGTACATGATAAGGTAACACATCATTTCCCAAAAGGACAACCCCTTATCAACCGTCTAAGGGTAGCTGCCATCAACCCCTAACTAAAAAAAATATAATTTAAATATGAAGGCGTCATCCTTTCCAATTTAGAATCGGTGTGGGAGTACATGATAAGGTAACACATCATTTCCCAAAAGGACAACCCCTTAGCAGCCGTCTAAGGGTAGCTGCCATCAACCCCTAACTAAAAAAATATAATTTAAAAATGAAGGCGTCATCCTTTCCAATTTAAAATCGGTGTGGGAGTACATGATAAGGTAACACATCATTTCCCAAAAGGACAACCCCTTAGCAGCCGTCTAAGGGTAGCTGCCATCAACCCCTAACTAAAAAAAATATAATTTAAATATGAAGGCGTCATCCTTTCCAATTTAGAATCGGTGTGGGAGTACATGATAAGGTAACACATCATTTCCCAAAATGACAAACCCTTAGCAGCCGTCTAAGGGTAGCTGCCATCAACCCCTAACCAAAAAAATATAATTTAAAAATGAAGGCGTCATCCTTTCCAATTTAAAATCGGTGTGGGAGTACATGATAAGGTAACACATCATTTCCCAAAAGGACAACCCCTTAGCAGCCGTCTAAGGGTAGCTGCCATCAACCCCTAACTAAAAAAAATATAATTTAAATATGAAGGCCGTCATCCTTTCCAATTTAGAATCGGTGTTGGAGTACATGATAAGGTAACACATCATTTCCCAAAAGGACAACCCCTTAGCAGCCGTCTAAGGGTAGCTGCCATCAACCCCTAACTAAAAAAATATAATTTAAAAATGAAGGCGTCATCCTTTCCAATTTAAAATCGGTGTGGGAGTACATGATAAGGTAACACATCATTTCCCAAAAGGACAACCCCTTAGCAGCCGTCTAAGGGTAGCTGCCATCAACCCCTAACTAAAAAAATATAATTTAAAAATGAAGGCGTCATCCATTCCAATTTAAAATCGGTGTGGGAGTACATGATAAGGTAACACATCATTTCCCAAAAGGACAACCCCTTAGCAGCCGTCTAAGGGTAGCTGCCATCAACCCCTAACTAAAAAAATATAATTTAAAAATGAAGGCGTCATCATTTCCAATTTAAAATCGGTGTGGGAGTACATGATAAGGTAACACATCATTTCCCAAAAGGACAACCCCTTAGCAGCCGTCTAAGGGTAGCTGCCATCAACCCCTAACTAAAAAAAATATAATTTAAATATGAAGGCGTCATCATTTCCAATTTAGAATCGGTGTGGGAGTACATGATAAGGTAACACATCATTTCCCAAAATGACAAACCCTTAGCAGCCGTCTAAGGGTAGCTGCCATCAACCCCTAACTAAAAAAATATAATTTAAAAATGAAGGCGTCATCCTTTCCAATTTAGAATCGGTGTGGGAGTACATGATAAGGTAACACATCATTTCCCAAAAGGACAACCCCTTAGCAGCCGTCTAAGGGTAGCTGCCATCAACCCCTAACTAAAAAAAATATAATTTAAATATGAAGGCGTCATCCTTTCCAATTTAGAATCGGTGTGGGAGTACATGATAAGGTAACACATCATTTCCCAAAAGGACAACCCCTTAACAGCCGTCTAAGGGTAGCTGCCATCAACCCCTAACTAAAAAAATATAATTTAAAAATGAAGGCGTCATCCTTTCCAATCTAGAATCGGTGTGGGAGTACATGATAAGGTAACACATCATTTCCCAAAAGAACAACACCTTAGCAGCCGTCTAAGGGTAGCTGCCATCAACCC
Source organism: Agrypnus murinus (assembly GCA_929113105.1). Classification (NCBI taxonomy): domain Eukaryota; kingdom Metazoa; phylum Arthropoda; class Insecta; order Coleoptera; family Elateridae; genus Agrypnus; species Agrypnus murinus. Next base: position 93,161,806 of record OV816027.1, read on the forward strand.
CTAACTAAAAAAAATATAATTTAAATATGAAGGCGTCATCCTTTCCAATTTAGAATCGGTGTGGTAGTACATGATAAGGTAACACATCATTTCCCAAAATGACAACCCCTTAGCAGCCGTCTAAGGGTAGCTGCCATCAACCCCTAACTAAAAAAATATAATTTAAAAATGAAGGCGTCATCCTTTCCAATTTAGAATCGGTGTGGGAGTACATGATAAGGTAACACATCATTTCCCAAAAGGACAACCCCTTAACAGCCGTCTAAGGGTAGCTGCCATCAACCCCTAACTAAAAAAAAATAATTTTAATATGAAGGAGTCATCCTTTCCAATTTAGAATCGGTGTGGGAGTACATGATAAGGTAACACATCATTTCCCAAAAGGAAAACCCCTTAGCAGCCGTCTAAGGGTAGCTGCCATCAACCCCTAACTAAAAAAAAATAATTTTAATATGAAGGAGTCATCCTTTCCAATTTAGAATCGGTGTGGGAGTACATGATAAGGTAACACATCATTTCCCAAAAGGACAACCCCTTAGCAGCCGTCTAAGAGTAGCTGCCATCAACCCCTAACTAAAAAAAATATAATTTAAATATGAAGGCGTCATCCTTTCCAATTTATAATCGGTGTGGGAGTACATGATAAGGTAACACATCATTTCCCAAAAGGACAACCCCTTAGCAGCCGTCTAAGGGTAGCTGCCATCAACCCCTAACTAAAAAAAAATATAATTTAAATATGAAGGCGTCATCCTTTCCAATTTAGAATCGGTGTGGTAGTACATGATAAGGTAACACATCATTTCCCAAAAGGACAACCCCTTAGCAGCCGTCTAAGGGTAGCTGCCATCAACCCCTAACTAAAAAAAATATAATTTAAATATGAAGGCGTCATCCTTTCCAATTTAGAATCGGTGTGGGAGTACATGATAAGGTAACACATCATTTCCCAAAAGGACAACCCCTTAGCAGCCGTCTAAGGGTTGCTGCCATCAACCCCTAACTAAAAAAATATAATTTAAAAATGAAGGCGTCATCCTTTCCAATCTAGAATCGGTGTGGGAGTACATGATAAGGTAACACATCATTTCCCAAAAGGATAACACATTAGCAGCCGTCTAAGGGTAGCTGCCATCAACCCCTAACTAAAAAAAATATAATTTAAATATGAAGGCGTCATCCTTTCCAATTTAGAATCGGTGTGGGAGTACATGATAAGGTAACACATCATTTCCCAAAATGACAAACCCTTAGCAGCCGTCTAAGGGTAGCTGCCATCAACCCCTAACTAAAAAAATATAATTTAAAAATGAAGGCGTCATCCTTTCCAATTTAGAATCGGTGTGGGAGTACATGATAAGGTAACACATCATTTCCCAAAAGGATAACACATTAGCAGCCGTCTAAGGGTAGCTGCCATCAACCCCTAACTAAAAAAAATATAATTTAAATATGAAGGCGTCATCCTTTCCAATTTAGAATCGGTGTGGGAGTACATGATAAGGTAACACATCATTTCCCAAAAGGACAACCCCTTAGCAGCCGTCTAAGGGTAGCTGCCATCAACCCCTAACTAAAAAAAATATAATTTAAATATGAAGGCGTCATCCTTTCCAATTTAGAATCGGTGTGGGAGTACATGATAAGGTAACACATCATTTCCCAAAAGAACAACCCCTTAACAGCCGTCTAAGGGTAGCTGCCATCAACCCCTAACTAAAAAAATATAATTTAAAAATGAAGGCGTCATCCTTTCCAATCTAGAATCGGTGTGGGAGTACATGATAAGGTAACACATCATTTCCCAAAAGAACAACACCTTAGCAGCCGTCTAAGGGTAGCTGCCATCAACCCCTAACTAAAAAAAATATAATTTAAATATGAAGGCGTCATCCTTTCCAATTTAGAATCGGTGTGGTAGTACATGATAAGGTAACACATCATTTCCCAAAATGACAACCCCTTAGCAGCCGTCTAAGGGTAGCTGCCATCAACCCCTAACTAAAAAAAAATAATTTTAATATGAAGGAGTCATCCTTTCCAATTTAGAATCGGTGTGGGAGTACATGATAAGGTAACACATCATTTCCCAAAAGGAAAACCCCTTAGCAGCCGTCTAAGGGTAGCTGCCATCAACCCCTAACTAAAAAAAAATAATTTTAATATGAAGGAGTCATCCTTTCCAATTTAGAATCGGTGTGGGAGTACATGATAAGGTAACACATCATTTCCCAAAAGGACAACCCCTTAGCAGCCGTCTAAGGGTAGCTGCCATCAACCCCTAACTAAAAAAAATATAATTTAAATATGAAGGCGTCATCCTTTCCAATTTATAATCGGTGTGGGAGTACATGATAAGGTAACACATCATTTCCCAAAAGGACAACCCCTTAGCAGCCGTCTAAGGGTAGCTGCCATCAACCCCTAACTAAAAAAAAATATAATTTAAATATGAAGGCGTCATCCTTTCCAATTTAGAATCGGTGTGGTAGTACATGATAAGGTAACACATCATTTCCCAAAAGGACAACCCCTTAGCAGCCGTCAAAGGGTAGCTGCCATCAACCCCTAACTAAAAAAAATATAATTTAAATATGAAGGCGTCATCCTTTCCAATTTAGAATCGGTGTGGGAGTACATGATAAGGTAACACATCATTTCCCAAAAGGACAACCCCTTAGCAGCCGTCTAAGGGTTGCTGCCATCAACCCCTAACTAAAAAAATATAATTTAAAAATGAAGGCGTCATCCTTTCCAATCTAGAATCGGTGTGGGAGTACATGATAAGGTAACACATCATTTCCCAAAAGGATAACACATTAGCAGCCGTCTAAGGGTAGCTGCCATCAACCCCTAACTAAAAAAAATATAATTTAAATATGAAGGCGTCATCCTTTCCAATTTAGAATCGGTGTGGGAGTACATGATAAGGTAACACATCATTTCCCAAAATGACAAACCCTTAGCAGCCGTCTAAGGGTAGCTGCCATCAACCCCTAACTAAAAAAATATAATTTAAAAATGAAGGCGTCATCCTTTCCAATTTATAATCGGTGTGGGAGTACATGATAAGGTAACACATCATTTCCCAAAAGGACAACCCCTTAGCAGCCGTCTAAGGGTAGCTGCCATCAACCCCTAACTAAAAAAAATATAATTTAAATATGAAGGCGTCATCCTTTCCAATTTAGAATCGGTGTGGGAGTACATGATAAGGTAACACATCATTTCCCAAAAGGACAACCCCTTAACAGCCGTCTAAGGGTAGCTGCCATCAACCCCTAACTAAAAAAATATAATTTAAAAATGAAGGCGTCATCCTTTCCAATCTAGAATCGGTGTGGGAGTACATGATAAGGTAACACATCATTTCCCAAAAGAACAACACCTTAGCAGCCGTCTAAGGGTAGCTGCCATCAACCCCTAACTAAAAAAAATATAATTTAAATATGAAGGCGTCATCCTTTCCAATTTAGAATCGGTGTGGTAGTACATGATAAGGTAACACATCATTTCCCAAAATGACAACCCCTTAGCAGCCGTCTAAGGGTAGCTGCCATCAACCCCTAACTACAAAAATATAATTTAAAAATGAAGGCGTCATCCTTTCCAATTTAGAATCGGTGTGGGAGTACATGATAAGGTAACACATCATTTCCCAAAAGGACAACCCCTTAACAGCCGTCTAAGGGTAGCTGCCATCAACCCCTAACTAAAAAAAAATAATTTTAATATGAAGGAGTCATCCTTTCCAATTTAGAATCGGTGTGGGAGTACATGATAAGGTAACACATCATTTCCCAAAAGGAAAACCCCTTAGCAGCCGTCTAAGGGTAGCTGCCATCAACCCCTAACTAAAAAAAAATAATTTTAATATGAAGGAGTCATCCTTTCCAATTTAGAATCGGTGTGGGAGTACATGATAAGGTAACACATCATTTCCCAAAAGGAAAACCCCTTAGCAGCCGTCTAAGGGTAGCTGCCATCAACCCCTAACTAAAAAAAATATAATTTAAATATGAAGGCGTCATCCTTTCCAATTTATAATCGGTGTGGGAGTACATGATAAGGTAACACATCATTTCCCAAAAGGACAACCCCTTAGCAGCCGTCTAAGGGTAGCTGCCATCAACCCCTAACTAAAAAAAATATAATTTAAAAATGAAGGCGTCATCCTTTCCAATTTAGAATCGGTGTGGGAGTACATGATAAGGTAACACATCATTTCCCAAAAGGACAACCCCTTAGCAGCCGTCTAAGGGTTGCTGCCATCAACCCCTAACTAAAAAAATATAATTTAAAAATGAAGGCGTCATCCTTTCCAATCTAGAATCGGTGTGGGAGTACATGATAAGGTAACACATCATTTCCCAAAAGGATAACACATTAGCAGCCGTCTAAGGGTAGCTGCCATCAACCCCTAACTAAAAAAAATATAATTTAAATATGAAGGCGTCATCCTTTCCAATTTAGAATCGGTGTGGTAGTACATGATAAGGTAACACATCATTTCCCAAAATGACAACCCCTTAGCAGCCGTCTAAGGGTAGCTGCCATCAACCCCTAACTAAAAAAATATAATTTATATATGAAGGCGTCATCCTTTCCAATTTAGAATCGGTGTGGAAGTACATGATAAGGTAACACATCATTTCCCAAAAGGACAAACCCTTAGCAGCCGTCTAAGGGTAGCTGCCATCAACCCCTAACTAAAAAAATATAATTTAAAAATGAAGGCGTCATCCTTTCCAATCTAGAATCGGTGTGGGAGTACATGATAAGGTAACACATCATTTCCCAAAAGGACAACACCTTAGCAGCCGTCTAAGGGTAGCTGCCATCAACCCCTAACTAAAAAAAATATAATTTAAATATGAAGGCGTCATCCTTTCCAATTTAAAATCGGTGTGGGAGTACATGATAAAGTAACACATCATTTGCCAAAAGTACAACCCCTTAGCAGCCGTCTAAGGGTAGCTGCCATCAACCCCTAACTAATAAAAATGTAAATATGAAGGCGTCATCCTTTCCAATTTAAAATCGGTGTGCGGATGTAGTATGCTAAGATAAAATACTTTTTTCCCAAAGTAACCCCCTTAGAAATCACCTAATGTTAAACTCTATCAATCCATTAAATAGAAAAAATCATTTAAATGTTACGTTAAAAATACGTATTATTAAATTTCTAGTTCATGCAGTTTCCCTCAACAAATATCCAATGACTGTTGTTTATAGGAGTGACGGTGTCGAGATGTAACACATAAACTGTAATTTTTTGTTTTTGATGAAATGCACTTCTTTCCACACTACCTTCGAGGTAGAGCACTCGGCGCGTTTTTTTTATAACGTGGTATCCCCAGTAGGCCTAATCCACACTATGTTCTATTGAAACAGAAAATTAATCTTTGTTTGGATTCAAAGTTTATATTTTGTTCTTCTTCTGGCTGCTGTTAACCCGCAGACCCGACCAAGAACAGGATGGTTGTATTACTTATATCTTCATTGATGTAATAAATTATTGTGAATAAATTATTTGACTGTTATGGAGTTTTCATGGATATCTTGAAATATAAGAATTGAATTTCATGCGGGTGAATGCAAAGGTTTGTATTACAGCGATTATACAAAGGTTCGTATATTCGATTCGTCATGGTTACCGCAATATAACCGTTGGAATACGTGGTATCTAAGGAAAAGTGCGTATTCTTATTGGTTCATAATGTTATGAATGAAATAGTCATATATTATACAACAAGACGATCGAAAATACTCGATTATACCAGACATATTGCCTGAAACACCACGAGACGGAACGTCGAGTGGTGTTTTATTAGGCAATATGTCGAGTTTCGAGTATTTTAGTTCGTCGAGTTGTATACAGGTAGACTATTTCATTCATAACTTTATGAACCAATAAGAATACGCACTTTTCTTTAGATACCACGTATTCAAACGGTTATATTGCGGTAACCACGACGAATCGATTATACGAACCTTTGTATAATCGCTGTAATACAAACCTTTGTATATTCACCCGCATGAAATTCAATTCTTAAATTTCAAGATATCCATGAAAACTCCATAACAGTCAAATAATTTATTAGTAAACAATGCAATGATCCACAAACCTCATCAGACTCTATTCACAATGTCTACAATAATTGTACGTTCAATATAAATAATAAACAAATGTTAAAGTTGTTAGTATATTTTTTAATTCATGAAATAGTCTCTATTATCTTATATTTCTTTCCATTTTCTGGAAAATCTCAGGCTTTTCTCATACTTAGTCAGTCATTTTCAGTTAGTCATTTTCTTAGTTAGTCATTTTTTTGGATGGTATTTATTAAATGTACTCAAGATCTCTCTTATCTAGAGGTATAAGGATTTTTAAGATTTGAAGATTCATCAGTTTACTCTACATAAATCGCAAATTCCGTGTAGTGTCTTTTCACAAGACGTAATTCCACGTTTAATTTCATCTACAGTTAACAAACATTTTTTATGTATATATCTGAGACAACAACGGCAACGAAAGGATTCTGTATTGTTGACAATCTGCTGGCTACAATATAGACATCTATTTGCCATGTTGGCACTGTTTCTTAGTAAACTCCACTTTAACTCATTTCTGTAGCGATCAAGGTCTACAAAATCAGTCAGTTTATTGTCCTCCACGATTTGATTAAAAAAGTAAATTACATAGACTCCACAATTATAACTGTCGGTTTGCTTCAAATGGTCATATGTCTTTGTTTTCCAATTGGTAGTATCAATATTTTTTGCAGAGAGTAATGCTTTAAATTTGGAAATAAAAGATTCTTCCAAAAGGGGTTCGTTTCCCATCGGATCTATTATCACTAAAGTGCTCTCAGACCACGATATTTGAGCCAAAATATAATGAAACTGTTTATTAATTGACATGATTATATCTTTTCCGGAAAAGGTAATTCCATTGACAAAAACATCGGTTAAGTCGTCTTCTCCAAATATTACTGACGATTTTGCTACTGATATGATTTGGTAAGGATTTCCATATTTTTTGTTTATAATATCCAAGCAGTGATCTATAGCAAAACTACTCACATACTCCCTACTATCAAGCGAAAGAAAATCGTCAATTAAAATCTCACGAATAGAGAAATTCATTTCAGAATTACTAGTCACTACATATCCCCGTTTGTTTGACAATTCCTTATAGTATTTGATGCTGTTTACCAAACCATTTTCTAAAAATATTAATTTTTCTGCGGTAGTCCATTTTCGTTGTACCGACGTTAATGTAACGTTGGGGTACACTAGATGAGGAAGCATAAAGAAATAGTAAAATGTTTGGAGTTTACTTAACATGTTTTTCCAAAATCTAACGTTACGTTCAACTTTTATGATCCTAATTCTTTTATTTGCATAGATAACTAAATCACACCAGGCTCTGTTGGTTATTTCAAGCAAACCTTGTATTTGGTAGTAGTAGTTGTGTGAATATTTCAATTCGGTGCCATTAGGATACAAAAAATCAAATGTAACGTTTAAAGGATCTTCGTTTCGGTAATTGTACGGGCATTTTATTTCAATAATACCATCGCTTCCGACTAATCCATCCGGTGACCCAGCAAGAAATGGATAATCTTTATGAACTACTAATCCGCTCAGTTGACCATCATTGCCTGTCTTCCGGATGTACTCATCTCTAGCAATTTTCTCGTTATCTATTCCATGTAAAACAGCTGCTGTTTTCAGTTGCCTGTCGTCACATATACTTTTAATAATGTTTTTATAGGACGCGACCTCTCGAACTTTACACACTCTTCCAAAATATGATGTAGTCAAGCGGATCTTTCTTTGTTCTTTCCATTTTTGGGAAAGTCTTTGAGATTGAGTGGAAACTTCCAACTCATGTATTTCAGACTCCGTTAAGATGAGATCACTTAAGAATTGTTGAAGTTTTTCTGGATCAATCTCGTCAACATCAGAATCTTGATTGTTGCGCTTGAGACCACCTTCTACATCCAGTGAACATATTTTACATTGAAATTCTCCACTGTATGTTTTTGTATTAGTGCTGTCATCACAAAGTTGATGAATCCAGTTATGACAACTATCACACTGTACCCAGTCTGTTGTTTCATTAAACATGCCATGCCCACAATATGCACACTGAGGTAAATCTTCATCGTCCTCTGGATATATTAGATTATTCGAGCTTCCGTTGGAATTGTTTTTAATTTGTTTTAAATATGATCCTGTAAAGTGTGTTGTGCTGCTTCGTTTTCTCTTACTCCATTCTTCCTGACTGCATTTTTCATCCGTGGGATCGCCTTTAGTTAAACGAGTTTTGCCAACATTTAAATCATTTTCAATCTTTATCGCCAAAACGTCTTCTCTCAGTTTACGAACTAATTGCGAGCACTTCATATTTTTCTGGGACTGGAGTGTAATGGCTTTCAATTGTCCAAAGTAGTTCTCAACTAAGGAATTGCTGACGGATGAGCAATTCAAAAGTAAACCACTCCAGAGAGGTGAGAAAGGTAGATATTTATTCATAATGAGGCCGAAGAAATCTTTATTAAAATAGATGTTATCGGTGTTGCCTTTGTCCTCGATTTTAATGGAATCTGTTAAATTTGAAAATCTATGGTAAAATGGGCTAGATTTGTATAAGGGACTTATCACGTGTGATTTAGTTATATGAATTTCAGCTTCAGCATCTTTTATGAATTTTGAAAACTCTGCTGGGATCTCTTCACGTATTTTCCGCAAAATACTATCCGCCTTTTTAACTAAAAAACTGTCCCATTTCGAATTAGTTAGTATGTACACATTTATAACGAATGTATCAAATTCTATTAAATTTTTAGCTAATATTAGAGAAGCGATCAAATATTTAAAGTATAGTTTTTGATCATGATTTGCTGCTACTGCGTCTATATCTTTACATGCCATTTTCATAAAATGGGCGCAACATAAGTGAACTCCTATTAAACCAACCGAATCTAACTTTTTCTGTTGTTGAACCAATGAATAGCATTTTTCCAAATATTCTAACAAAGTGCATCTGTTGAAAGCTTTTAAAGCCGAGTGAATATTCGCAAACGAGAAGTCTGTAACAACGCCCGAAAAGGCCGGCCAACAGTGGTTTTTTTCACAAAAATATCGGAAATCATTGAATAATTTGAAAATGGTGTTAGAATCGTGGATAGAAGAGATCATGGAAAAGATTGCAAAAATCCTTGCAGCCCGCTCAAGACGGATCACTGCCGTGTACAAATAAATTCGTTTGGCTTTGACATTGTCTGGTAGCCTAACCACTCCGCCAGTAGCGTCAAAGTATATCAAAGGTAGTTTGTTTCCTTTAATTTGAGATTTTAGTACTTGAACTTGCTCTCTACTATAAAGTTTAACGTTAAATGGTACACTTACTTCTTTAATATACTCCGGATGATCATAATGCATAAGGATCATGTCGTTCAAATCGTCCTTATCACGATCTAGACATCCTAAGGCTTCCGATCTGACTTTTCTAATGGTAGCATCTGACTTAATGCTTTGCAAATTTTTACCTTCCAATAAACTGCTGGATCGGCCTACCTTCAATAGAACTCTCTTTTTGTATTGAAATGGTTTTTCCGATAAAATGTTTTTTTTGGCAATTGATCGTTCAACACCTCTTAAATGACCAGTCAGATAACCTTTATGATTATAATCATTGAACGAGCTGTAAACAAAAGCTACCCTGTTTTTTATTGTTATGATAAACTTTTTACAATTTTTGTGTTTACATATTCCGTAGATTTTCACAAGACGATTTTTTTCTAAATATTTTATGTACTTAAATACGATCAAACATACATTATTAACATATCTTGCAATGCGATTGCGAATAAAGTATGGATAATACTTTTTATTCAATTTCCCTCCATGATAGATCACATTCCAGTCTTTCTTATTAATTTCGAAAGTTCCTTCTAAGAATTGACAATTTTTATGTGTTTTCTTTAACGACTTTACTAGTAGAAGCTAGATTAATCGAATTTTTCGGTAAAATTACAGATTGATCTCCTTCTGAGAGATTCATGAATTCATTCGGAATATCAAAATTTCTTGGAGACACTTTTAATTTTTGTAAGACTTTGTGGGAATCATCTTCATTCTGGACACCAACATCGAAACTGTTTGAAGACACGTTCGATTCTCGTAATACTTCGCAGGAGTCTTTTTCACTGCTAATAGCATTGTTAGCGTCAAAGTATTTTGGAGACACATTTAATTTTGATTCTTTGACTTTGTACGAGTCCTTTTCAATGCTGACACCATTGTCTAAAGTGTCGCTCAATAATGGTAATCGCTTTACATGTTTGGAGTCTAATACGAGTGTATACATTGCAGATGTCATTTCCATTCGGTTGCCAAAAGGACTATTCTCACCCCCTTCGAAAATAAGACTTGAATCGGATTTTAATTTTGGTTGTACTCCAGCTAGAAAAGTCTGTGGATTAGGGCAATCAGTTTCTACTTCGGATTCTCCAGGTAAGATTACATTTGGATGGTTCGCTTCGGAATTTGATTGCGGGTGTAGCATTGCAAGACAAATTTGTGTTGACGGCGAATCGATATTTTTTGTTTCTATTTTTTGACGCTTACTCAATTTTTTCCAGAAATAGTATATTCTCAACCGATTACGCAAAGAATTCTTCATCCCAAACGTTTCACACAGGTCTTTGTAAATTGATAATTTGTCTTTGTAAGAACGATAAACTGTACTTTCGCTTAGATTTAGTGAAAAAATTACCGATTTTAAATTTTCCTCTGATAATTCATTAATAATTGTCTTGGACCTTATAGTCGCATGATGTTTTAAGAAATATTGCTTGAATTGGTCGTTCTTATTAATTATATTCTTTATAATACTGAAGTAGCCATACCTTGAGCGTTTAAGTTTATGGGCTATGTTTTGGCAACAAGTACTTTCGACGCCGACGTTGAAGTTAAAAGGAGAACACACTTTTAATAATTCCGTGGATATAATTTCATAGGCTTTTATTCTAGATACTCTCTTGCAAGCCATGGCTGTAGCAAAAATAAATGAAGTACTTTTATAAAAATAAACGAGACCTTACTATGGGATATCAGTTCACATGCATAAATGCGGCCATCTCGTGTCGGTCCACTATATATAACTTCTGCAATTAACATTGAGTGCGACAAGTGGCCGTTGTGCCATCTATATTTGTAGAGAAGAACGACCACTTCAAGCAATATTTCTTAAAACATCATGCGACTATAAGGTCCAAGACAATTATTAATGAATTATCAGAGGAAAATTTAAAATCGGTAATTTTTTCACTAAATCTAAGCGAAAGTACAGTTTGTCGTGTATAAATTATTTTTTTTAGTTAGGGGTTGATGGCAGCAACCCTTAGACGGCTGCTAAGGGGTTGTCATTTTGGGAAATGATGTGTTACCTTATCATGTATTACCACACCGATTCTAAATTGGAAAGGATGACGCCTTCATATTTAAATTATATTTTTTTTAGCTAGGGGTTGATGGCAGCTACCCTTAGACGGCTGCTAAGGGGTTGTCCTTTTGGGAAATGATGTGTTACCTTATCATGTACTACCACACCGATTCTAAATTGGAAAGGATGACGCCTTCATATTTAAATTATATTTTTTTTAGCTAGGGGTTGATGGCAGCTACCCTTAGACGGCTGCTAAGGGGTTGTCCTTTTGGGAAATGATGTGTTACCTTATCATGTACTACCACACCGATTCTAAATTGGAAAGGATGACGCCTTCATATTTAAATTATATTTTTTTTAGTTAGGGGTTGATGGCAGCTACCCTTAGACGGCTGCCAAGGGGTTGTCCTTTTGGGAAATGATGTGTTACCTTATCATGTACTCCCACACCGATTCTAAATTGGAAAGGATGACGCCTTCATTTTTAAATTATATTTTTTTAGTTAGGGGTTGATGGCAGCTACTCTTAGACGGCTGCTAAGGGGTTGTCCTTTTGGGAAATGATGTGTTACCTTATCATGTACTCCCACACCGATTCTAAATTGGAAAGGATGACGCCTTCATATTTAAATTATATTTTTTTTAGCTAGGGGTTGATGGCCGCTACCCTTAGACGGCTGCTAAGGGGTTGTCCTTTTGGGAAATGATGTGTTACCTTATCATGTACTCCCACACCGATTCTAAATTGGAAAGGATGACGCCTTCATATTTAAATTATATTTTTTTTAGCTAGGGGTTGATGGCAGCTACCCTTAGACGGCTGCTAAGGGGTTGTCCTTTTGGGAAATGATGTGTTACCTTATCATGTACTCCCACACCGATTCTAGATTGGAAAGGATGACGCCTTCATTTTTAAATTATATTTTTTTAGTTAGGGGTTGATGGCAGCTACCCTTAGACTGCTGCTAAGGGGTTGTCCTTTTGGGAAATGATGTGTTACCTTATCATGTACTACCACACCGATTCTAAATTGGAAAGGATGACGCCTTCATATTTAAATTATATTTTGTTTAGTTAGGAGTTGATGGCAGCTACCCTTAGACGGCTGCTAAGGTGTTGTCCTTTTGGGAAATGATGTGTTACCTTATCATGTACTCCCACACCGATTCTAGATTGGAAAGGATGACGCCTTCATTTTTAAATTATATTTTTTTAGTTAGGGGTTGATGGCAGCTACCCTTAGACTGCTGCTAAGGGGTTGTCCTTTTGGGAAATGATGTGTTACCTTATCATGTACTCCCACACCGATTCTAAATTGGAAAGGATCACGCCTTCATATTTAAATTATATTTTTTTTAGTTAGGGGTTGATGGCAGCTACCCTTAGACGGCTGCTAAGGGGTTGTCCTTTTGGGAAATGATGTGTTACCTTATCATGTACTCCCACACCGATTCTAAATTGGAAAGGATGACGCCTTCATATTAAAATTATTTTTTTTTAGTTAGGGGTTGATGGCAGCTACCCTTAGACGGCTGCTAAGGGGTTGTCCTTTTGGGAAATGATGTGTTACCTTATCATGTACTCCCACACCGATTCTAGATTGGAAAGGATGACGCCTTCATTTTTAAATTATATTTTTTTAGTTAGGGGTTGATGGCAGCTACTCTCAGACGGCTGCTAAGGGGTTGTCCTTTTGGGAAATGATGTGTTACCTTATCATGTACTCCCACACCGATTCTAAATTGGAAAGGATGACGCCTTCATATTTAAATTATATTTTTTTTAGCTAGGGGTTGATGGCAGCTACCCTTAGACGGCTGCTAAGGGGTTGTCCTTTTGGGAAATGATGTGTTACCTTATCATGTACTCCCACACCGATTCTAAATTGGAAAGGATGACGCCTTCATATTTAAATTATATTTTTTTTAGCTAGGGGTTGATGGCAGCTACCCTTAGACGGCTGCTAAGGGGTTGTCCTTTTGGGAAATGATGTGTTACCTTATCATGTACTCCCACACCGATTCTAGATTGGAAAGGATGACGCCTTCATTTTTAAATTATTTTTTTTTAGTTAGGGGTTGATGGCAGCTACCCTTAGACTGCTGCTAAGGGGTTGTCCTTTTGGGAAATGATGTGTTACCTTATCATGTACTACCACACCGATTCTAAATTGGAAAGGATGACGCCTTCATATTTAAATTATATTTTGTTTAGTTAGGAGTTGATGGCAGCTACCCTTAGACGGCTGCTAAGGTGTTGTCCTTTTGGGAAATGATGTGTTACCTTATCATGTACTCCCACACCGATTCTAGATTGGAAAGGATGACGCCTTCATTTTTAAATTATATTTTTTTAGTTAGGGGTTGATGGCAGCTACCCTTAGACTGCTGCTAAGGGGTTGTCCTTTTGGGAAATGATGTGTTACCTTATCATGTACTCCCACACCGATTCTAAATTGGAAAGGATGACGCCTTCATATTTAAATTATATTTTTTTTAGTTAGGGGTTGATGGCAGCTACCCTTAGACGGCTGCTAAGGGGTTGTCCTTTTGGGAAATGATGTGTTACCTTATCATGTACTCCCACACCGATTCTAGATTGGAAAGGATGACGCCTTCATTTTTAAATTATATTTTTTTAGTTAGGGGTTGATGGCAGCTACCCTTAGACTGCTGCTAAGGGGTTGTCCTTTTGGGAAATGATGTGTTACCTTATCATGTACTACCACACCGATTCTAAATTGGAAAGGATGACGCCTTCATATTTAAATTATATTTTGTTTAGTTAGGAGTTGATGGCAGCTACCCTTAGACGGCTGCTAAGGTGTTGTCCTTTTGGGAAATGATGTGTTACCTTATCATGTACTCCCACACCGATTCTAGATTGGAAAGGATGACGCCTTCATTTTTAAATTATATTTTTTTAGTTAGGGGTTGATGGCAGCTACCCTTAGACTGCTGCTAAGGGGTTGTCCTTTTGGGAAATGATGTGTTACCTTATCATGTACTCCCACACCGATTCTAAATTGGAAAGGATCACGCCTTCATATTTAAATTATATTTTTTTTAGTTAGGGGTTGATGGCAGCTACCCTTAGACGGCTGCTAAGGGGTTGTCCTTTTGGGAAATGATGTGTTACCTTATCATGTACTCCCACACCGATTCTAAATTGGAAAGGATGACGCCTTCATATTAAAATTATTTTTTTTTAGTTAGGGGTTGATGGCAGCTACCCTTAGACGGCTGCTAAGGGGTTGTCCTTTTGGGAAATGATGTGTTACCTTATCATGTACTCCCACACCGATTCTAGATTGGAAAGGATGACGCCTTCATTTTTAAATTATATTTTTTTAGTTAGGGGTTGATGGCAGCTACTCTCAGACGGCTGCTAAGGGGTTGTCCTTTTGGGAAATGATGTGTTACCTTATCATGTACTCCCACACCGATTCTAAATTGGAAAGGATGACGCCTTCATATTTAAATTATATTTTTTTTAGCTAGGGGTTGATGGCAGCTACCCTTAGACGGCTGCTAAGGGGTTGTCCTTTTGGGAAATGATGTGTTACCTTATCATGTACTCCCACACCGATTCTAAATTGGAAAGGATGACGCCTTCATATTTAAATTATATTTTTTTTAGCTAGGGGTTGATGGCAGCTACCCTTAGACGGCTGCTAAGGGGTTGTCCTTTTGGGAAATGATGTGTTACCTTATCATGTACTCCCACACCGATTCTAGATTGGAAAGGATGACGCCTTCATTTTTAAATTATATTTTTTTAGTTAGGGGTTGATGGCAGCTACCCTTAGACTGCTGCTAAGGGGTTGTCCTTTTGGGAAATGATGTGTTACCTTATCATGTACTACCACACCGATTCTAAATTGGAAAGGATGACGCCTTCATATTTAAATTATATTTTGTTTAGTTAGGAGTTGATGGCAGCTACCCTTAGACGGCTGCTAAGGTGTTGTCCTTTTGGGAAATGATGTGTTACCTTATCATGTACTCCCACACCGATTCTAGATTGGAAAGGATGACGCCTTCATTTTTAAATTATATTTTTTTAGTTAGGGGTTGATGGCAGCTACCCTTAGACTGCTGCTAAGGGGTTGTCCTTTTGGGAAATGATGTGTTACCTTATCATGTACTCCCACACCGATTCTAAATTGGAAAGGATGACGCCTTCATATTTAAATTATATTTTTTTTAGCTAGGGGTTGATGGCAGCTACCCTTAGACGGCTGCTAAGGGGTTGTCCTTTTGGGAAATGATGTGTTACCTTATCATGTACTCCCACACCGATTCTAAATTGGAAAGGATGACGCCTTCATATTTAAATTATATTTTTTTTAGTTAGGGGTTGATGGCAGCTACCCTTAGACGGCTGCAAAGGGGTTGTCCTTTTGGGAAATGATGTGTTACCTTATCATCTACTCCCACACCGATTCTAAATTGGAAAGGATGACGCCTTCATATTTAAATTATATTTTTTTTTAGTTAGGGGTTGATGGCAGCTACCCTTAGACGGCTGCTAAGGGGTTGTCCTTTTGGGAAATGATGTGTTACCTTATCATGTACTCCCACACCGATTATAAATTGGAAAGGATGACGCCTTCATATTTAAATTATATTTTTTTTAGCTAGGGGTTGATGGCAGCTACCCTTAGACGGCTGCTAAGGGGTTGTCCTTTTGGGAAATGATGTGTTACCTTATCGTGTACTCCCACATCGATTTTAAATTGGAAAGGATGACGCCTTCATTTTTAAATTATATTTTTTTAGTTAGGGGTTGATGGCAGCTACCCTTAGACGGCTGCTAAGGGGTTGTCATTTTGGGAAATGATGTGTTACCTTATCATGTATTACCACACCGATTCTAAATTGGAAAGGATGACGCCTTCATATTTAAATTATATTTTTTTTAGCTAGGGGTTGATGGCAGCTACCCTTAGACGGCTGCTAAGGGGTTGTCCTTTTGGGAAATGATGTGTTACCTTATCATGTACTCCCACACCGATTCTAAATTGGAAAGGATGACGCCTTCATATTAAAATTATTTTTTTTTAGTTAGGGGTTGATGGCAGCTACCCTTAGACGGCTGCTAAGGGGTTGTCCTTTTGGGAAATGATGTGTTACCTTATCATGTACTCCCACACCGATTCTAGATTGGAAAGGATGACGCCTTCATTTTTAAATTATATTTTTTTAGTTAGGGGTTGATGGCAGCTACCCTTAGACGGCTGCTAAGGGGTTGTCATTTTGGGAAATGATGTGTTACCTTATCATGTATTACCACACCGATTCTAAATTGGAAAGGATGACGCCTTCATATTTAAATTATATTTTTTTTAGCTAGGGGTTGATGGCAGCTACCCTTAGACGGCTGCTAAGGGGTTGTCCTTTTGGGAAATGATGTGTTACCTTATCATGTACTCCCACACCGATTCTAAATTGGAAAGGATGACGCCTTCATATTAAAATTATTTTTTTTAGTTAGGGGTTGATGGCAGCTACCCTTAGACGGCTGCTAAGGGGTTGTCCTTTTGGGAAATGATGTGTTACCTTATCATGTACTCCCACACCGATTCTAGATTGGAAAGGATGACGCCTTCATTTTTAAATTATATTTTTTTAGTTAGGGGTTGATGGCAGCTACCCTTAGACGGCTGCTAAGGGGTTGTCATTTTGGGAAATGATGTGTTACCTTATCATGTATTACCACACCGATTCTAAATTGGAAAGGATGACGCCTTCATATTTAAATTATATTTTTTTTAGCTAGGGGTTGATGGCAGCTACCCTTAGACGGCTGCTAAGGGGTTGTCCTTTTGGGAAATGATGTGTTACCTTATCATGTACTCCCACACCGATTCTAAATTGGAAAGGATGACGCCTTCATATTAAAATTATTTTTTTTTAGTTAGGGGTTGATGGCAGCTACCCTTAGACTGCTGCTAAGGGGTTGTCCTTTTGGGAAATGATGTGTTACCTTATCATGTACTCCCACACCGATTCTAGATTGGAAAGGATGACGCCTTCATTTTTAAATTATATTTTTTTAGTTAGGGGTTGATGGCAGCTACCCTTAGACGGCTGCTAAGGGGTTGTCCTTTTGGGAAATGATGTGTTACCTTATCATGTACTCCCACACCGATTCTAAATTGGAAAGGATGACGCCTTCATATTTAAATTATATTTTTTTTAGCTAGGGGTTGATGACAGCTACCCTTAGACGGCTGCTAAGGGGTTGTCCTTTTGGGAAATGATGTGTTACCTTATCATGTACTCCCACACCGATTCTAAATTGGAAAGGATGACGCCTTCATATTTAAATTATATTTTTTTTAGTTAGGGGTTGATGGCAGCTACCCTTAGACGGCTGCTAAGGGGTTGTCCTTTTGGGAAAAGATGTGTTACCTTATCATGTACTCCCACACCGATTTTAAATTGGAAAGGATGACGCCTTCATATTAAAATTATATTTTTTTAGCTAGGGGTTGATGGCAGCTACCCTTAGACGGCTGCTAAGGGGTTGTCCTTTTGGTAAATGATGTGTTATCTTATCATGTACTCCCACACCGATTTTAGATAGGAAAGGATGACGCCTTCATATTTAAATTATTTTTTTTTAGTTAGGAGTTGATGGCAGCTACCCTTAGACGGCTGCTAAGGGGTTGTCCTTTTGGGAAATGATGTGTTACCTTATCATGTACTCCCACACCGATTCTAAATTGGAAAGGATGACGCCTTCATATTTAAATTATATTTTTTTTAGTTAGGGGTTGATGGCAGCTACCCTTAGACGGCTGCTAAGGGGTTGTCCTTTTGGGAAATGATGTGTTACCTTATCATGTACTCCCACACCGATTCTAAATTGGAAAGGATGACGCCTTCATATTTAAATTATATTTTTTTTAGCTAGGGGTTGATGGCAGCTACCCTTAGACGGCTGCTAAGGGGTTGTCCTATTGGGAAATGATGTGTTACCTTATGATGTATTACCACACCGATTCTAAATTGGAAAGGATGACGCCTTCATATTTAAATTATATTTTTTTTAGCTAGGGGTTGATGGCAGCTACCCTTAGACGGCTGCTAAGGGGTTGTCATTTTGGGAAATGATGTGTTACCTTATCATGTACTCCCACACCGATTCTAAATTGGAAAGGATGACGCCTTCATATTTAAATTATATTTTTTTTAGCTAGGGGTTGATGGCAGCTACCCTTAGACGGCTGCTAAGGGGTTGTCATTTTGGGAAATGATGTGTTACCTTATCATGTACTCCCACACCGATTCTAAATTGGAAAGGATGACGCCTTCATATTTAAATTATATTTTTTTTAGCTAGGGGTTGATGGCAGCTACCCTTAGACGGCTGCTAAGGGGTTGTCCTTTTGGGAAATGATGTGTTACCTTATCATGTACTACCACACCGATTCTAAATTGGAAAGGATGACGCCTTCATATTTAAATTATATTTTTTTTAGTTAGGGGTTGATGACAGCTACCCCTAGACGGCTGCTAAGGGGTTGTCCTTTTGGGAAATGATGTGATACCTTATCATGTACTACCACACCGATTCTAAATTGGAAAGGATGACGCCTTCATATTTAAATTATATTTTTTTTAGTTAGGGGTTGATGACAGCTACCCTTAGACGGCTGCTAAGGGGTTGTCCTTTTGGGAGATGATGTGTTACCTTATCATGTACTCCCACACCGATTCTAAATTGGAAAGGATGACGCCTTCATATTAAAATTATTTTTTTTTAGTTAGGGGTTGATGGCAGCTACCCTTAGACGGCTGCTAAGGGGTTGTCCTTTTGGGAAATGATGTGTTACCTTATCATGTACTCCCACACCGATTCTAAATTGGAAAGGATGACGCCTTCATATTTAAATTATATTTTTTTTAGCTAGGGGTTGATTGCAGCTACCCTTAGACGGCTGCTAAGGGGTTGTCCTTTTGGGAAATGATGTGTTACCTTATCATGTACTCCCACACCGATTCTAGATTGGAAAGGATGACGCCTTCATTTTTAAATTATATTTTTTTAGTTAGGGGTTGATGGCAGCTACCCTTAGACTGCTGCTAAGGGGTTGTCCTTTTGGGAAATGATGTGTTACCTTATCATGTACTACCACACCGATTCTAAATTGGAAAGGATGACGCCTTCATATTTAAATTATATTTTGTTTAGTTAGGAGTTGATGGCAGCTACCCTTAGACGGCTGCTAAGGTGTTGTCCTTTTGGGAAATGATGTGTTACCTTATCATGTACTCCCACACCGATTCTAGATTGGAAAGGATGACGCCTTCATTTTTAAATTATATTTTTTTAGTTAGGGGTTGATGGCAGCTACCCTTAGACTGCTGCTAAGGGGTTGTCCTTTTGGGAAATGATGTGTTACCTTATCATGTACTCCCACACCGATTCTAAATTGGAAAGGATGACGCCTTCATATTTAAATTATATTTTTTTTAGTTAGGGGTTGATGGCAGCTACCCTTAGACGGCTGCTAAGGGGTTGTCCTTTTGGGAAATGATGTGATACCTTATCATGTACTACCACACCGATTCTAAATTGGAAAGGATGACGCCTTCATATTTAAATTATATTTTTTTTAGTTAGGGGTTGATGACAGCTACCCTTAGACGGCTGCTAAGGGGTTGTCCTTTTGGGAGATGATGTGTTACCTTATCATGTACTCCCACACCGATTCTAAATTGGAAAGGATGACGCCTTCAAATTAAAATTATTTTTTTTTAGTTAGGGGTTGATGGCAGCTACCCTTAGACGGCTGCTAAGGGGTTGTCCTTTTGGGAAATGATGTGTTACCTTATCATGTACTCCCACACCGATTCTAAATTGGAAAGGATGACGCCTTCATATTTAAATTATATTTTTTTTAGCTAGGGGTTGATTGCAGCTACCCTTAGACGGCTGCTAAGGGGTTGTCCTTTTGGGAAATGATGTGTTACCTTATCATGTACTCCCACACCGATTCTAGATTGGAAAGGATGACGCCTTCATTTTTAAATTATATTTTTTTAGTTAGGGGTTGATGGCAGCTACCCTTAGACTGCTGCTAAGGGGTTGTCCTTTTGGGAAATGATGTGTTACCTTATCATGTACTACCACACCGATTCTAAATTGGAAAGGATGACGCCTTCATATTTAAATTATATTTTGTTTAGTTAGGAGTTGATGGCAGCTACCCTTAGACGGCTGCTAAGGTGTTGTCCTTTTGGGAAATGATGTGTTACCTTATCATGTACTCCCACACCGATTCTAGATTGGAAAGGATGACGCCTTCATTTTTAAATTATATTTTTTTAGTTAGGGGTTGATGGCAGCTACCCTTAGACTGCTGCTAAGGGGTTGTCCTTTTGGGAAATGATGTGTTACCTTATCATGTACTCCCACACCGATTCTAAATTGGAAAGGATGACGCCTTCATATTTAAATTATATTTTTTTTAGTTAGGGGTTGATGGCAGCTACCCTTAGACGGCTGCTAAGGGGTTGTCCTTTTGGGAAATGATGTGTTACCTTATCATGTACTCCCACACCGATTCTAAATTGGAAAGGATGACGCCTTCATATTTAAATTATATTTTTTTTAGTTAGGGGTTGATGGCAGCTACCCTTAGACGGCTGCTAAGGGGTTGTCCTTTTGGGAAATGATGTGTTACCTTATCATCTACTCCCACACCGATTCTAAATTGGAAAGGATGACGCCTTCATATTTAAATTATATTTTTTTTTAGTTAGGGGTTGATGGCAGCTACCCTTAGACGGCTGCTAAGGGGTTGTCCTTTTGGGAAATGATGTGTTACCTTATCATGTACTCCCACACCGATTATAAATTGGAAAGGATGACGCCTTCATATTTAAATTATATTTTTTTTAGTTAGGGGTTGATGGCAGCTACCCTTAGACGGCTGCTAAGGGGTTGTCCTTTTGGGAAATGATGTGTTACCTTATCATGTACTCCCACACCGATTCTAAATTGGAAAGGATGACTCCTTCATATTAAAATTATTTTTTTTAGTTAGGGGTTGATGGCAGCTACCCTTAGACGGCTGCTAAGGGGTTGTCCTTTTGGGAAATGATGTGTTACCTTATCATGTACTCCCACACCGATTCTAAATTGGAAAGGATGACGCCTTCATATTTAAATTATATTTTTTTTAGCTAGGGGTTGATGGCAGCTACCCTTAGACGGCTGCTAAGGGGTTGTCCTTTTGGGAAATGATGTGTTACCTTATCGTGTACTCCCACATCGATTTTAAATTGGAAAGGATGACGCCTTCATTTTTAAATTATATTTTTTTAGTTAGGGGTTGATGGCAGCTACCCTTAGACGGCTGCTAAGGGGTTGTCATTTTGGGAAATGATGTGTTACCTTATCATGTATTACCACACCGATTCTAAATTGGAAAGGATGACGCCTTCATATTTAAATTATATTTTTTTTAGCTAGGGGTTGATGGCAGCTACCCTTAGACGGCTGCTAAGGAGTTGTCCTTTTGGGAAATGATGAGTTACCTTATCATGTACTCCCACACCGATTCTAAATTGGAAAGAATGACGCCTTCATATTTAAATTATATTTTTTTTAGCTAGGGGTTGATGGCAGCTACCCTTAGACGGCTGCTAAGGGGTTGTCCTTTTGGGAAATGATGTGTTACCTTATCATGTACTACCACACCGATTCTAAATTGGAAAGGATGACGCCTTCATTTTTAAATTATATTTTTTTTAGTTAGGGGTTGATGACAGCTACCCTTAGACGGCTGCTAAGGGGTTGTCCTTTTGGGAGATGATGTGTTACCTTATCATGTACTCCCACACCGATTCTAAATTGGAAAGGATGACGCCTTCATATTTAAATTATATTTTTTTTAGTTAGGGGTTGATGGCAGCTACACTTAGACGGCTGCTAAGGGGTTGTCCTTTTGGGAAATGATGTGTTACCTTATCATGTACTCCCACACCGATTCTAAATTGGAAAGGATGACGCCTTCATATTTAAATTATATTTTTTTTAGTTAGGGGTTGATGGCAGCTACCCTTAGACGGCTGCTAAGGGGTTGTCCTTTTGGGAAATGATGTGTTACCTTATCATCTACTCCCACACCGATTCTAAATTGGAAAGGATGACGCCTTCATATTTAAATTATATTTTTTTTTAATTAGGGGTTGATGGCAGCTACCCTTAGACGGCTGCTAAGGGGTTGTCCTTTTGGGAAATGATGTGTTACCTTATCATGTACTCCCACACCGATTATAAATTGGAAAGGATGACGCCTTCATATTTAAATTATATTTTTTTTAGTTAGGGGTTGATGGCAGCTACCCTTAGACGGCTGCTAAGGGGTTGTCCTTTTGGGAAATGATGTGTTACCTTATCATGTACTCCCACACCGATTCTAAATTGGAAAGGATGACTCCTTCATATTAAAATTATTTTTTTTTAGTTAGGGGTTGATGGCAGCTACCCTTAGACGGCTGCTAAGGGGTTGTCCTTTTGGGAAATGATGTGTTACCTTATCATGTACTCCCACACCGATTCTAAATTGGAAAGGATGACGCCTTCATATTTAAATTATATTTTTTTTAGCTAGGGGTTGATGGCAGCTACCCTTAGACGGCTGCTAAGGGGTTGTCCTTTTGGGAAATGATGTGTTACCTTATCGTGTACTCCCACATCGATTTTAAATTGGAAAGGATGACGCCTTCATTTTTAAATTATATTTTTTTAGTTAGGGGTTGATGGCAGCTACCCTTAGACGGCTGCTAAGGGGTTGTCATTTTGGGAAATGATGTGTTACCTTATCATGTATTACCACACCGATTCTAAATTGGAAAGGATGACGCCTTCATATTTAAATTATATTTTTTTTAGCTAGGGGTTGATGGCAGCTACCCTTAGACGGCTGCTAAGGGGTTGTCCTTTTGGGAAATGATGTGTTACCTTATCATGTACTCCCACACCGATTCTAAATTGGAAAGAATGACGCCTTCATATTTAAATTATATTTTTTTTAGCTAGGGGTTGATGGCAGCTACCCTTAGACGGCTGCTAAGGGGTTGTCCTTTTGGGAAATGATGTGTTACCTTATCATGTACTACCACACCGATTCTAAATTGGAAAGGATGACGCCTTCATTTTTAAATTATATTTTTTTTAGTTAGGGGTTGATGACAGCTACCCTTAGACGGCTGCTAAGGGGTTGTCCTTTTGGGAGATGATGTGTTACCTTATCATGTACTCCCACACCGATTCTAAATTGGAAAGGATGACGCCTTCATATTAAAATTATTTTTTTTTAGTTAGGGGTTGATGGCAGCTACCCTTAGACGGCTGCTAAGGGGTTGTCCTTTTGGGAAATGATGTGTTACCTTATCATGTACTCCCACACCGATTCTAGATTGGAAAGGACGACGCCTTCATTTTTAAATTATATTTTTTTAGTTAGGGGTTGATGGCAGCTACCCTTAGACGGCTGCTAAGGGGTTGTCCTTTTGGTAAATGATGTGTTATCTTATCATGTACTCCCACACCGATTTTAGATTGGAAAGAATGACGCCTTCATATTTAAGTTATATTTTTTAGTTAGGGGTTGATGGCAGCTACCCTTAGACGGCTGCTAAGGGGTTGTCCTTTTAGAAAATGATGTGTTACCTTATCATGTAGTCCCTCGCCGATTTTATATTGGAAAGGATGACGCCTTGATGTCTTAATTATTTTTATTAAATGCTGCTATTTAATATTTATTTAAACCCTCCGCCTATGGGCATTCGGATATTTTCGGAAATTTGGCTGCTAGCTTTTAGCTGCTAACTTCACGCCGGTTTGTTATTTGGGCTAAAACAATAATTTGGATAAACTTCTGTAAACCGTAATTTTAACTTGTGGCCATTTTTGAGAGTCGTCTTTATGATATTCGAAATTCCTCTAGCCTTTATCAAACCCCAGCAAGTGGCGACCTCTATTTAACTTTATAAACATAATAAACATATACCGCGCCCGAATTTTATTTTTGAATTTAGTTATTAAGAAAACAATGTACATATAACAATTTTATGTAATAATATTCTATTAACAATTAATAATTATTACTACCACTAATAAACGAGATTTTATTATAAGTGACTCTTACTATAAAACGACGTCAACGATTTCGTGACCTATTTCCAGTTCCTAATGTTACTGCAAAGTTCCCAGTGGAGCTTTAAAAACATTTAAGTTTAACCTCACTTTTAACCATGAACATTATATGTTTTATACTGCTAATACATAATAATATGACATGGACTATTTTAAGAATATTATAGGTTGTGGCAACTAAAGAAAAAAGGGAATATACTTCACCCTTGTTCCCTATTAATGGGAGCAAAAGAAGATTTTGTACTGGCCCCAACTACTACCTGCGCAAAAACACAATTAACCTCTAAACTGTGGACTTCTCGCCTTATAAAAATAAACATCTATTCAGTTTGGTGGCGCCCTTTATTTTTTTATTTAGCGTGCACATTCATCGACTAACAGTGGATCTAACAGATGGATGGTAACTAAATGAAAGTAAACTACACATTCTTCTATAATATAATAGTTCCGAATAAATGTTAATATTCAGGCAATTAAATATACCAATTAAGTTTTGGGATTAATTGAATCTATCTGACCCCAAAGGCGTGGTGCCATAATATTGAGATGTCTTGAACTCATCTCATTGAAAATTTATTAGACGATTCGATCGGAAACATAATAGTAGATTATGTTATTAGGCGCAAAAGTGTTACTTTGTGTGCTGAAGCTGGGCGTTTGACTGCCGAACGGTAGTGAGGCAGCCATTCCCAGCTGAAGCACACAAAGCACTTTTGCGCCGAATAACATATACGATTTTTTTTCAAACGCTGCAGTTGCAGGTGAGATTAACTGGCACAATAAAAAAAATCAAATTTGTAATCAATATTAATAAAAACTAAAGATTACTGGTTTTGATTTTATCTGCTTAAGCACATAAAGTGACAGCTTTATTTGCTTAAGCATAAAAGTGACAGCATTTTCTGCTTAAGCAGATAAAGTGACAGCAGGTGCTAGTTTTATCTGTTTAATCAATAAAACGACACTTCTCTGTTTTTCATCAAGTCACAAAATTGTCAATATTCTGACGTTTGAAAAAAAAATAATTATTTCATGCAATAAAATAAAATAGCATGCTAGGATGTTAGGTCTATTTAATCTAAAGGCTACATGTTAGGTCAGAGATAGATTTATCAATTTTTAAAAAAGAAATTAAGAAGGATAAAATCTATGACGTCGTAAGACGTAACCTCAATTTTTATATATAAAAATTCTGAATTATAAAAAAGATATCTTCATTTAGATTGTTTCATGATAATAAATTTTTTATGCAACCTAAGTCACATATTAGGATGGTTTTTCCATTTGTCTGGAAGATTTAATTTTCCTGATTAAACTTAAGTTCTACGATCGATAATGTAGGAAGAATCTTTCTGTTTTTCATGAGACTGACTCAGTTTCGGGCTAATATTTAACTAAAGATACGGAAATTAGGCCTGTTTTGTAATGACTAATCTAGTACAATAAACTTACAATATCTTATATACTAATAAAGAGCATTTATTTTAATGAAGGTTTCGGCATTGCTGATATGCTTCGATTTTTCCAAATATTGATTTTTATTATTTTTCACCATTGTTTGAACTCAAACACTTGGAGGACTGTGTGCTGGACAAGTTGACTATAATAGGGTCGTTTCACATTTTTGAAACGTAACGTTTTTATATTCTATCGAGTTAGTAATAACTCGACGTCCTTATTACAAAATTTTTAACGCAGCCGTTAGCGAGATATGCAATTTACAATTTTAAATTTTTCTGTCCTTTTCTAGTACAACAACGTCACAGTCCTCGTATAGGCTGTATTGAGACTAATATGTAAGACGAAAGTATGATGACGTCAGCGGTGTAGAAAAGAACGGAAAATATTTAAACTTTAAATTCGTTTTATTAAGTTCACGTAATGCATTTATCGATTTTATGTGGACCTATACATTAGATAACAGTTATACTAATAACATATACAAATTATATCAAAATTTAAATTCTATGCATCGACCCTATTTAACTTCGTTTAAGTTGATGTTGAAGATGGATCTTGTATAAGCATCGTTGGGTCTATCAAATCGTAGATAGGAATCTTAATTTAAGTTTTTCTTCTATTGTAAAGATGTTCTTATGTAAATTTTATATTTATCAGTAACATAGTGTAATTATGTATTAATTTTGTAAAGGATAAAGCTGGATTTAATGAGTTGTGTGTATAATTAAGCTCTAATGAGATTTTTTCATTGTCAATCGTTTTTGTTAATTATCTCAGTTATGGTAAATTATAGAATATAAGTGTCTTATATTGTTTTCATCGTTGTCCACATCCGACATTAATATTGGGCAGTTTACAAAATAGAAGGCGTAAAAAGTTCTTGTTTTGTTATTATTGACATTTATAATAAAATGTAATTAAATGTACCTACATAATTATAAAAACTATGTTAAGTTACATAAAAATAAAAATTTTAACCAGAAAATTACAGTTCACAATTTATTCAGCTACCGAGTTAATGGTTAGCAAAGAAAAGCACCAGAAAACTCAACATTTTGGTCCAATCGAAGCGGTTTCGTAGCTTGTTGAAAAAGGTTAGTTTCAAGTGCTACTATCAGGTTACAGTTAAAGATTCAAGGATACTTTCGTCCATTACCTGCCTACTGAAGGCTAAGCAGTCAAAGTTACTAGGATTACCTTTACCACTGAATTATTAGAAAAATTGCCTGCCTACTGGAGACTATCGAGAAGAATTGTCTGCCTACTGGAGGCTATTGAGAAAAGATCAAAGAGAAATCCGTAAGCCCGTTCTTTTTTCATTACATATTGCTGTTTACATTAACTAAAATCGATTCTATTTATTTGTTATCATTTTCATACCTTGTAGTACAAATTTATATGCTGTTTGACATTTATGTTGATTTGAGTAGTGTAGCATCATTCTGAAATTAAGAGTTTTTTACTGTTTTAGTAAATTTAGTATTAACCATGGCAGAGTCTGAAGATCCCATGGAGTTCAAAAGATTGGTAGCTATAAGGGCCAATTTAAAAGTCAGTTGACTCGTTTCACAAACTTCATAAGTGACACAGTGAATTATGACAAAATAATGGAGATAGCTTCTCGTCTAGAGGGAATTGAATTTAATTATAATGAATTCAACAATGTACAATTGCAAATAGAAATGCACGATACGTCTGAGGACAAAAAAGAATTTGATGAACGAGTAGTGTTCGAGGATAAATATTTTAGTAGTATTGCTAAAGCTAAACAAATTCTTAATGATGATTATAAACAATCTACTTCTAGCGCACTTCCAAGTGTACAGCCGCAAACTAAGTCTTTCATCCCCTCACCAGTATAATCAATTTAAAATTCAATTACCTCCCGTCATATTACCTGAATTTGATGGATCATACGAAAGGTGGTCAAATTTCCATGACACTTTCTCTTCGTTGATTCATGACAATTCTAATCTAGCTAATATTCAAAAATATTATTATTTACAATCTGTTTTGAAGGGTGAAGCCTTGAAGGTTATTAATTCACTAGAAATTAGTAATGACAATTATCTAGTAGCTTGGAAGCTTTTAAAAGATCGCTTTGAGAATAAGAAATTTACAATTAAAACTCACGTAAAGCAAATCTTTGAGTTGCCAAATGTAACTAAAGACTCTTATTCATCGTTAAGATTATTTTTTGATACATTTCAAATGCATTATCGTGCTTTAAAAAACTTAAATGAGCCTATTGACTCTTGGAGTACCATACTCATATACTTACTTGTTTCTAAACTTGATAATCCCTCCAAACGTGAGTAGGAAATAGAAATAAAGAATACAGTTTCTCCTGAGAAACTGTAACTCACTGAGAAGAATAAGACTTCCTTTTAAAGATAACTTCTTAGAGTTAGGCGAATCTCGTGAAATAGCTATTCAAAGATTTCAAGGTTTAGAGCGGAATTTAACTAAGAATCCAGATTTAAAGAAAAAATATCAAGAATTTTTCGACGAATATGTAACACTAGGGCATATGTCACAAAATAATTCAAACGAAATACTAAATAAAAGAAGTTGTTACTTACCACATCATTGTGTAATTAAAGAATCTTCGGTGACAACTAAATTGCGTGTAGTTTTTGACGCATCATCGAAAACAGGTTCAAATTTATCACTTAACGATGTTCTTAAAGTCGGGTCTTGTATACAGGTATTTATATTCTAGATACTTTTAAGATTTAGAACTCATTCAATTGTTTTTACTGCTGATATCGCAAAAATGTATAGATGTGTCAATGTACAAGAAACTGACCGAGAATATCAAAGAATTGTTTGGCGATCAGATTCAACTAGTGAGTTAACCCATTACAGATTGAATACCGCCACATACGGTACCGCACCCGCAAGCTTTCTCGCGACACGCTGTCTAAAACAGCTCTCGTAAAACATGCTAGTGAATCTATAGCATCCCATTTTTATATGGATGATTGGTTATCGGGATGCGAAAATATAGGCGCTGCTTTTGATTTATTAAAAAACGTTAATAGTATTTTATGTTCCGCCGGCTTCATTCTGAGGCAGTGGGCTTCTAACGACGAAAGAGTTCTAAATTATTTTCAAGATAACGGTGAGCTGACAAGCGATAAATATGTCGTTAAAGATAACCAGAGTTCTAAAACTTTGGGAATCTTTTGGGATTCTTCTAAGGATAAGTTTTCATTTACTCACAATTCAAATAAAGTGGGCTTCTTTACAAAGCGCATTATATTATCAATAGTAAGTCAAATTTTTGACCCCCTGGGATTATTAGGTCCTATTATTGTAAGACCCAAGATTATTTTACAAAAATTTTGGTAAACTAAAATTGGGTGAGATGATCAAATTCCAGATCCCTTACTTGATATGTGGCTTAAGTTTTATAATAAAATTGGAGCTATAAATCGTGTTCATATTTCGTGACATATTTTGATACGGGATTCCATTACTGTGGAAATTCATTGCTTTCTGACGCGTCGCAAGTTGCTTATGGCACATGTGTTTATGTAAGGTCAAGAAACCAAAGAGCCAATACTTGGGTAGACTAGCATGCGCAAAATCACGTGTAGCCCCTTTAAAGACGGCCTCGCTGCCTCGATTAGAACTTTGCGGTGCTCTATTAGCTACACAGTTATATCAGACAGTTGTCAAAGCTATTAAGATTAGTAGGTAATGGGTCACCTTAGGCAGACGGAAATTGACATGCCATTTGGCATGCCAATGGCATGGCTCCTCCCCTTGCTTCTGATTGGCTACCCCCACTCCTGTAGCCCCTCCCCTTCGCTCTCATTGGTCGACGAAGCCCCTCCCCTTCGCCCTCATTGGTCGACGAAGCCCCTCCCCCCTTCGTTCTCATTGGTCAACGAAATCCCGCCCACTGTGCTCTCATTGGTCAATTAAGTCACCCCTACTGCTCTCTGATTGGTCAATTAAATCACCCCTATAGCTTTCTGATTGGTCAATAAAAAATAAGAGCGTTGTCCGGATTATTGATTGAGTTGATCGGCCTCGCCCCTATAGCTCGCTGATTGGTCAATTAAAAATAAGGGCGTTGTCCTGATTATTGATTGAGTTGATCGTCCAATAGAAACCTTTTTTAGCAGATATTGATTAAAAATAATAATAATTGAGAGTGGGCCGCGTTACCAGAAGTATTGATTAGGTTAGCCCTATAGGAAGCACTGAGGGGTACACAATATTGATTTTCGCCTACTGATCTGTGATTGGACGGTCATCATTTTTCACCTAGCTGCTGTGACGTCCCTACGATTACGGAGATCTGTATTACCGACAACGTACTGTACTATTCTCTTTCTCTCTCTAGCAGATATGGATTTGTAGTTTAGCCAATAGGGAACCTGAATAGAATAGAATAGAAGCACTGAGGGGTCTACAATATTGATTTTCTTTCATTCGTAACTCTCAACAAATATATATATATATATATATATATATATATATATATATATATATATATATATATATATCAAAATATTAGAGCTAAAATGAAAATATATTTTATCATCTATATTATAGTAGTATTTACTTATTACTTTATGCATCTTTGCAACTATAATAATAATAATAAGAGTATATTCAAAGCATGAAATATTCTTGTTTGAAATTGAGATATTGATTTTTGCAAATGAATAAAAGGATGTGAAATGAACCGTGATTGGGGTGTTGATTTAATTACTACAAGAGTACAGTTTGTCTGGATATTGATTTTTCGAATGAAAGGGGGAGTTAGGGTAGATATGTATAACGTCAAATTAAATGAAAAATAGTGTTTTATAGAGTGTTAAAGGAAGGAAGTAATAGTAGTAGTAGTAAAATTTAAAATCTGCTGTTCAACTTGATTTAATTTTCGTAAATGTCTAAATATTACAAACATACAAATAAAATAGACTTAAGTAAGAAACAAACGTATACATTACATATCTAAACTGTTACACACACGCGCGCACACACACTATATACGAATAAATTTCAAAAACGTAACATAATTTACCCCTAATTGTTTTTTTGTTTTGATTAACTGTACAAGTTCGTCATATGCCTGTGTCACACTTTCTTCGTTGTTGCTTCCGTGAATGTTCTGTTCTCAGATAACCATGAAGGCATACACGTAACACGTTTGAAACTTGAGGACTTTCGTTGTCCTAACATATTTATAAGCAAATGAACAATAGTTACTTTTTTTACAGAGTATGTTGCTACTCATACATAAGTAATTGAACTTTTCAATTATATACAATAATAATAATCTTTAAAACATCGTCCTTCAGATAATGTACTTATTCAAAATACTACATTACTATAAAATTATTTTACTAATACTTAATAGTTAAAAATATGTTACTATACAAATATTATTACTTAAATAAAGATATACAAATTTTTTTTACAAAACTTAAAAATACAATTATACTACAAACCTCATAGAATATCATTGACTAACACAGGGCTTCTTATGCCCATAGGGAACAGAGTCAAACTGTCGTCAAACTTACGTTTTTCTGACCTAGGCCTGTAGATCTTTGTTCCATTCTTGGTAATAACCTGGTGGTGTTTTGTACGGCGTATATTCAAAGAGGCAATGTATAGAGGTTCAACAGGCACTTTGGATGTAACCATCTGCCTCATACTGTGGAAGTTGATGAGCTTCAGTACATCATAGTTCAGTCTAATACCTTTTACTTTACACACAGTGAAGTAAGTGTTATACTTGGGACTGAATATAATGTAACTGTAGTTCTTAGGACCTCCAGAGGTAAATGCTACTATATAACTGCTAGGCCGGTAGTCTTCTAGCTCATCAGTCATTTCTCCCAAGCTGGAACCCGTTGGTACATCCCATTCCCCTTTTCTGCTAATGTAAATGATGGAATCTGTATCGTAATATAACACCCTATCTCCAAGACGTTCCAGATAGCTGTATAGTTTAAGACGAGCTTGAGCTGTCGTATATGCCGCAATTGCTACATTAACTATCGACGAAAGGTCTGCAGAGTCCTCTTTGTATTGCCAACCAACTATCAGAGTGTCTTCATTAACAGCTTCGATGTGGTTGACTTCTATAGCCGGGTTTGATAGAAGCTCCTCTAACTCATAAGGTTGACGAATTATAGTTGTTTTAGGCTGATTCTCACGCTGGCCAAATTTGTCTGAAAACATGCATTCAATAATTAATATAAATTAATAAATTAGTTGTGATAAACTTACCCCAAAACGAATTTAACATTAGTTTAGCCAAAGCTCTTATTCCTGGGTTCTTAAGTATTTCCGAGAATTCCATGCGTATACCTTCCTTCTCGAAAAATTCTTCGATATATGCATTCTTCTTCTCTGTATCGGACAAGCAATCCCCGGGCCAGCCTGATGCCTGCTGCTTCATTTTGATAAACTTGTTCATCATTCCCGTAAATAACCCGCCAGTCTTCTTCATAGTGGTATACTGTTCTATGTTGTATTGCCAAACTTCGTAAACTTCCAGTATGACATACCCCATCTCCAAGGCTTTTTGTACTTCGTCTATTATCCAAGTACCTGTTAATGATCGTTCACCTTCCGTATGATTACAGTCGTTCTGGTTAAGCTCTGAACCGCAGGTTCTGCATAACACAAACATTAACTTGTTGTTCATTCTGAGTGGTAGTA
This sequence comes from Agrypnus murinus, assembly GCA_929113105.1. Taxonomy (NCBI): domain Eukaryota; kingdom Metazoa; phylum Arthropoda; class Insecta; order Coleoptera; family Elateridae; genus Agrypnus; species Agrypnus murinus. Next base: position 93,194,600 of record OV816027.1, read on the forward strand.
CCGGGTGGTACAGCTGTTGCGGCGGCAACACCTTACATTTGATGAGGCCGTCTGTATGTTCTAAATCAAGTTTTTTGCAAGCATCGCCCACGTAAACCTTAGGATGTCCAATAGGAAACTTGCCATACTTACACACCCAAGGATATAGCGAACAAACATCAACATACTTTATTTTTTCTCCAGGACCTGAGACTTGATAATATGTTTTGCAATTACCAGTTCGACCGCCAAAGAAAGCATCACGAGGGTTCAGAGGTGTCGATGCCATTAGAGGGCTGTTTTCAAGTTCTTGTTTTAGGTCTTTGTTTCGTTGCAGCATTTCCCTAAATTCACATTCCCACATTTCGATGACGTCATAGCATCGCTGTCTCAGTCTTTCGATTTTGTTGCTGGTTCTTTGTAAACGATTGTTCAATGTATCCGAGGGATCTTCATGCACAGGTTCATCTCGCCTTACGGATAGACAGGTGTGCCCGTGATAGTAACAGCCGTGAAATTCAAATACTTGTCGTGTTTCTTCACAGTAACCATCAACCTTGACTCCATCTACTATAGTCTCTCGCTGCTTGGCTGCATGTCTAATGTTGATACCTCTTTGAGTCTCTTCATAGATTAACCAGAGAGTCGCTATTTTTGACTGAATGTCAACATTTCTGTAACCATTACGAGGTATAATACCGATTATGAAATAAATAAAGATTATTAAAAGTTTCACAGTTTTATTAAAATATACCTGACAATATTGTTTCGACAGCTATGCTGTCATTATCAAAGGTAATATAATTATAAACAAACACGTCGCTAAGGTAGATACAAAATAGGTAACTAGATAAAATAATAATAATAATAATAAAATTAATAATAAAAATCATAATTAAACATCTAATACTTCCAGTAACGGAGAATTACTGAGCTCAAGTTGTTCATTCATTAAAGGTACCCTGAGTTTGTGTTTGTATATCTCAAAGGCTTCTAAAATGTCTAATTTGCGTTTGTTATTACAAAAATGTAGGAATTTAATATTATTTTGAGGAGTCATTGTATGATTTTGTTCTAAAAGGTGTTTGGCGTAATTCGATTTTTCAGGATGTTTATTTTTGTAATGACGTACGTGTTCTTTATATCTTATGTCAAAATTTCGAAGTGTTTGTCCAATATATACCGAACTACAAAAAGAACAATTTAAACGGTAAATGCCCGATTTCATGATATCATGTGTTCTGTCTTTAGCATTAAATAAAAATGAAAAAGTGTTAGTGTTGGTTTTAAATGTTATTTTATAATTGTTGGTTTTTCTTAGTATATGTGCAATTTTTTCTGATATTTTGCCAAAATATGGTATAGATATGTAATTTGTGTCTTCTGTTTGATTGTCAATGGGATATATTCTTTTGATAGCTAACCTATAATCTTTTTGTTTAATTAAAGTGTCAATCATGTTCGGATTATAATGATTTGCATGTGCTAGTTGTTTAATGGTTGATATCTCTTTGCTAAAATCTGATTTTGTTAGTGGAATAGTTAAAGCTCTGTGTACTAATGATCTGTATGCTGCTATTTTATGTGTATTGTGGTGACAAGATTCATTTGGTATTGTTATGTCTGTTTGTGTTGGTTTTCTGTATATGGAAAATTCAAAAAGATTGTCTGCGTTAATCTTGATATTTAAGTCTAGAAAGTTTATAGCCCTGTTTTGTTCTGTTTCTAGTGTAAATTTTATATTAGGATGGATATTGTTTATAAGAATTAAAAATTCATTGATAACCTCAAAAGAACTGTCAAAACAAGCTAAAATGTCATCAACATAACGAAACCAGAAGATAATGTGTTTAGAGAGGTTTAATTCAAATATTCGATCTTCAAACTTGTCCATAAATATGTTAGCTAATAGAGGACTTAGAGAATTACCCATAGGTAAACCATCCTTTTGTAAATAAATTATGTTATTAAAAGTGAAATAATTTTGACTTATACAAAGGTCAAATAATTGAATTAACTCTAACCTTTTAACTAATTCTATATTACTATTGATCAAGAAACTATCTAATAAAGGAATACATTCTTGTGGTGGTATTCTGGAGAACATGTTGCAAATATCAAAACTAACAAGTTTTGAATGTGGTGGAAGATGTATGTTTTGCAGCTTATCTACTAATTCTAATGAATTTCTAACAGAGTATTTCGATTTGTAACCTATCGTGTTAATAATCTGGTTTAGTTTTTTGGATAAAATGTGATTACATACATCAATTATCATACATCAATGCACCTAATCACATTTTATCCAAAAAACTAAACCAGATTATTAACACGATAGGTTACAAATCGAAATACTCTGTTAGAAATTCATTAGAATTAGTAGATAAGCTGCAAAACATACATCTTCCACCACATTCAAAACTTGTTAGTTTTGATATTTGCAACATGTTCTCCAGAATACCACCACAAGAATGTATTCCTTTATTAGATAGTTTCTTGATCAATAGTAATATAGAATTAGTTAAAAGGTTAGAGTTAATTCAATTATTTGACCTTTGTATAAGTCAAAATTATTTCACTTTTAATAACATAATTTATTTACAAAAGGATGGTTTACCTATGGGTAATTCTCTAAGTCCTCTATTAGCTAACATATTTATGGACAAGTTTGAAGATCGAATATTTGAATTAAACCTCTCTAAACACATTATCTTCTGGTTTCGTTATGTTGATGACATTTTAGCTTGTTTTGACAGTTCTTTTGAGGTTATCAATGAATTTTTAATTCTTATAAACAATATCCATCCTAATATAAAATTTACACTAGAAACAGAACAAAACAGGGCTATAAACTTTCTAGACTTAAATATCAAGATTAACGCAGACAATCTTTTTGAATTTTCCATATACAGAAAACCAACACAAACAGACATAACAATACCAAATGAATCTTGTCACCACAATACACATAAAATAGCAGCATACAGATCATTAGTACACAGAGCTTTAACTATTCCACTAACAAAATCAGATTTTAGCAAAGAGATATCAACCATTAAACAACTAGCACATGCAAATCATTATAATCCGAACATGATTGACACTTTAATTAAACAAAAAGATTATAGGTTAGCTATCAAAAGAATATATCCCATTGACAATCAAACAGAAGACACAAATTACATATCTATACCATATTTTGGCAAAATATCAGAAAAAATTGCACATATACTAAGAAAAACCAACAATTATAAAATAACATTTAAAACCAACACTAACACTTTTTCATTTTTATTTAATGCTAAAGACAGAACACATGATATCATGAAATCGGGCATTTACCGTTTAAATTGTTCTTTTTGTAGTTCGGTATATATTGGACAAACACTTCGAAATTTTGACATAAGATATAAAGAACACGTACGTCATTACAAAAATAAACATCCTGAAAAATCGAATTACGCCAAACACCTTTTAGAACAAAATCATACAATGACTCCTCAAAATAATATTAAATTCCTACATTTTTGTAATAACAAACGCAAATTAGACATTTTAGAAGCCTTTGAGATATACAAACACAAACTCAGGGTACCTTTAATGAATGAACAACTTGAGCTCAGTAATTCTCCGTTACTGGAAGTATTAGATGTTTAATTATGATTTTTATTATTAATTTTATTATTATTATTATTATTTTATCTAGTTACCTATTTTGTATCTACCTTAGCGACGTGTTTGTTTATAATTATATTACCTTTGATAATGACAGCATAGCTGTCGAAACAATATTGTCAGGTATATTTTAATAAAACTGTGAAACTTTTAATAATCTTTATTTATTTCATGATTATGGAGTTCCACAAAATAAGGCTGGAAACAATAAACAATATAATACCGATTGTTTGGGGCTGCAGGTAGTTCCGGCGATAAACCAAGTTACAGGCCGAGGCTATGGTTACTGCTTCCGTGAACGGACATACATTGCACTCTTCTAAAAAGAGCTTCCTAAATTTAAGACACGCCTTTGTCAAAATATCGACGTCACTGATGCAGTAACCCACTAGTTCTCTTTGCATTTGAAAGTTGTCATTTCGGTGTTCCTTATGCCATTCCATCAGTTTTAGGCGCGTGTCTTCGTTCATGTAGTCGGGGTCGTAGTATTTAAGGTCTGGCAGAGGTCCGTCATAATTAGCATTGGCCTGAGTGTTAAAGTGGTGTGGGAAATAACCCTTCTTCAGTTCGGCACCTAAATCGAAGGCTTTTGGAAGTGCGGATAATGCCATGGGAAAGTAGTTGATACTATCGATAAACTTAACGTTATCGATACCCATCATGATAATGCTGCTGCCTCTCATAATTAATTCAACCTTGAGATCGGTGTTTTCAAGTACATGCTTAAGAAGAAATTGGTGGTCATACGCCTTTCCATTATGGCCCAACACAACAATCCTCTTAAAGGCCTTCTTAACACCTAGTATATAGTTTAGGAAGACCTGTATTGGATTTAGTTTTATCACCTGTTGTCTCAGGCAGCATTTTGCGCATATGGCAACTGCATTAGCCTCATTAATACAGTTGTCACAGCGTTGTTGGAAGACACACAGGTTGGGTACGTGTATCTTCTCAACATCAGGACCTCGTTTATCCTGCCTGGACTCCAGGTCATAAAATATAAACAGGTAGCCTTCTGAAGATGGTTCTCTGCTATCGGGTTTTATATGACAGTAATGCCCTGCAGGTTGATGTTTTCGGCACATCTTGCAGTATATTTCATCACAAGTATGAGCTCTTTGGGCTGTTACTGTTTTCAGGCACTCGGGGCATCGCTTAACATGTTGGCATAAGGTTTTCTTGTTATATGAACCGCTAGTTTTATGTTTGTTATAGCAATCTGGGCCTCTAAATCTGCGATGGCAATCTTCGCACGTTATTTCCTGCCTGCTTTTCTCGCATGGCGTGGTCTGCTGGCAACATGGGCATGATGCAGCACATCTGTGGTCGTTCTTGTTATTGTATGGAATGTGACAAGATTCACAGTAATATATACACACAAACGCTGCTTTCAAGTTGCTAATCACGTTGTAGTGATTGTTGTGTTGAAGCAGGCTGATTTTCGCTGGAGCATCAGGCCCTTCAAAGAGAACGGTTCGCCCTCTAGACCCATATGCATAAACGGTTATTTTAAAACTGTTCATATGAGTCTGGAACCGCTTCAGTTCTTCAACACCAGCGCCTTCCTCAGGAATCTGAATACCAACTTCTTGCATCAGCTTATTTGTCTCGATATCCTGCATTTTGGCATGGTTTCTTGATTTTTTCGATGTCGGGGTTATTGGTAGCGTAAGCTCTGGCCACAACGAGAGCTCGGGGAAGGCATAGGTTGTCTTTATTGTTAATGACTACTATACCCTTTCGTTTAGTACATTCTTCTTCGTAGCTATTGTATCTCCTAGCTCGTCCAGAGCCTCTGTAGGATTTCACTTGGGTCATTGTCATTCGAAAGCTATCTGAATGAAAGCCTTCAGAATTGCTCTGATATATTTTTCCCAATTTCTTCGATTTCAATTCAAGTCCCATATTTCTTCGAACGATACGTCCCTGGCCTTTTTAAAGGATATGTATGCGTCTCCCTTGGCGAAACATTCTGAGCCAAACGTGAAACCAATCTTATCTTCAGAGTCGACGTCTTGGCATATATGCGCTACGATATCCTTTAGCCCATTCTTCACCCACGCTTCTGGATCGATAACGTCTTGAGGAATTTCGTTTAGCTTGAAGCAGACACTACGCCGTTGGAAATTATATTTTTTGCTACTTTTTGTGATTTCATCTACTATCTGGAATGCTGCCATTTCTGTTTTGTTTAAAAAGCTGCCTAATACCTCACTTTGGTCAGAGCTAAAACCAATACAAATTATTACATTAGACTATAGAAAAGTTATAATCGTATGTAACAATAAAATTTTAAACATTAGAGCTCTGTTTAGTTCGTAAGGGGTATCAGAGTATATTATAAAAAATCTTCGAAACTCTATGAACTTTAATCGACATTAAGACTAGAGAAAAAATTAAAAAAAATATAAAACTATTCCTACATTGCTGGAATTCAAATTTAACATTATTAAGCCCTAGATAATAATAATAATAAATTCAAAATAAATTTTGCCTGAAAACGGTCTGTATAACGTTGTACGCTTTTTTTAAACAATTCAAATGTATATTAAATATTATAAATAATTATTCTTTCCGCGGAGAAAATGTTCGTTCTTAAACTCCAACAGAACCTCGACTTGCAAAGCTACAAAGATCCCATAACCTCAAATTATTATTTGAATAATTATGTTACAGCCCTAGATAATAATAATAAACTCAAAATAAATTTTGCCTGGAAACTGTTTGTATAACGTTGTACGCTTTTTTTTAAAACAATTCAAATGTATATTAAATATTATAAATAATTATTCTTTCCGCGGAGAAAATGTTCGTTCTTAAACTCCAACAGAACCTCGACTTGCAAAGCTACAAAGATCCCATAACCTCAAATTATTATTTAAATAATTATGTTACAGCCCTAGATAATAATAATAATAATAAACTCAAAATAAATTTTGCCTGAAAACTGTTTGTATAACGTTGTACGCTTTTTTAACAATTCAAATGTATATTAAACATTATACATAATTATTCTTGCCACGGAGAAAATGTTCGTTCTTATTCTCCAACAGAACCTCGTCTTGCAAAACTACAAAGACGTTATTATAAACAAATTATATCCCGTAACCTCAGATTATGATTAATATATACAAATTATAAATATTGTTATATGCGTGGAAACTCGAAAGTTGATATTAAGATTCAGAATTTAAAAATAAAATAAAATTATCTTACCTTGTTGTTGCTGAAGCGCTGATCACTTTTTTAAAACAATTCAAATTTACTATATGTTATTATTATAAACCAATTAAAGAGAACTAATGTTTAGTATACTTATTGCACTCAGACACACGCACGATCGTTCGTGTACGACTGATTGTATCTGAAACGATTACAGCCCTTTTTATAGCTGCGTGAATAGTTAAAGCAAGATCTTTTTACATGTTCTAGCCTGTCGATACAGGCTTTCGTTATCGATAACGTTAAGTTTATCAATAGTATCAACTACTTTCCCATGGCATTATCCGCACTTCCAAAAGCCTTCGATTTAGGTGCCGAACTGAAGAAGGGTTATTTCCCACACCACTTTAACACTCAGGCCAATGCTAATTATGACGGACCTCTGCCAGACCTTAAATACTACGACCCCGACTACATGAACGAAGACACGCGCCTAAAACTGATGGAATGGCATAAGGAACACCGAAATGACAACTTTCAAATGCAAAGAGAACTAGTGGGTTACTGCATCAGTGACGTCGATATTTTGACAAAGGCGTGTCTTAAATTTAGGAAGCTCTTTTTAGAAGAGTGCAATGTATGTCCGTTCACGGAAGCAGTAACCATAGCCTCGGCCTGTAACTTGGTTTATCGCCGGAACTACCTGCAGCCCCAAACAATCGGTATTATACCTCGTAATGGTTACAGAAATGTTGACATTCAGTCAAAAATAGCGACTCTCTGGTTAATCTATGAAGAGACTCAAAGAGGTATCAACATTAAACATGCAGCCAAGCAGCGAGAGACTATAGTAGATGGCGTCAAGGTTGATGGTTACTGTGAAGAAACACGACAAGTATTTGAATTTCACGGCTGTTACTATCACGGGCACACCTGTCTATCCGTAAGGCGAGATGAACCTGTGCATGAAGATCCCTCGGATACATTGAACAATCGTTTACAAAGAACCAGCAACAAAATCGAAAGACTGAGACAGCGAGGCTATGACGTCATCGAAATCTGGGAATGTGAATTTAGGGAAATGCTGCAACGAAACAAAGACCTAAAACAAGAACTTGAAAACAGCCCTCTAATGGCATCGACACCTCTGAACCCTCGTGATGCTTTCTTTGGCGGTCGAACTGGTAATTGCAAAACATATTATCAAGTCTCAGGTCCTGGAGAAAAAATAAAGTATGTTGATGTTTGTTCGCTATATCCTTGGGTGTGTAAGTATGGCAAGTTTCCTATTGGACATCCTAAGGTTTACGTGGGCGATGCTTGCAAAAAACTTGATTTAGAACATACAGACGGCCTCATCAAATGTAAGGTGTTGCCGCCGCAACAGCTGTACCACCCGGTACTACCACTCAGAATGAACAACAAGTTAATGTTTGTGTTATGCAGAACCTGCGGTTCAGAGCTTAACCAGAACGACTGTAATCATACGGAAGGTGAACGATCATTAACAGGTACTTGGATAATAGACGAAGTACAAAAAGCCTTGGAGATGGGGTATGTCATACTGGAAGTTTACGAAGTTTGGCAATACAACATAGAACAGTATACCACTATGAAGAAGACTGGCGGGTTATTTACGGGAATGATGAACAAGTTTATCAAAATGAAGCAGCAGGCATCAGGCTGGCCCGGGGATTGCTTGTCCGATGCAGAGAAGAAGAATGCATATATCGAAGAATTTTTCGAGAAGGAAGGTATACGCATGGAATTCTCGGAAATACTTAAGAACCCAGGATTAAGAGCTTTGGCTAAACTAATGTTAAATTCGTTTTGGGGTAAGTTTATCACAACTAATTTATTAATTTATATTAATTATTGAATGCATGTTTTCAGGCAAATTTGGCCAGCGTGAGAATCAGCCTAAAACAACTATAATTCGTCAACCTTATGAGTTAGAGGAGCTTCTATCAAACCCGGCTATAGAAGTCAACCACATCGAAGCTGTTAATGAAGACACTCTGATAGTTGGTTGGCAATACAAAGAGGACTCTGCAGACCTTTCGTCGATAGTTAATGTAGCAATTGCGGCATATACGACAGCTCAGGCTCGTCTTAAACTATACAGCTATCTGGAACGTCTTGGAGATAGGGTGTTATATTACGATACAGATTCCATCATTTACATTAGCAGAAAAGGGGAATGGGATGTACCAACGGGTTCCAGCTTGGGAGAAATGACTGATGAGCTAGAAGACTACGGGCCTAGCAGTTATATAGTAGCATTTACCTCTGGAGGTCCTAAGAACTACAGTTACATTATATTCAGTCCCAAGTATAACACTTACTTCACTGTGTGTAAAGTAAAAGGTATTAGACTGAACTATGATGTACTGAAGCTCATCAACTTCCACAGTATGAGGCAGATGGTTACATCCAAAGTGCCTGTTGAACCTCTATACATTGCCTCTTAGAATATACGCCGTACAAAACACCACCAGGTTATTACCAAGAATGGAACAAAGATCTACAGGCCTAGGTCAGAAAAACGTAAGTTTGACGACAGTTTGACTCTGTTCCCTATGGGCATAAGAAGCCCTGTGTTAGTCAATGATATTCTATGAGGTTTGTAGTATAATTGTATTTTTAAGTTTTGTAAAAAAAAATTGTATATCTTTATTTAAGTAATAATATTTGTATAGTAACATATTTTTAACTATTAAGTATTAGTAAAATAATTTTATAGTAATGTAGTATTTTGAATAAGTACATTATCTAAAGGACGATGTTTTAAAGATTATTATTATTGTATATAATTGAAAAGTTCAATTACTTATGTATGAGTAGCAACATACTCTGTAAAAAAAGTAACTATTGTTCATTTGCTTATAAATATGTTAGGACAACGAAAGTCCTCAAGTTTCAAACGTGTTACGTGTATGCCTTCATGGTTATCTGAGAACAGAACATTCACGGAAGCAACAACGAAGAAAGTGTGACACAGGCATATGACGAACTTGTACAGTTAATCAAAACAAAAAAAACAATTAGGGGTAAATTATGTTACGTTTTTGAAATTTATTCGTATATAGTGTGTGTGCGCGCGTGTGTGTAACAGTTTAGATATGTAATGTATACGTTTGTTTCTTACTTAAGGCTTGTGGCTACCAAAAAATAATTTACAATTCCGAGATATGCAACCCATATTACCTGGTCTTGATCGAGTTATGAGCATTCCTAAACTCTTAGAGAGTACATCCCTCTCGTTTATTCTGTCGCCAGGCAATCTTTCCAATGGGGTCGGAAGAAATACATGGATTTCTCTGATTGGACGAAGCATTTAGGGGAATCACCAGCGTCTACTTTCTTGTCTAAAAATACCTCAAACTGGTTTATTTCACTTCACGTATCCAACTACTGATAAAATTTTGTTAGCATTGAAGAATGCATGTAGCAATTCTATTATCGTTTTAAATAACATACGTAGGTAATATAATTTCAAGAATTATTTAGGAATAAAAATCCTTGACTAATTTTTGTAAAAATAATAAATTTACGTTTGTATATAATTAACAAGTTTGTAAAAACTGCATTTTTAATTTAAATAAGTTAAATTGTCTTTTTGTCCAACCGCTCAAATATGACTAATTAATTTTGTTAAATTATTTTGTATAAAAAAGACACTTTTGGGGACGGTTGCTTACTTATCTGTTTATCTTTTAATAGATTTATATTATTTTTATTAAAGTCGTATGTGTAAAAGAGATTTGAACATACAAAGATAAATTTAATAACCTGCGAATATTAAAAACGAACGAGAGCTGCAATTAGCTAACTAATACAAAATACTATATTAATTAATTGCCATAAGATAATTTTCTATACATTTATGCCTAATTTAATTCATAAAAGATAACAACATTTTCTATTTTTCTGCGTTAATGTCAGTTACCATCAATATATCAATTCTAGGAATTTCTTTCTTTTTAAGTACTTATTCCACAGATATACAAGGTGATTAAAAAGTATAGAATAGTCGATATAAAACAGAAACGAGAAAAATTTCAGAAGAGTGCTTGAACGCGTAGATTCTTTTAGCTGGGAGGAATGTTGATAGCTTTGATAAGTACAATCTTTCGATGACGTCATCACCTGTTTTTAATTGTAACGGTTATTTCTGTTGTCTTATTGTGTGATTCTCTTAATTCCAAATTCAAGGATACCCTATTTGGGAATCTAATATTTATGTTTTGATAAATACAGGGTGATAATTTTATTACAACAAAAAATAACCACAAATTCTACAAAAGATTGTAGTAGAGTTTCCGTAATATTTATTCGCTTTGTATCTGTTTTCAAATATATAAAATAAATTATTATAAATTTTACAAATTTAGCAGACAAATTATTTAACATCCTGTATTTATCGGCTCATAAACGATAGATCGATATATTAGAATGGGCTATCATTGAATTCGGAATAAATAGAGTATATAGATATAGGAAATTTTCCAAAAGCTAGAGAAATGTACATTTGTTGGTCTTGATCATACTATGACCACTGCTAAACACTTAAAGAGTACATCCCTCTTCTGTATTATGACGTAAGTCAATCTTTCCAGTAGGGGCGGAAGAAGTGCATAGATTTTTCTGGATCGAATAGAAATCACGCATTCGCCTAAATGCTGCATAATAAACGAAAATATAGTTATCGCTGTAATACTGTGAGCCTTTTAGTGTATTTTCTGTTCTTTTATTCTGCTTCGAGAAGTAGTTAAAAATATATCTTTATTAAAATTAGTCTTTTTTAAGACTCTGTGATAATAGATACAAACTTCCTAAAGAAGGTAAGTAATTAATAAAAACTTAATATTGATAACATTTACTTATATTTTTAGCAGATTAATTTGGTCCAGGTGTGATAGTTTTGGCGAGTGTCTGGAATTTGTACAGAAACCTTCTTTTTTTATAATGGGAAACTCTAAACATCTATCTGATTCTCGTAAACGAAAAAGCAGGAAGATTATGTTAAAAAAAGCAAAAAGAAGACTTCAGTCTACGTAAGTTTTTGTTTACTAGAAGGATCTTTTAATTTCTTTTAAATCTCCCCTAATGTCAATAAACTTATTACAACATGGAAAATGCCCCTGTGAAAATAATCTGAAGTTTTCCCTTCAAAATGTTTAATTACAGCTGCTTGCAACTCGTTCTTGTCCTTAAAACGACGTCCCCTGATGTCTTTATTTAAATTGGAAAATAACTAATAGTCACTATAGTAAAGCCAAAAAATGAAGAAAATAAACCGGTGTGAATCTAGCAGCCGCAGGCTAGCAGTTGTAGTTGATTGTAAACGAGCCTTGTTCCCAAACTGTCAAATTAAAATTTTTTTTCACCACTCCAATTATTATTAAAATTATTAAACTACAATTAATAAATATTAATTGGAGTTCTGAAAAATCTTTTAAGCAGAAACTAATGTCACGCACAGTTTTTCTATCAGAAGGTTATTTATTAATAGTAGTTTTAATAAAGTTCTAAGAAATTTTGACAGATTGCAATGATTATTTTTTTATTTTAAACTGTCTAAATTTGACAATTTGGGCTCGTTCACAATCAACTCCGAGTGCTAGTCTGCGGCTTCTAGATTCACTCCGATTTATTTTCTTCGGTTTTTGGTTATAGTATAGGAGCCATATCCGAACTGTACGGTGGATGATCCAATGCTTCAAAGCCGCATTCGCGAATGGCAGCTTGTGAAATTGCGGCAGTATGAACGCGTGCATTGTCGTGTAATAATCGAACACCTCTTGTCAATTTTCCTCGACGTTTTTCACGAATATTGTTTCTCAATTAATGCAATAAAGACGAATAATATGTACTGTTAACAGTTGTATTGCGTTCTTTAAAATCAATCAGTAAAATGCCGTCACAATCCCAGAATATTGTTGCCATAACTTTCTTTGCCTTTCTTGCCTCAAACGGAAATATTTTGACCACTTTTCTGCAGTGGAATATGAAGGAGATAAATCACCATAAACGCCGTCCAAACGTTGTTTGATTTGATTAGAAGTGTGCCCTTCTCTTATTAAGAATTTAATGACCGCGCGGTACTCAATTTTCGTTAGCTGCGACATTTTTATGCACTCGTCACGATGCGATGCTTGAGTGGCTACTGAACTCTCTTACGCTTCTTGCCGTAAGATATATAGCGTAGGTCTCTTACATGTTCAACTATGATGCAATCGAGTTGGTACATGTTGGTACCTGTAGAAGCATGCCGGGCCGAGAATTTATGGGGCTTACCTCGTACATTTTTAAAGAATGTATTTGTCAAGTAATAAAATCTTTAATTTTTATTATATTTACCGACAACCGACGGAAAAGTACAAGTGGCAACATTTGTACGAGTAACCTGTTTCCACTACTTGGCAAATATTTTCGAATGACGAAAGTTTGTCAAATAGACAAGTAATGGAATCCAGACTTTAGTTTGATCGCCCAAACAAGTAAATGAAGAATCTAGATCAACGCGAGATCAACAGATGTGAAACAACATTGAGATAAGAATGTAAGCAGCATCTTATGTTACAACTGCTGTTAAGAAATCAGCAGCGCACGTTAATATTTCTGAGATGTGCATAGTTTGTAATGACCTGTAAAGCTAGCAATCGAAATTAATAATAATAATAATAATAATAATAATAATAATAATACGTAGTTTTGCTTTGTATACTTTCGTGTCGTTTTCTTGTTTTATCATAAAGGGTATGTGAAATTTATGATTATTTTAAAAAATGAAGGTATGCAGCAATTCCTACGAGCATATATAAACCTGTAATTTTATAGTAATTTCGTAATCGATAGCTACATTCTAATAGAACTGTATTTTTAGAGCTCTGTATAGTGTCTAACAAAATAAAAACTACCACTAAAATTAAGAACTTTTGATTAATAAAATTATTTTTACTATTATTTTCACTGTTTAAGGTTTCTGGAGCCAGCTTTAGTACCTGCAAGTGAACATCAGAAATTTCCACAACTGGATGTTGATTTTGATGACAGCGAGGAAAAACTCGAAAATAATGAAATCGTTGGACGAAGAATAGTTGATATTAATTATTTATTAAAATCTCTAAAAAATTTGAAACATGACGGTTTTGACTGCAGCTTTTTTGATATCCAGATAATTAAGGAACAAAGAATTGGGTTCAAAAGCAGATTTTTTACAATGTGCAGTGTTTGTGGGTTAAAAGGGTCATTCGATTCCGAGGGTGATGATAGTAATATTACCGAAGATAGTATATCGTGCATAATGGCCATTGGTGGAGGATATACACAACTTTCAGAATTTTGTTCTGCACTGAACGTGCCTCACATTTCACACAAAACATATGCAAAATATGTTAAAAATGTATATGATTCTGTTGATTCGTGTTTTGTGGAAGAGATGATTGCAGCTGGTAAAGAGGAAGCTGCATTAGCTATCGAAGCTGGAGATGTTATCGACGGAGTACCCGTAATAACAGTTATTGTAGATGGTGCATGGAGCAAAAGGTCATATAAAGTTAATTATAATGCTTTGTCTGGTGTTGCCTGTATAATTGGAGCACGGACAAAAAAAGTGCTATTTGTAGGTGTTAGAAATAAATATTGTGGTATATGCAGAAAATACAAATTACTCAATAAATTACCAGTGTCACACAAATGCTATAAAAACTGGAGAGGCACATCAACATCGATGGAAGCAGATATTTTGTTAGAAGGCTTTAAATCATCAGTAAGCATGCATGGGTTGAAGTATGGCAAAATAATCGGAGATGGCGATAGCAGTGTATTTAAAAGAATTTCCGAATGTAAACCCTACGGAGTAGATTTTTTTATAGAAAAAATAGAATGCCGTAATCATATTTTGCGCAACTTCTGTAACAAAATCAAGGAATTGGACAAAATAACAAGACAGAGTAGTTCTATGAAAGCGTTTTTGAACAACCATATATTAAATTTCCGAACTGCAATTGTTAGTGCAATAAGATTTAGAAAAAAAGAAAATTGTCCAATACACATAAAAATAGAAAAACTCAAAGCAGATATACTGAACGGCCCAAGGCATATATTTGGCTACCATGACAATTGTGCTTCATATTTTTGTAAGGGCCCAAAAGATGGAGAACGGAATTTATATGAAGACTTTACAAAAGAAACCTTATTATTTGATAGCTTCATGAGAGCATTGAATAGAGTAGCACATTATTCTGCCAGTCTATTATACGATGTTGACAGCAATGCCGCCGAAACATACAACTCGATTGTAAATAAGTTTGTTGGAGGGAAACGAATAAATTTTTCTTTATCAGGATCCTATAAATATAGGTGTTACTGTGCAGCCATCTCATACAACAATAACGGCGATTTTGTAAATAAGTTAAAAACACACATCAATCAAGGAATATCGGGTAAATATACAGAACAATACGCAAATAAAAAAATTTTAAAAAACAGAAAACCGAAATCGAAAAGTATCACAACAAAAACTTATCAAAATAACAACGCTGATTCAGATTATGGATTAGTGAATGACATAATTAACGATAAAAGTGAAGAAGAATTACAATCCATGAAGGATAATTTTATAAAAAACACTATCATGCCAGCAGATCCCATTGTTATAGAAGAACAAACAAGAGGACAACGCGATAATCCAATGTGGTTTAAAGAAAAAAGCAATCGGCTAACTGCTAGCAATTTTGGAAAAATATGCCACATGCGCAGCACTACGAATACTGCAAATACGGTAAAAAATATTTTGTACGGAATAGATCTAAGTAATAAAGTGAGATCTCTTCGACATGGAATCGAGTGTGAACCAAAAGCCAAAAAAAAGTTTGAGACTGTGTACACAAAAAGTATACAAGAATGTGGATTATTTATTCATGAAAGTCTCAAGTACTTAGCGGCGTCGCCCGATGGATTAGTTGAAGAAGACGGAGTACTGGAAATAAAATGCCCTTCTAGTGCTAAAGACTTGAGCATCGTAGATGCAATCAAAACCAAAAAAATTGATTATTGTACAATCAATGAGGAGGGAGCAATTAGGTTGAAAGAAAAACATGCGTATATGTACCAAATTCAGGGCCAACTAGAAATTACAAATCGCGACATTTGTTACTTTGTAATTTATACAGAAAAAGAAATACATTGTGAGGTTATTCACAGAAATAAGAACTTTTGGAGTAAGGTAATGGTTCCAAAATTAGAAAAATTTTATTTTTCAGTGCTTTTGCCGGAAATATTGGATTCGAGAAGAGGTAGAAACATGGATATCCGTAAAATAAAATTTTCCGAATTATGAAGATAGTTATGTACTATATTGTAAATAATTCAATAGTAATATTTTTTGAATAGTATATTTTGTTACTCCTAAAGCAAAAGTTGTTCTTATGTGCATTTTACAGTTTTAGTGTAAAGTTTACAGTTTCTTACTTTTATAGTATATAGGTGTTTTTTATATAGTATATAGGAGGTTGAAATATATTTTCCAACCTCCTTATTATTATTATTATTAATTATCCTTAAAAATGCCACATCAGTGGTTAGGTTTTTCTCGTTTGCAAACTACTTTGATTTCATCACAATTAATTCCTATACTGTGGATATGAGAAAGCAAACGACAGCTGGAATACAGAATAATAAATTTATTGATCGCCGTAGGATGATTTTCTTCAGTTTACGTTCAAGTCTAATTTATATATAATATTTATGTATCTGAATTTCAGGCATCACCTAATATAGAAAAAGCTTACTATATAACTATAGTAACTGAATCTATAGTAACTGAATCTACAGTAATAGCTTTTAATTACGATTTCGATTTCATTTCAATTACACAAACTTTTATAATAACCTAAAATTCCAAGAAATTCACCCCAATTCGAATTTAATAGTGCATTTTAGGCTTATATGTAAGTATAATATTATACACATACATAATAATGATAATTTAATTTTTATTGGAACAAGGATGGAGTTTAGTAATTAAAACTATCCGGTCTAATCGCCAATAATAAGTAATAATGTTTAGACTAAAAAATATATATGAATGAACCTTCATCTATAATTAGTAAAATGGAATATGCAGCGACAATTAATAAGTAAATCATCCCGCTTCAACTGCACACAAACGGGTAAACGCAAAATCTCTGAAGTTTATTATAATCAGAACCTATATAGTAACAAACATAGCAATGCAGGGTACACGTGTATCCAGCTGCGTGTTAGTCATTGCGAGCTATTAGGTAGGAGTGGTTAAAAGATAGCGTATAGTATGCCGTCAAGTAATGTCCTCACAGTTATTTCTTTAAGAAATGTGTTTGCTGGGTGGACTAACTTCGGGTTTTTTAAAATCAAATATCGGAGAGAATGTTAGTTTTGGAAAAAAAATGAGCTCATACCTAGCAGGAGTATCAAAAGTATTCTTCAATGGTAAAAGAAACTATTTTGTATCTTGACAAATAAAGCTAAGAAAAGTAAAAAACGTTATAACGTTTTTATTTTTTTATAAAGAAAACTAAAACAAAAACTAAAAAAATACCTCATAGAGAGCTTTAACTTATTATTATATACATGAAAAAATGTAATATAATGTTTCAATTCACAAAGAAACTTTGTAAAGAGAAAAAAATGCTCCCATATACTTAAGATATGCCAATATTTTGGTGTGCAAGAGCCTTAAGTCTATTTTATTTGTATGTTTGTAATATTTAGACATTTACGAAAATTAAATCAAGTTGAACAGCAGATTTTAAATTTTACTACTACTACTATTACTTCCTTCCTTTAACACTCTATAAAACACTATTTTTCATTTAATTTGACGTTATACATATCTACCCTAACTCCCCCTTTCATTCGAAAAATCAATATCCAGACAAACTGTACTCTTGTAGTAATTAAATCAACACCCCAATCACGGTTCATTTCACATCCTTTTATTCATTTGCAAAAATCAATATCTCAATTTCAAACAAGAATATTTCATGCTTTGAATATACTCTTATTATTATTATTATAGTTGCAAAGATGCATAAAGTAATAAGTAAATACTAGTATAATATAGATGATAAAATATATTTTCATTTTAGCTCTAATATTTTGATATATATATATATATATATATATATATATATATATATATATATATATATATATATAAGAATAGAAATATTAATGCGCGTAAAAATATAAGTACATAACAAAGGGATAATAATGGGCATTCGCGCAATAGAGTAACAAGAGAAAGTGAGTTGCAGCCGTATACACGTGTTTCGCACTTATTAGTGCTCATCAGTACGGCATAGCAGATAGAAAGCAATAAAATAAAAGCAACAAACTAGAAACGATGTACAATACAAAGTTTCACGGATAGCAGCCAACCACACATTTGCAGTATCGGCTCGAAGACACTGAGTTTTCAGTGCAACAACAAACGTCACTACGGAGGTGGCTATAGCCACTACCGTGAGACAACCTAATCCCAAAAAATATCAATAAGAATAGAAATATTAATGCGCGTAAAAATATAAGTACATAACAAAGGGATAATAATGGGCATTCGCGCAATAGAGTAACAAGAGAAAGTGAGTTGCAGCTTATATATATTTTTTGAAGTGAGTTTGTTGCTTATATATATATATATATATATATATATATATATATATATATATATATTTGTTGAGAGTTACGAATGAAAGAAAATCAATATTGTAGACCCCTCAGTGCTTCTATTCTATTCTATTCAGGATCCCTATTGGCTAAACTACAAATCAATATCTGCTAGAGAGAGAAAGAGAATAGTACAGTACGTTGTCGGTAATACAGATCTCCGTAATCGCAGGGACGTCACAGCAGCTAGGTGAAAAATGATGACCGTCCAATCACAGATCAGTAGGCGAAAATCAATATTGTGTACCCCTCAGTGCTTCCTATAGGGCTAACCTAATCAATACTTCGGGTAACGCGGCCCACTCTCAATTATTATTATTTTTAATCAATATCTGCTAAGAAAAGGTTTCTATTGGACGATCAACTCAATCAATAATCAGGACAACGCCCTTATTTTTTATTGACCAATCAGAAAGCTATAGGGGTGATTTAATTGACCAATCAGAGAGCAGTAGGGGTGACTTAATTGACCAATGAGAGCACAGTGGGCGGGATTTCGTTGACCGATGAGAACGAAGAGGGGAGGGGCTACAGGAGTGGGGGTAGCCAATCAGAAGCAAGGGGAGGAGCCATGCCATTGGCATGCCAAATGGCATGTCAATTTCCGTCTGCCTAAGGTGACCCATTACCTACTAAGATTGAAACAAATGCGATTCATTATTGGTGTGATTCCACCATAGTACTGTCATGGCTAGCTTGTGAATCCTGCCGATCTGATATCTCGTGGTATTAATCCGGATGAAATTTTATCATCTGCTGCTTGGTTCAATGGTCCGAACTGGCTATATTTAGATGAATGTTTTTGGCCTAAAAAGAAAGTTCAAAATAAAAATGACACAATTCCTGAAATAAAGCTAAATACTGTTTCACTAGTTACTACCGAGACACTAGATGACAAGCATATTGTTTAAATATTCATCTTTTACGAAATTATTACGAATAGTCGCTTACCTTTTACGTTTTACAAAAAATACTAGAGTCAAAGCAGAATTACGTAAATGAAATACGCAAACCATAATTGCCGTTGCATTCTTAAAGTGGTGCAAGCTAAAGAATTTAATGCTGAAATTAAATGCTTAAAGGATTGTGTTCCTCTTCCTCGAAATACCAAACTTCTTGATTTAGACCCGTTTGTGGATGATAATGACCTCGTTCGAGTAGGCGGTAGACTTAAAAACTCTAATCTCAGTTTTGATGCTAAATATCCAGTGATAATCTCAGCTAAACATTATATAACTACTTTAATAGTTAGACACCAGCATTTAAAAGATTTACACGCTGGTACACAAACCATTTTGTCCAATATTAGAAACCATTATTGGCCCTTAAGTGGTCGACGTACCATAAGAAGCATTCTGAGAAAATGCGTTACTTGTTTTCGCGCGAACCCCAAGAGAGTAATTCAGAAAATGGGTAATTTACCCACTCATAGGGTAACACCATCACAACCTTTTGTAGTATGTGGGGTAGATTACGCAGGACCTTTCCTAATCAAAGAAACTAAGTTACGCAATAGAAGGTTTGTCAAGGTCTATATTTGTATTTTCATTTGTTTATCTGTAAAGGCTGTACACGTGGAAGTAGTGTCTGATTTATCTACTGACAGTTTCTTAAATGCATTCAAAAGATTTATTTCTCGACGCGGCCTTTGTTCACATGTATATTCCGACAACGCCAAAAACTTTGTTGATGCAAACAAAGAGCTGAGTGAATTTGTAAAACGAGTCAACGATCCACAATTTAAAAATTTCTTACTTGATAATAAAATTACTTGGCACTTTATTCCCCCACGTTCACCACACTTTGGTGTCTTGTGGGAATGGGCAGTTCGTTTGATGAAATATCATCTTAAAAGAATTATTCATGATAGTAAATTGTCTTACGAAGACTTTTATTCAGTCATTGTACAAATAGAGTCGATTTTAAACTCGCGGCCTTTGTATTCTCTTACGGAGGACCCCGAAGATCTTGAAGTGTTAACCCCTGGACACTTCTGAATCGGAAGATCGTTGATGAATCTACCTGAACCTCCAGTTCTTGATGATCGGCACACCCATGTTCACAAATATAGGCACATGAAGTTCTTGGTGCAGCAGTTTTGGTCAAGATGGGCAAAAGACTACTTACAGAGCTTGCAACGACGTTCCAAGTGGAGGTACGAAGAAGGGTTGCAGCCCAAAATAGGCAGCCTGGTACTTATTATGGAAGATAACTTACCTTCCACTTGTTATAAAATTGGACGAATAGAAGAAGTATTCGTGGGTAACGACGGCTTAGTGAGAGTAGTCATAGTTAAAATTAAGGCTGTTATAAAAGAGCAGCAAGTAAAGTGTGCGTGTTACCTTCAAATGAACTCCACAATTAGCATTAAAAGTAGAAGCTTTCAAGGGTGGCGGTATGTCCACATCCGACATCAATATTGGGCAGTTTACAAAATAGAAGGCGTAAAAAGTTTTTGTTTTGTTATTATTAACATTTATAATAAAATGTAATTAAATGTACCTACATAATTATAAAAACTATGTTAAGTTACATAAAAATTTGAACCAGAAAATTACAGTCCACAATTTATTCAGCTATCGAGTTAATGGTTAGCAAAGAAAACCACCAGAAGACTCAACAGTCGTTATTTTGCCAGCTACAATCCTATCT
The DNA here is from genome assembly GCA_929113105.1 of Agrypnus murinus. NCBI lineage: Eukaryota > Metazoa > Arthropoda > Insecta > Coleoptera > Elateridae > Agrypnus > Agrypnus murinus. Next base: position 93,215,783 of record OV816027.1, read on the forward strand.
TTTTAGAATTAAGATTAGTGTTAATTATCATCAGCTGTGTTGGTAAAGTGACGTCATAAATAAGCGGGTTGATATGTATTTTTTTTTGTTAATTTGACATAATCTTCGATTGTTTCGCTAAATCGTATATAAAGCCCAGCAAAAATTAACAAATTCAGTCGATAAAAAGCTTTTGGAGAATCCACGCTCGGCTCGAGACCAAAAATCTGTAAATTAAGTGAGGTTAAAAGTGTTAACCATATGGTTGGATGTCAACAAAAGAAAATCCAACAAAGTTTAATTTATATTTACCTGGACATTTTAAATTAAAGAACATTTATTTGTTATTCTACTATTGTATGGAATTGTGAACGAGTTGTTTATTGGATAATAAATTTATTGGATATAAAGACTGCGTTTTCAGTTTATCTATTGTTTATTTGATGTGTATACAAGCATCCATTTCTTTTTCTTTTCACATATAGAGTTTAGCTTGCTGTTGTTGTCCAGTTGCGGAAGTCCAAGTGTCTTGGGAGTAAGTTCTTTTCTTCCAGGTATAAGAATCAATAAGATTTTATTATTTCATTTATTTCATGCTCTATCGATTTAAACCTGAGTAAGCCAATTGGGAAAAAGAAAAAATATTAAAATATTGGGGTGTATATTTTTTTATTTTATTAGATTTCACCGCAGATATTTTATGACGCTGTCAACGTGAGGCAAAGATTTCTATATTTTATATTTTATCATTATATCACCTCATATATTTAATGGTTTGCCCTGAACCTGGGGCATATTAAAAATCACCTCAATATTACTTTAATGTAGTGAGGTGGCTACCACTTTCATGGGAATTTTCCACGCAATGTAAATAGTGACTCATGTTTTGTAATCATTTTTCGTAAATATAAATACACACTAGTATAAATCTTTAAAATGAATACCCTAGAACTTAATTTAAAACAGAAATTATAATACACATAATAAAATATATTTAAAAAACATAATGTTAGGCACATTATTATCGACATTATTATTACAAAAAAATATGAAGAAACAAAACAATTAATTTCATCAATATTTAGAAATTCCATTCATTATGAATAAAATAATTATAGTTAAAACTAATATGATACTTTTTACTAATAGGAAGATATAATTCAAAATTAAAAGGTCAATTACGCAAAAGTTCTATTGTTAGCTGCAATAACATATTTCCCAACCATTCATAATAATTTATTAAGGAACTTCTTTTTTAATTGCTATTACCTTACAAGATACTGATCTGAAATATAGCTTTAAGATAATCTGTACAAATCAGTTCATTGAAATGTATTATTTCGTAATAGCTGTGGTAACAATTATAAGGCTCGTCAGTGGTAGGTCTTTTTGTTGTAAAACTTACTAATCACTTTTTCACAGCCTGCTTCATTAGAAGTAAGTGTTTGCTCTTTAAATAAAATTGCTTTCAGGTAGTCCTAGCCATCTCTCACACGGGGGAATAATCCAAGGGATAGCCGCTCAAATCGAAGATCATCCTTACCAGCTATCATTTGAAGTTGAAGGTAGACATTACTGTGGTGCCACCCTGATTAGACCGAATGTTGCTGTAACTGCCGCCTATTGTACAAATAACTATAACATAAAGTACGTGCAAATTCTAAAATAATATAAAATTAATTCAAACTCAAATTTTTCAGTGAAATTCTACCATATCTGACTATTCGTGCTGGTAGTAGCTTACTTGGTGAAGGCGGACAAGTATCTGGAATACACTGCATTTGCGAACATCCGAAATATTGTCCTATAAATCTTGATTACGACGTATCTGTATTATTTTTAAAGAAATCGTTTGCACTTGGTGCAGGTGTTCAAGCCATTCCTTTGCAACCTGTTAACCAAGAGATACCTACTGGAAAGATGGGTACAGTTACAGGTTGGGGTATTACTAAACACGTGGGAGGATTGTCAAAGCAATTACAAAAAATTCAAATTCCAAAAGTAGACCAATCAAAATGTGCTTCAGTATATAGTACTCTCCATGATTACATACTTACCAACCGAATGTTTTGTTTTGCATTTACTGAAGAAGTTGGCAAAGCTGCATGCATAGTAACACGTTGTGGTATGTGTTGAAGGTAATTAAATAATATTTTTTATTTTCAGGGAGATTCTGGCGGACCGTTAGTTATTGATGGGAAACTAGCTGGTATTATCTCTTGGGAAGATAATAATTGTGGAAAACCTGAATTTCCTGCGATTTATACTAAAATATCAGACCCAGAAATTAGCTCACACATTCATAGTTGCTTAGGAAAGTTCGAGAACAACTAAACAACTAGTTTCTTATTTTTTTTAACTGAGCTTGATTATTTAAGGCGCGGTAATTAACCAGGTATAGTATTATCGATGTTCGCATCCGTCGAGTTTTTCAGTCAGCCAGAAAATTTGTGCCGCAATCAACTTAAACAAATAAGACTGCGTGCAACAACGCGGTCGAATATTTCTTATTGGTTTATTCCTCTGTCACGTTAGTCTCTGATGCGCAATGTTACGCCTAGTTATTTACATCATGGCAGGAAGTTTATTATAACATGTAACTATATTTATGAATAATGTTAAGTTCATTTCAAAACATTCTTTGATTTTTTATTTGTTTTGTAGTAAAGAGTGTTTAATAAAAGTTGTTTACTTCGACTGCATTGTGGAAAACCGAACGCAGCTATTGTTTCAGAAATGCGTTCCGTAAAAGAGGAGGTTCGATTTGGGCGGTTTCTGCCCCAAATTATTTTTGGATGAAAAAAGCAGAAAACATCTTTTTTAATGTTTACTAACAATAATAAGTCGATTTTACCCTAAACGGTCGATCCCCCCACTTTCCTAGTCCACCCTCAATTCTAAACATCCCATTACTTGCTAACAGCGTTCTTGGGGAAGATATATCGCTTTCAAACTTATATTTGCTTGATAAAATACCATACTAACTTTCTTTTAACTGTATCCGCTCTCATTTATCATCTTTTTCCTGTTTACCCCCCCCCCCCTAGAGGAATGGAGAGGGTGGTTTTACTATTTATTCGTTTGCGGGAAATATAAATGCAAAATATCCAAGCTTGCTCACCAGACTTGATCAGGGTATCTTAGGGTTTTTGGGGTCGCTGATTCCGCACCCGGAGTCCGTGAATCTGTATCACGTCAAGCTTAAGGTCATTTGAAGGTCAAATTGAAAAAAGATGACAAAGAAATCCAGAAAAATAGATTAATACGTTTTTGGCATCTCTCAATTCGATTTCAGGCTTTCTTGAATTGCTCACTGTCAATTAGAGGTCATTTCAAGGTCAAATCAATAGTATGCTAGAGTGAAGCTGAAGAAAATGCCGTGTAATGAATTTGAATCACTTTATGTATAGGTTTTAAGGTAGCTGAACCAGGGGATCAGCTAGAGGTAGTTTCAAGGTAAACTTAACATCTCAAGATTATCAATAGAGGTATATCAACTAATGCAAGCGGCATCCTACGCTATAGAACATATCGATGATGATGATAATTACATTCTGTATGTACATAAAGACGAGTAAGATATATTAAGGGTAAAGCTGCAATCTCGTTATACAAGCTCAAAGCAGTACCAACTCTGGATAAAATACGAAAGAGATAGTTTTGATCACATTAAAGGTTGGTACTGCCAATGCAAAAACGGTGCCCGAATAGTAGGCTGTTGTGCCCACATGTCATCTGTGCTTTGGTACTTGGGACACTATAGACATCAAGAAATCACTCCCCATTACAATAGTGACAGCTACCCAGATTTTTGTTAGACGCTGCTGACTTTGAAGTATCAGATAAAGCATCTGGGGGAGAAGAAGAGGAAGAAGATGAAGAAGAACTGCAATAAAGATATTAAACTGTTATAAGTGAGAGGCAAGGGGACTCACGTTAAACAAGCACCCCAGTGAGAGGCAAGAGGACTCACGTTAAACAAGCATCCCAGTGAGAAGCAAGGGGACTCACGTTAAACAAGCACCCCAGTGAGAGGCAAGAGGACTCACGTTAAAAAATCACTCCAAAGGGAGCATTGATCTACCACGTCCACTTCGTTGTTCCTGGGTAACGAAAAGTGTAGATCATTATAGCTAGGGTAACTTTTACATCTTACTAACGTAAAACTACATATAATGTACATATATCTAATGTGATATTTGATTAGTTACAGTGCTTAAGGATAAAACTGTAAAAGCTCCCATCCTTCGTTCCCGATCTTCCCAATTTTCCCCTCAGCCCCCTTTTATGGGATAAAATAAATGAGAAGAGATTGACAGTATACATTTTTTAAAACAAGTAATATATCCCCGACTGTGTAGAAGATTCTCAGCTCCGAATCACTCCAATTGCATTTTCTGTATTTGAGGATGTGGAAGGGGAAATAAGAGGATAGGAGGGTCCATTCAGATTGTTTACAACTTATTATTGTTAGTAAAATAAAATGCAGTAAGTGAGTGGTGCCATCTTTTTCATTTTAGAGGTTAAAAGGAGAGACTAGGAAAATGTGAGGATGATGTGTTTAAGGTTAAAATGGTTCATTGTTGCTATTTAAACGTGAACACACATTTTGTTGTGAAAAGTGAAAAGTCTTCTGAGTTGGGTTCAGCTACCTTGAGATGTTAAGTTCACCTTGAAACTACCTCTAGCTGATCCCCTGATTCAGCTACCTCAAAAACGTATACATAAAGTAATTCAAATTCATTACACGGCATTTTCTTCAGCTTTACTCTAGCATAATATTGATTTGACCTTGAAATGACCTCTAATTGACAGCGAGCGATTCAAGAAAGCCTGAAATCGAATTCAGAGACGCCAAAAACGTATTTATCTACTTTTCTACTTTCTGGATTTCTTTGTCATCTTTTTTTAATTTGACCTTCAAATGACCTTAAACTTGATGTGATACAGGTTAACGAACTTCGGGTTCGAAATCAGCGATCCCAAAAACCCCAGAATACCCTAGTCAAGTCTGGTGTGCAAGCTTGGATGTTTTGCGTTTATATTTCCCGCAAACGAATAAATAGTAAAACCACCCTCTCCACCCTCTAGGGGGGGGGGGTAAAAAGGGAAAAAATAATAAATGAGAGCGGATACAGTTAAAAGGGAGTTAGTATGGTATTTTATCAAGCAAATATAAGTTTGAAAACGATATATCTCCCCAAGAACACTGTTAGCAAGTAATGGCATATTCAGGATTGAGAAGTGGCTAGGAGGGTGGGGGGATCGTCCGTTTAGGATAACAAATCAATATTCACCCATTTCACTTCTTTGTCAACCTAAAGTAAGCTTGGGCTGCTTTATAGCAGAGTGACGCCAATATGCGGTGAGTGATCATTCAATGTTTGCGACCAATGTTTTGCGAGACCAATGTTTTAGCTTATTTCATATCCTCCTAATCTTTCAATATGACACTGCCGAGGTCGGTCGCGTTGGAAGAGTTTTTTTGTTTTTGAAAGCTTCCGTACTGTGGCGCCATCTATTATATCCAGAAATATCTCCCACCATCATTATTATTTATATTTTTTTCTTTTAATAGCAGATGCTATACACTTTGTGAATCATAACAGTATTTTGTTGTTGTTGTCATAGCAACCGATAACGTTTTGGTAACAAGTTGTGTGGCATTAAACAAAGCAGGAAAGAAATAGAAATAGGTAGGTATACGTAAAGAGCGTAAAGGTAAGTACTCATAGCAGCGGATTCGCAGGCGGATAACATACGATTGGTCGGTTTAAGTCGATTTGACTCAAACCGACCAATCGTATGACATCTGCCTGCAGATCCGCTGCTGTGAGTACTTACCGTATGACCCAGTAATGTCTAAAATTCTTGCTCCTTTTAAAATTAAATTCAATTTACTATTTAGATATAAACTCAATTATTTATACAAACTACTTATAATAATGATACTAATACTAATGTCAACGGATAAGTTGTCAACTTTGTGAGGCAGTGGCGTATTTAAAACATTTTTTGGGGGGTTCTTTATAAAAATTCCGAATCAAAAGTAGAGGGAGATGGCCGGTTCACGGCCCACACCTCCACACCTCTAGCAGGCAACCACATATACACGCTAACATATGGGCTAATATACAGCTATCGTTCTCATACAGGGGCGTACAAGAGAAAAATATGAAAGAGGGTTTGAATTAAATGCTATAAATCAGGTCAGGGGTAAATATATCTTAATACTCACCCTGTTGCTACGTTTATGAATCATTTTCATCCCATTTCTTTATTATTAACATATTACTTTTGATTAACTCTCATTAAATTGTAATGTATGTGTAGGAGAGAGATACTAAGGTCCTTCTTAAATGATACAACATAGTATATTACAATACAATATGGTTTATTCAACTATTTTCACAATACATAGCATATACAATTTTAGATCAGGATAATTACACAGTGTACATATTTATATCATATAATTAACATATCACATATACAATTTATTATAGACTAATTACTTTCAAAGAACAATTACATAGGTACAGGGTTTATATACAGACTTATACAATACAAGTTATACATGAACACTTAACTAGTTTCTAAATTTTCATAGTTAAAAATACAAAAAAGGGTTCTAGGGAAAAGAAGTTCTAATCAATAGTTAGAAATCCTGTAATTTCCCCAAGCTAAGGTATTTATACATATTACATGTACAATTTATTATAGACTAATTACTTTCAAAGAACAATTACATAGGTAGAGGGTTTATATACAGACTTATACAATACAAGTTATACATGAACACTTAACTAGTTTATAAATCTTCATAGTTAAAAATACAAGATAGGGTTCTAGGGGGGAAAGAAATTCTAATCAATAGTTAGAAATCCTGTAATTTCCCCAAGCTAAGGTATCTCCGTTCCCGCCAGCAATAAGGTATCGTTTATCATCTTTCCATGATAACGCTACTTTATTTTTTAATTCTGTATAAAGTTGGTGGTTGTATGATCGGAAAGATTGAACATGTTTATAAATATTTACATTGTATAATATAATCTTCCTATAGTTTTCCAAAGTCAGTTCTTTTTGATAACATCCTTCTGGATATCTTTAGCTGTTTTGCTAAGCTTGCCCTCTACATCTACAGCATATGCTTTTGCCCCTGTTCCCAGAAATTCCCAGAGAATTCTACCCGCATATTCGTCCTTCATTCTACCAATTATGGATTCATTCTTCGGAATTCCAAATTGATTATCAGCCTTAAAGTTTGATGTGTCATACTTGTACAAATATTTCTTCATGTCTTCATAAAAATCGTCTGTATACGTCAGCAGAATTAACGAATCGGTATCTGTGTACAGCAGCTGGACCTTGTTCCCATATATTTTTTTAATGGTGTTATAATAAAAGTCATACATTATATGCTTAGCTAGATCTAGCACAGAGAAACTAATATATATATCGGCTTATCGTAGTGAACTTGTAGTTTCTCCATATGAATGGCTACCAAATCCTCCGTAAAGATAGCACACTCTTTAAATTGCGGTTTTGAAATCATACTCTCGGCTCCTAGTCTTCTACCTTTATTTCGCCAATGTGTAATTAGTCGCATATCTGATCTATTTTCTGTATTTTCCATCGTTTTTCCGAAGACTGAATTATTTAATAGTTTATAAAACATTTTCCCGAACTCACTCTTATCAGCATTTCGCATATTTGTGTTAAGGTCAATATACCCTTTTAACCACGGAGATTGTTTAAAAGATAAAACACGGTGGATCTTTGTAACTTTCAACCCTGCTGCTATACACTGCTGTAAATTTCGGTAGTGAATTACATACATGCTCTTGTCAAATAAGTTGGGAATTAGTTTCGACTGCTTCCAATTTTGCGGGATTATATTTTCCGGGCAGAATGGTAGCTGATCGTGATATATTTAAGCATGGCAGACCACGATAAACCTGGTGCAGTGAAAAAATCGGCCGGATCTAAATGATATACTTTTTGACATATATATCTGAAAGCTTCAAATATATCTGTCAGCAGTAACACATCACTTTTCAAGTATATGTCTGAGTAGTCACCAAGAGTTTTACATTGGAAAGTATCCCACACAACTGAAGCTCTATTATAATCCTCAACTGATACGTCTTCATTTCGTAATTTATCAAAAAATTCTTCTCGCGTCGGTAATTTGTTATAATTTAGCTTTTCGAATGAATCTACAAATGAATAAGGGAAAACACCTTTTTTTCTCATGAGCCTAAATTTATGGGTTTCTGGAAAATACTTTTTGGTAATCTGGCATTCGTCATCTGTTAAATTTTTTGTTAATTTCTCTAACCCCATAGACATAAAGCGAAACGAGTCTAAAAATCTTAATTTCAAATATTTGTTTTCCATCGTTCCTAAAGTGTTAACTACCGTGTCAACATGTACGTGTTTTGAAAAAGATATATATTTTTCTTTGTTTACTGCAATAACATCTATTTTAGAACCGTCGACACCTAATGATTTTATGAAGAGGTGAGCATCATAATTTGATCAATTGTGAAAAAATACCGGTATAAAACTAGGATTCTTAAAATGCAAATTACATATAGGATGTGCAGGGGCTCGATATTTTCCTGTTAAATGGCAATGATCATGTACCCTTTCATCTTCCTGACGGAAGGGTTTCTCGCATATATGACAACATTGAGCGAGTGTATGAATCAATTTCTCGTTTTCAGTGAGTTCAATCATTGCGACAATACGTTTCAGGTGGTCGTTGTAAATACGTTTGATATCGGCCTCTAACCTGTTCCAGAAAACGTCAGCACAGTCTTGACCGCGATAAGTAACATATTTTGATAAAGAATCATCGTAGCTACACTTTATATAATACCCAAATGAGTAGGGTTGATGTATATTTGTCTTTTCTGTAAATGATTCATTGTTATCGTTCTGACAATATTGGATAGGTTCAAGAATAGTCTCAAAATCGGCATATACTACAAAAGGGTGTTTTAATTTATGTTCAACTGATTCAAATTTTAAAATGTTACCGGGAATTGCATTCCCAAACTTATCAATGCGCGGTTCTGTTGAAGGCAATTTAGCACTAATATGCTTACAATCATGTTTTTGATGTTCGAATAATTTGTGTTCAGTATTAAAATTAATTAAACAACCATCGCACAGAAACTTTTGATGATCCTTTTTTGATAATTGGGAGCTGATTAATCTACTTAAGTTTTTAATTAAGCAATAATGAGAATTACCCGCATTGTCGTCTATTACCAGTACGTTTACATGCTGTTGACATCTGTTTTCTGTAAAATGTAGAGGCCCAACAACTTCAAAATCTACTTTAGAATTTTCATAAACTGTATTAAGCTCGTATACGTTTACTGATAATGTTGCGTTTATCCAGTGGACTGTATAATAAACAATAGTAATTTTTGTTACTGGTTATAATTTATTATTTCACTTCTAAATTGACCGAACTTAGTTTACTGGACCTACTTTTAGGGCTGGAGGTGTTGAGAAGATCTTTCTTAGTCTTGTTAGGAACCATCAGCGGTAACGGGTTTTTTATATAGGTAGCGGGATATGGCGTACGTTTTTCACAATTTTATAGAAAACCTTGACATTGACACAACACTCGTTGCTTGGAGATAGGGCCCAATACAAAGAGCGGTCAATTTAATGATTATTAATGTAATTAATGATAAAAATGTAGTATGAAAACGCAACATTCCGGCCTCTCAAATGCAGAATTGCATTTTCAAAAATAAAACAACAACGATAACGGTATAGCGATACCCAAAAAAAAGGTATAATAGTTTAATGCGTAATAACATAAAAAAAATTAAACAAATTAGACGTAATTAAACGGATATGCAGTGAATACATTTCTGCATTCCCTTGAGCTAATTAACAAAAAAAGAGAACGAAGAAAAAAGGCAAAATAAACGTATTTTAATTATCATTAATCTCGCCTGAGATTGGCAGAGGACAAAGTTTCACAAGTGGTCTCCGTAAAACTCCGTTGGCTGTCTTAACAGTTGCAACTCGAGTTATGCCGTCTTTACCAGGATGCAACAGCAAAATTCGGCCTAAGCGCCATTGTAGAGGCGGGATATCCTCATCTTTCAGTAACACTAAAGTGTTGACAGGCACTGCAGTTGTGGGTTCCAGCCTTAGATTAGGGAAGGGAGAGGATAGCGCATTTACTATTTACGCATGTGTCAGAAATGTTACTAAATCGAAGCGACCGTCATTATTTTGGTGTCCAACAAATTAGTTGTAGTCAAAATTGATTTCGCATTTTCGTGCAAATTAAGGTGTTAATAAGTGGTATAATTGAACAATTTAAAATGGTGATTTGTGCAGCATATAAGTGCAATAGCCGTACAGAGAGGAAAGAGCCAGGAATAACATTTCACAGGTAAAACAAAATTGCTGTTTACACCTTGCTCTTATTGAAATTAATTTATTTTAAAATTCAAAACCAATATGATATATATATGCAAAATATGTTTATGAATTGAAAGATATAAACTTGAATAATTTAGTGGCAAGATGCGATATGCTAATTTTCATTCATAATTTCGGTTTGGAAGTTGTTTAAACATAAGCTCGAACGCCATCTTCACAGCGGCGTAGTAAAATTGTTGGAATTGGGGTCGACATTATATAAGTAATATGCTATTTAATGAAACGATAAGAAGATTATTGATTATTTTTTAATATTTCAATTGATTTTAAACATATTCAATAACAGTAAATTTTCTAATTATGTAAAAACAATTTCCTTATTCATACTAGCATATTGATATCAATCATATAAGAATACTAAAATTAATTAATCGACAGTGTTCTTTATTATGATTTTTAAATGATGAATATTTTCATTATATTGATTTTTTGATTGAGCTTTTAATGTATTTTTTAACAATTATTTAACTTTAGATTCCCAAAGAATGAAGAAATAAGGCAACAATGGATCAGAAATATGAAAGTCGCTAATTGGACACCATCTAGCCACCATAGATTATGCAGTAAACATTTTGAATAAACAAAAAACTCGCAAGATAAGGGTGTTGAATCAATCCTTAAAACGATCAAAACAAAAAATTGTATCATTGAAACATTGCATTAGAAGTTTAGAAAAAAAGAATTTACTATCTTTAGAAAATTGTAGGCTAATGGAGAATATGACTGGTGTTCACAAGGAACTATTGCAACGAAAAATAGGAAAAAGAATAAAATATTCACCAGAATTAAGGAAATTTGCAATTTCTTTAAATTTCTTCTCTCCAAAGGCATATGAGTACGTTCGAAGTTCTTTTGATACCTGTCTACCACATAAGAGTACCATAGGGAAATGGTATAAAAACGTTAATGCGGAGCCTGGATTCACCACCGAATGCTTGGAAACCTTGAAACAGCATGTACAATCATCATCGAAAGTAACACTGTGTTCTTTAGTTGTAGATGAAATTGCTACAAGGAAACACTTAGAATGGGATGGAAAGAAGTACCATGGATACGTTAACTTTGGCATTGATTTTAATGACGATTCAAGTTCGCTTGCAAAAGAAGCGTTTGTTTTAATGGTGGTTTGCATTAACGGCTCCTGGAAAGTACCAATTGGGTATTTTTTCATCGATGGCTTAAGTGGTCATCAGAAGGCGTCTATTATTTCACAAGCCATTAACTTAATTGAAGAAACAGGCGCTCAAGTAAAAGCTTTGACATGTGATGGTGCACCTTCCAACATTGCAATGGGAACAATATTAGGATGCAGCTTTCAATATCCTAATATCAAAACCACATTTCAACATTCCTCACGGCCTGTTTGCTTTTTTTTGGATCCATGTCATGTAATTAAGCTCGTGCGAAATACACTTGGAGAAAAAATGACATTAATAGATGAAGATGGAAATTCTATACAATGGCGGTATATTTTGTTACTGCAAGAGTTACAAGAATCTGAAGGAATGCACTTGGCAAACAAATTACGTCGAGCGCACATTAACTTCTTTAAACAAAAAATGAAGGTTAGATTAGCTGTGCAAGTCCTCAGTAGATCTGTTGCAGATGCTTTGCAGTATTGTGAAGAAACGTTGGGTCTTCCACAATTTCAGGGTTGTGGAGCTACAATAAAATTTATTAGGCTTATAAATGATTGTTTTGATATCCTGAATAGTAGGTCCTTAATTCCACCAGGTTATAAAAAAGCTTTGCATGCAAAGAATTTCGAAGCAACTGCCAACTTTATTCATTTAGCAATTGATTACATTTCTAAATTAAAATTAGTTGATAATCAATTTGTTATTAATTCCTTACGAAAAACGGGCTTTATAGGTATGATTGTATCATTATCGAGTGCCTTAGATTTATACAGAGACACTGTTATTCACTCAGAATCAATAATTTATCTCCCATTGTATAAAATTAGCCAGGACCATTTAGAACTATTTTTTTCTTCTATAAGGTCACGTGGTGGGTGGAATAATAATCCTACATGTCGGCAATTTACAGGGTCCTACAAACGATTATTAGTGAGAGCTGAAATACGAGAAGGGGGTTTAGGTAATTGTTTGCCTTTAGAGCAAGTCCCAATTTTAGTTACATCTAGTAGAAGCTGCGTTTCAAAGCCAGAAGAGATCATAAATAACAGCATACCTTTGCTAACTGAATATATGGAGGATGAACAGTTAACTGAAGTGTTGCAAGAGCATAATTATATGGCCAATGAGTTTGTTATGTCACAATGTTCAGAGCAGATTGTTATATATATATAGCGGGATTTGTAACAAAAAAGCTACAAAAAAGCATTAAGTGCGAAACATGTGTTGCTGCTTTGAGTGGTGATAAACAAAATTTTTTATATTCACTTATTACTCAAAAAACCCATGGTGGTTTAATGTATCCTTCTGAGCATGTTGTTAAGATTTGTAAAAAAACTGAAACGTATATACATACGTATGCATCTGTCAAACATTAATTCAAAAAATTTCATTTCAATATTGTCAAACCAAATCATAGCATATTTTTGTGACTGCTGCATTTTTGATAATTTAAATAATCATGTTTTGGAGAATACAGTCAATCACATATATTATTTAATCCAAGCAATTTGATTTACTTTAAATGTAAAAACATCCGAAGTTGGTATCCATCGAAGTCCCAAAACTTTAACTGAAACTTCAGCAGAACTATCAAATAAAAGTGTATCAGTACTCAAATGATCTGTAGGAAGATCCAGTAAAAGACGCTTATCGTTACTCGCCCATTTGTGTAATTCAAACTGACCTTTATTAAGCATTTGAATTAATTCATTTTGTAGCGATTTAGCATCTGAAATGGTATCTGCACCACCAAAAATGTCACCCATATATGTTTGGGTACGTAATAAATGCGCAGCGCGAGGGAAATTCTCACCTTCCTCCTCCGCCAGTTGAAGCAAAGTACGAATTGCTAAATATGGAGCACACGAAGTTCCATAAGTCACGGTATTTAATCGGAACTCTTGAATCGATTCCTCGCTAGAAAAACGCCAAATAATTCTTTGGTAATCGCGTTGCGACGGTGTAATCAAAATCTATCTATACATCATTTTGATATCTGCTAAGAAAATATATTGAGAAACTCGAGATTTTAGTAAAATTGCTACTATATCTTGCTGTAACTTGGGCCCAATAAAAAGTTTCTCGTTTAACGAAGGTTCTTGTGGTAATTTTGCGGAGGCGTTAAAGACCACGCGGAGTTTAGTAGTTAAGCTGTCGGGTTTAATTACACAGTGATGAGGAATGTAATACATAAAATTCGTTACCTGAGAGTCCTTAACTGGGTCCATGTGACCAAATTCTAAATATTCTCGCATAAAGTTGCAATATTCTTTATACAAATCAGGTTGCTTTTGCAAACGTTTTTCTAAAGATAAAAATCGACCGAGCGCTAAATTGCGAATGTTAGGAAATTGCGGTTGTGGTTCTTTAAAAGGCATTGACACGGTAAAACGTCCTTCAGTATCCCGAAGAATAGAATCCTTGAAAAGGGTTTCACAATAAACATCGTCTGGATGTAAGGAAGTAGCTTCGGGGACAGATTCAATCTCCCAAAATTGTTTCAATGTAAAATCTAATGACTCAGTAGCGTTTGCGTTACAAAGAAAGGTCTGAAGAACAGATTTATTATGATTCCTTAATTTGCCCATTAATACATAACCAAATATGGTATTTATCGCATCGGGTTGACCATTATTACCCGTTACGCGTCCACCTGAGATAATTTGTGAAAAGATGTCAGCGCCTAATAAAAGATCTATTGAGCTAGGAACGTTGAAAGCAGGATCTGCCAACTGTAAATTACTAATATGATGCCAATTACTTACCTCTATGCGAGTACTTGGTAAGTGTGAACATATCGTAGGTAAAATAATAGCATCTATATGAAGACGAGGAAATATTTTATTTATTGGGCGTACAGTTAAGGTGACACTGCCATTGACTTCAGTTTTAGTTGAATTTATACCTTGAATAGAAACATGCGTATTACATTTAGGAAGGCCTAGGCGATTAGAACATTTTTGTGAAATAAACGAAGACTGTGAGCCCGAATCTAAAATTACACGAAATCTCTGATAACATCCGTGGTTATCTAAGGCTTCAACAATCGCGGTAGCGAGCAAACCTCCATTATCAGAAGGCACGAAGAAGGAATTACTATTAGAAGAGTTATTTTGCGTAGACGTCGTCCCCTGAACAGAAGGGTTTACATTTCATGAATTGACAGTTACATCTCGGTGAAGAAGCGTGTGATGTTTTTTGGAACATCTTCTACAAGTTATAGTAGAACGGCATGAGCGTATATCATGACAGTTACTCAAGCAGTTGAAACATAGGCGTGCATTTTTGCAAAATGTCATCCTGTCATCAGGCGTTTTGCTCTTAAAATAATTACAATAGTACAAAGGATGAGCAGCATGACATAATGGGCAATTATGCGATTTAGCAGGCGTTGCTTTTGAGAAAAATTAATTTTTAACATTGCTATCGGGTTTTTTCGAATGCGAAGACGTACTGGCATTAGCATTGTCATGAGCGTTACAACATGTATCCAAAAAGTCAACCAGATCATTAAAGGACGGCACATTTTTAGATTTATGATGTAATTCAAAACTGGTTACTGTAGTTTTATCTAAGCGTTTAAGTAACATCATTGTGAAGACAAAATCCCAATTATCTGTGGGGTATCCCATATTTTTAAGGGCGGCGATATTCTCTTTAAAGGACTCTAGTAAATGTGATAAAGCGTTGGGATTTTCGGAATTCATTGGCGGTATATTTTCCAAGTCATTCCAATGACTGGAAGCGAGGCGTCTCTTATTAGTATACTTATCAACTAAAGTTTGATATGCGATAGAATAATTTGCGTCGGTAGGTTGAATACGTTGGATCAGAGCTAATGGAGGACCTTGCAGAGCGGATTGCAGATAAGAAAACTTTTCTACAGTTGAGATTGCGTTATTATTGTGAACTAAGGCATTGTAAAGATCGATAAAGGATGTAATAGTTATTTATGCACAGATACATTATAATTAGCTTATTATTGCTAGACTCATCTAAACATAACCGTCTCTTTATGGCCCAAGGGCATCTTTATGGTCCGACGGGCAATAAAGAAACGTCAATTAAATGTCAGAGCTGTTTGTTGTAGAACTTGATTGGTTCCTAATTTAATTTGTAAACTTATCACCAATGAAAATAAACTGAAATTAAAAATTTTGGAATAGTAACTATAGTAACGTACTTCGTATAAGCACATAAGTATACGCACAGCGGCTTGATGTACCTACCTACTGATTTAATTATATTTTTTACACAACAATAGATTTGAGATAAAAACCTAATCTGTGCATAAAATAGTGTATGTATAGCGGGCATAACTTGCTTTTATGCACAGATGCATTATAATTAGACTATTATTGCTAGATTTATCGGAACATAACTGTCTCTTTATGCCCCAAGGGCCTCTTTATGATCCGACGGGCAATAATGAAACGTCAATTAAATGTCAGAGCTGTATTTGTAGAACTTGATTGGTTCTTAATATAATTTGTAAACTTATCACCAATGAAAATAAGCTGAAATTAAGTATTTTAGATAGTAACTATAGTAACGTGCTTCGTATATAAGCACATAAGTATACGTACAGCGGCTTGATGTAACCTACGTACTCATTTAATTATGTTTTTTACACAATAATAGATTTGAGATAAAAACAATCTGTGCATAAAATAGTGTATGCATTTCGGGCATAACTTGCTTTTATGGCCCTACAGCCTTTTCCTAGCCCTCGGCTGACGCCTCGGGCTAGAAATAACGCTTCTGGCCATAAAAGCTTCTTTATGCCCTTAATACATAAATAACTATTATGTATTAAGGGCATAAAGAAGCTTTTATGGCCAGAAGCGTTATTTCTAGCCCGAGGCGTTAGCCGAGGGCTAGGAATGTAGGAGAGGAGTGCCGAGGACTGTATAATAAACAATAGTAATTTTTGTTACTGGTTATAATTAATTATTTCACTTCTAAATTGACCGAACTTAGTTTACTGGACCTACCTTTAGGGCTGGAGGTGTTGAGAAGATCTTTCGTAGTCTTGTTAGGAACCATCAGCGGTAACGGGTTTTTTATATAGGTAGCGGGATATGGCGTACGTTTTTCACAATAGGTTTTTCAATTGAGGTAGAAATCTTGTTGGTATATCGATTTCACAAACTTTACATTTTGATAAAAGTTCTTTCACTACAGTTTTAGAACTAGTCGAGGTAATACAAGTCTTCTTAGGACTGTTAGCTGATACATCCTCGTCCCCCGATAATTTTCTTTTACGCAGACCATATTTTTCGACCTGGTGCTTTTCGAAGTGGCCTTGACTAGTGTATAATATACCACACTGATCACATAAAATGGAAGCTGGTTGACAGTATCCTTTCTGGTGTCTCAGCAGACTATTGACTCATCTTTTCTGCTAAACTGCTTATTACACTGCTCACACGCAATCATTTTTCAACCCTCGATGAAGACACGTCTTACTAGCACAACTCTCAAGAATAGAAATGATGAACTGCTTCGGTGATGTTCTTTATATATTGTTTCGATTACCCATAATGCATTGCGATAGTTAATCATATACCGTGCATGCGTAAAGCTGTTTTGATGTAATACACATAAGATGGTCACGTGATTTTAAAGCTAATTACGTAATGATGCTGATTCCCAAGATTCAGAATAGCCTTTGGTTGGGAGCCGCTAAAAATCATAAACTTAATAATAAGTACAGACGTTAAAAATATGTTTAGATATGCCGATAATAAAAAACATCCCTTTGTATGTACCTAAAACGATAGTAGTTTTTAAATATTTATATCTATTAAATATTATATATCTTAAGAGTAAATATTTCGATTTTAAAAGGTGAAACTATTATAACGCCAAGAATCTTTATCATTTATTATAATAGTAAGAATAAGGGATTTTTAAATTAATTTGAGTACTAAATTTTACATTTTATTTAAGCAAGTAAATGGAGGATTTTATTAGTATATAGGTTTGTTAGTGGTAAAAAAAATATGGTTTTGTCACGTGGGGTTTGCGTGACTGGGGAACGTAGTCAGAGGTAGAAAGGAATCAAACACAAGTTGTAAAAAACAACTATATACTAAGATAATAAACAGAGTACAAAAGATTTACATGTTGACAATAAACAGAGTACAAAAGGTTTACATGTTGACAATATGGTGAGGACGTATATGTCCTCTTAAACCACTACAATACAGGGAAGGTGGGAACCAACCCTGTTCACTACTAGGTCTACAAACTAAGCATGTAGGAGATAACCTCCTGGTAACTAAGCCGGGGAAGCCTGGACACAACTCCCCATAACTCTGCATAGAGTGGGCGATTAAGCGCCGCCCACTCAATTTAGGCACTAAGCATTTATATAATTAAAAGAGTACTCACCAGCTTGCTTGTAGATGTAGTGTCGGAGTCATGGAAACTGACTGGTTTGAATAGCTCAAGCAAGCTGGTTATATACTGCCGAATGAGGAAGTAATTCGTATCGTAGTTGGAATCCGTAGGCAGAAGTTCTCGGTAAGTTTGTGGGTTGATTGCATGCGCGCTGCCTGTGCCTGGTACGACGTTGCAGCTGTGCGGAAGTGTTGGTGAATTCTCTTGAAGGAATGTGCACCCGCATGCACATCGTGTGGGATGCCTCGCCTCGACGGAGGAAGTAGGCGTAGATATTGCATGCCAACGGATGCAATGGTGGGCGAAGCGGGCGCGCTACTGAGAAGACCTTGCACATGCCGGTCGCGAGACGGCAGCTGCTGAACTAGCGTAGGCAACTGAATGTGGCCTTGCACGCTTTATGTTACACAAACGGAAGAGATGTTGAGTATTGAATAAAATATTTAAGTATAAATATTTCCGTTTGTGACAGTCTGCGTAAAAGAAAATTATCGGGGGACGAGGATGTATCAGCTAACAGTCCTAAGAAGACTTGTATTACCTCGACTTGTAGGTAAAACTGTAGTGAAAGAACTTTTATCAAAATGTAAAGTTTGTGAAATCGATATACCAACAAGATTTCTACCTCAACACTGCCTGAGTCTACAACACAAGAATAAAACGTGTATTGTGACTGGTGAAGGGGTTGCATTAATAAAGCAGGCGTTTAAAAATCGCATTGCTACATATCGCATTACTGCAGACGCTCGGGTATATTTGAACGTGAAAGAATTCATGTCGATGTTAAAACAAAAAGCGTTAAATTGTGTGCGAGTTGTGTTAGATAAGTATTCGGCTGTTAAAGTTAATATTGAACTTTTCGGACTGTTTGAATTGCCATCAAAGGACTTGGAAGAGGTGAAATCCTTTAATACGAAATTTAAAAATTTTGATGGTTCAACAGATTTAGATCTTGCATACAACCATTTTACGGATGAAGTAGATAATAAAATAAGTGAATTTCAGCAGAAGGAGAGCGGGTGGACATTAAAAACCTGTTGTTTATCGAATTGAATATCAACAAATACAATCCCTTGAAAGCTTCGTCATACATACCACTTTCGGGCCCTATCCAGCAAAAGAAAGCTGTAATGAACATTCAAAATTCTGATCAAAAGTGTTTCATGTGGAGCATTTTAGCTGTTATACACCCAACGGAAAAACATCCTGAACGTGTTGTAAAATATAAAATATTCGAGAATGAACTAAATTTTAACGGGTTGGAATTTCCTATTAAGTTAAAGGATATTAACAAATTTGAAAAATTAAATAATATATCAGTAAACGTATACTGGCTTAATACAGTTTATGAGAATTCTAAAGTAGATTTTGAAGTTGTTGGGCCTCTACATTTTACAGAAAACAGATGTCAACAGCATGTAAACTTACTGGTAATAGACGACAATGCGGGTAATTCTCATTATTGCTTAATTAAAAACTTAAGTAGATTAATCAGCTCCCAATTATTAAAAAAGGATCATCAAAAGTTTCTGTGCGATGGTTGTTTAATTAATTTTAATACTGAACACAAATTATTCGAACATCAAAAACATGATTGTAAGCATATTAGTGCTAAATTGCCTTCAACAGAACCGCTCATTGATAAGTTTGGGAATGCAATTCCCGGTAACATTTTAAAATTTGAATCAGTTGAACATAAATTAAAACACCCTTTTGTAGTATATGCCGATTTTGAGACTATTCTTGAACCTATCCAATATTGTCAGAACGATAACAATGAATCATTTACAGAAAAGACAAATATACATCAACCCTACTCATTTGGGTATTATATAAAGTGTAGCTACGATGATTCTTTATCAAAATATGTTACTTATCGCGGTCAAGACTGTGCTGACGTTTTCTGGAACAGGTTAGAGGCCGATATCAAACGTATTTACAACGACCACCTGAAACGTATTGTCCCAATGATTGAACTCACTGAAAACGAGAAATTGATTCATACACTCGCTCAATGTTGTCATATATGCGAGAAACCCTTCCGTCAGGAAGATGAAAGGGTACATGATCATTGCCATTTAACAGGAAAATATCGAGCCCCTGCACATCCTATATGTAATTTGCATTTTAAGAATCCTAGTTTTATACCGGTATTTTTTCACAATTGATCAAATTATGATGCTCACCTCTTCATAAAATCATTAGGTGTCGACGGTTCTAAAATAGATGTTATTGCAGTAAACAAAGAAAAATATATCTTTTTCAAAACACGTACATGTTGACACGGTAGTTAACACTTTAGGAACGATGGAAAACAAATATTTGAAATTAAGATTTTTAGACTCGTTTCGCTTTATGCCTATGGGGTTAGAGAAATTAACAAAAAATTTAACAGATGACGAATGCCAGATTACCAAAAAGTATTTTCCAGAAACCCATAAATTTAGGCTCATGAGAAAAAAAGGTGTTTTCCCTTATTCATTTGTAGATTCATTCGAAAAGCTAAATTATAACAAATTACCGACGCGAGAAGAATTTTTTGATAAATTACGAAATGAAGACGTATCAGTTGAGGATTATAATAGAGCTTCAGTTGTGTGGGATACTTTCCAATGTAAAACTCTTGGTGACTATTCAGACATATACTTGAAAAGTGATGTGCTACTGCTGACAGATATATTTGAAGCTTTCAGATATATATGTCAAAAAGTATATCATTTAGATCCGGCCGATTTTTTCACTGCACCAGGTTTATCGTGGTCTGCCATGCTTAAATATATCACGATCAGCTACCATTCTGCCCGGAAAATATTATCCCGCAAAATTGGAAGCAGTCAAAACTAATTCCCAACTTATTTGACAAGAGCATGTATGTAATTCACTACCGAAATTTACAGCAGTGTATAGCAGCAGGGTTGAAAGTTACAAAGATCCACCGTGTTTTATCTTTTAAACAATCTCCGTGGTTAAAAGGGTATATTGACCTTAACACAAATATGCGAAATGCTGATAAGAGTGAGTTCGGGAAAATGTTTTATAAACTATTAAATAATGCAGTCTTCGGAAAAACGATGGAAAATACAGAAAATAGATCAGATATGCGACTAATTACACATTGGCGAAATAAAGGTAGAAAACTAGGAACCGAGAGTATGATTTCAAAACCGCAATTTAAAGAGTGTGCTATCTTTACGGAGGATCTGGTAGCCATTCATATGGAGAAACTACAAGTTCACTACGATAAGCCGATATATATTAGTTTCTGTGTGCTAGATCTAGCTAAGCATATAATGTATGACTTTTATTATAACACCATTAACAAAATATATGGGAACAAGGTCCAGCTGCTGTACTCAGATACCGATTCGTTAATTCTGCTGACGTATACAGACGATTTTTATGAAGACATGAAGAAATATTTGTACAAGTATGACACATCAAACTTTAAGGCTGATAATCAATTTGGAATTCCGAAGAATGAATCCATAATTGGTAGAATGAAGGACGAATATGCGGGTAGAATTCTCTGGGAATTTCTGGAAACAGGGCAAAAGCATATGCTGTATATGTAGAGGGCAAGCTTAGCAAAACAGCTAAAGATATTGAGAAGGATGTTATCAAAAAGAACTGACTTTGGAAGACTATTGGAAGATTGTATTATACAATGTAAATATTTATAAACAAGTTCAATCTTTCCGATCATACAACCACCAACTTTATACAGAATTAAAAAATAAAGTAGCGTTATCATGGAAAGATGATAAACGATACATTATTGCTGGCGGGAACGGAGATACCTTAGCTTGGGAAAATTACATGATTTCTAACTATTGATTAGAATTTCTTTCCCCCCTAGAACCCTTTCTTGTATTTTTAACTATGAAGATTTATAAACTAGTTAAGTGTTCATGTATAACTTGTATTGTATAAGTCTGTATATAAACCCTCTACCTATGTAATTGTTGTTTGAAAGTAATTAGTCTATAATAAATTGTATATGTGATATGTTAATTATATGATATAAATATGTACACTGTGTAATTATCCTGATCTAAAATTGTATATGCTATGTATTGTGAAAATAGTTGAATAAACCATATTGTATTGTAATATACTATGTTGTATCATTTAAGAAGGATCTTAGTATCTCTCTCCTACACATACATTCCAATTTAATGAGAGTTAATCAAAAGTAATATGTTAATAATAAAGAAATGGGATGAAAATGATTCATAAACGTAGAAGCAGGGTGAGTATTAAGATATATTTACCCCTGACCTGATTTATAGCATTTAATTCAAACCCTCTCTCATATTTTTCTCTTGTACGCCCCTGTATGAGAACGATAGCTGTATATTAGCCCATATGTTAGCGTGTATATGTGGTTGCCTGCTAGAGGTGTGGAGGTGTGGGCCGTGAACCGGCCATCTCCCTCTACTATCAAAATATCGTACGACCAAAAAATCTTTGGATCGCAATAGCCATGGAATGTAAAAACCATCTATAGAATTATTTACTTCTACTGCCCGTAGTTTTGTGAACTGTGCAGAGTGGGAGTAGCGCCAATGTATCTTGAGTAGCGCTAATGGAGACACAGCCACCTGTGTCAAGAAAATACGTCGCGCTGACACCGCTAAACAGTGCCCCTTAGTACACAGAAAATGTTAGGTTAGCGTACGCTATTATTACTTCTTGTGCTTGCAGTTATTTTAAGTATTACTTAATAACATTTATAAAAAGAACGCAGAATAGAATTTATTTGAACTATTATCTATTGACATGACAGTTGTGAAGTAAATGTCAAAAATAATAAAAATAAATAATTTCATAGATAGCTTGTTAATTCCATGGCAACCCTGATCCAAAGACTTTTTAATCATACTATACTTAGATTTTCACATAACATATATTTTGACATAAATGACCTAGACTATTAAAAGATTTAGTACGGTTTCAACCCGTTAGCCCCCTCCCTTAAATAAACCACTGTTGTGAACTCAAAATGTCGGCCTCGACATAGAATACTTTTAATAATTCTGTCTCCAATCATTTATTTATAATTCGCGTTTATTGCGGTAAAAACAAACGTTTATTTATATTATTTTCGTGCAAGTATTTTATTATTTTTAGTACATTTCTAATATTTTTACACATTAAAAAATAAGATAAATTGTGTTGTTATGGTTTAAAAGCAAGGTGAGAATCTACAATTTTGGGAAAAACTCCCACAATTTACGTTAAATTTTATACTATTTGATATCATTCTTATATTTTTAAGATTTATTTTCTGAATGGAAACCAAAAATTTTTTGTGCCAAACTATTGTAATGATTACAGTTTTAAATTTTGTTTATTAATTTAACTTCAAGAAAATCCTACGTAAATTTCACTCCACACTTCCATTTGATCATCTGAAACTTACTCACATCATGAATTTTAACTTAATTTGGGATCCCATTTTAAATGTATGTTCGTTTAAATTTAGTAATTAAAACCCAATATATTTTTTTGTTGTCTAAAAAATGAAATCGTTGCAAACGCAAAACAAATTAACGGTTGTGCAATCACACTCCTTGGAGATATCGGTCACTTGACTGATCAACTACCCGAAACAAAATATTATACATATCCTGCTAAAATTTAAGAAGGACTCTTGGTTTCAACCAATCACACAATATTTTTAACGTCAATAACGGCCAATGGACAATTTTGACAAAATTATCTCTTAGATTTGGCAAAAGGTGCAAAAAGCTGTTAAATTCAAAAATGTAAACAATAGTTATCAGACCAGCTGCAACACAATGTCTTATACAACAAGAATTATGTGAATGAAAAACAAAAAGTTTTTTTTAATTAAACATGTTTTTTATCGAAAATGAATTTACCCCCAAACACCCCATATAAAAACATATTTAAAGCATGATTTAAACTGTTTTAAACTAATAGAGATTTTGACATATTTTAATAAAAGCTTTCAAGAAAAATATTTTTATTAAATTCAGGTACAAATTATGCATGCATGAAGCAATAATAAAAGTTCTTAACATCAATTTTTAATTTTACGATTTCCTAGTAAAAATTAACACAAGAAAACAATAATAAAATACCTACTTCAATCTTCGCCAAAACAAAGTATTAAATATTGTCCAAGTCAGCACCTTGCAAATTGTAATTTATAAATAAAAAGATCATTATTCTTGTCAAATGGGTCTACAGACCTCTAAAACGAATACAGAATTAGTAAATAGAAAATCAGTCGAATATTATACATTCCTAATGACGTGTCGACAAAAGCATTGTTTAACAATTTTATTAAAGATGCTGTTGAATCTCATAAAAATTGTAGCAAGTGTATCTATTGCAAAAAAATATGCGAGTTTAATTAGTTTGATTTATAAAGTATCAAACACTATTGCTAAAATTCACATTGAAGGGAAGCATTTTTTTCAGGTATTTTTGTTTATTCGGATTTACTATGTACTTAGTTAGGTCATCTGTAATTATTCTTTCCGTTATTTGCAACCAGTTTTTATTAAATGTTCTACATCTGAAAACAGATATTTAACAATAAATTAATGTTGTTGCAGCAAAATTGGTTGATTTTATACAATGTAATTTAATCCTCAGCCCACTTTATAATTTAACTTACTATTAAGATAGAACTGCTTTTATGGTTCAAGTTTCACTTTTCGTCATTTTCCTAAATAGATTTAAGATTTAAATAATAAACAATCAATAAATTGTCTATACGTTTTCATTTTATAATTTACAGTTGTAATACTTCTAATAATAACTGGTCATTTAAATTTGAAAAAGCAGTATAGGAATCTACATTTGTTTCCTCTTTCAAGTTAAAATAAAGCCTTTTTAAAACAATTACAAAAAACATGTTTTAAACTTACGTTTAAAAACCGCTGCCTATCAAGAATGTGTTATCAATTAGTTGCAGGTTTCTCGCCGAAAAAAACATTTTATTAGTTGCACACCGATCAGCGAAGATGGCTATTTCAAAATGTCGTCTGTTTTTATATGGTAAAGTATATAGAGTTTCTGGTATTAATAACAATATTAAAGTATTTGTTATAATCACGACCTCCTTGATTCGACGTTTGACGTCTTTATGAGGCCTGTCCAGTTTTCGGCATTTTCCGCTTGGTGCCACGTACCGGGGCACTGCCTTCTTTATTTACAAGCCGTGCTGTAATTGTGACAACGCATTCGCTGGTCCGGCAAATTACTAGGTTAGAAGGTTAGCCTTACATGTGCATTGATACATCAATGCATGATAATGGTGTACGTTTAGTTATTTTGTTGTTTGTATTATATAATATGCAAACAACAAAATCAATAAACCTACACCATTATCACGGATTGATATATCAATGCACATGTGAGGCTAACCTTCTAACCTAGTACCTTGCCGGACCACCGAATGTACCTTTATTGCCGCTTTTACAGCAGGGCCTGTAAATAAAAAAGACATTGACCAGGGGGAAAGGACATGTTTAACCGTTCGATTTTATTCGACGCGTTCGTCTATCCAAACACACCTAGCAAAATGCTTGGAATGTTTATGACCTGTGATAATATTTTAAAATAAAATCCGGATTTTTTGTACCGAATTTAGTGCGTGTGATTTTGTTTGATAAATCTTTGATCTAAAAATAGCAATTTTACTGAAAAAAATGCCAATTCACAACAGAAAGTACTATGTGAATTAACTTTTTTGGGCGTTGAAAGGTGTTTTTAAAATAATACGTTAGTAGGTAAAAATTGGGTGTTCTGAACCCACCCCCCCACTCCTGACCTTGACCTTGAACCTATCTCTCTCTAACACATGGTGACCTTGAACCTATCTCTGTTACCTAAACGTGGCAACACCGCATTCTCAAGGTCCACAATATGACAACAATGTTTTGACCTTGAACTCAAGACCACTAAATAATGTATCTTCAAGGTCATCAATTCAGCAATAAGGTTATCAAATTGGCAACAATGCATTCAAGGCCACGCTATATTCAAGGTTACTAAATAAGGTATATTCAAGGTCACCAAACACCATTCAGGGTCAAGCTGTAGATATATAGCAGGTTGCATGTATGGGAAGAGTAAAGCGTTTGCAGTTGCAGTGTACAGTGCAGTGTTACAATGGAAAGCCTCGCTAAATCAATTGAGAATGCGAAAGCTCAAGCTCTAGAAAAGCAGTTGATGGCTCCAAACGAGCTTCCTAAGGATGCTAAATGGGCACCGCTAGTGAATCAATCAGTGTTTTATTTAAACAAATCAGAAAGTAAAGTTGTATTTGTTGGATTATGTGCTCATTTGGGATTCGCTCCTGTAATAAAAGTAGCTGGAGTAAAGAATCAGTGTATGCTGTTTGATGAAACGGAGTGGAACGCGTTAATAACCAATGAAGGAGTCATTAATAAGTACTTTAAAGCAGGAGAAGAGGTCGGGGTTCCTTTGAAAATTGGTACAAAACCTATCTCGTTTGAGCGTGTTAACAGAAATTACGATAAAACAAAAATCATAAAGATAACTGATGCAGGAGATGATGAATTGTATTTAGCGTGGGAGTCCTTATATGAGCTGTGGCAGTTAATTCCGTTACTAACATATCGATTAAACCATCTGAAGGATTTGGAATTTTTCAATTTCTACCATAGCATAATAGATGGTGTTGTAGACATGCCGGGTGACTGCATAGTGAACATCACAAACATATTGGAACCGTTAATAAAGATGCAAATCCCGAACGTGTTTGGAATGCTAGAAGTTGTGCATTATCTACCAGAAAAGGTAATAGTGGATGTAGAAGTCAAAAGGTGTATTGCGTAATGGAAGAATGAAGAGGGGGAAAGGGTGGGAGCTGGTGAATATCAGAACATATGATCTATGCGTAACGTAGTGAAACAGAATGGGGACGCGTAACAGTGAAGACGTATCAAGCAAAGCTATTGATAAACTGAATGCTGTGGTGTAACTACGGTGTGAATTAGAAGCGCTAGATGAGGATGCGGCACACGAAGCTGTTCATGGTACTGGGATATTCAGTCCGGAATATTGTCAAGAGTTAGCACAACGATATAGAAAAGTCGCCCAGTTGTGTCAAGACTTCATTAGAGGCGTGATTTGTGATGAGTGTTTGGTAAAAAAGCTCATTGAGCAACAGCAAAGAGACTTTGCATATGACTTAATAGAGGAGGGATTAAATGAGGGGTTTAGTTATATTTGACGAAAGTAAAAACAAAATGCATTACATGTTAACATGGGAGTATGCACATCGTCTAGCACGCAGAAGCAATGGGAGATAATAGCAAGGGATAGGGTACAATTTCAGAGACGAATAAGCTACGTGGAAAATGTAATCGCTCCAGTTTTTAAAGAAGGGTATAGAGAGGGTATATATAATACACGTTTTAAAATGTTGGGTAGTTAAGTATAATTAGTATTAAAATAATTTTAAGGTGTTTGTGGGTCTTCGAAAGTGTTGGGAGTATAGTTTAAATAGTCACGTCAGTCGCTTACCCTCAGTTACAGAAATGGGTTCAATCAAAGTGGGTTGGCAACATTACTGGGTTCTTGAAACAACAGATAAGGGTGAAATTAAATTTTCGCGTTATAAAACGCACAATACCGGGTTGTTAATCGAAAGGAGCTAAACTGGAACGTTATCGTTCCACTAACTAAAGTGGAAACGATTATCGATACACTTCGTGTGCAGGTGTAGAAGTCCATTATTTGTTAAAAAATGGTAAACTTATAAATATACAAAATTCCACATGTACAGATCATGGTTTGTTCCAACATCGTCATACTATTAACTTGTTGCCTGATAAATGTGATTTCATTCTTTTCAAATGTAAATGTGTTACACCGTATACAGCGAATGGATTGCTGCAACTGAACGTGCACGTGACAACCTTGCTACCGGTTTTCCTGCGGGTTTGGTGCGTTATCTGGATTGGGAATTAAAAGATAGTAATTGTTATATATTCAATTGTGAATAGTTATATAAGTTTGTAATAGACAATGAATAAATAGTTGTAATCATATTATGTTGTTTTAATAAAACCATTAAAGAATTTAAAAACTTTATTCTGAACAATCCATTACATGAGTTTTATATAAGTAGTATACATTACTTAATGCACAATAGCAAAGTGAACGATGATGATGATAAAAGCATGATGGAAGCATATCCTGGAAAGCTGGTTCCTCTGGCAACTCCACCATCGGTTGTAATAAGAAACGTCGAATGTAGTTGCTCTTTTCAGATCCCTTCACGTAAACGGTATCCGCCTGCTGAGTCAAACGTTGCAGGATTACAGGAAGCATAAAGGGAGGAGTGAATCCTTCATTCCAATCAAGACAATGATGATTATGCATTAACCAAGTAGCTTGTTGACGAAACGTGGGTGGTAAGTTGCGAAAGGCGAACGGAGGTTTGAAAACGTAGTGAGACACACGATGTCCATCAAACACGGCTAATTCCTTGGGTGCAAATTCTTTTTCTGAAGTCTTGAAACCTTGCACATCGATAACTAGCATGATCGAAGCGTGCGACTATACTAATAAAGGTAACAGGTCCTTGGACGTATATAACGATTTCCTTTACAGTTGACGTACTTGCTTCGTCAATGCATTATACGTAAATACACGATCGTGCAAAATGAGAGAGTAAGCAATAGTGTTCGCTGGAATGCTTTTGTGAGTTTCGAAAGTAACTCGAAGAACGACAGCTTTCCCTAACAAGGACTCTTTCTGTCGCGAACAGTCGATGACTATTAGAGGTGTAAGTACCTTAAATCTTTCAGGAGCCAGTAGAGGTTCATTGGGTTTATCATAGTATGATCGTTGAAAGTTAGCATACATTTCGTATTAAGTAGCAAACCGATTTTCGGCATAATTAATATTTAATTGATCATAAGGATATCTTTCCGTATTTAAATATACCGTCACGTTTTGAATATTACAGGCGTTGAATGCGCTCATATCTTTCTGCAACTGACCATCACGATCAGTTTGAAACCCTATGATAACGTAACGGGGAGTTTCCAGAGTGGTCGATGTTTTAATAGTCCAACTACGAGGGGAACTAGAATAATTATCTACCTAGCCATGACTGAAACAACTGACAATCTTCAGCGTTTAATGTCAAATAGTGGCAAGTCTTTTATAATTGTATCTGAAGTTTCAGTGAAATTGGCCTGTTACTTTTTGTTTTGTGCGCGATTAGTTGACAAAAAATGAGTGTTTTGAAATTGGAGCATAGGAGTGTGATTAAGTTTCTCACAAAAGAAGGCAATGGTCCAAAATTTATAAGAGAACGTATGATTGCCGTATATGGAGATGATGCCCCATCATATTATCAACGATTAAGTTTTGGTCAAAACAGTTTCGTTGGGGACGTGAATCCATAGAGGATGACCCTAGAAGTGGAAGGCCACTTGAGGCAACCAACAGTGAAATGTGTGACAAAGTGGAAGCTATGGTTCTTGAGGATAGCCGCATGAAGGTCTTCACCATTGCTACTGCTCTGGGAATATCAGAACCTAGCGTTTTGACCATATTGCACGAAAAGTTAGGCATGAATAAAGTCTCAGCGAGGTGGGTTCCCAGGTTGTTGACTCCAGAGCAAAAGACGCGAAGACAGCAAATTTGTCAAAACAATTTAGATCTTTTGGAAGCTGATGCTGAATTCCTAACGAGGATAGTGACTGGAGACGAGACCTGGGTACATCACTGGGACCCTGAGACAAAGCTGGAATCTATGCAATGGATTCATAAGGGTTCTCCACCCCCAAAGAAAGCTCGCACACAGCCCTCAGCCGGAAAACTTATGGCAACAATTTTCTGGGATTTGCATGGAGTTCTTCTGATCGAATATATGCCTAAGGGCACTACAATAAATGCAGAGGTTTACGGTAATATGCTCAAAAAGTTATATTCGGAAATTACCAAAAAACGTCCCCACTTGAGGCATAAAAATGTGCTACTTCTTCATCACAATGCGACGGTTCATAAAGCCGCCAAAGTTCGTCCAATAGGGAAGACGCATATGTCGTCAATTGAGGAGATTCTTGCATTTTCATAAACCTCATTACTAAATTAGTTAGAATATCAGTAATAAATGCATTAAACAATTACCAATTTTAAGTAATTAATTTTTGAAAACCTTGAAAATTTAAATAAATTTAAAATGCAATACTGGTGTCCTCTAATGGATGAAACTTTGTTACCTCTTACAGTTCCAAAGACGACCCACTGTTGGTGCTAATGAAACAGTTAAGAGTCCTGTATTACCCGTAAGTTTGAAAATTCTTTTATTTTCAAGTTCAAATATCGTCTACTTATTAAGGAGTAATTAATATAATAATGTACGTTATGCTGTTGTGTAATTAACTAACATAATTAAAGTGGTGTTAAATATTTCTGGTAATATTAATTCAAAATTCAGTTTATTGGTTTTCATCAGCGCCATCTAACGTTGAGTAGATCGTCAATATTGCTTCTTCACATTCACAGCGGTACCTACTTTTTTACATCAAATAGCTTTGAGGGAAGTTGCTCAAGGCCAAATTCGGTTTTAAATGAGGAGAATTTTTAAATTAAATTTTTTCAAATAAATTGAGGGTTTTTAGAAATTCCGCTTATCTGGAAATATTTTTCTAACCAAAATGAACGAATACAAAAATTTAAAAAAAATACGTGCGTCTTCCCTATTCTGAACGAATGTAACTTTGTAGAGTTAGACCACCCACCTTACAGCACAGATCTGGCACCCTCGGACTTCTACTTATTCCGAAATCTGAAAAAACATTTGAGAGGCCGCCATTTTGAAAGTGATGACCATTTGAAACGAACCATCAATGACTATTTTGGCAATCAGGAAGAATCATTTTTTTTAATGGTATGAATTCATTGCAAGACAAATGGCGAAAGTGCGTTGAAGTTGGGGGAGATTATATTGAAAAATAAAATTGTTTAAAAAATCATGCGTCTTTTGTTTCATGCTTAGGTAGATAATTTATCTAGTTTCCCTCGTATGCTTATCCGTTTGCGGTACAGCGGGGTAAATATGTGTTTCCCAGCTTCTAAATGCCACTTGAGTGGCAATATTTTTCCCAATATATTTTGTTAATGATAATTCTTCCGCTAATCCTGGTTGAATATGTGGAACTTTCCAATATATTTTTTGCAAGTTAACCTTAAGCTTTTCATTAGCATCGGTGGATATTAGGGCATCGACATCCGAATTGCTTCTAATTAATACCAATTCTTTGCGAATATTCATAATAATCTTTCCATAGTCTTCAAAAATCCCCAACAGCGAACCAACCAGCGTTTTGTAACTTAACGCTTTCATTCGAATTGTGGGAAAGGTAAGCTTTCATGGTGGTTGTTAGACCAACTTTTGTTACCGAATCCACCACAACTCCATTCATTTCGTACCGAATCTTACTAAAAAGATATGCAATACCATTGTTTATAAATTTACCACTCGCTGATGGTTTACCATCTTCTTTCAGTACAATACCTTCTACATATAGATAACTACGCGAAGGCA
This sequence comes from Agrypnus murinus, assembly GCA_929113105.1. Taxonomy (NCBI): domain Eukaryota; kingdom Metazoa; phylum Arthropoda; class Insecta; order Coleoptera; family Elateridae; genus Agrypnus; species Agrypnus murinus. The sequence goes on from OV816027.1 coordinate 93,247,355, forward strand.
AAGTGGACATATCCTCTTGAATAGGTATTCGAATTTCGTCATTATTCTCAAAACGAGTGGTGTAAGGTTGGTGAGTGTGAAATTCAGCTCCAACAATCGAGTTATCGACGAGCACTTTTTCGTTTACATTTAGCACATTCATTTTGGGATAACAAAGCCTCAGGTTTGCAAGAATAAGCGGTTACCCCTTGTCAATTGAGTAGCGACCGATGCCTGACTAACCATTTTCCGCTTCCAACACGATCTTTTATAGCCAGATCGATCAGTGCAACATCGAGGAGTGTTATATTTGAACACCATCATCCACGCTCTTCAAATGAAGTCCTATCGTGACAGTTTCCCATGGGAAATTAACCAAGTCCCCGTCTTGATCCAATATTTTAAGGGTAATTTTTGAAATAGTATTGACATTAATTGGTAAATAGGGTGCAGTCTAAGGTGCTTCTACTATTTTGAATCCAGAAGGAACACTGGGAAAGAATTGATGTATCACATGGGCAGATGTACCATTAATATAATTTCCTGTTATTATATTACATTCTTTCATTAGCGAGTTAACCTTCATAATTTTAACTGGAAAATCAGATATGTGACGTTCCTTAGCTTTTAAGATTCTATTCTTAAACCCTAACAATGCCCCGATAGAGTGTTCAACTGTAAAGTCAATGTCGTGATCGGCTTTTATAATCGATTTTAGGGTATTATGATTCGGATCGATGTTAACAGACTCACCGTTTACTTGAGAATTAATGTATTGAGCTATATCAACAAGCTCATATGATCCAGTAGGTATCTTTATTATTCTTTTACCAATTTTAAACACGTTGTTTTGATCCGTTACGTTCGGAATAGTATTAAACGTTTCGAAATTTGTCAAACGCATAACCCATTGTTTTTTAGGATCCAAATATATGGGAGGGTTAAAAGGAGAAGTTAAAACAGACGTTGTAACGTAGAAGATGAATGTTTGAGACATCTCAACATTCCCAGTAAGACTGAGGAAATGTTAAGGAGTGTTATCATATAAAAAGTGCAGCGCTAAATGTCCACAATTGTACGAATTTAGCTTCTGAAAAGCATCGTAGTTGTAACGAATAACGTTTAAGCTACCATCACTTTTAAAGTAATGAACGAGTTCTAGTGGGAGTTGTAACTGTCCAATACTATCAAAGTATAATATATTTCGACCACGTTTAACATACGATGTCCAATGCGTACCTTCCCCATCTTTATCATCCAAATTCACAATTCCACATACGTTTTTACGGATACGTTTCGGTAACCCGTTTCGCATAAAAATACCTCTGAAGTATGGAATTTTTAACTCGTTTACGTACTTTGACAGATCGATATTGGTCAGTGGTCGGTGTGGTAGCTTTAAGGATAGTTTTTTGGAGGTCGTAAATACAATCCTAATCCTTTTTTGTACGGTTTCAAATATAATCCTTTTCCTACAGGCTCTTGCTCCATCGCTATATTGTGTCGTTTCGTTTCTTCGAGCACTGATTTCACTGATTTTGCTTCATTCACTGCTTTGGCAACCGCAGCTGCTCCAGTTCCTAACGAGCCTATAGCTCCGATAGCGGCAAATAAAGAAATCAGCGGTAGGAAACCACCTTGTTTGGGGATAGGTATAATCCGACCTTTGGGAGCAATGATACGTTTACGTTTCAAGGCCGCTAGGGCAAGACGGCCAGACCGTTTTAAAGATAACTTTTTTACTTTACCACCAATACGTTTTCTAGCTAATTTGATGGCGTTGTTGAACGTTAAAGTACCCCTTCTTTTCACCTTAGATCGTCGTCGAACACCCATACCCAATTCTTTTTTCCAGACATAATGCCGGCCACAGCAAGTGCAGCCGCTCTCTCTCCAAAACGAGCGTCCTTAGAACGAAACCTAGTCCACGCCTTCTGTCCTAATATACGATCAGCTTTATGACGTTCACCAAGATCGTTAGTTTTTGAATAGACTATGTCGTGCTCTTTACAAGCTTCATCCAACGGGTTTATTCCTTTGTCTCCACGAGCAAGCCTTTGATGTAAACGGGTGCCAGGTCCGCAGTAGTTATACCCTGGTAAATGTAATTCTAACGGTAACTTATTAATGAGAGTGTTGATCACTCCCTTCCCCTTACGAGTTGATTGACGATTCTCCGCTTTTCGCAGAGTACGTTTCATAACACATTACTCCTCCTATCACAGGTGAAGGGTGACTATAAGCTTGCTTCACCATCTACTTATATTTATATATATCACACACGTGTGCTCCTCCCTCACAACGTGTCTTACATGGAGCAGCTAAACTTGGTGCATCAGAGGCACAGATTGCCGGTTGTAAATCGGGATAATTGTTCACCGACGCCGCAAGTTTTTAAACATAGTGTATTGTTGGGTGCAGGATGCAAACGCGGTATAATAGTAGGCAGTTCCGGATGTGGTAAAACCAACCTAATGATAAGTTTACTAGAACATCCAAACGGTTTACGCTTCGAAAACGTATATGTCTATGGTAAATCTCTTTATGAACCGAAATACGCATATCTGCGCGATCTGTTTCGGTCATTACCCATCGGTTATTTCGAATACGATTCTTCTGAAACTGTATTACCGCCTAAGGATGCAAACCAAAAATCGGTTGTTATCTTCGATGATGTAGTTTGCGATAGTCAAAGCACCATACGTGATTACTTCTGCTTCGGGAGACATAAACACATCGACTGTTTTTATTTCTGCGACATAACATATTCTGCGATACCTAAACAACTCGTAAGAGATAATTCAAATCTCATTGTCGTGTTTAAGCAGGATAATACTAACTTAAAACACATATTTAACGATCATGTTAGCGGGGATATGACTGTCGAAGCGTTTAAACACTTTTGTTTACACTGTTGGAAGGAGCAATATGGCTTTTTAGTAATCGACAAAGATTATCCACTTAATGGGGGACGTTATCGAAAAGATTTCGACTGTTACTTCATCATAAATACCGAAGACACGAACTAAACGTTTTAGTAAACATGGACAAGCGTGTAGCAGAAGACTTGGTTAAAGCACGACAACATGTTAAAGAGAAATACAAAAGTCTCAAGTCTGAAATTGCACGGTCAGAAGTGGAACTACAACGCCGCTATCAACCTATCACTCAACCATTGCGTGAGTTTATAACCGGAGTTAAAACGGAATTATTAACTCCGAAAGAAGAATCCTTAAAAACTGAAGTGTCTTCTCCCATACCTACCTCGACTCCAAAATATTATAAACGACTTCCACCCGCAAGACAAATAGGTATGCCTCGCGAACCATCGCCTACCGCCCAAAGAATGCTCACTACTAGCGTTCCTCACCTGATATATCGGTTTTTGAAACAAAAGTCCTGGAAGAATCTGGGATCCCAACATTGGATCAATTGAAAGAACACCTTGCTGTTGTTGGGTTCAATCCGGAATTCCAAACTTATATAGATGAGACCTTTTCTGGTAGAGCTAGAATTTATATGGAAAACATGTTCAGGGATACTAAGAACGAGTTCGAACATCATTATGGAGTACGATTCCATCCGAAATCTCAACAGTACCTAATCGGAGACGCCGTACTCACTTTTGACGAGAACGACTTTATTATTAAAAAACCCTCAGGCACAATTTTTAAATATACAGGCACTCCTGGCTTTTACGAATTAGTATTTAAAAAAGCACCTATTGGATACACTCAATCAGACTTGCAGAAGTATAAGGACCTTCTTACACGTACCAATGCTACCAGAAGAGGTTACATTGAGGGTGCAAAGCTACACGGAACCGGAAAGAAATATTCAAATATAATTAGACCCCTTCTAACTACTCCTGGGACAAGATTCCGAAGCGAGTCTACACCTACTACACCGGTCACGCGATCAAAAACTCGCACATTACCAAAACGTGGCGATGGTGATATGCGCGTTCTGAACTATAATAATAAACAGGTGGAATTTATGCCTTGGAAAGATCCTAATAAATTAGTGGACAGATTGAGAATCCTTTTAAGTTCAAAATCGGCTGGTCACACCGGTTACACTAATGAAATCATATATATTATCGATGAATTGAGAGCTGCTAAAATTATCGAATAAATCATCACACGCTTATCGATCCGTTTCATAATATTGCTAACGTTAGTGCAATCATGACGCTCGATAAATTTGGTAAACATCTTCACAAAACCCCTGTCCAAGTGAAACTCGACACTCGTTCGAAAGGGTACCTATTAGAAGATATACAAAATGTAAGGTACACAACAATGATGTATATGTGGGCGGTCACCGAGCTTGCGTGGAACGAACCTACTATTTCCGACCTATCGAACTATTACAATTTGAAAGGTAGCAACAGTAAACGGGAATACACAATACCGTTTACAGAAGGGACTGTACAAGAAGTTTGCAGCTCACCACCATGCTATATGTCTGTAAACGGTATTGCTATTGGTGCTGCTGACAACTTAATTGGGAGACGATTGAGAAAGGCGATAAGATTAAGGTGAGAGGTACGTCGCTATATCCGTCTACAGCCGCCCCATTTTACTTCGAATCTCTTATAAGTCATCCATATCACCATATATCATCATAACCTCAAGACGATGACTCTGGATAAGTTCGGTAAACATCTTCACAAAACTCCTGTCCGAGTTAAACTCGATGCTCGTGCAAAAGTATTCCTTTTAGAAGACGTGTCTAATTTGCACTACGAGACAATGTTGTATATGATGGGAATATACAATCATGAAAACGGTTATGCACTTTTGAATTCCACCAACTTCGAGTATGTCGTTCCTCTAACAAAAGGTAGCATTAAACAAATCAAATACTATCCCACAGATGCGCAAATCTTTTTAAACGATACGTTATACGATGCCGAATCACTCATTGGAGTGTCATTGAAGAAAGGGGATAAGTTTAAGGCGAAGAAGCCTGGATCAAAAGACATATTTATTTTGGAAGCTGTTATTAGTGTTCCAGCATTTTCTAAATGAGTATAAAACGACAAATAATTGAAGAATTCTATAAACCTGCTCGTAAACGATTTCGAAGAAGACGCGTAATCGTAAAAGGCTTGAACGATTTGTTCATGGCAGATCGTGTGGAAATGATTCCCTATGCTAAAATAAATAAAGGTTTTCGATATATTTTAGTATTGTTGAATATGTTTAGCAAGCGTGTTTGGGCGTGTCCACTTAAACGAAAAACCGGCAAAGACGTCACGAAAGCAATGAAAAAATTATTAACATCAACAGGAGGTACTCCGGACAATTTACAAACGGATATGGGAAAGGAATTTTACAACCAGCATTTTCGTAAGCTAATGCAAACTTTCAACATCAACCATTACAGCACCTTTTCTAGTATGAAAGCAAGTCCGGTAGAACTTGTAAACTGAACTATTAAAAACAAGATGTGGAAGGAATTTTCAATGCAAGGGTCATATAAGTAGTTGCAGTTATTACCAAAGGTTGTTAACCAGTACAACGATACCGTACACCGCACCACCGGCTACTAACCCATCGATGTGAACCACAGCAACGCCAAGATTCTTTTACAAACAGTTTACGATTTCCAGAAAACCACCAACCTGCGAAGTCCTAAATTCACAGTCGGTGATCACGTGCGAATCGGGAAGCGTTTGCGAAAGGTTATACTCCCACATGGAGTACCGAAATCTTCCAAATTAAAAAGGTTGATCGAACCAATCCCATAACGTATATCTTGGAAGACACGAACGGGGAAGAGATACGTGGAGGCTTCTACACGGAGAAATTACAGATGGCTAAACATCCTGAAGTATTTTTAGTAGAGAAGGTGTTAAAAAAAAGGGAGATCAAGTTCTAGTCAAGTGGTTGGGCTTTGATAATACCCATAACTCGTATATAGCAGCACGTGATATATGGCATTAAGTAGTATAGTGCATGCAGTGTATGTGTTGCAATGTTAATATATAACTAAGTATCATTTTATGTAAGCAGTAAACAATAATAAATTACTTTTTGATATCAATAGTGTGTTTTATCTCGTCTTATTCTACCTTTAGTTAGACATTTACAGAAACACAGAGTATGATGTATATAATTTATTCACATTAGTCAATACAATACCATAATGATTATAATAAATACATGAAATATATACGGAATGTAGGACAATTTAGAATAATGAGTAGAATACATACGGGTTATAAACAACTATACTATTTACAATAATGATTATAATACATAACAATGAAAAGGCTGTTACTACGCAGTCTGGGCCTCTGTGATAATACTAATCGGCACCGTCGGTTCTACGAACAAACGAGTTCCAAAATTACACTTCGGCTTGCAGTAATTCTACAGACGATCCAAATTCTGATAACTATCACGCCCCGGATGAATGTCGCGGTGTCCCCATACTAAAGCGTTGAGCGACCCGGGAATAATGTAACGTTTGTTATCGGCTGGTGATAACGCTACTTTATTCCGAAGTTATGTGTACATATCATGTAAACGTGATTTGAATATAAACATTTTGCGGAAGAGCACAACACCATCCTCCACAACCTGACGGTAGTCCTCAACGGTGAGATCGCGCTTAATAACCGCCTTTTTTACCCCTTTCGCCTTTTTAATCGCCATTGCACCGTCGCGGTCAAGCACGTTTACACAATAGGTTTTAGCACCTGCACCGTAGAAACTGCAGAGGGGCACTCCACAATATTAATCTTTCATTTTACCAACCACCGAGGCCGTGCGCGGTATACTGTGAATGTTGTCAGGTGGGAATTTTGAGGTGTCAAATTTATCTAAGTGTTGCTTCATATCAGCATAAATAATAATTTTCAGTACGAATTTTTATAATGAAAGAGTCAGTATCTGTGTACAGCAAGCGCACGTTATCACCATATAAAGGTTTGAGAAAATTATAAAAAGTTCATACATTATCGTTTTAGAAAGATCCAAAATAGTAAAACCCACGTACACCGGTTTATTGTATGTAACAGACACTTTTTGTAATTCTATAGCGACCAAATTTTCCGAAAAGACAGCAACGCTTTTGAATTGAGGCTTTGCTACTAACGTTTCAGCCCCATGCTTTCTACCATGACGTTCCCAATGACTGACCAAAGGAACGTCCACCCATTTATCGACATTTTCCATTGTCTTGCCAAATAAACTGTTAACCATCAATTTAAAGAAGTCCCTGTCCGCTTCGTTAGTAGCCTGATTACGTAACGTGGTGTTCAAATCAATATAGGAACGCAACCAGGGTGCCTGATAAAACTTTAACACGCGATGAATTTTGGTTAATTCTAAACCATGCTTAAGACACTGTTGTAAATTTCTATAGTGGATAACGTAACGCGTTTTATCGAACAAGTTTGAAATTAATTTTGGGTTACTCGTAGGCGGCACCAGAGGTTCGGGGCAGAAAGGAAAGTGATTGTGTAAATCGTGCAACCGCGTTGGATAGTGTAGATCTACTTCCAGCACGTAACCCATATCGGCGTCTTCCGTCACGGAATTTAGATCGAACTGATCAATTTCGTACGGACTAAGCCATTTAAAGTCGTGCTGCGGCAGATACTGTCGCATACTGTAACCGTAGAGACTGGTAGCATCGAGATACATAATAAAAGAATGGGGCTTGGACGCGTCATAATTTGGAAGAAACGTATTATTCGCGAAACACTTCCTGCCAGCACAAGTACTGACACCTCCCCGAATGCCTTTCTTAAAGAAATGGAGCATGTCCAGATCCGTGAGCAGCTCCAGTTCTACAGACGTGGGTTTCAACATAGCATCCCAACTTAAATCCGGTGCAGTAAAATACTGCGCCGGATCTAACTTGTAATTTTCAAGACATACACGTCTAAAGTTTTCAAAGACATCAACCAAAAGTAAGACATCGGTTTTCAAATAGAGATCCGAATAGTCACCCAAAGTCGTGCATCCAAACGTATTCCACACTTCCATAGCGCGAGCATACCGCGATCGAGAGATGTGTTCTCTTGTCAACCGATCGAAAAAGTTCTTATACGTCGGCAACGTGTCCTGTTCGAGTTTGGAGAAGCTGTCGACGTACGAATAGAGAAACACACCTTTCTGTCGTAATAAGTCGAAGCTAACCCCATCTCCAAAATACTTTTTAATAGTCAAACACTGGTCGGAAGTTAGATTTTGAGACAACTTATCCAAACTAAAATTTAGAAATCGTAAACTGTCCAGAAAGCGCATTTTAAGACATACCTGTTGTCGTTGGGACCCGTTCCTAATTTCATCTACCAAAAGTCGTTTCGAAAACAAAATGTATTTCTCTTTATTGAGCGCAATCACATCGATTGCTTCTTTTTCTAATGCCAATTGCTTTATGAATAGATGTGAATCATATCCAGTCAAATTATGGAAAAATATCGATACGAAGTCGGGAATTTGGTACACTAGATTGCATAAGGAGTGAGCCCCACCGCGATACTCGCCGCTGAGGTGACAGTGATCTTTCACCTTAACATCGTTTTCACCAAAGGGTTTGTCACAAATATGACACATGGTTGCATTGTCATAGTTCAAAGTTTGTCGGTACGATAAAAGCCGCATGTCTTTAACATGTTTTAAATGATCCTTATACAACCTTCTAACATCCGCTTCTAAGCGCATCATAAATTCACTTGCTGCATTCGGACCACGGTACAATTCAAATTTAGATAACGCGTCATCGTACGAACACTTAATGTAATACGCAAACGAATGTGGTTCGTGTTCGTAAGATGTCATGGTAAATTTTCCCCCAGGATCCGGCTCAACCGTGTCCAAAGGTTTCAACACACTTTCAAAATCCGCTTAAACGACAAAAGGTACTTTAAGTTGCTTTTGGACATTTTCAAACTTCAATAGATTACCCTGCCGGTCGTGCCCCAATTTTTCGCATACGGGTTCGATAGTTGGTAACTTGGTGTAAACATGATTGCAATCAAAACGGGAATGTTGTTTTAATCTACTTTAACTTGGAAAATACTGCAAGCAGCCGTCACAAAAGTATTTTGTTGCACGGTGAGCCGACAACTGTGATGACACCAAACGCGAAAAGTTTTTTATCCAACAGTAATGACTATTACCCTCCATATCGGAAATTAATAATAAAATTACATGCACTTCTTTCTTTTGCTTAGAGTAATACAGAGGCCCTACAACTTCTTGTTTCATCTTTCCGTCTTGCAATACAGCTTCCAAACCATACACGTTAATGGATAAGCGTGGATTACGGGCTTCAAATTTCGAGATAGCATACAGTTTGACAGGAAAGGTGATACCTTCAAAATCAAACAGTTGCGCAAAATTTGGATACGACACTGTCCTGTTGGAATGTCCCCTCGGCGGATACAAAGCGGACACCAAGGCCCAACCAAAACAGCACTGATCGTTATTTTGCACGTTGATTACAGCCTTTTTATGTTGTATCGACAGCGGAAGTGGAACATATGAGGAAGCACGGAGCGGGTTGTATTTATTGACGTAGACTTCTATAAATAACAGCTGCTCCAGTACCCAACCTGTAAGCACCCTACAATTAGCAATCGAATCGTAACCCGTAACTATTCATTACCTGAGTTCCGATCATTAAAGTCCGACATCTTCGTATCCAGCACCTCAACGAAATCATCATACAAATCGGTCAGATTCGAAGCCACGGTCACAATCTCATTTTGCGTATTAAACGATTTAATGTCGTGCAAATTTTGACTTTCCAAAAAGTACATTCCGAATACTTCTAGGTTGACTTTCACACTACGAAAGCGCCGAACGTTTCTTTCTAATAGCGTTAACACATTTTCGATGGGGTCTCATCCGTAAATTCTCTGAGATTTATGTTATGATTTCTCACCGAGACTCGGTAACTGGCTATACGCGACTTGAAAGCCGTCTCCAGGACCACCACTTCCTCCGACTGCACTGACGCGGCATTACGATGATTGTGGCGGTTGATCCAGCTCGCACACATCGCAATACACCGTCGCAGAGGTATTTCCTGAAACAATTGCCCAGATCACTAACACTAAAACCGTTAACCATGTGTACACGTACCTTGCGGGAGGTTTTTTTCGCTTTCTTAGGTGCAGGTCCTTCACCAGTATTCCCTACACCATCCGAAGTTCGCCGAGCTGTAATCAAGAAAATAATCGTACCACATCACACAACCTCACAGGTGGTTACTTACCGCTCGTGGATAGGCGGTCCAGCGTTCCACGGCAACTTTCTCTTTGGTGACGAGTTAGAGCATCCTGTCGGGTGAAGGACGCGCCGCAGCTACACACATGCATATTCTTAGTAATCAGTAAACGGGAACGCACTGGCAAGCGATAAAGCTTTTATGTCAACTTTTACCACTAACGTTCGCGATACTGATTTCCAGTCGGGACGACGAGGACGTTTTATGCAAACCCGACCGGGATAGGAAGAGGACTGGGTTATTGTTAGTGGGAGGTCACAGTTATACCAACCGTTAACGTCGTTGATGACGCAAAGCAGACAAGTTTTCCGCTTCGGTTAAAAGTGCGAGGCGTTCGCTCTCACAGGACCCCAACTCCGTCATCAGTTGTCGTAGCTGCTGCGTCTTGATACTCTTGATTTTGATCTCGTATCTTTCCACAGCAGCTAAGAGTTCCGCTTTGCGTTGAAGGAGAGCGATGCGTTCACTCTCACACCCTCGCAAACCGGACGCCACTTCTCTTAACCGTCGTGTAATCCTTGTCTGCTGTGCGTCATCAACGACAGCAAGCGGTAAAGACTGCTTCTCGCATGGTACACCATCTATGAAGACAATCGGTGAAGTTGTGAAGTCTCTGATGTTGCCGGACAACTGGATAGACGCTGTGTCATCAGAAACCTCCATAAGTGTCGCTGGGTCTATGTCCAGCTGGTCATGAACCCCGTCATCACAGGGGGTACCCGGAATGGCTAACTCCTCATCGTCATCATCAGGTGCGCTTGTAATTGATGAGGAACAGTCCGACTCCGTTTCATCAACAATTACATTTGCACCTGTGGCAATCTCAATGGGCAGGTTCACTTCGTCGTCGTCGGTTGCAGATGGTGATGCATCCCCCAAAAGGGACTCCCGAATTGAGATATCATAATCGCTGCCCGGTGGGCTATTCAACAATTGGGAGTCCCACTTACCCGACCATGGTGATGCCGCAGGTGCTTCCTGGACCGTAACGATGGGGATTCCTCTCAAGTGCAAACTTCCAGCAGCGTAAAACACATTTGTTGAAGTCAACAGCTCTCGCAGTAAAGGTTGTGAACGCCCACTAAGCATGTCGTACTTCGGCTTCTCCACATTAACGGCTACCGCCTTTACTACCACATTTTGCAGTACTATGATCTTCTTTGCGACAGCAACTGGAGATGGTGTACGCTCGATAGTTGGCACAAGTACCAGGCACGCAGCAACTGGAGATGGTGTACGCGGCACATGTACCGGGCACGCTGCAACTGGATATGGTGTACGCTCGATAGTTGGCACAAGTACCAGGCACGCAGCAACTGGAGATGGTGTACGCGGCACATGTACCGGGCACGCTTTCCTCAACGATAATTTTGGCCAGAAAGACAATGTCACACAACGACACTTATTCACTTCACCAACACCGGTAACACTACGAGATGATGTATCCATGATGAACGAAGACAGACTGACGCTCCGCTGCGTTGCCCTCCCGTTTTGTCGAACCACCCCCCACTCCCTAACCTTGAACCCTTCCATCACCCCCACTTTCACCCCCGCTCCTTCACCTTGAACCCCTCCATCACCCCACAACATTACCTTGCATTCGCGCAAATACTTACATTTCCTCAAGGTCATTGGTGTATAGACAGAAACCTTGCATTTCCTCAAGGTCATTGGTGTATAGGTCGGTGTATAGGTACCTCAAGGTCTTCCACTCCCCAGGGACTCCTACTCCCTCCGAGGGTGTTGCTACTTCGATATAATAGGGTGTGTTTTCCACACCAGGTAACACATCACAATGTCCGTCGTCGCGTCAACCGCTCCTCGTGCACCACATTCAGCTGAAGCAGGCACCGCGCCAGATTCACAGCACTGGAATCGCTGGCACAGCCTACGTGCTTCAATCGTTACGCCGCATCGATGCCTCGTTGGGTCAGCGCGTACCCATCGCCCGCCACCATCGGGACCTAATGAATCCGACCTCACCCATAGGTATAGGTATAGAACGCCTAGTGTTCGAACTATGGGTGATGTGGAAATGGTTTTGGTATGCGACGGCTAAGTCCTCCGAACATTATGATCCAGACCGTTTCAGTGACATAGAGGACATTGATTGTGCAAACCGAACCCTACGGTTTCAACAGGTGGCTACGGTATTTCAGGGGTGGTTTACTGTGGCAGATGTGCCTTATTGTCTGTGGTGGTCGTACTACTAGTGGAAGGAGAAGCGCCTATGCAAGGGTTGCATACGTAGTGTGTGTAGTACGGCAACCCTACCGCTGCAATACCACACCAGGGTGTCGAGATCGATTTACCACATACCATCCCATTGGTGTGATGGCTGCATGAAACGGATGCTCTACAACACCTACGGCCCAATGGCGTGTTCCGAACGATTACACGTCATCGGTCCGGTATCCCAATTTTGCAGCAACGATGCGGATGTAGACTGTAACTGCAATGACAATTGTCACGGAAGTCCACTGCTACAACTATTGAATGAACAGTTGGAGATGGATCAGCAGTGATGTGTAATTGATGATTTGATTGCATACAATAAGAGAAATTGTAGATATTATAGATATTATAGATATTATAGATATTATAGATATTATAGATATTATAGATATTATAGATATTATAGATATTATAGATATTATAGATATTATAGATATTATAGATATTATAGATATTATAGATATTATAGATATTATAGATATTATAGATATTATAGATATTATAGATATTATAGATATTATAGATATTATAGATATTATAGATATTATAGATATTATAGATATTATAGATATTATAGATATTATAGATATTATAGATATTATAGATATTATAGATATTATAGATATTATAGATATTATAGATATTATAGATATTATAGATATTATAGATATTATAGATATTATAGATATTATAGATATTATAGATATTATAGATATTATAGATATTATAGATATTATAGATATTATAGATATTATAGATATTATAGATATTATAGATATTATAGATATTATAGATATTATAGATATTATAGATATTATAGATATTATAGATATTATAGATATTATAGATATTATAGATATTATAGATATTATAGATATTATAGATATTATAGATATTATAGATATTATAGATATTATAGATATTATAGATATTATAGATATTATAGATATTATAGATATTATAGATATTATAGATATTATAGATATTATAGATATTATAGATATTATAGATATTATAGATATTATAGATATTATAGATATTATAGATATTATAGATATTATAGATATTATAGATATTATAGATATTATAGATATTATAGATATTATAGATATTATAGATATTATAGATATTATAGATATTATAGATATTATAGATATTATAGATATTATAGATATTATAGATATTATAGATATTATAGATATTATAGATATTATAGATATTATAGATATTATAGATATTATAGATATTATAGATATTATAGATATTATAGATATTATAGATATTATAGATATTATAGATATTATAGATATTATAGATATTATAGATATTATAGATATTATAGATATTATAGATATTATAGATATTATAGATATTATAGATATTATAGATATTATAGATATTATAGATATTATAGATATTATAGATATTATAGATATTATAGATATTTTTTTTTTTTTTTTTATTTATTTAACGGCATCAACAGCTTAGGTTATTAGCCGTATTTCTACTTTAAGAAGATGCTATCTCCTATTTGCAAGGTAAGATATGTAATTGAGTGGAGTTACACAATACACATACAGTACGCATAGATAATACATTTCATATCACACGTAGTACATTTTAAAACGTTGGAACGAGAAACAAAAAACGATACAAACAAGATATTTGAAATAAAATTACTATAAAACGAATCTAAACCTCTTAGCAATTGTATATATAAAATATGTGTATAAATAAAATATGTGTAAAAATATAACTATATAAATGTGTGTATAAATAAATATAAAATATAATAGAAAAATAAAAATAAATATAAAATGATTTGTATAAATATAAATATATGTAAATAAATATAAAATATATATCTTTAAACAGAACACTATGCTTTTACTATTTATCACAGTCAAAGATAACATTTATATACTTATTAATGGCGATCAGTTACAGCTTGCATAACAAACGTGTAGATTTCAGAAATGCTATAAGCCTTATAATGGAGTTTGGGGTATCCTCTAGACATTCTATCAGTCTAGTCTAGTTATCAGGTAGGTGTAAATTCTGACGCTGAATATCATATTGCGGGCAGTCTAAAAGCAGATGCCGAATTCCTAGTGTTACTCCACAATGTTCGCATATTGGTGGCCGTCCGCCTGCCAGCAAGTAAGTATTAGTCAACCGAGTGTGTTCTATTCTAGCTCTACAGACTACCACCTGTTCTCTTCTTGTTAGTGATACTGGATATCTCCATTTCGTCACTTCTGGTTTAACAGCTTTTAATTTCGATTCGCTGTTAGACCAAATGATCTGCCATGAGGAGATTGTTTTTTGTTTCAAATGACACGACAAATCATTATGGCGAATGGGGATGTTTTGGTCGATTACTACTGTGTTTGCAGCCAGACGGGCTGCCTCGTCGACCTTTTCATTACCCAGTATGCCTATGTGGCTGGGTATCCAAGCAAAAACGACTTTTCTTCCTGTAGATTCCAGCCACTGAATTAAAGTTAAAATACTCTGAACCAGAGGATCATCATTAAAAGTGTCAGTTAGACCTTCCGTGAAACTTTTCGAATCTGTACAAATTAGTACTGACGTGTGCGTAGACATTTCAAAATACCTCAAAGCCTGCCATATGGAATAGAGCTCGGCGGTATATATGCTCGCGATGGGAGGTAATGTCCAAGAGTAAGAACTGTCTTGGACGTAAATTGCAGCTCCCACTCCCGTCCTTGTTTTAGACCCGTCTGTATATATGACTAAGCTTTGAGGATATTTGCTCAGAATAAATTTAAATGTTGTTACATAAAAAATGGTACTAATGTCCCCTTTTTTGACTGTAGCACATTCTGTATGACAGATTGGCTTTGACAGGTTCCACGGAGGTACTTCACACGGGCCCAACCGGTATACTAAAGGCAAGTTGTTGACTTCAAAGTCGTTCAAAGATTCTGTAAATTGAATTCTAGACGGTCGAGTTATTGTGCGACGAGAAGAATATATCTCTTCAAGTTCTTCGGAAAAAAAGTTATGGTAGCTAGGGTGATGGGGTTGTCCCCATGTTCTTACTGCGTATTGCATGAGTAAATACACACGTCTTTGTTTAAGTGGAAGAAAACCCGATTCACAACACAGGGATATCAATGGACTAGTACGAAAGGCTCCGGTGGCTAGTCTAAGCCCCATGTTCTGAATCGGTTCCAACTTTTGCAAAACAGATTTCCGTGCAGAAGCGTATATAAAACAGCCGTAATCGAGTTTTGATAAAACTGTTGCACGATATATACTAATTAGAGTGTCTCTGTCGCTTCCCCAATTGATATTTGCCAGGCATCGCATAATATTCAGGGATTGCTGACATCTAGCGCGTAAACCGGTAACATGCTTTCTCCAATTAAGCTTCGAATCAAAGGTAAGTCCGAGGTATCTTATGGAATCTACAAACTGAATAGGCGACCCATTTAAATTAATAACCGGATTCTCTTGGCATGATCGCAGTCGACAAAAGTGAACGCATGCCGTTTTTTGCTCTGAGAATTTAAATCCTATGTTACTGGCTGCGTTATAAAGTCGATCTATTGCAGTTTGTAGTTCTGTAGTTATATCTTCCATTGATGAAGCAGACTTGTAAAGACACAAATCGTCAACGTACAGCATTTTACTTACGGCCTCCCCATCGATTGCTTCTAACAGATTGTTGACGGCAATAATAAACAATGTTACGCTTAATGTTGATCCCTGGGGAATACCATTCTTTAGGACGACTGGAGATGACGTTACATTGCCCATTCTGACATGTATTTTCTGTTCCGACAAAAAACTCTCTATTAATACACCCATTTTTCCTTTGACCCCCCAATTATGCAACGTTTTTAAGATGTTGTGGCGCCATGCCATATCATATGCTTTTTCTATGTCGAAAAAGACAGCGACTGTATGTTGGCGTAACGCAAAGCTGTTTTGTATGGCATTATCCAGTGAGACTAAGTTGTCAACTGTTGATCTGTTGCGTCTAAATCCGTGTTGGTATGGAGATAGCAAGTTATGCCTTTCTATATACCATACCAACCGATAATTGATCATCTTTTCGAAGAGTTTACCAATGCAACAAGTAAGAGAGATGAGTCTATAGCTCGTCGGTTGATCTGGATTTTTCCCAGGCTTTAAGATTGGAACTACTATAGCAGTTTTCCATTGCTCTGGATATTCACCAGCCTGCCAGATTTTGTTATAGAGCTTAAGTAGAGAGTTTTTGCTAGAAGATGGGAGGTGCTTCAACAAAGAATACGGTATTCCGTCAGGGCCAGGAGCTGAATCGGAGCATGACACAAGGGCATGTTCTAGTTCTGATATTGTGAAGTTCTGGTTGTAAGCATAGTCAGAGTCTGTAGTAAAGTCTAGATTTAGCTCGGTGTCAGCAATGTGGCGTTGAAATTCTACACTGTAGTTATCGGAGCTACTGACCTTTTTAAAGTGCTCCGCCATAACTTCAACCATGACTGCAGGTTCTGACACCGTCCTATCGTCTATACAAAGGTGCGACGGCAGATTGTTAACTTGTTTACCAGAAATCTTTCTTACCTTCCTCCAGATCTCACTGGGTGGTGCAGCTGGAGTAAGTGACGAAACATACCCTTTCCAACTCTTGCGTTTTGACATTTGAATAGCTCTTCTTGCTTCAGCTCGAAGACGTTTAAAAGCTATACAGTTCTCAGTCGTTGGATTTCTTTTAAAACGGTTTAATGCCTGTTTTTTTCTCCTGACTATGTTTTCAATCTCATCACTCCACCATGGAACAACCCGTTTTGGTAAATGTCCCGATGATTTCGGGATGCTGATTGCAGCTGCATTTAAAATGGCTGTGGTAAAGTTGTCGACGCATTCTGATGTATTATTTGAAAAACGTATCTCAGGTATGGCTGCTACGTATTTTTCCCAATCAGCTTTGTCCACAATCCAACGTGGTGGAAGTGATGAGATTTCTAAACCCCGAGGAAACGACATACATATAGGTATGTGGTCTGAAAAGATTTCTTCTTCCATTGTATCCCATTCTATTTGCAGAGCTAGAGGTGGAGAGCAAACTGAAATGTCCAGATGTGAAAACGAGTTAGACCTGGCATTTATGAACGTAGCCTTCCCTGTGTTTAATAAAACTAATTCATTATCGGAAATAACATCTTTTATAATTCTACCGTTCAAATCCGTAGTTTCAGATCCCCATATCTGATTGTGAGAATTAAAATCTCCCACGAATAGAAATGGCGAAGGGAGTTGATTAATAATATTTTGCATTTCTGCAACGTTTCTGGGACCATTTGGTAGATATACATTACAAATGGTGATTTTTACAGGATGTAGCAAGCTCACTGCTATAACTTGAACGGTAGAATTAAGGACTACTTCCTCAGCGGAAATGCCATTCTTGATGAAAATGGCTACACCTCCATGCGCTCTATCTCCACCTCTAGCATCTGATCGAAAGCATTTAAAACCTCGGAGATTGAAGTTTTGATTAGCTTTCAATCTGGTTTCTTGTAAACACAAGCAGAACGGGTCTTTGTCTACAATGATCTTTTTAATTTCCGGATAGTGTAAAACAAGACCATTACAATTGACTTGAATAAGGAAATTTGTTTTATTATCCATAATGTAGAGAAGTAGGAGTGTTTATAAACGTATAAAGTATAACTATTTATGATCATTGCAGAACAGGAGAGATAAATTAATAAAATATACCAGGAGAAAAGATAAAGCATGTTTAATATAGTATTATTTCGACTGTAAATTACTAAATACTCATTTTTTAAAAGAGGTTCGTCGACCTCTTGGTTTGCCTTTAGGCCATCCCTTTTTCTTTGCTGTGGTGTTTCTGGGGGACGAAACCTCCAAATCTGACTGGGATATAGATCCCGCGTTCTCAGAATTTTGGGAATTGGAGAAAGACATTTCTAGGTTCTCAGGGAATAGCTCCTCAGTGTCACATATTTGTTGAGACGACTGAGTGATTGTTAGGGGTGGAAGGGAAGGTATAATGTTTTGGACAGATATGGAATTTTGGGATGTAAAAGGTGGTACGAAACTAGAACTAGACGATTTATTTGGGTTATCTACTTCCAACGGTGCAGGGCTAATCAATGGTGCTATTTTTCTTCTTTCCTGACGCAGTGATTCCGTGAAGGATTTGACGAAGTCATTAAATAATTTTTTGATTTCAGGAATTATAGCGTTCATACTTTCTGTATTAGGTGCACTAGGTGTAGATCTCGGAGCACTGCTTACAGCTTTTGCTTACGAGACGCTCGGGGGGTTCATTCCAACGACTTCTCTCTTAGCGTCAGCATAAGATAATTTTTTCGTTGTTTTAATTTTCTGAATCGCTAATTCTTCTTTAAACACTGGGCAATTCTGCGATCTAGCCGAATGTTCGCCACTACAGTTTACGCAGAGAATTGGTGCTTGGCACGCTTGACCCTCATGCAGTGGCTTCCCACAAACACAAACTTGCTCCTTTGAACATCTGGCAGCCGAATGACCAAAACGTTGGCATCGAAAACACCTCAGTGGTGCTGGGATGTAAGCCCTAACTGGAAGAGAATAAAAAGCGACTTTTATCTTCTCTGGCAAGACAGTACCGGCGAAGGTTAGTAGCAAGGACCCTGAATTTTGCAAAACACCGTCTTTTCTGAAAGTCATTCTTTTCACCTCAGTGACGTTAAATTTCTTCAGTGATTCTAAGATTTCTTCAGTGGAAGAGTTCACAAGATCATTACATGATACGACTCCTTTGCAATAGTTTAAGGACTGATGCGGTCGTACTGTAACGTTAAAATCTCCAAAGGTAGTTAACTGGAGCAATCTTTTAGACTGTTTGGTAGACGCAGTCTCTACTAACAAACCTTCTCGAACCTTTCGGATACTTTTTACCTCACCAACGTTCGATTGAATAACTTTGTTAATGAGGAAAGGATTGATTTTCGAGAAATCACCATCTTCTTTTACGATTACAAGGAATCTAGGCACAACTTCTGAAATATTCACAGACTCATCTGAACCAAATGGAACAGTTTTCCTTTTCTTAACTAATTTTTCTTTCTCTAAACCAACATTTGGTGGGTCATTGACCAAAGATGGATATAGAGGAGGGGTTGGAATAAAGGATGTAGAGGAGTTGGTTAGGGTGGAGGAGTTGGGTGTATTAGAAAGGGTGGAGCCGGGAAGCTCCGTTTGCGCAAGGGGCACTTTTAAAACGTCGTCCATATTATCATTAATCATCATAAAGTTTTTAAATTTTGTTTAAGTGTGAGTGAGTGTAGGACTAATGTATTTATGTTCTTCATTCCTTTTTGTGTTTGACAACTTGAGGAACCAGCAACAGCCAAAGGATTCCTGTGAACCCGACTCTGGTGGCCTCGACGGAGCCCCCCGCATTATACCGCAAGGTTCCCGGTCCAGGCGCCACCTGGCATTACGGCATAAGCGAGATTTTCGCAAGTTGATAGGGCAGCCAGGTCATGTTGGCTAGACCGACCCGGGCCCCTGTACTACCTTGCAGCCTGGGAGTGCACACCCCGGAACCCAGTTTTATCCGCTGTACCCTCCAGCAGGCGAGCCCAAGGATCCCAGACTGTTACTAGTTCCCCACGTTGTCAAACAAGGAATGAGTGTGCGTGTTGGTGACCTGCCCGTATGCAGTGTACGTGTGTGTAGTGTATGTGTGCTTTAGTTAAAATAGACAACTGTGTGTTTATATGGTTGTGTTTACGGGCAGGTATGTGTGTTGGAACGAGGTGTACTGAGCTGGTACCCGTGGGGGCGCTACTCCCCAATGGCTGCCCGCTTTCAGCCACCCTGCGGGTATTATAGATATTATAGATATTATAGATATTATAGATATTATAGATATTATAGATATTATAGATATTATAGATATTATAGATATTATAGATATTATAGATATTATAGATATTATAGATATTATAGATATTATAGATATTATAGATATTATAGATATTATAGATATTATAGATATTATAGATATTATAGATATTATAGATATTATAGATATTATAGATATTATAGATATTATAGATATTATAGATATTATAGATATTATAGATATTATAGATATTATAGATATTATAGATATTATAGATATTATAGATATTATAGATATTATAGATATTATAGATATTATAGATATTATAGATATTATAGATATTATAGATATTATAGATATTATAGATATTATAGATATTATAGATATTATAGATATTATAGATATTATAGATATTATAGATATTATAGATATTATAGATATTATAGATATTATAGATATTATAGATATTATAGATATTATAGATATTATAGATATTATAGATATTATAGATATTATAGATATTATAGATATTATAGATATTATAGATATTATAGATATTATAGATATTATAGATATTATAGATATTATAGATATTATAGATATTATAGATATTATAGATATTATAGATATTATAGATATTATAGATATTATAGATATTATAGATATTATAGATATTATAGATATTATAGATATTATAGATATTATAGATATTATAGATATTATAGATATTATAGATATTATAGATATTATAGATATTATAGATATTATAGATATTATAGATATTATAGATATTATAGATATTATAGATATTATAGATATTATAGATATTATAGATATTATAGATATTATAGATATTATAGATATTATAGATATTATAGATATTATAGATATTATAGATATTATAGATATTATAGATATTATAGATATTATAGATATTATAGATATTATAGATATTATAGATATTATAGATATTATAGATATTATAGATATTATAGATATTATAGATATTATAGATATTATAGATATTATAGATATTATAGATATTATAGATATTATAGATATTATAGATATTATAGATATTATAGATATTATAGATATTATAGATATTATAGATATTATAGATATTATAGATATTATAGATATTATAGATATTATAGATATTATAGATATTATAGATATTATAGATATTATAGATATTATAGATATTATAGATATTATAGATATTATAGATATTATAGATATTATAGATATTATAGATATTATAGATATTATAGATATTATAGATATTATAGATATTATAGATATTATAGATATTATAGATATTATAGATATTATAGATATTATAGATATTATAGATATTATAGATATTATAGATATTATAGATATTATAGATATTATAGATATTATAGATATTATAGATATTATAGATATTATAGATATTATAGATATTATAGATATTATAGATATTATAGATATTATAGATATTATAGATATTATAGATATTATAGATATTATAGATATTATAGATATTATAGATATTATAGATATTATAGATATTATAGATATTATAGATATTATAGATATTATAGATATTATAGATATTATAGATATTATAGATATTATAGATATTATAGATATTATAGATATTATAGATATTATAGATATTATAGATATTATAGATATTATAGATATTATAGATATTATAGATATTATAGATACAGATAGTAATTTTGTTAATATTATTAGTTAGGACCAATACATTTTAAATAAAAATAGCATGAAAAAAATTATTTTTTCCTTTACAATTGATGATTTGATTGTATACAATAAGAGAAATTGTAGATATTATAGAACTTTTACTTATTTCTATGTTGTTTTAATTCGAAAGTTTTGTAGCAACCAGAAAATACTCTCTGAAAAAAATCCAAAAGTTTGTAGCAACCAGAAAATAGTCTCTGAAAACAATTCAAAAGTTTGTAGCAACCAGGAAATACTCTATGACCATTCAATTAAACAATTACACTCAAAATATTGAAACTAAAAATACACATTCACAAGTTTGTAGCAACCAGAAAATACTCTCTGAAAAAAAATCCAAAAGTTTGTAGCTGAAAAAAACAAATTCAAAAGTTTGCAGCAACCAGGAAATACTCTATGACCATTCAATTAAACAATTACACTTAAAATATTAAAACTAAAAATACAAATTCAAAAGTTTGTTGCAACCAGAAAATACTCTCTGAAAAAAAAATCCAATTGCTAAATTGATGACCCTGAAGATACATTATTTAGTGGTCTTGAGTTCAAGGTCAAAACATTGTTGTCATATTGTTGACCTTGAGAATGCGGTGTTGCCACGTTAGGTGACAGAGATAGGTTCAAGGTCACCATGTTTTAGAGAGAGATAGGTTCAAGGTCAAGGTAAGAAGGGGGGGTTCAGAACACCACTAGTGGTTTTTTCACTATAAAACTAACTTCATTGGTCCCAATTTGAAAAATTCTGTAATTTGATTGGTTAAAAATTTTAGAGTTGGATTGTCAAAATGAAACTAAATTACTTCAGGAAAAATCATTAAGTAAAATCTTCCTTTAGTTTGTTTAAATGAAATTTTGGTAAATGCTAACCTGACAACGAAGGTTGCAGCCGCATTCATTTAAACAGACTAGCATCAATTAAATTTAATTCAATAAACAACTAAGAACAATATTTACAAATGAATAATTGATTTTAAATTTTTGTTAAAACAACAAACTTTAGTCACAAATAACTTCTTAAAAATTTTTAGAAATGAAATGAAGTTGTTTTAATGAATTATTCCCTATGGGCAACAATTCTTATTTCGACCAACCTTGTATTCTAAACTGACACACCAAATGTCAATGAATTCACATAAAAATGTCTAAACTGTTGTACGATCGGTAAAACAGTGTTCATCCTAATCAGCTGTTCTTAAAAATCCATATCAGTCGATAACCAAATTCATACACATCGATATAAAATGTTTTCCAATATTAAAATCTTTCTTGTTTTTAAAATAATATATAGTCGAACACAATTCCAAATATTTGTTTTGAAAAATAAAAATAATCTTCTTTGATTTATATAACAGGTAGATATCCAAATCTAATGCAATCGAAGTTTGTTTACAAACGGAAAAACATATGATTCTTCATAACCTAACTTTATTTTTAGGATTTCGATACGAGCCGAGCGTGGTCTCGACCAAAGCTTTTGATAGACTGAGTTTGTTTTTTTTCGAGGTCCATTTATATCTTTCGCCAAACATCTGACGGTACAACGAAATTTTCAAAAACACTTGAACTAAGAATTAAACTTGTTCAGAATACAGTACTCCAGGTGCCTGCATCCAAACAATAGTACAAAATATCAAAATAAACTCAGAATTTGGAGAAAACCAAAGAATATCAGCACAGCTGATATCTCGACTTATTTGACCTTAAATCTTTCACATACAAGAATTAGTAAGTTAATTGTAACATTATAAACATCAAAGTACTGATCTGATTTAACTATTTCCAGTGAAATATGTACCCGAAACTGACTTAGCCTTATTTGCGAAAGAAAACTTGTTTTGCGTTACTCAACGACAAACCTCAAATCTAGTAAGAAAATAAAACCTTCTAGAAACGCGAATAAACTATTTAAAACATGTAACCTAGCTTACATACAACCTGTTCTACTATAAAACAACATAATTGAATTATATCCTTTTTATAAATTCAATACCTTTTGTGAAAATTGAGGTTAAGTCTGCAATATCCTCTTCCTTCTATAAATTATATTTAAAATTGATAAATCTATCTGTAACCTAGCTTGTAGTCTTTAGATTAAATAAACCTAGTATCCTAGCATGTCTATCTTTCTTTTATTGCATGAATTTATTAAATCTGAGCTTACGATCAAATTGTAGCCTTTAAAATGGTCTGAAATTACAATTCGTTAAGTAAATTTTCAATCTGACGATTCTATATCATCTCAATACTTAATTTTTTAATATTTTCGATTATCTGTTTTCTCTTTTATGATATAAAAAATAAGTTTATAAAAATCAACGCGTGGGTCATTTAAAAAGCCTTCGTGGGTCAGTGCCTGACCCGCGGGTCATAGGTTCGCCACCACTGTACTAGAAGATTCGACACGGGCCACGTATATGACGCATCAGGCGGTTAGATGAGGTACAACACACGGGTATGTTCGAGCGTTTGCTAGAACGTTTACATGGGGTATATAAATCGACTCTTGTGCATAGAAGGGCATTCAATTACACGCTGTCCTGCGTGAGCGACTACTTGCGGGCGAAGCGAGCGGAGCGGTCGGCACGGATTTATTAAAACCAAGGAAACAATGTCAGGTGTCCTACGTGAGATCGCGCCGCCCGGATCCTCACTACATGCGGATTTCAGGCGGTTGACGCGATCAAATTATTTGATATTTCCGCCTTCACCGCGTTAGCCGCATCTGAATAGTCGGCATAGCAGGTAATGTTTTGTTAAGATTGAATTTAATTTAATAAAGGGAAAACCAATAATAAAATTATTACTTTTGAAATAATTGAAATAAATTTGAAAAATTTGTTAATATATTAAATAAATGGAAGTTTTCTAAAGGACCCCGCAGAGTCTTTATGGAAAATGGCTTTCACCAAATTCCTCTAAAACGTTGAAAGATAATTTCCAATGTGTAGATCAAAAGTGTCACTGGACGCAAAGTTAAAAAAAATTATAGTTTTAGAATTACAGCCGCTTAAAGTTGACAATTTATGCACCCGATAGAATCCTTATGGGAAAGGGTTCTCGGTTAAAATTCTTGAAACTTTGGTAAATGGTGCTTCCTAATGTGTAAATCAAAAGTGTCACTGGACAGAAAGTCTAAAAAATTATAGTTTTCGAATTAAACCAGTTTGAAGTTGAAAATTTTCAAATTGCACCCCGCTCAATCGTTATGGGAAATGGCTCTAGGCATAAATTCCAGAACTTTAGTAAACACCAAAAAATTATAGATTTTAGATTACAGCCATTTGAAGTAGACAATTCTTGCATTATTCAATTTCAAACGGCTGTAATTCATAAACTACAATTTTTTGGACTATGTGCCCATTCACACTTTTGATCTACACCTCGAAAACTTGAAAAAGCACAGTTTCCGAACAATCTGGTGAAAGACATCTTTTATTAGGATGATCCGTGGTTCTTTTATCCTCTCCAAATAAAAAATATTTGTTCCACCAGCCTATTCTTACCAGACTAGGGACCATAGTTCTGTTTTTTATTTTTTTCGCGCTACTCGCAATTACGAAAATGTGCTACGTAGGACACTCTCAATTCGCTTCGTCCGCACGGCCATTCGCTCTCTTCGCCCGTGTCGTCCGCTTCGCCACATTAGTCGCTCACGCAGGACAACGTGTTTAGTGTTTAACCGGCGGCGTATTGAAATGTGCTCTGTGTAATTAGTAATCAAATATATTAGTGAATAAATAAATGTTTAATAAATGTTATAATAATAATAATACATAAATAGTTCTTTTATAATTTACTTTAAGTTTCTAAATATCTAGCATTCAAGTTCGTTAAATAGTTTATAATTATAGTGTTTTTAATTAAATGTATGTAAATAATATCTCTCTTGTGAATAGATGATTAAACAGCATTTTTGTTATTATTCTAAAAAGAACGTTACAGTACGGTAATTTCTAAAATATATTTTAAAAATATCATTTATCAACATAACACATTTTAGATACATATTTTTCGAATACTCCTGATGATGTACAGTGATGTGCAATTCCTTCTCAAATCCGTTCCTAGGTTTGTTCAATCTACAAGCTCCTGGATGATGTTGGATATACCCTAGAAAAATTTCATATTATTAATAAACCAGTTAACAGAGCTGGTTTTAAATATATTTCAATACTTAGAAACCTTAAGTATGCAATCCTTGCAGTATTTTAGCTGATCTTCTTCTTGACCTACTAAACTACTTCAGAATTCTTTAACCGTAAGATTTACAACCTTTAAAGTATAATTTTAAGTAAACTTCTAAAACCAATATTAACTAACCTTGCCAAAAAAGCACCAACAACAAACATATCTGGAACGCCACTGCACATTAAACTGCTTTTTAGAAAATTACTCAAACGTTGACAAATAAATACTTTTCTTCAAATAACCACTGCTGGTGCCATAAATTGTATTTTATTTGAAGTATGTTAACTAAAGGGTGTTAACATAAATGGAAAGTACTACCTAAATCATCTGGGTTCGCCGATGACATCGTTCTAATTTCGGATGGAATAGAAAAAGCGAAGCAGATACTGGAAAGACTTCACTAAGAATCAGGACGAGTCTGGCTTAGAATTAATAACTCAAAAACACAATTTAAGACCAACCTTGTAGTAAGCGAATGCATCACAGTGGGAACTAACAAAATCGACCAAGTAACATCTTACAAATATCTAGGTCACGAAATCCGAGTTGGTCGAGTAATCAAACATGTGAGATCCTCAGACGAATAAGTCTAACCTGGCCAGCTTTTGGAAACCTGAGAGAGACACTTAGGTCCGACCTCCCCATATGCTTGAAGTGGAAAGTCTACAACCAACGCGTCCTGTCCGTGTTGACCTATGGAGCCGAAACACTTACCTTAACTAAAAAATTTATAAATAAGCAGCGGGCAATGGAGACATCAATGTTATATCTCGCAGAGACAGAATCCCAAATGCGGACATACGAAAAAGAACTTGGTTTACCGATGCAGTAGAGCAAAGAGAATAACATCCTTGAAATGGAACTGGGCAGGTCACATCGCCAGAATCGTAGATGAACGGTGAATCAAGAAGATAGTTGAATGGAAACCAAGACAGGAGGCATATAGAAGCAGGGGACGACCCCCAACGAGATGGATCGATGACATAAGACGCATCCGGACAAATTTGATCTAAGCGGCACAAAATAGGAATGAGTGACAAAATCAATGAGAGGCCTATGTTCTGCAGTGGACACAAACGGGCCAATTATGATGATGTTAACTGTCAACAGTGTCAAGATCTAAGCTAAATTTCAAATAACCGGCGCGGTTTTGATCTCCAATCTTCCGGTAGCAGAAAACATGTGCATAATGATATTTTTAAAATTTGAACTATAAAAATAAAATAAGAATAAAGTAGATGGCGCTTTGATCCATGTTGCATTATGTTGCATTTACACAATTCAACCTTAAAACTGAGGGAAATTTGAAAATTAATACTCTTTAATTTTCAAAGTATTTATTGAAGAATATATATAATTTATTTCAATACTTACGTATTAGATGAGAGTGCAGCTTATGAACATTTAACACATTATTCAATAAACCTTAAAAAAACTATTTTAAATTGGCACAATACTTACATCCATAAATTATGTTCATTTGATTCGTCGGTTAATTCTTCGCTGGAAGTTTCCGATCCTAGATTTATGAAATTTTTTGGACAATATCCTCTACTATTTATATTGTTTATACATTACATAGTCTTCACGATATTTTTTAATAGCGGTGAAGTATTTCCTTCTCCATAAAACGAATGCAGACTTTTCGGTTAAATCATTGTTAATGACAGTTAACACCGGTTAACACCTTTGCAACTTTTGGCAATTTATTGCAAAAAAAATAGAACGTACATGCCTTAGAATATAAAACTGTAGGAAGGAACATAATCATCTACCACATACGACCGGGATGGGGTAGATCTCTCTCTCTCTCTCTCAGTCCGGACGAATTTTAGAATGATAGTGAGTGTTTTTCGATTTAAATGACGAGGTACTTTATTACCGAGCCTTGGGCAGTAAGTCGAACTTATCGCCCTCAGAGCAGAGCTTGTTAATGATCCAAAACACCCGATCGGGTAAAAAATATTATTACGTTTACTTAAACTGCAACTAAGGTTGTTACATAAATCGTCATATCTGCACAATGATGAAAAATAGAGTCGGTGAGTCTTAAAAGAACTATTGTTTTAATAAAAAGAATGGAGATTATAGAGGACTTGAGAAAAACACGAACTAAACAGACATACGTAGCCGTAGCATTGCCGGATTTTAGGTATGAATTTCCAATTGTTGTTGATTAATTAATGTGCATTTTGTCATGTTAATTATGAATGTGTATTAATTATAATTTTTTTAATTCATAGCAATTAGTATTTTCGTAGATGAGCGAATGTAAGTTGTGTACAACTTTAAACTTGTTTGTTTGTACAACTCAAACGGCGCTTTTCACCAGGAATTGGAACAGGAAACAAAATAAACCGGAATCGGAACCGGAACCGATTACTTTTATGGAACCCAAACTGGAATCGTAATCCTTAATAAAATTCGTGTTAATGTTAAGATGAGAACTCGAACCGTTATAAATTTTCGAAGGCACCGATATTTTTCGGCTCCACATTTCGGTTCTACTCGTAAATAAAAAAAATAGTTCAACATTTTCTAGACATTCTCCCAACAGCGCTACCATAACCATTTCTTACTGAGTTGATGACACTAGATCCACTTCCACTACTAATTGACCAATAGTTGGTGAATTGACTAGAAAAGTGTTACATCACATTTTATATTGGTAGCGCTGAATATTTCCAAACAAATTTCATCTTAAAAAAATCTACAATAGCCGCGTTCGGTATTTCACATCTGTTTACTCGAAAAACTCAGTTTCTATGGTATCCATTGTTGTAAATCAGGGACTGAAACAGGATTACTTTTAACCGATTACTTTTATGAAACCGGAATCGGAACTCCGGTATCTCTCGGTTCCATATTTCGGTTCTACTGGTAAATAAATAGTTCAACATTCTCCAGACATTCTCCCAACAGCGCTACCATAACCACTTTTTACTGATTTGATGTTGATACTAGGTCCACTTCCACTACTAATTGACCAATACTCCTGTAATTGACAATACTACTGTAAATTGACTAGAAAAGTGTTACGTCACATTTTATATTGTTAGCTCAGAATATTTCCAAATTTCATCTTGAAAGAATCTACAATATTAACCGCGTTCTGTATTTCACATCTGTTTACTCCCAGAGCTCAGTTTCTATGGTATCCATTGTTGTAAATAATTGTAACTATAGCAATAGAGCTTTCAGAGCAAAAAGAGTTTAAATACCAAAGAAAAAAAATATATTTTTTGCACGTCCTATATATATAATGCTCTACTTTAGTCCCCCAAAAGAGGGAGTAAAGTGTTTCCATGACAACAAGTAAACAACAAAAAAAAAGTAATCGCGGTACATGTTAGGATTTATTATCCTGAAACTATGTGATTTTGGTGTTTGCAGAGTTCAATTGTCTGAATGACATGTAACGAAATATTCGGAAAAGATTTTTAAAATTTTGGATTTTTGCGATTAAGTCTTTTAGAACGTGCAAAAAATAGCGTATATACCACTGGACTAAAGTGCCTAAACTCACATTCGGGATTAAAAGATGCACTTTAATCTCTGGGTATATAATATACTATTTTGCACCTTCTATATATAAGGCTCTACTTTAGTCCCCCAAAAGAGGGAGTAAAGTAGCACTTTTACCACGGCCTACTAGATTAATATAAGCTTCGCTTATACGGCCGTCTCATTTCCAGTTTTTTCATTGTTGAAATTAGGATCCAAAAATTACAAATTCGTATGTTAAGTAGCGCCCACTGTCGGTCATTTTGCAACAAAGATGGTTTGTAGTCAGACTGCAGTAATTAATTTTTACTAAGTTAACGCAATGCTTACTAATGCCCCAATTCTTAGACTAGAAACACTTAATAACTACTTAAGTAAGTACAATTTCATATTTCACAAATTACAAATGCTCTTTTGGGTTTTGTAGCACCTGAATTACCACAGCATCACACAGCATATGATGTAAACACATAATGTCAATGCACGATCTACGAACTGAAGCTATGATTAGAAGTATTAGAAATAGGTATTCATGGAATGATGAATTGTCACTGTAGCAGTACTGCAGTCATTACTAAAAATAAATATTTTTTAGGCATAAGAGCTGATGAAATCTACTTAAGTTTTAAGACCAATCGTTTCAGTAAAATAAATATAAAACTGACAAAATTTGTCTCGTAAGGCATTACCTTTACATAGAACTTGGTTTATATGATATAAATCAAAAGCGATATCGGAGAAAGTATTTAGAAATTTTGAAGGGCTTAACCGCCCTTAGGATAACGATAATCTAGGTTAACGATAATTAAATAACGATTTTCGTGTAATGTCTTAATACTGGAAAAAGTGCAAGAAGAAAGATAGTTAATGAAGAAGACCACGAGAAGCAGAGATATATTAATATGACATACTTTAAGACATTCAGGTATTATCTAAAATTAATAATAGACACATGATCGAAGGAAATAATACCCTAGCTATTAGACCTAGACTGCAATTTATACTCCAAATAAAAGAAGGCTTAGGCTGCTCCAGCTATAGAGAATTGACTATCGAGAAAAGACTGACAGCATACCGGAAAAAATACCATAAAAATAGGTGTATTTGTAAAGTGGTTGTTAAAGTATGCTTTTTAGTTTTAATGTAACTTTTTTAATAGTTTACCAATTTTATTTGAGGAATGGCAGCCTTTTTTTATAAAAATAAAGACATCGAAAGAATAATAAATTAAAATAATAAACAAAATTTTAATGTAACGTTTTGTAATGTAATATAATGTATTTACCTATTGTTTTTTAATGCATCACCTAATATTTGATCGTTGTTAACAAATTTCTTATTAGTAATTACTGTTAATATTCGAATAAACGTTCTTTAATCGGAGTCAGTTTGACGCAATTGACATAAAGTCTAACCTAAAAATCAAGGTGATATTTTTGTATAGAAATATTTGGAACTATAGTCTCGCCAACAAATGAAGGATTTAAGATTACCGATATCACGAGGGCAGAATTGTAAAAAGCATCTCAAATCACGCAGTGTCCACCTCATGATCACGTGGTCGACCCGAAAAATGTATCTGATAACAGAAACAACTGATAAACTGGAATGATTCAGTAGCGTCACAAAATGTCATTTACGAAGGCCAACATTGATGCTTAATGTTGTATTCGATTATAATCGAATACACGTACAAAATAGGGAAAATGAAATTAATTTATACTATAAGAACAATTATTATTAACGTCCAAGTTTAATTATTTCATTCCACCTAGAAAATACTATTTGACTCACAGTTAGGCATATGTTTGTTTTCTATGTAACATGTATGCAAGTAAACGGCAAAAAATATAAATTAAATTAAACATATGAAAGCAGAAATATTGTTATAAACAAAAATTCTTAAGAACTACTATAATAGTTAAGTAATTCCTTTACAACAGTAACAAATTGTTTATACATTAATTGTTTTATTGGTTATTTGAAATTGGTAAATTATTATACATTACGATTCCTAATATATAAAAAGGATTGCCATCATTTAGTATCAGTTTTATGCACTTAAAAATGTAAATTAACACCAGTTATGATTTTGTGTAGTTATGATTATTGATTGGTTCCCTATTTTTTACTTTTAACGATTTATAGTTAAAATTTTTGCAATTACTTTTGTGTAAATGTATTCATTACCCTATGCCATTTAAAACGTAATGAGATTTTTAATTATAAATCGTTATTAAGGTTGAATAGATACTTCAACGATGATAAATTTACATAATGTTAAAAAGTACTATCCGAACGTACGCTACTGACTTTTTTAAAACGTCTCTAGTAACACAATACCCTGCTTACATTCTTAGCTTATCGTAATGTTCTCACAGCTGATGTGCACGCGTTCATTTAAATCCTTCATTTGTCAGCGAGACTATATATATCAACATAAAACGTGACGTCATTACTTTTGCTTCCGTAACCCTTATAGAACCAACAAAATCATGAAACCGGAACCTTAATGTTTAGAAAATTAAAATTGGAACCGGAACCGAAACCCTTATTTTAATTTTCCAAGATCCGGAGCTGGAACCTGAACCGATATTTGTAAAGGGTTCCAGTCCCTACTTTTCACATAATTTATACACAAATTTACTCTTGTAAGTTGTGTAAACGTGCCTCACGTTTTAGCCAAACAACGTGAAGTTCAAACTTGCCTCTTGCCCTATACATTTCTTCGCTTTATTCTTAGCTGAATTCTACCCGTATAATAATAGAGATTTAGAGACGCCAACAAATGTCGAACATCGAAAAGGTTGCGGTCGCCATAGGCAAACATTCCCGTTAGCGTCACATGGTCACAATAACAACATTTGACAGATCATTCTATTGCCTAATTAATAAAACTTTTATTAATCTAACTTATGACGTATGCAACACTTTTTCAAGATAGGGTAAGAGTTTCACGTGTTCTGATCGTGTTCCTGCTTCTTAGATAGCAATGAACCATCTACAAGTTGTTCGTTACAACAAACGAATACGCTATCACGACTTAATTTTTTATCAAGTACTACAAAGTACCAGTAAGTTTCCTGTTTTAAAAGTTTTAATGAAACTATGCTTTAAATAATATCTTGATTTTTCCAGGTACCATTACACTTGTTGAAACATTACCATGACCACATGACAATGGTAAATGCAATATTTGGTAATAATATTATTTTCTTTGTTAGTGAAATAACTTATTCCATTACAGATTGTAACAATCTTAAGTAGATGCTACGTCCAACTAACATCAAAAAATGGAAGACTGCATCACTAGAAGCACATCTGAAAATAATAAAAAATCTCAGCGAAGCAATAGTAACAAACAATTTAAATGTAATACATGCGAATATAAAACCTCAAGGAAAGATTGTCTTGCACAACATATAATTATTCACAGTGGTCAGAAACCATATGAATGTACTGTATGTGATAAGAAATTTACTAAGAAATGCAGTCTTGGTACACATATGCTCATCCATACTGGCAAGAAAGCATACACATGCAGTATATGTGAAGCTAATTTCACACAAAGGGGCCATCTAAAAGGTCATATGATTACTCATACTGGCGAGAAGCCATTCCAATGTAATATATGTGAAAATAGATTTTCGCGAAAAAGTAATCTTAAAGAGCACATGCACATCCATAGTGGTGAGAAACCATATATGTGTAATATCTGTGATTATAAATTTACAACTAGAAAGATCCTCAGAAGACACATATTCGTTCATAGTGGAGAGAAACCCTATGAATGTAACATGTGCGACTACAAAGCCTCACAGAAAGGTAGTGTCACAAAACATATGCTCACCCACAAGGTTGATAAGCCAAAGCTATACAAATGTGATACATGTGAACGTGAATTTATAAACAATAGTAGTCTTAAAAAACACATACAGACTCATACTGGTGAGAAGCCTTTCCAATGCAAAGTATGCGAAAAAAGATTTACAAAAAGAAGTGGTCTTAAAACCCACATGCTAATTCATACTGGTGAGAAGCCATTCAAATGTAATATATGTGAATATAAATTTACTCAGAAAAGTACTCTCAAAAGTCACATGCTCACTCATTATGATGACGTTCCAAAATTATTTCAATGCAACATATGCAAATATAAGGCGTCACACGAAAGTAGTCTCAGAAAGCATATGAAAATTCACAGTGGTGAGAAACCATTTGAATGTAGTATATGTAATTATAAATCTTTACATATGAATAGTGTCATACGCCACATGGTGACTCATAGTGGTGAGAAACCCTATGAGTGTAATGTATGTGGGTCTAAATATACACAGAAAGGTTCTCTCACAAGCCATATGCTCTCTCACAGCAATGAAAAATTATTCAAATGCAATATATGTGAAAAAGAATTTATACAAAAACGTTATCTTAAAAATCACATGCATACTCATACTGGTGAGAAACCATATGAATATGACATTTGTAAAAAAAAGGTTTCTATTGAGCACATCCTCAATGACATGGGTCAGAAACCGCACATACTAATTCATACTGGCGAGAAGCCATTCAAATGTACTATATGTGAATATAAATTTACTCATAAAAGTACTCTTAAACGTCACATGCTCACTCATTATGATGAGGTTCCAAAATCATTTCAATGCAACCTATGCAAATATAAGGCGTCACACAAAAGTATTCTCAGAAAGCATATGAAAATTCACAGTGGTGAGAAACCATTTGAATGTAGTATATGTAATTATAAATCTTTACATAAGTATAGTCTCATACGCCACATGATGACTCATAGTGGTGAGAAACCCTATGAGTGTAATGTATGTGGGTCTAAATATATACAGAAAGGTTCTCTCACAAGCCATATGCTCTCTCACAGCAATGAAAAATTATTCAAATGCAATATATGTGAAAAAGAATTTTTACAGAAACGTTATCTTAAAAATCACATGCGTACTCATACTGGTGAGAAACCATACGAATGCGACTTTTGTAAAAAAAAGGTTTCAGAAAAGAAAACTCTTATTCAGCACATCCTCAATCACATGAGTCAGTAACCAAAGCCATTGGAATGTGATATTGTAAAATAAGGTATGTAAAAAAGAGTTTTCACAGAATAGGAGCCTCAAAAAACATATGCTCAATCATGCTGATGAGAATGTTAGATTTGAATGTGGCATATGTGGAAATAAATATTCAGAAAAGTATACTTTAAATAAACACATAATTTCCCATAATCATAATAATAATAATCGGGGGAAAAACGTAAATTAATTAATTAATACAAAGAGAAATGTTTGACATTGTGCACAGAAGTAATAAAGAAGTATGAATCACTTGTGGTTCCATTACACGATGCTAATCATCTGTAAATTTTACGCACCCTATCCACTCACCCCACCCACCCTAAGAGTGCTACACTAGGGTATTGTTTGTGAAATGACAATAATTAACTTTTTTAGTCAGAAATGTATGTATTTTTATATCTAAATAAAAATTTTATTCTTTGTGAGGTTTTATTAATTTGTTTCTAAAACGTAACTAAAATCACTGCATATTTACCATCACTAGAATTATTAGTTATGGAAAAAGATACCAAAGAAATGAAGTACAGTAGAAATCTTTAATCTGAACCAACCTATAAATGCAAGGCACATTCGTATTAACGAGGAATTAGGCAAACTGGATATTTGAATAAAAACATTGTTTTAGGTCATGGTACCTTATTATAAAGAATTTAGCTTATATAATTTACTAATTTTATTACAAAACTTCTATTTCCAGTTAAAAAATCAGTAATTTTTTGCTTTGAAAGCTTTCTTTTTTCTCCTCCACAGCGTGTGCTTGCGTTTCTTGATTTTAATTACAGTGTTTTTTTTTATTTCCTGTACCTTTGTCAGTAGACGAGACGTATTGTAGAACTTTAGTTTTGTTTTTCTTTCGTGAATTATCGGTGACTATCGATTTACCAACATCATGTTTTAAATCAATCGTTAAAAGCACAATTTGACATGTTTTAAATGAAAATATAATAACAAAATAAAAAAAAAGTTTTAAGGTAGATGATGTCATTACATAAACACTTTCAGCAAAACTGCAACATCAAAACATTTAGGGTGTCTTGATATCAGTTACTATATTTAGGATTTTTTTTTACTCTTTATATTAAATAATAATAAAGTGTTCGTTGATATAGTAGAATCTCGTAGATTTTTTCTACACCCAATGGGTTGTAACATCTCATTTATAAAGTTCACCTTCCCATTACCCAACATTATATATTCAATTTTTGTATGTACTATTGCGAGATAAATAATTGGTACAATTGAATTATAAAGAAGGCAGGTATTTAAGAATTTTTGGCATATTACATCGATGGAAGAGAGTGCTATAGAGAAAGTTCTATTTAAAGAGGAAAAGCCTATCGTGGCAATTATCTCGCAATAGTACATAGAACTTTCTTGTTCAGATTAAAGAAATGTGTTGAAATTAAAGGGGATTTCGGATTAAAGAGGTTTGTTCAGATTATAGCTTGTAAATGTTGTTGTTCGGATTACTGGATGTTCAGAATACAGTCAGTGTGTTCGGATTATGGATTCTACTGTATACATAAAAGCAAGTAAACTACAATAATCAACTAATTGTATATTGAAACGGCAAATATATTGGCGAAGAAACTAGAGAAATGTGGAGACCTTTTAACGAACGAACAGGCCAATTGTGGTACAATAAAATCATGAAGTAAGTTAACAATTATTTTGTTCTAAAAGTTAACTGAAATATAAAAGGACAAGTTCAGCAGGTGCTAGGTGATCGAGATCTTTTTTTATGCATTCATCTTTATAGGTTAGCCTTAAGGTGTCAATTTGGAAACGTTAAAGAAGAACTTTGTAGTAAATGGCACGGCGCCATCTGTGAAATCTATAGCTACTTCTTCTACAAGTGTTCTGTTGCAGAACGTTGCCGTCTCCCTCATATACTTCTATACTTGTGTTGTGCCTGTCCAGTGATCACAAGTATAGGGGACCTACAGCTAAAGGTGAACCCCAACCACTCCAAAGTGCATAGTAGCACTTGGATTTTTTGGACCCTATAAACGAGATATACAGGGTGTATTATCAATTTTGTAACATAGGGGAATAGCATGTAAAAACACAATTTCTCAAATATTGGCTCCCCTAATTATTTCGGAGAAAAAGTTACTGTAGCAAAGTTGTAGTCCTTATTGAATACTGCTCAAAACACCTTCACTTTAGCATCTGTGTTAAATAGTTTCCAAGATATAGGTGATTTCCTGGTATAGGAAATTAGCATTGTAAATGGGAAATTCGCTAATAGCAATTGCTACGTTATATTTAGACCTTAAGTGTAAATGCAAGAATTATTAAGAAGAGTTTCATGTAGCAAAATCACTCATCAGAATGTTACAATTGCTACCGGTGTGGAAGAAATACATGAGAATTCTCAAAGGAATTTGTTTTTATAAAATCTTATTGACCATGACAATAGCTGTCAGATTGATCTCAAAAATCACATAGAGGTTATGTCACGCTTTTGTATTATGAACATATTTTATAAATTGATTAACGTTTTTGCTTTTTTTATTGTTTGTTGTTTAATTTTGTTAAATTACTATAATCGTTAAATAATATAAATGATGCAACCCCATAATAAGATTAAAATATTTTTTTCTTATATTAGTATCGTTCTTTTTTGAATTTATAATACAAAAGCATTACATAACCTATCAGTGATTCTTGAGATTAATTTGACAACTATTGTCATGGCTAATAAGATTTTATAAAAAATAATTCCTTTGAGAAATCTTATCTATTTCTTCCACACCGGTAGCAATTGTAACATTCTGATGAGTGATTTTGCCCCATGAAACTGTGCTAAATAATTCTTGCATTTACACCTAATGTCTAAATCTAACGCGGTAGGTAATTGCTGTTAGTGAATTTCCGATTTACAATGTTAATTTTCTATACCAGAAAATCACGTACATCTTGGAAACTATTTAACACAGATGCTAAAGTGAAGGTTTTAAACAGCATTCTATAAGATCTACAACTTTGCTACAGTGACTTTTCCTCTAAAATAATTAGGGGAGCCAATATTTGAGAAATTGTGTTTTTATATGCTATTCTTCTATGTTACAAAATCGATAATACACCCTGTATGTTAATTGTGCCAAACACACATAAAGAGATTCGTCTTTTTAGTGGACTGTATTATTTCTTAATAAAAAAACACTTCTTTGTGTGAACTTCTTTTTACAATATTTACAAGATGAATATCTAGATTCCAATAAAAATAAGATGCTGTAACTTTTTAGTTACAAAAATTCAATATTATAAGTTTAATTTTCTGTCACAGCATTAGATAGACAAATTCTATTCTTACATTTTTTGCTGTGACAGCATTATATTGATAAATTATACGATTATATCAAGATATATATAACATATGGTATGTCAACTCGCCGTCATTTCGTCAACCAATTTTAACGCGAGCTAAATTTCTGATAGATGGCGCGACGTGCGAAGCATGATTGTCATTCTACAGCAACATAACTTGTAATAATGAATATTTACTTTTGGCGTATTTTTCGCAATACAAATTAAATAAACTTTTTCATGATGATAGAGGTACAAGATTCTTTGGCACTATTAAAATGCTAAATTTTGACTCTTCTTTATTTAAAACATCTTTGGTAATAAAACTAAATTGAAATTTTATTTTTTACAGCAAACTAAGGTAACATCTTTTTTTATTTTCATTTAACTTAAATAATAAGAATACAAAATGACCTATGCAAACATTTCTTTTGAGAATTGTAATTAAATTCATCAATTATTTTGTAATATTTTACGGAAATATTTTACT
The DNA here is from genome assembly GCA_929113105.1 of Agrypnus murinus. Lineage (NCBI taxonomy): Eukaryota > Metazoa > Arthropoda > Insecta > Coleoptera > Elateridae > Agrypnus > Agrypnus murinus. The sequence continues at coordinate 93,286,059 of OV816027.1, forward strand.
ATAAAAAAATCTATATGCGAAACTCAAACCTATTAGACGCTCTAAAGATTTCAAGTATTAAAAAAGAGTAGGTATAAGTCGAATTATATATATACTTAATGCTTAAACATGTTTTTAATTATATGCATTAAGCAGGTTAAGTAAAACTGTTACTGGTAATTAATAGCAATAAAGCACACTTCTCAGCATAATTTTTATAGCAACAAGAAGCTAAATAGCAATATAAACATGGTCCACATGTGAAAGGGACAAAAATATTAAATACAACAGCAGAACACAGACTTTTGTACTGAAAAGCAATAGTTTTTTGACTTGATAACAATTATATTATTGTGCATCTAATTCTGTAACAAACAAGATCAATTACAGCAAAACTATCCATGAAATATTTATATTTTAAAAATTTAATTACAAACATTTATAAAATAACAAATTAAAAGGCCATCGATGATGACAACAACGAAATCAATGATATACCAGACCAATTGTGGTCTGGCAAGGAAAGTGAAGTCGACATCGATCACTATTACAATAAAATCTAAACATAAATCTAATGTACGTAAAGATTGGTTTGACCCTGTAGTACAGACATATCCATATTTTGGAAACAAAATTCTTTCTGGTAACCAAAGTTTGAAGTTATTTTAAGAACCTCAGTCACTTCCATGAGAATCCATACAAGGCCTTCCATGCAATGTCCCTGAAAATATAAGAGGTTTAGATTAAAGCGATTTCATTTTATGATAAATTTAAAAATTACATTTTGACAACTGATTTTCTAAATACCTTATATTGTGATTGAGAAATACATAACGGCCCTCACTCCATTACCATTAGCCACATACAGAAAGGTGGAATCCTAAAAAGAGCAATTTTAATAGAACAATTAAACATCAAACTATTTACTGGTAAAATTTATCACATGATACGAATGGCGTTTTGCTATCAGTAGGTATTGCGCCACCTGGCCCAGACAGAAATTATCATGCCGTGTGGCATGCCAATGGCATGGCTCCTCCCCTCGCCTGTGATTGGCTACCCCCACTCCTGTAGCTCCTCCCCTTGCTTCTGATTGGTCGCCGCCATCTTGGATTTCCCCGCCTACTTCTCTCTGATTGGTTAACCCCCACTCCTGTAGCTCCTCCCTTGCTTCTGATTGGATGAAGGCAGCCATTTTGGAACGTCTGGTTCCATTCTACCACGCCCTGGCGCCAGGCTACCACGACCGCCGCCGCCGCCATTACGGGTATCTGTATTACTGGCAAACTGAGTGCTACCAATAGAGGGCGTAATGCTACAATTAGTGTGTATTGCTAAGAGAGGGCGTCATGAAGAAATCTGTATTATCGATGCGCTGTGTACTACTACTAGGTGGCGTGTCATGAAGAAGAAGAAGAAATCTGTATTACTACAGAGAGGCAACCATTTTATATCACAGCATCTTGCGTGCGCGCGCTAAATTTGAATCCGTTAATTTTAAATTTGTCATTTTTGCATATGTCATTTAAATCTGTCATTTTAAATCTGTCATTCTTAAAGCAACCATCTTACCAGATTTAAATTTTAGCGCTAACTCTGAGATTGGATCCTTTCACTAAGCTGAAACGTTTCCACCACTACCTTTTCTAGAAGAAATAATAAAGCCATATAGGAATTAAAAAAAATTATGTTTATTAATATAGTGTTAAGGCTACATTTAATTTATAATAAAAAAAAATGTTGATAGAATGCTGATGATAGCTTGAGGACTTCAGGACTGACCTCTGTTTTCTATTTGTGGTTCCAGGGGCTGTAACAACAACGACAACAATAGAACATTAAAAAGGGGTTTATTGTATAAACTTGATGTTTACTCGTACCTTATTTAATTCCACAAACAGGCAATCATCATAACAGTTTGTTTCCCCCAAGTACATCAAACCTAGAGAAATCGTTTTAGCTTCAATCTGCTGGTTAAGCTCGGTAACCCTTTGATCTGTTAACTTGTCGTTGATTCGCTTTGGTAGAAATGTAACATGCTTTTCGGCAACAACAATCACACTTTGACGTTTATCACGGCAAACTTTTTGAATTGTAGTATCTCTGCAATTTCTTTTATTTTGTAATCACATAACTTCTTGATTGGCTTCTGGCTAACGGGAGATTTGTTCAATTGTTGTATTAGCAAATCCATTTTTTTTCTATGTAAAAAATAAACAAAAACTTAACACTCACAAGAATAATAAATGATTATTTTAACATACCTAGTTCAAGCAAACAATAACAATATTACTATCACCGTAACCGATGTCAAGAACAAACTAAAACGGAAGGGGGGTTTGACTGAGCTTTTATAAACTTCGAACCTGCGCGAATGAACACGTTTTAGATAAAATCTTAATTTATTACCCACGGAGCAAAAAAAAGGGTATCGTTAAAAAGGGATCGGCACCTGCACTGTCAAGTAAGCAGATGTTTTTAGAAAAAAAATCTTAATTTATTACCCTCGGAACAAAAGGTCGACACCTGCACTGTCAATTAATACTTGAGACCAGATAAAAATCTAAATTTATTACCCTCTGAACAATGGTCATCGTTAAAAAAGGTCAATTGAGCAGCTGTTTTAGATAAAAAATCTAATTTATTACCCTCAGAGCAAAAGGATATCATTAAAAAGGGTAGCGCTGTCAATCAGACAGCTGTTTTTAGATAAAATCTTAATTTATTACCACCCCTCGGAACAAAAGGGTGTCGTTAGCTTTTATATTTATTACCCTCGTAGCAAGGGATATCGTTAAAAAGAGTCGACACCTGCACTGTCAAGCATTTAATTTATTACACACAGCCCCGAGCAAAGAAACTCGTTAACGAACAAAAGAACACCTGCACTGTCAATGTAACACTTATCTACGTGACCGCTCTTCTAAACAAAGGGTCGACTGTCGTCGTCGTAATAACTATTTTATAATTTACTACAACATTAAAAAAAATTTTAAAGGAAAACGTTTAAAAAATCCCTTTTTCAACCTTTGCAATGTAAAAGCATGCCTTCTAAGCAATAAATAATCTTTCTTTTAAAATAAAAAAGCGAAGCCTAATCCTTCAATAATGTTTTTAAAAATCAGAATTTCTAATGGACTGCAGAAACGAGTACTGTAATTTTTTATAAAGATAAAAATATTACATTTAATTTATATTAAAATTCGAAATCTGTGCGTTTTTACCCTGAGTGTTTTTCACTATGTGTTTTTTAACACCCTTTGCCTTCTTAACTGTTCGCTTATTTGCCAGAACCTGCTGAATCTCCATTTCACTTTTTACCTGTCTGAGCCATAGGAAAATCGTGTACCTGTTTTACCTCGTACCACTTTAGGAATTCTTTACGAGCTTTTGGTTTCACGGTATCATTGCTGTAGAACTTGATAGATTTACTGGGGAAATGACCGCAAACTAATTATTGTTATGATGACGAGACCTGTGTGTGTGTGATTGATTTATTGCCACATGGAAATAGGTGAGTTGTTTATTAGATTCCTTGTAATATTAACAAAAATTTACATTTATTTATGTCAATATAGGGTTACATTTTGTTACTGTAAACTAAAAAAGGAAGAGAAGGTGTCTTCTTTTTTACTGAAAGGGACTAGGTAATAATAATTTATTATGCTTGTTAGTTCGGTTTGAATGTTCTGTTAGCAAAAGGCGATATCGAATGTAACCTTTATTTAATACAAATGGAATTATTGTCACGTATATGTATCATGGTTGCATAAAGTCCTATTGACAGGATCATAACTTATTCGTCACACCTGCGTTCAATAAAAGTGACATTTTTCTCTTTCACAGCCGATCGATGAAATAAAATAGGTCTACCTTTCCTGATAGTTTTAAAATATTACCTAAAACAAAAGTTTTGTAAAAATAAAAAGAATATTTCTTGAATCAAAACATATGTGAAAAATTTGTTAATGCGACACTGTTATATTCCAATTTTGTTATTCCTTAATATAAACTGTTATTAATTCTTATATTTATTTATATTTTTAAATCATCTACACACTAGGCGCTTTAACAATCTGGTAATTATGAAATTTGGTTTTTGTGTGAACAACAGATTTTTTAACTCCTTAGAAAATATATAATAATAATAATAGACTTACCTCCAGGTAGAAATATTTTATAAACACTATTAAATTAATTCAGAAAACTGCATATTTTAGACACTGATTAAAACACCATTCAAGCCGCTATAAGGTAGTTTCTATCACATATGTAACTGTAATTATACGCACTCAACTGTTATAGATCTGCTAGTCGAATTTAAAAAAAGGGCCGGTTATACATGTAGCTTATTTTACGTAATCAAGTGTTCTATTATGTTAGAATTTATAGACATGACAGTTTTTCCCTCATAAACCTAGAACAGAATGACACTTAATAAATATATATACTGTTGACCCTGGGTATAGGAATAAAACGTATCTATGTTGAGATCTACATTTTTAAACATCAATAAATTAACAGGCAGGTGTTCTCGTGGGAACTTGATTTTACCCAACTCTCAGGTAACACAGAAAATAACATTTCAAATTGATTTATGACTGCACGTGTTCATCGAGGGCGTTCGCTTTGTTCCTTTGTTAAGCGGACAAGTTGACTCGAGGTTTATTTTTTTTATCGTATTGCATAATATTGCGCAACAATTCGAACCTATAAAACCAACCTCAGGGAGTAGCCCATCACTTGTTTGGGGTTACTCGAGGCATCAACACATGTATGTTTTTTATGCGTACTGTTAATTATTACGTTTGTGTTTGAAGTGATTTGTGCCATTCTTGATTGTTATTACCAATTGTTGCTACAGAGCCTAACTGAAATCTACAGCTTTAATCGAACAAAAAGGTAGGATTTTATTATTATTATTGTTTTTTATAATAATCGGCAATCTCGTCCTCGCATGATCTTTCACGACAATGTAACATAGTCGGTTTAAAATAATTATTTAAGTTACATTTGAACAATATATAACGTATTTTGTTTATAATAATAATGGTAAATTTGAAATTTCAGCAGGAATAGTTTTATATTTTTTAATTTCCCTAGTTTGATTATCGATTAAAGTAGTAATTGTTTTATGTGAAGTGTGATCGTTATTAGATGTTTATCTAGGGGTTGTAACATAGTTATTTAAATCATAATTTCAGGTTATGCTTTTTAGATTGGCTAAAAAGACTTTATTAATTTGCATTAAAATTAATCTTTATAATTAATTTATAATATTTAATAGCTTGCAGTGCATTTAAACTTTAATAATAATTAGTCAATGTTTATTTAAATTAACAGCATATAATCTTTGTTGTTTTTAGCCGTTCCTTATTTATTTTTTTATAATAATAATCTGTCAAAGGGATTTAGTAACAATTTAAACTTTATATTTGTTTAAATTAGATTGTTGTTAAAAAGTGTAATACTGATTAAAAGGTTTTATTAATTTGCATTGAAACTGATCTTTTCTTTAACTTCGTCAAAGCAAATAATTTATAATATTTAATAGCCTGCATCGCATTCAGAGGTTACTGTTTATTTTGCGTCAATTTTTTTTACTATCACGTAGCATCAAAGCTTTTTATTTTTAATTAAGGATTAAGAGAGACAGTTCGTGAATGGTAAAAGATTTTATCTGTCCATTTGTCGCTATATGATTTCTTACCTGTTACTGTTATATTTCAAACAATTTTAGCTTATTTTGTGGTTTATAATAATAATCTGTCAAAGGGATTTAGTAACAATTTTAAACTCTATATTTGTTTAAATTAGCTTGCTATTAAAAGTTTAAGAATGGCTAAAAGACTTTATTAATAAAATTGATCTTTATAATTAATTTATAATATTTAATAGCTTGCAGTGCATTTAAACTTTAATAATAATTAGTCAATGTTTATTTAAATTAACAGCATATAATCTTTGTTGTTTTAGCCGTTGTTAAGTGTGCAAGTGCGATATTTTTTGCTATTGTTGCTGTTACTCCTGTACAAAATGTCTTCTCTCTACGAAATTATCGATGAGAACGTGTCCACCATCAAGAAATTCGGCACCCTGAAACACCGTCTGGTGTTTAAAGTAGCCGTTGCGTCAGACGATGTAGACCATTTGGAACATTTTAAATCAGCCATCAACCAAATTTTGCGGGATGTGTTAAGCCGAGCACAACCAAACGATAAAGTAGGGGCCACGTTTGAATTTGATACTTTCAAACAAAAACTTTCCGGCTACATGAGCCTCAGGCGCTCTGATGAAATCACCTTCAACGATGTCTGGGGCATTTTAAAATCGATTTTACAGAACGATCCTGAAGCCCTGAGTTCGGACACCTTCAGACTAATAGCTACAATCGTAACACCACCTGCCGGACAAGGTCGCTGTCGTAACGGTACGTACAGCACCTTTGCCGAAGAGTGTAGCCGTCGCAGAGGGATTGTCACGATTAACAACACCAGTGACAATCTATGCCTACCCAGGGCTTTGGTCGTAGGCAGGGCTCACGCAGCTAAAAGTGCTGATTACAAGAAGATCCGTGATAATCAGACAGTGCAAAAGATAAAGGCCGAGGAAATGATGCGGGATGCTGCAATAGCTTTCATTCCACCGCAGGGAGCCGGGGTCAATGAATTAAGGCTGTTCCAGCAGTTCCTGGCCCCCAACTATAAGATAGTAGTGTATAGCCACGGCTCGAAAGGGCGTTCGCTTATCTTTGAGGGGGTCGTTGATAATGATGCCGCAATAAAGAACATCAATCTGTTGTATCACGAGCATCATTATAACGTCATAACATCATTGACCTCAGCCTTTGTCTGCCGTTATTTCTGTGAGCACTGTCACGTACCCTACGATCATAAAAACCATCATAGATGTGAAAAGTCCTGCGTAGGCTGCGGTAGCTCTCCGCCCTGCGAAAGAACAGCTCAGCTGATTAGGTGTCCGGACTGCAGGCGTGATTTTAGAACCCAGACATGTTTTGAGAACCATCAAGGTAAAATGTGCCGGGAAGTACAGAAATGTGAGGGATGTTTCAAGACCGTGAACCTCAAGACCCGGAAGCAGGCCCATGTGTGCGGGGAGATCTATTGTAAGATCTGTCAGAGCCATAAACCCGAAAACCATTTTTGTCATATACAGCCGGCCAGGCCTAGGAACATAAAGCAAGACACCTTGTTTGTGTTCTTCGACCTGGAGACCCGGCAAGAGAAAGAAATTGCGCCCGGCGTCAACCTCCACGAGCCGAATCTATGCGTTTTCCAGCAAGTCTGTTCTGAGTGTTACCACGACTCATCATCAACTGCTACCAGTTGTGTAAGATGTGGTTTGCGAGAACAGATCTTGCGAGGAAAATGCATCGATCGACTTTTGAACTATCTACTAGACTCGCGGAAATTATTCAAAAAGGTTGTAGCAATTGCCCATAACGGGCAAGCTTTCGATACGCAATTCATTCTAAATTATCTGATAACCAACACCTCATTACACCCGGAACTCATTATGCGCGGTTCAAAAATTCTGCTGCTGCAACTAGATAATTTAAAATTTATCGACTCCCTCAACTTTTTCCCCATGGCTCTGGCTGACTTGCCTAAAGCGTTCGATCTACCGGCTCCCAAAGGATAATTCCCGCACCTCTTTAACACCGAGGCGAATGCCCATTACGTGGGTCCTCTTCCGGACATCAAATTTTACAGCCCCGACACCATGAAACCCCCGGCTCGTAAAGCGTTCCTAAAGTGGTACGAGGCGAACAGGGACGGGGTCACGGAGTTCGACATGCAACGTGACCTGGTCGCATATTGTCGAACAGACGTAGATATTTTGAAGAGAGCCTGTATCCACTTTAGGAATCTCTTTATTGAGGAATGCGACGTTGACCCGTTCACGGAAGCCATCACCATCGCCTCTACCTGTAATCTCATGTTCCGGAGGAAATTCCTCAAAGAAAGCACCATTGGACTGATACCAAAGGGTGGTTATAGACGCGCAGATAACCAGTCTAAGGTAGCTCTCCAATGGCTGTTGCTGGAAGAACATCAAAGAGGTGTTGAGATTCAACACGCCGACAGGCAGAGAGAAGCTATCGTGGGCGGGTTAAAGGTTGACGGGCTGTATGGTAATACCATATTTCAATTTCACGGGTGTTACTTCCATGGATGTCCCACCTGCTTCACTACCCGTCGCAACGAGCCTCTACACGACGATCCTAGCGACACCATGGATATGAGACTCGAGAAGACCCGAGCCACAACGGAAAAATTAAAGTCGCTAGGGTATGAGGTCGTTGAGCAGTGGGAATGTCGCTTCCGTAGGCAGTTAACACCCGAATTCAGACAGCAGGTTGAGAAACATCCCTTGCTACTAAACACACCCTTAAACCCGAGAGAGGCATTTTACGGCGGCCGTACAGGGGCAGCAAAATTAAAGAGGGTTGCAAAAGACGGGGAGAAGATCCGGTATGTCGACGTGTGCTCTCTTTATCCTTGGGTATGCAAGTACGCCAAATTCCCAGTTGGCCATCCAGAAGTTTACGTGGGCAAGGAAGCTTTCCAACAGCTTATCCGGGATAAAGGGGGTATAGAACAGATCAACGGTGTAGTAAAATGCACCGTGTTACCACCTCAGGATCTATATCATCCGGTCTTACCCGTCATGATGCATAACAAACTGTTGTTCCCGTTATGCCGCACTTGCACTGAAGACTTAAGCCAAACCGACTGTCATCACGGTATCGAGGACCGAGTCATCAACGGAACCTGGGTCTTGGACGAACTGGTAATGGCCATACGAAAGGGTTACATCGTGCAGGACATACAAGAGATCTGGTCGTACGATGTAACCCAGTACAACAAAGCGTCCAAGACCGGGGGACTGTTTTCGGGATTCATCGAGAAGTTCCTGAAGATGAAGCAGGAAGCCAGCGGTTGGCCATCTTCAATAACTGCCAACAACAGCGAGGATGGTATCGATGGAGCCCGGAAACAGTACGTTGATGACTACTTCGAGAACGAGGGAGTCTCCTTGGATTCGTTGAAGATCGTCAAGAACCCTGGTTTGAGATCGTTGGCCAAACTGATGCTGAATTCCTTCTGGGGTAAGTTATAATAACCTTATGTAGTTTTCTTTACTTAATATTTTTGTATTCTAGGGAAATTTGGTCAGCGCGAGAACCAGGCGAAAACAGCCATAATCAGCGAGTCCAAGGAGTTTTTCGACCTGTTGTCCAGCCCCGGCGTAGAAGTTAATCATGTGCAGGAAATAAATGACGAGGTGATTGCGGTTAACTGGCAGCATAAAGAGGAAGCAGCAGATCCTCTGTCGTCAGTTAATGTAGTCATCGCGGCATTTGTCACTGCACAGGCCCGTCTTAAGCTGTATTCCTATTTGGATCAGCTAGGAGAGAGAGTATTATACTATGACACAGGTAAGTCATTGTACTATCAAACATCAACACCGGTTATATTAGAGTTAATTTTTTCGTTGTTTCAGATTTTGTAATATACGTTTCGAAGCCGGGCGACTTCGAGCTACCAACAGGAAGCTTCCTGGGTGACCTCACCGACGAGCTCGAAGAGTACGGTCCCGGATCGTATATTATAGAGTTTGTGTCAGGCGGGCCGAAGAACTACGCCTACAAAGTTTATTCTCCGACCACAGAACAGATACACGTGGTCGTCAAGGTCAAGGGCATCACCCTAAATCACGCAGCGATTCAAAAAATAAACTTTGAGTCCATGCTTAGGCTGTTGGAAGGCATGGACGAAAAGATTATTGTAGAGTCCAACAACATCAGGCGTACGGCTGACCATCAGCTTGTAACGCGAGCGGAATCAAAAGTCTATAAGATAACGTTCGCTAAGAGACGGCGTATAGAAGATTTTGATTCCGTTCCGTTCGGCTATAGCAAGCGACCACGTGTATAAATATTTAAACCCTCTTGTATATATGTATGTGTGTGTGTATAGTAGTATAGTTGTATTTTTAAGTTTTGTAAAAATTTGTATAGGTAGTATTATATTTAGATCTTAAGTAGTAAAATATTATCATAATGTATATAATTATTGTACAGTTCAATCGTTGTAGTAATAGACATGTGTATAGTAGTAGTATAGTTGTATTTTTAAGTTTTGTAAATTTTTGTATAGGTAGTATCATATCTAACTCTTAAGTAGCAAAATATTTGTATAGTAATAAGTACATGTACAGTTCAACTGTAGTAGCAGTAGTCGGTGGTTATGTTAATCACAAGAGATCGACCTTCGGCTTGATGTAATTATTATTATAAGTGATGATAATGATGATGTCTAGGTTTATACTTTGTGTATACTATATTCGAAATTATTTAAGAATGTAATAATTAGGTAATTAGTTGTTGTAAATTGTTCAATCATCTTTTGTCAGTATAGTGTAGTTATAATAATAATAAGTGAATCTGACAAGAGTTATACCTTATGTACAGTAATTATTAAAAAAGATGGTGAAACTTAAGGGTGATTGAATGTAAATCACAAAAGGATACTCAGGGGAACATACTCATGAAATAGATCTGATAAACGCGATTTTGTTCTTTTCAATTATGTAGTAGTAGTAGTAGTAGTAGTAGATCAAGACATTGTTGAAAAGAATATTTGGCATAGCAAAGCGTACAAAGCATTCAATAGGATGTTTCATAAAAAAAATGAGTATGTCTTCATGGTTATCCGAGCAGATTTCAACCTAATAATAATTGTTTAGTTATTTTGATTATTGTCTAGTTGTTTAATAATTTTAAGAAACATTATCGTAGAATAAAAGATGTTCTATCAAGGTTATCCGAGAACAGATAGTTATTTAGTTATTTAAGTATTATTGTTTTGTTGTTTAATAATGTTTTGTGAAAGATTGTCATAGAATAAAAAGATTAATGTTTTATATATGTGTATTATTACTATTCTCACCCAGCTGTACCATGGCATGAAAAGTGATAGCTATAACTGAGAGAGAGAGAGAATGAGGTAATTACCTACACACACCTGCCTGTGATGATGATGACGTGTCAGCGACAGGATGAAACTTGTCGGCCTGCGATGACCGCTTGTTTACCGTATGCGTGTTACTAAGCATGCGCTGGATCTAGGTAAGTATAGGTGACTATATAAAGCCGACCGTTGTTAGCGTGTAGCAGTAGACAGTACGTGTGCAGCAGCAGTAGCAGCAGCAATTGCGATGATGTCAAGCAGTCCTAATTATTGTTATGATAACTGTGAGAGCGAACCCCTGGAAATAGGTAAGTTGTTGTTGTTGTTTATAAAACTTCAAGTTTATATGCTAATTTGTGTCTATTTTGTTGCTGTTGCTTGTTTAGATGAAGAAGGTTCGGATGTTGCAGATCATGCATCATCATCATCAACAACAAGTACCGACAACGACGGTCAAGCGTGGAACAACGAAGTCGAAGAAACAGGTAAGATGTTTAAGACTTTTGTGTGTGTTTATGCTTATATTAATCAATTATTGTATTATTATTGTTTTAGCGTTCCTGTCCCAGCAGCAGCAGCCTCTATACTACGCTGATGACGTTGTAGCAGCATCAGCAAACTTTACCATCATAGATACACCAGTAGCAGCAGTAGCAGCAGCTAAACGTGAAGTACGTGTTCAACTGCTCGGGGCTGTCCAGTATCCGCTGTATGTTACGAGGCCTCCCGGGAAAAAAGAAAACTACTACCATATACACAACATCCAAGTAGGACTTATTCCACCCGACGACGACGACGACCACCGAGAATTTACCGTGGTAGTGAAGCTCGAATGCGTGAATAGCATATGTGAGTATGGTGAATTGGTGTTGTCGGAACGGGACTGGTTCGAGCTGTATGATATACGAGTCGAGGCAATGTTTAAAAATTTCTTTCATGGTTGCTGCTGTTGCAACAAGGACAACAGTGTACTACATTGCGATAAACATTTGAAATTCCATCTATGTGACAATTTATACATCGAGATTATTCACAACGAGTTTTTCGGCAACAGGGTGGCCATACATGATAAACAGCGGACTATAACCTTAAAAGATTACGAGTTTCAGTCTATACTGCATTTAGCACCGTTGATCAATCATCATGCTCGAACGTTACGTCACCTGGACTTTTCGCGTTTCTACCACGCAAACATAGAGAACGTAGCAGAAGGTCAACTGAGACGCCATGAAGATGCCTATAAATCGCTCCCGACATCCGATTCAATTTTATTCACGTCCGAACTGTTATGCGGATACTACTCAGCTACCAGTTTAATAGACAACACAGCAGCAGCAGCAACTGGTGGTGGATTGAACTCGTTCATTTTATTAGAAATAATAAAACATTATCCGCAAAAGTTTATCGATGCCGTACGTACACGACTGCAATCATATCAGCAGCAGCAGTAGTCGGAGACGTCAACGACAACAACGTTTGCACCGTCGTATTAAGAACACCATGGCGGAAATAAACTATCTTAGAAATAGGCTACAAAAATATTTGAACAATTTGCAAGTGTTACGCGATGATCTCAACTCATACTGTGTAATGAATAATTTGTCAAATCATATGTTACAATTGTCCATTAAATATCAAAATAAATAATATGTATAAACATTGTTGCTGTTTCATTTACTAGCACAGGGTGGAGGGGCTGACTATATAAAAAGGTAGATCGTTATCAGCGAGAGAGTACACGAATAAAGCCGAAGATTTCCGACGGCGAACATCCTAAGCTACAAAGCCGGTAAGTAGTCATACTATGAGAGAGAGAGAGAGAGAGAGAGAGAGAGAGAGAGAGAGAGAGAGAGAGAGAGAGAGAGAGAGAGAGAGAGAGAGAGAGAGAGAAAGAGTTTCAGCTTAGTGAAAGGATCCAATCCCAGAGTTAGCGCTAAAATTCAAATCTGGTAAGATGGTTGCTTTAAGAATGACAGATTTAAAATGACAGATTTAAATGACATATGCAAAATGACAAATTCAAAATGACAGATTTAAATGACAGATGCAAAAATGACAAATTTAAAATGACAGAAGCAAAATTGACAGATTTAAAATGACAGATGTAAAAATGACAGCAATAAAATTGACAGATTTAAAATGACATGCAAAAATGACAAATTTAAAATTAACGGATTCAAATTTAGCGCGCGCACGCAAGATGCTGTGATATAAAATGGTTGCCTCTCTGTAGTAATACAGATTTCTTCTTCTTCTTCATGACACGCCACCTAGTAGTAGTACACAGCGCATCGATAATACAGATTTCTTCATGACGCCCTCTCTTAGCAATACACACTAATTGTAGCATTACGCCCTCTATTGGTAGCACTCAGTTTGCCGGTAATACAGATACCCGTAATGGCGGCGGCGGCGGGCGTGGTAGCCTGGCGCCAGGGCGTGGTAGAATGGAACCAGACGTTCCAAAATGGCTGCCTTCATCCAATCAGAAGCAAGGGAGGAGCTACAGGAGTGGGGGTTAACCAATCAGAGAGAAGTAAGCGGGGAAATCCAAGATGGCGGCGACCAATCAAAAGCAAGGGGAGGAGCTACAGGAGTGGGGGTAGCCAATCACAGGCGAAGGGAGGAGCCATGCCATTGGCATGCCACATGGCATGTCAATTTCTGTCTAGGCCAGGTGGCGCAATACCTACTGCTATCGAAAACAAACCAGAGAAAAATTAGTTTAGAAATAATAAGTGTTCATTTATACTTACCTGTATATTTGAGAACGCGCTATCTTTTATTAATTCTGGTTTGTTAATTATAATAAACAGAAACAAAGCTGCATAAGAAACATCAATTAAATTCTCGAATGACAATAATAAAAATATAAATTTTGAAGGTTAACACATGTGATTTGGTTTGACACTCACGTTTCACTGTTGCGGCATCTTTAGAACTAATGATCTCGTTTCAATTTTGGGTGAGAAGTTTATTATGGCAAGCATAGGGGAGTTGACCTACCAGTGTATTATATATCTTGGATTATATTAAACGGTGTTAAAAACAAATACTTGGTTGCTTAGATGCCAATAAGGCAGAGCTACTATGATGTAAGTGTTGGGTATTGTTGAGTCTTCTGGTGCTTTTATTTGCTAACCATTAACTCGGTAGCTGAATAAATTGTGGACTGTAATTTTCTGGTTCAGTTTTTTATTTTACATAATTTAACATAGTTTTTATAAATATGTAGGTACATTTAATTATAGTTTTTACAAATGTCAATAATAACAAAAACAAACTTTTTACGCCTACTATTTTGTAAACTGATCAATATTGATGTCGGGTGTGGACAGGTATTGTTTCTGACATGAATATCAATTCTCGGCTACTCCCTAGTAAATATACTTGTAATAAATGATATTAGTTATTTATGTAGTATTAATTTAACGTAACACTTCTTTTACTTCTTTTCTTTTACTGTACAAAATATATATAATAAAATAATCGTATGCATAATAATTAGGTGATTACATATATTATATAATGAAATATATGTAAAAGATAAATACAAATATTTATAACTAATATTTATTTATTAATTGTTTCTTTTATGTGTTTAACTTTTGGTACTTATGCAATTAAGTTCGGTACTCAGTTTATTCAAAACCTATTATATTTTATAGATTAAATATAGTTAAAACATTGATTCTGTCAAATCTAATTAAGTTGGTTTGTCACTAACAATGCACTTTCCCAAGTAAGTGTAGTAGTGACGTGTCAGCTACTACAAGTTCTTTAACATTTTCAAATTTACACCTTAAGGCAAAGCTATAAAGATGAATGCATAAAAAAGGTCTGAATCACCTAGCACCTAATGAATTCGCGTCCTTTTACATTTCAGTTCAATTTTGGAACAAAATAATTGTTAACTTCAGAATTTTATTGTACCTCAATTGTGGTGTTTGTTCATTCCAAAGGTCTCCAATATTTCTCTAGTTACTTCACAAGTATATTTGCTGTTTGAAACATAATTACCCAGCAAACACAGCAACATATTATTTAAGTAACTGAGAGTAACAATGCCTACATTATTATCTAGCAGCTAAGTAAAATTCAAGTTATCTGGAGAGCGTTATGTCAGCCTCATTATGCGTGTTATTTATGTAAATCCTATGTCACTGTTAATACACATGATATATGTAAATACAATCTGTATTACAAAGCGCCGTATATTTTACGTTTATTTAATTATGAGTCACTATCACCACGGTTATATAAAATCGATGTATTGCGATTCCATGCAAATTTTTAGGCGACGACCCACCTTTTTTCAGGCTTAATTCAAATAAGCCCAAAAAAGTGGGGTCACGCTCAGAACTTACCTGCAATCCCTTTGCAACAGGATCTTTAAGTTAAAGCAACAATTCTCCATTTTGTGTAGGATAACTTATTTCTTTAAAATAGATTCTTGTAATAGTAAAATTAGGGGAAAAAAGTCAAAGAAAAAAGAACAAATTTTTATTTATTTCGTTTATTAAAAAAAGGAAAAGATATAGTTATTAATTAATTAATTATTAATTAACTTATTATAGAAATTATTATTTAAAAAAAAGCATTATTATATTATTATACAGTGTGTAAATAAAGTAAGGAATAAAATTCATATTTTTTGTATTATCGCTGTTTGGAAAAAAAGCTCGGACACGTTAATTTTATTGTTATCCTGCGGAGTTTATGGATGTCAATTTAAATTTTTTAGTTTACTACTGTGGGGCCTATGATGTCATTGACTTTTTTTTAAATGGAACCCCCTTATTTTTTTGCTAGAAATGAAAAGTATAATTTTTTTCTGAGTTCAGTAATACCCCAGATGTGGTATTTAAAATTAGTATTTTTTTGAAATATGGAGGACCGAATGTGATCACTTTCACGAAAATAATAATTAAACTTTCAAGTCTTATTATTATTTTCGTAACAAGGAAACTTTCTTGCTATTTGATTCATGTGACAATTTCAGATTTTTTCAATAATTTGGCTTATTATTTTATTAAACAGAAAGCAACACTAGTAAACTAATCAACGCACAAAACCTAATTTTAATAGGAAATAATAATAACAGTGCTAAGCTTGCTAAGTTGGCAATATGTCTACTTCAAAAGAAGATAAACATACAACAAGCACAAAAATTTAAAATTTTACACGATACTGGTGGTCACTGCTTGCTTCAGTGGTATTGCACGGGATTATTTCAATTGATGGTGGTCGATGGTAGTGGTTGCACTAAACTTTTAAACATAAAAACATTTTTTTCCAAATGTTGCATTCATATGGTTTCTTACCAGTACGACTACACGTGATTTTTAAGATATTGTTTCTGTAAAAATTCTTTTTCACATACATTGCATTTAAATAATTTCTCATTGCTGTGACAGAGCATAGAGCTTGTGAGATGACCCTTCTGTGCATATTTAAACCCACATACATTACAGTCATAGGGTCTCTCATCACTATGAAACGTGATGTAATAAACTATATACTACATTAAAATGGATTCTCACCATTTTTTTTATATGCTTTCTGAAATTACTTTCATGCGACGCTTTATATTTTCATACCTCACATTGAAATGGCTTTGCTACCTGATCATCATGAGTGAGCATGTGATTTTTAAGATTACTTTTCTGGGTGGATTTATATTCACATTTATCACACTTGAATGGCTTCTCACCAGTATGAATTAGCATGTGGGTTTTAAGACCACTTCTGTATGCAAATCTTTTTTCACATACTTTAGGAAAGGCTTCTCACCAGTATGAATGTGTATGTGGTTTTTGAGACTACTTCTTTTTGTAAATCTTGTTTCACAAACTTTACATTGAAAAGGCTTCTCACCAGTATGAGTCTGTATGTGTGTTTTGAGATTGCTACTGTATGTAAAGGCATGTTCACATATCTCACATTTGTATGGCTTTGGCTTATCAACCATGTGAGTGAGCATATGTTGTGTGACACTACTTTTCTGTAAGGCTTTGTAATCACATATATTACATTCAAATCGTTTCTCTCCACTATGAATGAACATGTGTCTCGTGAGGATCTTTCTAGTAGAAAATTGATCATCACAGATATTACATGTATATGGTTTCTCACCACTATGGATGAGCATGTGTTCTTTGAGAATATTTTTTCGTGAAAATCTATTTTCACATGTACTACATTGGAATGGCTTCTCACCAGTATGAGTAGTTATATGACATTTCAGATGGCCTTTTTGTGTGAAATTAGCTTCACATATGCTGCATGTATATGGTTTCTTTCCAGTATGGATGAGCATATGTATGTCAAGACTGCTTTTCTGAGTAAATTTCTTATCACATACAGTACATTGAAATGGTTTCTGACCACTGTGACTAATCATATGTTGTACTACAAGACAATCGTTCCTTGAGGTTTTGTTACTACGCTGATATTTCTTATTATTTTCAGATGTGCTTCTAGTGATGCAGTCTTCCATTATTTGATGTTAGTTGACCGTAGCATGTACTTAATTTTACAGTTAGGGTGTACCTGATATCTGCTTTTCTCAATATTATAAGATTGTTATAATCTGTAATGGACAAAAGTTAGTTTGGTAGCAAAAACATAATTATATTAAGAAATGTTGCATTCACTTATTCTCATGTAGTTATGTTAATGCTCCAATAGATGTAATGAGCGCCTGGAAAAAAACTAGATTGTGTTTAAAGCATAGTTTCATTAAAACTATTAAAACGGGGAACTTACTGTTACTTTAAGCTTTTTTTCGCGCATAACCGTGTCTTCCCGTGTTATATTTGAGCGGTTATACCCCCACTCAAGTGGTGATGCGTCATTATAAGTTCCCTTACTTCCCGCTGGTATACTCGCCAAAATAAAGCGGTTACAGTTTACGGTTGAGAGGAACAAACGAGAATTAACCTCCTTACTTGTATTTGTGCTCATTGTTCGCTAACGGTGTGTGCGTACAAATAACATGATGGCAGAGAACAGAAGTGAAGAAAACTTGGTGGCAATGGAAATGATAGAAATTGGTTTGAATTTTGAAGGACAAGATTACACTGTTGTAGTGGAGTTGGAACAAGCAAACATTTTGTTGAACGGTAAGTGCTTAATCGTATTCTATATCTGGCAGAATAATTACATTCCAACATGTTTGTAGATCCAGATGCGGCTGATCGTTTTATGCGCCATGAATTACATTTGGATGCTATAGAAGGAACTAACGACACTGAAGCGTTGGATGAAGTCCCTAACATTCTTAAGACAAAACCAAGCGGTTCACGGAATTTAGTGTGGAGCACAAAAAAACCATCTGCTTTTGACAATGAAGCAACAGAAGTGTTTCTCAAGTTGAGGGATAAATACTCTGACAAATTTAATGACAGAAAAACACAAAAGTGTCAAATATGGCTTCAAATAGTGAAAGATATGAATTCTGCAGGATATCTTGTGGGTGATGGTAAAGAAGCCATGGAAAAAGTAAGATTAAAATTTGCAAACTTACAAAAACAGTATTTAAATTATATGAAACATATAAACACAACTGGCGAAAGAAAAAAGGATCCTCCTATGTTCTACGAGTTATTGCACGCCATTTTGGGTACTAAAGAGAAAGTCAACCCATCCCACGTAGAAGATTCAGAAAGTGACATGAGTACTGCTACTGACAATGAAACGCAACCGACGCCTACAGAAATCAAGAGCAGGTTCCGTTCCCAACGTGCAGCACAACTGACTCCCACAAGTGCCAATAGCAAGTTATGCGAATTAATGAAGGAACAACATGAAGCTGATCGAACCGAACGCAGAGAACAATTCCAGAAACTGGAAAATATTTTGCAACAACAAAATAGACAAAGGGAAGAATTTTTAGAAACTTTTAAGAGATTAGTGGATGTAAAAGGTAAAAAAAGGCGCCATTCAGCATCGTCAGATGAAAATGCATAACTACGATTCTGCTGGCTCTTATTTCATAGCTTGTAACAGTAGTGGAGTGTTCTTAATGTTTACAGTTTGTGCAATGATATAGAAGTAATGATGTGTTGTCAAGTTTTAGTCTAGGAAACATGATTTATTTTTCCCAATTTGTTTTTTATAATAGATACGTTTATTTTGTTCAGTTTACATTTATGAAATACACTAAAATAATACTACCCGAGTTCTCTCATTACTTATAAAACTTGCTTTTAATCCGTCGTTGTATCTAATATCAATGCAATATTTCGTACAGAAGAGCTAACCTTCAAATAACTCCTGAGCAATATCCTGTCTTTTTATTTCACCCATTCGCCTGGCCATGCGATCATTCTCTTCATGTTCTTCAACATCTCTCAGTTCACGTTGAAACTCTTCTTCCCACTCATCAGATTTCAAAAGGCAAAAGTTATGCAGTACACACGCAGCAGTTATTATTTCCACAGCCTTACTGACTGTGTATGTATTAATAAATTTCAGTCGGGACCACCTCCCTTTTAGCAAAGCAAATGCATTTTCAATGCATACTCTTGCAGATGATAAGTGATAATTGTGATTTCGCTGTATTCGGGTAAGATTCTGTCCTTTATATGGTACCATTAACCAAGTTCTTAAAGGATATGCACTATCCCCTAGTACATGAATGCGTTCATTTGGAAAATAGGTTTCTTTTCCATACCTCTCAATGTTTTTGAATAAAAGAGAGTGTGAAAAAACCTGAAATGCATTAATCAGACTGCGGTTTGATTCCAGTTATTATATAATTTTACCCTTGCATCATGTGCACATCCAGGAAACCCAGCATAAATATAGGTAAACATTTTACTGGACGTACATACTGCCGTTAAATTAACGGAAGTTCTGTGATAACGATCAACATAGCTATCCAGTTGTTGTAGAGGTACTTTTACATTGATATGTGTTCCGTCTATTGCCCCTATGACACCTAGATAAACAAAGTATATAGAAAAACTTTATATAGTTAAATTTATTAGCTGTACTACCTGGATACCTGTGAAATCCATTTTGAATAATCATTCTATCTTCCTCTGTTGCTGGCCAGACAATATATTGCTTTTTTAGACGAATCAACACATACAAAAATGCATTAACCAGCTGCATTACAGTTGAAGGAACAATGCCAAATCGGTCGGCTATCGACAACAAAGTATCACCTTTTGACAAATACCATAATGTAATTAATAGGCCTTTCTCTGGGTGCACGGGATAGTTTCCTCCACGATATTTTTTTGTGATTATGCAAGCACTGTCATTTTGTAGCAGTGTCGTCATCAACGTATGAAACGTTTTCTTTTGCAGTCTAAATAACTGGAAAAACGTAATTTCTTGATACTTGTCCAGCCAATCGTGGTAATTTATCAGAGGATGAAAATGGCTTTCCCTAATAAGTTTGATTATTTTGTTTCTCTGCGCATTGGGAACACGTAAAAAGTCATAGACCAACACTACCGAATCAAAATCGAACAAAAAATCTTGTAATAGTAACACTACAGCCGATGACATGATTATTATATCTTTTACCGACACTTCAAAATGAACCTTCAATGCACCAACTGAACAACATAACCTTCAATCGCTTCATAACCGCTTGTAACTCTGCTTCTAGCAGCGGGCATAATTCCAGTTCCCGTTTTACAAATTGCGTGACGTCACTGCTGACGTCTCGTTGTACTCCCCTTCAACGGTTACGTCGCGAAAACGTTGCGGTTACCAATATTCTGTTCCCGTTACATCACCGGGAACTCGCGAAAAAAAGCTTTTTGTAGTGCTTGTTAAGAAATTCATATTTAAGTTTTACAATCATATTATAGAAGATAATTTTAGGTTTGTTGTAATTAATTGTGATAAGTCGATTTCTTGTAACCGTGGTTGTAACGAACAAATTTTCGGTTGTCAAATGTGATTAACCGGTCATAAAGACGTGTTTTGTTCGCAATTTGTTCTGGTAGCCGTACCAGCAGTTGACAGGTATTTGGTAGATGTTTTGACAGCGGCTACTCATTGGGTCTGTTTGGTTCGGAAGTACTCGGAGTCATGACGTTACTTGACGATTTTTCCAGGAACTCCATTCGAGTCTATTGAACGGGTAAATTCTGAGATCGGTTGCTGTTCATTGTTTTATTAATCTTTCTTTTTCACGTAGCTTTTGAACTCCAAATGCATACATGGCAATAAATCTATCATAATGTATTTATTTATTTATCATGAATGAATGATGCTTCATTCAAAACCTCAAAATTAATACTTAAAATTAATCCCTCCAATTATTCCTTCATATGACTTCAAATGCATCATGCACAATTAATGTAGGTACAGGTATAATTTAAATTTTAATTACATTTTTTATCAAATATTACATTAAAAAGTACTTACATAAAATTAGCTCCTCATAGTTTATTTATGTTTGTTGAGCATTTTAAGTTCATTTACTCAGGTGATTGTAGGTAAAGTAGGTGACGATAAATGGCATAAATTGATAAATAAAAAACCTATAAACTTCATGCTGTATGATTAAATTAAAAAGTAAATTTTATAAGAACGTTTTTTTATAAATCCTTTATCATTTATAATGAAGTAAAAATTAAAGTAATTATAGTAAAGTTATATATAGTAAAAATACGCTTGCCAAATGTTTGTTACTAGAAGAAAGAAAAGAACGAAACCGAAGAATAACTTGCTGGTTGTTTTTTAACATAAATAAATTATTTTATCTACGACCACCATAGAAAGTTACACATCTAGTAACCGTGAAAACGATCAATTGTACACAATCTCCAAACCGAACGGTACTGACCGTGAGACATGATTTCTCACGATCAGTAGTTCTATTAAAACGCCATAGTTGTCACCACTTGCAATATTTATAATATTATTAATTATTTGAAATATAAAATGTTATAAATTTTAGATAACGGTTAATTTATTTTGTTTAATTAATTTACATTAAATTATATTTTGAATGGAAATCCATCTATAGTGTATTCAAGATAGCGAACAACTCAAAATAAATAGAACTAACATAATCTCATATGCCCTGACTGAGTCAGTTTTATACTCACCAATTTTTTCTCCTAATGTCAAAATTACTTATTGACAGATTTATGTGTGTTGATTGCAAAAGAGATAATGGAACATAAAAGTCCTTTAACAAAAAATGAGAAAAATACGATTCTCAACATTTATACGACATTATTTAAACTGCAAGAATACAACTAAAAGCTATAGCAAAACAAACAGCAGTGGCAGGTAAGAGGTTTTTTAGCATTATCTCATAAAACACATACATAACACTTCTTGCAGGTAATTCATGGCGAAGTGTATAAAATCATCAAAGAATACGTATATAAAAAAAAACAGGCAAGCTTTCGTCACTGAAAAACAATAGAGTGAAAATAGTTTATTGATTTTATTGACTCCGACACAAGTGATAAAATTGTTCATCAGTACTTTTTTAAAAATGAAATGGCTACAATTGACAAAATATTACGTGATGTTAATGCCGATGAAGATTTACCCAATTTTAGACAAACATTTAAAACTACTGAAGATTATTTAATTTGGATTTTCGAAAAGGTCTCGAAACAAATACAATACATATGCTATTGATGAGATGGCGAAAAGCACAAAACAATTGCCATTCACTCTTTTGATGCGAAGGTCACTTTTACGTCCAAATTGAATAATAATAACGATTTTAGTGACATGTCTTGTTAATTTACAATGTAATCTTCTTATTTGTAATTTGTCTAAATGAATAAACTTCTGGGAAATATTAAAAATGAATGAACTTTAAAATGCATTTTAAGTTAATTCGGTTTTAGTCTATTCATAAACGAGTTGATTAAAGGAACATATGTAATGTATAACCACTCAGATAGATTAGGTAAAAAGCGCGTCCTATGACCAAATTACATGAAGGATTATTAAACACTTTCACTTCGGACCGGATAGCTACCAATCTTTGGTAACCAGATTACACCTGCCGGTTTATTGTTATGGAGTCCCTCCTCTCATGCTGATGCTGAACGGATATTTAGTAGGTGTTCAAAATTCAAAGGAAAGTCTTAAGATTAATTTATGATTCGAAATATAGGGCAGATTAAAAAGAATACTTTTATAGAAAATTAATTGTTTATCTTACGTTCACTTTATATACAGTGTCCCCAGAAGTAATTTACAAGAAAAACTTTTTTATTATTGATTTTATGGCAAAAAGTCAATCTTTATAAAAATCTTAACACCATTAAAAACTATAACAGAATTTCAATATTGTTTATAATAAAGTAGAAAAACTAAGAAAATGCATTATTTTTTAAGGAAAAATCGACAAAGTGCTATATTTCCCTTTAAAATAATGGTACCTGCTTGAATCAATGAAGTAACAATCAAGTATATCAATATCAATATTAATAATATTGATAAATAGCATTATATGATCTTATTTCATTTTTTATAAAATTTATTCATACAAGACAAAGTCTGAAGTGGTTAAGACACATAAAAAGAAGAGAACCAGATGCCTTAATAAGGAAAGTAGGTATTGGGATACCTGGGCAGACCCCCTCTCCTTTTTTCTGGCCACGCCTGCTGCGCTCTGATTGGCTATCCCTACTCCTGTAGCTCCTCCCCTTGCTTCTTATTGGTCGACGCCATCTTGGATCACACGCCTGCTGTTCTCTGATTGGACGAGCGCCATTTTGGAACTTCGGGCGCCATTTACCACACCCTATGAATCCATGATGGGAAACTGTATTACCGACAACCTGTGCATCGTCAATAGATGGCATCATGAAGGAATACCGACAAACTATGTACTACTAGAGGGCGTCATGAAGAAATCTGTATTACCGATTACGGACGTTCTGCTAATTGTTAAGAGAGGGAGCCAAGAGTTATGATTTTATAGAGTCACCGCATCTAGTCACCTAGGCCAGCTGGTCGATCAGAGTAACGCAAACCGCCGCCATATTGGGGCAGAGAAGGGTTATTTTTAATAATGGGCAAATTAAAACCACGTTTTACGTGTTTGACATATTAGAGGTTTGACTTCTCAGAATAAGAAAAACCTTTTAAAGTAAACGTGGATTTGATTAAATTCAATACAGAACAAATAATGAACAATTTCGTGCCACGTTAGCCCCAATATGGCGGCGGTTTGCGGTACTCTGATCGACTAGCTGGCCTAGGTAACTAGATGCAGTGACTCTATCATTTTATATTTTATGCACTAAATTTTACCGATTTCTTAAAATAATTATCGTCATTAATACTTTATTTATTTATTTATTTATTTTTTATTATTATTTATTACATTTATTTTCCAACAGATACAAAATATCCAATTACAGGGAAAACAGATAATATAAAAGAAAAGAAAATTGCGTGCATATTACTGCATAGTAACTAATAAATAATAGAAACAACTGAATAGTAGTAAATATTACATAGAAATATTACTGCATAATACTAATAAATGACAATAACAACATTTTTAATAAAAATACAATTGTTAAATATAACTAAATAATTAAATAATGCAAGTAAACACAGATGATTTTAACAAGGAAAACAAAAAAAAGGTAGTAATACGTTATATGTGATAAGTTAAATATATAAATATATAAATTAAATCTATAGATAAAATATATAAATATATAAAAGTAGCAAAGAGATTATAAATTCAAAATATTATGAAATTACTTATATAAGAAAAATAGAATAAATAAAGAATAAATGATTATATCAGATATGGTTATCAGTTTGTGAATCAGTTAAAAAGCACCGAAAAGAACTGAAGGTAGAACTGAACAAATCAATGCGTTGATCATATTTTTTAAAGGCTCTGATCATTGTTAGTACCGGGGAACTCAGGTATGCGTTTGTTCTAGGACATGGATAATAGAAGGTATTGCTATAACGAGTACGGGAATCCGGAATATTAAAGTTAAGTCTAGAGAGTAAGTACGGTGCATCAACCATAAAATTAACAATTTTAAATAAGAAGAGTAAGATAACATGTTGCCTTCTCGTTTCCAGTGATGTCACTTGAAATCTAGCTAATAGAGATGGATAATGTTCATTGCGATCATAATTGTGATCGAACTTATAAGCACAAAATCTGAGAAAACGTTTCTGCAGTTTTTCTATTTCCAGGCTATGTGATACATAAAAAGGATTCCAGATAACTAAAGCATATTCTAATTTGGAACGAACTGTAGAATTAAAGAGTATTAGTAATGTATCTAGTTTTGTAAAATATCTACAGTTACGAATAATAAAGCCCATTTGTTTAGAGGCAGCTGCGATAATCTTATCATAATGAATATTGAACCTAAAGAATGAGTCAAATGAAACACCCAAGTCTGTAAATCTGTCAAGTCTCTCAAGATTAACCTCGCCCATAGAGTAATCGTACTGAAAAATATTATGTTTGCGCGATGTCGTCATACAATAACACTTTTTTATATTAAAAAATAATTTATTTTTTATCGACCAGTTATAAATAGCGTCTAAATCCCTTTGCAACATACGGCAATCATCGAGAGAACTTATTCGACAGTATATTTTAGTCATCAGCAAACAATAATCCCTCGGAGTGGCACAAAGAATTACATATATCATTGACAAAAATAATAAAAAATAACGGACCTAAAATGCTACCTTGTGGCACTCCAGAAGGTACTATAAAGGGTTTAGATGTATAGCCATTGCAGATTACAGAACTGACTCTGTGAGAAAGGTAAGACTCGAAGAGTCCAACAAGATTGTTTGAAAATCCTAGATGATCAAGTTTATGTAATAATAATGAATGAGCGACAGTATCAAAGGCTTTGGAAAAGTCAGTAAACACTACATCAACTTGATATTGATTTTCCAAAGCCTCACTGACAAATTGTGAAAAAATACCTAGGTTGGTAACAGTTGACTTTTTACTTACAAAACCGTGTTGTCTGGGTGTGATTAAATTTGTAACTTGAGGACGTAATCTATTGTTAACTACTTTTTCAAAAATCTTAGAGAATACGCTGAGAAGAGCTATTGGGCGGTAATTAGTTACATCAGATCTGGAACCCTTTTTATGCACAGGCACTATACTGGCATTTTTCCATTTTGTGGGAAAACAATTGCTACTTAAAATCAGATTAAAGATTTTCAAAAGTGGCGTCACTAGAAACTCGCGACATGCTTTAATTATGTAAACGGGAATACTATCAGGTCCCAAAGATTTTACATTATTCAGTTCTCCAATAGCACTAAGTATCTCCTCGGAGGATATTGAACCAATTACGATTGTGTTATACATGTTACATGCAATAATGTTGCTAACATCTACACCGCTGGATGAAGAATTATCAGCTTCAGTAAAATTATTTTGAATACTTTAATTACATATAATAATTTAAGATAATTAATTCAGCATTAAAATTCTAAATTCAGCTTTAAACGCAAATCACGGACCTTCTACAGAAAGAAAACCTAATTACAATGTACTTAACCTATTGTGTTGTATGTATTAATCAGGTATATCCTCATGTTTATTTACAAGAACTTGACAAATAAACGATAATCCATTAAACATAATTTGCGCATGACAAATAAACGATAATCCATTAACCGTAATATCGCATTCTGCGCAAATTAAATTAAAATTACTACACATTACAGTAAGTGGACTACTCATTAACATATTGGTCCTCGTAAAATTATTGTAAAAGAATAAAGAACTTCTGCTGTTATGTCTAGGTATATTAAAACTAATCTTTTGCAGTAAACTAGGACAATCCAGGTTGTTATGAAGTAAATTAAAAAAGAAACTTAATACTTATTATGATACTTCGTGTTTTCAAAGATATCATGTTAAATGTAATAAGTGAAGAAGAGTAATCAAAAAGAAGTGATTAGGATAAGTTCCAGTAGATAAATAATCGATGAATTTCAAATTCATACTCATAATTGAACCATACTCCAGAGTTGATCTCACAAATGCGAAATATAAGATTCGGAGGCAATGCTTATCTGAAAAATCCCTACAGTTTCGATAAATAAACCCAAGTGCTCTATTGGCTTTTAATACCACTTGATTGACGTGTTCAATAAAAGAAAGAAATTTTTGTTATCACAAGTCGTAAGTCCTTCACTCGAGTTGAACGATTTAATATTTCACCATTTACAACAACATAATCATGAATAAGTGGTTGGTGTATTTTTGCATACGAAACAATGGAACATTTATTTACGTTTAAATTTAGGCGATTAGCTTTACACCAACCACATAGAAAGTTAATGTTAGACTGAAAATATAAGCAATCATTGATATCTCGTACTTGATGATATATTTTTAAATCGTCAGCAAATAATAGTTTCTCGCAGTGTATAGATAGATGAATACCACATAGACACGCCCATTCGTGACGGACATCTTGGAATACGTTCTGCCTGATTCGGCCATCTTGTATCCCTACCCCTGGGCGTTTAATGTCATGCGTACCCTGCTATCTCTCTTTCTCTTTCCATCTCTCTCGCTAATACCTACTTAATACCACTTGATTGACGTGTTCAATAAAAGAAAAATTTGTTATCAAAAACAATTCCTAAGTCCTCCACTCGAGTTGAACGATTTAATATTTCACCATTACAACATAATCATGAATAAGTGGTTGGTGTATTTTTGCATACGAAACAATGGAACATTGATTTACGTTTAAATTTAGGCGATTAGCTTTACACCATTAAATTATTATTTACATGTGTTTATTCCATTTATAAATGAATCGTTGCTTTGGACACCACCCCGTTGCATTATTTTACATTTATTTCTTTATCAGTCCTACATTGCCGGAATTCAAATTTAACATTATTCACTTTGCTTTCATCTGATAACAGTATATGCGGAACTTCCCACGAGAGCTTATCAATCTTGATATATCCTTTCTGTTAATAACAATAATAGTTAATAATAATAAAATATTTTAGAATTTCATCGATGGAAAGACCAAATCCAGGAAAGCAATTTGTCCCTGTATGTTCTCCATACTTTATTTGTATTATTAACCAATGGCATTAAGAAAGATATTCACAACTGTCATCGCTCCTAATATGATTACATCACAAGGGGAAAGGTGTAAGACATTTAAAAACAAACGAACAAATAAAATTGGGAAAGCTTGTCCTTCAAGGATGGAGGTAACTAAAGACGGATCGAAGGTGTTATGCATTGAGCGTAATACAATTTAACTTAACTCTATGTTTTGTCTTATTATTATTCCTGTGTAGGCAGTTTAATAAATATTCAAGTAAATATAGATCGTGACAAATATATACATATAATTATATATAATATTAAATGTTAACGTATACTATGTCGCTATCTAATATTGATTCGTACCTTGTTGTGTTTGAACTGTAAATTCGTTCATTAAATTAAACTGCAGATTAAATGCATAATCTTTTAAATGTAGGTATATTATATTTCAAGAACGGTGTTATTTAAAATAAAATTGACGATGCAATTGAAACATTATAAATATATTTTTTATTATACCTGCATCATAATCGCTGATTAAAATACGCAAAAGCGTGCATAAACGGGCCTTTAAACCCTTAGTGCTTTAAAGCTGCCTAGGTAACAAGAAATTAACAACAATGTTAAAATAATACACTCTACAAATTTTTAACAATATTCATAGCAACCAAACAACAACTTTTAACCATTTATATATCAACGATTAATGATGCAGATTATTTCGAAAAAGGTATTTCAATTTACTTTTTTGTTACAATTTTCAGAAGGTATAATAAAAAATAGCGTATAATACACGTGTATAAGAGCCTTTAAAGCACTGCTCCGTTAAAAGGCACTCGGCATCGCCTCGTGCGTGCTTTAAAGGCGCTTATACACTTGTATTATAATATACTATTATGACTAGTTCATGGGATGCATACGTGATTAGCAGAGACGAGAATTAAAAGCTGATAAAGAAATAAATGTAAAATAATGCATCGGGGTGGTGTCCATAGCAACGATTCATTTATAAATGGAATAAACACATGTAAATAATAATTTAAAATGTGAAATTTTATACACTCCTAATGTTGTTTTGTAAATCAAGTGGCAAATATCAAGAAATGTCATTTAGATAGTCATCCAAACAATTTTATATGTTGATGTTCATTTAGTTTATAAAGAAACCGGATGACTTACAAGGTATTCCAATGCCGCACATATGCTCTGCAGGTCAACCTCAATTAATTAACCCTGGGGTTATACATCCTTAGGCTAGAAACAGTCTTGAAACAAAAATGGCAGAGTCCGCCCTGTTGGACAAGAAATCAGAGTATGGGCGTGATAAAAATAAAACATATAAAGATATTTTACAAACATTTATTTAGTATACACAGCATAATACAAGTATATAGATCATAAGTTGTTTTCTATGACTATTGTAGTTCTACGGATCTCTGAGTCGTCGTTGTATGCCCTCGCAGAAATACTAATACGTATAAAGTCAGTGGAATGACTTGTTGACCCTGTAACCTTTCCTAATTCTTCGTTACTTTCATAGTTGGCACGATAATCATCCGGCTGCGTAGTTGCGGTCATATCTTCTGTCTCAACGACGCAGTGTTTGCTCCCGTTCCTGTCTTCACAATAGATGTGCTATGGTGTACGTTTTTCACATGCCTTTTTAAGCTGTCTGTGCGTGAAAAACATTTGAAGCAGTTAGAACACCGGACTTTGATTGATTCGTGGACGCTTTTAATATGCCTTTTTAAGTGGTCACGACGTGAAAAAGTTTTGAAACAGCTAGAGCATTAGTAGATAAGAATTGAGAGTTCTGAACCCACCCCCCCACTCATGACATTGACCTTGAACCTATCTCTCTCTCTAACACATGGTGACCTTGAATCTATCTCTGTCACGTAAACGTGGCAACACCGCATTCTCAAGGTCAACAATATGGCAACACCGCATTCTCAAGGTCATCAATATGGCAACACCGCATTCTCAAGGTCAACAATATGGCACCACCGCATTCTCAAGGCCAACAATATGGCAAAAACGCATTCTCAAGGCCATCAATATGGCAACACCGCATTCTCAAGGTCAACAATATGGCAACAACGCATTCTCAAGGTCACCCAATGTTGGTGACCTTGAACCTATCTCTCTCTAACACATGGTGACCTTGAATCTATCTCTCTAACACATGGTGACCTTGAACCTACCTCTCTCTAACACATGGTGACCTTGAACCTATCTCTAAACGTGGCAACAATGATCAACAATATGACAACAACGTATTCTCAAGGTCAACAATGTTAATAAAATAAAAATCAAAATGATTTTGAATTACCCGAAATTCTCTGATTTTGTTATTTTTAATTTCGGTCTTTGATAATAACGTTAACCGTTTTTAATTAGAACACATAATTTAATAAATTCAATTATATTATTAATATATAACGTCATGCATTATATAATCGCATTACCTCGAAGACAGTAACTATACATTAACCCATATGTTCGTATGTATACATGGTTGCCTACCCGAGGTGAGGAGGTGAGGTGCCAGAACCGGCCATCTACCCCTTCTACGGCAACCATGTATACATACGAACATATGAATTAATATATATTATGCGATTACCGTTACACGTAAAAGTGCATACAAGCTTTAATATCCGCATTCCCTTTCACTCGTCGATACGGCATAAGTTCATCGGCTTTCTACATTCGATTTGTACAGATAGGGTGAATGCACCGGTACAGTTTAGAATTATTTATGTCAATCGTTTATTAATTATTTGTTTCGAACTTATTAAATACCCGGCGGGCGACGTGTGATCAATCGTCATTCAAGCACTTAAAGGAAGGAAATATAATTTTTATATAAATTAAAATGTAATACAATTGAGATACCCAAGAGATAAAATATTAAAACTTTATAATTACGTAATTATTAATAATATTATTGAAATATCTAACAAATATTTAATGCATCTTTTTCAATTCTTTCCTTATGACTAACATACATAATGTTGAGAATTGTTGAGGTATAGATAATAATAAATTCTATAGCCTTTAAAAATTTTGCTTTTAAATAAAAAATTGCAGGTAACATCAAAATTCTTTACTTTCAAAATGCCCCAACAAAATATTTGTTTCAATTTAAAAGTTGTTTCAATTTAAAAATACAAAACTGACCAGAAACAACAATAGTCATTCTGTGTAGTTATGTTCTCGTGTGTGATTACAGTTTAGAGTTATGTATGTATTCCTAATTTAGAAATATCTAATCTTAATCTATCTTTAGAAAGAGCATTCCATAACTGTTGAAATTCATTTTCATCAAGTAATCTAATTTAATTATCACAAAATAGAAACAATTGATATATTTTTATATTATAAAAACACACGTTGACGTTCGCGTACTCGAACGCGATTACCACATCCGAAATTCTTATATAAAGCTTTAATATCTCGTTAAGTCCCGGCGTATTTTTTATTTCAACAATTTCATTTGTAATCGGGCTTAAGTTTTCGACCTAAACAACTTTTGTTTATAAATGTATTTGTATTTTTAAAAATAAAGGTAATTTAATATTAAGATTGTGAAAACGATTTAAGTACTTCATTTTTATACACAGAAAAATTTTTGCTTTTAAATAAAAAATTGCAGGTAACATCAAAATTCTTTACTTTCAAAAATGCCCCAACAAAATATTTGTTTCAATTTAAAAGTAGTTTCAATTTATAATACAAAACTGGCCAGAAACAACAATAGTCATTCTGTGTAGTTATGTTCTCGTGTGTGATTGCAGTTTAGAGCTATGTATGTATTTCTAATTTAGAAATATCTAATCTTAAAATATCTTTAGAAAGAGCATTCAAAACTGTTGAAATTCATTTTCATCAAGTAATCTAATTTAATTATCACAAAATAGAAACAATTGATATATTTTTATATTATAAAAACACACGTTGACCTTTAAAAGTTGTTCTTTGAAAACTTTTAAGTTGAATAATTATAACACTGTTTTATTGTACCTAGCAGGGACGGATCCAGAGAAGTATTTTGAGCGGAAAATTTTTGGAAAAATAATTATTTTAATAAATAATAATTAAACAAGCATTCTGTGTTTCTATTCTATGTATACTTATTTCTAAATTGGGGGGGGCGGGATTTTTTTCTCCCCGTTAATCGGCGCCTGTACCCAGGTGTATTATAATTAAAATCGTAGTTGCTTCCCTAACCTAAATTCTCACCGCACGCCACTGTTAAATACAAATTATTACGACTTAAAACTAAAAAATTTTCATTGAACCAAATTTAAATTTTCGTTTTGCAAACACAAAAGTAGTTTACAATAATGTTGCGGGTGTCTTCTGGCAATCCCTAAAATTTGTTTTAAAGTTTTAAATAGGTTCTGCAAGTAAAGTTATTTCCATGTTCCAAAAGCATTAAAACTAAAGCGGGGCATATTTTTAGAATCTTAACAATAAAATCAGTTTTGCTGCTGACTTAATATTTTAATTCACGAAAGTGTTGGGAATTTACAAAAAAAATCAAATCGCTAAAATAAATATTACAATCTTGAGCAATAAAACGAAAACTGTCTGCAACTTTGTTGCTATTCAGACTCTAGTTGCGATTCACCCCATTTTACGGTAACATTTAATAGCATAATAAACACATCTACGTCTCTTAGCAAATAGCTTTTTCAGAAGAATCATATTTATAAAAATTAGATTTCAAAAACTTTTCAAATGATTTATAAATCGAATAAAGCGACATTCACGACCTTTCCCTACCGCCCCCCCTTAAGATCTTTACTACATACTAATTATTACTACATATATTGTAGTTGTATTGTTTTAATCATGCTTTTGGTATGAACAAAGACAAATATACATATATTTTGATATTTTAAGAAGGTTCGTTTTTCTTTATGTAATACATACTATGTGGCTCTATAAAATATATAATAAAACTGATATTTTATTTGTTATATTATAACACTGGCCAATTACTGGGAAAATTTAATTAAACACTGGGTAGTTTGTGGTTAACTACTAGAAAACTGATAAGATTTACAAAGTTATAAATTTATATTTCTTTAAGTGATCGATTACTGGCATATTGACCCTACCATTGACAAATAAAAATGGAGTTAATAAATTCGTAATACATCCACTAAGCGTTGGTATTTACTAGATTTAATAATAAATCCAGTAAATGACCGCTTTTATTTAAATTGTGACACAGACATTAAAACCCGGTCAAATATGGGTTCATAAAATCATAACCATTTGTACATTTGAAATATTACTAACAAACCCACCTCGTGTTGTTACATAAATATTATTTAAGATTTTTCAAATTTTGGCGCTAAACCAGTGAATGACCACTTCGGTCAATTACTGGGTTTAATGTAATTTATTGAACCAATATATGACCATGCATTATTAAAAAATTAAACTTATTAATTATTCCTCTTTTGAGTAGAAATGATAATTGTAGACTCCCTATAAGCCATTAAAACTATAATTCACTATACTTAAAACAAAGTGTTACCATTCTATGACACTACATCACAGAACACAATGTACTTACCTTATTAGTTTGTTAGATATACAGAACAACACGCTGTACTTGCAACTTCATTCGTCATTTGTAAAACAGGAACGAAATTGTGCTGTTGTCGCTTTTAGCACAAAGTTACTAAATGTTAGAAAAACCGCTAATATAATTATGGTTAGCTTTATTAAAAATTTGACGACTTCTGTAGTGTAGACGTGATATAAAAAATATACGTTTTTCTCAATATGTTATTTTATTTATAGTATATAAGATACAAAAGCCAGCTTATAATATGCATTACAATCAAACCTTACTAAAGCGATCAATATAAATTTTATGTCTATGTTCTATATCTAAAATTCTATTTAACACTACACCACATTTCTCGATACGTCTTTGAAACCGACACCGATCTACAACACTTTCCATCCACAATGATATTCGTGCTTGTCGGTAGGCGTAATTCCACGTAAATAAATAATGTATTTTATTATTCTCCTTGATCGTAACACGTTTCTTTCGGTTGCCCATTTTTTGTTGTCTACAAACTCTTCTATTGTTGACGTAAATGATTCCAAACCTTCCTTATTTAATTTATCCAACCAGCAATCTATACAGATATTTCCTTTTAAATACGATTCACACAAGTCTACCCCTTTCTGAAACTTTAGAACTCTTTCTTTACACTCTTCATCGGTAAAATATTTCCCTAAACCATAGACTGCTTCGTGATCGGCATCAAAGCGTAGATCGCGTAACTCTTCCTGCACTCTCTGTACTGCACTTTTAATATCAATAGCCTTAGGCCACGATTGCGAACTATAACACATCCACATCTTTATACAAGAACGTTTTGCAAGTCGATGTCACACTGAATTCTTTCCGGATACAATGCTACCAGTTCCAAAGCACACACAACGTTCTCGGACGGTGGTAAAGCAGATAACACTTGTTTAACGTTTTCGGTGGAATCCCCGCTTAATACACTCGATCCTTTTAATAAAATTGAACAAAATTTTACAAAAAATTTTAAACTTTCTAGAAGCTGAATGATGCTTTCAAATGTTTGGATCTAGCTGAGTGGTGCGGCTTGAAGTTATAGATATATCTATGCCCCCACTCCTTTCGGTGTAAATACAATCTCGTTGACCTTGCCTGGTTTCGTCTGTTCTCAACAACGTCTGCTTTCTTTCTTCTGTTCTCAACTACATGTAACATTTGTACTTGTATTTGCACTTATTGCCCTTGCGGTCTTGTTCACCTTTCGTCCGCATTCTTTTATAAACATGGTTAGGTAAGAGTCTCATTGAAATTAAAATAGCATTAAAATGTTTTCTTTTTAAATCTTAGGTTCGCTTTTTAATTTTTCTATGTATGTGTAGGAGTTCATTCTTAAATGAAACAATATAATGTGACATATTTGCATGGTTTATTTAACTCACTACATTTCACAATACCTATACAATTGTTTACACATTAAGATTGACTTTGATGTATCAGGGGATTACATATTTCAAATCTTACAACCTTGTATTTACAGAGCACATTTATCTTTTATTTAAGTAATATATCGTTAAGTCCCGGCGTAATTTTCACTAAATAATGCGCTGGATGTTTCAGCACCTTGATTCATTGTTCTTTACGCGGATAAACATCACAACACTTTAACTCTCCATTGTTAAGATGGTAATACGACACAAATGTTTCGTTCGAAACTTGCCCACATTATACTTGTCTATACATGTCATGATGGGACTTTTTATATTTGTATCGTACCATTCGTTTAACGGCTCTTCCAACTGTTTCGGCGATGTCGCACCTTTTCCATCCAACCATATGCTTTCCCCATTTAAATCCATTGAAGATGCAAACGTCACTAGCGCAAACACCAGATAACCAGTTTCAAGAACACGCTTCTCTTTGACGCGTTTAACGAATGCCTCTTTGTGGTGGTCTAAAGTTTTCGCGACGTTCCCACCTTATAGTTCTTCGTCTCTCATTTCATCGTCGTCTTCCTCAAAATCGAATGTTACTAAAACGGTTGCCTCTACCACGTCCATGATGCTGTACTACTGAAGTATTCTTGCATATGCGTTTATATACTGAGTTGACGGGTGGGGTACAAGGTCATGGTCTTTAATGGTAACGATAACGAGCGATACAATATATTTCCATGCTTACACCCACTACTGCAACTAACAGGGTGCCCAAGGTCACCACAGAAGCATAACACGTTTCGCTGCTGACTTTACATTGTTCTACCGGACTATTCCCGATGGTTTGCCACTCACTGTCCTTAGTATGTGTTGGGTACACGAATTTGACCCTGAATCGTACTTCTTGCGTTCTATTGCCGACCTCGTGTTTAAACATTCCCATTTGTTGCAACGTCACTGGTTGCATTCCATACCAAACACTCGTATTGAAGTCATAGGAAATAAAAGCTGCTGTTGTATCTGGGAGTTTTGCAACGTACACTACACCCTCGTACAAGATTGCTAATATTATTAGCACCTTGATTGGTAACATCTTCCCTCACGTTATATTCTATGTTGTATCTGATTACTTTTAACCGCAAACGTCTCTACCACTTTCATCGCTAATGGGTGCTAACACGTTTGCAAACACGCAATGTGGTGACCATTTCAGGTGCTCTACGCTGCTTGGGTTATCCGATGGTTCCCATTTGAAAATGTTCACTCGGCAATAAAAACATTCTACTCTATCTTCACGTCCCGTGTAAATAAATATATTCCCATCTATTATTATTATTATGTTGAACAGCTTTGTAGAATGCCATGGACAGGCAGCAGCAGCAGCAACACAGTCGAATCGTGACTAAATAAGTAGACCTATTGCTTCTGCTATTTATTACCTTCTGAAGAGGGAGGGAGGAAATCATCATTAAAACGTCCGTAATACAACGGCTCAACAGGTTTCTACTTGTCTCAACTTGTTGGATCGTGTTTGCATAGTATTCGTAGTCGGCGTAATTACCCGTAGGCATGGAATCATACTTGGCGTCCTGCATAGTATAATTATTCTGCCGAAGGGAGCATAACATAAACCGATTGTACCTACTCCTTTGTATAATATAAATTATAATCGATTAGGATCATGTACCCCGTATTTTCATGAATATTTGCGTTTTCACCATACAGGATTAATTTTTAGCTCTAATTTTATATATATATATATATATATATATATATATATATATATATATATATATATATATATATATATATATATAAAATATTTGCGTTTTATTAAAAATAAAACAACAGTTTTCTTTTGCTGTAAAACATATAAGTTTAAAAACATATAAGTTTAAACCATTTCTTGGGTATAAGCAGCAATTAAAATAATAATCAAAATAATGATTATAATAATATTTGAGAGGTACAGAATTTCAAACAAAACACCCCTAGACAATTGTTTCGCCCTTTCTTTGGGCTCCTCAGTAGGGGAGGCTTTGTCTGAAACCCTGTACCTCTCAAATCCGTTGCTTGTTTATATGTAAATACCGAATTTACATTAATAGCAACATTTAATACTGGAGACATCTATAAGATGCCATCCAAACTTCCATTTAACCCGGAAGTAGATATAAAATATTTGCGTTTTATTAAAAATAAAACAACAGTTTTCTTTTGCTGTAAAACATATAAGTTTAAAAATATATAAGTTTAAACCATTTCTTGGGTATAAGCAGCAATTAAAATAATAATCAAAATAATGATTATAATAATATTTGAGAGGTACAGAATTTCAAACAAAACACCCCTAGACAATTGTTTCGCCCTTTCTTTGGGCTCCTCAGTAGGGGAGGCTTTGTCTGAAACCCTGTACCTCTCAAATCCGTTGCTTGTTTATATGTAAATACCGAATTTACATTAATAGCAACATTTAATACTGGAGACATCTATAAGATGCCATCCAAACTTCCATTTAACCCGGAAGTAGATATAAAATATTTGCGTTTTATTAAAAATAAAACAACAGTTTTCTTTTGCTGTAAAACATATAAGTTTAAAAACATATAAGTTTAAACCATTTCTTGGGTATAAGCAGCAAGAAACAATTGTCTAGGGGTGTTTTGTTTGAAATTCTGTACCTCTCAAATATTATTATAATCATTATTTTGATTATTATTTTAATTGCTGCTTATACCCAAGAAATGGTTTAAACTTATATGTTTTTAAACTTATATGTTTTACAGCAAAAGAAAACTGTTGTTTTATTTTTAATAAAACGCAAATATTTTATATCTACTTCCGGGTTAAATGGAAGTTTGGATGGCATCTTATAGATGTCTCCAGTATTAAATGTTGCTATTAATGTAAATTCGGTATTTACATATAAACAAGCAACGGATTTGAGAGGTACAGGGTTTCAGACAAAGCCTCCCCTACTGAGGAGCCCAAAGAAAGGGCGAAACAATTGTCTAGGGGTGTTTTGTTTGAAATTCTGTACCTCTCAAATATTATTATAATCATTATTTTAATTGCTGCTTATACCCAAGAAATGGTTTAAACTTATATGTTTTTAAACTTATATGTTTTACAGCAAAAGAAAACTGTTGTTTTATTTTTAATAAAACGCAAATATTTTATATCTACTTCCGGGTTAAATGGAAGTTTGGATGGCATCTTATAGATGTCTCCAGTATTAAATGTTGCTATTAATGTAAATTCGGTATTTACATATAAACAAGCAACGGATTTGAGAGGTACAGGGTTTCAGACAAAGCCTCCCCTACTGAGGAGCCCAAAGAAAGGGCGAAACAATTGTCTAGGGGTGTTTTGTTTGAAATTCTGTACCTCTCAAATATTATTATAATCATTATTTTGATTATTATTTTAATTGCTGCTTATACCCAAGAAATGGTTTAAACTTATATGTTTTTAAACTTATATATATATATATATATATATATATATATATATATATATATATATATATATATATATATGACGTTTTGTATAGATCTCTTACGATAATTTATTGTCATATACTGTCTTTGAAATTACATATATACAGACTTATATAACACACACACAAGATATACATGTAAACTTAACTATTTTTCTAAATTATCATCGTTAGAAATCCTACTATAATAATTTCTCCAGCTATCGCTGACCGCTGGTGTATGCGGCGTAAATAAATATCTTTAAACTTATTGATTTTAATTGTACCTACATCTACTTATTCCAGGGGTAGGTTGATTGTATGCATATGTAGTGCTGCCAATAGAGGGCGTCATGCTACAATTAGTATGTATTGCTAATAGAGGGCGTCATGAAGAAATCTGTATTATCGACGACCTATGTACTACCAATAGAGGTCGCCAAAGTGTAATTATTATTACTGAAGACCACATTACATTTCTGCCTAAGCGAATCAGTGATAATTTGAAAAGCAAATGTAGTAGATATTCATGTTTATATGGTAAGTTTGATAATTAAAATTGTACGGACATCGGTTCCGGGTTACATACACTTAGGATAGAACCTGCGATTCATTCTCGCGCATACATATTGCTCCGAACGCTTACGATTATAGCCGAGAACAACCGATTGCGCAGGTCGATCAGTATAAATAGGCGGGGTAGTGTTCCTGTTCCTTCATTAGTCGAAATGAATCAATACGTGAACGACGTGTGTAAGAAGAATGACTCTAGTCGAAGGGGTTGCAACATACAGTGTTCGGTTTGCTTCAAGTCTTTTGCGAGGCCATTCACCTGCAAGAGACACGTAAAACCCACGCACGAATCAGAAAGAATCCAGTGTTCTAGCTGTGTCAAAACTTTTTTAAACTCTGATGCCTACAAGATACACAAGAGAGCCGTCCATGAAATAAACAGAATCCAATGCTCTAGCTGTTTCAAAACTTTTTCACGTCGTGACCACTTAAAAAGGCATATTAAAAGCGTCCACGAATCAATCAAAGTCCGGTGTTCTAACTGCTTCAAATGTTTTTCACGCACAGACAGCTTAAAAAGGCATGTGAAAAACGTACACCATAGCGCATCTGCTATGAAGACAGGAACGGGAGCAAACACTGCCGTCGTTGAGACAGAAGATATGACCGCAACTACGCAGCCGGATGATTATCGTGCCAACTATGAAAGTAACGAAGAATTAGGAAAGGTTACAGGGTCAACAAGTCATTCCACGAACTTTAAACGTATTAGTATTTCTGCGAGGGTATACAACGACTCAGAGATCCGTAGAACTACAATAGTCATAGAAAACAACTTATGATCTATATACTTGTATTATGCTGTGTATACTAAATAATGTTTGTAAAATATCTTTATATGTTTTATTTTTATCACGCCCATACTCTGATTTCTTGTCCAACAAGGCGGACTCTGCCATTTTTGTTTCAAGACTGTTTCTAGGCTAAGGATGTATAACCCCAGGGTTAATTAATTGATATCAACATATAAAATTGTTTGGACGACTATCTAAATGACATTTCTTGATATTTGCCACTTGATTTACAAAACAACATTAGGAGTGTATAAAATTTCACATTTTAAATTATTATTTACATGTGTTTATTCCATTTATAAATGAATCGTTGCTTTGGACACCACCCCGATGCATTATTTTACATTTATTTCTTTATCAGCTTTTAATTCTCGTCTCTGCTAATCACGTATGCATCCCATGAACTAGTCATAATAGTATATTATAATACAAGTGTATAAGCAAGCCTTTAAAGCACGCACGACGGGTTTAAAAGCACGAGGCGAAGCCGAGAGCCTTTTAACGGAGCAGTGCTTTAAAGGTTCTTATACACGTGTATTATACGCTATTTTTTATTATACCTTCTGAAAATTGTAACAAGAAAGTAAATTGAAATACTTTTCGAAATAATCTGCATCATTAATCGTTGATATATAAATGGTTAAAAGTTGTTGTTTGGTTGCTATGAATATTGTTCAAAATTTGTAGAGTGTATTATTTTAACATTGTTGTTGATTTCTTGTTACCTAGGCAGCTTTAAAGCACTAAGGGTTTAAAGGCCCGTTTATGCACGCTTTTGCGTGTTTTAATCAGCGATTGTGATGCAGGTATAATAAAAAATATATTTATAATGTTTCAATTGCATCGTCAATTTTATTTTAAATAACACCGTTCTTGAAATATAATATACCTACATTTAAAAGATTATGCATTTAATCTGCAGTTTAATTTAATGAACGAATTTACAGTTCAAACACAACAAGGTACGAATCAATATTAGATAGCGACATAGTATACGTTAACATTTAATATTATATATAATTATATGTATATATTTGTCACGATCTATATTTACTTGAATATTTATTAAACTGCCTACACAGGAATAATAATAAGACAAAACATAGAGTTAAGTTAAATTGTATTACGCTCAATGCATAACACCTTCGATCCGTCTTTAGTTACCTCCATCCTTGAAGGACAAGCTTTCCCAATTTTATTTGTTCGTTTGTTTTTAAATGTCTTACACCTTTCCCCTTGTGATGTAATCATATTAGGAGCGATGACAGTTGTGAATATCTTTCTTAATGCCATTGGTTAATAATACAAATAAAGTATGGAGAACATACAGGGACAAATTGCTTTCCTGGATTTGGTCTTTCCATCGATGAAATTCTAAAATATTTTATTATTATTAACTATTATTGTTATTAACAGAAAGGATATATCAAGATTGATAAGCTCTCGTGGGAAGTTCCGCATATACTGTTATCAGATGAAAGCAAAGTGAATAATGTTAAATTTGAATTCCGGCAATGTAGGACTGATAAAGAAATAAATGTAAAATAATGCAACGGGGTGGTGTCCAAAGCAACGATTCATTTATAAATGGAATAAACACATGTAAATAATAATTTAATGCTGTAAAGCTAATCGCCTAA
This sequence comes from Agrypnus murinus, assembly GCA_929113105.1. Lineage (NCBI taxonomy): Eukaryota > Metazoa > Arthropoda > Insecta > Coleoptera > Elateridae > Agrypnus > Agrypnus murinus. The sequence continues at coordinate 93,327,557 of OV816027.1, forward strand.
ATTTAAACGTAAATCAATGTTCCATTGTTTCGTATGCAAAAATACACCAACCACTTATTCATGATTATGTTGTTGTAAATGGTGAAATACTAAATCGTTCAACCCGAGTGGAGGACTTAGGAATTATTTTTGATAACAAATTTTTTTTTATTGAACACGTCAATCAAGTGGTATTAAGTAGGTATTAGCGAGAGAGATGGAAAGAGAAAGAGAGATAGCAGAGTACGCATGACATTAAACGCCCAGGGGTAGGGATACAAGATGGCCGAATCAGGCAGAACGTATTCCAAGATGTCCATCACGAATGGGCGTGTCTATGTGATATTCATCTATCTATACACTGCGAGAAACTATTATTTGCTGACGATTTAAAAATATATCAAGTACGAGATATCAGATTGCTTATATTTTCAGTCTAACATTAACTTTCTATGTGGTTGGTGTAAAGCTAATCGCCTAAATTTAAACGTAAATAAATGTTCCATTGTTTCGTATGCAAAAATACACCAACCACTTATTCATGATTATGTTGTTGTAAATGGTGAAATATTAAATCGTTCAACTCGAGTGAAGGACTTACGACTTGTGATAACAAAAATTTCTTTCTTTTATTGAACACGTCAATCAAGTGGTATTAAAAACCAATAGAGCACTTGGGTTTATTTATCGAAACTGTAGGGATTTTTCAGATAAGCATTGCCTCCGAATCTTATATTTCGCATTTGTGAGATCAACTCTGGAGTATGGTTCAATTATTTGGTATCCCTTTTATAATATACATATTAAACATCTATAAACACATAAACACATATTTTTTTGAAATTCATCGATTATTTATCTACTGGAACTTATCCTAATCACTTCTTTTTGATTACTCTTCTTCACTTATTACATTTAACATGATATCTTTGAAAACACGAAGTATCATAATAAGTATTAAGTTTCTTTTTTAATTTACTTCATAACAACCTGGATTGTCCTAGTTTACTGCAAAAGATTAGTTTTAATATACCTAGACATAACAGCAGAAGTTCTTTATTCTTTTACAATAATTTTACGAGGACCAATATGTTAATGAGTAGTCCACTTACTGTAATGTGTAGTAATTTTAATTTAATTTGGGCAGAATGCGATATTACGGTTAATGGATTATCGTTTATTTGTCATGCGCAAATTATGTTTAATGGATTATCGTTTATTTGTCAAGTTCTTGTAAATAAACATGAGGATATACCTGATTAATACATACAACACAATAGGTTAAGTACATTGTAATTAGGTTTTCTTTTTGTAGAAGGTCCGTGATTTGCGTTTAAAGCTGAATTTAGAATTTTAATGCTGAATTAATTATCTTAAATTATTATATGTAATTAAAGTATAAATGACGATAATTATTTTAAGAAATCGGTAAGATTTAGTGCATAAAATATAAAATGATAAACCTTGGCTCCCTTTCTTAACAATTAGCAGAACGTCCGTAATTGGTAATACAGATTTCTTCATGACGCCCTCTAGTAGTACATAGTTTGTTGGTATTCCTTCATGATGCCATCTATTGACGATGCATAGGTTGTCGGTAATACAGTTTCCCATCATGAATTCATAGGGTGTGGTAAATGGCGCCCGAAGTTCCAAAATGGCGCTCGTTCAATCAGAGAACAGCAGGCGTGTCATCCAAAATGGCGCTCGTCCAATCAGAGAACAGCAGGCGTGTCATCCAAGATGGCGTCGACCAATCAGAAGCAAGGGGAGGAGCTACAGGAGTAGGGATAGCCAATCAGAGCGCAGCAGGCGTGGCCAGAAAAAAGGAGAGGGGGTCTGCCCAGGTATCCCAATACCTACTAAGGAAGGTAACTGAATTGAAACAAACAGTCCGTAGACCAAGAGGAAGACCCAAGTCACGGTGGGAAGAGCAAGTGTTGAAAGATATCTTACTTATGGAAGGCTGGGGAAATATTATCAAGGACAGGAGAAAATGGTGAAAAATAACAGAAAAGACAAAGACTCACAAAGACCTCTAGGGCATACAGATATAAGAAGGTTAAGCAGAGTGATTCACCGCAAAGAAAAAAAAGCCTATACATGGTGTAAATTAATTGAAGGGTTTTGGATGAATGGCAGATAGGTGGAATAGAGTAGAGCAAATCTTCCTTATAAAGTTTGTTCTTCAAATGAATAATTTTCGAGAAAATGAATATGAAAGTTTCATTAATTTTTCAAGTCCGACCCTGTAACACTAACCTACCTTAATGTGTACAAATCTAATTTAAAAATGTGATACCCTTTTAGAGGTACGTGCCTTTTAAAAATTGTTATTGTATCTCACACAAAAAAGTAATTTATCCATGTCTGAATATCTTAAAAGTAAATAAAGTAGTCAGAAGTTGTTATTATTATCTTATTACTTGTGTAGAAATATGATCCGTTAGTATGAAAGGGATGCGTCATGCAAAAACTTTTATTAAATATGCATTTATTTGTGTTGTTATTAACAGATGTTCCGTTCTGCGAATTCTTAATATTTTGTTAGATTTGATTGATTTTGTTAAAATGACTAATTTTTTATTTCAAAAAAGCAACTGTCCGAATATTTAGTTGTTAGGACCCATATCTAACAAAAAATATTTTCCGAATGAATTAATTATTACGTTATATGCGCTGCTTTAATCAGTATAAATTATCGTATTACCATTAACGTAATATTGTTGTATGTAAAATGAAATATTTTGTACTTTTTAATAGTTTAATTGCAGCTATGCAAATGAATAATTCGGGGGTAAGGACATGACCTGTTTTTTAATACTTCGTTTATAGCAATTCTAACTGTCAATTGATTTTATTACGCTACCCATTTACTTATTTCTAACGATGTCTTGAAATTAATTACAACTCAAATTCGTTTACGATTTTCAACCTATAATAATACAGAAATGTACCTACTATTAGTTGTAATAAGTATAACAAAAAAACCCGGTCACTGTTTAGTCTATCTTTTATACTTACTGACACATTTACATATGTATTTATTACTATAATAACATTTTAAATAGTAAACATCTTTTGGCTTGGAATAAACTGAACATAATGATCAACATAATATTTATTAAGCTTCACAGACACCAGGGCCGTCTTCAGTTTACTTAGAGTGCCCAAAAATTTTTAGTGAAAATTTATTTTTGAGATAGTGCGGAATTTTATGCATTTTTGCCTTCTTCCTTTATTCATATGTTGCACATTAAGCCAAAAACCATTTAAAAAACTTCGTGATTATCACACTATAGAAGGGAAATATACATATTAAATACAACATATTAGAACAGTAAGTACAGCATATAAATATTAGTATGTTTTTTCCTAGAAATATCAAAATGAAGGAAATAAAAGCTTCTAAAAACAGTATTAAAAATTGTTTAATCAACAATGTTTTTTACAACACTTAAGAGTTTCTAGATACAAATATTAACAATAATACGTATATTATTTCCGACTGTTATGTACCTAATTATGCATATTGAGTCTATTATAGAATCTTAGGAGTATTAAAATAAAGCATGGTACTTTTGTCTTGTGATTATATTTTGAATAGTAGTGATATAATGTGATACAATATGTACTGTGATTTTTTTTGTTAAATTTATGAAATTACTCTGTATTAAATTGACATCACTCATAGCATCGTAATTGTTACTGGTTAATAAAAGTTATTCTATTCTATTGTACATTCAGTATATAGAGTACACAGTCATCTCATTTTGACTTGCTGGCTATATGCACCAAATTCATACTTCTTTTTGTGGAATTTTAACACGCACAGCCTCGGTAACGTCATTCTATGTGTATATTTTTTGTTTTAATTAACACAAGTAATTATGTTGTCTTGCATCGGGTGAATCATGTGAAATTATACCGGGTGTTCTATTATATGTTCTATTATATGTAATGTAAATGTGGTCATGCAGCGTTAAAAGGGTCAAAATGCAAGGTATGTGAAGTGATTTACCACCCTTCGTGTCTTAAGAAATTAAAATACGATGACTGTGGATGAAGATATTATAATCTGTTGTATCAATAGCGGTGATTCATCTAATATCACTTCTGGAAGCTCAGCAGCTTCTACACCTCTTATTGCTGTAAATACTGTTGCACTAGAAATAGAAGTAAAGTATTTAAAAGAAATAATCGCTAACAAGGACCGCATTATTATTGAGCTCACTGAGAAATCTGAACTCATGAAGGAAAAAATCGTTCAGCTCGAATTGGGACACGCAAACAACTTTACTGATGTAAATATAAAAGAGTGGAAAATAAAAATTCTAATACTAAAAACAAAAAAACATACAGTAATGTTGTGGAGAAACCTAAAGTAAATAACCTGACAGTGGATAATAGTAAACACAGCAATGTTCGAAATGAATTCTTTTCCAGTAACTCACGCACAATATCCATTGCAGATAATAATAGTAAACGAAGTAAAATACGTCAACAAACCATTAGGGGGATGGGAGAAAAGTCAGGTTTATTTGCTGCAGCGGACAAAATTGCTTGGTTTTTTGTCGGAGGAGTAAAGGCAAATGTGATGGACAATGATTTAGCAAATTATATAAAAAATAAACTACCTAACACAAATCCATCGATTGAATGTTTAACTAAAAACCACCAAAATATTTCAAAATCTTTTAAGCTGGGCGTGGAGTTTGAATTTAAAGATAGTTTGTACCAACCAGAATTTTGGCCGGAAAATATTCTTGTACAAAATTTAATTTTTTTCGGATACGTACCAATCAGAAGCTGACAACCAATTAACAACTGTTAACTTACGTCCTACAATCAATAATTATAATACCAACAAAGAGACTATAAATATGATATACGTATATTAATGTACAATCATTAAGAAACAAACATGAAATAATGGATGCCTATTTGTTAAAAAATAGACCCTTAATAGTTGGTATAACAGAACATTGGTTGAGAAAATATGAGATTGAAAGTCTAAATCATAATAATTATCTGGTCGCCGATGGCTTTTGCAGAAAAGATGGCTACGGGGGCTCGCTAATGTTGTTGTATAAGGATGTAGAATTTATAGCACTAGATATTGACAAATTTTCCATAGAAAATATATGTAAATTAACTGGCATTTGTCTTATTGCATAAAATCTTAACATTATCAATGTCTACAGAAGTCCTCAAGCTGATTTCGCTAGATTTACAGAAATTCTTCATAACATTCTGTTGCAATTGAAGCCGTCTGATAAGTGGCTACTTATCGGCGGTGACTTCAATGTGAAATTCAATAAATTGGATGAAGAATCTGTTACGTTGTGCGGGCTGATGACCAGTTTCGGATTAAGAAAAACTGTGACTTTTAATACTCGCTACAATAATTGCATAGACAATGTTTTTACGAACTATAGTGATGAACTTTTTAGTGTGGAAGAAGCTAATATAGGATTCTCAGATCATATTGGCGTTTGCTGTACGTTGACATCAATACCTAATAACAAAATTAAATCAAGTGATATAGTGAAGTGTAGACCTGTAACAAAACTGGGTATGTTTAACTTTTATCACTACGTGGATGCCTGCAATTGGGACTTTCTTGACGACAACGCCCTAAATATACATGAAAAGAGTGTAGTCTTTCTCAATCGATTACAGACAGCAATGCATACTGCATTCCCACTGAAGACATAGCGGAATAACTCCATCAACCTTCCAAGTAACTGGTTCACCAATAAATTGGATGAGATGCGTAAGACACTAGAGTTCCTGAACACAGTTTGTCAACAAAACCAGAGACAAGACTTCATTCAAATAAGAAACAAGTTTAGGTCTAATTATCGCAAAGCTATTCAGCAAGCAAAAATTTCAGCCAATGACAATTATATACTCCAAAATCATAATAGTGTAAAAGCAATGTGGCATATAATTAATAGTCACAGACCACTAAAATCTAACTCTAACTCTGTTAAAAATCACAACATTGATGCGGAGGATTTTAATAAGTTTTTTGGCGAAATTGCAAAAAACGTTTATTTCAAGCATACCTACGAATAATATCGATCCTACAGAATTCTTACCTGGAAATAATTCAAACAGCTGCCGCGAAGCTCTTTTTAAATTTAGACCAGTGTCGTATATTAAAATCCGCCAGATAATTAACAATCTCAAACCTAGTAAAAGTAGAGATATCTATGATATATCATCAGATATGTTTAAACAAATAAAGGATAGTATAATACCTCCAATCACCAAAATAGTAAATGAGTGTATTGATACCTCTACTTTTCCTGATGCATTTAAAATTGCTATAATTATACCTTTATACAAGAAAGGAAATAAAAACGATGTAAATAACTATCGTCCTATTTCGATTCTCCCTATTGTATCAAAAATCCTTGAGAAAATTATGGTTGAACAACTCTCAGAATTTCTTGAATTCAATGATTTACTTTGTAACAATCAATGGGGATTTCGAAAAGGAAGGTCTACCGGACATGCTATCTTAAAATTTGTTAATGACTGCATCGAAGCTTTCGAAAACAATAAGTATATGTGTGCATCATTCTTAGATCTGTCGAAGGCTTTCGACTGTGTCTCTCATGATATTCTTCTAAAAAAATTGGATTATTATAATATCGGCATTAATAGCCATATACTAATTAAATCCTTTTTAAGTAACAGAAAGCAGTGTGTCTCTACAAATGGCACAGTCTCGAATTTTCTACCTGTAGACGTCCGAGTTCCACAAGGCTCTGTTTTAGGACCGCTATTATTCCTGATCTTCATCAATAATTTACCTGCTACCATACATCCTGCTCGAACTGTGCTCTTTGCGGATGACACAACTGTTGTGTGTTCTGATAATATATTAGCAGCATCTAATACATGTTGTAGGGAGGCACAGTCGAGAGCATTTGACTGGTTTAATAGTAATCGCCTAAAGATCAATCAGGATAAAACTGTCGACATGGTTTTCACCTTAAGAAACCACAATATAAGTGATACAGCTCAATCTACAAAATTTCTAGGGTTATACATAGATTGTAAGCTGCATTGGAATGATCATTATACATATCTAACTCATGTTTTGAATAGAGCGATTTACCTAATTCGTAATCAGGTGAATTCTGTATCCATCTTCACAATAAAGACTGCTTATTTTGCTCTTTTTCATTCGCATGTTAACTATGGCCTATTAATATGGGGTCATTCTTCATCTAGTCATATGATATTTTCTTTACGTCGTGTAGTACGCATTATTGGAGGGATAGGTTACAGAGATGACTGTAAACAAGTATTCATAAGTTTAAGAATATTAACTGTTCCATGTATGTATATTTTATCTTGTGTTTTGTATGTCAAAAATAATTTAAGCGAATATGTTAAACATGCCGATTTACATAATCACGAAACACGTTATAAAAATAATATCAAATTATAGCAGATTAAACAAATCTTTAACAGGTGATAGATTTCATGCTATTAGATTCTATAATATATTACCAGAAAAATTAAAAAATCTGGATACAAAAACATTTAAAATGAAAATTAAACATCTTCTATTACAAAAAGCATATTTTAGCTGGGACGAATATCTAACAAATATTGTATCTGATTGTGATGGTTTTTAGTTTTAATCACTTTTTTGTGTTTGATATACTTTGACGTGCAAAATTTTTTATAAATTTATAAGCATAAATAAATTATTATTATTATTATTATTATATTTTGACCCTTTGTAAACCTATATAACTTTGAACTTATTGAATTAATGAAATGCAGTGTTTACCAGTTTTTTTCTAAGTTTTAAAGTTTTTTTTCTGAGTATCCGTCTTTTTTACCCACTTCCGGTTTATCCAGAAAAGACATAGTGCACTTCAAATGAAAAACTACTCTGTATAGTTTTTCATAGTTGGAAAACTCATTGCTCCCCCTTTCCAAAAGTACCAGACTTGTCATGGCTATTATACAGGGTGATGGTTTATATAAGCTCTTAAAGTGAATACTGCATGTTATTAAAATGCCACGGAAAGATATAATGATTCACAAAGTAGACTATGTAAATTAATAAAAACATCACTGTAAAGTCAAATTAGTTTATTGACAATTACTTGTTACTTTAATTACTAATATTCAAAATGTACATATGAAACTCGATCTAACAAAGGGTAACAGGATACTTATTAAACAATAAACAATTATGAAATAAAGAAATCACTAAACATTAGTTAGAAAAAACATTCAAAATTCCGTCCATCAACTTGAATACATTTATTTATTCGCTCTACAAAATTGCCATAGCTTCTACTTAACACCTCAGGGATAATGCTGTTAAAGACATCTTTTTTCGTAGCATTTCAATAACATGCAGTATTCATTTTAGGAGCTTATAAAACCATCACCCTGTGTAATAACCACAACAGGTATGACACTCTCGGAAAGGGAAACAATAGACTTTCCAACTGTGAAAAAATATACAGGGCGTTCCATTTGAAACCACTTATTTAACCTATCCCCGAAAATACGCTGTCGTTTCCGATTAAACCGGAAAAGGACAAAAAGAGGCATACTCAGAAAAAACTTTAAACAATAAGAAGAAGACTAGTGAACACCACATTTCATTATCACAATTAGTTCAAAAGTTATATAGGTTGATAAAGGGTCAAAATATAATGAGAGACCCGGTATAATTTCACATAATTCACACGAAAGCAAAACAATATAATTTCCTGTGTTAATCGAAATAAAAACAAAACAAATACACAAAAAATGATGTTACCGAGGTTGTATGTGTTAAAAATGCATAAACCGAAGTATGAATTTTTCATACTTTGGTGCTCTGTAACTCCGAAAATATTAATTTTAGAGCTTCGTAGCCTATATTTACATAGTTTTGATAGCTACCCAAAATCTGACACATTTGTATAAACTCCTTTAAATTAAGGAAAATGTAATGAATATTAGATTTTCCTTAATTTAAAGAAGTTTGGATTTTGGGTCATTGTGGAAATTACGTACACCTACCTTAATTTATTATACATATATTTATATTATATAATTTATTATTATTAATTTATAGCTTTTCCTCAATTATGAGAAATGATGCATTTTTGAGAGTATATTTCTTAGAATATTTATTTCCACATGACACATTCAAATATTAACTTGCCCACCTGTATGATTGAGCAGATGTTTTTTAAGATTCCAATTCCGTGAAAATTCTTTTTCACATACATTACATGGGAATGGTTTCTTGCCAGTGTGAGTTAGCATATGATTTTTGAGAGTATTAGTCCGTGTAAATCTAAGCTGACAAACTTGACATTGGAATGGCCTCTCTCCATTGTGAATTTGAATATGTTTTCTGAGATATCTTTGATGTGTAAACTTATATTCGCAAATATCACATTCAAATGGTTTGGGTTTCTTACCCATGTGATTGAGTATATGCTCAATGAGATTTTTCTTTTGTGAAATATTTTTTTTACAAATGTCATATTCATATAGTTTCTCACCAGTATGGGTGCGCATGTGATTTTTAAGACTTCGTTTATGTAAAAATTCTTTTTCACATACCTTGCATTTGAATGGTTTTTCATTGCTGTGAGAGAGCATATGGCTTGTGAGAGAACCTTTCTGTGTATATTTAGACCCACATACATCACACTTGTAGGGCTTCTCACCACTATGAGTCCGCATATGGACTTTTAGAGAACTCTTGCGTATACACTTATATTTACATATATTACATTCAAATGGTTTCTCACCACTGTGAATTTTCTTGTGCTTTCTGAGACTACTTTTGGTTGAAGCTTTATATTTGCATATGTCACATGGAAATGGCTTTGAAACCTTACCATCATGAGTGAGCATGTGACCTTTAAGAGTACTTTTCTGAGTAAATTTATATTCACATATATTACATTTGAATGGCTTCTCACCAGTATGAATTAGCATGTGGGTTTTAAGACCACTTCTTTTTGTAAATCTGTTTTTACACAGATTACATTGAAAGGGCTTCTCACCAGTATGAGTCTGTATGTGTTTTTTGAGACTACTACCGTTTGTAAATGCATGTTCACATATATCACATTTGTATGGCTTTGGCTTATCAACCTTGTGAGTGAGCATATGTTGTGTGACACTACCTTTCTGTGAGGCTTTGTAATCACATAGGTTACATTCAAATGGTTTCTCTCCACTATGAATGAACATATGCCTTGTGAGAGTTTTTCTAGCTGAAAATTTATTGTCACACACATTACAAGTATATGGTTTCTCACCATTATGTGTGAGCATGTGCTCTTTAAGATTATTTTTTCGTGAAAATCTATTTTCACATATATTACATTGGAATGGCTTCTCACCAGTATGAGTAGCCATATGACCTTTCAGATGGCCTTTTTGCGTAAAATTAGCTTCACATATAGTACATGTGTATGCTTTCTCACCAGTATGGATAAGCATATGTGTGTCGAGACTGCCTTTCTGGGTAAATTTCTTATCACATAAAGTACATTCAAATCGTTTTTGACCACTGTGAATAATCATATGTTGTACAAGATGATCTTTCCTTGAAGTTTTATATTCACATGTATTACATATAAATTGTTTATTACTAGAATCATGTTTCTGTGATTTTTTCGTATCTTTAGGTGTACTTCTACTGACACAGTCTTCCATTATTTGGTGTTTGTTGATCGTGGTTTGTACTCGATTATAAAACTTACCATACCTCATATCGTCTACAGATCTGCTGCCTTCAATAATATTATAAGATTGTTATAACCTGTAATACACATAAATAATTTTGCAAACAATAATAAATATAAGAAACGCTGCAATTACCATTTTTATGTGGTTATACTAATTTGTCAATAGATGTCAATGTCTGGATGTTAGGAAAAATTATGTAAAACCGGTATAACACAGCTTCATATTAAACATAGAGCTTACGTTAAGTAAAGTAAGCTTACGTTATTATTTCTGTTAAAAATACACACTTAAGTTTTACATTCACATTATACAAAGTAATAATATTCATCTTACGATTAATAAGGTAAGGCGAATAATAAACGCTACCTTGATTCAGTGACCCATGCACAAATAAAAGATAAATAACGGTAAACGTGTAATTTAACGTTGCAGGGCGCTGCTCTTCATGTCAGCACATACATTTATGTGGTTAGTATTAAGCTGAGAAGACCTGAAGATGATTCCTAATTGTAGTTTCGTTCAATAATCAAAAGATGTTGTTAACATATGTGATATAAGTGAATTTATTATTTCTAAGCGATTTTATTATAAATTATAGTTATTGCTGATTATATGGAAAATATATTTTAATATTCTATTAAAAATCTATTTTATTAATTATTAGCTTAATAATATGTGGGTCATTCTTTCTGAACTTAACCACCGGTTAGATCCAAAAATTGGCGCAACTTTAGAAAGGCCAGCGGGGGCTAATTTTAATGAAATCTCCTACTTTCGAATGTCATATGTCTCCTATATGAAAAAAATTATATTTAACCTCTAAAACAGGGTAAACACGTATTCAGTTCGAAAAGAAATTTTAAAAGTTGAAAAAATTAAAAAGAAATATATTTCTTAATTTCTTTTTAACGACATCGCATTCTTCGTTGAATAATAAGAATAATTGCTACAACCCATAGCCTGAAAACCAGGCCCCAGAAGCTATAAGCTTGTATGGGAGGGAGGGGGGATTATTATTACGTAGGCCCTAAGTGCGGCTGCAGCCGACTTACAGATGGGACAGAGCAAATCCCACATTTGTGTCACAGCTAAGGAAAACTGCAGAAAACCTTAACCAGATCTGCCGGCACCGGGAATCGACCTCGGGCCGCTTGGGCGAAAGTCCAGCACTCTAGACATTACACTACCAAAGCTGTTACATAATTTTTGTCCACTGCGTTTTTTTCCTAGAGTGCTTAGAAATTAGAGTGAAAAAAATGATTAGAGTAAAAAATGCTTATTTCTACTCGACGAATACGAAACAAACAATACAGATCGATTTTGAAAATTTTCATCATTTTAGAAGGTTTTAAATCTGTTAATTATGCCCATAGATAGGCAACACCTATAACCGTAATCTTCAAAATCGCTTTAAATTGGCCTGTAATTCATTTATGTAATGTAAGCGGTACACTTGGCAACCCTTTTTACCAATGCTGTATGTGCTGCTAACGTTACTTTATGCTAGATATCTTATTTTTCTTTTCAATATTTAGGGTAAATATTAATTAATGTTTTTTTACATTATTATTATAATTATTATATAAGGGCAGGGCAGGCAGCATTGCTGATTAAGCCCCGTTACAAAAATAATTATAAATGCAGTATGCAATGACACAAAAACTTAAAGTAAACCTTACATACAATAAAAATTAAATAGTATTATCATCATCATTACGCATCTACACTGAGAGAAATATCTGTAATTATATTATAGTAAACCGATTTCTTGTTGTTCTAACCTAATTATAGCAGAGTTAACTAAAAATCTAGGTCAGAATAAATAAACGATTTGTTAAGTGAACTATTTATTTATGGTCAATCGGTGTTTGGCAGATGTTACTCGGCTTCTAGTAAAATCAACCATTAGTATGGGTAAAATTAGCTTAACAAAGATTTTACGTTAATTGGGTTAAATCTACACGTACAGTTGGCTATTTCAGACCATAACTCAGGCTAAAATAGCTTAAAACATTGATTTAATCAACTATATAAATAGGTAAAATGAACCAAACCTTACAGTTAAAACTTTTACCATTCGAAATAGTAGTGTATTTAGTTTGTAATAAGTTGTATTTAGCATAATGATGTTGTCATACATACGTACATAAAAACAAAAGTAGCTTTGTTATTTGATATCCATAGCATTTATCAGTCACGTATAATATGCATTTATGTTTTGATAAAACTGTGGAATTAAATTTTATTTTCGAGTTTTAAATATACAGCTTATGTTGGGTATTTGTGAAGTTGCTTTTATAACCATGCCTATTAAAAATTCTATATCAGCTTTAGCCTGCGAAAATTAAAAGACATTTTATATTATGTCTTTCAAACGTGAGTTCAGTTTACCAAGTGCTGTTACAAGTGAACAAAGTTTTTAGTACGCTTTAAAGTATAGTTAGTACGTTTGAAATTTAATTATCTACAACGTAAAAACGTAATTTTTAATAATTTTTGGGCAATAACCTTTTAAATACACATTTCTGGACCTGGTCTCTGCAAGGCGGGTCTCTCGAAATGTTGCTATAAGAAATGTAGTATTACAGACTGAACTTCAAGAACTAATAATTATTATTTATTACAGTAACAAAATTACATTGTTCTTTTTCAGTCTGTTGCTACGACTGATCTTCAGAACGTAGATATTGGAAACTTGCCATCACCAGTTGGTCAGTTCACCAGCACTACTCAAAGTCAATCTGACGCCACCTATAATTCTAATCCACCCTTCAGCCAGGATAGTATTTCTTTGGATCCTGTCGCAGATACATACAGCATTCCTACACCATCTCCCAGTTCGAAGAGAATGATGCGAGTATGAATATTAATAGTTGTAATATTTCAGTAATTTAATACATTGCTTAGGGTAAAGTGTTTCACCGCTGCCTCCAGTTCCTTCAACTGTTTCATGATCACTGTATAATGATCTAAACCTCTTTAAACAGAAATATATAACTTAGAAAATTCCATACCAGTTTTTTTTTGACAATTTATTTTCATATTTGATTTTTTTTTAATTTTAAGTTTGGTGTGAAATCTTCTTACCGAATCTCACACGCGCTTGAATTAGTAACCAAAAATTCTGTCTCGATCAGGAATGTTTAAAGAAGATTATTCCTCATCTGTGACTCGGGGCACTTTTCAAAACTTTCCTGACCTCGAGATTATAAGAGACACCTGTAGGTGGTGAGCTCGAAGAAATAATGAGGGTAAACCACGCCCCCTAATGGTTTTTGTCGTTTTTCTCGAAAACTATTAGGTTTATCGAGATGAAGGAGATTAGGTAAAATAAAGCTTATTTAGATCCCTTTGTCAAAACCCATCAGGCGAGATTATCGATATTCTTGATGCCAGTTGGCTGAAAAATTCGTTTTGGCAAGTTAATTCTTATGAGAGTACACTGTACTAGTCAATTTTTTTATTCAATCCATTATGTACAAATGTTTCGCTTGTTTTGAAATCTTAATTTCCTTTATTTATAAGATCAGGAATTTTTTTTCTTGAATGATTTTTGCTGAAAAACTGAAACATACGATTTAAAACGAAACTGTTGCCTTTCTGTGGTGCCCGTACAATAAGAGCAAGTCAGGAATTAACTGGTGTATTTAAATTTTACATCAAAAATCATTCAAGAAAAAAATTACTCGATACCAAAGTCTTTTAAATAAAGAAAATTAGGATTTGAAAACAGGCGAAACTGTCCGTATTGGGTTGGATACAAAAATTAACTGTACAGTGTACTCTCCTAAGAATTAACTTGCTAGTATGAATTTTTCAGCAGACTGGCACCAAGAATGTCGATGCTCTCGCCTGATGGGTTTTGACGAAAAGATGCTAAGGTAAAAGATAACTGGACCACGATCGCGTCCGGATCCCAACAAATTTTTCTTAGCTACTTCATGGCGAATATGAGACCATAAAACGTTACGCCCGAATGTTCCTTGAGCAAATTTACTGGTGCAAATTACTGATCCATGTATGACATACCTTCTTTCTTCGAATACACAAAAAAAGTGAGGTACGAAAAAGCATTTTTGGAAGGGATTTAAACAAGCATTATGTTACCTAATCTCCATTTCAATAAACGTAATAGTTTTCGAGAAAAACGACAAAAACCGTTAGGGGGCGTGGTTTATCCTCATTATCTCTTCGACCTCACCACCTACAGGTGTTGACTTTGAGGGGGTGATTTAACAACCCACAAGGGAGCCTTATGCAAAAATCGGGCTTACCTCGACATACATGACATACCTATCATTTCTGAAATTTGAATAATGTTCTCTTTTTATTGCAGGAAGTGTATGCATAACACTTCAACTAAACCTCACAGGGCAGAACCTTATTAGATCTGTACTTCGAGAAAGGTATCCTAGATCAGACAGCCAGAAAGAGGTTATGCCCCCCTATAGTTGACGCATAGCTAAGAGAGGAACCAAGGAAAAAAGTCGCGTCTTTAGATTTTTATTGGAATCTTTAATTTGTAATTATAATTGTCACATGTTATCATAATTATAATTATTTGCATAATTTGAACAATAGCAGTTTTTTTTATTGAATTTGTTTCTTTTCAACTTTTTTTTGTGTAAGCATGATATTGGTGATTTTAACTAACTATTATTGCTAGTTAGCCAGATTTGCTCTTCAGAATTACTAGAATTCCATCAGTTTCTGAAAATATTTTCAGCTAGCTCTGTAAGAAAACCTTATAGCAGATAAAGGTAACACACATTGAAATATAGTCAAGGTATAAAAATTGAAAAGATTCATATTTTAAATGTGCATTTTCCTCCCATCTCATTACAGGGTTTCTCCTAGAATTAGCTTAAAATAAGAATTTGAGGGAGTGGAGGAAATTTGGAGATTATGAAGAAAAAATTAGGCAAACTATCAAAAATAGTGAGTTGAAATCACCAATGTCATCTGGTAGAAACAACCAGAAAATATAGTAATGTGAACTTGAATCGATGGGTAAAATCAACTAAACAGAAAGGTATTTTACAAGAAGTTATATGCAATGGTCATGACTGCTATCATATGTAGCTGATTCCATCTTTGAAAGATGCTGACTTTTAACTTGACATATAGGTATTTTTACTATCCAATATTATTACATCAGCCAGAAAATCCAAGCTAATGCAACTACATCGTGAGTTGCTTTTACTAGTCTACTAGGTTGATATGAGCTTCATTTCTAACTGTCTCATTTTGTATATCTAACTATACTATTAAGACTATTTCAACTGTATGCAAGGCTGAAACAACCTAACACGGTATGGTAAATCTAACTATTTACCGGTTGCCTCTACCATATGGGAGTGTAATTGATTTAACCTTATTTTACCTTACCCACAAGTATTATTGTCACTTTTTGTACCATATTTTCGGGTTGCTGCAATTCGTTTTTGGTTAATTTAACTTGAACATTTTTTTTTAGTGTACAGTCTGTCAAAAGTCCCAGATTAACTGAATCATTCTGATTTATTTAATAATGGTACTTAGGAATAGAGCACGCATAATAATAATAAAGCTTAATAAACTAATAAAAAGCAAATAGGCAAATAATCTTGTTATAGCTAGCCTCGGTGGATTAGTGGTTTTCATGTTTGCTTCATAATCCAAGGGTAGCAGGTTCGATCCCCGGCCAAGCTGGTATTTTTTCATAGCGGAGAAAAATTAAAAACATGCCTTCTTCTCGGATAGGAAGCAAAACTGTAGGTTCCGTGTCACTGCGATGTTTGGCATGATAAAAATAACTACTGAGGGTGGAATTTCTCCAGATTTGGCTAAGTTCTAGTAATCGGTGCCATGAGGTACGAAGGATGCCCCGCCATCCCGATTCCTCGCCCAAAAAGAAATAAATAAAATTATGTACGTACGGTTGCGATCATTCGCTAAGGAACGATGCAAAACTCATAACCATCGATTTTTCAGTTTTTTGTACAATATGAATGTAAGGTTACTATATGGTATTCAAGAACATTTAACTTTTTAACATTATTATTACCCAGTTTATAAATTAGGTCGAGTTGCAGCGTATGTTATACAGGAAACTAGAAAATCGGCAATCTTTTTTTTTTATTGGTAACCTATTTTGCTTATTTAAAGTACGCCTCAGCGTGCATAAATCCAACTTTCAAAAACGCGCGTTTTAAAGTTTCCATGGCAACATCAACAATCCGAGAAACGCCAAGTTTAAATGTGAACTTTTCAATGACTGATCTGACAGGAGTACCTTGTAACGTCAAATAAAATACTACTAACAAATGTTTCAAAAGCTTTATTCATATATCCAACAATCTTAATTTTTTAAATGAATGTGAAAAGTACAGTTGGTATTGTTTGAAAGACTTCGGTTTTTTAATTCAGAAGAAATGTTGTTCAAATTAACAGTGCTAACATTTTCGGAACTCACTGGGGTTGCGCTTCCACTAATGGTTATGTTCGAAACATTCTTCTTATTGCTTATACTTTCTTCAACGTAACCAGCCGCCACCGCTGCCGATTTCCATCATACTTGTCGTTGGATTTGATCTATTGTCATGCCACTATTCGCCATAATGGTAGCAGACGTACGTCGAAACGCATCACCCGTGTATTTCTCAGGATCGTCCAATTTAAGATAACGTGCAATTTGCAAGGGACATGATCCAAATGTATTAATACCAACCACTTGATTGGTGCACTTCCCCTTATCATACCGTAAGAAAACTCGGTTTGTACTTACATTTTGGGGGCACAATGATAAATACTGCTTCACCAAACGCACATAACTAATTCCATCACTGTCGGCAACAGTAAACGTCGACCCTTGACTGTCTTGTTTGGTCGGATTGTAATAAGCAATACGCTTCCTTCTTCCTGTATGTCATGTAAGCGTAAATCGCATAATTTACATCTTCTACAAGAGCCAAAGATTCCGCAAATGGCTACCATCTTTAAAAATAAATACGTAATGTCCGGTGCATCTATGAAAATGCAAATGCAAATCGTCTTCCTGGAATACATATGCCTTCTTGGCTACGTCATTCTTGCTAATTGCCTTCATGAATGCATGCACTTTCACAAACCATTTTATATCAACCCCTTTGTTTACCCTCAACATACTTTGCAATTTCGAATGGATAGCCCACATAGTTGACGCCTTGTACTGCTCCGATATTTTCTGAAGGTAAGCAAGTACAACTCGTTCATCTGTATCTGTTATCTTTTGCTTTTCCATCCATTTGATAAACTTGTATTGTTTTTTATAAGCTTGTTCCGATTTTTGGGGTATTAACCGCGATTCTGCTTTGCTGTATAAGTTATCAATATTATGACTCATTTTTAAACGAAATACAACCAGTAACAACTGTGGTCCGAAAAATTATTCTCAAGTGACAGATTGCAAATTAATTTTTGTTTTTTTCATTTTCCATGACAACGAAAGGTATACTGATTTTACATCACTAACGTAACCATTTTACATTATTAGTTCTTATTTCCATTTTTTGTAATATTTACCAGTATTATTTATGATTTCAAAGTGTACCAATAAAAAAAAACTAGCGTAAAGTATTCGTGGATAACTGGTCTTTAAAACACTTGCTCTATTTCAAGCACTCCGGCTACGCCGCGTGCTTCAAAACTAGCGCGTGTTTTAAAGACCTCAATATCCACTTATACTTTAATATACTATTTTCATCGTTCCTTAACGACTGATCGCAACGTACATTAATTCGATTAGAAATATTAAGGCGCGTAGAAATACACAAATCAAAGGGATAATAATGGGAAATCGCGCAATAGAATAACAAGAAAAAGTGAGTATACACGTGTTTCGCGTTTATTAGTGCTCATCAGTACGGCATAGCAAATAGAAAGAAATAAAATAATAGCAACAAACTAGAAACGATGTACAATACAAGGTTTCACATATAACAGCCAACCACACATTTGTAGTATCGGCTCGAAGATACTGAGTTTTCAGTACAACTAACGTCACTACGCAGGCAGCTAAAGTCACCATCGTGAGGCAACCTAATACCAAGAAATATCAATATGAATAGAAATATTAATGCGAGTAAAAATACACAAACCAAATACTGCAACTCACTTTCTCTTGTTACTGTATTGCGAAATTTCCGATTATTATCCCTTTGGTTTGTGTATCTTTACGCGCATTAATATTTTTATTCATATTGATATTTCTTGGGATTAGGTTGTCTCACGGTTATGGCTTTAGCCGCCTCCGTGGTGTTGTTCTACTGAAAACTCAGCGTCTTCGAGCCGATACTACAAATGTGCGGTTGGCTGCTATCTGTGGAATCTTGTATTGTACATCGTTTCTAGTTTGATGCTATTATTCTATTTCTTTCTATCTGCTATGCCGTACTGATGAGCACTAATAAGTGCAAAACACGTGTATACGGCTGCAACTCACTTTCTTTTGTTACTCTAGTGCGCGATTTTCCATTATTATTCCTTTGGTTTGTGTACATTAATTCTATATTATTATATCATTCAGCTGTAGGTTGTCCTAGTTTAGCTCACTTGATTAGAGCGCAGACCAGGAAAGTCGGAAATCTGGATTCGATCCCCAGTCAGGGCAATCATTTTTTCTATTTATTCTATATAAATATTATTTAATAATTAGTATTTACGCTAAAATAAAATTAATTTTTTTGTAAATTATTTTAAAAAAATTAAAAATCTAGATTAGCTTTAATAGTTAATGTGTTGTCGAAGAACAACCTATTCATCAAAATTTGATGAAACAATTATACCTAAATTATTATTAATAAAAGGCACAACAATTCTTTTATAGTGCATATATTTTAATAACTCACAGCCAACCGGTTTTGTTGCTTTACAACATCAAGACCTAAAAATTACAATTTATTGTTACAATCAAATAACTTAATTATTAACATCTTACCATTATTATAAAAATTTAATACATTAATTAAGTACACTAATAATAAATAATAAGGTTTCGCATTCCACTCTTAATACAACTACAGATACATGTATATCAATATTGTGTTGTTGGAAGTTTTATCATGCGTGGATTGGTTTTTATTTCCTGACGGGATTTTTAAGCGATTCAAGGATATAAAAATTGCCTTGCATTTTTGGGCGTTTATTTGTTTATTTCATAAATTTTCATTTTTAGAGTTTTTAAATATTTCTAGGTTTTCAAGCTGATTCATTTTAAAACCTGATGAGTGCAGAGTATGTATTATTTTTGTCAATAGTACATGGATGACTTTTCATTGTTAAGTGTCTACCTAAAACTGATTTATCATCCCGGTTTTTAATGTGTTCTTTTAATCGTGTCTTGATTTTTATTTTGATTATCTAATGTAAAAATAATCGCCTCTGCACACTGGGCTCTGGAAATCCCACTTTTTTTGTAAAAATTTGTTGTTCAGAAGGTAGGTGCCTAGCTTTTTTACATGTCTATATGCTATGCTGACTTTATCTACAGTATTAGTTTCCCTAATTTCTCTGTTAGACCTTTTACGTACATATTGTTTTTCACTATTATTTTTTATTAAATTGGTGCAATTTTTTGTATGTCTAATTTGTAATTTATTTTTTTTACATAATTTATTTATTATTTCTGGCTTGTATTCATTAATTACTGCAAGGCTCTCTATATATAATTTTAAATTCATGCCATTGCTAGTCCGTCTTTGTCTATAAAATTTGTCATTGAAAATAAAAAAAGGCTTGATGTAATGCTAATCTAATTCTAATAAATTTATTATATAATTTATAGCTAGCGGTCTGACGTTTTTGTCAAACAATAAATCAGTGATTATATCGATACATTCTTATTAAGGGATTAAAGTAACATGTTTTTTATAAGAAATGACACTAATAAATAATTTTCTTTTATTTCGATATCCTTTACCTTTTCGACAAAAAGCTATCGATATAATCTATAATTATATCAAAGTACACTTTCTATGTTTATATTAAATTATCTATAGAGAGATTACAAACTGTCGACATCTCGGTTGCTGTGACAAATAGAACATAGAAACTTTATATAGTATGCCAGCACACTATACTGACATTATTGACAATTAATATGAAATTTCACAGCAACTGAGATGTCGAGAGTTTGTAATCTCTCGATAGTTTGTATATAGAAAAATTGCCATTCTTCTGTAGGTTGTCCTGGTCCTCTTTGGTAAGAGTACTGACCCAGAAAGTCAGAGACCTGGGTTCGATCCCCAGTCAGGGTGATGATGGATTTGCATTTATAATATGATAATTTTTAACAGTTTGAGAATAATTCTTTGTTGGAAATAATAATCACTGAGAAATAGAATGGTTTAAGTATTTAAATTCTGCTGATGCTCATGGTCTAGGCTCACGATGTTCTGGGTGAATCTTTCATGGTGTACTGTCTCAATTGAGGGTTGTTGTGACTAAGGACGTAGCTAAGAACATAAACAGAATGATACACAAAGTTGAATTTAACAATATAATGAACATAAAAAGACTACAAACCAATACAAACATTCAGGTAACCATCATGTCAGGTGTTAAAGTCACATGTGTGCAAGTAACTCTCCCTCTCTAGCACGCAGCTAAGATGTAAAATTCTAAAAATTGATTATGTAAAAAGTCTTTTTCACATACATTGCATTTAAATAATTTTTCATTACTGTGAGAGAGCATATGGCTTGTGAGATGACCTTTTTGTGAATATTTATCCAAATACATTACATTCATAGGGCTTCTCACCACTACGAGTCTACTGTTACGTACAGTATTATATTTACATGCAATACATTCAAATGCATGGTTTCTTACCACTGTGAATTTTCATGTGTTTTCTGAGAATACTTTTGTGTGAAGCTGTATATTTGCATACATTGCATTGAAATGACTTTGGAACCTCATCACTATGAACGATCATGTAATCTTTAAGAGTACT
Source organism: Agrypnus murinus (assembly GCA_929113105.1). Lineage (NCBI taxonomy): Eukaryota > Metazoa > Arthropoda > Insecta > Coleoptera > Elateridae > Agrypnus > Agrypnus murinus. The sequence goes on from OV816027.1 coordinate 93,349,251, forward strand.
TTTGTACATTTGAATGGCTTCTCACCAGTATATGAATAAGCATGTGAGATTTGAAACCACTTATTTTTGTAAATCTTTTTCTACATAGATTACATTGGAAGACCTTTGAGACTACTACTTTTTATAAATAAAGCTTATTTGACCATACAATTTGAATGGCTTTGGCTTATCAACCATGTGAGTGAGCATATGTTGGGCGACACTAGCTTTTTGTGAGGCTTTGTAATCGCATATGTTACATTCAAATGGTTTCTCTCCACTATGAATGAGCATATGTCTTGTGAGATTCTTTCTAGTTGAAAACTTATTGTCGCATATATTACAAATATGTGGTTTCTCACCATTATGTGTGAGCATGTGCTCTTTAAGATTACTTTTTCGTGAAAATCTATTTTCACATAAATTACATTGGAATGGCTTCTCACCAGTATGAGTAGTCATATGGTCTTTCAGATGGCCTTTTTGTGTAAAATTAGCTTCACATATATTACACGTGTATGCTTTTTCACCATTATGGATGAGCATATGTATGTTGATACTGCCTTTCTGGGTAAATTTCTTATCACATATAGTACATTCAAATTGTTTCTGACCACTGTGAATAACCATATGTTGTAAAAGACAATCTTTCCTTGAAGTTATATACCCACATGTATTACATATAAATTGTTTATTTCTAGTATCATGTTGCTGGGTTTTTTTCTTATCTTCAGATATACCTCTAGCAATACAGTCTTCCATTATTTGATGTTAGTTAAGCGTAGGGTGTTGGTACTTGATTTTAGTATGTACTATACCTGATGTCTGCTTCTTTCAGTATTATAAAATTGTTCTAACCTGTAATAGACAGAAATAATTTTGCAAACAATAATAAATATAAGAAATGTTGCATTTACTATTTGCATGTGGTTATGCTAATTTTTCAGTAGATGTATTTCGGATATTTAAAAAAGCAAAGTATATAACTCAAGTTTAAATCATTTAATAAAGTTAAGATCATTACAGTTACAAAAACTCAACACAAAACGGGTACACATGGAACAACAACTTGCAGTGGCAATCAACTTTACAAGACTGTTTTGTATTCCGGATACGGATACTTACAACTAACAAAAAAGAACTAAACAAGTAGTTGTTGCCAATCTTACAGAACTATATACAAAAAGTAACTAAGAAAGGTTATTTTGTATTTTTCAACAAGATGTCAATATCTGGATGTCCCGAAAACAAGAACATAAACATAGACCTTACGTAAGTTACGTTAAGTAATTCAAGCTTATGTTAATTCTTGTTAAAAGTATACAATATTTTAAGTTTTACTGGTTTTATATTATTCAGATTATTATTATTATTATTATTATTATTATTATTATTATTATTATTATTATTATTATTATTATTATTATTATTATTATTATGCAAAGTAATAATAGACGTGTTTTCTCGCAATTGGTTCTGGGTAGCGGTTCACCACGGTTGCATAATGGTGTATTTGGTTTGAAAGCATTCAGAGCCATGATGTCAAGGGTAGAAATAACATTTTCCCAGCAAGCACCGTTTTATGGTATTAATTTACAATGGCCTACAATAAATACGTTTAATCAGTTAACGCCATTTTAAAAATACGTTTTACTTTATAATAAAATATGAATTCACTGGAAATTAAATTTGTAGCGGCTGTTTGTTCCACTTCCGAAATGTTTCCGTAACAGAAATAAAACTGATGGTTATTGTATTTCAATATTTACACATACATTGAACATACACAAAACAAACAATGGGCGACCACGATTTAACACACGTCCGCACGGGTAGGTGATACACGCGCTACTAATGTTTTCCCTCGCACTTTGCAAACAAATTAGTGGTTAGTTATATATTTAAATAGTAAAAAGTGTGACGTAAAATACAAATCACATTATTAATGTCGCATCCCAGTAAACAAAACTGTTACATTTACTTGTCTGCTATATAAAAATCAAGTAAAAATAAGTTATATAAACACATTTACATACCTCACATGTAAATTTGGTGATATAACATTTGTTATATATTTCTGATATTAAATGTTTTATGTAGAGTTTGGTGTCTTCAGATTTACATATATGCGACTGCGATATTAATAATGTGATTTGTATTTTACTTCACACTTTTTACTCGTTAAATATATTTAACTATGTAACCACTAATTTGTTTGCAAAGTGCGGGGGAAAACATTAGTAGCGCGGTTAGAACATACACATATGTATGTGTATGTTCCAGTGAATTCATATTATATTATGAAGTGAAACGTATTTTTAAAATAGCGATAAGTGATTAAACGTATTTATTGTTTATTAAAACGTTTCAAGGCAAAATATATTAGGCCACTGTAAATTAATACCATAAAAAGGTAGATTCAGCAAATTTCAGCAATGTAGGTACGCGTCATATCATTTACAGGAATGATCTTGATCAGTTGGCATTTTCAATTTTGATTAATGTTGTTTTGATTTTTTTCTATTTTGTTATATTGCATGCTATGTAATAATACAGATTTTTTTATAATAAGTTATTAATTAATATTATTAATAACTATATATCTTTTCCTTTTTTTAATAAACAAAATAAATAAAAATGTTGTTGTGAGTTTTTCTTATTCTCCTAATTTTTACTATTACAGGAATCTTTACTATTTTAAAGAAATAAGTTATCCTACACAAAGTGGAAAATTTTCAAAAATTGTTTCTTTAACTTAAAGATCATGTTGCAAAGGGATTACAGGTAAGTACAAAGACAATTACAGGGTAGTTACAGGTAAAGTTGTACGTAAAGCGATTTTATAATATATGATAGAACATGCTCATAATTAAATAAGCGTAAAATATACGGCGCTTTGTGTATATTTGTAATACAGATTGTATTTTACATATCTCATATGTAATAACAGTGACATACAATTTATGTAAATAACAGATGCATAATGAGGCGGACATAACGCTCTCCAGATGACTTGAATTTTACTTGGCTGCTACATAATAATGTAGGCATTGTTAATCTCAGTTACGTAAATAATATGTTGCTGTGTTTGCTGGGATATATGTAAATCTGACGACACCAGATTTTACGTTAATTAATTCATATCATATAGCAAATGTTATATCACCAAATTTACATGTGGGGTATGTAAATGTGTTTACATAACTCATTTTACTTGATTCTTATATAGCAGGCAAGTAAATGTTACAGTTTTGTTTACTGGGGTCAAACTCGTCAAAATGGATTGCATATCAATATATTGCGTATCAAATATATCTGTATAAAATGAATATTATTTTCTTGTGTGCAAACAACAAACAAATTAAAAGAAAGAATAGCAAATTAACTAGAAATGAAATGTAATGTCACTATATTTTTTACGAATTGATATACAATCGGATACGAAAATTGTAAGTATGTGAAGACTGTGTTTTTCCACTTACGAAATAAATAATACGATTACGATTCGGACGTCGGATTTCGTACGCATGAGAATCCAACTTAACACTGCCTACATTATTATGTAGCAGTTAAGTAAAATTCAAGTCATCTGGAGAGCGTTATGTCCGCCTCATTATGCATCTGTTATTTATGTAAATGCTATGTCACTGTTAATACATACCATATATGTAAATACAATCTGTATTACAAACATATACAAAGCGTCGTATATTTTACCTTTATTTAATTATGAGTATGTTCTGTCACCATGGTTATATAAAATCAATACATTGCGATTCCACGCAAATCTTTAGAGGTTCATTCAAACGCGCTCCAAAGCTTTATCCGCCACCAAAAGCACATTCAATAAGCCCAAAAATGCGGAGTCACGGTCAGAACTTACCTGCAATCCCTTTGCAACAGGATCTTTAAGTTAAAGCAACAATTTTTAAATTTTCGACTTTGTTACGACGTAGGATAACTTATTTCTTTAAAATAGTAATAGATTCCTGTAATAGTAAAATTAGGGGAAAAAGAAAAAGTACAAATTTTTAAAATAATAAATGTTTGAAAAATATTCAATTAATGGACGACTATGCTCACAAAATTTCAAAATGACGTGTATGTAAATCACAGACAGCACCCTAAGACAGACTGTTTCGAGCTATTGACTCTCATCAGTTAGGGGTAGCTGCCGGTGATTCCCATACACATAATTCAAGCTTATATACCAGCTCGGAAATAACATTAACACCGACAAATAATAGTGGTGCCTCCTGTAGGAATCAGACCGCACTATGCGGTTTTCTTCTGATTATCCATTACAGGATATACAAAATATAAAATAACAATAATGCATAGTCGTCCATTAATTGAATATTTTTCAAACTTTTATTATTTTATAACTATGAATACTCACATTACTAAAACACTTTGTGTTTTAATTTATATTTTTTTGTGTACAAATTTTTATTTATTTTTTTATTAAAAAAAGGAAAAGATATAGTTATTAATTAATAACTTATTACTATAGAAAAAAATCATTATATTATTACATAGCATGCAATATAATAAAATGGAAAAATATCAAAAGCTATGTATAAACAACATTAATCAAAATGCTAAAAGATAAAGATTCTTCGTGGTTTTTTCACAAATGCCATTCGGTCTCGGTATTTAATTTCTCGATTCGTAGTAAATGATATGACGCGTGGATTGCTGAAATTTGCCGAATCTCTCTTTTTATCGTATTACTTTAAAGTCGACTAATATATTTTACTTTGAAACGTTTTAATAAACAATAAATAAGTAGGAAAAGAGAAAAAATAACAATTATTAAAAATGTAATAGATTTAGATTTCAATGTAATAGACTATAATAGATGCTTTGCTAATGTAATAGATCTGTTACAATTGTAATAGACATAATAACATCCCTGATGCCAAATTTTGATATGTTTGTTATAAAAACACGTTATTCTTATTTCGTTTCATCACTCATCACCATTTTAAAATACGTTTCACTTGGCGTTCTAATAAAATATCAATTCACTGAAAATTAAATTTGTCGCGGCTGTTTATTCCACTTCTGAAATGCTACCGTCACAGAAATAAAACTAGTTATTGTATTTTAACATTTTTATATTCAACATAAATAAAACCAACTAAATAGGCGACCACGATTTAACACGTCTGCACAGTCAAGTGTTACGCGCGTTACTGATGTTTTCAACCCCCGCAGCTCGCAAACAAATTAGAGGTTAAAAAGTTATATATTATTTGACTAGTAAAAAGTGTGATGTAAAATACAGTAGGGAAAATAGGAGAGTTCTGGAACCACCCCCCACTCCTGACCTTGACCTTGAACCGATCTCTCTCTAACACATGGTGACCTTGAAACTATCTCTGTCACCTAAACGTGGCAACACCGCATTCTCAAGGGCAACAATATGGCAACACCGCATTCTGAAGGCCAAGAATATGGCAACAACGCATTCTCAAGGTCATCAATATTTCAACACCGCATTCTCAAGGCCATCAATATGGCAACAATGTTTTGACCTTGAACTCAAGACCACTCTTCAAGGTCATCAAACACCATTCAAGGTCAATATTTAGATATATATATATATATATATATATATATATATATATATATATATATATATATATATATATATATATATATATATATATATAGCAGGTTGCATGTATGGGAAGAGTAAAGCGTTTGCAGTTGCAGTGTACAGTGCAGTGTTACAATGGAAAGCCTCGTTAAATCAATTGAGAATGCGAAAGCGCAAGCTCTAGAAAAGCAGTTGATGGTTCCAAACGAGCTTCCTAAGGATGCTAAATTGGCACCGCCAGTGAATCAATCAGTGTTTTATTTAAACAAATCAAAAAATAAAGTTGTATTTGTTGGATTATGTGCTCATTTGGGATTCGCTCCTGTAATAAAAGTAGCTGGAGTAAAGAATCAGTGCATGCTGTTTGATGAAACGGAGTGGAACGCGTTAATAACCAATGAAGGAGTCATTAATAAATACTTTAAAGCAGGAGAAGAGGTCGGGGTTCCTTTGAAAATGGGTACAAAAACTATCTCGTTTGAGCGTGTTAACAGAAATTACGATAAAACAAAAATCATAAAGATAACTGATGCAGGAGATGATGAATTGTATTTAGCGTGGGAGTCCTTATATGAGCTGTGGCAGTTAATACCGTTACTAACATATCGATTAAACCTTCTGAAGGGTTTGGAATTTTTCAATTTCTACCATAGCATAATAGATGGTGTTGTAGACATGCCGGGTGACTACATAGTGAACATCACAAACATATTGGAACCATTAATGAAGATGCAAATCCCGAACGTGTTTGGAATGCTAGAAGTTGTGGATTATCTACCAGAAAAGGTAATAGTGGATGTGGAAGTCAAAAGGTGTATTGCGTAATGGAAGAATGAAGAGGGGAAAGGGTGGGGGGCGGGTGAATATAAGAACACATGGTCTAGGTGTAACGTAGTGAAATACAATGGAGACGCGTAACAGTGAAGACGTATCAAGCAAAGCTATTGATAAACTGAATGCTGTGGTGAAACTACGGTGTGAATTAGAAGCGCTAGAGGAGGATGCGGCACACGAAGCTGTTCATGGTACGGGGATATTCAGTCCAGAATATTGTCAAGAGTTAGCACAACGATATAGAAAAGGCGTGCAGTTGTGTCAAGACTTCATTAGAGGTGTGATTTGTGATGAGTGTTTGGTAAAAAAGCTCATTGCGCAACATCTAAGGGACTTTGCATATGACTTAATAGAGGACGGATTAAATGGGTGGTTTAGTGACATTTGATGAAAGTAAAAACAAAATGCATTACATGTTAACATGGGAGTATGCACATCGTCAAGCACGCAGAAGTCAATGGGAGATAATAGCAAGGGATAGGGTACGATTTCAGAGACGAATAAGCTACGTGGAAAATGTAATCGCTCCAGTTTTGAAAGAAGAGTATAGAGAGGGTATCTATAATACACGTTTTAAAAGTGGTGGGGGTATAGTTTAAATAGTCACATCAGTCGCTTACCGTCAGTTACAAAAATGGGTTCAATCAAAGTGGGTTGGCAACATTACTGGGTTCTTGAAACAACAGATAAGGGTGAAATTAAATTCTCGCGTTATAAAACGCACAATACCGGGTTGTTAATCGAAAGAGCTAAACTGTCGAACACTGTGGTTGTACGTAGTGAAAACGATTATCGACACACTTCGTGTGTAGAAGTCCATTATTTGTTAAAAAATAGTAAACTTATAAATATACAAAATTCCACATGTACAGAACAGGGGTTGCTCATACATCGTCATACTATTAACTTGTTGCCTGATAAATGTGATTTCATTCTTATCAAATGTAAATGTGTTACACCGTATAGTGAATGGATTGCTGCAACTGAACGTGCACGTGACAACCTTGCTGCTGCCGGTTTTCCTTCGGGTTTGGTGCGTTATCTGGATTGGGAATTAAAGGGTAGTAATTGTTATATATTCAATTGTGAATAGTTATATAAGTTTGTAATAGACAATGAATAGTTGTAATCATATGATGTTATCTGGATTGGGTATTAAAGTTTAGTAATTGTTATATTTAATCGTGAATAGTTATATAAGTTTGTAATACACAATGAATAGTTGTAATCATATGATGTTATCTGGATTGGGTATTAAAGTTTAGTAATTGTTATATTTAATCGTGAATAGTTATATAAGTTTGTAATAGACAATGAATAAATAGTTGTAATCATATTATGTTGTTTTAATAAAACCATTATGGATATTTAAAAACTTTATTCTGAAAAATCCATTACATGAGTTTTATATAAGTAGTATACATTACTTAATGCACAATAGCACAGTGAATGATGATGATAAAAGCATGTTGGAAGCATAGCCTGTAGAGCTGGTTCCTCTGGTAACTCCACCACCGGTTGTGATACGAAACGTCGAATGTAGTTGCTCTTTTCAGATCCCTTCACGTAAACGGTATCCGCCTGCTGAGTCAAGCGTTGCAGAATTACAGGAAGCATAAAGGGAGGAGTGAATCCTTCATTCCAATCCAGACAATGATGATTATGCATTAACCAAGTAGCTTGTTGACGAAACGTGGGTGGTAAGTTGCGAAAGGCGAATGGAGGTTTGAAAACGTAGTGAGACACACGATGTCCATCAAACACGGCTAATTCCTTGGGTGCAAAGTCTTTTTCTGAAGTCTTGAAACCTTGCACATCGATAACTAGCATGATCGAAGCGTGCGACTATACTAATAAAGGTAACAGGTCCTTGGACGTATATAACGATTTCCTTTACAGTTGACGTACTTGCTTCGTCAATGCATTATACGTAAATACACGATCGTGCAAAATGAGACAGTAAGCAGTAGTGTTCGCTGGAATGCTTTTGTGAGTTTCGAAAGTAACTCGGAAGAACGACAGCTTTCCCTAGCAAGGAATCTTTCTGTCGCGAACAGTCGATGACGATTAGAGGTGCAAGTGCCTTAAATCTATCAGGAGCCAGTAGAGGTTCGTTGGGTTTATCATAGTAGGATCGTTGAAAGTTAGCATACATTTCGTATAAAGTAGCATATCGATTTTCACCATAATTAATATTTAATTGATCGTAAGGATATCTTTCCGTATTTAAAAATACCGTCACGTTTTGAATATCACAGGCGTCGGATGTGCTCATATCTTTCTGCAACTGACCACCACGATCGGTTTGAAACCCTATGATAACGTAACGGGGAGTTTCCAGAGTGGTCGATGTTTTAATAGACCAACTGTGCTTATCCGTTTGCGGTACAGCGGGGTAAATATGTTTTTCCCAGCTTCTAAATGTCACTTGATTGTCAATATTTTTTCCAATATATTTTGTTAATGATAATTCTTCCGCCAATCCCGGTTGAATATGTGGAACTTTCCAATATATTTTTTGCAAGTTAACCTTAAGCTTTTCATTAGCATCGGTGGATATTAGGGCATCGACATCGGAATTGCTTCTAATTAATACCAATTCTTGACGAATATTCATAATAATCTTTCCATAGTCTTCAAAAATCCCCAACAGTGTTGATAAAGGTATGCAGGCGCAAAAATTACCTTTACTATCTAGCAAGGTGCTGGTACCATCCGGAAACCAACCAGCGTTTTGTAACTTAACGCTTTCATTCGAATTGTGGGAAAGGTAAGCTTTCATGGTGGTTGTTAGACCAACTTTTGTTACCGAATCTACCACAACTCCATTCATTTCGTACCGAATCTCACTAAAAAGATATGCAATACCATTGTTTATAAATTTACTACTCGCTGATTGTTTACCATCTTCTTTCAGTACAGTACCTTCTACATATAGATAACTACGCGAAGGCAAAGTGGACATATCCTCTTGAATAGGTATTCGAATTTCATCATTATTCTCAAAACGAGTGGTATAAGGTTGGTGAGTGTGAAATTCAGCTCCAACAATCGAGTTATCGACGAGCACTTTTTCGTTTACATTTAGCACATTCATTTTGGGATAACAAAGCCTAAGGTTTGCAAGAATAAGCGGTTACCCCTTGTCAATTGAGTAGCGACCGATGCCTGACTAACCATTTTCCGCTTCCAACACGATCTTTTATAGCCAGAGCGATCAGTGCAACATCGAGGAGTGTTATATTTGAACACCATCATCCACGCTCTTCAAATGAAGTCCTATCGTCACAGTTTCCCCTTGGAAATTAACCAAATCCCCGTCTTGATCCAATATTTTAAGGGTAATGTTTGAAATAGTATTGACATTAATTGGTAAATAGGGTGCAGTCTCAGGTGCTTCTATTATTTTGAATCCAGGAGGAACACTGGGGAAGAACTGATGTATCACATGGGCAGGTGTACCATTAATATAATTTCCTGTTATTATATTACATTCTATCATTAGCGAGTTAACCTTGATAATTTTAACTGGAAAATCAGATATGTGACGTTCCTTAGCTTTTAAGATTCTATTCTTAAACCCTAACAATGTTCCGATAGAGTGTTCAACTGTAAAGTCAATGTCGTGATCGGCTTTTATAATCGATCTTAGGGTATTATGATTCGGATCGATGTTAACAGACTCACCGTTTACTTGAGAATTAATGTATTGAGCTATATCAGTAAGCTCATATGATCCAGTAGGTATCTTTATTAATCTTTCTTTCATTTTAAACACGTTGTTTTTATCCGTTACGTTCGGAATAGTATTGAACGTTTCGAAATTTGTCAAAAGTAAAACCAACCTAATGATAAGTTTACTAGAACATCCAAACGGTTTACGCTTCGAAAACGTATATGTTTATAGTAAATCTCTTTATCAACCGAAATACGCATATCTGCGCGACCTGTTTCGATCATTACCCATCGGTTATTTCGAATACGATTCTTCTGAAACTATATTAGCGCCTAAGGATGCAAACCAAAACTCGGTTATTATCTTCGATGATGTAGTTTGCGATAGTCAAAGCACCATACGTGATTACTTCTGCTTCGGGAGACATAAACACATCGATTGTTTTTATTTATGTCAGACATATTCTGCGATACCTAAACAACTCGTAAGAGATAATTCAAATCTCATTGTCGTGTTTAAGCAGGATAATACTAACTTAAAGCACATATTTAACGATCATGTTAGCGGGGATATGACTTTCGAAGCGTTTAAACACTTGTGTTTACACTGTTGGAAGGAGAAATATGGCTTTTTAGTAATCGATAAAGATTATCCACTTAATGGGGGACGTTATCGAAAAGGTTTCGACTGTTACTTCACCATAAATACCGAAGACACGAACTATACGTTTTAGTAAACATGGACAAGCGTGTAGCAGAAGACTTGGTTAAAGCACGACGTCATGTTAAACAGAAATACAAAAGTCTCAAGTCTGAAATTGCACGGTCAGAAGTGGAACTACAACGCCGCTATCAACCTATCACTCAACCATTGCGTGAGTTTATAACCGGAGTTAAAACGGAATTATTAACTCCGAAAGAAGAACCCTTAAAAACGGAAGTGTCTTCTCCCATACCTACCTCAACTCCAAAAAAATTTTATAAATGACTTCCACCCGCAAGACGAATACCTCACGAACCATCACCTATCTCCCAAAGAATGCGCACTACTAGCGTTCCCTCACCTGATATCTCAGTTTTTGAAACAGAAGTCCTAGAAGAATCTGGGATCCCAACATTGGATCAATTGAAAGAACAACTTGCTGCTGTTGGATTCAGTCCGGAATTCCAAACTTACATAGATGAGACCTTTTCTGGTAGAGCTAAAATGTATATGGAAAACATGTTCAAGGATACTAAGAACGAGTTTGATCATCATTATGGAGTACGATTCCATCCGGAATCTCACCAGTACCTAATCGGAGACGCCGTACTCACTTTTGACGAGAACGACTTTATTATTAAAAAACCCTCAGGCACAATTTTTAAATATACAGGCACTCCTGGTTTTTACGAATTAGTATTTAAAAAAGCACCTATTGGATACACCCAATCAGACTTGCAGAAGTATAAGGACCTTCTTACACGTACCAATGCTACCAGAAGAGGTTACATTGAGGGTGCACAGCTACACGGAACCGGAAAGAAATATTCAAATATAATTAGACCCCTTCTAACTACTCCTGGAGCAAGATTTCGAAGCGAGTCTACACCTACTACACCTGTCACGCGATCGAAAACTCGCACATTACCAAAACGTGGCGGTGGTGATATGCGCGTTCTCAACTATAATAATAGACAGGTGGAATTTATACCTTGCAAAGATCTTAATAAATTAGTGGACAGATTGAGACTCCTTTTAAGTTCAAAATCGGCTGGTCACACCGGTCACACTAATGAAATCATATATATTATCGATGAATTAAGAGCTGCTAAAATTATCGAATAAATCATCACACGCGTATCGATCCGTTTCATAATATTGCTAACGTTAGTGCAATCATGACGCTCGATAAATTCGGTAAACATCTTCACAAAACCCCTGTCCGAGTGAAACTCGACACTCGTTCGAGAGTGTACTTATTAGAAGATATACAAAATGTAAGGTACACAACAATGATGTATATGTGGGCGGACACCGAGCCAGCGTCGAATGAACCTAACATTTCCGACCTACCGAACTATTACAATTTGATAGGTAGCAACAGTAAACGGGAATACACAATACCGTTTACAGAAGGGACTGTACAAGAAGTGTGCAGCTCACCACCATGCATTATGTCTGTAAACGGCATTAGTATTGGTGGTGCTGCCAACTTAATTGGGAGACTATTGAGAAAAGGCGATAAGATTAAGGTGAGAGGTACGTCGCTATATCCGTCAACAGCCGCCCCATTTTACTTCGAAGCTCTTATTAGTCATCCATATCATCATATATCATCATTACCTCAAGACGATGACTCTAGATAAGTTCGGTAAACATCTTCACAAAACTCCTGTCCAAGTTAAACTAGACGCTCGTGCAAAGGTATTCCTTTTAGAAGACGTGTCTAGTTTGCACTACGAGACAATGTTGTATATGATGGGAGTAAACAACTATGAAGGCGGTTATGCACTTTTGAACTCCACCAACTTCGAGTATGTCGTTCCTCTAACAAAAGGTATCATTAAACAAATCAAATACTATCCCACAGATGTGCAAATCTTTTTAAACGATACGTTATACGATGCCGAATCACTCATCGGAGTGTCATTGAAGAAAGGTGATAAGTTTAAGGTGAAGAACCCTGGATCAAAGGATATGTTTACTTTTGAAGCTGTTATTAGTGTTCCACCATTATCTAAATGAGTATCAAACGTCAAATAATTGAAGAATTGCATAAACCTGCTCGTAAACGATTTCGAAGAAGACGCGTAATCGTAAAAGGCTTGAATGATTTGTACATGGTGGACCTTGTGGAAATGATTGAGAAAAGGTGATACGATTAATGCGAAAGGTTTGCTATATCCGTCTACAGCCGTCCCATTTTACTTCGAAGCTGTTATTAGTCAGCCATATCATCATATATCGTCAGTACCTCTCGACGATGACTCTGGATAAGTTCGGTAAACATCTTCATAAAACTCCTGTCCGAGTTAAACTCGACGCTCGTGCAAAAGTATTCCTTTTAGAAGACGTGTCTAATGTGCATTACGAGACAATGTTGTATATGATGGGAATATACAATCATGAAAACGGTTATGCACTTTTGAACTCCACCAACTTCGAGTATGTCGTTCCTCTAACAAAAGGTATCATTAAACAAAGCAAATACTATCCCACAGATGCGCAAATCTTTTTAAACGATACGTTATACGATGCCGAATCACTCATCGGAGTGTCATTGAAGAAAGGGGACAAGTTTAAGGCGAAGAGACCTGGAACAACGGACATATTTATTTTTGAAGCTGTTATTAGTGTTCCAGCATTTTCTAAATGAGTATCAAACGTCAAATAATTGAAGAATTGCATAAACCTGCTCGTAAACGATTTCGACGAAGACGCGTAATCGTAAAAGGCTTGAACGATTTGTACATGGCCGATCTTGTGGAAATGATTCCATATGCTAAAATAAATAAAGGTTTTCGATATATTTTAGTATTGTTGAATATGTTTAGCAAGCGTGTTTGGGCGTGTCCACTTAAACGAAAAACCGGTGAAGACGTCACGAAAGCAATGAAAAAATTATTAACATCAACAGGAGGTACTCCCGACAATTTACAAACGGATATGGGGAAGGAATTTTACAACCAGCATTTTCGTAAGCTAATGCAAACTTTCAACATCAACCATTACAGCACCTTTTCTAGTATGAAAGCAAGTCCGGTAGAACGTGTAAACCGAACTCTTAAAAACAAGATGTGGAAGGAATTTTCCATGCAAGGGTCATATAAGTGGTTGCAGTTATTACCAAAGGTTGTTAACCAATACAACGATACCGTACACCGCACCACCGGCTACAAACCCATCGAAGGGAACCACAGCAACGGCAAGATTCTTTTACAAACAGTTTACGATGTCCAGAAAACCACCGACCTGCGAAGTGCTAAATTCACAGTCGGTGATCACGTGCGAATCAGCAAGCATCGGGAAGCGTTTGCGAAAGGTTATACTCCCACATGGAGTACCGAAATCTTTCAAATTAAAAAGGTTAATCGAACCAATCCCATAACGTATATCTTGGAAGACACGAACGGGGAAGAGATACGTGGAGGCTTCTACACGGAGGAATTACAGATGGTTAAACATCCTGAAGTATTTTTAGTAGAGAAGGTGTTAAAAAAAAGGGAGATCAAGTTTTAGTCAAGTGGTTGGGCTTTGATAATACCCACAACTCGTATATAGCAGCACGTGATATAGTGCATTAAGTAGTATAGTGCATGCAGTGTGTTGCAATGTTAATATATAACTATCATTTTATGTAAGCAGTAAACAATAATAAATCACTTTTTGATATCAATAGTGTGTTTTAGTTCTTCTACCTTTACAGAAACACAGAGTATGATGTATATAATTTATTCACATTAGTCAATATCATAATAAATACATGAAATATATACGGTTATAAACTACAAAGCATAAATACTATTTACAATAATTCATAACAAAGAAAAGGCTGTTGTCAACGTAGCCGGGGGCCTCTGCGATAATACTAATCAGTACCGTCGGTTCTACCAACAAACGAGTTCCAAAATTACACTTCGGCTTGCAGTAATTCTAACAGACGATCCAAATTCTGATAACTATCACGCCCCGGATGAATATCGCGGTGTCCCCATGCTAAAGTGTTGTGCGACCCGGGAATAATGTAACGTTTGTTATCGGCTGGTGATAATGCTACTTTATTCCGAAGTTCTGTGTACATAGCATGTAAACGTGATTTGAATATAAACATTTTTCGGAAGAGCACAACACCATCCTCCACAACCTGACGGTAGTCCTCAACGGTGAGATCGCGCTTAATTACCGTCCTTTTTACCCCTTTCGCCTTTTAATCGCCATTTCACCGTCGCAGTCAAGCACGTTTACACAATACGTTTTAGCACCTGCACCGTAGAAACTGCAGAGGGGCACTCCACAATATTCATCTTTCATTTTACCAACCACCGAGGCCGTGCGCGGTATACCGTGAATGTTGTCAGGTGGGAATTTTGAGGTGTCAAATTTATCTAAGTGTTGCTTCATATCAGCATAAAAATTTTCAGTACGAATTTCTATAATGAAAGAGTCAGTATCTGTGTACAGCAAGCGCACGTTATCACCATATAAAGGTTTGAGAAAATCATAAAAAAATTCATACATTATCGTTTTAAAAAGATCCAAAATAGTAAAACACACGTACACCGGTTTATTGTATGTAACGGACACTTTTTGTAATTTTATAGCGACCAAATTTTCCGAAAAGAGCAACGCTTTTGAATTGAGGCTTTGCTACTAACGTCTCAGCCCCATGCTTTCTACCATGACGTTCCCAATGACTGACCAAACGAACGTCCACCCATTTATCGACATTTTCCATTGTCTTGCCAAATAAACTGTTAACCATTAATTTAAAGAAGTCCCTGTCCGCTTCGTTAGTTGCCTGATTACGTAACGTGTATTCAAATCAATATAGGAACGCAACCAGGGTGCCTGATGAAATTTTAACACGCGATGAATTTTGGTTAATTCTAAACCATGCTTAAGACACTGTTGTAAATTTCTATAGTGGATAACGTAACGCGTTTTATCGAACAAGTTTGGAATTAATTTTGGGTGACGCGCGTTTCCCGTAGGCGGCACCAGAGGTTCGGGGCAGAAAGGAAAGTCATTATGTAAATCGTGCAACCGCGTTGGGTAGTGTAGACCTACTTCCAGCACGTAACTCATATCGGCGTCTTCCGCCACGGAATTTAGATCGAACTGTTCAATTTCGTACGGACTAAGCCATTCAAAGTCGCGCTGCGGCAGATACTGTCGCATACTGTAACCGTAGAGATTGGTAGCATCGAGATACATAATAAAAGAATGGGGCTTGGACGCGTCATAATTTGGAAGAAACGTATTATTCGCGAAACACTTCCTGCCAACACAGGTACTGACACCTCCCCGAATGCCTTTCTTAAAGAAATGGAGCATGTCCAGATCCGTGAGCAGCTCCAGTTCTACAGACGTGCGTTTCAACATAGCATCCCAACTTAAACCCGGTGCAGTAAAATACTGCGCCGGATCTAACTTGTAATTTTCAAGACATACACGTCTAAAGTTTTCAAAGACATCAACCAAAAGTAAGACATCGGTTTTCAAATAGAGATCCGAATACTCGCCCAAAGTCGTGCATCCAAACGTATTCCACACCTCCACAGCGCGAGCATACCGCGATCGAGAGACGTGTTCCCCTGTCAAACGATCGAAAAATTCCTCATACGTCGGCAACGTGTCCTGTTCGAGTTTGGAGAAGCTGTCGACGTACGAATAGGGAAACACACTTTTCTGTCGCAGTAAGTCGAAGCTAACCCCATCTCCAAAATACTTTTTAATATTCAAACACTGGTCGGAAGTTAGATTTTGAGACAACTTATCCAAACTAGAATTTAGAAATCGTAAACTGTCCAGAAAGCGCATTTTAAGACATACCTGTATCCGTTGGGACCCGTTCCTAATTTCATCTACCAAAAGCCTTTTCGAAAACGAAACGTATTTCTCTTTATTGAGCGCAATCACTTCGATTGCTTCTTTTTCTAATGCCAATTGCTTTATGAATAGATGTGAATCGTATCCCGTCAAATTATGGAAAAAAATCGGTACGAAGTCGGGAATTTGGTACATTAGATTGCACACGGAGTGAGCCGCACCGCGGTACTCGCCGCTGAGGTGACAGTGATCTTTCACCTTAACGTCGTTTTCACCAAAGGGTTTGTCACAAATATGACACACGGTTGCATTGTCATAGTTGAAAGTTTGTCGACACGATAAAAGTCGCATGTCTTGAACATGTTTTAAATGGTCCTTATACAACCTTCTAACATCCCCTTCTAAGCGCGTCATAAACTCACTTGCTGCATTCGGACTACGGTACAATTCAAATTTAGATAACGCGTCATCGTATGAACACTTAATGTAATACGCAAACGAATGTGGTTCGTGTTCATACGATGTCATGGTAAATTTTCCACTAGGATCCGGCTCAACCGTGTCCAAAGGTTTCAACACACTTTCAAAATCCGCGTAAACGACAAAAGGTACTGTAAGTTGCTTTTGAAAATTTTCAAACTTCAATAGATTACCCGGCCGGTCGTGCCCCAATTTATCGCATACGGGTTCGATAGTTGGTAACTTGGTGTAAACATGATTGCAATCAAAACGGGTATGTTATTCTAATCTACTTTCACTTTTAAAATACTGCAAGCAGCCGTCACAAAAGTGTTTTTCTCCATTGTGAGCCAACAACTGTGACGACACCAAACGCGAAAAGTTTTTTATCCAACAGTAATGACTATTACCCTCCATATCGGAAATTAATAATAAATTAACATGTACTTCTTTCTTTTGCTTAGAGTAATGCAGAGGCCCTACAACTTCTTGTTTCATTTCTTCGTCTTTAAATACAGCTTCCAAACCATACACGTTAATAGATAAGCGTGGATTACGCGCTTCAAATTTCGAAATAGCATCCAGTTTGACAGGAAAGGTGATACCTTCAAAATCAAACAGTTGCGCAAAATTTGGATACGACGTCGTGCTGTTGGAAGGTCCCCCCCCTCGGTGGATACAAAGCGGACGCCAAGGCCCAACCGAAACAGCACTGATCGTTATTTTGCACGTTGATTACAGCCTTTTTATGTTGTATCGACGGCGGAAGTGGAACATAGGAAGAAGCACGGGGCGGGTTGTATTTATTGACGTTGACTTCTATAAATAACAGCTGCTCCAGTACCCAACCTGTAAGGACCCTACAATTAGCAATCGAATCGTAACCCGTAACCATTACCATTACCCCGTATTCATTACCTGAGTTCCGATCATTAAAGTCCGACATCTTCGTATCCAGCACCTTAACGAAATCATGATACAAATCGGTCAGATTCGAAGTCCCGGTCACAATCTCATTTTGCGTATTAAACGATTTAATTTCGTGCAAATTTTGACTTTCCAAAAAGTACATTCCGAATACTTCTAGGTTGACTTTCACACTACGAAAGCGCTGAACGTTTCTTTCTAATAGTGTTAACACATTTTCGCGGGTCTCATCAGTAAATTCTCTGAGATTTATGTGATGATTTCTCACCGAGACTCGATAACTGGCTATACGAGACTTGAACGCCGTCTCCAGGACCACCACTTCCTCCGACTGCACTGACGCGGCATTACGATGATTGTGGCGGTTGCTTCGTAGATGTACAGCGTAGCCACGTCGTGGAACATCCAGCTCGCACACATCGCAATATACCGTCGCGGAGGTATTTCCTGAAACAATTGCACAGATCACTAACACTAAAGCCGCTAACAATGTGTACACGTACCTTGCGGGGAGGGTTTTTTCGCTTTCTTAGATGCAGGTCCTTCACCGGTATTCCCTACAGCATCCGAAGCTCCCCCAGCTGTAATCGACAAAATATTCGTATCACATCATACAACCTCACAGGAATGGTTACTTACCGCTCGTGGATGGGTACTCCAGCGGTCCACGACAACTTTTCCTTCGGTGACGGGCTAAGGCATCTCGTCGGGTGAAGGACGCACCGCAGCTACACATATGCATATTCTTAGTAATCAGTAAACGGGAACGCACTGGCAAATGATAAAGCTTTTACGTCAACTTTTACCACTAACGTTCGCGATACTGATTTCCAGTCGGGACGACGAGGACGTGTTATGCAAACCCGACCGGGATAGGAAGAGGACTGGGTTATTGTTAGTGGGAGGTCACAGTTATACCAACCGTTAACGTCGTTGATGACGCAAAGCAGACAAGTTTTCCGATTCGGTTAAAAGTGCGAGGCGTTCGCTCTCACAGGACCCCAACTCCTCCATCACTTGTCGTAGCTGCTGCGTCTTGATACTCTTGATTTTGATCTCATATCTTTCCACAGCAGCTAAGAGTTCCGCTTTGCGTTGAAGGAGAGCGATGCGTTCACTCTCACACCCTCGCAAACCGGACGCCACTTCTCTTAACCGTCGTGTAATCCTTGTCTGCGGTGCGTCATCAACGACAGCAAGCGGTAAAGACTGCTTCTCGCATGGTACACCATCTATGAAGACCATCGCTGAAGTTGTGAAGTCTCTGATGCTGCCGGACAACTGTATAGACGCTGTGTCATCAGAAACCTCCATAAGTGTCGCTGTGTCTATGTCCAAATGGTCATGCACCCCGTCATCACAGGGGGTACCAGGAATGATTAACTCCTCATTGTCATCGTCAGGAGCGCTTGCAATTGATGTGAAACAGTCCGACTCCGTTTCATCAACAATTACATTTGCACTTGCGGCAATCTCCATGGACAGGTTTACTTCATCATCGGTTGCAGATGGTGATGCATCCCCCAAAAGGGACCCCCGAATTGAGATATCATACTCGCTGCCCGGTGGGCTATTCAACAATTGGGAGTCCCACTCACCCGAACATGGTGATGCCGCAGGTGCTTCCTGGACCGTCACGATGAGGATTCCTCTCATGTGCAAACTTCCAGCAGCGTAAAACACATTTGTCGAAGTTAACAGCTCTCGCAGTAAAGGTTGTGAACGCCCGGAAAGCATGTCGTACTTCGGCTTCTCCACATTAACGGCTGCCGCCTTTACTACCACATTTTGTAGTACTATGATCTTCTTTGCGGCAGCAACTGGAGTTGGTGTACGCTCGATAGTTGGCACAAGTACCGGGCACGCAGCAACTGGAGATGGTGTACGCGGCACATGTACCGAGCACGCTGCAACTGGAGATGGTGCACGCTCGATAGTTGGCACAAGTACCGGGCACGCAGCAACTGGAGATGGTGTATGCGGCACATGTACCGGGCACGCTTTCTTCATCGATAATTTTGACCAGAAGGACAATGTCACACAACGACACTTATTCACTTCACCGACACTGGTAACACTACTAGATGATGTATCCATGATGAACGAAGACAGACTGACGCTCCGCTGCGTAGCCCTCCGGTTTTGTCGAACCACCCCCCACTCCCTAACCTTGAACCCTACTTTCACCCCCACTCCTTCACCTTGAACCCCTCCATCACCCCCACCACTTTACCTTGCATTCGCGCAAATACTTACATTTCCTCACGGTCATTGGTGTATAGACAGAAACCTTGCATTTTCTCACTGTCATTGGTGTATAGGTCGGTGTATAGGTACCTCAAGGTCTTCCGCCCCCCACTCCCTCCGTGGGTGTTGCTACTTCGATATAATAGGGAGTGTTTTCCACACCAGGTAACACATCACAATGTCCATCATCGCTCCTCGCATACCACATTCTGCTGAAGGAGATACCGCGCCAGACGCGCAGCAATGGGATCGCTGGCTCAGCCTACGGGCTCAATTGTTACGCTGGATCGCTGCCTCGTTGGGTCCACATGTAGGCATCGCCCGCCACCATCGAGAGCTGATGAATCCACAATCATCCATAGGTATAGGAATTGAACGCCTAGTGTTCGAACTATGGGTGATGTGGAAATGGTATTGGTATACAACAGCTAAGTACGCCCAACATTATGATGAAGACCGTTTCGGTGACATGGGGGACGTTGCTTGTGCAAACCGAACCCTACGGTTTCAACAGGTGGCTACGGTATTGCAGGGGTGGTTTACCGTGGCAGATGTCCCGTACTGTCTGTGGTGGTCATACTACACGTGGAAAGAGAAGCGTCTATGCAAGGGCTGCATACGCAGTGTGTGTAGTACGGCCACCCTACCGCAGGCATACCACACCAGGGTGTCGAGATCAATATACCACGTACCATCCCATTGGTGTGATGGATGCATGAAACGGATGCTTTACAACACCTTCGACCCAATTGCGTGTTCCGAACGGTTGCATATCCTCGGTCCGGTATCCCAATTTGGAGACAACGATGCGGATGAGTGTACCTACGATGATAATTGTCACGGAAGCCCACTGTTTCAAATATTGAATGCACGGTTGGAGATGGAGATGGATCAGCAGTGATGTGTAATTGTAGACATTATAGTTAGTAATTTTGTTAATATTATTTAGTTACGACCAGCACATTTTAAATAAAAATAGCATGAAATAATTCTTTTTCCTTTACAATTGATGATTTGATTGTACACAATAAGAGAAATTGTAACCGTAAACAAAAAGTCACTAAAACAGTCTGACCCATTACTCACTATGTTGTTTTAATTCAACAGTTTGTAGCAACCAGACAATACTCTCTGAAAAATATCCAAAATTTAAAAAAAAAGAAAAGAAAAGAAAAAAAAATCCAAAAAAACCAAAATCCAAAAGTTTGTAGTAACCCGGAAATACTCTACAACCATTCAATTGTGGTCAACAGCATACCCGTGACGACCTTCATTTATCTCTACCTAGCAAATCGAGCAATCGAATTCTTGCCCTTCGTTAACCTTGAGAGCTAGAGCGCTGATTTTTTAATTTTCGTCTCCCCCGGCCCCCACCCCCCCTCCGTAACCCACTCTTTTGGTCGTGGCTCACACTTTTGGTGTGTGGCTGCGTGCCGCACTGCCCCATAGTCCCGAGGGACTGTGATGTACCGCTCGCGACACTCACAACATAGCACCTCTATGCTAAATCTCCCCCGTACCAAAACGGGCCGAGACCTCGCAAAGAGGATAATGTGTGGCTATAAACATTAAAATAAAAATATATATGGTTCATATCTGTGTTTTATTCAAAAGTAATTTTGTTAAATTATTTAGTTAGTTACCAGCACTTCCATCGTTTTATTTAAAAGTAATTTTGTTAAATTATTTAGTTAGTTACCAGCACTTCCATCATTTTATTTAAAAGTAATTTTGTTAAATTATTTAGTTAGTTACCAGCACTTCCATCGTTTTATTTAAAAGTAATTTTGTTAAATTATTTAGTTACGTACCAGCTCTTGGTACTGGGGTTGTTCCTCCTGGTGTTCCTCATCCTCCATCTCCTCCATCTCCTCCAGGTCCTCTACCTGCGCAACGTCGTTCACAACGAGGATCTCCGTATCCTCGCTCCATATGGATGAGCTGCTCTCTGCACCACTTTCTACACCACTTTCCTGATTCATCTTCACTGTTGTTACTTTAACTGAGTGCTGCAGCTTGGAAGGTATAGATATATCTGTGCCCCCACTCCGTTCTGTGTAAATACAATCTCGTTGGCCTTGCCTTGTTTCGTCTGTTCTCAACAACGACTGCGGAATTTCTTTGTTCTCGTCTGCACATTCCTAACTGTCTGGCCACTCCTTTCTGTGTAAATACAATCTCCTTGACCTTGTTTCGTCTGTTCTCAACAATGTCTGTGGAATTTCTTTGTTCTCGTCTGCACATTCCTGACTGTCTGGCCACTCCTTTCTGTGTAAATACAATCTCCTTGACCTTGTTTCATCTGTTCTCAACGATGTCTGTGGAATTTCTTTGTTCTCGTCTGCACATTCCTGACTGTCTGGTGTCGTTCTTACCTTGAGGTTGTGTTGATCTTTCCTCTGCATACTTTCATAGTTAAGTAAGAATCTAATTGAAATTAAAATGGTATGACATTTTTAAATCTTAGTTTCACTTTTGATTTAATCGTTAAATTAATCTCTAGAAGAGACGGAGATCGGTCTTAAATGAAACGATATAATGAGATAAATACGTGGTTTATTTAACTAAATACATATGCAATTTACCACCTTGTATTTGTTTACAGAGTACATTTATCTTTTACAATTTACAATCTTGTATTTGTTTACAGAGTACAATTATTTCAATAATACATTAGTTAAGCCTCGGCGTACTTTTCACTAAATAATGCGCTGGCTGTTTCTGTGACTTTACATAAACAACACAACACTTTAACTCTCCGCTATTAAGATGGTGAAACGACGCCAATGTTCCGTTCGAAACTTATCCGGCTTATACTAGTCAATAAACAGCACTTTATCTCTCCGCTATTAGTATGGTGAAACGACACAAATGTTCCGTTCGCAACTTATCCGAATTATACTCCTCTATACGTCTCATGATGGGAATTTTTATATTTGTATCGTACCATTCGTCTAACGGTTCTTCCAATTGTTTCGGAGCTGTCCCACTTTTTCCGTCAAACCATATCCTTTCCCCATTTAAGTCCATGGAATATGCAAACGTCACTAGCGCAAACACCAGATAACCAGCTTCAAGAACACTCTTCTCTTTGACGCGTTTAATGAATGCCTCTGTGGTGGTCTAAAGTTTTCTCGAC
Source organism: Agrypnus murinus (assembly GCA_929113105.1). Classification (NCBI taxonomy): domain Eukaryota; kingdom Metazoa; phylum Arthropoda; class Insecta; order Coleoptera; family Elateridae; genus Agrypnus; species Agrypnus murinus. Next base: position 93,372,648 of record OV816027.1, read on the forward strand.
GTTGCCACCATATAATTCTTCGTCTCGCATTTCATCCTCGTCGTCCTCGAAATCGAATGTTACTAAAACGGTTGCCTCTACCACGTTCATGATGCTGTACTGCTGAATTGTTCTTGTGTAGATGCTGTACTACTGAAGTTTTCTTGCGTATGCGTTTATATACACTGAGTTGACGGGTGGGATTCAAGGTTATGGTCTAAGTCGAGGGGTGGGATCCAAGGTCATGGTTTCAGTTGGCGGGTGGGAGCCAAGGTCATAGTCTTTAGTGGTAACGATAACGAGCGATACAATATGTTCCCATGCTTACACCAACTACTGCGATTAACAGGGTGCCCAAGGTCGCCACTGAAGCGTAACACGTTTCGCTGCTGACTTTACATTGTTCTACCGGACTGTTCCCGAGGGTTTGCCACTCACTATCCATGGTATATGTTGGGTACACGAATTTGACCCTGAATCGTACTTCTTGCGTTTTATTGCCGACCTCGTGTTTAAACATTCCCATGTGTTGCAACGTCACCGGTTGCATTCCATACCACAAACTCGTATTGAAGTTGTATGAAATGCTGTTGTTGTGTCTGGAAGTTTTGCAACGTACACTACACCCTCGTACAAGGTTGCTAATAATATTACCGCCTTGATTGGTAACATCTTCCTTAGTGTTATATTCTATGTTGTATCTTCTTTTAACCGCAAACGTCTCTACCGCTTTCAACGTTTATGGGTGCTAACACGTTTGCAAACACGCAATGTGGTGACCATTTCAAGTGTTCTACGATTGGACTATCCGACGGTTCCCATTTGAAAATGTTCACTCGGCAATAAAAACATTCTACTCTATCTTAACGCCCCGTATAGACAAATCCGGCCTCAGCTAAAGATTTTGGGGTTTGTATAGCCTTCCAATTACGAAATGATAACACTCGTTCTGTCAGGCACTCTGCAAGCTCGCTTCTACACACATTTTGTATTTTCAATACATGCGACCGGCTATATATATCTAAAGCTTGACCTTGAATGGTGTTTGATGACCTTGAAGAGTGGTCTTGAGTTCAAGGTCAAAACATTGTTGCCATACTGAGAGCCTTGAGAATGCGGTGTTGACATATTGATGGCCTTGAGAATGCGTTGTTGCCATATTGATGACCTTGAGAATGAGTTGTTGCCATACTGATGGCCTTGAGAATGCGGTGGTGCCATATTGGTGACCTTGAGAATGCGGTGTTGCCACGTTTAGGTGACAGAGATAGTTTGAAGGTCACCATGTGTTAGAGAGAGATCGGTTCAAGGTCAAGGTCAGGAGTGGGGGGTGGTTCCAAAACTCTCCTATTTTCCCTACTAAATACAAATCACATTATTAATGTCGCATATATGTAAATTTGAAGACACCAGACTTACATTAGCATGCTCTTCCCAGTTTATATTTGAAATACATAGCGAATGTCATCGCGAAATTTACATATGAGGTATGTAAATGTGTTTATGTAGATCATTTTACTCGATTCTTATATAGCAGAAAGCAGACAAGTAAATGTCACAGTTTTGTTTACTGGATTACTTGCTGCTATTGTAGGTAGCAACCAATCGCCAGCTTACATTGCATAATTTTAATTAAAGCCCTTATCCAAGGTGAGTTCTGCATTAGCATTCGATATTGGATTGGAGTGGAGCGTAAAGTCAGATCACGTGATAATCGAGTAAGAAGAGTTACTACGAAGTAAAAGAACGTAATGCGACAAACGTAGTATGCGCTTAACGCGAAAATAGTAGTTATAGGTAATGATGTGTATGCAAATTATAAAAAAACTTACTGAACGCGAATAAATAATGTAGATCCTAATCCTGCCATAACCATACTTGAAATCGCATATTGAGGTTAGACTAACAGATACTCGTAAACAACACATGCACGTTCTTTATGCACTCACTTCAGAAGTTGTGCAAATAGAGTTAACTCCGTGTACGGCATGCGTTAATATCCGAACGGTATTAAGTTAGTACTATCTTGTAGCCGAACGACTTTAGTGTTTAGAGTAAAAAGAGCTAAAAGATCAACGAAGCCGAGTATACCTCGAGCTAGTGTGTCAAGTTTATTACCGTTAAAAACTACAGACTAGTTAATGCTATTATCCACTCGTGGATAATGCCATGTATTCTGTAACTATGTAAATACTGGCTCATATCAATTGTTAACCATAACAATGTAATAACCCGAAGTCCCACCGTTAAATTTCAAATATTTAACACAACGGAAGTTGGCGCAGCACTACCAACTTTACAAATGACAAATTTTATGATGATAAATATAACAAAAAAAAACAAACTGGATCCTACGTTGTGATTACTTTTTATAACATGTGGCCATAGTCGATAACGATTGACTTACTTTATAAAGACGGAGAAAGAGAGATAAACACAAATAAAAGAACAGTTAAATATGATTGTAGTATTTTATTAATTTATTCTTAATCTTGAGAGGATTTAAACGGATTTAAACTGACACGAAATAAATGGCTAGTTCTGTAAAAACCCCCTAGAAAATATTCTAGGTCAGCTTAAATACGTCAAGGCTTCAAGTTCAATCGTGATCAACTGATTATTTAGTTTGGTTACAATGAGTTTTAAATTATAATGAACAATACCGATCAATAAATCAATTTATCAAGTTGATACAGTTGTGTGTTTATACAAGATATTTATAAATAGCCAAAACGTAAATCTCTCATTGACATAAAACATTAAAAGTATATGAAATTGAATATGAAATTGAGTATACTATGTAGAGTTACGTATAAACTAGAACAGGTAAACGTGTCAGCTTAAAAAATACACAAAAACTACTAAAGAAAAGTTATCTCATATTTGACATAGCAACGGTTACTTTGTGACCACACACTTATATTTATATAAAAGACTTACACTTACACTTATATCTATATTAATAAAAAATATCAGTAAACGTCTTTTGTAAGACGTTGGTCTCACGTCAGGCACAGGGAAGCCTCATACCTAGATTTTTGTAGTTCGTTAGTTGTAGCACGTCAGATACAGGGGTGCATACCTAGATACCTAGACAAGCGAGAAAGTGCAATAAGCACAGAAGAATAAATAGATCATGTATAAAATAACATAAATAAAACATGTGTTCACAAAATAATGATGAGAGGGACCTCTTACACGGCCTATCAAATGGGTTTTCATACCACCGTGGAGATTGCACTCTCAAATAATAAATCTGTTTTTGTAAGAGGGACTTCTTACACGGCCTATCATGGGTTTCCTACCAGCGTGGAGACTGCACTCTCTCAAATAATAAATCAGTCTATCCCAGGGAAAATAATCAACTATTCCGGGCCAGAAGGCTATCCCGACATTTTAGCCACAAAATATATCATTTAGCTTAGAAATCAACCAAATAAATACTGACTGTGAAACACATAAAACAGTTATAGTAAGTAACAGTAATATACAGAGGTGGGCAAAAGTATGGAACCAAGTAAATATCTCTGGAGTTTTTAGAGATATCGGAATGAAATTTGGTAGGCAGATATTACAGTAAATTGTGTATTTGCGTTGAATGTTTTTGACAATTTTGAGTTTCCGGTTTAACCGGAAGTAATGCCGATTTTAAAATTTGTAATGGAACACCCTGTATATTATTTTAATTTTGAATAGTACATTTTATTACGATTACAAAAATATGGGGTTCGATATGTTTTATTTCAAAGCCAACCGAGATTTTTACAATAAAAGTACTTTTGAGGCAAAAACTAATGAAATCTAGTAGTCTATGAAACAAACGTAACAATCGCATTAGTAATCAAAATTAAATACAAAACTAATAAAATAAACTAAAAACTAAAAATAAACTTAATGTAGTAAATGTTCAAACTGAGCTCCATTTACTTCTTGACAAAAGGCTAGTCTATTTGTAAACTCACTTGTAACATTAATTATTACTTCTGGTGGAATTCTTTGACTCTCTTCGGTTATTCTTTCAGCTAGGTCTTGCAAACTGTTTAGTCGATTAAGATAAACTTTGGACTTCAAATAACCCCATAGAAAATAGACTAGTGGAGTAAGGTCGGGGGATCGCGCAGGCCATTCAATGGTACTGTAACGGGTTAACACTTGGGCGGTGTTAATGTTACACTTATTATTAATTCTTTTAGACGGAATAAAACACAGGTTTATATCTAAGAATTATTTATTTGACTCTCATGTTTATTGATACGCGTTGCCTAGTACCATTTCGTATCCATGCAAAATTATATGAGTTGTGAGTCGTTCACAACATTACCCCGCCCGATCTGAAACGTGGGTATTACACACATGAAAAAGAAAAAATACGGAATGGTATTTTGGAGAAAAAATGGAGTATTTTAAGGTAACTTGAACAAAGTTTTAAAATTCTCCAGCTACAAAAACTCTACTAGGCAGTATAGGTAGTTACAATAAAAAAACTTAAGCTAAATAACACTACGGAACTTGCGACGGCAACTCTTGGAACCTGTAAACAGAAAGAAAAAAACAGAAAAGTGTTCAAATTTTTAAAGTCAACAGGTAAAAGGTTTTCAAAAGATGCCCTCGCGTAGCATTTGAAATCAGCTTATTGTTGGCTTAACATTATAAAGTAACTAATCTAAAAAATATGCAGGCTTTAGCCTATCTAAAGAGATAGGGCAAGTGTGATTTTCTAGAGTGGCGTATTTAACTGTCCGTTCTAACACTTTATAGGGGCCTAAATAACTGTCTTTCATGCCCAAGGTGTGCGTGTCATTACGAACGTATACGTGTGAGCAGTTGGTCAAGTCGCTGGGAACGAAGGACTGACTGGAATACGTTTTTGTAAAAAAATACTTCTGCTTCCTCATACGACGTTTGAGATTGGCTATGAAATTAGGAAGGTTCATGTCGTTAGCCAGTTCTTCTTCGAAGAAATCACCAGGTAGTCGTAAAGGGGTAGCATACAGGATTTCTGCAGGAGAAACATTAACTTGTGATTTCAGGGTTGCACGTAAGCTCAATAGAATCCAAGGGAGATTCGTTAACCAGGAGGAAGTTCCTGTGGTTTAAATGGATTGTTTGAGTGTCCGATTAAAACGTTCGATAACGCCTTGACCAATCGGATGGAAGGCCGTGCATTTGGCGTGTTTAATTCCTAACATGGCCATGAAGTTGATCCATGCATGCGAAAGGAATATTCTTGCATTGTCCGTGGTGAGATACTTGGGAATTCCAAAGCGGGACACCCACTTGTCAACAAATGCATTGATTACTGACTCCACGGAAGAATCCTTCAGAGGAATGGCTTCCGGCCACCGACTGTAGCGGTCAATAATGGTAAGGAGGAATTTATAACCTCCAGAAGAAGGAAGGTGTACTAGGTCGAGATGGACCTTAGTAAAACGTTCATCTGGTTCTACAATAGGTTGTAATACTCCAGCTATAGTGGAAGACGAACTGTCTGCAGCTATACTGATAGGGTTATTAATTCGCGGATGTACCAATAAAGTAGCGGTAATCAAAGCATTCTTCGCGTGCCTAAAGGCTTCTATTTGCTCATGATTTAACTGGACCGGCTTTGGCGAAGCTTTACCAGGAACAACAATAGAGTTTAACGGTGCCAGAATTTTCGCACAGTTTGGTACAAATTTATGGTAATACGAAATTAAACCAATGAAATTTCGGAGTGCTTTCTGACTTGAAGGCAATGGGTAATCAATTATAGCTTGGACTTTGGAAGCCATAGGTTTGATACCGCGCGTATTAACGTGATGTCCTAAAAAATCGAGCTCGTTGACTCCAAAGAGACACTTTGGTAGGTTTATAATTAGGCCATTGTCTTTTAATCGGGAAAACACTTGGTGTAAATGTTCAATATGTTGCTGCGAATCAGCACTAAAGACTAATATATCATCTAGATAAGAAAACCAAAATGGGAGCCCTGATAACACAGTGTCCATGAAACGGCTCCAAGTGCTGGCTGCATTCCGTAGTCCGAAACACATCCGTTTGAACTCAAACAGTCCCAGAGGTGTGATAATAGCAGTCTTTTGAACGTCCTCTGCCGCTATTGGTATTGCGAAGTAGGCCTTTTTGAGGTCTAGCTTCGAGAATAAGGTTGCACCAGCAAGTTTTCTTGTAAAGTCCGTTAAAAAAGGAATGGGATAACAGTCTGGTACTGTCACTGCATTAAGTTTTCTATAATCGCCAACCAAGCGATAACTGTCTGTTGGGGCGATGGGGGCTGAGATGTCTTGGTCGTCACCAGGAGGTAGTGCCTCTGCTGCGCCTACTGCTCGCTTTCCGACGATGTGAATTGGCGTGGCGTAGCTAGATGATGACCGCTGTACTACATCAGCGTCCAAGAGCTCATTAAGATGATCTTCTAGAAAAGAAAGATGATTAGGGTTCAGTTTGCGACAGCGTGCTTTAACTGGAGGTCCGGTCGTGTCAATGTGATGGACTACAGTATGTTTTACTGGTTGATGATAGTCGAACTTACGTAAAAGTTCTGGGAAGTGTGTGTTTAGCATCTTGCTATAAACATCAAGATTGCTAGACATGTTGTTAACAGTACCTGAAGAGTGTACTTTAATGCTTGAAGGTAAGGGAAGAAGAGGGGAAGAAATCGCAGGAGTAACGATTGACTCGGAAGGAGGAATCAAAACATTAGCCTGTGCGGAAAATATTTTTCGTTTAGTACCAGTCTTAACTTGGTGGGTCGTTGAACCTCGACTGCTAATTCGGACGGGCTGAACATCTGCTGTGCAAATGACCCGTTGAGAAGAGCAGTCAGTCTTAACTGGGGGGGTTGTGGAACCTGGACCGCGAGTTCGGGCGGGCTGGACATCTGTCGTGCAAATGACCCGCTGAAAGTCCTGTAAAAATATTAAATTAGAAGTTGGAGGGATTGAATTAACCCTGCATGGCCCTCCCTGGAGGCCAGGAGAGTGCGAAGTCAGTTTTTTTGTTTGGTATGAACAATTTCCCGTACAATTACGTGCATTATTTTGAAAGCGTTTGTGAAAATAACACGGTTGTAATTGGGAATTAGTATTGCCCGAAGGCATGGAACGGCGTTTATTGAAATGGTGAGGAATTTGGGGTTTTGGAGAGAATGTAGTAGTTACAGGTGATTGCCGCTTGTTCATGGTAGAAAGCTCATTAGAAATGGTTGTAAGATTGGTCGTCAAACTGTTTAGCTTATTTTCTAATGCATGAGTAGTTAAAGGTTGTGGTGTTTTCTGCAAAGAATAAATTAAATCTAATTTCTCTACAAAGGATATTAACGGTAAGTCATTGAAATTGAAAGACTGAATTTTAAGTTCTGATGGTAGTTTGGCTATTAAAAAGTCCTTGGTTAACTCTTCAGTCAGATCAAGGTCGATAGCTAACTTCTGAATGTTAAAAAGCAATTCTTTGACACTACCAGAGAATTGAAGAGTCTCCAAAAGATTATTAATGCGAGATTCTCGTGGTCCCAGAATCGATTTTATTACTGCCCGTTTCAATGTAGTATATGGTCTTTGTCTCGGCGGATTTATAGTTAGGTCTCGATGAGCTCCTAAAACGTCAAAAGGTAAGTTTAGAGTTAATATGTTATATTTAGCTAGTTCATCGTTGATCAGCAGACGAGCAAAGTATCGTTCTACCAAAATAAAATACAGGTCGACATCGTTACTCGTAAAAACTGGAAATGGAACTTTGACAGTCGCCATTTGAAATATTAAATATTAAAGTAAATAAAATGATTTGAACTTATCGGATCAGAAAGGAGCACTACTTCCGGTTCCAACGGTCACCTTCAGCCAGCCACGACAAGTCAAGCAAGGCAGATAGCAGGATCTTACGATGACAGGAGTCGAGCAGCAGCTGATGACAGATGACGCAGGGATAACTAGATGTTCACCTGGAGAATTCAGTGCAGCAGGCAAAGACCAGTACTGCTAAATTCTTCTTCAGGAACGTGGGGTCACCATTTGTAACGGTTTAACACTTGGGCGGTGTTAATGTTACACTTATTATTAATTCTTTTAGACGGAATAAAACACAGGTTTATATCTAAGAATTATTTATTTGACTCTCATGTTTATTGATACGCGTTGCCTAGTACCATTTCGTATCTATGCAAAAATATATGAGTTGTGAGTCGTTCACAACAGTACCTCTTCTTCCAATCCACCTATGATAAAATTTCCTATCTAAGCGATCTCGAACAATGCGAGCGAAATGGGGTGGTGCCCCGTCCTGTTGAAACCAGATATTATTTGGCAGTTGTCCATTTTCCTCCAGCGTCGGAATAACTTGCGTATCTAAAAGCGCTAAATATCTATTCCCGTTTAAAGTTTCTTCTAAAAAGAAAGGCCCTACAATTCTGTTGTTGTAAATACCGGCCCAAACGTTCAATTTTTGAGGATGTTGCGTATGAGCCTCTTGTATAAAGTGAGGGTTAGTTTGCGACCAGCAGCGGCGTTATGTCGATTTACTGTACCGTTCAAACAAAACGTAGCCTCGTCCGAAAACACCATATTTCTTACAAAGTTATTATCACGGTTGCAAATATCCATCATTGTTTCACAAAATTCTAACCGTCTGTCGGAATCGTCGTCGGAGAGTTCTTGAACAAGGCGAATTTTGTAGGGATGATATTTTTCTCATTTTAATATTCTTCCTACTGAACGACGGCTTATTGCGTGTATAATGGCGAGTTCAGCAGTAGACAAATGAGGATTTTCCTCTAAAGATATTGCGATATTTTCAGCTACATCGTTTTTTGTAGAAGTTTTTGGACGTCCACTTCTTGGTAAATTACCGACCGTGCCACTTGTGGTATACCTTTGCAAAGTCCTTGTTACTAGCGAACGTGATATTTGCCGGTCCGGATGAATATCATTAAAAAGATCGCAAACTTCTTGATCCGTTCTTCTTCGGTTCCCAAAGCCAATCATCATTAGAATTTCTATTCTCTCTCTTTCACTTAGATGGAGCATTTTGCTTCAAGTTAAAACACCTACTTATTTTAACTAGTATCTCGGCTAATGTTAGTTTCATAAACTGTGATTGTTACGTTTGTTTCATAGACTACTAGATTTCATTAGTTTTTGCTTCAAAAGTACTTTTATTGTAAAAATCTCGTTTGGCTTTGAAATAAAACATTTCGAACCCCATATTTTTGTAATCGTAATAAAATGTACTATTCAAAATTAAAATAATATACAGGGTGTTCCATTACAAATTTTAAAATCGGCATTACTTCCGGTTAAACCGGAAACTCAAAATTGTCAAAAACATTCAACGCAAATACACAATTTACTGTAATATCTGCCTACCAAATTTCATTCCGATATCTCTAAAAACTCCAGAGATATTTACTTGGTTCCATACTTTTGCCCACCTCTGTAGTATACAGTAGTAATATCTACACTTCAAAAAAGACAAATTTACAAATTATTATGAATTATCAAACGAGTCTTTTTAAATTTAGTTACCTTTTAGAGTTTGACTTATCTATAGTTTCAAACGAGAGATTTGGACGAGAGTTTAAGATTAATTAAATAATATAAAATTCACATCACACAACTAGAATCATTATAAATAACACAATAAAAATGAACTTACATGAAGGAAATTACTTTCCAAGCAAAAACAAAAATGGCTACCTACTCCTTGTTTAGATTTTTCTTTTTCTACTCTAAAAAACAAAATAGTAACGTTCCCTAACAACACAAAATTAAGTTAACAACTTTAATGAAACTGTAAAAACATCCGTAAACATTTTATATTTACCCAAATAGTTGTTATTTTAAAATCATGTATATCTTTTGCCTGAACCTGTATATAATAACACAACTATTGTCTGTGTCACGAACAGATAACAGATTCAGGAATTATTAGGTTTGTGCACCTGACTTCACAACTTCAAGGTCATCCAGCTTGGAGTACAAACAAAATAAACTTTTTAGGTTATAATAAGTTTAGTTTGCTTGTAAGTTGGTTGTTTTTATTAAACTTTAAAACAACAATGCCGTCTTGCATGGTAGTTAACTGTGGTAACAGAACATTAAGGGATGTAGATGTACATTTTTATAGAATTCCTTCTATATATAATAATAAAGGCAAAGAATGCCCTCTTTTAAAAGAAAGACGTGACAAATGGATTCGTGCTTTAAAAAGGGAAGACGTAACTGAAACGAAATTAAAATATGGGCGAATTTGTTCTGAACATTTTATTACAGGTAAGTAAATTATAAAATTAAGTAACATCTGGCAATCTTTTATTTACTATATATAGCCACAATAATCATCAATTAATGAATGTTAGATCCTTACTTGGTGCTTATTAAAATTTTTTATAATTGTTTAGGGAAACCTGCAAAGGCAAATCATAGAGATGATCCAGATTGGATTCCCTCACAAGAGATGGGATATAAATCTATTCAGCAGCCTTCTCGTTCTTCTCAGAATCGGTTTCAACGTAGGAAAGAGGTAATATTTATTTACATAGTAAGTGTGTAAAAACGAGTATTTTGAAGGAGCGATATTAAAGATTGAGAGCTTTAAGTGACAAATATTATGTAGATACATAATGCTTCACAGCTTGATTCCGGAATCAAGGTAAACTAAAATTTTATTTATTTCGAATATATTCAATGCTAGCAGTCGTCGGTAGTGGTTCCGACTAGGTAAGAAGTTAGATTATAGGTTAGTTAGGGGGGTTATGTTAGAGGTTAGATTAACCTAGCGTGTCTTTATGGGATTGTGGCATCGAATATAGTCGAAATAAATCCTTTTCAGAGTTTACCCTGAATTCCAGAATTGAGCCTGCTTCACAAAAGTTGTGATCTTGTATTAATTTTGCGTAAAGATATCTGTAGCAAAATTGTGCAACAGCTTTAAAATGTGAACTACCATTAAATCAACAAAAAATTGAATCCATTCCTTCGATACTGGAAGACAAAACAGTTGAAGATCCAGAAGACATGAATAGAAAAGGAGATTTGGATTGGGCACTACGAAAATGCAATGAAGAAATATATTCTCTCCGCGAAAAACTAAACAATTTTCAGTTTAATGAAGATTATTTCAAAAATAGTGACAGTAAAACGTTATTTTATACAGGGCTAGTGTCTTATCAGTATTTGGAATGTGTATACGAACTTGTTGAATCATATATTACTGTGACACATTCTTCAGTGTTACCTAAATTTCAGCAACTAGTACTTACGTTAATGAAATTAAGGTTAAATTTAATATTTACTGATTTAGGTTATAGATTTGGTTGCCATTACACAACAGCTTCTAGAATATTTTCAAATGTAGTGGAAATTTTATTTCACAAGTTGAAGGTAATAGAAATTATTGAAACAGTTATTATTAAAAATTAATTTTGTTGTTATTGCAGAATTTCATTACTTGGCCGGATCGTGATGCCTTACGAACAAATATACCCAATTGTTTTAAAGAAAATTTTTCCTCTGCGACAGTTATCATAGATTGTTTTGAGGTGTTTGTTGAGAAGTCCTCAAATTTAGAAGCTGCCGCCAAAACATGGTCTAATTACAAACACCACCAAACAGTAAAATTTCTTATAGGTATTACAGTTCAGGGACAAATTCGCTTTATTTCTAATGCATACAGTGGAAGGGCAAGTGATCGGTTTATCACTGAAGATTGTGGTTTCTTGAATCATTTATTGCCTGGTGATGTTGTGTTATCAGATCGAGGTTTTACCATAGATGATTCAGTCAAACTATGTTTTGCTGAGGTAATAAAACCAGCATTTAAGAAAGGAAGATACCAGTTATCAGCAAGAGATATTGAAGACACCCGTAAACTGGCAAATGTACGGATTCATGTGGAACGTGTAATTGGATTATTACGACAAAAATACACCATTTTAAATAATAAGTTACCATTAGTTATACTTAAAAAGAAAGATAATGAATATGCTTTTTTAGATAAAATAGTTGTAGTCTGTTGTGCTCTAATTAATTTGTGTCCTCCAATAGTCCCACTATATTGAATTTATATTTATTTTAGTAGGTACAATATATTTTTATATAAATTCAAATGTTGAAATTCTAGTATATGTAGATAAAACCAATTTAGTATTAGTTAAAACTGAAATTTTAACTTAATGCATTTCTCTAAAATTCTAAATAAGTGTAAATTTTTAGTGTTTGGGAAGTTTTTCATATACAATACCAAGGACATTATCTCATGATTACTTAAGTTAATGTATTTCTATTCTTGTAATAAGTTTTTACGTTTTTCAAGTACTGGGATAGGGTAGGGTTCTTGGTTATTTTAATTTTGTTGATGTGTTTTTAAATTATTATTAATTTTGTGGCAATCTAATGAATGATCACCCTTCTGTTCAGCACTTGTTATCTAAAAGTGATGTATTATTAATAATCTTAAATATAACATTTTCTTTCTTGGTCAGGAAGTTCATTCCTTCGTGATTCCATGATGAAGTTTTTAATTAGTAGGGAATTTCATATTTTACTGGTTCTTATCAGGATCATGATCATCATGAAATTAAGAAAAGAAAAAGGATTGGTACCAAAAAAGATTTTATTTACTTTAAAGATTAACTGTAACACCCAAGAACTTCATCAAAATTCCAGTATTGGAAAACTAATTTAAACTCATTGCATTAGTTTAAGTTTTCAATGTAACATTAACACTTGTACAATTATTGTCAACACCATTCGTGAAACGATCCTGGTTCGAGTTTTATAGCTGAAGCATTCCATTTACTTAGAATTAATCAAGTTATCCTGGGAATTCTTATGCTTTCTCTATGACCACATCACAGTCTACCATCTTGGTTTTCTATAACTACTCTTTTCCCTCAAAGAGGGCAAAGTAAATGTAATGATAGATTATGTATAGCTGATTTCAAATAAATCTAGGACAGCCAGTATTACATAGTATAAATGTTGTTTTACTAAAAATATTTAAAAATCTTAAGAATGTTATGTAGTTACCTATATAGGAAAATATAAAATAAAGTCTACAATAAAGTTTTACACGTTAAAAAAATCAAAAATTACTCTCAGGACTTGTCCAATATTTATTCGTACTTAGCTGTACATACTTTAATTTACGTACCAAAATTCCATGTGATGTAGTGTCAGGCAAAAAAAACAATTCAATATAGTTTTTTAAAAACAAAATGAAAAAGAATTGATAAAACATTTAAAAAATCACACTCCACATAACACTCCAGTTATTGCTGTGTGATACAATTTTCTGTTTCTTCTACCGTCATTTTTATAAAATATTTTCCCAGCAGTTCAGGTAAAATAACAGTTTTATAAAATTCAGTAGCAATACTACTCTCCCTTTCCCAAAAATCTTCATTAGGCAAAATCCGTTCTTTATAATAATTTTTGTCACTCCATACGATAAAATCGCAATATGCAAGACCAGTAATAGCAAGCTGCATCTGCATTTGATAATAATAAGTGTGTTTTTCAGAAAGCTTCCTTATTCCATATACTTCTTGCACTCCTACCCTTTTTAACACAGCCAACTCTGATACACCAATATCTTTAGCACAATACGGGCATTTTATTTCAATACAACCCATATCACAACAATCACAATCAATTAATCCATCCGGTGATGCACCAAAATATGGATAATTTGGATTTAAACATAATCCAAGTGTGTTTCCTCCAAAATTTGTATGAGATGTCATCATATCCTTATTGTACATATCAAATGCAAGTTTTTCATGTTCACATCCATACTTCATTGCACGTGTCTGAAAGCTATATGTAGCAGGATAGCAAATGGCTCTTACTAATGACATGGATGGCTTATTGATGTTGGTTTGACATACAGCTTTAAATTTTGAAGCTGTAATTCGTCCTGCTCGATAGTAGACCATTCCTTGCATTTGGCCTGATCCTGGGTAATAGCCTCTATTTTTTTACAATGTTCAATAGGAACAGATAAATCTAAAGCAGCTCCTGTAAAAAACCATATATATGTATATAAATTCTAGAAAAATGTATACACATACGTACATACCAATTTTTTGTAAATTCTCTAACAGTTCTGTTTCATATTCAATAGCGTGCAGCTTACTTAAAGAAAACGTTCCCTGATTTTTTATATTTTCTGCAATTTCAGTAGCAAATGGCTTTGTGGTTAAATGCAGCACACATCCCCGTGGAGTAGATTTTAATTTAGTTAATGTCTGAAGTATCTCATCCCTGCTTAAGGAAGGCACAGAAGGCGACATTTCCGATTCCCTTCAATACAAGGTTCCACCACATGTTTCTTCTACTATTGTGCATGGTGTAGCAAAATTTATATTTTTAATTTTTTGTGGTTCTGCGATTTTAGAAGGACGCTTTCAATATGCTTTGACATCCGTTATCGATACTGTGTCCGCTGCAGTTAACTTGCGAACCTGTATATCAAGGAAAAACAGAACTGCACTAACATGTGTACATCTTTCTCCCAGTCCAGCAACACAGTTACAGTGACAGCTTATAATTCTACCGTCCTCTTCAACTATTACCCAACAGGACAAAGGCTTTTCATTGAGCCGCTGAGAATGCAAAACCTAAAAACCATATAAATTACTCAGAAGATACTCAAGCAAAATACATTTTATGCAAATAAAATTCTCAAATATTCACTTACTTGTCCTAAAATCACAACTTTTGTGTCAAGTTTTTTGGTGTAAACTTTTTTCACCCAACCACAGGCTGCTGGTTTATACGCCTCTAAACCTTTATACGCCTTCATTTGTTCATAAGTGTATGCACTTATTTCATGCACCAAATAATTAAAAATATCAGGGTACAACACTTTTGGGTAATCCTCAAAGGCAACACTACATTCATTTAGGTCTATCATGAATGGATCGACTTTCACGGCCGAAATCTTTTCTCGATAACGACGTGAATGTTCTTCGTCTAATGTTGAATAATACTAAGAAATAATGGGTTGCCATTTTGATATCAAAATACTAATTGTTTCACAAAAACACGCAAGCAGGCACAACAACTGTAAATGTTACCGGTTGTTTACGGTTATAGAGGTTATGTTTGGGTTTTGCTTGTACTCCAAGCGTAACCTCCGAGAATAAAGAGGCCACGAACAAGGCTTGTGTTACGTGATCTGACGTCACGAATGCCGGCTGGCGACTTGCGGGACAGGCGATGCGTACAAGTCAAACGCCATTGCAGTTTAGATTTGCTGTGTTCGTAGTCGTGTGAACTAGACTCTTTTTCGGAAGCTTTTCTTTCAAAAATTCTCATAAATAAGTTCAAATAAGTTAAAGTGTTAAATTAAAGGTGTAGAATTTCAGATTTACCTGATTTATGTGAAGACAATTTATAAAATCAGTGAAAAGAGACTGTTTCTCAATTGCCGTATCGAGTGTGGGCGTTGGCAGAAATGGCCGCTGATAAATTTTGTATTTGAAAGCTGTTTTATTACTTATAAAATAACTTTCGGTTGGTGTCGTTCATAATATGATTGTGTATTGTGTCGTTTACTTATATAAAATACAATTTCATAAATATTTTGATTAGTTAATCAAAAAAGCCAACAGTTTGACGAGATACTTGGGTGAGTCTTGTTTATTTCATTAAAAATGCCTGATAAATGTTGCGTGCCTAATTGCTCAAGCAATTACGATAGTACCCATACGTATGTGTCCGTCTTTTCTTTTCCAAAAGATGAAGAGTTGAAGAAAACGTGAATTAAATGCATTCATAGAGACTCATTTAATCCAACAAAACATTCAGTAGTATGTATTAAACATTTCTCAGAGTCATCAGTTATAACAATAATATGATAAATATGAAACTGAATTTCTAAAGGCAGGTAAACAAAGGATTATTCTACGGGAATTGACAATGTTAAAATTGGAAAAATATGTACACGAAATCAATGAGAAATGTATTTTATGTAGCAAAACGTTGAAGTCGATATTGTTAAAAAATTGTCATATTCTTGCCAATATATTTCTCAATAACTATTCAAAAATAATCAAAGATAAAATTAACACCCAAAACATGGATCTATCAAAGAGAAAACTGATTAAATTTAATGGTTAAGAAGTTATAAAACACATTAACGCATGGAGATAGGGCTATTGGCGAGGCCTCCATAAGAGCCAACGCGTCTATTATTGGTACCTCAACGGTGACGTGGAAAACCCTATTCATTGTTTTTTATCATAATATAAGTGCTTTTTTTGAAATAATATTCAGTTTTACTCAGAAATATACAAGTGGCTTTATGTTGGGTATTTTACGTTTCGCAATTGTTAGCCGGTTTTCGTGACGTCACGATTGCTTGGTAGCGGCCTCTTTATTCTCGGAGGTTACGCTCCAAGCTAAAAAGTCACGTGATTTTAGTCACGTGATGCACATGCCTAATTACAATTTTAAAAAAATATGTTACATTTTTAAACTTAAAATAAGTACGAAAAGCTGCCGCTCTATAACATCCAGATAACATTACCACCGCACATTACTGTCTCAAATCGACCATGAGGAGGTCGTTATTATTACTAAAATTTAAATATCGCTGGTTAATGCGACTGTGAATTATTTTGCATTTCGTTTGTTGTTTGCTGTGATTTAGTCAACAGCTGTTGTCAGGTCAATTACAACTATATACCAAATGAATTTGAGAAATATCACGTATAAATGACTAATATTCAGTAGAGATCAATAACAGTCAATAATTATACAATAATACACAACATATAGTATAGCTCTGTATGTATAGTACACGAAGACAAGTAAATGTTTAATACTAAAGTGGAAATAACCTTAAAAAGCATTGAGGTTGATTATGAAATTGTAAGAAAACATTCATCAATTAATATGTTATAACTGCTATTTTTAAATCACTGCCTGATAAACATTGATTTGAGCTGGGCAAAGAATTGTATCATTTTGAAGATACGTAATCAAAACTATTTTGAGTTTTTCAATTATACCTTCGGGAAGACATCTTATAGTGTTATAAGCATATTTATGGACATACATCTTTAAACGTAAGTTGCTTCTGAATGATACTTGTTGATTACCATGATGATACTTGTTGATAGTCATAACATTGAGTTTAGAAGCGTACTCACGTTAATTATATTCAATCTATTAAAGTGTATACAAAAATTAACATCAATGTTATTAAATTCATAAAGTTCATGTCATAGTTAAACACAAAAGGTATATTTTTTGCTGCAGATTGTGATAATACCTTAAATATTGATACAATGGATGACGAACTAACAATAATCAAAGAAGAATTGGAGGTCAAAATCGAACCACAAATAATGAAAACATCTAATACAATGGATGAAATTGACACATATTCTAAGAAAGTAGAAAATCTGTTCTATAACTTCACTACTCCACAAGAACCCACACAAGCCATTAGTGATAGTAAAAAGAAACGCCTGTTAAGTTACAATGGTAAGAAACCATCTGAGTGTAAATTATGTGATTACAAATGCTTAACGAGACGTAGTCTTAGACTACACATATTAACTCACACTGGTGAGAAACCATTTGAGTGTAATTTGTGTGACCACAAATGTTCTCGAAGTGGTGATCTTAAAAGGCACATGCAAATTCACACGGGTGAGAAACCATTTGAGTGTAATTTGTGTGATTACAAATCTTCCCGAAGTAAGAACCTTACAACACACATGCTAACGCACACCGGTGAGAAATTATTTGAGTGTAATTTGTGTGATTACAAAGCATCTCAAAGTGGCAGTGTTAGAACACATATGCGAACTCACACTGGTGAGAAACCATTTGAATGTAATTTGTGTTGCTGCAAATTCTCACACAGTAGTGCTCTTCAAAGACACATGCGAACTCACACTGGTGAGAAACCATTTAAGTGTAATTTGTGTGACTACAAATGCTCGAATAGTAGTCTTCTTCGAAGACACATGCGAACTCACACTGGTGAGAAACCATTTGAGTGTAATTTCTGTGACTACAAATGTTCTCGAAGGGATGATCTTAAACCACACATGCAAACTCACACTGGTGAGAAACCATTTGTGTGTAATTTATGTGATTACAAATGTTCTCGAAGTGGTTATCTTAAAAGACACATGCGAACTCACACTGGTGAGAAACCATTTGAGTGTAGTTTGTGTGACTACAAATCTTCTCGAAGTGATGATCTTCAAAAACACATGCGAACTCATACTGGTGAGAAACCATTTGAGTGTAATTGATGTGACTAGCAGCAGTGGTTTGTGCATACCTCTTAGGAGGTTAGGAGGTACCGATCACATAACTGGCGAAAAAAAATTCCCTGAATGATAACGGTGGACTGTCACCGGTAGTTATTTTACCTATCGCACTTTAAATATGGATTAAAGTAAGGTTACAATAGTGTCCCTTGACGTTTATTTTATTGTGCCTAATATTAATAGAGATAAGAAACTGTTGATATTTACCTTAATTTAGATTTAACTTATGCTTGTCTAGCTCTTCATTATTATTATTAAGGACTGATCGTTTCATTTCTTTATAACTTTATCTGGCAGTTAATTGTCATTATACACGATTGTAGAAACAATTGTCACCAGGACTATAAATTATTCATTAGATTTAGTCTAAGAGCTAGCAAACACGACCATTTCACAACTCCGTAATGAATAAAATTCCTTTTATTTCATTTCGTATTTCAAACAATTGTTTATATACTACAATTAGTAAAATAAAGTATAACTTGATCTCCGTTGTCAATGACACCGGAGTTCAAGACGTTCTTTATCTCTGTTGTTGTTGGCAACGTAAAAATCATTGGATGTTACATAACAGCCACACGTGACATGCTGCTTTTTATCTCCTTGGTTACGCGTATGATGACACAGACAAGGCAACTTGCTTCTTTATACAATAAATTCCGATGAATTTTAAAAGGGAGAAATTAGGATTGAAATACGAAATAAAATAAAACAACTTATGCAATACGGAGATCAAGCTTTTTTAAATCCTCGAAGATGTATAACGCCTCGGCTGGCGCATCGGCGTTATACTACATCTTCTCGGGTTTAAAGTATCGCTTGATCTCCTAATTACATAATATATATTATTATCTGTATTCATAGTGTATGAGTAGGAATAACTGTCTGGCAGGGCAACCCCTCTGATTTATGGAGGAAGAGATCAAATAGTGTAGTTAAGAAATGTCACATTTGACACTCATATGTAATGGTTTTTCTAATCTTTATATGAATCAAAATACTGAAAAAATACGATAGCAAACTTGTCAGACAAATATTTCTGATTAATTAGTTAGTAATTAATTAGTACCAGATTGTATTAGTTTTAATTACATATTAAAAGATTCCAAGTATAAGAGCATTGTGCACGCATAGGCAACCAGTTATACGTAAAATAGCGTAAGTTTATTAACTTTTCAGGGATGAAATCAGTGGAATCTTGATCTGTCATTTTGCAATCACATTATGCAAGGATCCACTATACTTAGTAAGAAAGACAGACATTACACGTATACTTAAAATCTTTAAATAATTAATTAATAAGTGTTGATCTGGCACTAATTAGAGGAATACTTGTCTGTCAAGTTTGTTATCGTTCATTTTCAGTATTTTGATTCATATTAAAATTAGAAAAACCAATACATATGTGTTTCAAATGTGACATTTTTTAACTACACTAATTGATCTCTTCCTTCATAAATCAGAGGGGTTGTCCTGCCAGACAAGACTTTTCCGAGTCGTGTACTATGAATACACATAATAAAAGAGATTGTATCCATTGTGGAGTTGTGAAGCGGTCGTGTTCGCTAGCTCTCCGACTAATTAATTTATAGGAAGGTGGAGATATCAAATTTTATGTCACTCTATATTTGGCATGCAAATTTTAAATACATCAACCAGTAACTTATTTTTCATAATTCACTTAAAATGTAGTGGTGAGCAGCACCGGTTTATCAGCGGTAAATCTGCTGAATGCAGCCATTAACTGATTTATTCGTGGCCACCTCGAAGGATACTACATTTGTCGCTCGCTGACAGAATTTCCTAAAGGCTACGTACAGCCACGGCTGGTGACTACAATTCACTAAGTCATCATCTTAAAAGAAATATGTTAACTTACATATTTACTGAATGTTAATGTCTTACTTAAGTCTTAAGATGAATATATTGTAAATAATGATGAAATTATGTTTAAATAAAAAAAATAAAAATTTTTAAAAAAGTATGACATATTATTATACGATTTCCACTATTCTGTTCTGTTGCATTAAGGTATAAGCCAGTGGAATCGTAGTTGAAAAATTATATATTGCCAAAGAACTTATAAATAAATGTTTTATATAAATTTAGCTGCATTATATTGATTTATAATTAGTTATAATCTTCAAGTTATTAATTCCCAATAAAGTCTAACGACCTTTTATTCAATTCTGGCAACTTAAGATATATACAAGCTGGAGGAATTATATTTAAAAAATTTGACATGCCATAAATGTTCATTATAGATAAATTTTAGAGTTTATTGTTGGTACATATTTTATGAAAGGGTTCATATTTTTCATCCTGGCACATATTCTTTGATATTTCATCCCCATAATTATTGTGCTTAAAAGTTGTTAATGTGACTTTTTTTTATTTATTTATTTTGGGCAAGGAATCAGGTTGTCGGAGCATCCTTCGTACTTCATGGCACCGATTACTGTGATTATTTGGCCGATTTCACTTGTTCTTAAATGAAGTGCAAATAGAAATCGGTTAAATATCAATGTAATACGATTGGTGCAGAAAAATAAATGTGAAATTACCATTTTAACAAAGTTCTACTAACATAATATATGAATATACAAAAAAAGGAAGATGTGACGACATTTATTGCAATGCCAGCCTGCTTGAAAATTGTAAAAACGAGACTTCAGCCAACATTTTCGTGGTGAAAAGCATAAACAGTTGATGTGATATAAGTTTAAAATAATCAGTTGCAAATAATGATGCGGCTAGTTTAATTAGTAAAAGCGATAGTTCAACAAAAACAAACAATTTGGACACTAAATTCCTTAATTAACAATTTAGTTATGTTGAGGGACTCGCCAGAACTTTTTAA
The DNA here is from genome assembly GCA_929113105.1 of Agrypnus murinus. Lineage (NCBI taxonomy): Eukaryota > Metazoa > Arthropoda > Insecta > Coleoptera > Elateridae > Agrypnus > Agrypnus murinus. The sequence goes on from OV816027.1 coordinate 93,393,773, forward strand.
ATCAATGTTTACAGTTTTTTCTCGCTGTTTCCCACAGAAATGAAGTATTGGCCCATACTGTAAGGGTACATCATAAATAGTAACTTAAGTGTGTAGTGATCCAGCTACCTCTTTTATAAATAAATTGATTATTCGTCTTATTGTCTCATTAACTGAATGAAATTCTCAATAATCATTATTTTATTTTATAATAATAAATTCTAGCCCATATCTTTTATCTAGACACTCCAACATATTGTTGTGTATATCAACACTGAATAAATTAATTCAACATTTATTTGTATTTCTTTGTTTATGTTAACTTGTTTTGAATTTTTATGAATATGAAAGATATAAAGTAAACCGGCTCATTCTGATATAACTCTAGACGGGTGTCTGCATCATTCATTTTTAAAATATAAGCAGCCATGATGAACACAACTGTATTCTTGCTCTGCTCACGAATGACTAAACGAAAGAAAAATCAAACCTGTTTGATCTTATCACGAACGGAATTATTTTGGCTCGTGAAAAGAACTTACGATTAGTATTTCACGAATCTAGTAGTTTACACGGTGCATGGTTTACGAAAGGGTGGCTCACGTTCGTGATTCACGACCCATGTCAACGCGGCTTTACCTGACGTTATAGTTTGGATATACTGTATATTTCTATTGAAGTTCCAAACGAGCCATCTTAATTTAGCATCCGATTGCTGCATTCTTCACAAGTGTAGTAAACACAAGATTATATAAAATAAATAATTTTAAAATTCGCGCCACCTGACTAGCGTTCGTTCTCTCTTGCGCTTACAACTATTAGGTTCAATTGTTTTTATTATTTGAATCAAGTTTGTAGATTGGAGATATTGTAGTAATGTCATCATTAGTAAATTACATTTTTCTTGGAAGAATAATAGTATATAGTATATACGCTATTTTTTTGCACGTCCTAAAGGACTTAATCGCAAAAATTCAAAATTTCGAAAATTTTTTGAAAATTTCTGACAATTGAACTGTGCTAACGGCAAAATCACATTGTTTCAGAATAATAAATCCTAACATGTACCGCTATTACTTTTTTTTGTTTACTTGTTGTTGTCGTCATGGAAACACTTTACTCCCTCAGGGAGTAAAAGCGATACTTTACTCCCTCTTTTGGGGGACTAAAGTAGAGCCTTATATATAGGACGTGTAAAATAGTGTATTATATACCCAGGGACTAAAGTACATCTTTTAATCCCGAATGTAAGTTTTTTGTAATCTTATGTAACACATAAGATTTTTGCAAATCGTTGCACACAACACAGTTTTTGCTATCTGATTGTGACGACCCAGATAAGCGTTGTCTGCCAACGCTGAACATTCATTTATAATGTGCTCAATCGTTTCACATGATGTCCGACATTTTCTGCATGAATCTTTTACATTATGGGTCCTATATTCTGTATCTTAACGTTATATTACATTACGTATAGTAACATTATGTTATCTAACATGGTCTTATAGCAGTCGTTATGAAAAACTTATTCTGCAAAGTGTTCACGGTTCCTGTAGCATAACAGCAGACGCGGACGTTTTTAGGTTTATATAGTGGAATAAAAGGTTAGGTTTGTGATCTTTACATTGGATCCTTACTTCATTCGTTGTGGTTTTCGTTGTTAAATGTACATAAAAAGATTACAAAATTTACAGATTTATAAAATTAATTTAAAAAAATTACTTTCATTAGCTGAGGTTCATTTAATATGATTAAATCCATATTATTACCTACATGTAATAATATACTTAGGGGTTCGTCCTACTAAGAGTATATACCTTGACAACTCAATAGATAAGGTGATGATGTAAGTCAGAGTACACGCTTGGCGATGCGCTGAACTATCCTCTTAGATGAACTGTTGAACAACGAGCCAAAAGTCTCCGAGAGTTTCTTTATCTTTATCATTGCCCTGTTTGCAAACTATACAATAGGACTCTTAAGTTTTAAAACGTGCTTCTCGTAATTTCTAATGCTGATGATGCGGTTTTGGATGAAAATTATGAATCACTCGGTTTCTGCGTGGAAGTTTCCTTTTTTAACCATTTTAGCGAACCATCTTTGTCCATGCATGTCTGTTTGAGTTCAGTTGGGTACTTGCCATGAAGCCCTCTTTCTCCCATGTTCTTTTCATTTTTAGATTATTTGTTAGTTGCCGTTTTACATCGTCATCTCTATTGCTAAAATTTATAGGCATATAGTTGTTATCCATCGCTATTATTAACTTAGTTTGTGGATTCTCAGATCGCAAAAAGTATTAACGCATAATTTAATAATAATTTCTTGAATACAAGTTGGCATCCGTGTATCGAGTGTCATCCTCGCCTTACCTTGGATGCCATCTATACCGCAACTTTTACATGGCTGGATGCCAACTTGAACGCATACCAAGAAATTAAGTCGACTAACTGGAGCTTTATTTTGGTCGACCCGTGTTCTCAAGGTACAAGCCATCACTGCTAAGCTACCACCCAGTCAGCACACTGACGTCATAATGTCGCCGTTTTTTCGGCAGTAACGACGTCATATCATAGCATCGACGTATTAAAATGACATCGAATTGTCGTAAAACTGACAGCATTATGTTACAGCTCAAGGACGTCAATATAAGACGTCATTAAAACGTAGTTCAACGACGTCATTAAAACGTTGTTCAATGACGTCATTAAAACGTCCTATACTAGATCTAGGACAGGAATTATAAATAAATAGTTGAATGTTGGAAATAATATTTATTACAAACTATTTCATACATAAATAGTAAGCAAAAGTAAAAATTCAATAACATAACATACATCTCTTCTATTAACTCAATTATTAAAGAAAACTAAACATTTACTAACTGAAAAGCTGCTAAAGCAATATACAGAATTTATGATACTAAAATAATATTAGTAAGTACATACTAAGAAATCATTGCGTTAGTATTAATTTATTAACAATAGTAATCTCACAAAATCGTCGAACGGTTAAAATTGTATAGGTTATGTAGTATTGCGACGGAAACAGTAATTATTAATACTCACCCTTTGTGGCAAACCACACAATTATTATTCAGTAGTTGCACCTACACATACACTATAAATGTAGGTACGTCAACATATTTAATAATAAGTAGAAACGTTACTAATTAATGACCAAAACAAATACAGGGTGCGGCAGTCAAACCTGCAATTTTGAGAAAAGCGCGGTAGCCAAGATAGTGGGCGGGGCGAGTTGTCAAGGTTACCGTTGTGTTACCCATTTCAAAGCATTTCAGTAGCCATGGAACACTGGTCCAAGCAAGAACGGTCCTTCGCCGTGAAGGCATTTTATGAAAGCGATAGTTATACAGCCGCTCAACGCCGCTTCCGTGTTCATTTCCAAATTAATCGTAATCGGCCCGTGCCTTCTGTTAACTCAATAAAGTTATGGGTACAAAACTTTGAAAACATCGGTGAAACGGGAAACAGAATAGGTGGCAGTGCGAACTCCTGCGAATATTGAACGCGTAAGAATCGCTGTGACAAGAAGTCCTCGGACATCAGCGCGTCGACACAGTACTGGGCTTAGAATTTCAGACAGGAGTCTCCGAAGAATCTTGAGGTTTGATTTACACTATCACCCCTACAAAATTCAAGTGGTTCAGGCTCTAAATGAAAACGATTTCGCTGCTCGACGGCACTTTTGTGAAACATTTTTGGAAATGATTGAAGAAAACGAGGGACTTCACACGTTGCTCTGGATGAGCGACGAGGCGGATTTTCATCTCTCCGGCTATCACGGCTTATGTAAACAAACAAAATTTTAGATATTGGAGCGATGAAAACCCTCAAGAACTCCATCAAAAACCTCTCCATTCGGCCAAGGTAACAGTTTGGTGCGCAATGTCTTCAACGGGAATCATAGGCTCATTCTTTTTTGAAAATGAAAGGGGGCAAGCTGTTACCGTGAATGCGGAGTAAATGTTACAAACGTTTTTCATTCCTCGTCTTCGTGAACATAGACTGAATGATGAAACCTAATTTCAACAAGATGCAGCCACAAGCCACGCGGCCCGTGTGAGCATGAATCTCCTCAACGAAGTTTTCCCAAATCGGGTGATATCCCGGAACGGAGTCATTCCTTCGCCCGCCCGTTCGCCCGACTGTGGGGCTACTTGAAGAGCAAAGTTTTGGAAGAACGACCTCGTACTCTTGAAGAACTGAAGGCGAGAATCCGTCAGGAAATCGAAAGAATACTTCAGCAGATGCTCCGTGATGTAATGGACAATTTTAGAGATCGCCTCCAAGAATGCATCGATCGAAATGGACGACATCTTAATAATGTTATTTTTAAATGAATAATGTTTCTTAAATGCTTTTTAACGTAAATTAACATGGTATCAATAAAATTTAAAAAAATGCAACCGTGTATTTTTTACAGTTATTTCAAAAATGCAGGTTTTGACTGCCGCACCCAGTACACGAAAAGCGTTGTTGCTGTTTGTATTGCGTCATGTGGTCACGTGCAGTTCAGTAAAAAAATAAAGTAAAACAGTGTTGCTAGATTTGTCTCTTGTACACCAGTGGATATGACAATACATAAATAGTGTAATTGAATACTAAAAACAGTAAAAGAATGTACTCTATTTACATTCTGCAAAAATGTAAAAATAAAAAATATTTTATGGAATATATCACTTTTTTGGTAACCTAGATATATCATAATTAATAATATTAGAAGTCTAAAAACGACCTTATTGTAAGTCTAAAAGACGTCGTTTTGAAGACGTCTATGTACATCCTATAACATTTATTAGTCATATGACGTCGCCGACCAATAATCGCTTAAAAATATCGTCATTATAACGTCAGTGTGCTGGCTGGGCACATTGTTAGTCTATTTCGCAGCAGAATATCATGCGCCATTTGGCCATAAAGCGTCCATACGAGTGAGGTGAATATTGAGCTGGTAACGCATAAAGCCAAATTATATTGTATGTCACAAGTGTGTAATGGTTTTTATTAATTTATATCAATCAGGGCTGCTTAATGTCCTCGCCTTTAGCTTTATAGCAGCATTAATAAAGTTGAAATAGTAGTATGTTGTTGCAAACGTACAGAATTACACTATATATATGTTCTGTTCTTATAGTGTGTAAAATAAGAGATATTGTGTGAACCAGGATGGAAAAGTGGTTGGCTACGTCTCTACTTCCTATAATATCAGTTTCGACTTGGAAAACATTAACTTTCCCGCTTAGGTGCACAAAATGTTTTATGTGTAGGATTAGAGACAGTGTGTGAACCACAACAGAAAAGTGCTCAGCTGTTCATATCGTTTTCGACCCAGAAAGCATTCATTTCCCCCAACTTGTTACACAAAATACTATTATAGGAAAAATGTTATTGCATCGTTTATTACAGTACCATTTAATAACAAAAAGATAATTCTGAGACAAATAACATAACCTATTTAAATCTATATTTGATAATGGAATCAGTCATTGGATGGGTCCAACTGGACGATTCTGAGAAATGAGTTTTTTTGGCTTATCTCTGTTTAGGTTGGTAATGTACATCAGTTTGGCGGATAAAATGGTCCAACTACTATTCTATTCTATTATTATTGTTAATGTTAATAAGAATAGGAATTTTTACAAATTCGATCCTGATACAGTTTCTTTGTGTTAAAATTTTAAATTCCGCTTTTGGGCCAGCTCAGAATTTGAAACAGCTCTGCGACACTTCAGCGTTCGAGAGTTGAGCTCAAAACACGTTGTTTGAGTATCGCAAATGATTATCAATTGCAATTGCTCGACCTGGCAACTATGTCGAACAGTATCTGTCACATCGCCATCTGATAACAAGGAGTGAAATTACACCCACCGCAGCTTCAAAACCCTAGCAGACTTCTTATTCAACGGGTACAAAAGTGTCTACTGTACGTCGGGCAAATGCCTAAGGATATATTTACCCTTGAATAATTATGTTAAATTTTGGTAAACACAGAATATCGTAATTCGTACTCGTACAGTGTAAAAACAAATGAAAAGCGACAACAGCTTAAACACAAATCTGTTACTTACCTATCTGGTAAAGCACTTACTTATTATATCTACTATCTACAGTTTGATTATTATTACAGGTTGTGATAATTTTTACAAACATCCACAATGTTTAGTAATGAGGACACCACAATCAATCACAAAATTGATAGTAAAACGAAATCACAAATAATGGAAAATAGTATTACCAAAAATGAGATTCAAATTATCAACAAGAGCAAAGAAGAGCTGTTCAATAACATCAGAATTTCACAAGAGGGCAAACGTAACGGTGTAGACAACAAATCTTCAGCAAAGATTGATGTGCAGAAATATATGTTTACACACAGTAGTCAGAAACTGTTTGAATGTAATAAATGTAGTTATAAAACTCAACTAAATGGTAATTTCAAAATACACAAGCAGCTTCACACTCTTGAGAAACGATTTAAATGTAATATATGTAATTATAAATGTTCACACGAAGCTATCCTTAAAGTACACATGCGAATTCATACTGGTGAGAAACCGTTTGTATGTAATATATGTGATTATAAATGTTCACAAAAATGTAGCCTCAAAGTACACATGCTGATTCACACTGGTAAGAAACAATTTGAATGTAATATGTGTAATTATAAATGTTCACACAAAAATAACTTCAAAGCACACATGCTGAATCATACTGGTGAGAAACCATTTGTATGTAATATATGTTATTATAAATGTTCACAAAAAAGTAGCCTCAAAGTACACATACTGACTCACACTGGTGAGAAGCCATTTAAATGTAATATATGTAGTTATACATCTTCACAAAAAAGTCATCTCAGAGTACATATGTTAACTCACAGTGCTAAAAAACCATCTGTTTGTAATGTAAGCAGGCGCAACCTCACCCAAACGAAACCAAATAATTACTAAATAAAATCTAAATATTTTAATGTAAATTATTTTTTAATACTATGTTAATAAATTTATTCTATCAATACTTTCTAGAATAAAAATATTAATATAAATAAACTTATTTCTAAACTTATTTAAACTTATGCATCTGTATGCATTCGCTGGCTCGTTGCAGTGGCTTGATTATCGTATACTCTTTTTATAAGCAGAACTGAGGCTGAGATTTCACAGTTTTGTGAATCAATGAAAGATCAAGACTCGTATCATATGTTATTGTACGGTCGTGACCTCTGGTTTGTAAATAATTGAAATTTAAAAGAATGATTTTTAGGATTTTTTTTAACTATTTTATCTAATAGTTAACATTTTAGAACCCTTTAATTTTAAACGAAAATTATTTACCCAATGTTACGATGATGCTAGCGTTATGATTGGAGAGTTAAACCGCCTGAAATTAAATCGATGCATCTTTAGCATTATTTACACATTCCGCCGCCGACAGATCAGTTTTGTAGTTTTTTTGAGTTTTTTTTTGAGCCTTACCTTCATGGAAGCATTTGAATGTGATTTATGCAGTTTTAAATGTTCACTAAAAGCTAATTTGAAACAACACAATGGTGAGAAATCATTTATATGTAGCTATAAATGTTTACTAAAAGTTAATCTCAAACTACATTTGCTGATTCACATGCATAAGAAGCCGCTTGAATTAAATGGCTACAAAAGCTAATTTTTTCTTTAAAACTTTTTTTAATGATGTGTGGAATGTACTTTTCCTCATTGAAATTGATAAATATTGACGTGAAATGTGCCAGCGTGCAATTATTATTTGTCTGCATAGAAATCTTAAACAAATTACATAGGTACTGAAAGTTTACAAGTCAAGGAAATCTGGCACGGTACAGAGTAAGGTTTTACAACTTTAATTGATGTACATACAATTCATGTTCATTAAGTATAAATGTAGTTAATTAATGACTGAATATTGAAGCTGTATGTGTTATTGGAAAATTGATATAAAATATAATGGTGTGGGCATCTGTATTTAATAAAATTGGTATGTTTCTGTTTGTGCTGATTTTTAGGTGCCATACCCTTATTATCAGTGGTATACAGCCTGTGATGGTTACTACATATCCTTTTGGATGTTCTGCTAGTGAGCAGCAAACGTTTTGTTCATTAAGTAGCCCGGAAGCAAACTGTTAATATGCTTGCTGCTAGCTAACTAAACATCAAAAGGGTACCTATAGTAACCACCACTGATATCAACTGTTGATTGGTTTTTAGCAATAATTACATCAACTTTAGGCAAAAATATATTTATAGCCAGTTGGATGAAATTCTTTATAATGCTTTTAATTATTTATGTGCTGGTGACAAAACAAAAAGTTAAAAAAAACTTCGGCTAGTGTTACTTAAAATTGCCAGTTTAAATTCATTGTATTATATCTGCCAACTCAGACTGTGATAATCAACTTTATTGTTTTTAAAAACCAGCAACACAAAAACAACAAACAAAAACAAAACAACCCATAGGTTTAAAACCTATGGGTAGGTCTAGGAAGTGCTTTCTCTGAATGTATTATTCTGTTAAACAATAAACCTTTTGATACAATAAAGTTTTTCGATAAATTTGCAGTTTATTCTAATTACTATTATGTTTAAAGTTATGTAGATAATCTTTAGTCATGGCAGGAAATAATATTTTGATTTCCGTAGAATTATCAATTATTCAATCTACGTTTTTGTGAACTATTGTAAAGATTTGCTTAAAAAGAAAAGTCAAAACAATATTCTATTAATAGAGAAAAACAAGATTAGAACTTCACTCACAAACTTTTTAGAAAACGTATTTAACAGTGAACCTTTCTGATGGAATTTATATTCATAGCGGGCACACACACACAGTTCAAATCTTGGTAGGTGTTTTAGCAAGTATTTGAAATGGTCAGCAGCTGATTGTAATTCATAAATGGGCTATTCAGTAAAAAGGTCTCTGAACAAAATAATATACCTTTTTCTTCAGCACTGGTCCAACCCCATTAATATCAAATTATAAAAATGCAAAAAAAAAGCAAAACAACGTATAAATTATTATTAAAAAGCAAGAATTATGGTATTTAAGGGTCATCTCTACACCACCCACATTTAAATCCCATTTAGTTAATCTGGGCTCGTCTAAAAATTAACATTGCTAAAAAATTAGACGTGAAAGAATTGCTGGTGTAGAAAGTTTCGTCCGTATACAACGTGTACGATTTTGAAACATTTGATTTTTACAAACCTTCAAAGAAAGTTAGAAACATGATCTTGTTTTAAAACTTTGAAATTTTAGTTAATACATTAAAATAGAATATTTTATAAAATCAAATCTGTAAGACGAAAACTTTTATATAAGGCGCAAATTAACCACTAATTTCTGAATGATAAACCATTTTTCTCAATGGCAGTGCTAATTCAGCGCTAAATATTGATCTTAAGGTACGTTTAGATCTGACACTTATTGCTTGATATATATGTCAGACACTAATTGTAGTTAATGTAAACGGTGGAGAATTTCTGTCGGACATATATGTTTCATGTGTCGGCAATTTATATCGACACATGTATATGGTTAGATGTAAACGCTAATTATTTTTGAGTTCCAACTTGCATGAAATAAATTGCATTAGTTGAGTATTCGTCTACTTTTATAAAAGTGTCTGGAAGATATTTCGTTTTATTAACCCATTTAAAATCACTATTATAAAGAAAAACTACAAATTAATTTTTTTGTGTTTTGATATTTTTATTAACATTAACTGAAACTGTTTAATAATACAAAAAAAATATTAAATAATATATCAGAACATAAAAAAATTTAACGTTGCGTAAACGCAACGCTCTAATTTATAATCACGTTTTTTCGAAACTATATAAGTTTTTGACTTTTTATATCAACAGTAAAATTTTTTGATCTTTCCAGAGACATTCCAGATAAAAATTAAAATTTTTATTTGTAAGAGTAATTTTTTTAACGACGTTTCTGTTACCCATGTAATAGTATTCAAAATTCAATAAATTCAGGCTGTAATTTTGGATAAGGGATAATAAGGATTGAATTTAAATAGAAAAAATATGCTACATTTAGTTTCACACTATAAAATCACACAGAAGTTATAAAAACAGACATGAATTAGACACAACATACTTAAAAAAAATTTCATTTGGAGTGTTGCGTTAACATTACAAACGTTCATATACGAAACATTAGAAAGAAATAGACGGAGTTTATTGTATTTTTATAAAATTGCAAATGTAGCAAAAAGAAAACGCTTATTGTTATTAGAAAAAAAAATTAAATCAATTGGATAGTAAAAGAGTTGTAGAAAGAAATGTATACGACATAAGTATAATAAATTTAGTATATACAGATGTAAACGGTTCATATATTTATTGCAAACTTTCAGAACATCGAGCATTTCATACACATATTGGTGATATAAATCTCAAGTAATTTCTATCTGAATGTAAACGATCAGAGCGATTTATGTCCCGACACTTGACACATATGTCGGACAAAAGTGTCAGATGTAAACGTACCTTTAGGAATAGAAAGTTTCGGAAGAAGGTGCGGCCAACTTCACGGTAAGAAAAGAAAAATCTCTTCTCTATAAAGGCAACATTTCTTCAAAATTTTAACGGCATCGATTGGCACAAATTCAGAGCAAGATGATGGTGATAACATTTCTGAAAAATAAAATTGTGTGGGCCAAGTTCACAATTTTATTTCTGTGCTTCAGAGGGCGTCGCAAACTGTAATTTCAAAGGTGCTAATTAAGCGCAAAATATCGGTGTATTATAAGCCCTAGTTAAAAATAATGTGCAGCTAACTTCGCACACCTCCTAACAACGATAGACGCACAGTGTTAAGCTCTTCCTAGAAAAGTACCGTGATGATCACCGGTGCCTTGGAAAAGATTTAATATTAACCCAGTAAACACGTACACGTTAAAAAAAATGATAACCTATAACGTTTAAAATACATATACAGTTTACGTTGAATATAGGTAGAAATGTCGCCGAGATTAAATCAACATTAAACTAATATTTTAACTAAATCTGTGCAGTCTGTTCGGATGTTCCAATTCCAACTATCTACCCTAAATATTCTTATTCTTGGTAAATTTTTCCAAAAGTCCTGAAACATGACAACTTTAATATTGAGGGGAGTGGGGCACAACGCAACATAAGATTTACCGATTTAACCCCATTTTCCTGGCAGCTACCCTCTTAAAAATCTTAATAGCACATATGGTCATATGATGTCGCATTTGAAACGTCTTTTAATTTTGAGTATCACTCAAGTTGGAACGCTACAATTTTCCTGAAACTTATCAAGAAAGAAACTATTTAGGATGGACAGTTTTCATTAGAAGGCACTGTATGGGTATGTATTAAAGATGGACGGATCTGAAATTTTTGGAGATCCAGATCCACATTTGAGATTCGCTTCTATCCAGGTCCATGTTTTAGACTTGAATCTGGATAATAAGTGAATCCGGATATATTACCTAAACGAGATCTACTTAAAAGAGAGCAATTTAAAAAAAGTGTTAATCATTATGACAGTTTTTCTGAAAATCGTTAAAAAGCTGTGCTGGTGGTTTTCTAGAAAAGGTTATGTAACAGCCTCTTGTTAATGAAAATATGTAGCCTGGCTGTTTATATACTAAGAACATGAAGATCAAAAGAAGACCACTTTATTCCAGTGTGAGTTTCAAAGATTTAATAAATTATAAACATGTCAGAGCTTATAAACATATGTAAATGGTTCTTTTGGATATATTTACTTACCTAGTTTTTTTCTTCCAATTCTCATTAAGAATTGTAGATCGAGTGGTATTAGAAAAATAAATGCTTCGGTGATGAATTCGCAGATCTGAAGTTGAAATTGATAATCCCGATAGCATACATACCTTTATTATATGCTTAGATGTAACGATATAGACTATGTCACATAAATAGAGGGTTTTGAACTTGATTAGTTAAGTCTTAAAACAATGGTCTTACATCAGAAACTATACCTCGCTACCAAACCTGCAGTTGTTTTGTTTTAAGTCTTATTTGAACATTTTACCCAAACCTTTTTTCTAAATAAAAATAATTAGTTCTTCATTCTTTTAAGATTATTATGTTACATTTGATTTTCTGAACGTTTGATTAACTGACTTTTGCAGATTGGCGTATAAACTCTGTGGATATTTTATCTCTATGTAAAAATCGAGAAAACCATATTTTTCAGGTAAAAAATATTTTTTTTAATTTTCCAAATAATTCAACATAGAAAGTACAAAAATAAACATTTATTTTAAACATTTCAAAATTATAAGTACAAAAGTAACGAAAAGTAAACTTGTATTGGGTCATTCCATGCGAAATCGCTCACTAAAATGGGTCGATCTCACGGATTTCGATGAAAATCAATTATGAGGTAGTAATCAACTAAAGAACATAACTTTCATTCATCAATTTGCTATATTACGCAGAACTTCGGAAATATTCAACCTAAAAGAATTGTCAACACTGCTTGCACGTCTTTAAAGAAATATAAATATCTCGAAAAGTACTTATCCTAGAACAAACATTTTTTTTATAAATTACTCACAAGAAGACGGGCTTTTTGGACGGCCTAATAATTTTTTGCTACCAAACGTATTTCTATTTTTTTCTTAACGAAATATTCTAAAATTGCAAAACAATCGGTGTGGTCACATTTTTAAATATCTGAAAAAAATTGTACAGATTCTTTGAACATTTCTGTATTTAAATGCAAAATGGCAAGCTGGACATTTTAATAGTTTTTGCAGGAGAAATTTTTATGGAGCGCATTACAAGCAGTTGGTGCACCATAGCCCACGCCCGGCCGGTGCAATCCTATCGCTACCTTTTAGTTAGTAATAATACGATTCATATAATAATAGCGATCTGTCTTAACTAGTGTACATAAGATAAATGCATCTATGTGGATATGATTATACTGATTAGTTAATTACTAATTTAATTAGTATTTAAATCGGTTTCTTCGGGTGTGTTACATAAATAAAGATCCTAAAATATTATAATGCAATAGCTTCTTTAATTTAAGTTTTATTAAACATCAGAACCTACAATAGAACTCGGAAAAAGCGTTTATCGGTGCAGCTTTTCCGGACTAAGTGTAAACTGTTTTTAAATTTAATATTAAAAACAACTCATTTTCTGGTTGGACGGAGAAAAAAATAGTAACAGCTTGATCTAGTAAACATCACTAATAAGGTTTGTAAACAAAAATGTATACTGATTCACTCTTGGCCAATAACACGTCTTAAATGATATTGCTCGACGGAAACCACGAGAAGGTGGTGAATCGCCTTCCGTCAGGAAAGGTTTAGGAAAGAGGATAAAGGAAAAATGGGAAAAATAGAAAGTCGAGGATAGGAAAGATGAATTTAAAGAATTGCACGAATTACCTGAACAACGGAGCTTTCCTCTGAGGAAGAAAACGTTTTGGCTATAAGCTCTGTCTGAGATTGAGGTAAAAATACATGAAACTTTCGTGTACCTTTTACGGGTACAGCTAATTGAAATCTATTTGCTAGTTCGACAGTATGATTTGCGTGCTCTTCTTTGGTGCAGTATTCTATATTAAGGTTTTTTATATTCTCATTAGCCCATTGGAATAATTGTAAAGGATCTGTAATTTGATCAGTATGTGGTCTTTGCAGGCTCGCATGCTTGGCTAATCGTTTGATTGTACCCCCAAGTCCATCACATGGGCCCTTTCCATGAGAAGTAGCAACAACAACAGACGTCCAGCGGACGTTCGTTTTGGGCCCAAGTAGGTCCTTGAATCCCAGGACATGATACTGACGTCTGGCGGACGTTCACTTGAGGACGTTTTTCAGAAGTACAGCATAAGATGTCCAGCGGACGTTTGTTTTGGGTCCACAGTTAAGCCCAGGACAAGATACGGACATTTGGCGGACGTTCACACGCAGACGTTTTTCAGAAGTACAACAAGAGACGTCCAACGGACGTTTGTTTTGGCCCCATAACAGGCCCTTGAGTCCCAGGGCATGGTACAGACGTCTGGCGGACGTGCACATGAGAACGTTTTGCAGCAGTACAGCATAAGACGTCCAGCGAACGATTGGTTTGGGTTCATAAAAGGACGTTCATAGGGAAAAGTTTTACAGAAGTACAACAAAACATGTCCGGCAGACATTCGATTTGGGTCCATAATACGTTCTAATAGGAATTACAAAATGATTACAAACAAACAATTTGTAGATTAAGATTAACAATTATTTTAGAAATCTATTTTAACAAAAGATGTCCACTGGACGTTCAGTTTAGATCATGGTAGGCCCGTGACTTCAAAGTCATAAAAAAACCGGTCTGAACTTCAGATAAGGATCTTTTTTTAAGAATAGTCTGTTACATGTACATATAATTTTGAGAGCTTAACAAGGACCTCTATGAATACACATTTTTCTTATTGTTATTAAATACTACATTATGTAGTTCTCTAAACAAAGAATTAAAACTATTATGGAATATCCGAAAATTGCTTCTCCCGTGTTTTAAATTAATTATATTTTCTATACTTTATGGAATACTCTTTAATATACTAAAGTATATTAATATAATAATAATAATAATAATCGCCCCCCTCCCTCACGCACAAGCTTATAGCTTCTGGGGCCTGGTTTCCTGGTTATGGGTTGTAGCAATTATTATTATATTATATATTTCATACGTTCATACCATCATAAACTCATTAAAAATATTTTCTTTTTAATTATACAGTTATTTAAGTTTCTCCGCTAATATAAAAATGAGACAGCATGTGTGTGACGTCAGTATGCACGGGTCATAAAAGACGTACTACGCAAACTCAGTGCCAACAGTAAATCCCCGTAAAGCCATTATAAGCCGCCATTCGGTTTTCGGTATTTGTTCTCATCGTTTTTGTCTTGCAGTTTCTGTTTGAACTAATTATTTATATATGCTTTTTTAACATCTATTTCATCAGTCTTTTACGTTATGTGTTTTTAGTAAATAGTGTGAAGTGCAAGGGTGATTATTAATATTTTATCACATTCCTTTCATTCGTTTATTATTATTATTGTTCAGTAATAACGGTAATAAATAGTTGAATGAGTAACTCACCAGCAAAATATTCATGGTAACCTGCAGTATTTTATAGTATTTTAGATTGTTAAGTAATAAGGATTTATTATTATTTTCAGAATATCTAAAGCAAATTATATAAAGGTTGAACATGACTGAAATAATAATCTCTTCACTTGAAAAATGAAATATAAGGTATATAAAAAACACAACATAATGAAGAAATCAGAAAATATATGGGAAAACTTGAATTTACCTTTACTATGGGAAAATAATGAACTTCTACTGGAAGTTGAACAGTTTTTGGGAGATCCCTTAAATATGCAAAAATCTGTAAGTAATACTTTTTAGAATATCACTGTACAGAGTCAATAGAAAAACTCTTTGGATAGCATTTATGGCAACCAGCAGTTTTTTTTAAAATCTATGTATATGTTACCTGAAAAAAATTAAAAAGTGGAAATCTTTTCAGAAATCGTTCATTGGTGTAAAAACAAGTGTTTTATGCTTATTTTGCAGTATATGTCGTATGATACTGAATTTGCCTTCGAGGATTAATTCTTTTTGTAAATTTTACTTTCTGCAACGTTGCAGAAATCTTACTCAAAAAATCAATGCACAATGATATTATTAGTGAGAGTTTGATGTGTAGGGTGTCATATTTTTTTTATGTTCGCAATATCATGTCATAACATCCTGCACATACAGACCTTTTAGTTCTTCTATAATTATCTTTCTTCTTTTTAGCACAAATTTATTTAACACTACTGAGTGTCTGATTTTTTTTAGACTCATCTACTTTCCAAAGTTGGAGGAGACAATGTGAACGAATTTGTAAAAAGAGCTTGGAAAAGATTGCTGACAAATCATGATAAAAAATGAAATATTTCTGAATAGGCTTCAAACATAAGAAATTTTATGCTCTTTTTATGGCCACGCTAATTAAGGGTAAGTAACATTTTTAATGTATCATGATAAGAGGGAAGCGTAACCTTGCCAAATGCATAGTTGATGTTCAATTTTATGCAGTCGCACGTATAAAATCTTGAAGAGCGACCATCACATCATAATTTTATAGACACAGCTGCACAGGATAGCGTAGATAACTACCCTTTAGCAAGGTCTGTCTCGCTCTGTTTATGATCAAAGATGATAATAAATGTACAGAGTAGATGCTAAGCAGTTGTTAACATAGGGAATATGCATATTATTGATTTCTAAAAGATTTAAATTTTTAAAATTTTCAGTTTTCTCAGAAATCCAAGGTAGAGGTAAGAATGTTACTTCCCTATCTCAATTTTCTATTCACTTGCGCTCCTTTCAATTTAACTAAATATTGTATGAAAATTTAAAGTTCTGGACAGACTGGAAATTGGCACCTGCCGATAGAGGATTAGAAAAGCTAGGGGAGAGGCATTCATTTCCCGATGATTCAACAGTTTTCTCTTTGTGGTCGTTCAAAGATCGTAAAGTAGGAATTCAAAAACAAAATAATATACAGGGTAACTTATTAACATTAAAGTGCAAGTCTCTGTGATATAACAGTAGCACACTGCTCAATCTTTTTTTATTATCGTAATCTAGCATGAAAAAATAAAAGTATTTGCTAATTTAATGGATTTCATATTTTAATAATAACAAAGTTGCCAAAAAAAGCTACGGATCTAAGATTTATGTTTTTCAAATAAAACATCTGAGTTTTATATTGTATTTTTGGATTTTAAATAAATCCATGTATGACCCGATGCCAGCAGAGGTTACTATGTACTGTTTTGGATATTCTGTTAGCATCACGGATGCAACTCGTGTAATCGGCTGCTAAGCAACCAGTTAATATATACTTGCCGTCTACTAAAGCGGCCTCTAGACGCTCAATAATATTGTGCAATAATTGATATTGCGCAATATGATTGATCGTCTGGAGCATATATTGAAAGATTGCGCAATATATTGTGTCAATCAAAAACCGTTTGAAATTATTGCGCAATGTGTAAAATATTGGCCTGTCTGTGGATACTATTGCACAATATTAATTCATTTTCACGGCTGCTAAATATAATGCATCTAAAACTGACGAAAGGGCTTTTATAAATGAATGTATAGAGATATAAAAGTCGCTATCAACCCTATGGAATGTGAAGCAACGTTAAGTTACAAGGTTATACATATACCGTAAGTATAAATATATTTGTTACGTTTAGAAGGATTTCTTGAATAATAATAATAATAATAGGGCCTTTCGTTACAGAAATATTAGTGGCGCATGCGCCGCGCGAAAGTGAATTTTATGAATGTTTGCAGAAATGTGGCAACATTGGCGATTGCGATTAACTGACAACTGTCAAACGTATTAGGTTAAATGGTGAAAACGGTGAAAATAATAAAAATAATATTGCACTTGCTCTTGCACATGCATTAGTAATTCGCGATTCTCGGCAGTTACATAAGAAAAATGTGCATTAGTAATGTTTAATAAGAAGCAACAATTTTATACTAAGCTCACAATCAGTTCGTTTTTATTTCCCCTTGTACAAACATTTCTACAATTTAAAAACCGTTGAAGCTGCAATTTTGTCAGTTCTGATGGTCTCTTATTTCCCAATTAAGCACCAGGCACGTCATTTTCATTTAAAGTAACACTATAAAAAGGCAAGGAAGCAGCCATCTTTTTGTTGTTGTGTTTGTTTCAAATGACAGTTGACGATGTCCTGCTGGACAATGTTGCCAGATCATTTTTTTGACTCAAACGCGCTCTATGAACCGTTTAGGTAACTATGCAGTTTCAACAACTGAGCATGCGCACTCGTTGCTACGAAAGGCCCTATTGCTACAACCCATTACCTGGCTAACCAGTAATTAACCAGGTTCCATAAGCTAGAGCTGGTGCGGGAGGAAGGGCGCGATTAATATTATTACGCAGGCCCATCGTGCGGCTGCAGCCGACTTACAGATGGTATAGCCCAAATCTCACAGTTGTGTTACAGATAAGGAAAAACTGCAGAAAAACCTTAATGGTCCGCTCAGGTGATAGTCTAGCATGCTAGACACTACACTACCGAGGCTAATGATAAGAATAAGAAGGTTGTATTCTTCAACAGCCTGCGACTAATCTTTCCGTTTCCAGGTCTTCAGAATCAATTTGTCTTACATTGCAATAAGATGTTGGTTTCCTTTTTTTTTTTAGGAAATTATGCAAATAACAACAAGCTTAAAAGACTACTTTTTTTCTCAGATGATAAATTAATACATCTTTGATATATTTGAAATTTTGAATTTAAAATGGCTAAAGCCGAATTTCCATAATCTAAATCTTAAATCGTTCATTAAATTCTTATCAGTATACTTCTGTATTTTCATGTACCATTTCTTTAACCACCTTCTTCCTTTTTTCTCTTTTTTTTTTATTAAAAAGAACCAAAGCAATAGCTACACAAGCAGCGTCCGTGCCACTCAACATTTTGTTATAAACCGAATTATTGCACAATATTTATTGTACAATTTTTTAATAAATTATTGAGTTGTCTGGAGGGTGCATCAATAATATTGCGCAATATTATTAAGCGTCTAGGGGCCGCTTAACAGAACATCCAAAAGTGTACAAACCGTTATTGGTTTAGGCATATGGCATTTTTCAATCTTGAATGCTGGTGTTGCATTGATAAAAGCTATGTGCACAATATATTAATTATATTTGCATTTATTTTTAGGTGCTGCTTTAAAACCGTTGCTGAAAAGTTGCACCGAAAAGAAAATAGAAGACACTTTCAAAATATACTTGAAAAGAACCTCTGAAGTGGCTAAAAGTGAAGATAGAAGAACTTAAATTTTGATAATGATTCCAAACAGTTGAATTTACTTTTTATTTTAAGTTTTTATGCTGTATGTTTACATCATATAATCTATGTAATAATTATATTATTGTAGAAAAAGGATTTATATTTGTTAAAAAATTGATTTTTACCAATAATTAGCTTGCCATTAATTAGATTCCTATATAATTCGAAACAACCTGAAAGTTTTGCAACTTTGAGAGTTTGTAGATTTTGGTGTTCTAAATGAAATTACAAAACTTGATTTTTCCAACGAAAGCCGTCCTTAAATCCCTTTAACAGTTTTATAATTTTTTATTATTATCAAGTACATATTGTAACATAGATAAGTTTATATTGTGCTAAAAAAAAGGATGTATACTGATAAAAAACGTAGTTAGATAAATCGAAAAATTATTCAATTTTTAAAATATTTATTACCTAAACCTAAAATCTACTTATATACTAAAATCCAAAATTTGTTTGTCGGTATGTTTGTCCCTTCATAAAGTCGCCCCATGTAGGTCTCACTTCCCAAACCACATATGGCTCAAGGCATAAACCAGAGTGGTGCAAGAGATCAGTCTGGAAGGAATGGTAAGTAAACTAGAATTAAAATTGTAATGTCTAATTCCAGTTTATTTTCTAAAGAATTTATTTTTGATACCAATCAACCTGTAATTATTTATTAAATAAAGTGAAATAACTATGAATAGTTGGACTGGAAGAACTTGGGACTGAAGTCCCAAGTTAAAAGTTCGTTCTTGAAAGAGAAACCTTATATAGGAATCGAAATTACTTTTGTGTACAGGATATGACGTTTAAAAATAACTTTCTTTTATTTCCTCTTGTGTGGTTTGTTTATTTTAGATCCGTGCACTAGAGGACCGTAAAACATCTTTGGGATATTCGTCAAGTCGGCGGCAAATATCTATGTGGTGTAGGGCATTGAGTCGAGGATTCATTAGGTCCCCTTTGGACTTAACACTCTTAAAATATCCAGCAAATCCTCGGCAGACGTATGCAGAACGTCTATCTGAGACGTTTTAAGAACATCCAAGTTTATGACGATTTAACTTCCCATGGACATCCATAGAACGTCCGACCCAGTATAATCAAAAGTCTATTACGTCTGTTGGACGTATAATGGAGGCTTTTAAAACGTCCGCCCGGGACATTTTAAAAACGTCGCAAGTTCGTGACATTTGGACGTCCATGTTGTATAAATCGAACGTCTATTACCACCCTTGGACGTTGTTAAAACGTTCGTCAATTTCTTGGAAGACGTACGCAAAACGTCCGTCTGGAAAGTTTTAATAATGTCCAACTTTGTGACATTTGGACTTCCCATGGACGTTCATATAACGTCTCACGGACTATAACCGATCGTCCGTTGGACGTTCATTAAGTCCTCCGAGGACATACAAAGACGTACGCAAAACGTCCGCCCGGGACATTTTAAGAACGTCGCAAGTTCATGACATTTGGACTTCCCGTGGACGTCCATATAACGTCCCACGTAGTATAAATCGAACGTTTATTACGTCCCTTGGACATACTATGGACGTTTTTAAAACGTTCGTCAAGTTCTTGGAAGAGGTACGCAAAACGTCCGTCTGAAACGTTTTAATAATGTCCAACTTTGTGACATTTGGACTTCCCATGGACGTTCATGTAACGTCCCACGGACTATATCCGATCGTCCGTTGGACGTTCATTAAGTCGGCCGAGGACATAGCTCAAACGTCCATCGGACGTCGGTGTGCTAGTAGGGTGTTTATGTGTTTTAATCAGTCCATATAGTCTTGGTGGTTGTGGGTTTTTATGTATGATTTGTTGTTTTTCTAATTCGTTAAAGCAGATATTGCAGTTTGCTAAAGCTTGTTTTATTTCTTTTTGAAATTTTGTGGTAGGATCTTTGTTTAAAACATCTAAATTTTCTTTATCAATAAAATCATTAACCTTTTGTGCGTAAACATCTTTTGAAAAGATTACCAAAGTGTTACCCTTATCTGCTTTAACAGAAATTAAATTGTTTTCTGTAATTTTATGTCTGATAGATTGAAGTAGTGACAGGTTAGATGTTTTATTCTGTGTTTTGTTCTTTTTCAAAGATATTTATTTTATCAGATTCAAGATTTGGCATTTTGCATAATTGTTGTGATCTTTTCTGAGTATAGTTTCACATTCAACAGCCAAGATTTCTTTAATTTTGTTAGTGAATTTTGGAAAAGGACAAGATTTGAAGCCTTTGTTAAGAAATTGTGTTTTTCTGTCATTGAATTGTGTATCTGATAGGAATAATGACCATTTTATTGGTATTAAAAAATACGCAGTTATCGGGTTTTAACGTAGATATAACAAAATTAGGTCCGTGCATTTTTTTACAACAAAATAAAGCACTGTGTCCTTCAAGGTTATTCACTGAATTATAAATGTGTTTTGGAATAAATTGTTTTTCATCTTCGACACTTCTGATTCTAGGTGAAGGTAACGCATCATACTCTTGAACACGACGACAGGATTGTTGTAAAACGTGTTTTTTGGAACGTATTTTCCTTTTCAATTGATTTAAATAACTTTCGAAAGGGAAATATTCGTTTATTGATCCATATCTTTTAACATCGTTAATTAAATGAACAAGGCTATGGACGTTATAAACAACAAATTATTTACCAAATAACTGAGGAGCTTGCGAAACAAAGTCTTTCAAAAACCATTCAGCTTCAGATGTATATTCTTCAAACAAACTTGCATTCGATACTATAAAAACTGCACAGTGAAAAAGTAAGAAGTGTTGATAATAAACATCATTAAAGATATTATAGAAAATAACAGGACCCGTATATAAAACAAGTAATTTAAATTCTACTGCCTTGTATCTTTTTATTTCCTTCATGGGTCTTGGTTTTTTTAGAAATTCTGAAGATATATACAGTAGAATTCCGCTATTCCGAAAATCCGCCTATTCCAAACAGAGTTCAGAAATATACCGATTTTTTTAACTTAAAAACAGGAGAAATTAAAAAGACGTTCGTGAAAAAACGTACATTCGTACGCTCGCCCACCACCAGCCGATCCACGCTGTATAGAGCTGACACTAGCAGATGTCCCCGCACTTAATTTACGCCTTAACCATTCAATATACGTTGATATTATTCATGAAATCCGCCTATTCCGAATTCATACTAAACCGAACAGCGTTCGGTCCCAATTAGTTCGGAATAGTGGAGCTCTACTGTATTGCGCAATTTTTGCAACTTTTTCATTAATTTCGATCATATTCTTATGGGATAATTTATAATGTTTTTTCCCTTTTAAATAGTAATAATATTAATAGTAGCTTTGTTATCTCTAAAAACAACAAATGCATAAGGGTCTAAAGGAAACTGCGTGATTAATTTAATTTCCAAATCTACTACAGGTGTTTTATTTTTTATATAGTCTTTCTTCTTATTAGAACAACAATCAGAGCCCAATTTTCTGGAATGAATATTTATGGCACATTCTGCAAAGTTTACGCAGTGGTTATCGTAACTATCTATAATGTTACACCTTTCACAATCTAATTTATTATTGTGTCCAAAAATTTGTTTAATTTATGCTCTTGCGGGAGCATCACATATAAAACAACTAATATCGAAATGATTATTTTCAAAAGTTACACCTTCTTTTCTTAAGTGATTTACTTTGTTTATAAAATTCCGTTAAAATATCTCCACTGAATCTGGTTTTCCGGTACCCAAAAAAACAGCGATCATAAAAGAAGAAGTATCTTTGAATTGATTGCATAAGCCAAGTATTGGATACAGTTCCGTAGAACTACTTTAAAAGATGGACAAACCGTCTATATTTATTTGCAGTAAGATTTTTGAATAATTTTTATTATCCCGTGTTGTAATTTTGAACTCATTTTAGGCAAGATTCCAAAATAATACATATATTACCATTTTTTAATGAAATAAATTTGTTTTTTAAATTAGTATTTAAATTTAAATTAGTATTAATAATCGTTAGGCTGCAGTCTCACTGAGCCACCGTCAACCACTCACGGCCACCAACTAAAATTTAAACATACAGTAATCAATGGCGCTGGTCCCACTAAGCCACTGTTAGCCACCTACTACCATCAAACGGTGACCACCAGTTTAAAATTTCTGACGTGTTCGAATTTTGGTGGTTGGTGGTCAGCGGTGGTTGACAATCCGCACGCGCTAGTGGACATGATGAAAATAGACACTAAAATTTGAATTTCCTGTTTATATTTAGGTTTTTTGTTTTTGGTAATTCGCAGTGAAAACTTTTCAAACAAAGTTTCTCTTCGTTTGTTTATAAGCTGGGGCACTAATTATTATTTATTGATAAGATTCTCCCAACTGCTTCTTATGAAGAAAGATTTTCCGTACCCACACATTTCGTGATTTTTTATATTTTATTCCACATGTACCATAGCACATGGTTATAACTTTCTCGCTATCTGATTCATTTGACAATATCATACTTTTGCAATAATTAGGTTTATTATTTCTTTAAATACAACGCGACAATAGTAAACAAATAATAATAATAATAATTACTACAACCCATAACCTTAACCAAGGCCCCAGAAGCTATAAGCTTGTGCGGGAGGGAGGGGGCGATTATTATTATTATGTAGGCCCAATGTGCGGCTGCAGCCGACTTATAAATGGAACAGCGCAAATCCCACATTTGTGTTACAGCTAAGGGAAACTGCAGAAAACCTTAACCAGATCTGCCAGCGCCGGGAATCGAACCCGGGCCGCTTGGGTGAAAGTCCGGCACGCCAGACATTACACTACCAAGGCTGTTATACATAAATAATACACATAACCTCATTTAATAGAAAATAATAATAACAGTGCTTGCTAAGTTGGCAATATGCAGAGATAAACATAAAACAAGCGCGAGATTTAAAATTTTACATGATATTGGTGGTCACTACTTGCTTCAGTGGGATCGCACGGGATTATTTTAATTGGTGGTAGTCGATGGTAGTGGGTGGTGGTGGGTGGTAGTGGCTGCAGTGAGACTGCGGCCTTAGACTTGAAAGATTAAATATTATTTTCGTGAAAAGTTATCACATTTGGTCCTCCATACTTGCTATTGGGTATTGCTGAACTCAGAAAAAAAAAATACTTTTTCATTTCTAGCAAAAAATGGAGGGTTACATCAAAAAAAAAGTCGATGACATCATAGACCCCATAGTAGTAAACTAAAAAATTAAAATTGACGACCATAAAATCCACAGGAAAAAAATAAAATTGACGTGCCCGAGCTTTGCTTCCAAACAGTGATAATACAAAAAATATGAATTTTATTCCTTACTTTATTTACACACTGTATACGAAAATAAAGTTGAATCTTTCAATTCAATGTTTTGATAGCTGTTAGAATAAGTTAAGTAATTAACATACATATAAAGTTTAGTTATTAGGAATCCTTAAATGACATAATTTGCAATTTTGTGACATCATGTAAGTTTTAAACAATTAAAAATACCACAAAGGAGAACTACTAACACACACTAATTATATGTCCATGTAAACATACATATTTCAGAGAAATATTAGCATTTATCATCACTGATGATAAATGAAAGGAAATTTACTAATTTCTATTTATAAGATATACAGAGGTGACTAAAATATACGTAATATATACGTTGTAATTATGTCATAATTATGCCATCGACGTACATACAGAAAGCTTTACAAATGTGTGGAAAATATACGTCCCATATAGTACGTCTTTAAGATGTCCATAGGGATTTATTGTACATACATAAGATGTACTACATATCATGGGTGTACATACACAAAACGTGTGCAAGATGTACATTTGCTGATTGGGCATAATTAAGCGTATACTGACATAAATCATTCCAGTGGCTTTCAATGTATTCTACAGCAATAATAGATAATTAATCTCTAGAACAGTGACGGCGAACCTTTTTGGGAAGTGGGTCAAATTTTGTTAATTATTTTTTTAATACCACCCCTAGTGGGTCACTAAGTCAGTGGCGTCACTTGTAAGGGGGGGGGTAAAAAGGGTACAAATAATTTGAAAACACCGAAACTTTGTTAACAGAATAACTTGACAGTAGACCCTTTTTTGGTTCCCACTTTTAAAATCCTTTTAAACAGGTTTACGTTAGCTTTTTGTTTTACAACTTTTACTTTTGCAAGTGAAGAGCAAATCTCATTAGATATTTATACTGAAATGTTATATTCTGAAATGAATAATATTTAAGAAGGCCCCACGTTCTGTGCAAACAATTAAACTATGAGATGAAATTCCTAAATAAATAAAATAAATGTTTTATTTGATTTTGGCTAGCATTAATAAAAATGAAAATATAACAACCCAAAGCTTTCCTTTTACCCAATAGACTGACTCAGTTTTGTTTCGATTGAGCATGAGATAAACAAATTATTGGTCCTATCTGAAAAGAGAAACTTACTACCACTGCACTTGGAATTCCGCACCTGGACAAGCAGTAGTCTTAAACTCTGTATAAATAAGTTTATAGTTGCATCCACATCAACATAAAATAAAAACATTTACAAATTAAAAACCACAGATCTTTATTTTATTAAACACATAAGTAAATATTTTATCAAAATGAAACTAAATTCCTTCAGGAAAAATCATTAAGGAAAATCTTCCTTTAGTTTGTTTAAATTAAATTCTGGTGGATGCCAACCTGACAATGGGGGTTGCAGCCGCATTCATTTAAACAGACTAGCATCAAATAAATTTAACTCAAACAACCAAGAACAATATTTACAAATGAATAATTGATTTTCAATTTTTGTTAAAACAACAAACTTTAACCACAAATAACTTCTTAAAAATTTTTAGAAATGAAACAAAATTGTTTTAATGATTTATTCCCAATGGGCAACAATTCTTATTTCGACCGACCTTGTATATGTAAACTGACACACCAAATGCCAATGAATCCACTTAAAAATGTTTAAACTGTTGTACGATCAGTAAAACAGTGTTCATTTCAATCAGCTGTTCTTAAAAATCCATATCAGTCGATAACCAAATCCATACACATCGATATAAAAACTTTTCCAATATTAAAATCTTTCTCGTTTTTAAAATAATATATTTTCTCACACAATTCCAAATGTTTGTATTGAAAAATAAAAATAATCTTCTTTGAATTATATAACAGGTAGATATCCAAATTTAATATAATCGAAGTTTGTTTATCAACGAAAAAACATATGAGATATGATTCTTCATAACCTAACTGTATTTTTAGGATTTCAATACGAGCCGAGCGTGGTTTCAACCAAAGCTTTTGATCGACTAAATTTGTTCTTTTTCCGAGGTCCATTTATATCTTTTCGTCAAACATTTAATGGCACAACAAAATTCTCAAAAACACTTGAACATTAACATTTATCATGACGTCACTAATCCGAACATATGTTTATAATTAACACTAATCTTAATCCTACAAAGACAGAAATATAGCTGGCAAAGAGACGATTAAAATGACATAAGACACTTATGGTCTAAAATCTAAATTGAACAATACTACAGAAGATCAATAAAAACATCACTCTCCAGCTATCCCTATATATCAACTATTTACATAGTTACACAAGGTACCCCAAACATATGAAGTTTACACAAATTAAATTACATACTAAAAAAACAACTTAAAAATCTGTTCACAACGTTTCAGATAACAAACGATGCTTTTGCAAGTATTGAATAAATAAGAACATAAATGAATTCAAATATGAATTAAACTTGTTCAGAATACAATACTCCAGGTGCCTGCATCCAAACAATAGTACAAAATATCAAAATAAACTCAACATTTGGAAAGAAAACACGGAGCTGTATCTCGATCTCAATTCTTCCACATACAAGAATTAGTAAATTAATTGTAACATTATAAACATCAAAGTACAGATGTGATTTAACTATTTCCAGTGAAATATCTACCCGAAACTGACTTAGCCTTATTTGCGAAAGAAAACTTGTTTTGCGTTACTCAACGACAAACCTCAAATCTAATAAGAAAATAAAATCTTCTAGAAACGCGAATAAACTATTCAAAACATGTAACCTAGGTTACGTACAACCTATTCTACTATGAAACAACATAATTAAATGATATCGTTTTTATAAATTTAATACCTTTTGTGAAAATTAAGGTTAAGTATGGTTTTGTTTATTGTTTCCAGCCTTATTTTGTGGAACTCCATAATCATGAAATAAATAAAGATTATTAAAAGTTTCACAGTTTTATTAAAATATACCTGACAATATTGTTTCGACAGCTATGCTGTCATTATCAAAGGTAATATAATTATAAACAAACACGTCGCTAAGGTAGATACAAAATAGGTAACTAGATAAAATAATAATAATAATAAAAATTAATAATAAAAATCATAATTAAACATCTAATACTTCCAGTAACGGAGAATTACTGAGCTCAAGTTGTTCATTCATTAAAGGTACCCTGAGTTTGTGTTTGTATATCTCAAAGGCTTCTAAAATGTAAAATTTTTGTAGTTCGGTATATATTGGACAAACACTTCGAAATTTTGACATAAGATATAAAGAACACGTACGTCATTACAAAAATAAACATCCTGAAAAATCGAATTACGCCAAACACCTTTTAGAACAAAATCACACAATGACTCCTCAAAATAATATTAAATTCCTACATTTTTGTAATAACAAACGCAAATTAGACATTTTAGAAGCCTTTGAGATATACAAACACAAACTCAGGGTACCTTTAATGAATGAACAACTTGAGCTCAGTAATTCTCCGTTACTGGAAGTATTAGATGTTTAATTATGATTTTTATTATTAATTTTTATTATTATTATTATTTTATCTAGTTACCTATTTTGTATCTACCTTAGCGACGTGTTTGTTTATAATTATATTACCTTTGATAATGACAGCATAGCTGTCGAAACAATATTGTCAGGTACATTTTAATAAAACTGTGAAACTTTTAATAATCTTTATTTATTTCATGATTAAGTCTGGTTAATCTCTTCCTTCTATAAATTCTATTTAAAATTGATAAATCTATCTGTAACCTAGCCTGCAGCCTTTAGATTAAATAAACCTAGTATCCTAGCATGTCTATCTTTCTTTTTTTGCATGAATTTTAAATGGACTGAAATCACAATTCGTTAAGTAAATTTTCAACCTGATGATTCTATATCATCTCAATACTTTAATATTTGCGATTGTTTGTTCTCTCTTTTATGATATAAAAAATATGACCCACGGGTCATAGGTTCGCCACCACTGCTCTAGAATGTTATTGAGTTTCAAATAAATGTAAACTTATCGCTAGGAATACAATCGGGATGGGGTACCAATATGGTGCACCAGAGTAGGTGTTTCCAGTTTTGTAATTAGATATTTTTATTGGCGGTTCTCACTGTCTCGATATACGCACATACACTACATAATCTCTATTTTAAAACATAGTATTTTGAAATTAATCTTAGAATATAAGTTTAATATTTTAAACAAACGAATACTTACTTATGAAATGTAATTCCCTTCTCATATTTGTTGAGTTTGAAACTAACCACTGAATTATTTACAACAATGAATACCATAGAAACAAGCAAAAAAGTAGATTTAGGAGTAGATTTTAGTGGTGTCTAATGTCGGCAAGTGTGACGTCATATCTGCCTCTTTTAAAGCTCGTTGCAACAGGTAGTTATGCTCTTTCCTACAGTTTTATATTCTAAAGTAAAATCTAACACTTTTATTTAATGACTATTTTATTCATAGTGTTATTTTGTTCATTATTTATTAGATTAAAAGTTTTATTTATAAAAGTACATATATTTATAAACTAAAAATGAAAAATTTAATTGTCTAAATTCACAAATGCTGCCCTAGTACATTACCGTTTTGACAGGTGGTGTCATTAACCAGGGCTGCTTCATCATCCCTATCTTTACGTTACAAATGCTATATTTACTGCTATGTGTGGATTTGTATAGAAGTTACATTAGTCATAGGTTGTGAGTAGTGATGGGAACACTTGGGTGTCGAGTGTCGTGACACTATGCGTGGTCGCGACACTATGTGTGGTCGCGACACTTGAGTGTTGAATGTGCATTAGTGCATGCATGATGTAAATGCGAAGTGTCGTTAAAGTATCGTGAAGAGTCGACACTTCACACGGCACATTGTTTCGTGACACTCGGGTAGTACCGAGATCCCATCACTAGTTATGAGTAATGTTAATTCAGTTCTTGAATATAAAACTTGGTATTGCAACGTTCTTTTTAAATAATAACAAAATGCTGTTTAAATCATCTATTAATAAAGAGAAAACATTCACTTAACACACACTAATTTAATCTTAACTAATTTACAAAACACAATTATAAACTAACTATTAACTATTATTTATATTCAATCACAATATTTATTTTGTACACACTCAGATATTTATCTATTACCACTTGCGACTACTAACACGGCTGATTGGTCGCGGTTCACTAATTGCCTCCCTTCCGCGGCAGCCGGGGTTTATATACCGTACCATCTTCTCGAACATGCACAGATTCTTCTAGAAGGTCTATTGATTTCTCACGCCGTCTATGACTCACACTGATAAATCACATATACCGGCGCCGGCGAACCACGCGGGCAGATGTTGTTGGGTTACGCATTCTCGAACTTTCGCCGGCCGAGTTCAAAGGGCTGACCGCGCTCATTACACTGCCCCCCTCTTCAAGTCTGTTCTGTCCCAGAACAGGCACCACTCTCCGGTTCCTGTAGAAAGGGTCGTGACGATATCGACAGTCTTCACCTAGACTACACGTTCCATTACGGTAGAAGTAACAGTCTGCACTCTTCGTTGGCCTTGATGCGGGCTGTGGGTCAAAACTGCAGACCAAGATTTTGACGTTCGTACCTCTAAAGATAACTTCCAGCATGTTTCTAACGATCCTCCAGTCCAACTGGTCCCGCCCACACCCGAGTCTGGGAACTGCCAATTTGTTAATGCCCTTGGCAAGTAGCTCGGTCCTCAAATCCCATAACGCCCTCCACAGGTTCGCGTAACTGGGCTTCTGGTGGTAAGCCTGTTTTGTTACTAGGTAGTAAATAGAGCGTCCATGATCCAGCAGGTGTAAGGTCTTGCCAACAGAAGGATTCTGTTCTCGGAGTTCATTCAGCCGTCCAAATTTATATCTAAACACTACTGCGATCCCTCTTGCCATGCGGAGGTCCTCGGGGACACAATGGGCAATGGAATAATCGACAGGGACCCGGAAGAGATCTTGTTGCATCTCGGTCGTGACTCCGAATCGCGCTTTTCTAGTTCCGGAAAATGCAGCCATAAATTCTCCAAAGGTTGGCTGGTCACCTTCAGGTCTTACGGTGTTGACAGCCACTTCGGCCTCATTTTCCAGATCCGGGACTGCGTCATTCTTTCCCTCATAGGGCGCCAGACGATTGGAGTGTACCACCTTTGGTTTCCCTCTTGGCAATTTCTGGATGCGATAAATCAAGTCATTTATTCGTTTCTTCACCTGGTATGGACCCTCCCAATTTCGCTGTAACTTTGGAGAATAGCCCCGACGTTTTTGCGGGTTGTATAACCAAACAAGCTGTGCAGGTTGAAACCTTCCTTCTTGAGCTCTCACATCGTACAAGGTCTTCATTCGGTCACTCGCGATTCGACTATGGTTTCGGGTTCGGTCATGAATCTCCTCCAACTTCTTCTTTAGGTTGATGACATAATCATTCCCGGCTACCTCCTGCTCTGCAGGTGGAGATCCAAATTCCAAATCACATGGTAACCGTAACTCACGTCCAAACATCACAGACGCTGGTGATTGGCCTGTCGTTTCGTGGACCGATGCACGATAAGCCATCAGGAACAGATGCAGGTATTGATCCCAGTCTCGTTGATGATCGGAGACAACCTTGGCCAAATATTTTCCCATTGTGCGATTCATGCGTTCTACCATTCCATCGGACTGCGGATGTAACGGAGTGGTCCGAGTCTTGCGAATGCCCAACAATCGACAGACTTCTCCAAAGAGTACAGACTCAAAATTGCGGCCTTGATCCGAATGCAGCTCCATGGGCACTCCGAAACGACTGAAAAACTCTTTGACTAGTACGTCAGCAATAGTCGCGGCTTCCTGGTTTGGTAGGGCATATGCTTCTGGCCATTTGGTAAAATAGTCCATTGCCACTAAGATCTATTTATTCCCATCGTCGGTTTCGGGAAATGGTCCGGCAATATCTATAGCTATTCGTTCCAAAGGACTACCCACATTGTATTGCCTCATAGGTGCTCTTCGTTTCCCCAAGAGTACGTTACCAGTGGCACATAGTTCGCATTTCCGGCACCACTCCTTCACGTCTTCTTTACAGTTGACCCAATAAAAAACGCTCCCTAACTTTCTCCAGAGTCTTCTTCACACCGAAGTGTCCTCCTGAGCCACTGTCAATACTGTAGCCACCCGGCTCCTAGGAACCACGAACTGAGACCTAATAGTGGTGCCATCTTCACTCTCCAGCACTCGCTGCAGGAGATCATTTTCCACCTTCAAGGACTCCAATTGGGCCCAATACGCTTTTAGAGTTCTATTGAAAGGGCTGACGACCTCCCAGGCAGGCCTTTCTCCCACACGCTTCCATTCCAGTACCATCTTTAATTCGGGATCAGCCTCCTGTTGTCGTTGCAATTCTTCCGGCAACCAATTGTCGTTGACGATGGTAGTTCTCAGTACTTGGCAAACTTTCTCTTCCAAACGACAGCAATGACGGCAATCTGTTGGACAGGGTCTTCTTGAAAGAGCATCGGCATTTCGATGACTAGTGCCCGCTCGATGTTCCGTGTCAAAGTCGTATCCTTGTAACCGTTCGATCCACCTTGCGACCTGGCCTTCAGGATTACGGAATTGTAGAAGCCATTTCAACGCTGCATGGTCCGTCCTCAATAAAAACTTCCGTCCATACAAGTATTTGTAGAATTGATCAACGGACTTCACGACAGCCAACAATTCTTTTCTGGTCACACAATAATTCCTTTCGGCTTTCGACAAAACCTTACTGAAATAGCCGATGACCTTTTGTTGTCCATCCTGTATCTGAGAAAGTACACCCCCAATGGCCAGATTACTTGCATCTGTGTCCACTATGAATTTTCCTTCGGTCCGTGGATAGCTCAATATTGGTGCTGTTGTCAAGGCACTCTTCAACTGTTGGAAAGCGGTTTCGCACTCTCCGCTCCAAACATACTCGCGCCCATCTTCAGTTAACCTTGTCAGAGGCTTTGCTATATTGGCAAACCCAGGAACGAAACGCCTGTAGTAGGTACACAATCCAAGAAAACTACGAACTTGGTGTTTATCTCTCGGTGTTGGCCACTCTTGGACTGCACGGATTTTATCGGGGTCGGCTGCCACTCCATTTTGTGATACGACATGCCCGAGGTATTTTACTTCCTTTCGGAATATGTGACACTTTTTCGGACTCAATTTCAGGTTGGCTGCACGCAGTCTCCGGAACACTTCCTCCAGATTTTTCAGATGTTCCTTGAATGATTTTCCAACCACGATCACGTCATCTAGGTATACCAGGCAAGTCTTTCACGACAGGCCCCTCAGAATGGTCTCCATTAGACGCTCAAAGGTAGCCGGAGCGTTACATAGACCGAAAGGCATAACCGTAAACTGCCATAGTCCGGAACCAATAGTGAACGCGGTCTTCTCCCGGTCTTCAGGTTCCATTTCAACTTGCCAATAACCACTCTTCAAGTCCAAAGTCGAAAACCATCGTGAACCAGACAGGGTATCTAACGTGTCGTCAATGCGTGGTAAGGGATAGCTGTCTTTCTTGGTCACGTTATTGAGCTGCCGATAGTCCACACAAAATCTCGTTGATCCGTCCTTCTTACTGACCAGGACCACCGATGATGCCCATGGACTGCTGGATGGCTCGATGACCCCTTGTTCTTCCATATCAGTAATGATTTTCTCGGCTTCTGCTCGCCTTGCTAGAGGTAAACGTCTCGGTTGTTGTCGGACTGGCCTAGAGTTCCCTGTATTGATTTTATGTCGCACAATATTGGTTCGTCCCTTCTGGGTATCATCAAGAGCGAAGATATCTTGATATCGGTGAATCAAACCCTGTACCTCTTTCACTTCCATTTTGTTAAGGTCTTCGCATGAACTAGTAATCATACCCACTAGTTTTCCACCATGGTTTCTGGGCACTGGTTTTGGAACATCAGCCATACACCTGGCTACTCGAAATACTGGCACACACTGTCCCACAAGGGTGCTCTTCTTTAATGTCACCGGATCCACATTAACATTCATAATCCTCACCGGTACTGTCTTTCCAACCTTGATCAGCGCTTTTCCCACCAGTATGCCACTATGGATCTTCTTATCACAGGCAGGCTCCATCATTCGCACACATCCTACCCGAAGATCTCCATCCAAACCTGCTTCAACAATTATCTCGCTCAGACCTGGTAATATTACATCTTCTGTCAGCAACACCCTTACGACAGGATCTTCTCGTGGGTGCAAAGGGAGTTCTTCGTTACCAACCTTCAAAACACCCTCCTTCAAGTCCAATGTAAAACCAAATTTTCTAAGGAGGTCCATTCCCAAGATGAAATCGTCAGTGATGTCGGCTACCAGCACCTGATGATCACGTTCTTCACTTCCAATGCCAATCTTCATCTTCACCTCTCCGCGTGTTGGAATTACTTCACCTGTCGCTGTACGGAGTTGAGTAGTTGTCTGTACCAGCTTCATACTTGTTCGTAGAACATTAGGGCGTATGATGGACTTTGTCGCCCCCGTATCAATAAGTAGTGGAACAGTTCGATTAGCAATTTTCCCATCTACGAACAAACTGCTGGTACTATTCTTTGATGTTACGGCATGGATGGTGATCTCCAGGTCATCTTCACTCAAGGTCAACGTTCGCCCCCTCTCGTCGACCTTCTTTAGTTTTCCGACGGCTGAGTTTGTTTTGGTTTAGGGCAACGGCGTCGTATGTGCCCTTGTTCGCCGCAATTCCAACAACGGGGCCCTCGGACTTCTTGAAGATTCTTCTTACGGCTTTCTTCCTTCCGAAGAACTCTCAGTACTACCTCCTCTAGGTGATCTTTAGAACCTTCTTCTTCTTCTTCCACAACGGCCCGAACACGCCCGTGACCTCGGAACGCTTGTTTTGCGGCTTCAAATTCTAAAGCGTGAGCAAGCGCATCATCAGTTGTTCTTGGTCGTGCCAGCCTTAACGACTGTTGTGTCTCCCCGTCTCTCAGTCCATCAATGAAGGTCTGCACAGCGAGTTGTCCCAGAAATGAATCGGGTGCCGTAGGATACGCCAATCGGACAAGCCGCGCAACATCAGCTTCAAACTACTGAAGGCTTTCTCCATTCTTCTGGACACGATTCTTTACTTGCGCGTGATAAACCTGTTGTAGATGCGCGTCTCCATATCTCATCTCCAATCTAGAAACTAACAACTGGTAATCATTTTCCTGTCCTGCTGGGATTGTTTGCAGGTCGTTCAACGCGTCTCCACGCAAAGCCACAGTTAGAGAAACGGCCTTTTCCTTGCGTGTCCATCCGTTGGCCGCAGCGGCCGCCTCAAATTGTTTGTAGTAGGTGGACCAAGGTATTTTCCCATCGAACGTGGGTGGTTTTACATTTATCCCTACGACAGGATCCTTTTCTTCTTTAAATTGTTTCTTTACTTCATTAAACGGCCACTCAGAAGTTGAGGGAAACCGTAGTTGCCTCATTCTATCTTCCAGCATTTCGGTCATATCGTCTTTCTTAGTTGTTGGTGGTAATTGCATTTGGGCTATTTTCTCTTCTACCATCTTTATTACCCTATCATGTTCCGCCAATCTACCTTCCTACAGTCCTAATGCGCTGGCATTCTCAAAAAATTCTTCGAAAACTTTATCTTCCAACGCTTTGACATTTTCCAGCAATTCTCCTTTAAGCCTTCTAGAACTTTCTTCAGACTTTTCTAGTAATTCATCTTTAAGCCTTCTAGAACTTTCTTCAGATTTTTCTAGTAATTCTGCAAACCTTCTAGAATTCTCTTCGTGCTTTTCCAGTAATTGTTCTTTAAGCATTCTAGTATTTTCAAAAACTTTTTCTTCCAGTGCTTTAGTATTTTCAAGTAATTCTTCTTTAAGCATTTTAGAATTTTCTTCGGACTTTCTAGAATTCTCTTCGTGCTTTTCTAATAATTCTTCTTTAAGCATTCTAGAATTTTGTTCAGACTTTTCCAGTAGTTCTTCTTTTAACATTCTAACATTTTCTTCGGACTTTCTAGAATTCTCTTCGTGCTTTTCCAATAATTCTTCTTTAAGCATTCTAGAATTTTGTTCAGACTTTTCCAGTAGTTCTTCTTTCAATATTCTAGAATTCGCTTCGGACTTTTCCAGTTCTTCTTTTAACATTCTAGCTTCCATTTTACTTAACAACAAATTAGTATCAATTGCGGGTCCAGGTATTTCGAAGAGGAAACTTTCAGGGTCTTCTTTCTGTTCCAAAAGCCATTCTCTTAACCGATTTATTAACACGCTTTTATGGCCCGTTGTTTCCAAGTCCCGTTCTTCCAGTTCGCGTTTTAAGTCTATTACCTTCAGATCTTTCAACAATTTCATCGCCATTTTAATTATTAGTTGTAATTGTTTTTTAAAACAACAGTTTATTCTCACAGCACTTTGTTTATTACACGATTTTATTTATTTTAAAACCCCACACCTGACACCACTGCAACGTTCTTTTTAAATAATAACAAAATGCTGTTTAAATCATCTATTAATAAAGAGAAAACATTCACTTAACACACACTAATTTAATCTTAACTAATTTACAAAACACAATTATAAACTAACTATTAACTATTATTTATATTCAATCACAATATTTATTTCGTACACACTCAGATATTTATCTATTACCACTTGCGACTACTAATACGTCTGATTGCTCGCGGTTCACTAATTGCCTCCCTTCCGCGGCAGCCGGGGTTTATATACCGTACCATCTTCTCGAACATGCACAGATTCTTCTAGAAGGTCTATTGATTTCTCGCGCCGTCTATGACTCACACTGATAAATCACACATACCGGCGCCGGCGAACCACGCGGGCAGATGTTGTTGGGTTACGCATTCTCGAACTTTCGCCGGTGGAGTTCAAAGGGCTGACCGCGCTCATTACAGTATCTTTGAGATTTACAGTCAGCTGGCCCTGGCTGAAGGAAGCACAAGCGATCCATACTTTATTAGTTTGATGGGTTGTCCAATATTCCGCTTTGTATTTATTAACTAATTTTTGTTTTTCTCCGATTATGAGATATTATGTGTTTTGAGAGTATATTTCTTAGAATATTTATTTCCACATATACCACATTCAAATCTAACTTTCTCACCAGTATGATTGAGCATATGTTCTTTGAGACTCGTTTTCCATGAAAGCTTTTTTTTACATACATGACATTGGAATGGTTTCTCGCCAGTATGATTTAGCATGTGCATCTTAAGAGCACTATTAATAATAATAAATCTATGCAGACAGATCTGACATTGGAATGACTTCTCTCCATTGTGAATTTGCATATGTCTTCTGAGATATCTTGGATGTGTAGACTTATATTCGCAAATATCACATTCAAATGGTTTGGGTTTTTTATCCGTGTAATTGAGCATGTGTTTAATGAGTTTTCTTTTTTGAAACCTTTTTTTACAAATGTCACATTCGTATGATTTTTCATCAATATGAGTGCGTATGTGACTTTTAAGATATTGTTTCTGGCAAAATTCTTGTTCACATACATTGCATTTGAATGAGTTTTCATTGCTGTGCGAGAGCATATGGCTTGTGAGAGAACCTTTATGTGAATATTTAGATTCACATACATTACACTTGTAGGGCTTCTCACCAGTATGAGTCTGCATGTGGAGTTTGAGATTTTTCTTACTTAACTACATTCAAATGGTTTCTCACCACTGTGAATTTTCATGTGATTTCCGAGATTACTTTGACGTGTAGTTTTATATTTGCATACATCACATTGAAATGGTTTTGGAACCTCTTCATCATGAGTGAGCATGTGAACTTTGAGAATACTTTTCCGAGTGGATTTATATTCACATTGATCACATTTGAATGGCTTCTCACCAGTATGAATAAGCGTGTGAACATTAAGATGATTTTTCTTGTATATGTTTTTTCACATAGATTACATTGGAATGGCTTCTCACCAGTATGAGTCTGTGACCTTTGAGAATATTATATTTTGTAAATGTATGTTCATATATATCACATCTTCGGCTTATCAACTTTGTGAGTCGGCATATGTTTTATAATACTACGTTTCTGTGAGGCTTTGTAATCACATAAGCTACACTCATATGGTTTTTCTCCACTATGAATAAACATGTGTGTTGTGAGAAGTTTTTTTATTGAAAACCTTTTGCCACAGATATTACAGGTGTGTGGTTTCTCACCACTATGGGTGAGTATGTGCTCTTTGAGACCACCTATTCTTGAAAACCTATTTTCACATATATTACATTGGAATGGCTTCTCACCAGTATGAGTTCTCATATGATATATCACAGTACTTTTTTGAGTAAAATCAGGTTCACATATAGCGCATATGTAAGCTTTTGTACCATTATGGATCAGCATATGTGTGTTAAGACCGCTATTATATGAAAATTTCTTTACACATAAGGTACATTCAAATAGTTTCTGACCACTGTGGCTAATCATATGCTTTGCAAGAAAATATTTCCTTGAAGTTTTATATTCATATGTATTACATATAAATTGTTTATTACTCGTACGACGTCGGCGAGATCTTTTACTATTTTCAGATGTACCTACTTCTAGTGATACAGTCTTCCATTATTTAATGTTAGCCGACTGTGGTGTGTATTTGATTTTAAAGTTTACTGTATCTGAAATCAGCTTTCTCAATATTATACAATTGATACAACCTGTAAGAGACATAAGTTATTTAGCTAATAAATATAAGCAATGTTGCATTTACCATTCTGATCTAGTTATATTAATTAATCAATAGTATAAAAGTTGAATCTGTTCAACTTTTTCCGATATTTCGTGTTGTTTGAGGTATCAATATATATCATCAGGTATCAAATATATCTGTTTAAAGTTAATGTTTTGATATTGAAAATCAAATTTAATTGTTTTAGATTGAAAATTAAATGTAATTATATTCTTTAACTACATCAAAATAATTGTTTATTTTTGGTCTTTTTTCACTTCTTCCTGTTAGTGCTACTTCATCGCTACTACTGCTACTTTCTAGGACAGTGATGGCGAACCTTTTTGGTCACTAAGTCAGTGACGCCACTTGGAAAGGGTGCGGGGGTAAAAAGGATACCAATGATTTGGAGACACCGAAATTTGTTAACAGCAAAACTTGACAGTTGACCCTTTTTTTGGTTCTCACTTTTAAAATCCTCCAAAAAGGTTTATGTTTCCTTTTTGTTTTACAACTTTTACTTTTGCAAGTGAAGGGCAAAAAAATAAAGGTCAACGTCTAAAAATTGATATCAATAGCGTGACACCATGCCCAGTCGCGCCTCTGCACTTAGTATTGGAATGAACAAGGATTAAAGAAAGGCACATTCGAGGTAAGCGCCATAAATTCTCGGTCCGGCAGGCTTCTTCAGGTGCCAACATTTTCAAAACTCGATTAAGTCATAGTTGAACATGTAAGAGGCCTACACTATATGTATTACGGCTAGAAGCGTAATAAATTTTAGTAGCCACTCAAGCATCGTGACGAGTGCATGAAAATGTCGCAGCTAACGAAAATTGAGTACCGCGTGGTCATTAAATTTTTAACAAAAGAAGGGCACATGCCTAATCAAATTAAACAATGTTTACACGGCGTTTATGGTGATTTATCTCCTTCATATTCCACTGTAGAAAAGTAGTCAAAATGTTTTCGTTTGGGGCAAGAATCTCTTGAAGATGATGAGCCAATGGTACGGCTAATTAAAGCGCTAACGCCTCAAAAAGTTGCAATCATCGAAAAAATGGTGAAGAAGATCGCCGTTTGAAAGTTAAAGAGTTAGCAGTGATGTCTGACATTTCGGAAACAAGTGTTCGCCGAATTCTTCATGACCATTCGGGTATGAATAAAATTAGTGCAAGATGGGTCTTCTTTCTGCTGTTCAACGTCAACGTCGCGTCAAATGTGCGTTTTTAAACTTGTGTGGAGACGACCCAAAGTCGATTTTGGAGTCCATTGTCACTGGAGATGAAACAATGGTTCTGTATTATGATGCTCTATCCAAAAGGGAATCGATGGAATGGCGGCGACCCGATGAACCTCGTCCCAAAAAGGCGAAAGTCGTTCAATCGACAAAGAAAGTTATGGCAACAATATTCTGGGATTGTGACGGCATTTTACTGATTGATTTTAAAGAACGCAATACAAATGGTAACAGTACATATAACGCGTCTTTATTGCATAAATCGAGAAACAATATTCGTGAAAAACGTTGAGGAAAATTGACAAGAGGTGTTCGATCATTACACGACATTGCATCCGTTGATACTGCCTCAATTTCACAAGCTGCCATTCGCGAATGTGGCTTTGAAGCATTGGATCATCCACCATACAGTTCGGATATGGCTCCTAGTGACTATTATTTATTTTCCAATTTAAAGAAAGACCGTAAGGGACGTCGTTTTAAGGATGAGAACGAGTTTCAAGCAACTGTAATTGAACATTTGAAACACTCGTGTTTTTCTACACAAAAATACAATTTACAAAAATGGCCCCGCGTTGAAGCCAGTGAAACAATCGTTTATCTGCACGAGAACAGAACTATAAAATGCTATAAAAAGTTATGAAAATACATCATACTTACTGTAACGGAAAACTCAAAAAATATCTGCCACAGCTTGAGATTTAAACTCTCTCTTTACAAATTAATTAATCAAGTCGTAGGTATTGGTTCCACAGCTGTATAAATTGTGAAAAGGAATAGATAAGGGTTCAAACACAAATAAAAACTTAAAAGGGCGCCATCTGGTTCTGAGCTTAGTTAATTACAAATTAACCATTCAAAGATGTTAATTGAATAAGCATTAAAATTTATTAAATTCATTAACCAGAAAATGAATAGAATATTTAGTTAAAACAAAATTTTGTTTACTTAAAATTGTTGAAGAGATGAACTTAAGCATTCATAACCAATATGGTTCCGTTTTTCAGATCATTCAGTTTAGAATTAATAACATTTATTAACAGGAAAATAATAATAACACAACTTTGCATAAATAAAAATAAAACACACATCGTATATTTATTACAAGTCCACCCTAAATTTATTAGGTTATAATTATACCAAAATTAATCAATAAAAATTCATTCAAAACTTTTCATTAAATAATAAGAATAACTCAAAAAAATTGATTAGATCAACCACAAATATTGTCCAAAAAGCATTAACACAAATATTACTGACTCATCTTATTCTGGACAAAAAAATCAACGAATATCTAAATGAGATTAGACAAATTAAATCAGTTCGAAAGTATCAATATAAATGAATTGTGATTAAATTAAAGTTTAAAGATTTTTAACTAACAAGGAGAGCTCTTAACTATGACATTCTTCAATACTTGAATTACAAACAACTACTTAATATTACAGTACCTTGCATTTTTGTTATTCATTAAACTCATGGAATACCATACACATAGTTCGGTAGAAATTGGAAGTTCGCCTTTCATGCAGGGAACTTGCGGTTGAAGTCAGCGCAGCATCGAAGTGTAGATTCTCCATACAAAACGCGATCCAAATTAAGTATTATCACCAGCCCATATGATTACATAAACCGATAGAGTCAAGCACAAAAACACCCAAGATTTTAATTTGTTATTACGTATTATCGTAATTATTTCCCTCGGAAAATTAGCGAAAATGTTTCTTGAGCTTTAAATTGTTTTAATTCTCTTATAGCAATAAATGCTTTCAACTTCTTTAAGCCGAATTTTAGTGTACAAACGCACATAAATTGATCACTAAATTTAGGATTGCTTCACGAGATTCTTCTCTCATTAATAAACGGCACTTAACTGTAGGTCGGATGAAATGAAATAATGGCTATTACACATTCTTTCAAAAAAAATAAACCACTATGATTTATACGCAATACGAAATTACCAGTCTTTCAAACACAACTTAGTGCATGTAAACCCTTTTCAAAAGGATTAGCACTTAACGAAATAACTATAACGGTAATGCACTTTAACTAGAATGTCTTTCAATTCTAAGGGATTAATGAACAGTAATCCGTAAACACTACTTCAAAATCGATCAATCATTATTGATCGAAACTCGAACGATAAAACCGCACACCCCATAATATCGACCATTCGCAGCAAGCGTGCTTTTTTTTTCAAGTCTGCTAAGTGAAGCCACGCTACAACAACCCTGATCTCCGCGGTATTATTTCCGTGTAGAAATACATTCTTATTTCCGTGTAGGAATATCAGCCAATCGCGAGGTCTCACTCACAACTAAATATCGATCGATTTTTAAGTAACCAATCACAACGAGTCGCATGTTTTTACTTAACCAATTATCGCACGGCATCTAAAAAAGCTAATATCGATCTTTTCTCTAAAACTGCATAAGCTTCGGCCCCCATTTTTGTTAAACACTTATATATTAAAAAGAATGGAAATTTACAGAGCCGAACCTAGGATTTTTAATAAGAATAAATGCTAAATTTTGCGTACAAAATACTGTTGGAAAATGTACCCGTTACACATTTTGAAAAACCTCAGATTATTTTTACAAGGACATTGAATTATTAATTCCACGTTGTAATAAGTGTATTGACATTAGGGGAGATTATATTGAAAAATAAAAATTATTATATTTTACCAAGTTTATTTTTTGTTTATCAGGCCGTTAGTTTTAATTTTGATATAAGTTCATTATAGGGTAAATGTCTAAGTTGTGGTGAAAGTTTGGTTATCTTACGCAAGATCATTTCCAGTAAAGCCTTATCTTTTTCATAGTATGGGGACCATATTACAATACCATATTCGAGTTTCGGGCGTAAATATAAGTTATAAATTTTTAATATTAATTCTGGGGTAGGTTTCATAAACGCTTTATTAATTATAAAGATCAGGCTGTTCACTCTCTTTATAATTCGAATAATATGAGCTTCCCATTTTAGTTCATGTGTCATAGTTATACCAAGATCAACCTGTGAGTTTACATTCTGGAGAGGTTGTCCATTAATATAGTAGGGTAGCTAAGGATTATTAGAACCAATATGAAGTACGTTACATTTGGATGTATTTAGTTGTATTAACCAGGTTTCGGACCATTTCTGGATCGTATCAAGATCTTCTTGAAGAACTTTTTGAGCTAATAAAGGGTTATTATATATTTTTGTATCATCTGCATAACAACTTGAAGGAGATGATATGCTTGATAGAAGATCACTGATATAAATGATGAATAAAACCGGCCCCAAAACGGAACCCTGGGGTACACCACTAAGCACAGCTCTGCAAGAGGATAACTTA
This sequence comes from Agrypnus murinus, assembly GCA_929113105.1. Lineage (NCBI taxonomy): Eukaryota > Metazoa > Arthropoda > Insecta > Coleoptera > Elateridae > Agrypnus > Agrypnus murinus. The sequence goes on from OV816027.1 coordinate 93,436,318, forward strand.
TCACTGATCTGCACTGTAAAGAGTCGATCACACAGAAATGCACTAATCCATTGCAGAAGTTGACCTCTAATGCCATGATACTCAAGTTTGTATATTAGTCGTCTTAAAGGGACGCTATCAAAAGCTTTGGCAAAGTCAACATAAATTACATCAATTGGATTTGAATTGTGTAAAAATGTACTTCTCTTCGATCTGTCTCAACCTTTAAAATTTTTTAAGGATATCCATACCCAATCGACGGCGCTAATGTAGCGCCAATTAGCGCCGTTCAAAAATGTACTTCTTATCGATCTGTTTCAACTTTTACAATATTTTAAATATATCCATACGCAATCAACGGCGCTAATATAGCGCCGTCTAAAAATGTACTTCTCTTCGATATGTCTCAACTTTTAAAAAATTTTAAGGATATCCATACCCAATCGACGGCGCTATTATAGCGCCAATTAGCGCCGTTCAAAAATGTACTTCTTATCGATCTGTCTCAACTTTTAAAATATTTTAAATATATCCATACGCAATTAACGGCGTTAATATAGCGCCAATTAACGCCGTCCAAAAAAGTTCTTTTTTTGACCAGTCTCAATTTTTAAAATATTTTAAATATATCGTTACGCAATCAACGGCGCTATTATAGCTCCAATTAGCGCCGTTCAAAAATGTACTTCTTATCGATCTGTTTCAACTTTTACAATATTTTAAATATATCCATACGCAATCAACGGCGCTAATATAGCGCCGTCTAAAAATGTACTTCTCTTCAATATGTCTCAACTTTTAAAAAATTTTAAGGATATCCATACCCAATCGACGGCGCTAATATAGCGCCAATTAGCGCCGTTCAAAAATGTACTTCTTATCGATCTGTCTCAACTTTTAAAATATTTTAAATATATCCATACGCAATTAACGGCGTTAATATAGCGCCAATTAACGCCGTCCAAAAAAGTTCTTTTTTTGACCAGTCTCAATTTTTAAAATATTTTAAATATATCGTTACGCAATCAACGGCGCTATTATAGCTCCAATTAGCGCTGTCCAAAAATGTACTTTTTGACCATTTTTAACAATTTTAAGTATAACCATACGCAATCGACGATATCCAAATTAAATCGACGACGCTAACATAGCATGAATTCAAATTTTTAAAATTTGCGCCAGTTGGTAAAGTAGATGATCGTTGAAATTTTATTTCAATGCAATGGTGTTCTTTTGGCTGTTATAAATAAGCAGTGGTTTTATGTTTTATGGGACTACTACGTAAGTATTTTTTTACAATTTATAAGGCCCAGTTTCATAATGATAATAATGTTTCTTTTAAGTTTAAAATAAGTTTTTACCATAGAAACAGATTGTTGTATAGATTCCTTTAATTTGAAGGAAAGTTTACGTTTATGTTTTATAAATATTAGTATGAACGATGGTTTTTGCTAACTAATAAATTACAGCAATCAAAAACGTACTAAGCGGCAAATTAATAAAATTGCGTTTATTGTGGACGATTAATAATAATTTATTACCGTATTCAGTTTCTAAGATTTGGGTACAGTCTAAGGTAAATTATTTTTTAAGGCATTCCTGAATATTTACAAATTATGCTAAAGCTTGTGCTGGAGGGAGGGGACGACTAATATTAATACAGTGAGATCCAAGTTGAGTGAAGACGATTTGAATTTCGCGCCTTAGGCTTTAGTGTATTTCACGTTGTTAATGTAGCACTATTGAAATATGTTGTGTCAAATTACAGAGTCAACTCGTCAGTTTCTCATTTACATCGTTGCACTTTGCTACGTTGTTCGGGTTTTCATTTAATTTTTGTTTTATTCGCTTGTTTTCTTATTTTACAAAACAGCTTTTGTTTTCAGAACTACGGTTTGCTAAACGATTTTATTATCAAGTAAGCTTATTATTTAAAATTAACGAAGTTTAAAAGCTATATTATTTTTGAGACGCCGCTGTAAAATAAAAGAAGTGACAATAACTTAGCGTGGCGGTAAATTCAAACCGTTCTCATTCAATTTGGATCGCCCTGTACGTTATATACTAGTAGAGTTAATTTTTGCAAAAAACATTCCTAAGTTCTTATTTTTTACTGTCTAAAGATAGAGACTTGAAATCTTTTGTAATGCCTTCACTACTGGACCAGTATAAAATGTAATATGTTTAAAATGGGGACACGCCCCCCTAGTGGTTGAGACCCCCATTTTGTACCCCTAATTTAATAACGCAACCAAATTGAGCAAAATTTATGTTGGGAGGGTTCTTGGAGTCGCTGATTATGTATCCAATGAGTAAATTAAGAAATTCAAAATGGCCTCAATGATCTGCGCTATCAGCTCTTTGCAAAGGCTACAACCAAGACGAACTCCAACCTTGCCAGACTGATAAGGAAATTGACCAGGCTGAAGAAGTACAGGAGAACATGGACACAGAGGCTGAAGAGTATCTTGAACCTGGACCTTCCAAAAGTTTTAAACAAAATTGAACTGCGTTTTCCCTGTCGCCTTTTCATATTTCTGGTAATACGTACTTAACATCATGAACCATTTACTAGGGATTATTTTTAAGATTCCATTCTAAAAAATGATTTTGTCTGAATAAAACCAAAAATTTTCTATTCTATTCTATTCTTATTTGGAACCTTTGAATTCAATTTTATAGGTTAATACTTGAAAAATAGCATGGGTGTAAATTTTGACCAACTATGAGGAGCGATATCTCGGAAACTATTAGACCTTTACTAACATTTTGGTTTTAAATTATAGCAAATTTAATCTGCTTTCAGAATAAATACAACTGTCTTTTTCAAGAAAGTGCTCCTTCATGGTCAAAATTGGCCAAATCTAAAAAAAGCATATTTTCGGCGGTCTTGCCGCTTTTTCGACGAACTTTGAGGAGCTATATCTCGGAAATTATTAGGCCTATAGAAATCATTTCGATCTTAAATTGTAGCAAATTCAATGTTCTTTGAAAATGAATACAATTGTCGTCTTTGAAAAAGTGCTCCTTCATGGTCAAAATTGGCCAAACCTAAAAAAAGTGCAAAGTTTCGGTGGTTTTACCGCTTTTTAGCGGTGATCCGGAAGGTCGCGGAGGTCGAAAAATTAGAGTTGGCATCTCGGTACTATTACATACAATATAAAACACCTACAAAAAACCTACTACCCCATTTCATGCAAGGTAAAATGTACTTTGTTACTGGGCTAAATGTTTTTTGCAAAAATTAACTCTACTAGTATATAACGTACAGGGTGATTCAAATTGAATGAGAACGGTTTGAATTTACCGCCACGCTAAGTTATTGTCACATTGACAACATGAATACTTTTCTGCTTCTTTTATTTTACAGCGGCGTCTCAAAAATAATATAGCTTTTAAACTTAAATAATAAGCTTACTTTATAATAAAATCGTTTAGCAAACCGTAGTTCTGGAAAAAAAGCTGTTTTGTAAAATAAGAAAACAAGCGAATAAAGCAAAAATTAAATGAAAACCTGAACAACGTAGCAAAGTGCAACGATGTAAATGAGAAACTGACGAGTTGACTCTGTAACTTGACACAACATATTTCAATAGTGCTACATTAACAACGTGAAATACACTAAAGCCTAAGGCGCGAAATTCAAATCGTCTTCACTCAACTTGGATCTCACTGTATTAATATTAGTCGACCCCTCCCTCCCGCACAAGCTTTAGCATAATTTGTAAATATTCAGGAATGCCTTAAAAAATAATTTACCTTAGACTGTACCCAAATCCTAGAAACTGAATACGGTAATAAATTATTATTAATCGTCCAAAATAAACGCAATTTTATTAATTTGCCGCTTAGTACGTTTTTGATTGCTGTAATTTATTAGTTAGCAAAAAACCCTGTTCATACTAATATTTATAAAACATAAACGTAAACTTTCCTTCAAATTAAAGGAATCTATACAACAATCTGTTTCTATGGTAAAAACTTATTTTAAACTTAAAAGAAACATTATTATAATTATGAAACTGGGCCTTATAAATTGTAAAAAAATACTTACCTAGTAGTCCCATAAAACATAAAACCACTGCTTATTTATAACAGCCAAAAGAACACAATTGCATTGAAATAAAATTTCAACGATCATCTACTTTACCAACTGGCGCAAATTTTAAAAATTTGAATTCATGCTATGTTAGCGCCGTCGATTTAATTTGGATATCCTTCAAATTTTTCAAAAGTTGAGACAGATCGAAGAAAAGTACATTTTTGGACGGCGCTAATTGGAGCTATATTAGCGCCGTAGATTGCGTATGAATATATTTAAAATATTTTAAAAGTTGAGACAGATCGAAGACAAGTACATTTTTGGACGGCGCTAATTGGCGCTATATTAGCGCCGTCGATTGCTTATGAATGAACTTAAAATATTTTAAAAGTTGAGACAGATCGAAGAGAAGTACATTTTTGAACGGCGCTAATTGGCGCTATATTAGGGCCGTCGATTGCGTATGAATATATTTAAAATAGTTTAAAAGTTGTGACAGGTAAAAAAAAGTCTTTTTTTTGTACGGCGCTAATTAGCGCTAAATTAGCGCCGTTGACTGGGTATGGATATTCTTAAAAATTTTTAAAAGTTGAGACAGATCAAAGAGAAGTACATTTTTGGACGGCGCTAATTATCGCTATATTAGCGCCGATGATTGCGTATGGATATATTTAAAATATTTTAAAAGTTGAGACAGATCGAAGAGAAGTACATTTTTGGACCGCACTAATTGGCACTATATTAGTGCCGTTGATTGCGTATGGATATATTTGAAATACTTTAAAAGTTGAGACAGATCGAAGAGAAGTACATTTTTGGACGGCGCTAATTGGCGCTATATTGGCGCGGTCGATTGGGTATGGATATCCTTCAGATTTTTTGAAAGTTGAGACAGATCGAAGAGAAGTACATTTTTGGACGGCGCTAATTGGCGCTATGTTAGCGCCGTCGATTGTGTATAGATATATTTAAAACATTTTAAAAGTTGAGACAGATCTAGAGAAGTACACTTTTGAACGGCGATAATTGGCGCTATATTTGCGCCGCTTATTGCGTATGGATATATTTAAAATATTTTAAAAGTTGAGACAGATCGAAGAGAAGTACATTTTTGGACGGCGCTAATTGGCGTTATGTTAGCGCCGTTGATTGCGTATTGATATATTTAAAATATTTTAAAAGTTGAGACAGATCGAAGAGAAGTACATTTTTGGACGGCGCTAATTAGCGCCATATTAGCGTCGTCGATTGGGTATGGATATCCTTCAGATTTTTTTAAAGTTGAGACAGATCGAAGAGAAGTACATTTTTGGACGGCGCTAATTGGCGCTATGTTAGCGCCGTCGATTGTGTATAGATATATTTAAAACATTTTAAAAGTTGAGACAGATCTAGAGAAGTACACTTTTGAACGGCGATAATTGGCGCTATATTTGCGCCGCTTATTGCGTATTGATATATTTAAAATATTTTAAAAGTTGAGACAGATCGAAGAGAAGTACATTTTTGGACGGGGCTAATTGGCGCTATGTTAGCCCCGTCGATTGCGTATGGATATATTTAAAATATTTTAAAAGTTGAGACAGGTAAAAAAAGTACTTTTTTGGACGGCGCTAATTGGCGCTATATTAGCGCCGTTGATTGTGTATGGATATATTTAAAATATTTTAAAAGTTGAGACAGATCGAAGAGAAGTACATTTTTGAACGGCGCTAATTGGCGCTATATTAGGGCCGTCGATTGCGTCTGAATATATTTAAAATAGTTTAAAAGTTGTGACAGATCGAAGAGAAGTACATTTTTGGACGGCGCTAATTGGCGCTATGTTAGCGCCGTTGATTGTGTATAGATATATTTAAAACATTTTAAAAGTTGAGACAGATCGAGAGAAGTACACTTTTGAACGGCGATAATTGGCGCTATATTTGTGCCGTTTATTGCGTATGGATATATTTAAAATATTTTAAAAGTTGAGACAGATCGAAGAGAAGTACATTTTTGGACGGCGCTAATTGGCGTTATGTTAGCGCCGTTGATTGCGTATTGATATATTTAAAATATTTTAAAAGTTGAGACAGATCGAAGAGAAGTACATTTTTGGACGGGGCTAATTGGCGCTATGTTAGCGCCGTCGATTGCGTATGGATATTTAAAATATTTTAAAAGTTGAGACAGGTAAAAAAAAGTACTTTTTTGGACGGCGCTAATTAGCGCTATATTAGCGCCGTTGATTGTGTATGGATATATTTAAAACATTTTAAAATTTGAGACAGATCGAGAGGAGTACACTTTTGAACGGCGCTATATTTGCGCCGTTTATTGCGTATGGATATATTTAAAATATTTTAAAAGTTGAGACAGATCGAAGGAAAGTACATTTTTGGACGGCGCTAATTGGCGTTATGTTAGAGCCGTTGACTGCGTATTGATATATTTAAAATATTTTAAAAGTTGAGACAGATCGAAGAGAAGTACATTTTTGGACATCGCTAATTGGCGCTATATTAGCGCCGTCGATTGCGTATGGATATATTTAAAATATTTTATAGACAGGTCAAGAAAAAGTACTATTTTGGACGGCGCTATATTAGCGCTGTTGATTGCGTATCGATATATTTAAAATATTTTAAAAGTTGTGACAGGTCGAACAAAAGTACTTTTTTGGATGGCGCTAATTAGCGCTATATCAGCGCCGTCGATTGGGTATGGATATCCTTAGAATTTTTTAAAAGTTGAGACAGATCGAAGAGAAGTACATTTTTGGACGGCGCTAATTGGCGCTATATTAGCGCCGTTGATTGCGTATGGATATATTTAAAATATTTTTAAAGTTGAGACAGATCGAAGAAAAGTACATTTTTGGACGGTGCTAATTGACGCTATATTAGCGCCGTCGATTTCTTATTGTTATTCCTCAAGGCAGTACTTCTGATTCCATGATCGTTATTGACGCTGGTTTCCCTGCCTAGTCTAGATGAAACTGGATATATACGTTAAGTATTAAGAAGGAAGTGTAGTTTGTTTTGAAAAAAAATAAACTACATGGTGGGATGCTTAATACTAACTTAAAAACACTCACTTTTGACTAATAAACCATTTATTTCTATAAAAATACTCGGTTTCACGTTTATTTAATTTCATAATTACATACTGTTTTAAAGGTTTTAACATTTTAACCTTAAGAGGAGCATTTCTGTATTTGTGGGCGCTAATTCAGCGCTAAATATTGATATTAGGAATAGAAGGTTTCGGAAGAAAAGTGCGGCCAACTTCACGGTAGTAAAATTAAAAAAACAATTACTCTCTAAAAATGCAACATTTCTTAAAAACTCTAACGGCATTAGTGGGCGCAAATTCAGAGCAAGATGATGGTGACAGAATTTTTTAAGAAAATTCGAAAAACAAATTGTGTTGGCCAAGTTCACGTAAACTTGGCCGCATTGTAATTTCTGAGTTCCAGAGAGCGGCTCAAATTCTAATTTCAACGGCGCTAATTGGGCGCTAAAAATTGGTATATTATGAGCCCTAGTTTCAAAAAATACGCGGCTAACTTCCCGCACCTACAAGTTAAGGCTTGGATTTGGAGCCGTTTCTGTTGCCGCAAATCTCTATTACTTACCGCATTTGGAATCCGATATGATTCTAGGAATGGATATTCTAAGCCAGCATGACTTTTGCCTCGACCTGAAGACTGGACTGGTTACATTTACAAGATCATCCGATATCCGCAAACCCGACACCTGCCATGTAACCCTATAAACCAGACAAGTACTGATCTGCCGTTGCCTAAACTGATAACACTCAGTATAAGGAATAACACTGGGAAGCGGGCACAACGTACGCATTTAACAACCCTCAAAGCCTCGTGCAATGAACCAGCGTTGTGATATATGAGTAGTCCCGTCCGAAAACCAGATTCCACTACCATATTTCCGTCCGGTACCGATTTACGTAATATTGTGTTTTGCAGGATGTCTAGAGAACCGTTAGGGGTAGCTAGCCCTTTCCCGTTAAAGCACCATATCCGATGAAGGATGAACAGGAGGTCCTAATCCAGTTGTTGGAGGAAGCCACTGGAGAACCGGCCAAGACCACCCCTCCAAAACCAGCAAGCCCCGACAAAGGTGCCAAAAGGGAAAGCAGTTCCCTGTATCCAAGTCAGCTGAAGAGGACACCGTCCCCCGTTTATTTTGGAGACTGGGAAATAATAAATCCGATGGAAGATCCTTTTTGTTCCGGTCCGTTACCAGAACCCATAGAACCTCGTTTGCAGGTTCGCAAAGAGATGTCGGCGTCCTAGACATCAACGGCCCACTTGTCTATACCTTGTTTTGTTCCCGTGACGGACGTATTAGTTTACTTTCCAGAGATTGCCCGTGTCCAACCGAAAGCTTATCACCGTCTAGGCGAAATAGAAGAGACTGCACCTCAAGTTCATCCAGAGAAGTTCACTGTTCAGAGCCATATGTAGAAGGGAAGTGCAACCCATGTCCGACGTGTGGATGCCCGAAATCTCCTCGTCGCAGCCATTAGACCTAGGGTCATGAAAGAAATTTACTAACTTATAGCCTAACTTTCGCTGCATAGCGTGTCCTTGAAGCCGTTGGTATTTCTCTTTCTTTCCCCGCCCTATGTAATGTATTCTCATTTGTCTCTATTAGATTTATCAAAGTTACTAACTTATAATTATTACCTCATAATGCATGGGTGGATGCATTCTCCGTACTTTATATTATCGGCTTTGGTTTTCTCTGTTATGGCTTCAGTTGTAGTTTCTCGGTTGTTCGTTCGCATATCGAACACAACAGTTACAAACCACCACCAGTTCGCGGAGGCTTGCCGATCATCATCGTATTGCATTGTAACGAAGTTGCTTAATTTTTTATGTTAAACAAAGTTATTTATTTATTAGAACATTTCGTTTAATAATTATTGTTAAAGAGTATTATTTAATTTTGAAGTTTTCTATATTTCCGCGCGAGCTTGCCGTAAACCGAGTCCGGCTACACCGATCCCCCACTGTCTGGCCGCCCGCATTGCGTGACGCGCGCACCCTTGTCGCCTATAAAAGCCGGGGCCGTGTTACGGTTAAGTGAGTTGGCAGTTCTCAACTACAAGTTGAACTAATAGTGAAAGTGAAGTGCCTAGTCAACAACAAGAACAACAACGGGTCCGACCGAGAATACACAGGTGAGCTTAGCTTAGAGTATTCACCGATATCCGCTACATCAGCCCGCTCTCCTTTACTGACATCCGTCTCTTTCTTTCTTTTCTTCTGCCGCACCACTGCGCTTGACCGTGGTGCTGGTTCTTTTTCTTTTCTCTCTTTTCTTCTGCCGCACTACTGCGCTTGACCGTGGTGCTGGTTCCTTCTCTCTTTCTTTTCTTCTGCCGCAGTACTGCGCTTGACCGTGGTGCTGGTTCCTTCTCTCTCTTCTTTTCTTCTGCCGCACCACCGAGCTTGACCGTGGTGCTGGTTCCTTTCTTCTCTCTGCCGAGCTTGACCGTGGTGCCGGTTCCTTTTCTCTCTCTCCTGCCGCACCACCGAGCTGGACCGTGGTGCAGGTCCCCTAGTACCGCCCTGTCACCTCAACTAATTACCCTAACCTCGGTATCCTGGTACTCCTATCCTTCCTGCTGGTTTGGCTGGGGTTATCCGAGTAAACCGAGGGTTAGTATTAGAAGTCTGATTGTTTGCTTGGCTTTTGCTTACCTGCTTCAAGTTTTACTGTACACCCTTATAAGACCTCTGGAGTACCGTGTCTCCACTGTAAGTTACCTTGGCTCCGATAGGGTCAAAGGGCACCCTATTGGGTTTGACAGAGAGTAAACTCTATACAATCTGGCGCCCGAGAAAAGTAGTACTTTATAGGACGGACGAACGTTGCAGGCGTCCGGTCTCTCAGAACATCAGTCACCGAAGAGCGTCGCAGCATTCTACAAAAAATAGGGAGAATCGTATATCACAGCATAATAACTATTGTTCTGCATCCCGCCAGCCCGTTGCTTAATAGTCCGAGACTCAACAAGTTCACACACGACGACTTCTAATATTTGCGAGAGTGCAATGGAACAACTTTAGATCACAATTCTGACAAATCACAAAATCTAACCTGGAGGTGTAACAAAACAAACAACTTTTTCATTGCTGAGAGTGAAATTTTGGTGCAATGATGAATCATTTCAACGTGAATGAATGAGAGAAAAAATACATTAAAGGTTTCTTACAAAAGAAATATAATAATCATAAACAGCTGATATTATTTTCACTCAGATCATTAAGCACATTTCAAAAACTAGGTGCTTGAAGGTAATACAGAGGCATTCGATAGGATCATCAAGCTTCAAGGTGAATGGAACAACAAATAAGTAAACCAAATGATCCTAGGTAACACCGGGTCAGTAGATTGGTCCATTGGAAAACACCTCGTGGTACATAAATATCTATTTGAACCCAATTGCACAGTTAACGCTGAGCGGGTGTTATAAATGATAATGCCCTGATTTTTATAGACTTGTTTATATAGTTCGTATTGCAGGTATAAACAACAAATAATATACAAGTAAAAAATAAATTTAGAATTTTCAATTAATGTGCAAATATTAGCTCAAATTAGTTTATTTAACAAAAACATATTTACAATACTAAAATATTTATTTAAAGAACGCTTAATTATTAACACTTAATTAATTCAAAGGAAAAATGATTAATACATTTATTATCTTATTTTAATAAAAATATTTAATAATAAACACACATGTAACAATACTAACAGATAACACTAGAATTTATCAAGTTTAAAATTTTCAAAGTTTCATTTTTCTGAATTCATCTTAAACGACAATAAGTATACGTTTTTCTACCTCTTTCCATTGTACCAACAATGAGACTAAATGTTTTGTCAGCGACATTATGTGTAGGGATTTTATAAATTAAATGTTTGTTCAATTCACTTACTCATTATGTGGTAATGACAAAGACATTACAGAACAGATGTACAGAAACAGAAAAGGATGTATTTTCAACGTATTAATTTTAACGTGCCAAAGATATACAGTGAGGTACGTGTAATTATTACATTGAGCATCGCTTTGGAATACTAATTGTGGCATGCAAAAAGAATTAGAAACACGTAATTTTTATATGACTTTCTATTCCAGCACTACTAGGGTGGTCATCGTCTAGAAGAAAACCCAAGTTGAACTATACTGATTGAATATGCAACAACTTAAAACACTGAACACCCTTTTGAAGCTTTAGAACGTTTAAACTCTACTTGTTCGAAATTATTAAACACCCACTCTTCAAAATCTCTGAATCTTTACTAGGTTGATGTTTCATAAATATACAGGGTATTCGAAAAAGAACTCCCTACTTTTAAAAGACTTTTATTGGATGGCATACAAACATATTATTACAACTAATACATATCATGTGAGGGTGATATGATCAAGTTTTTTTTACTCCTAGTACACGTCAATGTGGAACCCATTCGTTACCCTGCAGATGTCTAACCGGTATTCGACTTCGCTGCATGATTTTGCTAACATGTTAGGTGTGACTGATACTACCGCTGTTACAATTCTCTCGCGAAGGTGGGCAATGCAACATTAAAACTCAATAAATAGAAGGTTATTTCCTAGCACGTACAATAACAATTAATATTACTTATTTATAGTATTTGGAAACAGCCTTGGTAGTGTAATGTCTGGCGTGCCGGACTTTCACCCAAACGGCCCGGGTTCGACTCCCGGCGCTGGCAGATCTGGTTAAGGTTTTCTGCAGTTTCCCTTAGCTGTAACACAAATGTGGGATTTGGGCTGTTCCATCTATAAGTCGGCTGCAGCCGCACATTGGGCCTACATAATAATAATAATAATCGCCCCCTCCCTCCCGCACAAGCTTATAGCTTCTGGGGCCTTGGTTAAGGTTATGGGTTGTAGTAATTATTATATTATATTATTTATTATGAATTAATTTTATCGCATTTTTATCAACTAATAACAAATCTAATGGGAGTCTTTTAATGGCCCATTTCACACTTTTATAACAGTAACATATAGCTACAGTAATCTTATACTAGTATTTTAGGCAACTATAGCTAATAATGAATATCTGTATGCATAATAATTAGGAATATAACTAATTAAGTAATATCTACTAATTAAAAATAATTAAAATGTGCAATATACTCGTACTAACTAATCTTATTTGAAACCTATCTACATATTCTACTCCTCTCTTTAGTGTTATGTATACTTCACAATTTTTTTTTAAATTTCTTATTACAAAAACCTCAATCAACTTCATCAATTTGAACTGTTTTCATGGTTATACAGAAACTTTTTCATAACCAGTTACATATTCTTACAATTCTATACAACTATAATAATTCTGCAGTGATGATAAACATTAAAAAAACTTTTTAATAAATTGGATTTAGTTACATTTTAGAAACAAATAAATCGATAAAGTTTTTTAAAGATTAACAGTTTTATTGATTTATAAAGGTACATACCTACTCCTACTATATTTACGAACTAAAAATAAAAAATTTTACTGTTGTTTAAATTCACAAATGACACCTTAGTACAGTACTGTCACAGTATAATAACATACTGTAACGTGACTCTCGCAAATAGTTACCATCCACCACACAACAAGCTGGCATGTGCCGAAGAGCAGTTACGCTTCATACACACGACCGAGCACATCAAATTAGCCAGTCCCGTATAACCACAATTGTGCAGTGCAAGTGCCCCCTATAACAAACACAGAATCAGGAAACGATGCAGAGATTGTTTTAATTGACTAAGATTACCAAGCTTCTGATAAATTAGAAAAAACTTTATTCAATATAATAAGCATTTATTTGATAAAAAATGTTTATCGGTACATACATGCGAAACATGAGTTTTATTTAATTTCTTTTATCTATGGAAATACTTTTTCAACACTTCCAAGATATTTGTGTAAATGAAAATGTGGTCAAACGCCTTTTATCCATCTTCAAATCATTAGCATTTCTACATTCGTGCAATAATCTTAAGTATAATAATAATATAGTATATCATTTACATGCTCGACTGCAAGTGTATTACACTTTAAAAGACGTTAACAGAAATTCTAAATCATCCAAAAGTAGTAAAAAGGTAATTATATTGAAACATAATTAACAATAAAGCTTTCGTTTTGTAAATGAATATTCAATTATGTACGTTAATTTAAGTTCAGTTAATAACAAACTAATTGTTCAAAGGCGTCAATTAATTTTGTCGATTCACAAAATTCTATTCCCTTTTTTATTGAATACGTTACTGGAAATTATCTGCCGGCATTCGTAGGCAATGTCGACCGATAAACTACGGCGCACTGCTTCGTTTATGGGCGTGGTATTCGAAGGTGGATTAACAACATCAAAGGTGCCGCATACAAGTAGACCTACTGATTGTTATATACATAGTGGCACTGACCTTGTTCAGTGATATTAGCCAAGGCTACTTCATCATCCCTATCTTTATGACATTTTAGAAGCATAGAAGTTACATTAGTCATAGCTTGTGGGTAATGTTACTCCAGTTCTTAAATATAAAAGTTGGCGTGTCTGAGATTTACAGACAACTGGCAAAGGTTAAAAGAAGCACAAGGTGCTCCATATCGTCACCGTTAATACATACTGGCATAACTATTTTTTAATAATTTTACAGGAGCGCAGTTTAAATGCTTATGAAAATTTTATTACAGATGATATGAACTTAATTCTCTGAAATATCATCTGTAATACAGTTTTTATAAGCGTTTAAACTGCGCTCCTGTAAAGTTGCTAGAAAATAGTTACACCAGTACACATTAACGGCGACGATATTTCTTTAGTATTTTTATAGGATGTCAAATATTTCACTTTGTATTTATTAATTAATTTTTGCTTTACTTCGATTATGAGAAATTATGTGTTTTTTGAGAGTATATTTCTCTGAATATTTATTTCCACATATGCCACATTCAAATCTAACTCTCTCACCAGTATGATCGAGTATATGTTCTTTGAGAGAACTATTCCGTGAAAACTTTTTTTTACATACATGACATTGGAATGGTTTCTCACCAGTGTGACGTAGCATGTGGCTTTTGAGAACACTATTCTGTGTAAATCTATGCTGACAGATCTGACATTGGAATGGCTTCTCTCCGTTGTGAATTCGCATATGTTTTCTGAGATATCTTCGATGTGTAGACTTATATTCGCAAATATCACATTCGAATGGTTTGGGCATCTTACCCATGTGATTGAGGATGTGCTGAATGAGAGTTTTTTTTTCTGTAACCTTTTTTTTACAAATGTCACATTCGTATGGTTTTTCACCAGCATGAGTGCGCATGTGATTTTTAAGGTATCGTTTCTGGAAAAATTCTTTTTCACATACATTGCATTTAAATAATTTTTCATTGCTGTGAGAGAGCATATGGCTTGTGAGATAACCTTTCTGTGTATATTTAGACCCACATACATTACACTCGTACGGCTTCTCACCAGTATGAGTCTGCATGTGAACTTTGAGAGATCTCTTACGTACACTTTTATATTCACATAAACTACATTCAAATGGTTTCTCACCACTGTGAATTTTCATGTGCTTGCTGAGACTACTTTTGGTTGAAGCTTTATATTTGCATACGTCACATTGAAATGGCTTTGAAACCACCTCATCATGAGTGAGCATGTGATCTTTGAGAGTACTTTTCTGGGTGGATTTATATTCACATTTACCACATTTGAATGGCTTTTCACCAGTATGAATAAGCATGTGGGTATTAAGACCACTTCTTTTTGTAAATCTTTTTTCGCATAGATTGCATTGAAAGGGCTTCTCACCAGTATGAGTCTGCATGTGATCTTTGAGACTACTACTTTTTGTGAATGTATGTTCACATATATCACATTTGTATGGCTTTGGTTTATCCACTTTGTGAGTGAGCATATGTTGTGTCATACTACCTTTCTGTGCAGCTTTGTAATGGCATATGTTACATTCATATGGTTTCTCCCCGCTATGAATGAACAAGTGTCTTACGAGACTCTTTTTAGTTAAAAACCTTTTGTCACAGATATTACAGGTGTGTGTCTTCTCACCATTATGTGTGAGCATGTGCTCTTTGAGACCTTTTTTTCTTGAAAATCTAGTTTCACATAAATTACATTGAAATGGCTTCTCACCAGTATGAGTAGTCATATGGTCTTTCAGATGGCCTTTTTGTGTAAAATTAGCTTCACATATAGTGCATGTGTGTGCTTTCTCACCATTATGAATGAGCATATGTGTGTTAAGACCGCTTTTCTGCGTAAATTTTGTTTCGCATATGGTACATTCAAATGGCTTTTGACCACTGTGAATAACCATATGTTTTGCAAGTGAATCTTTCCTTGGAGTTTTATATTCACATGTATTACATATAAATTGTTTATTACTTGTATGGCGGCGATGAGATTTTTTATTATTTTCAGATGTACTTCTAGTGATACAGTCTTCCATTATTTAATGTTAGTTGACCGTGGTGTGTATTTGATTTTAAAGTTTACTATATCTGATATCTGCTTTCTCAATATTACAAAACTGATACAACCTGTAAGAGACATTAAGTTATTTAGATAACAATAAATATAAGAAATGTTGCATTTACCATTTTTATATGGTTATGCTAATTCTTCAAAAGATCAAAATTATGTTAGTTCTTATCAAAAATTAACGTTTAAGTTTTTCATTCAAATACTCACACTATACAATTGAAATAATAATACTAATCTTGCAATTAATAAGATGCTATCAGATGCTATTATAAGCTACTATGTATGAGTGATCAAGTATAAGGGGCGTAATGTACTTGCTACAATAGCTCCATTACCTCTGTTGCGCAGTGTTGCCAGACGTCCCGGATTGTCCCGCGTTTAATGCTTCTGTCCCGCGTCCCGCGATATAACCAAATTGTTCCGCAAGTCAATAGGCTGTAAATCTAGGAACAATAGTAAAATGTTACAAATACAAAACAATCCTTCTAATTTAAAATGACAGAAATTTATTTAATTAAGAACACAAACAAAAATTTAAAAGGAAAATAAACTTTGAAATATCGATCCCAAAATAATTTAAATGCTTTTTACCTGAGGAGTAATATTTCTGGCATCAACAGAATTCTTAAATTACTAAAATTAAATAAACTAAGTTTAAATACGTGCGTCTCGCGCCACATGCGATCCGGCGTTTGTTTGACATCGCAGAATTTGACAATTTGTTTGCTACCAAGGTCAAACACAAAATTAATGGCGCCAATTTTAAAATTTACTTTCCGATAGCTTCCAGACAATACCTACTTTAAATTCCCTGTAAAATAAATCTGTTTTATGGATATAAATTAATAAATGCTTATAGAATAGTATATTATACAACTAGTTATGAAAGTCATACTTTTTTCACGTGTTTATCAAGCAAATGAGTAAAAAAAAGACTTTCTAACGTGTTGCACACGATATTTTTTTGCATATGGTAAGTTGAGAAATTTGTCCTAAAAGGATTTATGCAAAATGTTAAAGAAATCAGAAAAACGTAGTATTCTTTGACAATAACCTCAGAGGAGATTGGAATTTGTTTTTTACGAACATAATTAAAAAAATGCTTAAGAAAAGTCAACTTTCATTATTATCAATATGGAAAAAATCAGATTTATCATCCCTTTTTTCATCAAGGGCAAAAATATGTTTAAGAAAACAGGATAGGTAATATTAAATATAAATATAATGAGAATACATTTATTCAACAATAACAATTCAGACAAAAACAATAATTACATTTACATAAATATTAAATATCTAATTAAAAATATTAAAAGTAATATTATTATAGCATTCCTGTTAATAGGAAAAAACAAATTACGAAGTGTATGTATGGTCGAACCTTGTATGAATGTTTATGGTAACATCTGTTTTATTTAAAAGATAGCCAAAATAATATTTTTTAGCAGGATTCGTTGTAATTCTTCTTTTATCAAACCAGCCTCCCTAATATCATCTAATACGTGCACAAAAGATTTGCTTCTTTTTAATTTATCTGGAACCTAAGGCCGTGCCCATTGGGCGGGTTAGGGGGGGGTTGAACCCCCCCCCCACCCGAAATCTGTAAAATATATCTGGAATAAGGTGAAAATCAGGTAGTTTTATGTACATCCCATACACTAATTCACATTTTTCAATTTTGTTTAAACACCCTTAGTTTTTCTAAATATAAACTATTCATAGTAGCCCTGGACTGGAATGTACTAAATAATAAAATATATACTGCTGTATTTTATATAAAAAACAAGTTACAACAAACATTAACTTAATTTACCAACTTTAGTAAAACAGGTCAAGTGAAATTGGATTTTGTATTATGAATGACATATAACGAAGTTTAGATATTCTACAGTGATGCAAATAGCATATACAGTGAAGTCTCGTTGATCCTAATCTACGTTAATCCGAATATCACTATAATCCGGACCAGCAAGTTATTTACATTGGTTTCATTGTAATTCGGATTTAAGGATTTGATAATTCGAACTTTAGAATTAATTGTTTTTATTCATCAAGTTTTGTTTATAGTAACTAATGCAATGGGTATTCAGATGTGTAATTTGATACAAAACTACCGTTGTAGATAAGATAAATAAGATTTTATTTTATTTATGTTTACGTTATATTTATGTCTGACAAATTCTTATTATAAAAAGTCACGCATTTTTTAAAAGTGGTTACTTTGCAACTTTACAGTTCATATTAGTTACAGAGGTTTAAGTTAAAAAAGAATTGATACTTCTTTTACGAATTACGAGTTTATGTATCTCCGGTATACATAAAAAGATTTTGTGCTAAATTTAAAAATTGTTAAATGTAAAAAGACCGCATTGTAATTTTAAATATTATACATTGCCAGATTTGTTACAAAATCTGAAGGATCATATAACAAAGTTAAAAAAGAACGTTAAAACCTGCCGAATATCCGGAGATGGAAGAAAAGTTGTTTGCATGATTTTAGATACGATATGTCACTGATATCCTCCGAAATTTTGGCAGAAAAGGCAACCGTGCGGTGCATACGAAACAGTGGAAGCAGTCCCGCTTAAAATCGCGGGAGGAAAACTGTTCAGTGATTCACACGCAGTGAAGCAAGCCATTTAAGAAACAGTTGCAAAGCGGAGGCTTTGCACTGGGTTGTGGAAAATTTGAAGCAATTGTGATGCGGGAAGATTTAAAAGAAAAATCATATCTAACGTATTAAGTTCCAAAAACACGAAACCAGCAAAATCACCGCTTTTTTTAATGACATATTAATGCGGAATATTATTTTCTGTGTTTTTAAAACAGTTTTTTCATAAATATTTTTGTAGTTTTATTTATTTTTAAATAAATGTTTTTGCAGAATGATTTAATTGCATTTATTTACAAATAGAACATAGTAAACTCTACAGACGCGGTAATCCGGAAATCGCGATGATTATGATTGCCCTTGTTTTAATTAGTCTGAATTTAGCGAACTTCACTGTAGTTTATATGATGTGTAATAAAATTTGGTAAACTGTATTACATTGCATTATTTACTTTAGAACCAACCCCCCCCCCAAAATTTTTCTCTGGGTACGGCCTTGCTGGAACCCAAAAAATTGTTTACTAAATTATGGTTTTTAAATAAGGGCATGTACACATATTTGAAATTTTAGCTCTTGTTTCTTTGTTTAAAAAACAATGTCAAGTGAGTGACCAACATTTGTTATCCAAAACTTCAGCAGAATAAGTCCCTCGCTTTTAGTCAAAACCTCCATCCTGGAAGGACAAGCTTTCCCAATTTTATTTATTCTTTTGCTTTTAAAATGTCTTGCACCTTTCCCCTTGTTTATGTAATTATAGGAGCAATGACAGTTGTAAAATTCTTTCTTACTGCCATCGGCTAATAATTTAAATGAAGTTGCTTTCCTGGATTTGGTCTTTCCGTCGATGAAATGCTAGAAAATTGATTGAAATTAATTGTTATATACATTGATATGTTCTTTATATTGTTACTTTTTTTATGACTTTCTATAAACACTATTGCGTAACATAGTTAAATAAAATATTATTATTATTATCAAATCCAGGAGCTTACCTGAAGAAGATTCAAACTGAAACTCATTATACCCAATTTCCACTTTATGTACAGTGGTCATATGTTTTCTCAAATCTTATAAATAAAACGAAAACGAAACTATATTCAAGTATTTGGCACCAACAGTGTGCCAACTGTATCGTTATAAATCAGCAATTCTCTGCTTCCATATGGTTATACAATAAATTGAAGGAAGAAGGTCAAATACTTCTTTTAATTATATCCAAATAAATGGCTTTAATAGATCGAAATTAAAATTTACTTGCTTGTATAATTTGTGGTAAGTCCATAAATTTGAATGTTTATATTTCAAATTCCATTCGAACATCTTAACTAACAAAGATTGATAATTCAATTATCTGTAAAAAAATTCAATTTCTTTTTTTTAAAAGTAATAAAAAAATTTAATGCACTTGTTATTATTGTAATTATATGATGTTATTATTTTTTTCACGCCTACACTACGGGGGAACCAACATCTAAGGTCATATGTCCCCCATCTAACATGCAACACGAATACACACACCCATAGTTGAGGTGACGGAATTTTCCAATTAGAAAAACCCCATCACCCCAAGTGGGACTCGAGCCCACGACCCTTGGAACACGAGTGATGCACTGACACAACTCGTCCACCGTCGGCCCTCTAATGTTATTATTAAAAACACTTGTATTCATTGAACTTTGATGAATAATAAACACTTTGACGTTTTTAACAAAAATTATAACCTAAAAATTACGGCATCATGTTTGTTTACATTTTTTTTAACTCACAACATAACCTTAAAATTTAATTTTTTGCTCTCAACAGGTGTGCATTGCTTCAAAGTTATGAAAGAGAATTTGTTACAAAAATGGCCGCTTTTTCATACCCTTTATGCAACCAAAAGAAATCTACTGAAAATTTTTAATGAATCAGTTGAACTTTGACAATTAATTTATAACAACCAAATTATTGCATATAAATTTTAAGTATTTTTTAAATGAATTAAATAAAATGGTAGCTTGAAAATTTTTTTTTTCATTGGTATATTGCATTGATGTTCTCATTGCAAAATAAGGTCACCATTGAATGTCGATCAAACCACCATCTTTACACAACTATTACATAATTAAAATTGACTTAATTACTTAAAATTATCTTTTTTACGCCTTCCTATCATGACAAGATTAAACCTTATATACCAACAAACATTATTTACATACTTTCATATGTCAACATAATGAAAATTCAAGCTAAATACATTATTTCTGTCTCGAGACATAATCGCACACACTTTATTCCACTGATATCGTCTGAAAAAATAACCCCAACATTTAAGATAGTTTCAATTCTGTGGTAAAAAATCTGCTTCACAATCCTCCATAAAAAAAGTTTACACAAGACTGTAAAATTTTTAGATCAAAAATTAATGAAATCAAAACTGTAGTTATATCTGTCTGTAACATTTCTCTTTTTAGGGTGGACTTAACTACACTACATAATAATATCTAATACTGACGGTTAATAGAATAGTAGAATGAAGATATTAGTCGTTTACGAAAATTGTATTTACGGTATCTAATAGTAGCTTGTACAATGTTGAATGAAAATGAAGCTTGATGCCCATATCGCAAGAGGACGAAGTCTGAGGCACGGTGGAGAAGGTGGAGTGCCTCAATCGTTAAAGCCCAAAATGTTAATTATTATTATACCTATTGAAGTTAATTAAATCCATGTTTAGTTTATTTTTTCTTATTATTATCAGCCATATCCTCAAGAATGTGAAACCAAAACAAAATATTATATTTTATATATTAAATATCTTATATACTGTTTGAATTATAGCTAAGCTGATCACCTACATAAAAACTCTGAGCGGAATTAATCAAATTTAAAATGTTAAAAGTTTGATTTTTCAAGTTTGTTGAACTTGAAATAATTTGCCAATAAAGCACGATTTTGTCTATGCCGTAGAATACTAAGAATGGCTTCACGAAGATGACCGTTCGTAAAATACGTTCGTAAATAAAACACATGCTCTTTTTACTTATGTCACAGTTTGTTTATCTTAAAATAAGTTCAACGTCTAATAACAGCTTTAAAATAAAATTATTTGATTTTTAAAGAGAACAATTGGTTTCTTAATAAGGTAAGCTAATTAGATTAAAGGGCAATTTTTATTCGTGTGAGCGGCTTTGAATTTAATTTAAAAAACATATAAACCATTCGGTTTTATAAACAAATTATTAATCTGCGATGTTCATAGATTTTTTACAACCTGAATAATTACTTGATTCCAGTAATCCTTCTCAGTAAAACTGAAACCATCATGGAATAAATAAACATTAATACGCTAGGTACTGTTTATGATCTGATAACGATAATTTGTATTAAACAATCTTTCTTTCGTACTCTATGCTTGTAAATAAAATGTTTCGTTCTGGCTTATGAGTTATGCTTGTTATGAAGAATGCGTAATTCTCATTAGTGTCCACAGTTTATTGCGGTTGTTAGATTTATTAAAATAAAATCAGACTGCACAAGACATGTGTATACACAACATTTTTACGTACTTTAATATTAAAATAAACAGAAGAATACAGAAGAATACATCCTACTTTTAATCTTAAATTAAAGGTCGATTTTTAATTAAAGTAGGTGTTTAAGTAAAGTACTAAATGTAGTGCAGGCGATTTTTACTGTTAGTCAATTTTATTTAAAACAGAAAACACCATTGAATAAACTTTTGATAATAAACATAATCTGTTTATGGTAGCAAGAACGCTTACGTTGATATTATTGTTTACAAAGACTTGGCCTTGACCAATATTCCTTCTCGGAAATTCCTGTCAACTCGGCAGGCTAAAATACATATCGCATAGGTATCACTTTACATTGTTTTGTTTATCTGAATGCTCGGTCACTTTTATTTACTATATAATGCTATAAATGCTGCTAAAAGATGCAGGTATCTATCAGCAAGAAGTGTAGTGACAAATGTTACTACAACTTTAAATAAAGTGTTGTTCTAGTCACTTACTTCGAGAGACTCTTGTTCTTTTACCAATAATTTTAATTAATTAATTTTCTCACAAAATTATTTTTCAACAATAATCTTACATAGTACATTTTACGTATAGCATTTTTAATATTTTGTAATAAAATAAAAGTCGTGAAATTATTCCGAAAACCTGGGTCAAGATGTTTTTTAAAGTTAAAGATCCAGTTGTAACGGAGTTACTATATTTTGTTCATTATGTTGGGTGTAAAAATGAATACGCTTATCTTCCATGTAATCTACCGCCGTCCGGATAAACCGCCGACTCAAGCAAGAGCATGCGTCCCTTCCCTAACCGTTTATTTGGCATGCACTGCTGCGTCTTACTGCTACCATTTCCATAGAGCACCTATATAAGAGTGTGTACCAGCCATTTTATTCAATCCGTTACCAGGACTCGAAGCCAGCAGGATCAACCAGCCAGCAACCAAGTCAGCCCAGCAGACCGACTCCAGGGAATATAAGAGTAAGTCCTCTTGACCGTAGTTCCAATTCCCTTTCCGCCAGCTCTCTTCCGTTATTTCTTACTCCTTTCCGAGACCTCGGTGTGTGTAGCCTGGGGTCTCTTCCGTTATTTCTTACCCTTTCCAAGACGTCGCTGTTCGTAGCCTGGGGGGTCTCTTCCGTTATCCCTTACCCTTTCCGAGACGTCGAAGTGCGTAGCCTGAGAGGAGCTTCATCCCTTATCCCTTTCCGAAACCTCGCTGTGCGTAGCCTGAGGGTCTCGTTCCGTCCTCCCCTTTGTCCACTCCGTCCGCCATTACCTGACACCCTGTTTTCCTACACCGTACTCAGATACCATTGCACGCTTGCTTATTACCGCACACCATATTACGCCCCGCTTGCTGAGGCTACCTTATATAACCGTAGGCTTTTAAGTTTAGGGTTTGCGCTTGCTGGAGTGTTGGAGCTGTATTAACAATAAATAGTATTAGGCAGTGACGAGCCCATGGGGGGGGATGGGAGGGGAAGCTCCCCCCTCAAAGTTGATAATTTTGAGCGGGAGTTGGCAATTTCACAATTTGAGAAAAATGAGAAGATAAGAAAATGTGTCCAAAACAATTTATTTTTTTAAATTTAATCTAATTGCCATACATACACGTTTGAGAGTTTTAAATAAAAATAAGATTTATACTAATTTTGCTTCATAAAATGTTAGGTACAAATAAAAATATTTTCTTACTAGTAGTTGTTATTTTCATCGTAATAAGTTGGCAATTTTAAGGTTACACCCCCTCCAAAAAAACTCTTTAGGTTCGTCCCTGGTATTAGGTTTGATAATTGTGTTTTATTTGCTACTATTAACACTTTGTGGAAGCTTTAGGAACTCGTAAGCTGAACCAGACAAGGTCGACCTCAGTGACCCCAGCAGTTCCCTAGATTACCTATTCTCCACTAGCAGTTTCCGGATCTGTGGAGCATACCACGTTAAAATAACTGGCGCCCGATAGTTACCACCGACACCGAAAACCAACCTGCGCCACTTCGTAAGCAAATTGGCACCCGGGCAGAAGCCGTTACAAAGTCAAGCGCCCGGGTCAAGCGAACCCTCTTACACAGTATTGGTATGTAAGATATAGTTTTGGTAAACAGCTCTATCTATTTTCTGTCGTTTTATACTTTTTGGCGTTTTGTCCACGTTTGGCCATTTGTGCACAAATACGTTTTGGCGATTTGACCACAGCTGCGTTTCGGCGTTTTGCCCGCGTTCGACGATTTATTCAAATATACCTTTCGGTGTTTTGACCACTTTCAGAGATTTGTCCACAGAAAAAGAACCCATATATGAAAAATTCAGAATTTTGCAAGATTTTAAAACCACATACAGTGTGTTTTTTGTAAACTATAATATAGGAAATCCAATGGAATTTTATCATTTTCCTCGTAAGTTTGTACCCTTGCAAATGTAAGTAGAAATTTTGGTATCAATCGAAAGAAGAATTCATTTTACGTCAAAAAAATATTAAACTTTATGAAGAAAACCAAAATCGATTTACAAAAAGAGTAGGTATTCCGTCCATTGAGATGACCCACACTCCTTTTTTCCCCACTCCTACCCCCACTCCTCCCCCCACTCCTCGAGTAGGGATAGGGGTGGGGCTTAAGTGGGGGGTTAAGTGGGGGGCTTAAGTGGGGGGTTTAAGTGGGGGCTTAAGTGGGGGGATTAAGTGGGGGCTTAAGTGGGGGGTTTAAGTGGGGGCCTAAGTTGGGGGAGTAGGGATAGGAGAGCGAGAGAGAGAGAGGGCGATAGCCATTTTGAATCGCCATTTTGGATAACCATTTTGAACCGCCATTCTGAATCTGTCAATTTTGTATCTGTCATTTTACGTCTGTCATTTTGTATCTGTCATTTTTGCATTTGTCATTTTGAATTTGTCAATTTAGAATGTGTCATTTTTGAAGTTGTCATTTTTGCATTTGTCATTTTTGCATTTGTCATTTTTGTAGCTGTCATTTTCAATTTGTCATCTTGGATTTCCCGCCCCTGGATTTGAATTTTTAGTACTGCTACTGCCATCTATCGGTGACGTCATGTGATCGGTATAATAGATTTCTATACACCTGTAGATAGGCAACCTGCTACACTTTTTTTATAAAATCAAAGGATGCAACGAGCTTCGAACCAGGGTTCGTGAAGTACGTCTGTTTACAATTCCAATAGCTTAACCCCGAGACCACGGAGTTTATCCATTAAAGCGTTCTGAAGTTTGTATTTATAAAAAACGGTTACATATCTATTTTAAATCCATTTTATTTAAAAATAATTCCCAGAAATTTTTTTTTCCGAAATAAAAACACAAGAACTAAATCATATTCTATCTATTAGACAAATTCAATAATGTACATTATTGATGATGATGATTCCTGTGCTATGATTGATTGATTGAAAGGTTAGTGTAATTATAATCGCCTGCGGCTATCCAATTGCAACTGGAGGATTTTGATGATAATGATGTGTTTACAGATACGTATTTAAATGACAGTGGAATTAACCCTGTTAATTTACAGCATTAGATTACGAATACGATTAGCGACTATATCGATAATTATGAAGTTGATGATACAAAATTGATTAGCGATTACCTATCATTCATCATCTACTGCTGAATTGATTAGAGTATTTGATATGACTAGAAGGGTGAAGTAACCTACGACCTGATTAGGGTAAGTTAATTACTGATTACCTATCTGCCCCTATCTGCTAAACTGATTAAAGGATTTGATATCGAAATGACCTCTTTAAGTGATAGGATTGTAGCAAGGTAACCCGTGAAGAAAATTATATAAACGCTTTATATGTATTACGAAATGAAATAAAATCGTATTGTGTATTGAATAAGTTATATACGAAATTTTCACGATTGTCTATTACAAATGTATTTAATAAAGAATAAACGTATGAAAAATTATTTATGTTTTACTACCACTAGCAATAGTATGAGACAGTAAGTTTTCACAGAGTATAAATAGAGACGCATCTGTGTCATTTCTCGATATTGTTTTTTACCTCAATTCCCAGAATCTGTTTTACAGGGATTAACTCTGAGTCATAAGGTTGTTCGTTATGATTCAACTTGATTGAAGATGTGTATTCATGCACATGTGTAGAAATCGCTATAAAATGTATATCGATGAAAGGCTATTAGTCATTAGAGTGCAACAGTTGATCGTGTAACAGTACCATGATGAGTTTAGGCAGTCCTGATTATTATTATTATCGCTATGGAGACACGTTTACAAGTAGTGTTGAAATGGGTAAGAAAGAAAACTGTTTGTGTGTGTGTGTGTGTATACATTTGAATAATTTATTTCATTTTAGAGCAACATCACGATGAACCGGATCAATCTGCAAACTTATCAATTCCGGAACCAAGCAATTATATCCATGGTCAAGACTACGAAGTGATGCATGAAGAAATAGGTATGTTTTAAAAGAACGAAATCCTTTGAATGTTACTGAATAATTATTTCTTGTTTACGTCCGAACAAACCATACTATGCAGACGATGCATCAAGCTCACAGGTACAAAGTACAGATAATGTAGCAACACCAGAATCGTCGTTGATTACCGTCTATCCGGGTGAACACATGCCGTTGTTAAGATCTGTACAATACCCTCTATTTGTCATGAGACCAAGAGAAGACTCTATTCATTTACATGATATCCTAGTAGGAATTATCCCGCCTGAACAACCTAATGAATTTGACGTGACTGTTAAATTGGAATGTATCAACAACATATGTGAGCATGGTGAAATTATGTTGACAGAAAGTATATGGTCCGAGCTGTATGATGTCCGAGTCGAAGCAATGTTCAAAGACTTCTTTTCCACGAAAATATGGAACGATAAAAAGCTGAAATTCCATCTATGTACGAATCTTTACGTTGAGTTTAATCATAGTGTTTTTTATGGCAACACGGTGATGATATGTTATGACCAGCGGAAGATAACGGTAAAAGACCACGAATTTCAATGCATCTAGCACCGCTTATTAACCAACATGTTCGTGTATTACGTCACCTTAATTTCTCGTACTTCTACTACGCAAGTGTAGAGAACACAGCTGAAGGAGTAAGACGTCAGAAGAACGTGTCAAACGAATCGATTTTATTCTCAGCCGAGTTGTCGTGCGGTAACTACTCGACGTTAAATTTAAAAGATCGCGGTGGATTGAACTCGCTCATTTTATTAGAGATAATAAAACTTTATCCATCAAAATTTATTAATGTCCTACACAGTCAGCTGCAACCCAATCAGCAAGCACCGGCAGCTTCATGGCCAACAATTCACGAGACATCAGCAGATGTACCATAAGAAGCTGAGGATAATTGAATATAGAAATAGGTTAGAAAATTATATAAACGCTTTATATGTATTACGAAATGAAATAAAATCGTATTGTGTATTGAATAAGTTATATAAGAAATTTTCACGATTGTCTATTACAAATGTATTTAATAAAGAATAAACGTATAAAAAATTATTTGTGTTTTACTACCACTAGCAATAGTATGAGACAGTAAGTTTTCGCAGAGTATAAATAGAGATGCATCTGATCTCTTATCTCAGTACGTGATGTTGACTCACCAGGATAACAGTGTTGTTAACAAGCTCATTGATACGCTCCCGATCGAACTACACCTGCCTTCTTACCAATATTACGGACCCGGAACTAAATTATCTAAAAGATTAGAAAGAGGAGATAGAAAGGCATAAACCCGTTGGATCAGGAGTGTATGCAGCACGATATTTCGTACGCTCAAAGTTCAGACTTGAATAGTAGACATAAGGCAGATCGTGTTTTAGAAGAAGCTGCCTGGAGACGTGTTAAAGCTAAAGACTCTAAGTTAGGGGAAAAGGCTTCAGCTCTGCTTGTAACCGGTATAATGAAGGTTAAACGAAAGTTAGGAATGGGTGTGAATAGGAAGACTAGTAGGAGAAAGACAAAGAAGATTGCAAATACAAAGAAAATTGTCACTTTTAAAGGAGGTATTTTAAAGAAGCTTGTAAGTACGGTAAATCGAGCAAGTAAGACCCTCCCGGGAAAGGATTTAATACACCATGCGTTGAACGCCGCTAGAAGAATCATTAAAAACGTGGGAGGTAGGAAAAACGTAACGAGGTACGAAGGTACGAAAAAAGTACCTCGAATTATTCCGGTACCTACAGCTACAGGGGGTATTTTACCTCTCATACCAATTTTTGCTGGCCTCTCGGCTCTCGGTGCAATTATAGGAGGCGCTTCGGGCGTAGCAAAAGCTGTTAACACTGCTAATAGGAATAAGAGACAGCTAGAAGAAACTAAACGACATAATAAAAGCATGGAGGCTATCGCAATAGATAGAAAGAGCGGAAACGCTCTTTACCTGAAACCTTATAAAGCAGGCGGTACAGCATTGTATCTGAAACCGTACAGGTCAAAAAACTGAATAACCTGCCTCGGAGACCACTTACAAACCTAGATTTAATAAAACATGCTAAAGACATATCCTTTTTCATAGGTGTCTATATGAGAACAAGTCTACCAAATAAACCTTCACGATTTGAAAGAGCTATTGTTAATCTCGATGATGCTGGAGGACCCGGTACGCATTGGGTAGCTTATAGAAAGGATCGAAATGTTGTTTTGTATTTTGACCCCTTCGGAGACCTAAGACCACCGGCTGAACTTGTGAAATATTTCGGTTCTCGATGCAATGTATACTATAATGTTGCTCGAGAACAAAAGTTCAATACATACAACTGTGGACACTTGTGCCTGAGATTTTTGTATAAAAGAGAAGTGTATGTATAATTCGAACAAGTATGGCTAGAACCATCACCGTGTACGGTAATGGAAATGTCCTCTCTACTGGTAGTGTTTATCCGAATATACAACTAGATAGTGAGCAATACAGATACTCCATAGGATTAGTTGGCCTATATACAAGTCATACGATACGGAATATATTTCCAGGGAAAAATAAATTTTATTACGGAGATCAAGAGATAACTATCACAACCGGTAGTTACGAATTGTCAGAAATCGCTAACTATATAAAGAATCAAATTAATACGAGCGATCCTGAAGAAGGCGATTTACTACTACAAATCAAGGCTAACACTAATACAGGAAAGTGTGAGATTGAATCTGCCTCAGCCGTTATAGATTTTAGCAAACCGAACAGTATAGGTTCTCTATTAGGATTTAACAATCGTATATTACTACCCGGTATCAGACACGTATCAGATCGAATTGTCGATATACTCTCTACCCCGAACATCTTTGTAGACACGAATATTACAGGGGGTGCTTATAAAAATAATCAACCGTGTCATACAATCTTTGAATTTGGTCTCTGCGTACCACCTGGATACCTGATTGAGAAGGAACCAACACACGTGATTTACTTTCCTGTCACTGTCAGTGAAATTGATAATATTACCATTCGATTAGTAGACTCGAGTGGAAAACTGGTAAATTTTTCTGAAGATACCTTCACAACTATAAGACTAGAACTTAAACGTGAAAAATGGGGATAAACTTTAATTATAAAAACCATACCTCGCATCATTCGAGGGTCATTCGTATTCGTACACCGACTAGTGCGAACCTCTTACGTATAAAGTTATCTAAAGAGAATCGGCTGTTTCTTGAATCTCTAGGTTTTAAAGTACAACATCAACATGTCGAAAAGAAGTAAATTGCATATTAACACAGAAATCATTTTTGCTAATGATAAATTAAATATATTTCAAAAACCTCGTGTCGATACAGATATAATAAAAGAGGACTTCTATACCTATTTGCCGTTTACGTTAAACGTAAATCATTCAGACATCATTAGAATCACCATACAAAATTCGGATAATGTATTAGCTTTGTACGATAGCTACATTTTTGTTAAAGGTACTATGACTCGAAAAGTCAACGTAGAATTCCTACCGGTAAACAATTTTGCCTACTTTCTGTTTGACGAAATTCAACTAATATTAGGTACGAATCAAACCATCGATGTGTGTAAACATCCTGGCATTACAAGTACTATAAAAGGTCTCGTTTCACACGGTGCCGAGGATCGGGCTTTATCCAGTAGTGCATGGGGAATCGAACTCGAAAACGGAAATGGCCTGTTACATAATGCGGGGAATAACGTGTTCAATTTCACGTGTAGAATTCCTTTAAAGGATATCTTCGGGTTTTCAGATGATTACAAGAAAGTTATTCCTCATATGAGCTGTCAGTTAGTTTTGATACGTTCTAAGAATGATTTTAATTGCTATAAAAGCGCCGCAAGAGATTCAGGTACTGATGTAGAAATCAAGATTGATAGACAGTCTTGGGAGGTTCCTCATATACTATTGTCGGGTGAAAGCAAGTTGAACTTAGTTGAAAGTTTGAGAGATAATTCTTCTATTATCACTCCATTTAGGCGTTGGGAATTACACGAACTACCCTCGCTGGGAACTACTAAAAATAAGGTTTGGTGTATAAAGAATTCAAATGAATTGGAAAAACCGCGTTGGGTTCTTGTAGTATTACAAGACGAGCGTCAGCTGGGTATAAGAACCGGTAACCCTACTACATTTACTCATTCGAACCTAGTTGATATTAAACTGTATTTAAATTCGCAAGTGTTTCCGCAGCAACGTTTAAATCTCGATTTCAGTAGTAAGGATTACATTCCAGCATATTTAAATTATACACGCTTTCGCGAGAATTACTATGATATAGGTAGAGGATCGACTGATAGCTGTTTAATCGATTATTCAAAATTTGAAACATACCCTGTTTTTGTAATTGATTGTTCGAGACAAGTAGAAAGTTTTAAGGATTCCACGGTCGATATTAGATTAGAACTTGAATCTTCCGCTGCATTTACCAATACAGAAAAGGCATATTGTTTGATCCTGCACGACTCCTTGATAGAATATAACCTGTTCACTGCAACCGTGACTAAACACGTACGCATACCATAATGAAAACTGTTAAACAAAAGAAAACGCTAAACATATTTAATTTAGACAGCGATGTATCTCTACAATCCGGCGATGATAGAAAACGTGGTGACCTATTACCTACGTCTTGTCGAACAATTCTGAGCGGTCCTTCTTCCTGCGGTAAAACTAATGTTATGTTGGGTCTACTGATTAGTGAAAACGGATTAAAATTTGAAAATATCTACCTGTTTGCCAAATCCTTATTTCAACCGAAATACGAATTCTTAAGGGAAGTTATGAAACCTATTAAAAGCATTGGTTATCAAGAGTTTAATGAAAACGATGACGTAATCAGTCCTAGCAACATCAAACCTAATTCAGTATTCATTTTCGACGATATTATTTGTGACAAACAGGAACAAATTAGAGAATATTTTAGTATGGGTAGACATAAAGGTGTTGACTCGTTTTATTTAGGCCAGACATATGCAAAGATACCGAAACATTTGATAAGGGATAACGCAAACTTGATTATTCTTTTCAAACAGGACGAATTAAATTTAAAGCATGTGTATAGGGATCATGTTGTAGGAGATGTTAGCTATAAGGACTTGAAAAACATTTGTCATATGTGTTGGAAGGATCCATACGATTTCCTAGTTATTAATAAAGATTGTTCCCTAAACAGCGGTAGATATCGGAAAGGTTTTGATACATATATAAGTTTATAATTAGACTCGAATCGTTTAGTTCTCTCTTAGAGTTATCAGCATGTCGAGCTCCTATGATTTACGTTTAAAACGTAAAATAATAAACGCACGCAAGGTTATACGTAGAAAATTTGCTTACTTTCGTCGTGATAAATCTGAAGCAGAACGTATTTATCGTGATACTCATAAACAGGTAATATCTCCTTTGGAAACTATTGCCGAATCAGTTAACGTTCCCCTATTGAAAATTAAAACACAACCATCTACTGCTACTACTACTACTACTACTACTGCTAGTTATATTCCCCTGTTGAAAGTTAAAAAACAACCTGTTGCATCAGCATCATCATCATCGGAAGCAGATGAAGAAGAAGAATCTAATAAAACTCAGGATCTCCCTACTCATTACGGTATGCTAATAGCTAGGGGTGGTAGCAACATAGATAGAACTAGATTCGGTATTAGATATAAAATTGATCGAGACGCGTGGACATTTGCATCTTCACCTGTGACTATACGTGATACAAACATCATAATTAAAAACAACGCTTTCGAAGCAACACCTGGTCTGTTTGACTTACTCACGTTTAGAGAATTAGAGTCTACACCATCGCAAGCTGATATCAATAATTATATGCAGATAATGTCCCTTACTAATGCGCATAAGAAATCATATAGACCACAGGGTAAACTAACAGCTGTTAAACATTGGAAGTATCATTATATAATTAAACCGAACTTATCCAGAATCAAAGGTTTAGGTATTAGACTATCATCATCATTGTCAAATTTAAAAATTAAGCGATTGCAAAGTCGAATACGTCTACTGGAATAAAGCTAACGAACTTGTCGACCGACTTAGTTTGTTATTTGCTGTAAAAGAAGCCGGTAACAGTAGTCCTCTGAATGAAAACGAAATAATTTCAATTATTTCCGAGTTAAAAGAAGAAGGTATTATAGAATAAAAGATTTCATCACGGCTGTAAGTAGTCAGTTCGTTACCATTAGCAGTATGAATGCTACTATAGATTTGTTCGGACGTTCAATAGTTGGAGGTGCTGTAACAGTTCCAGGTCCTCCCGGGGTAGGATTTAAGCTAACAGAAGATCAGAATTTCGATTTAGAAAACAAAAGAATTACAAACGCAGGCCAGGCTATTAATGATTCAGATCTGGTAACAAAGAAACATGCTTTAATACTAGAAAATAAAACTATTGATTGTAAGAAACGAAGATTAATCAATTTAGCGGACCCCGTAGATGCAGAGGATGCAGTTACAAAATTGTATATGGATAGCGAGATATCTAATATCAGTCACGACGCGCTACGCGATAGTATTAAAACTCTGACCTCGCTTTGTATAGAACTGTCTAAGGCAACTTTATGGTTTCTAGGTAAAGCAGATTCTAGATCTAAAAATTTTGATAGATCATCGCTCGTAGACGTACAAAATTTGTTAATTACTCAAAGAACCCCGCAATAGTCGTAGGATATATTACTTTACATTCTATTTAATAGTTCAGTCTTACATAACTTATAATTTGAGTATCTGCCGTTATTAACAGAGATGAACGCAAAACAAACCGTTGTCGATGAAATACATAGATCTGCTAGAAAAACTTTTCAAAGACGTAGTACTATAATAAAGGGTTATGATGATTTGTTTCAAATAGATTTAGCGGAGTTTATTCCCTAAGCTAAAGTAAATAAGGGTTATCGTTACATACTGATGATGATAAACTGTTATTCGAAATACTTGTATGTACGTCCGTTGAAAACTAAGACCGGAGAAGAGGTGACAAAGCAGGTCCGTAGTATCTTTAAGGATTCAGTCATACCTAAAAATTTACAGTCTGATCTCGGGAAGGAGTTTTAATAAAAATTTAATAAACATTTTAAAAAGTTAATGAATGAATACAACATAAATCATTACTCTACGTATTCCGTGATTAAGGCTTCAATAGTCGAACGAGTTATTCGTACAATTAAGCAAAAGCTGTATAAGGAGTTTAGCTACAGAGGGAAATTTAAATGGGTCGATATATTACAACGAGTAGTTGATAGCTATAATAATACAAAACATATAACAATAGGGGTGCCTCCTGCATCTGTTAAACCTACGACACAGCTGTCAGTGTATAACACTAATGTAAAAACTATCAGTAAACGTAGGTTGGATTTGAATGACATCGTACGTATAAGCAAATTCAAAGGAGTCTTTTCCAAGGGATATACACCTAACTGGTCAACGGAATTATTCAAAGTAGTTAAAATTCAATTTACAAAACCTATCACATACTTGTTGGAAGATCTACACGGAGTTCCCGTCCGAGGTGCTTTCTACGAGTTCGAGCTGCAGAAAACCAATCAACCTGATGATACCTAGTTGAAAAAATACTTAAACGCCGTAGCAATGGTGACATTTACGTGAAATGGCTCGGCTTAAATGAAAAGTCCTGGATAAAGAAGGAAGATCTACTCACTCACTAGCTCCTTTATAGTATTATTATTATTAGTATACTTATGTATTATTTTAGATATAATTTAGTATTATATATCAGTATGAAATGTATTTTCTTCTAGATATAATTTAGTATTATATATCAATATGAACTGTATTTTCTTCCTTCAATAAAAGTTCTTGTATAAAATATTTGTTTTTATTTTTACCTTAAATTACAGAAATAAAAAAGACAAGAAATAAATCATATTACATCTATTATTTACGAATAATATAATACATGTTATAACATTACAAAATAATTGATAACATAATACATGAAAAAGACAATTTAAAATATCAATTTTATAATTCTATAAAACGTCTGAATTTCATGTAAAGAAAAATACAATATTGAAACATATTTAGTTGTAAAAGATATGACGTTAAAGAACTGTCAAAAATTCTTAACAGATACAATTATATACAATACAAAACTAATATACAAAGTGATAATAAAATATATGCACATTACAGACTACAATCGTAAAATATACATAGATGACTGTGAAAATAAAATATATACACATTACAAACTACAATCTTTCTTACCCTCGAGTATACTTTTCTATTTTGTTGTTGTATATTTATATGTTAGAATATAAGTTAACTAGTTTCAAGCATTTGTAACAACTCAAGCCCGACTTAAATTATACTCATACTTGGATCAGTTGGGCGAGAGAGTCCTATACTACGATACAGGTAAGCAGCGATATTAACGTCATCCGGCCGTATTA
Source organism: Agrypnus murinus (assembly GCA_929113105.1). Classification (NCBI taxonomy): domain Eukaryota; kingdom Metazoa; phylum Arthropoda; class Insecta; order Coleoptera; family Elateridae; genus Agrypnus; species Agrypnus murinus. The sequence continues at coordinate 93,470,922 of OV816027.1, forward strand.
GAGTTAATATTGTTTTCGTTGTTTCAGATTCTGTAATATATGTTTCGAAACCGGGCGAGATCGAGCTACCTACTGGAAACTTCCTAGGTGACCTTACAGATGAGCTCGAGGAGTACGGTCCAGGCTCTTATATTATAGAGTTTGTGTCGGGAGGATCAAAGAACTATGCGTATAAGGTGTATTCCCTGACAACAGGACGGATACACGTGGTTGTAAAGTTGAAGGGGATTACACTGAACCATAAGGCAACGCAGCAGGTAAATTTTGATTCCATGCAACGTCTACTAGACGGTATGGAAGATAAGATTATGATCGAGTCCAGTAACATCAGACGCACGGCTGACAACCAACTCGTAACGCGAACGGAATCAAAGGCCTAATTATATCTAAAATAATACATACATTTCATATTGATATATAATACTAAATTATAACTAAAATAATACATAAGTATACTAATAATAATAAAACTATAAAGGAGCTAGCGAGTTTAGGTATCATCAGGTTGACTGGTTTTCTGCAGCTCGAACGTAATATTTCCTATGCCTATTGTGAGGTTCTTTGAGTAATTAACAAATTTTGCAGATCTACGAGTCGTGATCATCACTCATTGAAAGATAAAATACTCGCTGTAACGATTGAGTAGCAGCTAACACATCGAGAGCTTCACGTATAACCTATATTTTATCAGTGATAAATTCTATTTTGTTTAATAAAGTTTTATAATTATTGTTTACTAAGACATTCGTTTCTTTTACCTTCTATAGTAAAGTAGCATGGCTGACTTCTACTTCATCAGTTGCTACTAAAATCTTGATTTCATCATCGACACCTTACTATGAGAATATAAAAATACGATTAAAACTAAATTTATTCTACACAGGTGTAAAGGTAAAAATAAAATACTATATACAGACAGGTATTGTTAAACGATTACAGCTTATACCTAAAATAAGATACAATATATTTATAGTTAGGTGTGAAGTTCTAGATATCAACAAATTACTTCAATGAAATAAGTTTATATCATTATTTAATAGATTGAAAAGATCACTGTATTTTGTATTCTCATAAAAAATGTTTAATTCATCTAGTGAAAGCTTGACCTCAGTACGGTTATTACCATTAACATTAGAGGAAAAACCAAAATCCTTACTATAAACCTTCACTTAAAAAAAAAATTAGTATAAATATTAACAAGAATACTATAATTAAACGATACCTCTACACCCTGGGGTATAGCAGCATCCACTGTTTAATAATTAAATGCATAAGAAAACTAAGCATTTTAAGGTTAATTCATATTTCTCGATGATTTTATGAAAGGAGGGTAGTACTGAACACTCATGCTCTAAAAGTATTTTACCACTGAAAGCTACACTAGAAGCTATGTTTATAGCCATACGATTACATTCTTCAGTTTCGCGTAGTGTTACTGCTTAAAATAGGATTTCTTCAGTCTTTTACGTGATGAAGATCCATGTTAAGTACTATAGTACAATAAAAATACGATTAAAACTAAATTTATTCTACACAGGTGTAAAGGTAAAAATAAAATACTATATACAGACAGGTATTGTTAAAAATTATTCTGGTTCTTATATTTCAAATAAACACTCATTAGGGATTTTACTCTTTACTAATCATTAATTAGTTTCTATATGACTATATTTAAATTAATGTAATCATATTTTGAAAACATTTCAATTAAGAATTATTAGGTTTTTCTGAACAAGATACCTAATTAAAAAGATTGGGTAGTATAAATAGTAGGTGGAGTTTACAGTTGAACAACAATATAAATTTGTTTGTAGCAGAGGAATCATACAGATGAGTAAGTTAGATATATTTTTAATTTTAATTGATGTTTTATAACTATATATATATTTATAGCAACAGCATAATCAAATACGATGGATTTCCTAAAAGAATTTAACAGGGTTTCTGAAGACAAGGAAGTGATATCTACCGAAATTTTAGAAGTCGACAAGATTTATAAAATTATATCTGCAAAGGAGGTTGAAACTAGATATGGAAGATCAGTTTTAATTGAATTAAACGAATTCAAGATTTTCTTGCCAAGAAGGTACAGTCAAGTGATTAACAACAAACAAATAGATGAAATAAATAAATTGGGTAATTTTACCATAACTGTAACAAGATTTCAAACCTATAGTAAATGGCAGCAGAAGACGCCCGTGCTTGAAATGAGACAACTAGAAAAAGGTAATTACAGCTTGATGAAATATATAATTCTAATTTCATATTTTACTCTTTTTGCAGACTAATTAATCACCGATAATAAAAAGTCGACATACCTGTGTATTAGGAAAGAGCAACCGATTTTTATTTCTATAAGTTATATGATTATATTTAAAAATAAACTGTTTTATTGAGTTGATGTTGCTTAATTTCATTGTTTACAAGCGTCTGGGTTAATACGGAGTGAAATAAACTGTTTCATTCAACAACATGATAATATTGCTACTAGAGCATGCATGCATACTACATCTAGACAGATATTTATAAAATGATACATATCGTATTAATAATAATACTAATCTAAGCCTTATGTACTAAATAAATAAAATAGAATTTCTCACAGATAAACTAAAAGCTATGCGAGGAAACGATTGATACTATAGCCATCTGCGTCCAATGGTTGTAGATTTAAACAGATCACGGATTACCCTGCTACAATCCTATCCCTTAAAGAGGTCATTTCGATATCAAATCCTTTAACCAGTTTAGCAGATAGGGGCAGATAGGTAATCAGTAATTAACTTACCCTAATCTGGCCGTAGGTTACTTCACCCTTCTAGTCATATCAAATACTCTAATCAATTCAGCAGTAGATGATGAATGATAGGTAATCGCTAATCAATGTTGTATCATCAACTTCATAATTATCGATATAGTCGCTAATCGTATTCGTAATCTAATGCTGTAAATTAACAGGGTTAATTCCACTGTCATTTAAATACGTATCTGTAAACACATCATCATCAAAATCCTCCAGTTGCAATTGGATAGCCGCAGGCGATTATAATTACACTAACCTTTCAATCAATCAATCATAGCACAGGATTCATCATCATCAATAATGTACATTATTGAATTTGTCTAATAGATAGAATATGATTTAGTTCTTGTGTTTTTATTTCGGAAAAAAAATTTCCGGGAATTATTTTTAAATAAATTGGATTTAAAATAGATATGTAACCGTTTTTTATAAATACAAACTTCAGAACGCTTTAATGGATAAACTCCGTGGTCTCGGGGTTAAGCTATTGGAATTGTAAACAGACGTACTTTACGAACCCTGGTTCGAAGCTCGTTGGATCCTTTGATTTTATAAAAAAAAGTGTAGCAGGTTGCCTATCTACAGGTGTATAGAAATCTACTATACCGATCACATGACGTCACCGATAGATGGCAGTAGCAGTACTAGAAATTCAAATCCAGGGGCGGGAAATCCAAGATGACAAATTGAAAATGACAGATACAAAAATGACAAATGCAAAAATGACAAATGCAAAAATGACAAATGCAAAAATGACAACTTCAAAAATGACACATTTTAAATTGACAAATTCAAAATGACAAATGCAAAAATGACAGATACAAAATCACAGACGTAAAATGACAGATACAAAATTGACAGATTCAAAATGGTTATCCAAAATGGCGATTCAAAATGGCTATCGCCCTCTCTCTCTCTCGCTCTCCTATCCCTACTCCCCCACCTTAGGCCCCCCACTTAAACCTCCCACTTAAGCCCCCCACTTAAGCCCCCCACTTAAGCCCCCACTTAAGCCCCACCCTTTCCCTACTCGAGGAGTGGGGGTAGGAGTGGGGAAAAAAGGAGTGGGGGTCATCTCAATGGACGGAATACCTACTAAAAAGACTTAAAAAGGTTATTGATTTACTTTTTTTTGGTAATAAGTTATTAAAAAAAGCTGGAAGCTGAACGCCGATTGGTGTAGCGGTTAACGCTTCAGATTCCTAATCAAGAATCGCGAGTTCAAACCCCATCATCGTATATTTTAATTGTGTTGCTTACTAATTTTTATTTTTAGAACTTTATTACAACGATTATTAATTCTTTTTATTGTTAGATATTTTTGCTACGAGGGTTACCGTTACTTTTTGTACAATTTTAACTACCCATCAAAAAGGCAGATGAAAAAAGGGCATAAGACTAATAATCGTTGTAATAAAGTACTAAAAATAATAATTAGTAAGCAATACAATTAAAAAAAAAGTATACGATGATGGGGGGTTTGAACTCGCGATTTTTGATTAGGAATCTGAAGCGTTAACCGCTACACCAATCGGCGTTCAGCTTCCAGCTTTTTTTTAATAGCTTATTACAAAACGCAGTAAATCAATAACCTTTTTAAGTCTTTTTCTAAATCGATTTTGGTTTTCTTCATAAAGTTTAATAGTTTTTTGACGTAAAATGAATTCTTCTTTCGATTGATACCAAAATTTCTACTTACATTTGCAAGGGTACAAACTTACCAGGAAAATGATGAAATTCCATTGGATTTCCTATATTATCGTTTACAAAAAACACACTGTATATTTAGCCCTTAAAAGCAGCGCCCGGTCGAAAGTGTAAAGTTCATCATTTTATGCTATTTTAACACAGGTAAAGTCATAGGAACCCGAAAGGAGGACAGGGAGCGCTGCTGCCCCCCCCCCCGGAAGTTGAACAATTTGAATTGTATAGAAATATTTTGTATAATATGCCGTTTATTCTAATAAACGTGCCCCTCCTTGCCCCCCTTTCGGGCTCCTATGACTGTACCTGTGTATTATCGCAAATATTTTTTATTTTGGTTCGTTCCTAAAGGAGTCAATACTGAGTTGTACATAGTTCCTAATAAAAAAAACCGTTATATATCAACCGTTTTGAATTTATGATGGTGCTATCTGTTTGTCTTTAAAATGATGGTATTTTAGCCCCTGTTACTTCTTGCACATTTCAAGCCGATTTCCCACTATCCCCTACAAGGGGCAGGGGCAGGTGTAAAACTCTGTGAACCAAAAAAGATTTTATTTTCTTAATATTAGTTAGATATATTATTTGCTTTTCAAATTGACGTATGTGCCGTAAAAGTAAAGTGGCGTAATAAGTGCCAAAAAGTGAAAAAGTGAGCCGATAAATAACTTACAAACTAAAAATCCTAACTTACCCCTTGCCCCAATCTACCCTATTAAAAAGTAAAAAATTCCTTTACTTTTTCTGATTGACTCCATTTCTGAAATAGTGTTATTTTTCCAACTAGAGAGGAAAGCGGTTCTTTTCACTCGAGCTCGAAGTGTCCTTCCCGAGCGTCAGCGAGTGAAGCATTTGAGCGACAGCGAAAAGTGCTTTCTTCTCGTGTTAGACACAAAATTTTTTTCACTTGTCCCAAAAGGATTTTCCCACACTATAAGATTTCCTTCCTTATGGAAGGAACGTGGGGGTAAGTTCACACAGGTACCCCACGTAAAACAATCTTGACTTTCACTATAAGATTTGCTAATCTTCAACTTTAAAATCAAACTTTATTCTGCACTGCAAATATACAATGTTGCATTATGAATTGGTTTACGAGAATTTGCTTCTCGATAAATTAACTGCCGAGAACCTGTGTCCAACTGCAATGTTTTCCTCTCTAGATAGGAAAAATGAATTTATCTTGCTATTTTGCACCTTTCTTCACTAGAGAGGAAAAATCAATAAATCCTCACTATTTTGGAAGAGGAAAATCGAAGTTTCTGGGCATGGAATGAAAAAAAAGGATTTTCAATATTCTTTTCCACTAACAATAAGTGATGCTTCGCTTGGAAGACGTAGAACATGGCAGCATATAAGCCAGTATAATTATTAAAAACAAATTTGTTGTTATTGGATAATACAGAACAAAACGTAATCGGTTGAATATTATCCCACTTTTAAAAATGCTTTTGAATTTATCTGTGCCTTTTAAATATTTGTTTAGTAAATAGACGAGTTAATTTAATAAAAAAGAAGTAACTTATTGTACCTTGAAGTTTGAAGTGATATGAATTGCATATATACATAACATAATTCCCGGAAAATGTACTTGAACTAAATTAAATTAGAAAATATTTTACTTTTATAATTTATATTTATATAATTAATATATTGTCATTATATAATTTATTGAATGTTTTACATATCCACGTTAATAAATAGTCATAATATTATATAATAAATTAAGTAAATTAACAAATAAAAAACTAGGGCAATCACGGAACTAATCAAACCAAGTAATGTAACCTTCAACATCTGCGATGGTGGTGTAATGGTCAGCATAGTTGCCTTCCAAGCAGTTGATCCGGGTTCGATTCCCGGCCATCGCAGTCTACTTTTTACATTTTTTTAAATTAAACAAAGTGCATTGTTGTAATTCTTATACATTATATTTAAAACCAATCTTTATTTTTTCTCATATACAATACAATACCTAATAATTAAACTTGACAAATATCTTTTTGCTGTTTGTAAGCAACAACACAGCGTAGAATATACTACATTACTAAATATATGATATTTTTTACAATTCAAATATCACAAAAAAGGGTGATAGCCAAACAATTACAAAAACAACAATTATTTATTATTATTTTATTACATACTTGTGCGTGGTATATGGCGGTATTATTCTGTACGGCAACCACAGGTAAATAGGTGTTTGTGTGGTTGTCGGTAATGACTGCTGAACGTTCCTTATCTGACAGCCCGGTAATAATTTAAATATGTGTCTATCAAATTAAATTTTCCAATACAGGCATTTCTTTCTACTTTGTTCAACTGCCTATAATATCGATATTTTTTTCAGACTGTACAATTTTGTAAATGAACTTTCAATACCATTTTTATCCTTAAAAAATGCTAATAATTACCATCTAACTAGTAATATTGCATCAACTCCATTTTTAAATTATCAAAATGGAAAAATGTATCTGCTCAAAAGTTGGTATCAATAAATCTCGGGCTATGGAGAAAAAAAAATTACATTTTTAAAGTTATCAAATTCAGAAATGTATATGGAACGTACGAGGGCTATTTTTTTCAAGGTCCGATCGGCCGTGAAATTAAAACCACAATGAGAATCAGAGGAAGCTTTGCGCAGATGTATTGTGCAGTGTCTCTAGTATGATAGTTGATCGCATCACGTTGTACACAGTGCTGCCGTTTCAGTACAATTGTACTGAATTCAGTACAAATTGACTGAATTCGGTACGTCAGTACTACTTTCTGGAAAAAGTGCCAATTTCAGTACGAAATAATAAAAAAGAATAAGGTTATCAAATACTGAAATTAGGAAAAAAACATCAACAAAATTTATAATAATTAACAAAAACATAAAAATAAGATATATTTTATTATAATAAGATTTATTTTTTACTAAATAGCCCTAATACTTGTTTCTCGTTATCCTAGACTAACTTTCGTAAAATTGCAATTTTCTTTCTCGGTAGGATAAAAAATAAGGTAGGTATAAAGATACTTGTTATACTTGGCAGCAAACTAGAGATCTAATTAATTTTAAGAAATAATTAATGTAAGTCCTTAGTAATACATCATATATATCGAGTGATCATTTAAATTTCAGATTAGAGTAGGCCTTTGAAAATTAAATGTAGGTCTGCGCTAACTGACATCAAATATTATTACTGACACTTTACAATTTGACAGTTCATAAATGTAAACAATAATTTGGTATTTTCTGATTAATAAAAGACATGTTTTACAATATATGTTACACAAAAAAAATTGCTCTTATTTGAATTTCCCGCCATTCAGTACATTTTCCAGGGATTCGGTACATTTTTAGTGAGAATTTCAGTACACGACGAAAATTTGCCGCGGCAGCACTGGTTGTACATGTCAGTTGCAAGCGCGCAGTGTACACGTAAACATGCCGAGAACAATAGCGTCACCCGCCAAATGTGAATTGCGTGCAGTAATTCGATTTCTTCATGTGGAGGGGTGCAACGCAGATACAATTTACCGACGAATGTGTAATGTGTATGGTGAAACAATCATGAGTGACCATAATGGTGCGGCAATGGTGCAGGAACTTTGAAGCAGGGCATACAGACGTTCATGACGCAGGCGGTCAGGGAAGGAAGGGAATGTCAACCAATGAAGATCTCGTTCAGCGAGTGGATCAGGCGATTAGAGATAATCGTCGGTTCACAATTTCTGTGTTGCATGAGTCGTTTCCCGAAATGTCAAGGTCAGCTCTGTACACCATCGTGAGTGGGACACTTCAGGACCGCAAATTGTGTGCGAGATGGGTTCCCAAGATGCTGTCCGACCATAACAAAACACAGCGAATGGGTGCCGCCTTAACGTTTCTCCAGCGCTACCATGATGAAGGAGAAGATTTTTTGAGCAAAATTGTCACAGGCGACGAGACATGGGTTCTTTACGACACGGAAGAAACAAAAGAGCAATCCAAACAGTGGATGCATTCTTCTTCCCCATCAAAACCAAAGAAGTTTAAGCGAACATTTTCCAACAGAAAGTGTATGGCTAATGTGTTCTGGGACCGAAAAGGAGTTCTCTTGGTGGAATTCATGGAACGTGGTACGACCATCACAGCAGCCTCAAACGGCGTGACTCTTCAAAATCTACGAAGGATAATTCAGAACAAGCGAAGGGGAATGTTGTCATCAGGCATTGTTCTTCTTCATGGCAACGATCGGCCCCATACTGCAAATGCAACAAAGAACCTCCTGCAGCGTTTGGGATGGGAAGTATTCGATCACCCTCCATACAGCCCGGACTTAGCTCCTTCCGATTTCCATCTCTTTCCTCGCATGAAAAAGAGCTTAGGAGGACACCATTTTGCTACAGACAATGAGCTGCAGACCAGCGTACAAACTTGGCTGAAAGCACAGGCGGCTATCTTCTATGAAGAGGGAATTGAAAAGTTGATACCACGCTACGAAATATGCCTAAATCCGAACGGCGACTATGTAGAGAAGTAGATGGGAAGTGTACCTAAATGTTACAAATAAAACATGTTTGAATTTCACTGTGGTTTTAATTTCACGACCGATCGGACCTTGAAAAAAAATAGCCCGCGTAGTATTCGAAGATCATTTTTTTACCCTATTTGTTGATGCAAGTGGGGATATCATAGTGTTATAAAGATATAATGAATGGAAATCCATGTTGGTGGTAGCAGAATATATATGAGGGTGACCAGATGTACTGTACTCGATTTTAAATAGAGTACTAATATTTACTGCTAATGCTTCAGCAGAATGTGTCTTTTCTGTAAGGAATAATTGTTTGATTGAAAACTATATATAATATTGTTTAAAGATGTTGAAATTGTATAGAGTACTTAGATTTGTATTGAATTGTAATGTTTTTTACGACAAAAAAAAAAAAAATATATATATATATATATATATATATATATATATATATATATATATATATATAATATTTTGAATGCAAATTCATATAGAAAAATTTATCGACTCTGCTGGGATTCGAACCCAGCACCCTCCACTGTCTAGGTGGTATCTCTACCAACTGAGCTACAGAGAACGACTACCAGCATATCGAGAAATTTTCCATATGAATTAGATATCAAGCAAACATGCAAGTAACTAGATATTTTTTGAAGACTATTAATGAAGATCAGCAAGTCGCATGACAACAACATCAATATTACTTGCATGTTTGCTTGATATCTAATTCATATGGAAAATTTCTCGATATGCTGGTAGTCGTTCTCTGTAGCTCAGTTGGTAGAGATACCACCTAGACAGTGGAGGGTGCTGGGTTCGAATCCCAGCAGAGTCGATAAATTTTTCTATATGAATTTGCATTCAAAATATTATTTAATGTAAAATCATTATCCAACTTGATAAAAATTAACTCTATCTAAAAATTTATATATATATATATATATATATATATATATATATATATATATATATATATATATATATATATATATATTGCAGTGATATTGGTTAATTAAAAATAATGAATTATTTTTAAAAATTTTATTAAATATTTTGAAACTGTGAATAATTGCCGTTCGATCGTAGATAATTACTTTATAATTAAATTGATTTTTTAAAATGACTGTGAACTTTGGAAATGCTTTTCAACTTCCCTCTTTTATAAATTCTAATATGATTTGAAATTACCTTTTAATAGATTTAACAATGCAATGGTTATATAAAATTAATGTTACGTTAGTTCTTGATTAACTCAAGTTTACGTAAGAGAGTTGGGCGCCAGTTAAATAACTTAACATAACAGAATTAAATTTAATAAAGACTCATCTCAGGGTGAATGTGGTTTCTTGTGGTATTAAAAATATACAAATTGAAGTTTGTAATCACTTTTAAAATTGAAATCTTAATTAATTTTAACTATTACTAAATTGTTCAAATCACTTTACAAACAATAGTCTTTTCTTCAGCAAATGCCAATATAGACGGAAATAACTTCCTACTTTTTTTATAATATTCTTTCTTTCCTTTAACTATAGATGTCTTCTTTCCCAAACCATTGGCAGAGTAGATCACTTTATGTTGACCCAGGGCTGGTCTCCAATTCAGGGTTGACTGTCTTCCTTTTGGATGGATTTTCCATATAAAATCATTCACACACTTGATTTTGGAACTCACTTTTGTTTATTAACTGCGGGTTCAATTTCCCTTTTTCGTAAGATACTTATAGTTGTTTTTGTGTTTAATTAAATAAAACACCCGTTTATGGTTTTAACGTTGATTTATTATCTTGCCTAACTTTAGCAAGTAATTTATCTTAAAGGTGGTTCTTTATAATCATATACACTTTTACAATTTATACTTTTTACACCTTCGCCGTATTCAAATCACCAACTAACTTAACTTGTCTATTTAATTCTAGACTATTTAAATTTTTACAATATTCTCAGCCACGACTTTACTCTGTCGCTTTATATCAGGAAGTGTCTATTTACATTTTACTATTGTCTTTATCACGACTTTACTCTGTCGCTTTCTATTACTGACTGCCATAAACTTATGATTTTCTAAACTTATATACTATTTGCTATTTACATAATCGCGTTACCTAATTTGACGTCACCTTATCATCTAATACAATGACCGCACTATTTACAACATAAAATACATAATAGCAGATTATTACTCTTTATAAAAGTGACACATCTATTACACATTAATTACACAATACTTATACGCAATAATAACGATCTATTTACATTAACAAACCTTAAAGAATCACATAACCCGTCGATATACACATTTGAAATTATACATAATTGAATTACATCATAACAAAAACTTGCGAACAACTGGATGTTACGTATAACTTAAGTAATCGGTGAGTAAGCTATTTGATACTAAATAAAGAAATATGTATTATTTAACCTTATTAAAAAGTATACACATTGATTTCAAAATCAATGACACACCATAAAATACCTCAAATTTATTTTTAACTGGAAAAGTTGATAAAAATATTTCAAAAGTGTTAGTATTTAGCAAAGATTTTAGATTTTTACAAAATTTTCAAAATTTTCCAAAATTTTGAAACTACCATCCACAGCATTTATCCCCTCCTGTTTCAAATAAAATTGAAAAAAGCAATTTTACTTTTAAACACAATACATGTTAAATAACAAATGTTAAACTAGTTTTATTTTTAAACACCAATATTTTTTTGTATTTTAATCTTTTATCTTATTAAACTTGCCCTATTCTAAATCTGCTAACTAAACTATCTGCAATATTTACAATAATTACATCTTATCAATCCTCATCTATTCATCTAATTATTTCATAATTCTTTTGCAATGTATCATAATCATTCTATTTCCTACATCATTTTTATTAATAATCGCTCTTTATTAATTTACTAATCTTTTTGCTTATCATATAATAATATATTTCAATCATAGTTTTTTATTTTATCTATACCACAATTCTACTTTTGTTTTCATTTTCAAAATACTTTTAAACTAATCATTATCAATCAATCTATATTCACCTTCATAATCTCTTATCTTCTCATCTTTCCATAATTTTTAATTTTTCTAAAATCAATATTCATTACACCTTTATATCCTATCATTATTTTCTTCTTTCATTCATAATTTTATTTTAATATCATTTCCTAATCCCTATTTTCCCCTATAATCATTTCATTTTTCATCTAAACTTTAATTTTCAATTTATTCATACACTTTCCCTCTTTCATTTTTAATAACATAATACATAAGTCCTAATTGAGTATAAAATTTCATAAGCCTGTTTATTATATAAAGTCAAATCAGTTATATAAAGTCTGAATCAATTTAAAATTACGTCATATCTGGGTTTCTTGTCACAAATGGTTATGTAAGTTCTAATTAAATAATTATTCTACAAAGATCTTTATTTCTTTCTTCTGCTTTTATAATTCGTTAGATGAAAATTACTAATTGGTAAAATTTGCTTTTTCCAGAGTTTATTTACAATCCTACTATTTTTCCCTCTTCCTCTATCAAACTTCCTATTTTTCTTCATAATTTTAAAATTACTAATCATGATTTTATTACGTTTATTTTTCTTTTCTTTGTATTTTAAATTTACCCTTTTACTCCTAATTTGTTTACCCATAACAACCTTTTTCTTACCTTTTTTACTATAATCTACCTTTCCTAATTCTTTTAAATTTTTCACTTTCTTTTTGTTTGTTAATTTCACTTCTTTATCATTAATATGTTTAACTACAACAGCCTCCTTCTTAGATTTTTTTTTACATTCTAATTTGTCAATCACTATTTCCTCCTTTATAATTTCCTTATTGGTATTATTTACTACATCTATCTTTCCTAATTTTATTGAATTTATTAATAGTCTTTTGTCTTTTGGTTCCGTACCACCACCCTTAGGAAAATGAAAATATACTTGTGGTTGTATCTGATTGTGGTGAGTAGTGGTACAAGCAATTAAAAATTTTCTTCATCGTGTTGCGATTGCTTTTCCTTAAAACTTACAAATTTTTCCTTTGTAGGACTATATAAACGACTAGGCATGTTACGTGATACCTCTCGCTCCGTATTATATTTACTACAGTTACCCTCCTTACTATTCCTACCGTATCTATCATCCCTTCCGTGCTCCTGCTCTATTTTATCATGTTTCTCATATTTTCTATACTCATCCCGTTCATCACATCTATTATCACTAACTGGATTTCTAACATTTCCCCGATAATTATCCCTATTTCTATATGAAAAACTAGAGTTAGACTGTGTAAAATTCACATTTCTCATACCAGGCCTCGTTGAATCTCTTTTAAGATTTTCTAGTACGTCAAAGTTTTTAAGTATTTGTAAAAATCGCTCAAACTCTTTTATATCATCCGTGTAGACTTTCTCCAAAATAGGCCTATCAAAATGTTTAGCTAATTGTTTAATTACAACCGCCTCTTCTATCGGATTGTCTAATTGGTTAATCATAAACATTTTATTCAAGGCATAGTTTTCCCTTGTAGTCCCTTGAAGAGGGTTAAACCTTCCAAATGTTAAGTTTTCTACTACTTTTTCTTGTTCCGATAGACCCCAATACTGTGTCAAAAATAATCTTTCGAAATCTTCAAAATTAAGGATTTTGTTTTCATTTATTGAAAACCATTTTTCTGCTTCTCCTTTCATCAATCCACGAATAATTGATAATTCGTAATCAAAATTATATGATTGTTTAAGACTTATTTTCACATTACCCAAATAAGATTTTATATTCTTTATAAAGGTCTTGGGATGCATTCTCTTATCCCCATAAAATTTGGTAATATTTTGTTCACTCAAAGATGGTAACAAAATAGGTGCGAATGAAGGTTGTCCTAAACTTGATTCAGTATGGATATTTTTTAATTCATTAACCTGAACAGTAATTTGTTTTAAATCCTCTTCTATACATTCGGATCTTTGAATACAATTTCCTTGAACTTCGCCTATCTTATTTTTAAAATATATTAAATGAGTATCTTGAATTCCTTTTACTTTTGTTATTTCTTGTGAAAAGGATTCATGTTTTTGTTCTAATTCTGTAAATTTCTTTTCATTGTCTATCTTCAATGCTTCTACTTTACTATTCATCTCTTTTGTAATCGCCTCAATATCATCTTTCAATTCTTGTTTTATTTCCTTTATATCATTTTTAATTTCTTGTTTCATTGTTTCTGATTGAATTCTCATTTCTTCTTTCATTTCTTTCATGTCTTCAGACTGTTTATCAAATTTTGTATTCAATTCCACAGATTGTTTGTCTAATTTATTACTAAATTCTTTCATTTCTTTATTACGTTCCTCTTTATCTTGTTCCCTTTCTTTTTTTCTTTCTTCAGTTTGATTCATTAATAGTTCCATAATTTTCGAAAGTGTAGGTTCTGTTGTTTTGCCTTCTTCACCGTTCCCCTCCATTATGGAAATCGTTAAAACTTTCTGTTTCTCAGAAGCTATTAATTCTTTATCTATACACCTCTTTTTCACTACTAAATTACTTTCTTTCGCAGAATATATATTTTTAACTGACGTCATACATTAACCACTAAAAATCTTCTCAATATCTTTTAAATATCCTAGTATTAGCTGTAATATGCTAATTTCCTAATATTATGTTAAATTAATAATTTCCTACCGTATGCCTTAATATGCCTACAATTATGCTATTATAAGCCTAATAATTTAATATAATCGTAATAAGCCAACTATTACTATAAGCAAAATAACCTACAAAAACTAAATAATCTCAAAAGCCAAATAATCTATTAAAAGCTACTATACGCCTACTATTTTTCAAAAGATTATATAAACCACAAATGGTTATATGTACCACAAAAGGCTATATGTACCACAAAAGGCCCCACGTTGGGCGCCATATATAAATGCAGTGATATTGGTTAATTAAAAATAATGAATTATTTTTAAAAATTTTATTAAATATTTTGAAACTGTGAATAATTGCCGTTCGATCGTAGATAATTACTTTATAATTAAATTGATTTTTTAAAATGACTGTGAACTTTGGAAATGCTTTTCAACTTCCCTCTTTTATAAATTCTAATATGATTTGAAATTACCTTTTAATAGATTTAACAATGCAATGGTTATATAAAATTAATGTTACGTTAGTTCTTGATTAACTCAAGTTTACGTAAGAGAGTTGGGCGCCAGTTAAATAACTTAACATAACAGAATTAAATTTAATAAAGACTCATCTCAGGGTGAATGTGGTTTCTTGTGGTATTAAAAATATACAAATTGAAGTTTGTAATCACTTTTAAAATTGAAATCTTAATTAATTTTAACTATTACTAAATTGTTCAAATCACTTTACAAACAATAGTCTTTTCTTCAGCAAATGCCAATATAGACGGAAATAACTTCCTACTTTTTTTATAATATTCTTTCTTTCCTTTAACTATAGATGTCTTCTTTCCCAAACCATTGGCAGAGTAGATCACTTTATGTTGACCCAGGGCTGGTCTCCAATTCAGGGTTGACTGTCTTCCTTTTGGATGGATTTTCCATATAAAATCATTCACACACTTGATTTTGGAACTCACTTTTGTTTATTAACTGCGGGTTCAATTTCCCTTTTTCGTAAGATACTTATAGTTGTTTTTGTGTTTAATTAAATAAAACACCCGTTTATGGTTTTAACGTTGATTTATTATCTTGCCTAACTTTAGCAAGTAATTTATCTTAAAGGTGGTTCTTTATAATCATATACACTTTTACAATTTATACTTTTTACACCTTCGCCGTATTCAAATCACCAACTAACTTAACTTGTCTATTTAATTCTAGACTATTTAAATTTTTACAATATTCTCAGCCACGACTTTACTCTGTCGCTTTATATCAGGAAGTGTCTATTTACATTTTACTATTGTCTTTATCACGACTTTACTCTGTCGCTTTCTATTACTGACTGCCATAAACTTATGATTTTCTAAACTTATATACTATTTGCTATTTACATAATCGCGTTACCTAATTTGACGTCACCTTATCATCTAATACAATGACCGCACTATTTACAACATAAAATACATAATAGCAGATTATTACTCTTTATAAAAGTGACACATCTATTACACATTAATTACACAATACTTATACGCAATAATAACGATCTATTTACATTAACAAACCTTAAAGAATCACATAACCCGTCGATATACACATTTGAAATTATACATAATTGAATTACATCATAACAAAAACTTGCGAACAACTGGATGTTACGTATAACTTAAGTAATCGGTGAGTAAGCTATTTGATACTAAATAAAGAAATATGTATTATTTAACCTTATTAAAAAGTATACACATTGATTTCAAAATCAATGACACACCATAAAATACCTCAAATTTATTTTTAACTGGAAAAGTTGATAAAAATATTTCAAAAGTGTTAGTATTTAGCAAAGATTTTAGATTTTTACAAAATTTTCAAAATTTTCCAAAATTTTGAAACTACCATCCACAGCAATATATATATATATATATATATATATATATAATATATATATATATATATATATATATATATATATATATATATATATATATATATATATATATATATATATATATATATATATATATATATATATATATATATATATATATATATATATATATATATATATATATATATATATATATATATATATATATATATATATATATATATATATATATATATATATATATATATATATATATATATATATATATATTGGACAGAATTGAAGGGTCGGCTGTAACAACATTGTTACCGTAGCAACGTTTATATTCTTAAGCAGATTTTCATAATGCTATAGTTTTTAAAGCGTGAATTTCCAGTGTGCTGTGTAACAATGTTATGCTACATCTGTTGTCAGTTAAAGTGTTGCTGTTCAATCCTTTTGTTACATACAACGGCTGACCCTTTGATTATTAAATTTTAAAAGCTGTTTTAATTATACAATAGAACATTATGCCTACTACTGCCCAGTTTTTTATTTTATGATATGTGATGCAATGCAAGAAAAGATACCACAAAGTCGCAACCCAGCCAGCACACTGAGGTTAAAATGACGTTATTTTTAAGTCATTATTGGTCGACGACGTCATATAATGGGACGTACGTAGACGTTTTCAAAACGACGTCTTTTGGACGTACAATACAATACGTACAAGTTTCATTAAAAAGATATTATTTTAGCAGGGGCCAAGGAATACTGGTCATATTAAGCAGGTGGTCACAATATAGAGATGTTTTGACTGTAGTATATAATAAATGTTATTTCTAATATTTACTATTTATTTATAATTCCCGCCTTAGTTCTAGTATAGGACATTTTAATGACGTCTTGTGTTGATGTCTTTGGGCTGTGACATAATGATGTCAGTTTTACAACAATTTGACGTCGTTACTGCCGAAAAAACGGCGACATTATGAGTCAGTGTACTGGCTGGGAATAATTTGTTTTCATTCTTCTACAGGTTTTTCCTTGTTTTTTCCACACCTGTACTTGTTTTCTGCATTTATGTATGTTGTTGAGCCTGACAGAAATGCATTAAATTTCACTGTAATCTTGTTAATTGCACAAACTGTATATGGCTCGTAGGGCCACAAGTGACTGGACTGATTTCTGTTTGTAGAATAAACATAGATTATACACTTGATTTAATGGACTGTATTAAAATTCAAGACTGATGGTTGTAATAATATTGTAATAATTGAAAAGCATTATTTTATTACAAAAGAATATTTCACATGTTGTCTCCTGGTATTATGTTTTCTTTCTTTTTTTCTTGATTTTCTGCACCTCTACTTGTTTTCACCTATTGTTAGCGTTTTCTACTTTTCTGTTATTGACACCAAAATGCATTTAATTTCATTATTGTAATTTTACTCATTACTCCTTTATCAAAAATTATTGGACTGATTGTTGTTGCGAAAAGGATAACATATAGGCATATTTTTACCTATGCTAGTTGAGAGCTTTTTCAGAAACAGCATTTTTTATAAATGTCGCACATGCACAGTTGCATCAAAGCTCTCAATTTTTTTATCGTGTCTGCACTTTGTATATTGAGGAAGACCAGTTGGGGAATATCTAACGAAAATAAAATTACTGGCATACCTTAATCGTTTTATACCGCATTGCAGTCATTGCACTTCCACAAAACTTTTCTCGAATTTTTTAAAGTTCTTTATTAATTTCAACTAATTGTTATGATTAATCTCATCAACAAATAGGTAATAATTAAATTACTTTCATTACACCATAATGACCAAACATATAATTTATCAGCAACACTGTGCAAATGTCCCAGTGGAAAACGGCTTTGAATTGATTGGTTAAATGGGATATTGCCGTATTTGAACCCAAATATACCTTGGATATTACTCATTTTGAAACGACTCCAATCTTTGTCTTGGAAAATGAAAGCAATTTAATAGATTTTGGCATAAAAGAAAATTACCATTAAATACAGAGTATTTAAACCTGTCCAAGAAGGTATATTTACCTCATTTTCGATAAAAATGGATATTGCTGCTTTTTATGCGCCCTTGTAAACTGCCCTATTTTGTCTTTCAAAATCTTAAACACATTCAACTATTTATAAAGCATCCTTTTTTAAAACCTTCAGGATTAAGTTAAAACAAGCATAACAGAAAACCGATCTTTACAATTTTACACGAAGATTTCTCAAAAATCTTCTATCAATCAAATAAAGTACAAGTATATGAATCCACACACAATAGCAACTACAAATAAAAATATTAATTAATATCTTCCAGTAAGTACAATTCACAAATTGTTGTAATATTTATTACTATTAACTTTGTTACCAACAAGTATGATAAATAAAGAAAATTATTTGAATTATACAAACTCTAATAATAATGAAACATTTTTATAAAATTTATCCAGGCCGAAAGGTGCAACTTCTTATACAGATCTTAGAAAAAGTATAATCTTCTACTCGCATAAAATCTTTAACTCAATCCAATAAATTACCATATGATCTGAATCAAGCGAAGTAAACTGCTTCTTTATTACATGCTTGTTGAGAAATACAGAGCCATCTAACAGTACTTGACAAATTTCAAGCAATATTTATGCGTACGTTATTAATTCCTACAGTATTGTTTCGTTATGTGTACATTTATCATTATGCAATTAATTTTCCCATCTTCTAGCGAATCATGAGAATATTAAATGTTTGCCAAGTAGCCTTTAAAGTATTAGCCCATTACGAACGTATTGTATCATACAAATTATCGATTTTTTTAAATTAAAAATTATTTATTATAATTTATACAAACAAATCTTACTTTCTAAATATATACACAAGTTTAACAAATCAATAAATAACTCAGTTCAGTGTTATGATGCACTAGTTGACTGCTGTGAGCCAGTATTGTGAGCTACGACAGCTTCCTCTGCTTTCGACAGCTTCTTTCCACCATCATATGCCCTTGAACGCATTTCTTCTTCCACAGCTTTATTTAATGCCCTTGTTAAAGTCTGTTTTATCTTATGTGATTCTTCCAGTTTCTTTTTCTTTGGCTGAATTGGACAATCTGTAATAATAGATTACCTTTAAATCTAACCTATAACTATTATTATTGCTACTACTACAAACTTACTGGCTCGCTTAGATATTGCAGGTCCTTTTTTCGTGTCTTTCTTGTGTTTTACATTTTTTGGTAGCTTTGCTTTAACTTTAAGTTTACCTTGTGGCATTTTCTTGTATTTATTTTTCGTTAGCACGTGTAATACAAATCAACTAAATGAACGATAACCTCAAAATGAAATCGGTAAGAGTAGTTCTTTTATTAACCATAGTAGTTCAGATTATTGTTATACAATACAATCCAGTGTTGCCGCTTTAAGATATTTCTCGTCGAATCTGGCTTAATTATAGGCTTGATCGACTTTTAAGGTTATTTTATTTTTTATAGTTTTATCTGGTAGAATTTAAGAAGTTAATAATACGATTAGACATTTTCGCAATTTTTAGATCTTCTACCGTTTCTGAGTTGTTACGATATGTACGCTCTTGTTTATAAATATCCCCTAAGAAAGCAATCAGCTAGATAGATAAATCAGGGAATCGTGCTGGCTTCGGGCCATATCTCATCACTACTGAGATGATGAAATAAAAATAGTTCCCATTTGATTGATGTTTCTAAAGCTTAATTAACTAATTTTCGTTATATTAATAAGTATCTTTTAACTTTACGTTAAAGTTTGGTATCTGTATATATTTCCTTTTTATAGCCTTTCGAAATTGGGGAATTCTTAATACACGCTTTATAAAAGATAGAAGAGAACGTAGGTACCAGCCAATAAAAGGATGATCCGTCTTTATAGTTCGATAAAGTAGTCGTAGTAGGTCTGTGGGAAGAAGACCCTAAAATCAATCTTACTGGTCCTTCAGGTTGGAGTTAAAGATTTCAAGTGAAAGATTTATTTTATAATGAGTTACAAAAAGAGAACGATAAAAAATAATAGCAAGGGGAGATTTTTATGGCAGAACTAATACAATGGCTTCTTGTGTTCTTTGTGCTCGCCAATAAAAAAATGGTGATAACATTCGGTGATTATAAAAAAAAAAACTTTATTTTTGTTAAATAGTTATTTTAATGTTTTTTATTCATCGCATATTTATCTCGCTAATAAAAAAAATAATATTTTGAGAATATTTGTCGGTTTGTTTCTTTTCTTTCCAAAGAATCATGGTGGAACATCCCTCGCACCTCATTGCTCCGATTACTTCGTGGATTACTTTGACCATATAGCCGACCCTACTAGAATTTAGCTGAATTTGAAAAAATTATACTTCCAGTAGGAATTTTTATCATGCCATATATCGCATTAACACAGAACTTACAATTTTACTCGCTTACCCAAAAAGAATATATATTTGTATAAATATAAATATTTGTCCTATTTAGAAATGTACAGAATACACTTTTTTACATTCTCCCCAGTTAAGTTAATCTCTGCGTATGGTTAAACTCCTTACACCCTAAGGAATATGCCTGTAAACAAAGATGAGCACCAAAGTTTGTGTGTGCTATAAACTTATGACCACGGCACAGTATATAGCTTAAAAGATCCAGTAATTGCACTAGCTGTCGGCGCCTTTGAAGTTTGTGGCGAACATTTTTCGTTGCGCGTAGTCCACGAGTTCAAAAGGGCGGGTTTGTAATGTATAAATTCGCCGGGAGATTTGATGTCATGACGCGGGAAATTCGATTTCATGACGCGGGAAATTCGATTTCATGACGTGGGAAATTTGATTTCATGACGCGGGAAATTTGAATTCATAATGCAGGAAATATATCTTAAGATGCTAAAATAATAAACGTCGCATGGTTATAAATTTTTAACTTGCAGGATAGATTTAGTCTATTTAAAATATATATAAATTGATAATTAAAATTTATTTTTCATCACATGATAGCTATTTTATTTAATGTTATTGCTACATTTGGTTAAATTATAAGAAAAAATACTTAATTGTACCTATACGTAATTAATTATGTATATTGCAAGTATTGCTTAGTATTTCACCTATCAATGTTATAAAATAAGGAACTCAAATTTCAATAAATGTTTGATTTGGATGTTCGGATTAAAATAAATACAATAATAGGTATAAGTCAAATATAAGTTTAGTTATAGGAGACCTGTTTTAAGACAAGCAATTAATACTAATTATTAATTATAATCACTTTATTCAAATTACACACTTATATTTATAATATAATAATAAATGTAGTAAAATAAATCTTATGATAAACTTATTCTTGGGTTACACAATTGGCACATCTCGGGACACAACATGTTTTACTACTGACCCACTCATTGTGATCTTGAATTTCTGAAGTTTCTGTTCATCAAATTAAATAAATTTCATGTTTTGTAGTGATACGGATTGATGATTGAGAATGATAATTGCCTATTATTACAATAAAAACGACACTAAAAAATTATCGAAAAGCAATTTATAAGTGTCAAAAAACGATGTTTAAAAAGTTCACTCAAAACTACACTAGTTAAACCTAATCAAAACTAAAACTAAGAACACTTAGTAAAATTATCTACAAACACAAAGTCCATTTATAGGTTAGGTAACAAAACACACGCACTCTTGAAACATACAAGTTAAACTACAGGATGGAATGCAAGTGAATGCGCAGTGGAGACGCGAAAATTGTAGTCCACGCGCTGATTGACTTATAACCAGAAATATCTCGGGAGTGCAATTACTGGATCTTTTAAGCTATATGAAGTAATCATAGTACAACTACTGCGTTACATAAAATAACCTCGGACATAACCACTAGCATGGATAATGGTGAAATAAGTTATCTGATACTATTAGACTATAGTAAGGCCTTTGATGTAATTGATCACAGCTTACTTCTTGCCAAACTAAAATATTATGGAGTGCCAACTCACATGCTATCGTGGTTTAGCGATTACCTCACTGATAGATACCAAATAGTGAAAATAGACAAAGATATTTCTGATAAACTTCAGGTAAACTATGGAGTACCACAAGGAAGTATTCTAGGTCCTACTATGTTTACCATATTCACGGCTGATCTGCCTTTAATTGTACAGTACAAGTGGAATATTCATCAATATGCGGACGACACACAACTGTATAAATCATGTCTACCAGAACACGTGGAAAACTTGATTAGTGAGTTAAATTCTAATTTAGAGTGTATCTCGCGGTGGTCGAAGCGTAACGGCTTGCGTTTAAATGCTCAAAAGACAGTGGTGATGAGTATAGGATATAGAAGTACAGTAGACAAAGCACGCAACCTTGCTCAAAGTAATATTATTTTGGATGGAAACACCTTATCAGTAACTGAAAGTGCGCGAAATCTTAGATTGGTGATGGACACAAACTTAAACTTTGAAAAACATATAATTAAAAATGTAGTGAATGTTACTCAAAATTGAAATCACTATGGAAAAAAGAATTACTACCAGCGGATGTCAAATGAAATTTAGCTAACACACTTATCTTAAGTCAACTAGACTATTGCAGCTCAGTGTATTACAATTTTCTCACAGCTTATATGAAAAATAGATTGCAAATTCTTCAAAATAGTTGTATGCGTTTTGCTTACAACATTAATCGTAGGCAACATGTAACTCCTCATTATAATTTGCTAAACATTTTAAAATTAGAGTATAGGTTTATCTTTCTATATGGAAATATGATCTTTAATATACTGCAATCAAAAGAACCACCTTACCTATATAATTTATTAATTAGACGTTCAACAGTTCATTCAGTTGGTCTGAGAAATGTAGAATTTTTTACGATTCCTCAACATAAAACCAGCAAATTTGAATCATGTTTTATATATATAGCACCAAAATTGTATAATAATTATTATTTTATTTTGACATGATAATCGTCTTTATTGATACTCAATTGCGGGCGTAATTTGGCTTTTTTAGCCCGAGGGCGTATAAAGTTGCTAAGATACAAAGAAAACGTTTCTATAGAGTTCTAACAATTTTAATAATTATAACTATTACATTTTTTCAAAATGAAATGTGCAATTGCTTGCAATTATCCTTTCCATGAAGCAAAATAAAATAAAACGTTGTATGTACCACGGGCATAATCAAGATAATGGCCCTCGAGAAATTAAAAGCCCTCCTTCGTCGGGCTTTAAACATTCTCTCATGCCATAATCTAATAGATTATGCCCTTAATACATAAATAACTATTATTGTTTGTTTAGCAGTTCTACCTAATCGATTTAAGTCTTACCTTAATAAAGAATTATTAAGTTTACAATCTCGCAACACTATGTAATTATACATTATTTAACGAATGTAAGAGAAAAGTGAAAAACGGCACTGCCGATCGTTTTCGTATTGGACGTCTCTACTGTTTTAATTTCATTAATTAGAATCATTGTTTTTATTATTTTTGTTATTCACTATTATATGCACTTATGTTACTTTTATTTGCACTGTATTATCTTTCCTTTTTTTCTGAGACGTTCAATAAAAATTATTTATTATTATTAATATTATTATATACTGTGACCACGGTTTGACTGACATTAGGGATTGTGCCATCTCGGAGTTTCTTTAAATAATTCAGATTTGCGAAATTTTATCTTGAAAAGGTCCGTCCAAAAGCTAAAAGTAAAAAAACATTTAGGTAACATTAATTATTGTCGATCCGATTCCGATAGAAAGCAACCATTTGAAATATGACCATCTTACGGTAGCAAACTTCTGAAATATTTATGGCGAAATACTCATATAAATCTATTGCTATTACTTAACACTCTCTGGTTTTCAGAATCCTTTCAAGATGCTGGTCTCTACTAAACTGTAAGTCATCAAACCTGTATTGCTATTCGCTTCTATTCTTACTCTTACGCTCTTCTATAATATAACATAGTATTTTATTTTCTTTTTGTGTATTTCTACGACGTTACTTACCAATATGTCGTGCGATCACTCCCGTTATAGTGCCAATTATAAAAGCTAATAAGTCCTGTATGTACATTATTATGACATAAATATTACTTACCCAATTAATTACATAAATATTATAGTCTATGTTGCAATTTCCCAAATAACAAAGCAGGAAACTTTAACCAAAACAAGTGCAGTACAAGATTTACAATAACTATTATTTTTATTAAATTCAATAATGAGTAAATATAATGGCAATAAAGTAAAATATTTTTAAGAATATAAAAACTAAAAAACTATGAGATAATACATAATATGAAACTCGATTCCAATGATGTTTCCGGCGGCGGGCGTAATCTGGGAACCAAGCATAGGTAGCTGGTCCAAAGTAAAAGTGCTTAATCCTTCATGTAACCTGGGCACTGGATTGAGTTTTTTACTTGACCTATCTGAGGGGTTGTACATTACAGTATATTCCTTAATCAACTCGATTATAGATTCATTCATTTTTAATGTTTCCTAGTTTATTTATTTAGCTAAATTTTAAATAAGAAAATCCTATGCTAAAGTAACAGGACAGGACATGGTGTCAACTATGAAATTTTCATTCATTTCGTATTTTGCAATATAAGAGAATAGGCTTAGAAGGTAAAAGAAAAACTCATTTTACCCTAGCTACCCAGATTACAAGTGGAATTAAAGACTATTTTTATTTACCAATTCTTTGGAGGAGGAGGTATTAATTTACAAATTCTGAAAACATACAAAGTCAAAGTGTAAGTGTTACATCAGTAAGCGCGTCAAAAATAGTTTTTTTTGGACAATATACATTTATTGTATTCAATGTGTAAAGTGAAACTAAGCGTTTCATTGACTGAAAAGTCTACAAATTGCTATGTCATTACAAATCTCTCATTAATATTACTGTTGTCCAAAAAAATATCGCATGCAAATTCGTGGCTAAAATTATTATGTGAAACGAATGTTAAGTTTATCGAACCAGAAGAAGTCCAGTTTGATAATGAACATTAGTCAGTGAGTTATTATGTACACAAATAAGTATGATGAGATAACAAAGAACAGACCATTGGCTAAAGAAATGTCTTAAGCATAGCAACTTCTAAGGTTAAATACATAGTTCGCCAGAGCAATATGGTGGTATGTGATACGCGTCAGTATCTTTAATTTGTTTTTCCGTCCGGAGATCCGGACAGGATAAAAAAAATCTTAGCGTGAACTTTTAAAATTGCTCCTAGATGTCGAATTAACCTGATCAGTCAGAGATTTTCTCGACTTTTTTCGAGAGTAGAGGAGATCTTTCTGTTCCTCTATATGATTTTTCTGGACAGACATTGTGGAATTGATTGTCGAGACACCCCAAAAAATGGTTGATTATCCAACATTTAATTTTTTAACAAATTTTTCATAGCTCATAGAACAAGATTTTATATTTGTCATTCTTTCCTAGGACCATTCGCTACTCCAGAAGATTTCTGACTTACCAAGTCAACATCTCGACACTTGAGGACATTTTAAAAGTTTCCTTTAAGATTTTTCCATAAATTCTTTATACAATCCGGTTAGGAGTATTTAGCCTGAAAAATCAAAAAACTGTGTTTTCTTCCCAATTTTGGTTTAAAGTCAGATTTAAAAAATTTTAAATAACAGCGTAACAGTTTAGTTTACTCAGTTACTGGTCTCAGTTGCAGTTTTCTTTTAACTTCCCGTATAATATTGCAGTTGCTAAAAAATCCACTTTTCTGCAACATTCTGCGCCTTAACTGCTTGTGTTAAGGTTTCCATCAAGTATTCTACTCTTGTCTGTTTGTGATTGCTCAAAAACCGATAATAGGTCTCGCCGAAGGTACATTTGGAAGATTGCCACTTCTTAAGAAATGAGCGTCAATGAACATGTTACCTGTAACCAACCAGTGTTGGTAATTTTGGCTTAATCATACGCGAACAAACTAAGTCAATAATAATTTGGCTCACTAGACCAGAAACTATATGTTTGCAAATACTCGCAACGTAGTTTCTGGGCGCATGATCTACGAATCTTTTGTATCGACTTTTGCAGAAATTTCTTAAATAAAATTAAGTTATTCCATAGATGAAATGTGCTATTAGGATTTTGTTGTCTTCATGTTGGTAACAACTAACAAAAAAACATTTGAATTTAAAATTTCATATCCTTTTTTGACTTTTGGAAATTTAGTAAAAGTTGTTACCACCAGTCAAACATAAAAATTGCTATTTTTATGTTTGCCAAACATACTGAATTTGGATCACCAGGCCAGGAACTATATGTTTGCGTACGAGTGTATCGCAAGCAGAGGCGATTAGCCGAGGTCTGCAACTAACAAGTATTTGCAACGTAGTTGCTAGGCGCATGATCTACGAATTATTTTGTGCCAACTACTACTGAAATTTCTTAGATAAAATTAACTCATTCCATAGATGACATGTGCTATTAGGATTTTGTTGTCTTTATGTTGGTAACAACTAATAAAAAAACATTTGAATTTAAAATTTCATACCCTTGTTCGACTTTGGCAAATTTAGTAACAGTTGTTACCACCAGTCAAACATAAAAATTGCTATTTTTATGTTTCGACACACATACTGAATTTGGATCACCAGGCCAGAAACTACATGTTTGCGTACGAGTGTATCGCAAGCAGAGGCGATTAGCCGAGGTCTGCAACTAACGAGTATTTGCAACGTAGTTTCTAGGTGCATGATCTACGAATTATTTTGTGCCAACTACTACTGAAATTTCTTAGATAAAATTAACTCATTCCATAGATGACATGTGCTATTAGGATTTTGTTGTCTTTATGTTGGTAACAACTAATAAAAAAACATTTGAATTTAAAATCTCATGCCCTTGTTCGACTTTGGCAAATTTAGTAACAGTTGTTACCATCAGTCAAACATAAAAATTGCTATTTTCATGTTTGACACATACTGAATTTGGATCACAGGCCAGAAACTATATGTTTGCGTACGAGTGTATCGCAAGCAGAGGCGATTAGCCGAGGTCTGCAACTAACAAGTATTTGCAACGTAGTTGCTAGGCGCATGATCTACGAATTATTTTGTGCCAACTTCTACTGAAATTTCTTAGATAAAATTAACTCATTCCATAGATGACATGTGCTATTAGGATTTTGTTGTCTTTATGTTGGTAACAACTAATAAAAAAACATTTGAATTTAAAATCTCATGCCCTTGTTCGACTTTGGCCAATTTAGTAACAGTTGTTACCATCAGTCAAACATAAAAATTGCTATTTTCATGTTTGACACATACTGAATTTGGATCACCAGGCCAGAAACTATATGTTTGCGTACGAGTGTATCGCAAGCAGAGGCGATTAGCCGAGGTCTGCAACTAACAAGTATTTGCAACGTAGTTGCTAGGCGCATGATCTACGAATTATTTTGTGCCAACTTCTACTGAAATTTCTTAGATAAAATTAACTCATTCCATAGATGACATGTGCTATTAGGATTGCGTTGTCTTTATGTTGGTAACAACTAATAAAAAAACATTTGAATTTAAAATCTCATGCCCTTGTTCGACTTTGGCAAATTTAGTAACAGTTGTTACCATCAGTCAAACATAAAAATTGCTATTTTCATGTTTGACACATACTGAATTTGGATCACCAGGCCAGAAACTATATGTTTGCGTACGAGTGTATCGCAAGCAGAGGCGATTAGCCGAGGTCTGCAACTAACAAGTATTTGCAACGTAGTTGCTAGGCGCATGATCTACGAATTATTTTGTGCCAACTTCTACTGAAATTTCTTAGATAAAATTAACTCATTCCATAGATGACATGTGCTATTAGGATTTTGTTGTCTTTATGTTGGTAACAACTAATAAAAAAACATTTGAATTTAAAATCTCATGCCCTTGTTCGACTTTGGCCAATTTAGTAACAGTTGTTACCATCAGTCAAACATAAAAATTGCTATTTTCATGTTTGACACATACTGAATTTGGATCACCAGGCCAGAAACTATATGTTTGCGTACGAGTGTATCGCAAGCAGAGGCGATTAGCCGAGGTCTGCAACTAACAAGTATTTGCAACGTAGTTGCTAGGCGCATGATCTACGAATTATTTTGTGCCAACTTCTACTGAAATTTCTTAGATAAAATTAACTCATTCCATAGATGACATGTGCTATTAGGATTTTGTTGTCTTTATGTTTGTAACAATAAAAAAACATTTGAATTTAAAATTTCATACCCTTGTTCGACTTTGGCAAATTTAGTAACAGTTGTTACCACCAGTCAAACATAAAAATTGCTATTTTTATGCTTGACAAACATAATGAATTTGGATCACCAGGCCAGAAACTACATGTTTGCGTACGAGTGTATCGCAAGCAGAGGCGATTAGCCGAGGTCTGCAACTAACGAGTATTTGCAACGTAGTTGCTAGGCGCATGATCTACGAATTATTTTGTGCCAACTTCTACTGAAATTTCTTAGATAAAATTAACTCATTCCATAGATGACATGTGCTATTAGGATTTTGTTGTCTTTATGTTTGTAACAATAAAAAAACATTTGAATTTAAAATTTCATACCCTTGTTCGACTTTGGCAAATTTAGTAACAGTTGTTACCACCAGTCAAACATAAAAATTGCTATTTTTATGCTTGACAAACATACTGAATTTGGATCACCAGGCCAGAAACTATATGTTTGCGTACGAGTGTATCGCAAGCAGAGGCGATTAGCCGAGGTCTGCAACTAACAAGTATTTGCAACGTAGTTGCTAGGCGCATGATCTACGAATTATTTTGTGCCAACTTCTACTGAAATTTCTTAGATAAAATTAACTCATTCCATAGATGACATGTGCTATTAGGATTTTGTTGTCTTTATGTTTGTAACAACTAATAAAAAAACATTTGAATTTAAAATTTCATACCCTTGTTCGACTTTGGCAAATTTAGTAACAGTTGTTACCACCAGTCAAACATAAAAATTGCTATTTTTATGCTTGACAAACATACTGAATTTGGATCACCAGGCCAGAAACTATATGTTTGAGTACGAGTGTATCGCAAGCAGAGGCGATTAGCCGAGGTCTGCAACTAACGAGTATTTGCAACGTAGTTTCTAGGCGCACGATCTACGAATTATTTTGTGCCAACTACTACTGAAATTTCTTAGATAAAATTAACTCATTCCATAGATGACATGTGCTATTAGGATTTTGTTGTCTTCATGTTGGTAACAACTAATAAAAAAACATTTGAATTTAAAATTTCATACCCTTGTTCGACTTTGGCAAATTTAGTAACAGTTGTTACCACCAGTCAAACATAAAAATTGCTATTTTTATGTTTGACACACATACTGAATTTGGATCACCAGGTCAGAAACTATATGTTTGCGTACGAGTGTATCGCAAGCAGAGGCGATTAGCCGAGGTCTGCAACTAACGAGTATTTGCAACGTAGTTTCTAGGCGCATGATCTACGAATTATTTTGTGCCAACTTCTACTGAAATTTCTTAGATAAAATTAACTCATTCCATAGATGACATGTGCTATTAGGATTTTGTTGTCTTTATGTTGGTAACAATAAAAGAACATTTGAATTTAAAATTTCATGCCCTTGTTCGATTTTGGCAAATTTAGTAACAGTTGTTACCACCAGTCAAACATAAAAATTGCTATTTTTATGTTTGACACGCATACTGAATTTGGATCACCAGGCCAGAAACTATATGTTTGCGTACGAGTGCATCTAAAGCAGAGGAGATTAGGCGAGGTCTGCAACTAACGAGTATTTGCAACGTAGTTTCTAGGCGCACGATCTACCAATTATTTTGTGCCGACTTCTACTGAAATTTCTTAGATATGTGCTATTAGGATTTTGTTGTCTTCATGTTGGTAACAAATAAAAAAGAAACATTTGAAATTAAAATTTCATATCCTTGTTTGACTTTTGCAAAATTAGTAACAGTTGTTACCACCAGTCAAACATAAAATTGCCATTTTTATGCTTGACAAACATACTGAATTTGGATCACCAGGCCAGAAACTATATGTTTGCGTACGAGTGTATGGCAAGCAGAGGCGATTAGCCGAGGTCTGCAACTAACGAGTATTTGCAACGTAGTGTCTGGGCGCGTTTCTTATTAGATATAATTTCTTAGATAAAATTAACTTATTCTTTAGATGACATGTGCTATTATGGTTTATTTTGTTTTCATATTGGTAACAACAACAAAAACATTTGAATTTTAAATGTCATATAGGTATCTGTTTGACTTATTGCAAATTTAGTGAAAGTTGTTACCACCTGACAAATATAAAAATTCCTACGTTTTGTCGGATTAGGCCGGCAAACGTTTAGTTTCCGGACTATTTTGGAATCTGCAACATTATTGAAATCGGACAAGGTACAAAATAGTATATCACATTTATCTCATGTTGAGTTGGTAAAAGACACCTTTACAAGCCAAGCGATATTGTTCGACAATGTCAAACAATATCGCGACGCTTGGAAACTTTATAAACGAAACAGGTATACTTGTAATTATTCAGATTTAAATAATTACAATACAAGGTAATTCTAAATTTTAATTCATAATTCCAATCAGCGCCATCTACCGACCAAAAGAAACTGTAAGTAAGGTTTCATTGTTCACCGCTAGATGGCAATGTATGCCCTCAGTATTTTAAATTTGAAAATTAATTAATTTCATCGTAATTATTAAATATAAAATACGGAGAAATAGAACTAATATTAAATAAAAAAAGATGTTTTTAGTGTTAAATACATTTATAAAAACCTAAATTTAAATAGGATAAAAGGACTTGTTTTAAATAATTAAAACATAAAAGTTGGGCCAAGACTTTACTGATCAGTTCTACAGACATGTAATAGTTGTTATTTACGTTCCAATCTTTTTAAATTGATTTCTATGGGCGAGCTGGAAAGCTCCATAATCCAGTGAGCCCAGTAAAAATTCAAAGCGTGCAGCGTACAAACTTTTATTTCCATCTTCACGAGCGTTTATTAATTTATTGTATATTTTGTATAAAAAGATATTTTATAATCAAAGGCGGTAGGACAATTTATAGCTAGACCGAGTGCTGTTGTGATTAAGTAACAAATTAGTTTCCATTAGTTTTTGTTCATGAGCATTGTGGAACTTTACAAGTCTCTTTTAGGAGCCCGTAAAATTTTATAGAGCTGTAGTTATAACTACTCATTTACTTAGTTACCATAAATGCCTATAAAGTGTCATTTATATAGAAAGTGGAAATTGCTAACCACTTTCCAAAGTTTGCGACAGAAACATACATATATTTCATTATGATTGTGAATAAAATAATTTGTTGTATTTAAAAGCCACGTTAAAGATTATCTAGAATTAAACATTCGGATTTGATTTTTTGGAAAATTTGTAAACATGTTCAGTACATTTAAAAAGAAAAAAGCCCATACCTTTTTCTTCGATAAGATTTTGTAGATTTGCTTCTCTAAAGTTGCTCTGCCTTGACCTCTTTGGCACTTGTAGATGCAAGCAATAGTTTACGTAAGTTTTCCTTTTGTTTTGTGGACACTTTCTTGATAATCTTGCAATAACTAGCAAATGCTTCCTTGTGTAGAAGTATGCTAATATCAGTTTTGGAAATTTCAACACCATCATTGACAATACCTTCAGACTCTTGGCAAATTTCACTTTTCGAATAAGTTCTATCTACGTCGTGCGTATCGAATATACAAATTTCATACTTATAATTGTGTGCATGTCCTCTTGGTGCAACGACTTCTACATTCCAAAAAGCAATCTTTTCTTTGTTGTCGAGTTCGAGATGAACTTTAAATAAATGATCATCAACAATCATATATTGAGTTTTATCCTGCTTTTCGTGGAAGCTGTGAAATTCTAAATTATAATTATCATAGATTATTCCACTATTTCGGTGACCTTTTAAATGACTAATGATTTCAGAATGTCTACCATGCCAGTTGCAACGAGAAATTGGACAATTTTCAGTTTGTAACAAACAAGTAAATTCATGTTCGTTAATATTGGGTACAGATAAAGCAATGTGGCAGCCCCATTTACAAGGAAACCGTATCTTGCTGCTGATTTGCTCCAATGCGTAATTGCGAGTAGCACCAAAACTATTTTTGCACTTAGGACATGGACGACCTGTTCTTGGTTTGCATCCGGAACAAAGACTATGACCTGATAGACATTGACGGATAGGAGGTTTCATATATACTTTACATATAAAACATTCAAATACCGTTAACAAGTCTTCCTCAAGTTTTTCTCTAGGGATACTCCTTTCGGCTATTACTATTGAAAAAGTTACTATTTGGTTCATCAGTGGTCCATTTTCGTCTTTTAGTTTTAAGGGAGACAAATCAGAATTTAAGGCATGTTCTGCATTAAACTTTCCATTAAATTCTGTGTCAGGTAGTATCATGTTGGTAGATTTATTATTTATGCTTTCAGCGTAAATTTCTGATTCGACCGTGTATAGTAAATCCAAAACACTTTCTGTAGTTTTGATATAGTACATAACAGTTTGTAGCTTAGATTCTTCAAGATTGTACTTAACATGCAAAATATTCAGAAGACCATCGTGATTGTCGTAAAGCAACTCTATATTTTCTTGAGTTTCAGTAGCACATACGTGAAATTGAAAGCGTCTGTTAGTGCCAGTCACGAGTTGTGGAACATGGAAGGTGTGGTTTTCCAAACTGTGATTCCTTAAAGTTGACAAACTACCTTCCCAAGAACAGCTTTCTAACTGTTTCCATGGGCAAGGGTAGATTCGATATTTACAAATTAACAAATGATCGGAAATATTGAAATAATTGTATTTTTTCTCACAGCCGTTGATATGGTATGGACACGGTATTATCAAATTTTGCATAATTATCTCTAATGTCGAATCGGGTGTAACAAGATTATAGTCGTAATTCGGTATGCATTCAGCACAAACATTTCCGAGGTTTTTCACTAAAGCTACAGGTGGTATTAATCGTTTCGAACAGTTTTTGCAAAAGAATACCGGCAATGAAATAATGTTTTCGTTAAATTCTATTGCTGATATTTCTTGTAAAGTATCAGCTGTAATTGGCTGTTTATCTAAATGAAAATAAAATATCAAACTAGTTAAACCATACACCAAGGTTTTGTGTATTTATTTCTTACCATTGCTTTTCACGTTCATTGTGTGTTGATAAATTTAAGTTTCTGCACTGATTTCTTCTATGTATTCAAGATTAATTTAATATTTATAAAAATTAAATATACTATCAGACACAAACGGCACAACGTATTTAACAAAATTATTATTAATTTCTAATATCACAACGGTAACTTCCGAACTTCGTAGGGAGCTAACCTGGCCAGTAGGCCTTGAAACACGAGCAGATATCTGTCCAGTGGGCCAGCGGCATATCAGGCGATATTGGAGAGGAATGCACCGATCTGTATTTAGCTGGGCGAGTGAATGAATGTTTACACAATTTAAAAGTTCTTTTTGAAAGGGAGGTTCACATTTGTACATTTTTGTGCGACTTTTTTTTATTCACATTAATTTGACATATTTACACAATTTTATGCGTTAAGAAGAAGCATAGATTTTAGACTGCTCTAATGCTCTAATTTCTACTTACTTCTACTACTACGTTGTTTATTTAGGTTATTTACCGGTTATACTTACTTTCAGCCGTAGTTATAGAGAGATTACACGCGTGTAACATAATAATAAATAGTACGTTACAAGCGTGTAACCTATGCATAACAACGGCTGTTTGTATTTAGTGGCTGCATTCAGCACTTTAGGTTGCCAAGTCTTAATTAGCGTTTAGCGGGACTCGGAAAAAAATGGAATATTTTAGAAAAAAAAGCAAGACATATTTTTTTATTATTTAATTAAATAGATTAATTTTATTAAATAAGAGAAAAATACGAAAAATAATATAAAAACAACAATCAAACAGCCCTTTTATAATTTTTTTAAATTTATTTTTTAGTTAGGTACAATAGTATATTGTGACACAAGCGCAGAAAAGTGCCAATTTCTCACGATTATGAAGAAGTTGCGGCATGAGACAAAATCGAATGCCGCAATCACACGAGTGTGAATTTGGCGGTTTTTCGTGTTAATACACTATATCTACGATCAGGGCCGTTCTCGTTATACGATTCTTAAATTTTTACCAAATCCATAAGAGTTTCACTCGATCAATTTTTCCAGGT
This sequence comes from Agrypnus murinus, assembly GCA_929113105.1. NCBI lineage: Eukaryota > Metazoa > Arthropoda > Insecta > Coleoptera > Elateridae > Agrypnus > Agrypnus murinus. The sequence goes on from OV816027.1 coordinate 93,505,719, forward strand.
CCAGTCATTAAGATCAATAATGTTTCTTTCCTTGGGTCTTAGTTTTTCCCGTTTAAACGAAAAGACGGAAAACCAGAACGCCAAAAAAAGGTTAAATAAAACCCAAAATAAAACCGCTTATTAATAGTCCACATATATTTATGCGGTTTCATCTAAACTGGGCAAGGAAACCAACGTCAATAACGATCATGGCATCTGAAGTACTACTTTGAGGAATAACAATAAGAAATCGAGTGCGCTAATATAGCGGGAATTAGCGCCTTCCATAATATACCTCTTTTTGACCTGTCTCAACTTTTGAAAAATATGAAGGATATCCATAAGCAATCGACGGCGCTAATATAGCGCCAATTAATGCCGACCAAAAATGTACATCTTTTTGATCTGTCTCAACTTTTGAAATCTTTTAAGTATATCCATACCCAATCGACGGCGCTACTATGGCCCCAATTAGCGCCGACCCAGAATGCACTTCTCTTTGATCTGCCTCAACTTTTGAGAAATTTGAAGGATACCCAAACCCTATCGACGGCGCTACTATAGTGCCAATTAGCGGCGTCCAAAAATGTACTTCTCTTCGACCTGTGTCAATTTTTGAAAAATTCTAAGTATAACCATACGAAATCGACGGCGTTATTATAGCGCCAATTAGCGCCGTCCAAAAATGTACTTCTCTTCGATCTGTTTCAACTTTTGAAAAATTTGAAGGATATCCATACCCAATCGACGGTGCTAATATAGCGCCATTTAGCGCTGTCCAAAAATGTAGTTTTTGACCTGTCTCAACTTTTAAAGCATTTTAAGTATAACCATACCCAATCAACGGTGCTAAAATAGCATATATCGGGAATTCGCGCCGTCCAAACGAGTACTTCTCTAGATCTGTCTCAACTTTTAAAATATTTTAAAATATTGTGCCGTTGACTGGTTATGTATATACTTAACATTTTTTAAAAGTTGAGACAGATCTAGAGAAGTACTTTTTTGGGTGGCGCTAATTGGCGCTATATTAGCGCCGTTGATTGCTTATGGATATCCTTCAAATTTTACAAAAGTTGAGACTGATCAAAGAGAAATACTCTTTTGGACGGCGCGAATTCGCTCTATATTAGCGCCGTCGATTGGGTATGGTTATACTTAAAATGTTTTAAAAGTTTAGACAGATCAAAGAGAAGTACTTTTTTGGGCGGCGCTAATTGGAGCTATATTAACGCCGTTGATTGCGTATGGATATACGTAAATTTTTCAAAAGCTGAGACCAGTCAAAAGATGTACATTTTGGGTCGGCACTAATTGAAGCTATAGTAGCGCCGTCGATTGGGTATGGATATCCTTCAAATTTTTTGAAAGTTGGGACAGATCGAAGAAAAGTACATTTTTGGACGGCGCTAATTGCCGCTATATTAGCGCCGTTGATTGCGTATGGATATACGTAAATTTTTCAAAAGCTGAGACCAGTCAAAAGATGTACATTTTGGGTCGGCACTAATTGAAGCTATAGTAGCGCCGTCGATTGCGTATGGATATATTTAAAATATTTTAAAAGTTGAGACAGATCGAAAAGAAGTACATTTTTGGACTGCGCTAATTGTCGCTGTATTAGTGCCGTCGATTTCTTATTGTTATTCCTCAAAGCAGTACTTCAGATACCATGATCGTTATTGACGCTGGTTTCCTTGCCCAGTCTAGATGAAACCACATAATCGTCGCCTTCGATGCATACTGGCGTAACTCTGTTTTAGCAACTTTACAGGAGAGCTGTTTAAAGTTTTTACCAAAGTTTCAATGCTTATAAAAACTTTATTACAGATGATATGAACTTAATTTTCTGAAATGTTGCAACTAGCAACAGGTAAATTAATGACATAATGATAATTATTTTCTACACCAACAAGTTTTTTTATTTAGGGGCAAATACGACATACGCCTGTTTGTCATAATAAATATGCCACTGAAGGAAGATACGCCTAAATAGAAAATATTATGTCTAAAAATAAACAATAACGGTTTTAAAGAATTTATATTATTATTGTCAGTATTTATAGAAATGTAAATAAAAGAGTAAATTAAACTTATACATAATATTTTAATATAAAAACAAAAACAATAAACAGCTAAAAACTTATTAAATAAAGAATAATAAATGATTTAGTTTTTAAAAATGTACAAAAATAGTTTATGAAATTAAAATTTTATTGGAAGATACTATCATAATGTATTAACACAGAAAAAAAGAAATCAGGAATCATTATTAACAGAGGCGATCCTAGCGTACGTGCAAGGGGTGCAATTAACACGGGCGGCCAAATTTAAAGGCGGCCAAATAAACAGCAAACTTTTTGCATTTTTGTTGTTTAAAGGCGTTAAAAGTAAAATAAGATTTTAGTACGGTTAAAATATTATGGTTTAGCCCTGCGATAATAGGAATGCTGAAAAGGTCCAAGCGGTTCTTTATACCTTCTTCTCTAAAACCGTTGTAAAACCACTAGTAAAACACGTGGAAACCAAGTGCATCACATTGTTCAATGGAACTTTTTTTCGGGTCGGCTTTCGGCAGGAAGTTTATGGCAGGTTAATAAATCCTTCAATATGGTGGTAGCAAACTCTATTGATATATTCTAGTAATCTTATAACGGAAGAAACACGTTGCTTTTAAAAAGTAATAAATGTGGACTTACTTTATTGCAGTACAGTACTTTTACAGTACTTATTCCAACAAATTTTTGTTTTTCGTCTGTCCATTGACAGCGAGTTGCGAATTTAAAAGAATATTTGATATAGTGTTCAGCAAAATTAGACCGATATAATAAGAACTGGATTTATCTGCTACGATAAATAAACAGGTAGGTGTTTTTTTTCTGTATTTACAGACAGGGTTGAGAAATAATAACTTATTTAAGAAAAAACAAAATAATCCATTAATTTGACTTGAACAGTATTTCTTTGATTTAAATCAAATTGTATAATATTGTTTTATTTCAATGCTGAGATGTACTACATAATTATGTTGTTTATTATGATAATAATAATTTCTGCTCAATTAATAGGGTAAAATTCAAAATTTTCATGGCAACTTAGGACTTTTGGAACGTGATTGGCGAAATGTACTTTTTATCTGGGTAGACATTAAGCAGATTTAAAAAAGATAAATTTATTCAGCAAATGTTAAAAAATAAACTGAAAACAGTATCTTTTTTACTCTATTCCTATCCTCTAACACAGCGGTTCCGGTAAGACCGGTAAGGTAAAAAATTAAAGAAAACATTTTGCAAAATAAATTTTATAATAATAAATTTACTTTTACACTGTACAAAAACAATCTAGAATAAATAAAAACTCGTTCTTTATAATAACAAAAGTCGGTTTTTGTACGTCATCCGCTTCCCTCGGATCAAACCTCGAACGATCAAGACGGCCCGAAATCGGCCGGTACCAAAACCGGAGTTTTTCTCTTTTCGTCAAACGAAGAAGCGATCTCAGGGCGGGGTGCGGCGCCGAAGACCTTAACCGAGTGCTAGACAAATAGGCTGTCCATCGACACAGAGAGCGGAGATATAACCGAAAACGATGGCGACTGGGATTCGGCAGCTGCGGTCAAAAACGGGAATGGGTTTAAACGACCTAGGAGGTAATCCTATAAGTAGGTATTGCCCTACTTGAGTCCATCCCCTCTCCTTTTATGCAAATGACCCGCGATCTAATTAATATTCAAATGAGGCGTGGTCTAATTAAATGCGCGAATTAATATTCAAATGAGGCGTGGTCTAATTAAATGCGCGAATTAAACGCGCGAATTAAATTAATTGATCTAATTAAATTAATTCACGGTATCATTTACATATCTCCTCTCTCATTCCTCATATGCATGCGCGAATTAAATTAATTCACGGTATCATTTACATAGCTACTCTCTCATTCCGCATATGCATGCGCAAATTAAATTAATTCACGGTATCATTAGCGTATCTCCTCTCTTATTTACATAACTGATATCTCATTCTGTACATCTCATTTTTATATATTATTTGTCATCTCTCATCTCTCTCTCTCATAAATTTATTTTAAAATAAATCAGTCCTATTTGATATTTATCTACAGGTCATCATGTAATTCTGCGAAAATAATTTAATATGTAGAAACGTAATAATAAAAATTTATTTTCAACTATACAAAAGTAACTCTAAAGCTACTGTCAATCAACTGTCGGATTATCTCTGGTGCAGTTTTTGCATGAAAATACACACAAACTAATTAGCCATGTTGTTTTCAACATTCCTTAAAACTGCTTTCAACCATAAATAAACAAACGTTCTTACGAATGACTGAAAGGAATTTAGATTTTATAAATAATTTAAAACCGGCATAAATTATTGTTTTAAATGACAATTACTCACTCCTGCTCTATATAAAACGTCATATATAAAATTAGAGATTATCTCTATTGCATTATTATTATCTTAGCATCTTTTCATTTACAATTATCTAGTAAAAATGTATTGTTTAATACGACAGACAAAGGAATTTAGTGAATTAGTCATAAAGAAACTTCACGAGAAAAATATAACAATAGGTACATATAACGATACTAATCAGTCTAACGCGGAATATATACTTTATATTATACAAACGGCTAGAAAAGAATAGGTACAATCGGATTATGTTCATACTAAGCTCACCATGATTATTATAAACATCTTAACAGAATAAAAAGGGCGATATGAATATAACTTATAGGATTTAATCAAACTAGAATCTCTGTTACATTAGACCTGTTTAAATATACGTCATAAACATTTAAAATATGGTTTACAAGTAAAGCAAATTCTAATTTGAAAGAAAACACTTAGGGTCGTTATGATTTCTTAAAAATTTATTTAAATAATTCCGACAAATATTTATAAATAAAACTTAGAAAAAAGGAATATTGTGTAGTACCATTTTAAAGTCAAAAAGCTTATACCTGTTTCTTTAAATATTCTAATATTCAGGGCTATATGAACCAAAACGATTAAAAAATAAACATTCTTTCCCTGTTATGCGAATAGTATAATAGACAGGCATCGTAATCCCTAAAAGCAATCAAGCTTAAGCTATTTCGACGAAAACAATAGAATTTTAAAAATAATTACAATCACTTTAGTACGAACAATAACATTTAGCATTCTAGTGTATTAAAATCTAGAAATTGCAGAAAAACTGGTTTAAAATAAATTGTATGTAGTTATACATTGTGAAATAAAAAATGTAAGAATAAAATACATACACGGATTAAACTAAACTATATATATTAAGAAATATTAATTACGGCTTTTATAGCTATTCTTAGACTAAGGCCTAATTTAGGTAGTCAAATTGTAGGTAATCGAATTGTAGGTACACATCATGATGTGATATCATACAATTATATTCTAGTAAGAATTGTAATAAAGTCACTGCTATAAATAACAACATTCTTTATCACGATCATCTATCATTATCATAATCATCTAATGTCATGCAGAGTCAGCAGCTAGCTCCTAAGTTCGTATATGCGAGAATCGGTATTATATAACACACACATCAGTCTACATTCATTGCTCTAATATTGATAGGAACTTTCTAGAATCTATAAAGTTGTACTACATATATTCAACTAATTTGAATATACGATAACTGATACTCATTATACTTCTATGCACACAATCGAGGTATCAGTACACCCCAACCGCGTGATCAAGATTGTAGTATTCAAATCAAGCTTCCTAGACCCTATACAAGTATTCTAGAACACAGAATATTCATCACTAAACGTATTCTTCATATATGAAATCACAAAATTCGAGTCTAACTACTGACAAGGTGAAAGAATGGGTGCAATCGGTTTATGCCCATACCAGGCTCCCTATGATTATTATAAATGTCTTAACAGAATAAAAAGGGTGAAATGAATATAACTTATAGGATTTAATCAAACTATAAAAATATCGATATATCCTACGTTGAGAAAATAATTATACTATGTAAGCATCAATACGCTACATACGATTATGAGCCTAAGTATAGGTATGAGCCTATACTTTAAGCGTTGACGAATACTATGCATATTTCGAATAGAATATGCGGAAAACATCATCAGTGAGGGATATAGGAATCTACAGACCGTATCAAACAGGATCCAACGAGTTGAGACAGGCAGAAACCTGTTAGTAGGAGAACAGTTGTATTAAATGTTTAGGTATAGGGGAAATGTAAACGTTTTAGTGATTCCTCCCTTCCTCTTTAGACGGTTATAAATAGCAGAAACAGCAGACCTACTCATTTAGTCACGATTTATCGGTGTTGCTGTTTATTCATAGTTAAAATGTCATTCTACAAAGCTGAGCGCATTCAACATAATAGTAGATGTGAACCGTATAGTGTGCCTAGTAAGTGTGATTCACCTCAATTTCAACCGAATAGCGATGACATCAAAACTTTTAAAAAGTTTGCAAAAGAAACATACGATATACAAGTTCAGGATGATGATGAAAAAATTCTAAACTACGAAAAATCAAGACTTCTTTGTGAAATACAGCTGCCGTTAAACAACAGTGGTTCGAAATATTTACATCTTGGACTGGATCCTTTCAAGAATTTTGATGTGTTTATAAGAATCTTGAAGAAAGGCACTGATCTAGGTGTGCAGTTTAACGAAGACTCATTTAAAGATTTTATAGAGGATGCTTCGTACATATTAGGATGTCTGAAACACAACGAACTTGATGGATACGTATTGACCAATTATACGCTTCATAGTGTAGGAAACAAGTGTCTCAAATTTGTTCCGAAAACTAAAGGTTTTGAACTTTACATTTCCGAATTAAGTCTAGGGAGATTATACATGATGAAAACCTTTTTATGGAAAAAGATTGATAGTATTAAAACTATGCATCGTAATTACGAATGTTTTGCCGAAGAAGTCCTGGACAAGGCTATAAAAGTTAGAACAACGTTTGTAGACAATAATATTTTATTAAAAGTGTTAAATTCTTCTTGTAGATATAAGGATGATTTATTTTTGAATGAATTAGTTTATAAGTTTAATAGGAAAACTATTGTAGATTTGCAGAACGATCTTGATTTAGATGATAGACTTAAATTTATTACATCTGGATATAATGTATAATAAATATAATATAATAAATGTCTTTAAAACTTATTGTTTTTAATTGTACCTACATCTACTTATTCCAGGTAGTTTGATTGTATGCATATGTAAGACTAACCTAAAATCATGTGTCCTAACCTAATGCTGAACGGCGTCTAGACCTGTTTAATTAAGGGTTACGATCTAAGCTATTGTCATACAAAACATGCAAAAGTTTGATAACATACATGACATAATGCTCATTTAAGTCAACACTTAATAAAAATAATTGTAGTACATTTGTATATATTCTTTCACTCTGCGGGAAGTCTTTTTAAATAGAACGTAGGGAGCAGAGTAAGTACAAAACAACATACTTTCATACAAGAACGTTTATTGATACAAGTAGTTTCGACTCTGCTTAAAACATAATACATAACTTATATATAATATCTATTAAAATAGTACATTTCGTATACACTAATAATGGTACTACAAACCCGACTATAAAGTAAACATGGTAAGTATAACGGCGCTAATATAGCGCCACTAAGCGCCGCTCACAAATGTACCTCTCTTCGGTCTGTCTCAACTTTTAAAATATTTTAAATATATCCATACGCAATCAACGGCGCTAGTATAGCGCTAACTAGCGCCGTCCAAAAAAGTGCTTCTCTTTGACCTGTCTCAACTTTTAAAATATTTCAAATATATCCATACGTAATCAAGGGCACTAATATAGCGCCAATAAGCGCCGTCCAAAAATGTACTTCAGTTCGATCTGTCTCAACTTTTAAAATATTTTGAATATATCCATACGCAATCAACGGCGCTAACATAGCGCCAATTAGCGCCGTTCACACATGTACTTCTCTTTGATCTTTCTCAACTTTTAAAATATTTTAAAAGATGAGACAGGTCAAAGAGAAGCACTTTTTTGGACGGCGCTAATTGGCGCTATATTAGCGCCGTTGATTGCGTATGGATCTATTCAAAATATACAAGTAGCCAGTTAACCCAGTAGCTTGTTGACGAAACGTGGGTGGTAAGTTGCGAAAGGTGAACGGAGGTTTGAAAACGTAGTGAGACACACGATGTCCATCAAACACGGCTAATTCCTTGGGTGCAAAGTCTTTTTCTGAAGTCTTGAAACCTTGCACATCGATAACTAGCATGATCGAAGCGTGCGACTATACTTACCTTTATTAGTATAGTTTATAACGATTTCCTTTACAGTTGACTTACTTGCTTCGTCACTGCATTATACGTAAATACACGATCGTGCAAAATGAGACAGTAAGCAGTAGTGTTCGCTGGAATGCTTTTGTGAGTTTCGAAAGTAACTCGAAGAACGACAGCTTTCCCTAGCAAGAAATCTTTCTGTCGCGAACAGTCGATGACGATTAGAGGTGTAAGTGCCTTAAATCTATCAGGAGCCAGTAGAGGTTCGTTGGGTTTATCATAGTACGATCGTTGAAAGTTAGCATACATTTCGTATAAAGTAGCATATCGATTTTCACCATAATTAATATTTAACTGATCGTAAGGATATCTTTCCGTATTTAAAAATACTGTCACGTTTTGAATATCACAGGCGTCGAATGCGCTCATATCTTTCTGCAACTGGCCATCACGATCGGTTTGAAACCCTATGATAATGTAACGGGGAGTTTCCAGAGTGGTCGATGTTTTAATAGACCAACTGTGCTTTGTCAAACGCATAACCCATTGTTTTGTAGGATCCAAATATATGGGAGGGTTAAAAGGAGAAGTTAAAACAGACGTTGTAGCGGAGAAGATGAATGTTTGAGACATCTCAACATTCTCAGTAAGACTGAGGAAATGTTAAGGAGTGTTATCATATAAAAAGTTCAGCGCTAAATGTCCGCAATTGTACGAATTTAGCTTCTGAAAAGCATCGTAGTTGTAACGAATAACGTTTAAGCTACCTACTACTTTTAAAGTAATGAACGAGTTCTAATGGGGGTTTTAACTGTCCAATACTATCAAAGTATAATATATTTCGACCACGTTTAACATACGATGTCCAATGCGTACCTTCCCCATCTGTATCATCCAAATTCACAATTCCACATTCGTTTTTACGGATACGTTTCGGTAACCCGTTTCGCATAAAAATACCTCTGAAGTATGGAATTTTTAACTCGTTTACGTACTTTGACAGATCGATATTGGTCAGTGGTCGGTGTGTAGCTTTAAGGGTAGTTTTTTGGAGGTCGTGAATACAATCCTAATCCTTTTTTGTACGGTTTCAAATATAATCCTTTTCCTACAGGCGCTTGCTCCATCGCTATATTGTGTCGTTTCGTTTCTTCGAGCGCTGATTTCGCTGCTTTTGCTTCATTCACTGCTTTGGCAACCGCAGCTGCTCCAGTTCCTAACGAGCCTATAGCTCCGAGAGCGGCAAATAAAGGAATCAGCGGTAGGAAACCACCTTGCTTGGGGATAGGTATAATCCGACCTTTGGGAACAATGATACGTTTACGTTTCAAGGCCGCTAGGGTAAGACCAGCAGACCGTTTTAAAGATAACTTTTTTACTTTATCACCAATACGTTTTCTAGCTAATTTGATGGCGTTGTTGAACGTTAAAGTACCCCTTCTTTTCACCTTAGATCGTCGTCGTCGAACACCCATACCCAATTATCTTTTTCCAGACATAATGCCGGCCACAGTAAGTGCAGCCGCTCTCTCTCCAAAACGAGCGTCCTTAGAACGAAACCTAGTCCACGCCTTATGTCCTAATATACTATCGGCTTTATGACGTTCACCAAGATCGTTAGTTTTTGAATAGACTATATCGTGCTCTTTACAAGCTTCATCCATCGGGTTTATTCCTTTGTCTCCACGAGCAAGCCTTTGATGTAAACGGGTGCCAGGTCCGCAGTAGTTATACCCTGGTAAATGTAATTCTAACGGTAACTTATTAATGAGAGTGTTGCTCAACTCTCTCAAGAGTGACTGTAAGTAACCCATCTACATATATTTATATATATATATATATATATATATATATATATATATATATATATATATATATATATATATATATATATTTACGGCCACTTATCAAAGTGAGGACATATCATGAACCATAGTTAATGAGGACCACCCTTATAAATGGTCACAGCTTTGCAAATTTTTTTGTCATCACTTGTTTACTTGTTCTAGTTATGTATCTCGCAAATATACACAGATTTCTTTGAATTTAAAAAAGTTTTATTTGCTGTGTATAATAATACCAAGTGAGGCTACACTATACTACTGACGACGTGAGGACCATATTATTAGATACGATTTAATCGGCAAAGTGAGCCCCAATATCAAATTATACACAGGTTTTAAGTATAACATGAGGACCGGCGCTGTTGCCATCATTTGCTTGCCATATCATCAGCAAAAATGCATGCTATTCTATTATTGGAATTTGTTAGTTGGTCGGTCGTCAGTATAAAACTAATTTGGTGTGGCGGAGACGGGTATGCTTCAGTAGCCATTTTAATAAACCCGTTTTTGAAAATATCTCGAGAACGGTTGGTTCTACGAAAAAAATATAACAGACTTTTTTGTAGAAAAATAAATTATCTATCTTTTTTATTAAAACAATTTTTTAATTGCTTGCAAATTAATGTTTTAAGAGTTATTACACAGCAAAGTTTTCACTTTTTAGTTTTGCTAAATAATTCGCAAACGTCTAACATCTCACTGAAACAGGAAAACATTACAGTGTAATAACTCTTAAAATATTAATTTAACAAAAAAATTGTTTAAATAAAATAGATAGATAATTAATTTTTCTATAAAAAATGTCTGTTCAGTTTTCTTCGTAAGACTATTTCTCCAGACTATTTGGACTATTTACTGGCTCCCTAACTTAATTATTTCCTGTTGGCTGTTCCATTGCCTTCTAGAATGTTTAAACGAATGCTTGAACGCTTAGATCAATTAAATTTAGACGAAAAATTAGATTTAACTATCAAGATTCTTGTGTTTCTCATCATTTTAATGGTAATTGTGCTAGTAATATTAACAGCCTGCTATTACTGGGGCAGATTAGTGAATTGATAGCTAAGTACCACATACTTTACTTTAAAATCTAAATGTATTACTCCTAATAATTAATTATTATTAACAGTTAGATTAGTTTCACTAATAATTATAGAGGTAAATCTGTATAATATGTTAATTATTCTGAAAATGCTAGTAAAATCAGTAAATATTGTCGCCTAATTTAAAATGCTGAGTTTGTTCCATCTCGTTTTTTAATTAAATTTAAAAATTTGTCTGTAATTTCCTTACGGTACGTGTTAAAAAGAATATATGTATTTATCTTCCTACCTAAACCGATCTTGGCTTGTAGCAAAGAAAAGTGGTTATTCTATATTTAGGGTATTTATTAGGCCAAAAAGAATGCATATAAAATCCATATTTAAGTGTAAAAAGATATACGAAGGGGGATTAATATCGCTCTTGGTATTTTTAATATTTAACTCTAGTTATTTTTTAAATGCTTTTTAAATGCACATACAGTTCATTAGAACTGTATGTGCATCTGCGATTTAAATTTAACCAACCAATAATTATTGTGAATGACTTTTCAGCATTAACTGTGCCGTTTATGAACTCAAATCTTACTAATCCTCCAGCTGACATAGAGCTCTAAATCATTACGCCTTGAGGAAACTTAACATTAGGTTTCAAGCAGTTTTTATGGAATGCTTCGTGTTTAGCTCTGATTACTCTTTTGCGAGAGTAAAACTAGAACTGCTTAATGTTAAGTTTCCTCAAGACATAATGATTTGAGGCTGTATGTTAGCTAGAGGATTAAGAAGATTTTAGTTCATAAACAGCATAGTTAATGCTGACAAGTATCTGCAAAACGACGAGTAGCATGGGCTAAAACTAAGTTGTCCTGGACAGAAATGCTGGACTTAGGTCATATTCATCAACTAGTTAAAGTGTGGTGTATCCGTCAGTTACTCTCGCAAAAGATTGATCAGAGCTAAACACGAAGCATTCCATAAAGACTGCTTGAAACGTACCGTTAAGTCTCCTTAAGGCGTAATGATTTAGTACCAAGAACTTATAAATAAAGGAAATTATGATTTCAAAAAAAGCGAAACACCTTGTACGTATTGGGTTGGATTCAAAAATTCAGTAGTGCAGGTACTCTTCTAAAATTAACTTGCCAATACGAATTTTTCAGCCGACTGCTATCAAGAATATCGATAATATCGCCTGATGGATTTTGCCGAAGAGATGCTAAGATAAAGGATGACTGTACCACGATAGCGTCCGGTTCTGAACGAATTTTTCTTAGCTACTTCATGACAATAGGGGACCATAAAAAGTTACGCCAGAAAGTTCCTTGAGCAAATTTACTGGTGCAAATTGCTGATCCGTGTATGACATATCTCCTTTCTTCGATAACACAGAAAGAAGGCGAAGTACGAAAAAAAATTCGAACACTTTTGGTAGGGATTTAAATAAGCTTTATCTTACCTAACCTCCTTTATCTCGATAACCCTAATAGTTTCCGAGAAAAACGACAAAACCGGTAGGGGGCGTAGTTTATCCTCATTATTTCTTCGACCTCACCACCTACAGGTGTTGACTTTTAAGGTTTAATAACCCACAAGGAAGCCGTATGCAAAAATCCATGGACTTACCTCAACTTTCCGCTATTTTTTCTAAATTGATTAGACTAATTATAGCAGTCCAACATAAAGCTTTGTATGCAACTCGTACCTTAATCTATTATCTGAGAAATCGCCAACACAAAGTTTGAAAAAGTGGCAGTATCGATTGGCTTTATGGTAAGGTCATTTCAACCGAGGATATTTTATTTAACTACAATAGAATTGGTATAGGCACAAGTGAAACATGTAGTTGCTAATAATACAACATATACATACACTTGCTGATCTGAAAGAGCTTCTATCAAGGAATTTCTACCGTCACAAATATCATAAATTTAGGATCGAAAAGTTCCAGCAAAGTATTGATATAAGGGATGCTCTGTTAATAGTTAGTAACAGGCCATGGAAGCTCAATTGGCTAGAAACAATTGCAACAATTGAATGTCGCATTAGTTGACATTTGTTACCAACAATTGTCAAACGTTCCGATTTCCTTGTGAAACGTAGTTAATTTTGTAAGATAAGTAGTTGTGCATTTTTAATTCAGTTAAGATGAGCATTCCGCGAACTGCCCTTAGAGCTATGATTTTCTACGACTATAAAAGACAGTTAGGATACCAGCAAAGCCATGAAAATTTGATAGCAGCTTTTGGCGATGCTGCCCCTCCATTATCCTCTGTTAGTCATTGGTTCCAAGAATTTCGACGAGGGCGAGAACTGCTAGAAGACGAAGCAAGACCTGCAGGAGCTGCCTGTTCAGAAAATGTTGATCGTGTGGCAAGCTTGATTCATTCCAATCGAAATATTACTTATAGGGAGATTCAGGAGGAAGTGAAGATTGGATCCTCGGTGGTGAATACCATTTGGCATAAACATCTTGGTGTAAGAAAGCTAGCAAGCCGTTGGATACCGCATTTGCTTTCAGAAAGTCAAAAACAGGCTCGAATAGACTGGTGTAAATTTATGTTGCAAAAATTTGACGGAGGAGCTTCCAGGCAAGTGGCATACATTGTAACTAGTGACGAATCTTGGGTATACAGTTACGACCCTGAAACTAAACAGCAGTCTAGTGTTTGGGTATTCGAAGATGAAGACTTGCCCACAAAAGTAATTCGTGGCAGAAGCTTCAATAAGAAAATGATTGCTGTTTTTTCCGCCGATGTGGTCCTGTTGCTGTTATTCCACTTGAAGATCGCAGAACTGTTAATTCTGAATGGTACTGCGAAGTGGCTTTACCACAGATGTTTGCAAAATTACAGGCAGGTCGCCAAAGGACCGGTTTGCGTAACATCTTAGTCCATCATGACAACGCATCCTCCCACACTGCTGCCAGAACATTGGATTTTTTGAAAGATACGGAAGTTCAATTGGTAACTCATCCTCCGTATAGCTCAGATCTGGCGCCGTGCGACTTTTTTTTGTTTCCAACTGTTAAAAAAATGATGCGAAGTAAAAGATTTCCCAACGCAGATGCAGCAGTTACAGAATTTCAAAGAATTTTTGAGGACCTTTCAGAAAATGAATTTTCCGAATGTTTAAAAAGTGGTTTCAAAGAATGCACAAGTGTATTAGTCTGAATGGAGATTATTTTGAAAAACAATAAAGATTTTTTGTTAAAAAATGCAACGTTCTTTTTATAAATAACAATTTTCAGCACAACCCTCGTATTGTACCAATATAAAATACTTTTTAATTTTTTGAATGATAGTGTTGCATTATGTCATCAGTCATATTTATAAATTGTTCACCACATAATAATAAAATAATAAAAAAGTACCTACTAAATAAACTATATTTAAAAATATATATGTATAAATATATATAAAATTTTGTATTTCTTAATTTTCTCATTGAATTCATAATCAGCAACCCCAAAAACCCCCCAACATGAATTTCGCTCAAGTTGATGGAAAACTTCTCGAGTTATTAAATTGGGAGTGTAAAATGGGGGTTTCAACCCCCCGAGGGGGCGTGTCCCCATTTTAAACAGATTACATTTTATATTGGTCCAGTACTGAAGGCATTATAAAAGATTTCAAGTCGCTATCTTTAGATAGTAAAAAATAAGAACTTAATGCAAAAATTTACTCTACTATAAAGTTGGGAACGACCTCATCATCCATCATCACATAGTGAATAATAAATATAATTGATATTCTAAATCTGTTCTAATAAATTATTCTTATTGTTAGTTTTATTAAATATTAATTTAAAAAGAGACATTTTGATTGTAATATTTGGTACTTATAGTTATCAATTTTTATAAGCCTTGAGAAGTAAGAATTAAATTCATTGCGAGCTTTTATAATACAATGAAAGTTGAAAACATTTAGTAGTTGTGTAGGAAAGCCCTCATCTGATCGTCACCCGGTGACCAGTTTGAGGTTACAACTTATAACAGAATTCCACTTGGAAGTAACAAATCAGCAACGGTCCAAGAAAAAAATAGTGTATGCAACTCGAACATCATCATTCATTTGTTGCATAATATACTATTTTAGGTTACCTACCGTTATTTATTTGTTCATAATACAGCCTTGGTAGTGTAATGCCTGGCGTGCCGGACTTTCACCCAAGCGGCCCGGGTTCGACTCCCGGCGCTGGCAGATCTGGTTAAGGTTTTCTGCAGTTTTCCTTAGCTGTAACAAATGTGGGATTTGCGCTGTTCCATCTATAAGTCGGCTGCAGCCGCACATTGGGCCTACATAATAATAATCGCCCCCTCCCTCCCGCACAAGCTTATAGCTTCTGGGGCCTTGATTTAGGTTATGGGTTGTACTAATTATTATTATTATTATAATGATTACTATTTCAATTTAAAGATTAAATCTGTAATGAAATTTTTTTTCAATGAATTTAATAAATGACTTATTTAATTATTGGGTGTATTAAATGCAGAAAAATAGTCTGCAGAGTATGTTGTGTCTAACTTTTCTTTCTAAAAGCAATAATACAAACAAACTTGCCAGCCTCGGTGGATTAGTGGTTTGCATGTTTGCTTCATAATCCAAGGATCGCAGGTTCGATCCCCGGCTGAGCTGGTAATTTTTAATAGCGGAGAAAAATTAAAAACATGCCTTCTTCTCGGATAGGAAGTAAAACTGTAGGTCCCGTGTCAATGCGATGTTTGGCACGTTAAAAATCCCTACTTGGGGTGGAATTCCCCCATATTCGGCTAAATTCTAGTAGGGTCGGCCAAATTATCATAGCAATCGGTGCCATAAGGTACGAAGGATGCTCCGCCATCCTGATTCCTCGCCCAAAAACAAACAAAAACAAAATTTCATTTGTTTATTTGTTCATGACAATTGCTATTTCCATTTAAAGATTTGCATAGAATCTAAAATTTTGGACATTTCTTTAATGTTTGTTTTCTTCTTTATAAAACAAAATTGAAAAATTTACTTCTCGAAAAACGTCAAAAAGATTTGTGTCATTTCATATAACTTTTTTTCTTCCTTAAATTGAATTTTCATCTTTGTGTTATGTTGCGTTTATTCGTCTTTATTTGATGAATTATAGTTTTAAGAATGCTCTTTTATTATTTTTTGCACGTACGATATATAAGGCTCTACTTTAGTCTCACAAAAGAGGGAGTAAAGTAGCACTTTTGTTCCCTGAGGGAGTAAAGTGTTTCCTTGACAACAACAACAAGTAAACAACAAAAAAAAAGTAATCGCGGTACATGTTAGGATTTATTATCCGGAAACTATGTGATTTTGGCAATTGTCCGAATGACATGTAACTAAATTTTCGAAATTTTGAATTTTTGCGATTAAGTCCTTTAGGACGTGCAAAAAATAGCGTATATACTACTGGACTAAAGTGTTTTCTAAGTGTTAATTAATAATTTAAAAAATGCATTTTAGTCCCTGGATATATAATACACATTATGTCCGCTCGGGCGATTATGACATGATTATGACCTATTTTGCGGACTGTTTCTAGAGCGTAAATCGCTAAATTGGAGCACCCCCTTTTACTACTTTTGTTTACGACGTCTCCATAGTAATAAGAATAATTATAGACCATAGCACCTACCTACTTGAAGTTTAGGACTTTTAAAATTATTTTTATTTTAAATTAAACTTAATTTAAGCTTAGACCGCACATTTAACGTACGCATTTCGGGCTTAATTAGTGTTTTAGAGCCCTTTATCGTCTTAGCGCCTTCGGTTTTCGCTTCAGGTGACTGCACGGGCTCTAAGACACTCAATTAAGCCCTTAATATACTATTAAAGACTAGAAAAAGCCTAATCTTGATTAGGCGAAATGTCATTCGAAAAAAAAAATTTTATTCTTAATTAATACAAAAAAATAAAAAGGCTGCAAGTCCTCGAAGATTTATTAATCTCTTTTACAATGTATTTTAGTTTTATTGCCTAATTACAAATAATCAGACGTTATGAAATTAACTCTAAATATTTCCCTATCGTTTTAAATTTTGTAACAGCACAATAATACAACTTTTCTAAACCGATTTCCGCTCGTAAGAAATAAAATCGGCTATTTAGGGTATTCCCTTCTTTTAGTTAATTATATGTCATTTTTTTTTTGTGTTATTTATATCAAAATGCATGATGTACAATGCATGAACCATATGTAGTTTACTTGTTAATATGTAGAATATTTATAATTTTTAATTTTAAATTACTTGTTTTAATGTAAAATGTGGTTTATTAATAAAATTTTATGTGTGTAAACAAGCAGACAATAAAACGAAACAAAATGGTTTGGTTAAATAAAATGTGTTTTTTATTATCCTTATCGGTTGATTATTATAGGTAAATGGTATCCATCTATGTTTCATATTTAAATACTATTTGTGTATAATGGGTTGTCTATATATATAGAAATAGGGATGAAAAATTATTTTGTGAATTATAATAGATTTATTTATTATTTATTTGTTTTATTTTATTATTGTTATTTTAATATAATTTATAGTATGAGGTTATATATTTGTGATAGCTTTTCAATATCACATCTTGAATTTATTGATTTTGTTCCTGCTTTCTTAATTTCAATCATTTCTAAGAATGTTCGACTTTTTTCATTTAGTTCTTGTTTTAAAATTTTAAACTTATCATAATCAAATTTGTGGCCAAATTCATTTTCATGTTTTTTTAATGCTGTAGGGTTTTTTGCATATTTATGACCTTTTAGTCGTTCTTTAATATTTTGTTATTTAAAATTTAGATGTATCACCACACAATGTATTTTGAAAAAGACGAAATGTCGAAACACGTGTAAATGCAAAGTTTTAACTAATTATTTGTTTTATTATTGCTGAAATCCCAAGAGAAAGAAGAAAAAACATTATATATATATATATATATATATATATATATATATATATATATATATATATCACACGTGTGCTCCTCCCTCACAACGTGTCCTACATGGAGCAGCTAAAGTTGATCCGTCAGAGACAGAGGTTGCCGGTTGTAAATCGGGATAATTGTTCACCGATGCCGCAAGTTTTTAAACATAGTGTATTGTTGGGTGCAGGATGCAAACGCGGTATAATAGTAGGCAGTTCCGGATTTGGTAAAACCAACCTAATGATAAGTTTACTAGAACATCCAAACGGTTTACGCTTCGAAAACGTATATGTCTATAGTAAATCTCTTTATCAACCGAAATACGCATATCTGCGCGATTTGTTTCGATCATTACCCATCGGTTATTTCTAATACGATTCTTCTGAAACTATATTACCGCCTAAGGATGCAAACCAAAACTTAGTTATTATCTACGATGATGTAGTTTGCGATAGTCAAAGCACCATACGTGATTACTTCTGCTTCGGGAGACATAAGCACTCGACTGTTTTTATTTATGTCAGACATATTCTGCGATACCTTAGCAACTCGTAAGAGATAATTCAAATCTCATTGTCGTGTTTAAGCAGGATAATACTAACTTAAAACACATATTTAACGATCATGTTTGCGGGGATATGACTTTCGAAGCGTTTAAACACTTGTGTTTACACTGTTGGAAGGAGCAATATGGCTTTTTAGTAATCGACAAAGATTATCCACTTAATGGGGGACGTTATCGAAAAGGTTTCGACTGTTACTTCACCATAAATACCGAAGACACGAACTAAACGTTTTAGTAAACATGGACAAGCGTGTAGCAGAAGACTTGGTTAAAGCACGACGTCATGTTAAACAGAAATATAAAAGTCTCAAGTCTGAAATAGCACGGTCAGAAGTGGAACTACAACGCCGCTATCCACCTATCACTCAACCATTGCGTGAGTTTATAACCGGAGTTAAAACGGAATTATTAACTCCGAAAGAAGAACCCTTAAAAACGGAAGTTTCTTCTCCCATACCCACCTCGACTCCAAAAAAATTTTATAAACGACTTCCACCCGCAAGACGAATAGGTATGCCTGGCGAACCATCATCTATCGCCCAACACAGGTACTGACACCTCCCCGAATGCCTTTCTTAAAGAAATGGAGCATGTCCAGATCCGTGAGCAGCTCCAGTTCTACAGACGTGCGTTTCAACATAGCATCCCAACTTAAACCCGGTGCAGTGAAATACTGCGCCGGATCTAACTTGTAATTTTCAAGACATACACGTCTAAAGTTTTCAAAGACATCAACCAAAAGTAAGACATCGGTTTTCAAATAGAGATCCGAATAGTCGCCCAAAGTCGTGCATCCAAACGTATTCCACACCTCCACAGCGCGAGCATACTGCGATCGAGAGACGTGTTCCCCTGTCAAACGATCGAAAAAGTCCTCGTACGTCGGCAACGTGTCCTGTTCGAGTTTGGAGAAGCTGTCGACGTACGAATAGGGAAACACACCTTTCTGTCGCAGTAAGTCGAAGCTAACCCCATCTCCAAAATACTTTTTTATAGTCAAACACTGGTCGGAAGTTAGATTTTGAGACAACTTATCCAAACTAGAATTTAGAAATCGTAAACTGTCCAAAAAGCGCATTTTAAGACATACCTGTTGTCGTTGGGACCCGTTCCTAATTTCATCTACCAAAAGCTGTTTCGAAAACGAAACGTATTTCTCTTTATTGAGCGCAATCACGTCGATTGCTTCTTTTTCTAATGCCAATTGCTTTATGAACAGATGTGAATTATATCCGGTCAAATTATGGAAAAATATCGGTACGAAGTCGAGAATTTGATACATTAGATTGCACACGGAGTGAGCCGCACCGCGGTACTCGCCGCTGAGGTGACAGTGATCTTTCACCTTCACGTCGTTTTCACCAAAGGGTCTGTTACAAATATGACACACGGTTGCATTGTCATAGTTCAAAGTTTGTCGGTACGATAAAAGTCGCATGTCTTTAACATGTTTTAAATGATCCTTATACAAACTTCTAACATCCCTTTCTAAGCGCATTATAAACTCACTTGCTGCATTCGGACCACGGTACAATTCAAATTTAGATAACGCGTCATCGTAGGAACACTTAATGTAAAACGCAAACGAATGTGGTTCGTGTTCGTACGATGTAATGTAAAATTTTCCCCTAGGATCCGGCTCAACCTTGTCCAAAGGTTTCAACACACTTTCAAAATCCGCGTAAACGACAAAAGGTACTGTAAGTTGCTTTTGAAAATTTTCAAACTTCAATAGATTACCCTGCCGGTCGTGCCCCAATTTATCGCGTACGGGTTCGATAGTTGGTAACTTGGTGTAAACATGATTGCAATCAAAACGGGTATGTTGTTTTAATCTACTTTCACTTGGAAAATACTGCAAGCAGCCGTCACAAAAGTGTTTTGTTGCATGGTGAGTCGACAGTTGTGACGACACCAAACGCGAAAAGTTTTTTATCCAACAGTAATGACTATTACCCTCCATATCGGAAATTAATAATAAATTTACATGCATTTCTGTCTTTTGCTTAGAGTAATACAGAGGATCTACAACTTCTTGTTTCATTTTTCCGTCTTGAAATACAGCTTCCAAACCATACACGTTAATGGATAAGCGTTGATTACGTGCTTCAAATTTCGAAATAACATCCAGTTTGACAGGTAAGGTGATACCTTCAAAATCAAGCAGTTGCGCAAAATTTGGAAACGACGTCGTCCTGTCGGAACGTCCCCTCGGCGGGGACACTGATCGTTATTTTGCACGTTGATTACAGCCTTTTTATGTTGTATCGACGGCGGAAGTAGAACATAGGAGGAAGCACGGAGCGGGTTGTATTTATTGACGTTGACTTTTACAAATAACAGCTGCTTCAGTACCCAACCTGTAAGGACCCTACAATTAGCAATCGAATCGTGACCCGTAACTATTCATTACCTGAGTTCCGATCATTAAAGTCCGACATCTTCGTATCCAGCACCTCAACGAAATCATCATTCCAATCGGTCAGATTCAAAGTCACGGTCACAATCTCATTTTGCGTATTAAACGATTTAATTTCGTGCAAATTTTGACTTTCCAAAAATTACATTCCGAATACTTCTAGGTTGACTTTCACACTACGAAAACGCCGAATGTTTCTTTCTAATAGGGTTAACACATTTTCGCGGGTCTCATCAGTAAATTCTCTGAGATTTATGTGATGATTTCTCGCCGAGACTCGATAACTGGCTATACGAGCCTTGAAAGCCGTCCCCAGGACCACCACTTCCTCCGATTGCACTGACGCGGAATTACGATGATTGTGGCGGTTGCTTCGTAGATGTCCAACGTAGCCATGTCGTGGAACATCCAGCTCGCACACATCGCAATATACCGTCGTGGAGGTATTTCCTGAAACAATTGCACAGATCACTAACGCTAAAGCCGTTAACAATGTTTACACGTACCTTGCGGGGAGGTTTTTTTCGCTTTCTTAGGTGCAGGTCCTTCACCAGTATTCCCAACAGCATCCGAAGCTCCCCCAGCTGCAATCAACAAAATACTCGTATCACATCATACAACCTCACAGGAATGGTTACTTACCGCTCGTGGATGGGTAGTCCAGCGGTCCACGACAGCTTTCTCTTCGGTGACGGGTTAAGGCATCCTGTCGGGTGAAGGACGCGCCGCAGCTACACACATGCATATTCTTAGTAATCAGTAAACGGGGACGCACTGGCAAACGATAAAGCTTTTACGTCAACTTTTACCACTAACGTTCGCGATACTGATTTCCAATCGGGACGACGAGGACGTGTTATGCAAACCCGACCGGGATAGGAAGAGGACTGGGTTATTGTTAGTCGGAGGTCACAGTTATACATAACTAAACATAACTAACTTACTCGCACTTACGTAACTTTCTCGCACTTTTCGTAACTTGCTGCAAAACACAGTAATTTTATTACAATAAACTAATTTTAACTCACTTATGCTACGTGCAAGCCCTGAACTTCTCGTACCTTCCCGCGTCCCGTGCTGCATCATAATTATGTGGCACGGTGATGTAATTCTGCTGACATTCGGCACATAGCACCCGCGTGCTGAACCTCCCCCGTACCAGCACGGGCCGAGACCTCACCACGTAACTGATCTCAGGCTATAAACATTAAAATAAAAATATATGGTTAATATCTGTGTTTTGTTTAAAAGTAATTTTGTTAAATTATTTAGTTACATACCAGCACTTCCATCGTTTCCTCCTCCTCCTCGTTTTCACCGAATGGTTTACCATCGGTTTACCGAATGGTCACCTTTAAATTCTAATGGTATGCAATTTTTCTTTTTAAATCTTAGTTTCACTTTTGATTTAATCGTTAAATTAGAATGTATGTCTAGGAGAGACGGAGATCGGTCTTAAATGAAACGATATAATGTGACATATATACGTGGTTTATTTAACTAAATACATTTCACAATCCATATGCAATTGTTAACACTTTATGATTGACTTTGATATATCAGAGGATTACATATTTCAAAATTTACCACCTTGTATTTGTTTACAGTGTACATTTATCTTTTAAAATGTACAACCTTGTATTTGTTTACAGAGTACATTTATTTCAGTAATACATTAGTTAAGCCCCGGCGTACTTTTCACTAAATAATGTTGCGTTGATACGCTGGATGTTTCTGCGCCTTTACATAAACATAAACAGCACAACACTTTAACTCTCCGCTATTAAGATGGTGAAACGACACAAATGTTCCGTTCGAAACTTATCCGAATTATACTCCTCTATACATCTCATAATAGGAATTTTTATATTTGTATCGTACCATTCGTGTAACGGCTCTTCCAACTGTTTCGGCGCTGTCCCACTTGTTCCGTCAAACCATATCCTTTCCCCATTTAAGTCCATTGAATATGCAAACGTCACTAGCGCAAACACCAGATAACCAGCTTCAAGAACACGCTTCTGTTTGACGCGTTTAACGAATGCCTCTTTGTGGTGGTCTGCAGTTTTCTCGACGTTGTCACCGTATAGTTCTTCGTCTCGCATTTCATCGTCGTCGTCCTCGAAATCGAATGTTACTAAAACGGTTGCCTCTACCACGTTCATGATGCTGTACTTTTGAAGTGTTCTTGCGTAGATGCTGTACTACTGAGGTGTTCTTGCGTGAATACTGAAGGGTGGGAGCCAAGGTCATGGTATATACTGAGTTGAGGGGTGGGATCCTAGGTCATGGTATATATTGAGTTGGCGGGTGGGATCCAAGGTCATGGTCTTTAATGGTAACGATAACGAGCAATACAATATGTTCTCATGCTTACACCAACTACTGCAATTAACAGGGTGCCCAAGGTCACCACGGAAGCCTAACACGTATCACTGCTGACTTTACATTGTTCTACTGGACTATTCCCGAGGGCTTGCCACTCACTGTCCTTAGTATGTGTTGGGTACACGAATTTGACCCTGAATCGTACTTCTTGCGTTCTATTGCCGATTTCGTGTTTAAACATTCCCATTTGTTGCAACGTCACCGGTTGCATGCCAAACCAAACGCTCGTATTGAAGTCGTATGAAATAAAGGCTGCTGTTGTATCTGGAAGTTTTGCAACGTACACTACGCACTCGTACAAGGTTGCTAATAATATTACTGCCTTGATTGGTAACATCTTCCCTCGCGTTATAGTCTATGTTCTATCTGGTTACTTTTAACCGCAAACGTCTCTACCACTTTCAACGTTTATGAGTGCTAACACGTTTGCAAACACGCAATGTGGTGACCATTTCAGGTGTTCTACGATTGGACTATCCGACGATTCCCATTTGAAAATGTTCACTCGGCAATAAAAACATTCTACTCTATCTTCACGCCCCGTGTAGACAAATCCGGCCTCAGCTAAAGATATTGGAGTTTGTATACCCTTCCAATTACGAAATGATAACACTCGTTCTGTCAAGCACGTATTCTGTAAGCTCGCTTCTACACACATTTTGAATTTTCAATACATGCAACCTGCTATATATATCTACAGTTTGACCTTGAATATACCTTATTTAGTTACCTGCATGGCCTTGAATGGTGTTTGATGACCTTGAAGAGTGGCCTTGGGTTCAAGGTCACAACATTGTTGTCATATTTTTGACCTTGAGAATGAGGTGTTGCCACGTTTAGGGAGATAGATTCAAGGTCACCATGTGTTAGAGAAAGATAGGTTCAAGGTCACCAACATTGTTGCCGTTTTGATGATCATTGTTGCCACGTTTAGAGAGATAGGTTCAAGGTCACCATGTGTTCGAGAGAGATAGGTTGAAGGTCACCAACATTGGGTGACCTTGAAGATACATTATTTAGTGGCCTTGAGAATGCGGTGTTGCCATATTGTTGACCTTGGGAATGCGGTGTTGCCACGTTTAGAGAGATAGATTCAAGGTCACCATGTGTTAGAGCGAGATAGGTTCAAGGTCAAGGTCAGGAGTGGTGGGTGGTCACAGAACGCCCACTTTTTATCTACTGTTCGCGTTTTAAAATAATGAGCATGTGTTGAATTTCGATAAAAAATTAGAAAAAAATTAACATTGGAAATTATGTGGTAGGTAAACCTTATCGCGGTTTGTTGATACTGGTATTACAATATTGTATATAAGATTTACTGCTCAGCTTAATTGACGGTGGTCTATTAGGTTATTTAAAAAATTATCTGGTGCTTTACGTACCCATTATTTTGATGTGATTTCTTTTTAATAACGTCCTGTCTCTTTAATTTTCAGAATTTGCTTATTTAGTCGAGTAACTATCAACCTTTAAGGCGGCCGCTGGGGCCAACGGATGGACAGGCAAGGAAAAGGCCGTTTCTTTAACTGTGGCTTTGCGTGGAGATGCGTTGAACGTCCTGCAAACAATCCCAGCAGGACAGGAAAATGATTACCAATTGTTAGTGTCTAGATTGGAGATGAGATATGGAGACGCGCATCTTCAACAAGTGTATCACGCGCAAGTGAAGAATCGTGTCCAGAAGAATGGAGAAAGCCTGCAGGAGTTTGAAGCCGATGTTGCGCGGCTTGTCCGATTGGCGTACTCTACGGCACCCGATTTATTTCTGGGACAACTCGCTGTGCAGACCTTCATTGATGGGTTAAGAGACGGAGAAACACAGCAGTCCTTAAGGCTGGCACGACCAAAAACGACTGATGATGCGCTTGCCCATGCTCTAGAATTTGAAGCCGCAAAGCAAGCGTCCCGAGGTCACGGGCGTGTTCGGGCCGTTGTGGAAGAAGATGAAGGTTCTAAAGATCGTCTGGAAGAATTATTAATGAGAGTTCTTCAGAAGGAAGAGAACCGTAAGAAGAATCATCAAGAAGTTCGAGGACCTCGTTGTTGGAATTGCGGCGAACAAGGACATGTAGAACGCCGTTGTCCCAAAATAAGAAAAGCACAACCGTCGGAAAAGCTAAAGGGGGTTGGCAAGAGAGGGCGAACGTTGACTGTTAATAAAGATGCCCTAGAGATCACCGTTCATGCCGTAACATCAAACAATAGTACCAGCAGTTTGTTCATAGATGGGAAAATTGCGAATCGAGTTGTTCCACTACTCATTGATACGGGGGCGACAAAATCCATCATACGCCCTAACGTTCTACGAACAAGTATGAAGCTGTTACAGACAACTACTCAACTCCGTACAGCGACGGGAGAAGTAATACCAACACGCGGAGTGGTGAAGATGAAGATTGGCATTGGAAGTGAAGAACGTGATCATGAGGTGCTGGTAGCCGACATCGCTGACGACTTCATCTTGGGAATGGACCTCCTGAGAAAATTTGGTTTTACGTTGGATTTGAAAGAGGGTGTTTTGAAGGTCGGTAACGAAGAACTTCCGTTGCACCCACGAGAAGACCCGGTGGTTGTAAGGGTTTTGCTGACTGAAGATGTGATATTGCCGGGTCAAAGCGAGATGGTTGTCGAGGCAGGTTTGGATGGAGATCTTCGGGTAGGATGTGTGCGAATGATGGAGCCTGTCTGTAATAAGAAGATCCATAGTGGCATACTGGTGGGAAAAGCGCTGATCAAGGTTGGAAAGATAGTACCGGTGAGTATTATGAACGTTAATGTGGATCCGGTGACATTGAAGAAGAGTACCCTTGTGCGACAGTATTCCGAGTAGCCAGGTGTATGGCTGATGTTCCAAAACCAGTGCCCAAAGACCATGGTGAAAAATTAGTGGGTATGGTTGTTAGTTCGTGCGAAGACCTAAATAGAACGGAAGTGAAAGAGGTACAGGGTGTAACCCTTGGGATACTTAGTTGTAACCCTAAGCAGTTGTAACCCTTGTCCGCACGTAACCCTTCGGCTGAAACTTATGATGTTTGGTAGCTCCCTCAGAGGCCAACGGGTTGAAGTACTGGGCTAGATAATAATCAAGTGCACTTACCTTAATTTCGCTTCCTTACAGAAAGGGAGAGGTAATCCAAATAATATAAACACAGTTTATAGTTAATAATTAAAGACGAGTTTATTTATTATTGTTAATCAAATTAGTAAATTGGTTTATAACATTATTTCACACCGAACATAAATTATTGAAGTTTTATTACTTAAAAATTGAAAAAAAGATCATAAAAACTTAAAACCGAAAGTGAGTTCCTTCTTTCTTGAGGACCTAATCAGAACTAACTTAAAGAAAAACCCTAAGTAAAAATGTAGACATTTAGAAAACAGTTTAGGTGACAAAACAAACTTAATTAAATTAACAGTGTACGTGTGTTTGATAAACACCAAGACAAAACTTACTTTTTTTTGATTAATATTAGAAAAATGCAATTATGCACTTCTTGAAGGAAGTAGCCTTATCACATATGAAAGAATAAGCATTTTGAAAAAATTATAGAATTTCACAGTTTTCGCAAAAGGGAAATATAATGTCTATTTCCCGTGGGAAGCTAGATTTGCAATTTCTTCATATTAGATATGCAAAAACTAAATTTTAATAAATAAGTTGTACCTTGGAGTTCATTTAACCCTAAATAAATATATTATTATAAATGCAATTATTATTTGTAAAACTAAGTAAATATGAACTTTAGCCAAAATAGTTTAAGAATAAATGGTATTATAATAATAAGCTAATTATAATAAATCAATGTAGCCGTTCGGGTACAATACCCCACCACCAAGGTCAAACATTAATCCTTAATGGGTTGTGTTTGATTCGATTGCCAAAGTGCCAGGAACTCCACAGGAACCGTCCATGTCCAGGTGTTACTAATAACGAAGAACGTTTGGAGCTGGACTATCACATGTGAAACCAATAGCCTTTCATAATTGAGGAAGTTTAATGGAGATAGGTTTGTGTAGCGGGAGGTTTCGCCACAGATTTAGGTGCCTCTCAAAAAAATGTAGGATTGGTTTATGGAAATCTTGTAAGGTTAAAAAGTATCAATTAGGTATGATTAGATTACTAGGCTGTAGTAATGATATTTGGTTTCATTTGGTTCATGTAGTTGGGCTGGTCTAATGGCTGATAGCAATGAAGCAGACATTGATCTCGAAAGGTTTCTATGGCTTATCTTTATATGGTACCTATACAAAATAAAAATGTTTTAAGTAAACTGTAACTTACTTAGATAATAATGATAATAAAAAAAAAGTTGAATATAAATTGTTAGTAAAACACTAATTTACTAAATAAAAATTAAGAGCAAGTAAAAATATACTGTTTGTTTCCCATGTTTACCTAGTATTCAAAGTTAGTAATAATATAGCGAAATTTTTAAATAAATCCTGAATTATTAAGAGAAAGAGAAAAAAAATATATATATATCTTTGATCTGGTGCGTCTTGGATCTAGCTTCCTGGAAACAAAGTTGATATGGGTTGATCCAATTGTAACCCTTCCATGGTAAGACTTGATGCAATCTACCAATGTGATTGTGCATGCCACAATATTGAATGTGCCTGGTGATTTCCACCAAACATGTGAAAACTTTTTGTAACTTGTAATCATTGCATTAAATGATTGTCACTTGTGTATCTTCTGTTGTGAAGTCACTAGATTACTCGGAGCGTTTTGCTACATCTCAAATTGGTATTTGTTTTCTTGCTGATACAATCGAACCCAATCAAAGCATATGTTGAAAAGAAAAAGTCGCGAAAATTGATATGGTTAACATAGGAGCAAACATGTTGATTGCTGGAAACCAAAAGTTACCAATGAAGTTTATATTATATTCAAATTTCTTTTTAATAAGAAAGGAAAAAAAAAATTTTCCCGTAATAAAACTATTTTTAATAACGTTATATAAATATTAAATTAAAATAAGTAGTAGTAAGATGTACTTGGTGCACTCGACTTCTTTGATTTCAAAACAAAAGTCGAATAGACCTGGTAGTGTTTTGTTGCTAAATGCAAAAAAATGAATTGATAAATAATCAACGAGTAATTAAATGTAATTGATACATATAATGAATACGTGCAATGTATGAATGTATTATATTTATATTTGTAATGTTGAATGAATGAATAAAAATTGTAAATTTTGAATATTATTGGCGAACATATAGACATCGAGAATTTTGAAATGTTTCTGAAGTTAAACAAAAAAAAATTATTTTTGATGTCTGGTAGATCTTCTTTTGCCTCCTTCAAATGATGATCCATATTTGTTTAAATGTTTGAATTTTCTGTAGTTATCTTTTATAAATGTTTCTGACCTTCTGCCAATATCATGCTTTCTTCTTTTATAGATATTAAAATCAACATTATATTCTTCATCACTACTATATTTACGTTTTCGAACGTTTTCGAAATTTATAAATTGTTGGTAAATGTAGAAACCAGTAAGCATTAGTGGAATTAGAATTTCCACTGGTAATGTAGAATTTTCCTCGTGTTCTACATCTTCTGAATTATAATCTTTTGCTGATAAACAGTTTTGCTGTCTTGCTGTATGTTTCTTGAGGCGATTAGCATGAACAATTTGTTCTTTATTTTTATGTTGTTCTCTTATTTTGAAATCTGTATCGCCAATTTGTTCGATTATTCTATGCGGGCCAGTCCATTTTTTAAGTAATTTCTTAGAAACACCAATTTTTCCTTGGGGATCTAAAAGAAATGCTAAGTCTCCAGGTTTTAACGTTAATTCTTTGGAGTTTTTATTGTATTGCAGAGCTTGTTTGCTGGCTGCTTTTTGCAGATTTATCTTAGTTTCTTAAAAACAGTATTAAGCCTTGCAAGTAATTCAGCTACGTAGTTGCTGTCGATAGCATAATTAATTTTTCGTGGTTTTAAAATTTCTTCTAAGGGTAAAATAGGATCACGACCAAACATTAAGTAGTAAGGTGAAAAACCTGTAGAACTGTGGGTGTTAGTGTTGTACGCTAATTGGAATAATGGTAACCATGCTTCCCAATCAGATTGATCCTTTGAGATATAATGAGATAGGAAGTCTTTTAAAACTCGATGAGCACGTTCTACTGCATTAGATTGAGGATGAAAAGCACTTGTAGTAATTTTCTTTATTTTTAACTTTTCGCATAGATATTTAAAAAGTTCACTAACGAAGTTGGTTCCTTTGTCTGTTATAATTTGTTCTGGGATTCCAAATCGAGCAAATACATTGTTCACCAGAACTCTCGCAACTGTTTCTGCTTTCTGATCTGGTATAGGTATGACTTCTAACCATTTGGTAAAATTACATTGAAACGAAAGTATATATTTATTACCATTTATTGATGTTACGAAAGGACCGCATATATCCATGTTACAACGTTGCAAAGGACGGTCCAATGAAGGAAATTGTTGTAAAGGCGCTCTTTTTAAATGTGGGTTGGTCTTTCGCTGATTACAAGAAATGCAGCTAGACACATAATGTGTAATATCTTTTTGCATATTTTGCCAAAAGCATTTTTGCTTAATGTAGAGTGATGTTTTCTCAATGCCTACGTGCCCCTTTAAAGCTGAATCATGAAAACTATATAAAATTTCGTTAACTAGTGTTTTTGGAACTACTAGTAAGTCGCAAAACTTTCCATTTTTCTTCTTGTATAGAATCTTGTCTTGATCTACATCAAATTCATTATTTTCACCATTTTCTGTTAAATCTTCTTTTGCTGAAATGCAAAAATCGTCTTTTTGTTGCTCTTGATAAATTACAGTTTTATCCAGAATTGGTAATAAGTCTGGTTTACTATTGGTGATTTTAAAAATTTGTTTCGATTGGTTTCTTGGATTATTTTCTTTGGTGTTTAATGTTTGGGGATCTTCATGTAAATAGTAGACGAGTATTTTTATGTTTGTATTTTTAAAGATATATTTAATCATGTCTCGCACAATTTCCCAATTTAAAGAATCTAGTCCACACGCAATTTTTGGTGTTGCGATGGTTTTTTCCTGAAGTTGAACAGCTTTTTCTTTAAAATCTTGAAGTGTTTGCCAAAGATTCTCATATGAAGGTTTGTGATGAAATTTCTTCTTGGTAATTAAATAGTAAATGTTTCTTTTAGAGAGACATAAAAATGCTGTTTCTCCTAATTTTTTTCTTTGTGCCAATAGTTGTCTTGTTGAGCCAAATTTCTTTTTGAATTCTAGAGCAATACCTTATCCCATTCGAAAATCTTCTGAGACGCAATGGGCTAATGAGATGTTTTTATTGCACTTCCATAAATTTCCTGGGATTTCGTTGAAATCTTCGTTTTCTATCTTCTCAACGTTTCTGATTTGCAAAAATTCTTTATAAGTTATCATACTTTTGTTTTCTTCTATTTCATACATTCTCGAAAGTGCATCTGCATTTCCATGTTGCTTTCCACTACGATGTATGACGGTAAAATTGTATTCAGAGAGTTTTAAACTCCATCTGGCTAATCTTGAAGCCGGATCTTTCATAGATAAAAGCCAAATTAAGGCTCTGTGGTCGGTGATGACCGTAAATTTTCTTCCATATAAATAACATCGAAATTGTTGAATTGCGAAAATTACAGCTAAACATTCTTTTTCTGTTACGCTATAATTGAGTTGAGCTTTATTTAATTTTTTGGATGCAAATGAAATCGGTTGAAGAAATCCGTTTTTTTCTTGACTAAGGATTGATGCTATAGCTCCTTTGGATGCATCGCACTCTATGAAAAATTCTTTTGTAAAATCTGGATACATGAGTATACTGTCGTTTTCTATGGCTTCTTTTAATGTGTTAAACGCTTTTATGCACTTATCGTTCATATCGAATTTGACATCTTTCTTTGTTAAATTTGTCAAGGGTTCAGATATTTCTGCATAATTTTTAATGAATCTTCTATACCATCCAGCGAGTCCTAGAAATTCTCTGATTTTCTTTACAGTTGTTGGTACAGGAAATGATTTTAATGCCTGTAGTTTATCAGGATCTGTTTGAATACCTTTTCCTGAAATAATATGCCCTAAATATTTAACTTCTGGTTTAAGGAAAGCGCATTTTGATGGTTTTAGTTTAAGGTTTGCAGTTCGAAGACGATCGAAAACAATGCTGAGCTTCTGTAGGTGATTTTCAACACCTGTTCCGTTGTGAATGATGATGTCATCCAGATACACCATACACATGACTTCCGGCAGTCCTGAAAGTGTTGCGTTCATGAATTTCTGAAATGTTCTTGGAGCATTGACTAGTCCAAATGGCATTTTAGTGTATTCATAGCGATTTCCTAATGCTGTAAAGGCTGTCTTTGGAATAGATTCTGTAGTTAAAGTAATTTGGTTGAAAGCATTTGTAATATCCAGAGTTGAAAATAAATTTGAATTTCCTAAATTATCTAATGATTCTGTTAGCCTAGGTATAGGAAAAATTTCTTTTTTGGTTATTTTGTTCAGTTGCCTATAGTCTATGCATAGCCGGTGTTTTATTGAACCGTCAGGCAATTTCTTTGAAACCATAACTGTTGGTGCGTTCCATTCCGATGTACTTGGACGTATAGTTCTACTTTTAAGTAATTCATTTACTTTTTGTTGAAGTATTTCCCTTTGGCTGTAGGGAATGGGGTACTGGGCTAGATAATAATCAAGTGCACTTACCTTAATTTCGCTTCCTTACAGAAAGGGAGAGGTAATCCAAATAATATAAACACAGTTTATAGTTAATAATTAAAGACGAGTTTATTTATTATTGTTAATCAAATTAGTAAATTGGTTTATAACATTATTTCACACCGAACATAAATTATTGAAGTTTTATTACTTAAAAATTGAAAAAAAGATCATAAAAACTTAAAACCGAAAGTGAGTTCCTTCTTTCTTGAGGACCTAATCAGAACTAACTTAAAGAAAAACCCTAAGTAAAAATGTAGACATTTAGAAAACAGTTTAGGTGACAAAACAAACTTAATTAAATTAACAGTGTACGTGTGTTTGATAAACACCAAGACAAAACTTACTTTCTTTTGATTAATATTAGAAAAATGCAATTATGCACTTCTTGAAGGAAGTAGCCTTATCACATATGAAAGAATAAGCATTTTGAAAAAATTATAGAATTTCACAGTTTTCGCAAAAGGGAAATATAATGTCTATTTCCCGTGGGAAGCTAGATTTGCAATTTCTTCATATTAGATATGCAAAAACTAAATTTTAATAAATAAGTTGTACCTTGGAGTTCATTTAACCCTAAATAAATATATTATTATAAATGCAATTATTATTTGTAAAACTAAGTAAATATGAACTTTAGCCAAAATAGTTTAAGAATAAATGGTATTATAATAATAAGCTAATTATAATAAATCAATGTAGCCGTTCGGGTACAATATTGATTTTTCGATACCGGTAAAGAATTTCCCGTATCTATATGATGTTGAACATCAACAGCACTTGATAGTTCTCCTTCACCTTCGTCGAATATATCTCTGTAATTGGCGAGTAGTTGTAGAAGTAATTTTCGTGTTGGCTCATCTAAATGAGATAAATCAAATTTTTTATTAAAGTTGCCTTTATCCCTTTGTATTGAAGGTCGGGTTGAAAGTTGATTAATATTTCCTGGTTGCAATCTTTCTGATGTTATGATTTCCGCTATGGCAAGTTCATCTTTCTTATGGAGGGTAATGTCCTCACATGTCAAATTTAAAATTCGTAATTGAATAACAGGTAGATTTTTAGTCACTGTCCTTGCCACAAAAATTCCATTGATGAGTGAATTACTTGGTTCAAGTAACAAAAGGTCGCCTTTTACTTTTTGTTTTAAAGTTGTCGAAATGTTTATTTCAGAATATGCTGGAATAATAGTATCTTCTAATAAAATTGTTGAAGTATTGCTGTTGTTGCAATTTGGAATTATGATTTCTTCCTTTTCTGGAAGTATTTCATTGCAGGTTCTTGACCTACTTTCATTATGTTGACCTATAACGTTATCAAGTTGATGTAGGTCAGTTATCTCGACTCTTTGCTGTTCTTTGTTTAAGTTTTCTTCTAGTAGATTACACTTGTTATTTTCATTGTGTATTCTTTGCCTTTCTTTGTAAATTTCTAAAAAGGGAGTATCATCAGGTTCATCTTCGCTGATGTATCCATTTTCAATAATGGTAATTTCGGGAATAATAACTTCATTATTCATTTTAGCAACTCTATTATAAGTATTATTCTTATGTTTATGAACTATATCTTCATAGTTTTCAGTTTTCGTTGCATTATCCCGCTTCATTATTGTATATTCTGCAAAATTTGCTTCGTTAGTTGATTTGGTACCCTCATGTGAACAATTGCAAAAATAATCTATTTTTTCATGTAAATTATACATTTTGATTTTATAGCCCCACATTTCTAGGCAATTTTCTCCATATCGTTGTATAGCATTATTATGGTACAGAAAATCTCTTCCGAGTATGCCTTCAGCATCTACTTTTAGTGAATCATCACATATTATAAAATCATAAGAGCACTTAATTTCATTTTTATGAAATCCCACTGTTGCGTTTATGCAACCAATGACCCCGATCTGATGACCTGAAGCATCTGTCAATTCTATGTGGCCATGTGGTCTGGATATATGTCCGGAGACGACTCCACACTTTAGAGTGCTGACCTGTGCGCCACTATCGACCAAAAACTTTGTAGGGTGTTGATTTAGGAATAAATAGATAACTGCTGGAACTTCTGCCATTGCAAGTTTATCTTGTAAATGTGGGATGCTCTCTGTGATTTTCTGTACTGTTTTTGCTTTTTTTACTGCAACTTGTTCATTCCGCAAGCAACTTGGGTTGCAGTTACCTGCGGGTACTCGTTTAAAGAATCTTCTTCGATTACATTTATATCTTCAAACTGAATACTGTGGACATTTTTTGGTCCAATTCCTCTATCTTGATGTCTTCTTCTATTTATGTTGAAGCCCTTGGGATAATTTCCCTGTGCATTTGAGAGCTGTGGTTTGGGTGTAGATTTAGAAGTCTGATACCCTGGGTTGTAAGTACGATTTACGCCATTGTGTTGATTTGTTGTGCTCCTTTGTGGAAAAGAATTATTTTGATGAGGTGAAAATGTATTTATATAAGTTTGCTTTCTTGTAGCATTGGAATTATTTCCAATAATAGGTCGATGCCTATAATTTGATTGTCCATAATTTGTTGAGTTCTGATTTCTATTTATTGACAGGTCCCTCTTCGGTTTAGTTCTTCGGCATTCTTCACGTGAATGATTTGACATGCGACAATTTGAACACCACTTTTTCTTATTTATGGACATCATTGATAATTTATTTGTTGTGCCATTTAGCATCTCGTCACACAATTCGTGTTGTAATGCGATCTGCTCTGCTTTGTCAATTGTTAAAGTTTGTTCAGCTACTAATTTAGGTAATATTTGTTTCTTTAAATCTCGTCTAATACCCATTTGGAATTGATTTAGAAGGATATCACTATTCTTCTTCTTGATACCTTCTTTTTGCTGCTCTGTTGCCGTTCTTAAATCTTCTTCTAGCATATCTTTAGCTAAAATTTTCAATCTTGTAATATATTGTGCTACGGGTTCATTCATCCGTTGATAACATTTTGCTAAGTGGAGTGCTGATTCACCAGGTAGTTTTTTGGGAGCAAATTTGTTTGTTAATTTATCTTTGAAAGTGGCCCATGTGAGAGTATTATCACTGGCTACTTCAGTATCGTAAAAATTTCTAGCGTCACCTTCTAAACGGTATCTCACTATTTTAAGCTTTGTATTGGCTGTCCATCCATCTAATTCTGCACGCTCTTCAATTTCTTTGAAGTATTGTTTTGGCGAAGATTTGCCAGAATACCCTTTGACGGTAATACCAATCATGCCTAATGACACGTAGGGCTGATACTGTATTTGTTGAAGTGGAGCTGCTGGAGGATTTTGCTGTGTAGCCATTGTATAAAAATTTTCGTTTCACAAATTTGTTTACACTAAAATTTATTAGCACTTAATTAATACACTTATTCCTTATAATTTCAAAAAAAAAATCACTTTGTATTAAACACTTATTAAAGAAAAGTGCATGTAAATTTAAATGCTGAAATAAAATTATGTTAAGACAAAAGCACAAACATAAGATTTAAATAAATCTGTAAAAGATAATATAAAGTAATGTAATTATTTACATACAGATAATAAAAATAAATCTTCGTTGAATGTTGGCTGTAAAAAAAGTAGTTAGTTTTAATAAAGAATCATATATCGTAAAATTAAAAAAACTTTAAATAAATCACCAAAACTGTAGTGACAAAAAAAACGAAAAACAATTAAATCTGGAAAAAAAACTGCTTTAACCGCTGCTTGGATTATGTGGATTGGTTTAGTGTGTGCATATTAAGTAGAAAAAAATATTTGTTTTATTATAGATTGAATGAAGGAATATTAATAATAAACCCCGAATCACATTGGACGTCCCCAGCTGACACCGATGCCTACTTCTCCGCTTTATCCTTGCGAATTTCTCGGTGAACAATAGACTGAAAAAGAAAAAGGAGAAAAAAACGACGCCTTTCACAAAATGCACCAACTTTCCATTCAAAGAAAAAAAAGATCTCCACGATTTGTTGGTAATCGAGGTAACATAAAGCAACAATTTTAGAAAATCACCACAAAATAGTCCTGCTGTCACCAATATGTAAAAGTTAAAAAAAAAACTCCAGTTACCGCTGCCACAGCGATGTTAGAGAATCACTACAAAATATTTCAACAAAACAACGAATTACAAGTTATTCTTCCGACGCTAACAAAATAAAAAAATGATTAATAAACGAATAGGTAAAACTGTGTGATTTCTCGTTCCAGTTTCCGCTGACACAAATGTGTAAAAATTCGGTTGTTTTTCCTTGGAAGTTCCGCTGTCACTAATATGAAAAAAATTTGGTAAAAATTCCAGTTTCCGCTGCCACCAGTTGTAACCCTGCGGGTACTTAGTTGTAACCTTAAGCAATTGTAACCCTTGTCCGCACGAACCCTTCGGCTGAAACTTATGATGTTTGGTAGCTCCCTCAGAGGCCAACGGGTTGAAGTACTGGGCTAGATAATAATCAAGTGCACTTACCTTAATTTCGCTTCCTTACAGAAAGGGAGAGGTAATCCAAATAATATAAACACAGTTTATAGTTAATAATTAAAGACGAGTTTATTTATTATTGTTAATCAAATTAGTAAATTGGTTTATAACATTATTTCACACCGAACATAAATTATTGAAGTTTTATTACTTAAAAATTGAAAAAAAGATCATAAAAACTTAAAACCGAAAGTGAGTTCCTTCTTTCTTGAGGACCTAATCAGAACTAACTTAAAGAAAAACCCTAAGTAAAAATGTAGACATTTAGAAAACAGTTTAGGTGACAAAACAAACTTAATTAAATTAACAGTGTACGTGTGTTTGATAAACACCAAGACAAAACTTACTTTCTTTTGATTAATATTAGAAAAATGCAATTATGCACTTCTTGAAGGAAGTAGCCTTATCACATATGAAAGAATAAGCATTTTGAAAAAATTATAGAATTTCACAGTTTTCGCAAAAGAGAAATATAATGTCTATTTCCCGTGGGAAGCTAGATTTGCAATTTCTTCATATTAGATATGCAAAAACTAAATTTTAATAAATAAGTTGTACCTTGGAGTTCATTTAACCCTAAATAAATATATTATTATAAATGCAATTATTATTTGTAAAACTAAGTAAATATGAACTTTAGCCAAAATAGTTTAAGAATAAATGGTATTATAATAATAAGCTAATTATAATAAATCAATGTAGCCGTTCGGGTACAAGGGTTTGGTTCACCGATACCAAGATATCTTCGCTCTTGACGATAGCCAGAAGGGACGAATAGATATAGTAAAACATAAAATCAATACAGGCAACTCTATGCCTGTCCGTCAGCAGCCGAGAAGATTATTACCAATATGGAAGAACAAGGGGTCATCGAGCCATCCAGCAGTCCATGGGCATCACCGGTGGTCCTGGTGAGTAAGAAGGACGGGTCAACGAGATTTTGTGTGGACTATCGGCAGCTCAATGACGTGACCAAGAAAGACAGCTATCCCTTACCACGCATTGACGACACGTTAGATACCCTGTCTGGTTCACGATGGTTTCGACTTTGGACTTAAAGAGTGGTTATTGGCAAGTTGAAATGGAACCTGAAGACCGAGAGAAGACTGCGTTCACTATTGGTTCCGGACTATGGCAGTTTAAAGTTATGCCATTCGGTCTATGTAACGCTCCGGCCACCTTTGAGCGTCTAATGGAGACCATCCTGAGGGGGCTGTCGCGGAAGACTTGCCTGGTCTATCTGGATGACGTGATCGTAGTTGGAAGATCATTCAGTGAACATCTGAAAAATCTGGAGGAAGTGTTCCGGAGACTGCGTACAGCCAATCTGAAATTGAGTCCGAAAAAGTGCCACATATTCCGGAGGGAGGTGAAATATCTCGGGCATGTCGTATCACAAAATGGAGTGGCAGCCGACCCCGATAAAATCCGTGCAGTCCAAGAGTGGCCAACACCAAAAGATAAACACCAAGTTCGTAGTTTTCTTGGATTGTGTACCTACTACAGGCGTTTCGTTCCTGGGTTTGCCAATATAGCGAAGCCTCTGACAAGGTTAACTGAAGATGGGCGCGAGTATGTTTGGAGCGGAGAGTGCGAAACGGCTTTCCAACAGTTGAAGCGTGCCTTGACAACAGCACCAATATTGAGCTATCCACGGACAGAAGGGAAATTCATACTTGACACAGATGCAAGTAATCTGGCCATTGGGGGTGTACTTTCTCAGATACAAGATGGACAAGAAAAGGTCATCGGCTATTTTAGCAAGGTTTTGTCGAAAGCCGAAAGGAATTATTGTGTGACCAGAAAAGAACTATTGGCCGTCGTGAAGTCCGTTGAGCACTTCTACAAATACTTGTACGGACGGAAGTTTTTATTGAGGACGGACCATGCAGCGTTGAAATGGCTTCTACAATTCCGTAATCCTGAAGGCCAGGTCGCAAGGTGGATCGAACGATTACAAAGATACGACTTTGACACAGAACATCGAGCGGGCACTAGTCATCGAAATGCCGATGCTCTTTCAAGAAGACCCTGTCCAACGGATTGCCGTCATTGCTCTCGCTTGGAAGAGAGGGTTTGCCAAGTATTAAGAACTACCATCGTCAACGACAATTGGTTGCCGGAAGAATTGCAACGACAGCAGAAGGCTGATTCCGAACTAAGAATGGTACTGGAATGGAAGCGCGTGGGAGAAAGGCCTGCCTGGGAGGCCGTCAGCCCTTTCAACAGAACGCTCAAAGCATATTGGGCCCAATGGGAGTCCTTAAAGGTGGAAGACGATCTCCTGAAGCGAGTACTGGAGAGAGAAGATGGCACCACCATTAGGTCTCAGTTCGTGGTTCCAAGAAGCCGAGTGGCTACAGTATTGCGACATCTCCATGACGGTGCCTCAGGAGGACACTTCGGTGTGAAAAGGACTTTGGAGAAAGTTAGGGAGCATTTTTATTGGGTCAACTGTAAAGAGGACGTGAAAGAGTGGTGCCGGAAATGTGAACTATGTGCTACTGGTAAAGGACCCTTGGGGAAACGAAGAGCACCTATGAGGCAGTACAATGTGGGTGGTCCTCTGGAAAGAATAGCTATAGATATTGCCGGACCATTTCCCGAAACCGACGATGGGAATAAATACATATTAGTGACAATGGACTATTTTACCAAATGGCCAGAAGCATATGCCCTACCAAACCAGGAAGCTGCGACTGTTGCTGACGTACTAGTCAAAGAGTTTTTCAGTCGCTTCGGAGTGCCCATGGAGCTGCATTCGGATCAAGGCCGCAACTTTGAGTCTGTACTCTTTGGAGAAGTCTGTCGATTGTTGGGCATTCGCAAGACTCGGACCACACCGTTACATCCGCAGTCCGATGGAATGGTAGAACGCATGAATCGGACAATGGGCAAATATTTGGCCAAGGTTGTCTCCGACCATCAACGAGACTGGGACCAATACCTGCATTTGTTCCTAATGGCTTATCGTGCATCGGTCCACGAAACAACCGGTCAGTCACCAGCCTCTGTGATGTTTGGACGCGAGTTACGGTTACCGTGTGATCTGGAATTTGGGTCTCCACCTATAGAGCAGGAGGTAGCCGGGAATGATTATGTAATCAACTTAAAGAAGAAGTTGGAGGATATTCACGACCGAACCCGAAACAATAGTCGAATCGCGAGTGACCGGATGAAGACTACGTACGATGTGAGAGCCCAAGAAGGAGGGTTTCAACCTAGAGAGCTTGTCTGGTTATACAACCCGCAAAGACGTCGTGGCTATTTTCCAAAGTTACAGCGAAATTGGGAGGGCCCATACCAGGTGAAGAAACGAATAAATGACTTGATTTATCGCGTCCAGAAATTGCCAAGAGGGAAACCAAAGGTGGTACACTCCAATCGTCTGGCACACTATGAGGGAAATAATCACGCAGTCCCAGATTGGGAAGATGAGGCTGAGGTGGCTATCAATACCGTAAGGCCTGGAGGTGATCAGCCAACCTTTAGAAAATTTATGGCTGCGTTTTCTGGAACTAGAAAAGCACGATTCGGAGTCACGACTGAGATGCAACAAGATCTCTTCCGGGTCCCTGGTGATTATTCCATTGCCCACTGTGTCTCCGAGGATCTCCGTATGTCCAGGGGGATCGCAGTAGTGTTTAGAAATAAATTTGGACGGCTGAATGAACTTCGAGAACAAAATCCCTCTATTGGTAAATCCTTACGCTTGCCTGATCATGACCGATCTATTTACTACTTGGTAACCAAACAGTTTTACTACCAGAAACCGAGTTACGCCGACTTGTGGAGGGCATTATGGAATTTGAGGATCGAGTTGCTTACCAGGGGTATTAACAAATTGGCAGTTCCCAAACTCGGCTGTGGGCGGGACCAGCTGGATTGGAGAATCGTTAGAAACATGCTGGAAGTTGTCTTTAGAGGTACGGATGTCAAGATCTTAGTCTGCAGTTTTGACCCACAGCCCGCATTAAGGCCAACGAAGAGTGTAGACTGTTACTTCTACCGTAATGGAACGTGTAGTCGAGGTGAAGACTGTCGATATCGTCATGACCCGTTCTACAGGAACCAGATCATAAAACCTGTTCTGGGACAGAACAGACTTGAAGAGGGGGGCAGTGTAACGAGAGAGAAAAAGAAAGAACCTCTTCTCGAACAACAAATGGAATATTCTACAGCATTCGAGAGGATGACTCATCGCACCAAGCATGTGAACGAGACGCGTTTATTCTAGAAATATATAGTAGTTTCTAGCGGCTTCTAGTACGTTTGTAGGAGGGTATATAACCGACTTCGCCGATAAAAAGAGGCAGTCAACAGCGAGTCATTAACTGTGTATCACGAAATAAATAGTAAATGTAAAGATAAATGTTGTATTAGAAATTCATAGTCTGTAAATAATAGTTTTAGTGGTTTATAATCATAGTGTTAATTTATAGTGTATTCATTAGTGTTAAACAATATATATATATATATATATATATATATATATATATATATATATATATATATATATATATCTATTTTCGTAACAAGTCGAGATCCGAATAAATTTAGGACAACCCGAGATCCACCAAAAGGTTAAGAGTTACGCATGTATATTTTCTGTTGATAGAGTTATAATTTACGACTTAACCACTACCCCCTCAGAGGGGAACAGATTTTGCAATTAAAATTTTATTTATAAATCCATAACGAAGCGAGATCCGCAACAAGTCGAGGTCCATTTTTGTATATAGCAAAATATGTATACCAACGTGAGATCCTGCAGCGTTGCCACCGTATTCGACAGATATTTACCACAAAACTCACAAAACGAGGGTCATTATGACAACCAGATGTTGTAAAAGGGACTGTTAAAATGACTTGACCTGGAATTTTATACAATAGAAAAAGGACAAGTTTTGTTTGAAAGTATAAAATTATTATTCATGTTATTCTGCATGTTAGATTTAATATGATATAGTTATCTGTTAATAATTTTATACAATACAATTACTTAAAGATGTACTATTGTTTTCATAATGATCTAGGACAGCAAGGCTATTTTTTATTATTTTATGCTATACGTTTACACTAAAAGAAATGAATTAAATAGCATTATATTAGCCTTGTTGCCCGAGATCATTATGAAATCAATAGTACATATTAACCTTTAATATTTTAACTTCCTTAAAAATATTTTATTTAAAAGGAAAAAAAGGGAAAAAGTTAAAAATATGAAAGGTTAATATGTACATCTTTAAATTGCATTATATAAAATTATTAACAGATAACTATATTATATTAAACCTAACATGCCACCCGCCTTGAAACTATTGATTTTAAAAATAAAGCAAATAAAGATTATTGAAATTGAAAGACTAAAGTATAAGATTGTTTTTAATTAATATTTTCATATTTTATTTTTGTACATATGTATAATTAATCGCATCACGCAAAATACAGTTTTACGTGCATTTTGTTTCAAACCCTAATATTATCTCCCCTAATTATGTCAAATGAAAGATATTAAGGAATGCTATAAAGAAAAAATTACGAATTGAATGATGCCTTTGGTTACGGATTGCATTTGATTATAACCGGAAAAAGTAAAGAAAATAAAACTTCCGTTTATGCAAAAAACCAGCTATGCCTAGGAAACATTGGAATGATCATAAATCACTTATTTCAATTTGAAAACATTAGAATGGCGGAGAAAATATTTGCTGCATACGTCAAAATTATTATGAAAGATTGAATTCGTTGTGTTTTGCGGTATTTTTGAATCTAATATCTATGTACTTTGTTTATAATGTTTATATGTTCTAATAAAATCATTGCTTTCGCAACCTTTAAGAATCTTTATTTCCAGAATAAGTTCCAATGTGTTGTTTCCAATACTGTTGTATATAAAAATAATACAGTCAGAGAATCGGACGTTATAAACTCCATTATCAACAATTGGGATAAGGAAATAATGAAAATAAATATGTTAAAAGTTGATATTGATAATTTAATATAAGAAAATAATAAAGTATAATATTCAATATACGAATCAAAAAAGGATCTTAACAAATATAGAGATTGTAAGACAACGGCAATTATATCACAAAAATCAACCATAAAATGCAAACATTAATGATAAAAATACAAATATTAAAACCAAGGTTTTGATATTAGCGGACAGTCATGGTCGAGGATTAACGGACATTTTTCAATTAAACTTTGGTAGTATGTCGGTATGATAGATCGGGTATGTTCTGATTTCAAAAAGGAAGACAATATTATAATTTCCGCAGGTTCAAATAATTCAGTAAAAGGCAATAAGATTAGGCCTGATTCTATACCGAAATTACCTAAAATTACTTACTAAATACAAACGTGATAATTGTAACTGTTCCGTACAGAACCTTCAATCGTACTGGTGTTTAATAATTTCATCTACAAAAATAACGTGCAGTTGTACAGTGAAATTATTGTAAAAACTAATTTTCTTCTGTTTGATTTAAATCCAATAGTTGCGAAAGCTGATTATACTATTCATGGTCATCTTAATTTCAACGGTAAAGAAAAACTGTGCTGTAATTTGGTTAATTTTATTATGAACATTAAAACCTTAACAAAAAGTGAAACAAAGGCGAAAGATAACAAATGTGCATGGATAAACAATTCAAATCTAATAGTTGCTATTAATGGTAACCGAAATGTGAATGCCAACAACAGTTTCGGCTCATATTCCCGACAGACTGCATCACATTATCCTAATCTACCACGTTCGAATAAAGAATTACAACAACCAACTTTGCTCAACAATCGGTCTTTTTTTAGTTGTTCGTCGTCAATACATTAAAGCAAATGAGAACCT
Organism: Agrypnus murinus; assembly: GCA_929113105.1. Taxonomy (NCBI): domain Eukaryota; kingdom Metazoa; phylum Arthropoda; class Insecta; order Coleoptera; family Elateridae; genus Agrypnus; species Agrypnus murinus. Next base: position 93,549,213 of record OV816027.1, read on the forward strand.
ACATTTGGGGTATATTACTTAAACATTTGTAGTTTCTTAGCACACAAATATGAAGTACATCAATTTATAGCTGAGTTCCAACCTTCAGTGTTGTGCTTATCAGAAACTAGAGTTACTGCGGATATTTTAGAATATATATATTAGAAAATTAAAAATATTGTTAATAATATAGGTATGAAACAAATAGTTAATGTTCCCACCCGTACTACACCTAACTCGCAACTACAATTGATCTTGTGATAACGAACGATCCTTACTAAACGTTACAGTAAAAGATACGCCAAAAATTACAGATCACGATATTGTGATTGTAACAGTTATTAACAATCAATCTGCGTCTATTGAAACAGAAAAATATAAACAAGTATAATAAACGATGAGGTGATGGCGGAAATGAGAAACAAACTATATGAATGTAACTGGAAGTATGATGTTATTATTGATAATTTTCGTAACAATATTGTCAATTTGTTAGATACATATGCTCCACTTAAAACAACAAAATTAGAAGTAATTTAAAACCATGGTTCAATAATAACATTAAGAAAATTCAAATAAAGCGGGATAAAGCATATAAAACTTTTAACACTACTAATGATCCTCAAAACTGGATTAATTATAAAATTTTGAGGAATGAACTCGTTAGTATAATAAGATCAGAAAAATTAGAGTATTATAGATTACAGATTGATAACAATATGGGGAATTCTCGCGCTATGTGGAAAACATTAATTGGAAAATCAAACAACGATCTCCCAGATGGCAATGATTTTGAAAATTTTAAACTGAATGAAATTACAATACCGAATAAATCAAATGAATACTTTATTAGCACTTTAAATGATACTGTTAATAGCATAACCCCGCTTAATTGTGATAATCCTCCTGTATTAAATAAATAATAGATCTTGTAGATTAGTAAAATTTGAAAAAAAATTATATAAATGTTCAGAAAAATTAATAAAACTTGTAAAGGTCAAGTCTAGTCCAGATGAATGTGGGCTGTTTATTATTAAGCCACTCATCGACAGTTTTAGTTATCCATTAATGCATCTTATTAATTCTTCCCTGGAAACTGGTTGTTTTCCAAATAGTTTAAAAGTTAATACTGTTACGCCTATACCTAAAGTGAATAACACAAATGAAGCCTCTGAACTCCGCCCAGTTTAATCGTTTTTTCTTCACCTTTTATTTTAAGAGTTACTACACGTATAATATTGTCCTTTCCTAGACATACCTGGATTGCTCTTTTCAAATAGTGTTTAGTACTTTTGATTCCAGCCTCTCACAGAAGTCATAGACCTCCAAAATGTGGCAAGTTGTAGGGAAGAAAATGCCAAGTGATACCTCCATGCAATAAAGATTGTATTGTTTGATCAAAATTGTTGTTTACAAACTCCCCTAGTTTTCTTATTTCGTTGTTGGCTCCAACGAAATTACATAGTACCATTATAGCTAAAAATTTCTAAAGACTTTCCTCGGCGCAAAATAAATCTTATGAACGTGGCTAAAAATGCACCGTTTGTCTTTAATTAAGAATAGACCTGCCTAGTCGATGTCGATTGAGTGACAACACACAACACACTGAAAAAGAGTATTAGTAAGGGTGAAGGGTTACTCCATATAGTCTTCTCTGAAAATTATCCTTGCAAACTAGCTGAAGAAATCCAGACTTATCATTTTGGACCAAGCCGTGAAGAAGCAGTCATTTACGTTGGAGATACCGATAAGCTATTTAATTTTGTTCTATGTATTTCTGCTAGTCCAGATCATGTCCTGCAGCTATTTGGGCACACTTAATCCTGTCTTTACCTTTCTGTCGCAACAATTGCCAAGAATCCAAACAGTTTATTTGTTTTCAGATAGACTCTCCATTCTTTAATAAGGTAGTTAGTTATCTTTAAACTTTGATGCATTGAGTATTCCTTAACTATCTTTGTAACATAAACGGTTTTTGTATTTAGTCAAAGTAAAACTTCTAACCGAGAAACAAGAACAACGACGAGTGACATGGACTAAATATGTAGTTGTCCTAGACAATGTTCCAGAGAATGACTGGTATAAGGTCATATTCAGCGACTAGTCAAAGTCTGGTGTTTTCGTTGGTTACTCTCGCAAAAGAGTGATCGGTGCTAAACATGAAGCATTCCATAAGTACTGCTTAAAACGTACGGTTATGTTTCCTCAAGGTGCAATAGTTTAGAGCTATATGTCAGCTGGAGGGTTAGAATGATTTCAGTCCATAGACGGCACAGGTAATGTTGAAAAGTATCAGCAAATTCTTAACGCTAACTTGTTACCAATCGTTAAAAATCGATCTTGACCGCGATTTAATCTTTCAAGAAAATGGTGCTTCTTACCACACATCAAAAACGACCAAAAAATGGTTTGAAAATCATAATTTCAAAGACGCCATAAGTATAAAGGCTAATTTATTATTGTTAGTAGTTAACTGTAAAGTTTTCTTTAGTTTAAAATGGTTAAAATACTGAAATCTCATTTTTACACCTTTTCACAACTCTGAAATTCCAAGAAATTGAACTAACTGTTATAATAATGCCCTTACGGATAAAACAATAACCAATAATACTGACAATATTCAAAACGCACTTACACACACGCTTTCACGCAATTTACAAACTCCAATTAATTTCACAAATTGTTACAATAATCATATAGTTATAAACTTTATTGGTACTGAAAATAATGATAGAAATAAAATTACTAATAAATAAAATGTAAATTGTTTTTTTTTGTTAAGCCCGTTTGACATGACATGAAGCAATGGAAGCAATGCTTCCCTTGAGAATTTATTAAAAATAAAAACCAATGCTAACAAAAATATTTTTATAAAATTATGGTTATCGTTTATTTAAATTTGTAATATTTAATCAACTTAAAGCTCAATATCAATTCCGTACAAAAGTATAATTATTTAGAGTACTATTTTAAATTAGGCTCATTAAACTTGCAGGGAAAGGTAATACCGATTCAAATGTGTTACATACATTGCATATAAGCACAGATTTCGTTGCTTATTACTGCTCTTCTATTAACCTTGGCGTGGATCAGCGAGCGTGGTGATAGAGACGATGCGGTTAGCATTGTTTGGCCGTTATTTTTAATGTGCTTCATGCCCAAATGTTTATTTATTATAATTTGGTTATTTGTTCGAATTAGTGTTTGTTAAATTTAATGTTGCTTAAGTAATGTAAATCTGCAAATGAGACTGTATTTCGTCACATTTTATTATTTCAATTTATATAAGTTGGATTTTTTTAAACACAAATAATTCTATTTAGTTTGGTCTGTATGCAAATTTAAAACTGCATTATCGTCACGACTGCAAATTCAGCTGCTTCGGTGGTTCAAGTACTTCCAATACATCCGAATCGGGACGATTTTTTTGTTAAGTTTTATAAATTATTAATAAAAAATTTTCTGCATACAGTTTTGGAGAGAAATTACAAATTATTAAGAAAGGCAGATCAAAACCAGAACTTTCAAATTTAATAACAAAAATGAAAACATGCACCGGTATTTTGCTAAGAAAGACCGAAAAATCGAGTTGCAGTATAAATACATAGTAGTAATTTTTTTAAAATAAAGAATAATAGTCAACAAATTCCATAAGTATAAAGTGTAAAAGTTCTTCTTTGAAAAACTTTTAAGCTTAATAATTATAAGACTGCTTTTTTATTGTACCTAGCAGTAGGGGATCCAGAGAATTATTTTGAGAGGAAAGTTTTTGGAAAAATCATTGTTTTAATAAATAATAATTAAACAAACATTATTTGTTTCTATTCTATGTATACTTATTTCTAAATTTGGGGGGTATATCCTCCCGTGAATCCGCGCCTGTACCTAAATATATTAAAATTAAAATCGTGGTGCTTCCCTAGCCTAACTTCACACCGCACGCCACTGTACTAAATTTAAGCAAAAATTTAGGAGTAAACTTTTTCATAAATTTTTTGCACGTTGCAAACACGAAATTAATGTAAGAAATTTACTACAAAATTTTTTAGTAAATTATTTAGATCTTGTTCTAAATACGTGAGTAAAAATGCGCGTAAATGTGCGCTCAGCACCATGGCTAACTTCAGATCGCATACATTTTTAGCAAATTTTGCTTTTTTTTTCTTGTTTACTAATAGTATGTCCAGTAACGTACACACAGCTACCGCTGCAGATATTTCGATTGCACTATAATAGTATCAGACGTTTTCCAAATATTGTAATAATAAGTAAACAGAACTAAATCCAAAGATAATTAACCTCAAAACGTAATATTAAAAATATAAATAAACGTGAAGTCAACTTTTAGTTATATCAAGACTGCAAATACTGCAACCATAAATATCACTAAAAAAATACGTTAATACGCATGCGCGATTGACAGGTTTTGCATTAAAAATGAGATTCGTTGCAAACAGAAAATCGTCAATTTTTGTGAAATTTTATCGAAAAATTTATTGCAAAATTCACTACTAAATTTTTGTATAAATTTAGTATCGTGTCAAACGGGCTTTAGCATTAAAATAATTCTTTCTTTGAAAAACTGTATTTTTCTGGTCGTAGGAAAAATAGTGTACATAACTCGGTGGAAAGTGTGTTTCTTACTCGTGTGACTCGGCTGACGCCTCGTGCGTAAATTTCACACTCGTACGAAAAATGCCACTTTCCACTCTCGTTATGTAATATACTATTATCCAACACCTCTAAATAAAGAGCGCTAAAACTTGATTTTTGCAAGCAATTAAAGTTGATGCTTACTCACTTGTGGGTAGAAAACATTGTTATACTTACATTAGAATGGTGATTGGCTGCTATTATAGGTAGCAACCAATCACCAGCTTACATTTCAGAATATTATTAAAATCCAGTCAGTGAACCGACATAGGGTTGGCAAGTTACATACCTTTACTAAAGATATGGCTCCAAACCTAGTATCCTCGCTGGATGTGGATACGCAAATAATAGCAATAAAAAAAAAGAGGACTGTGAATTCTTGTTATTATAAATTGAAGTTGGTTGGAACAAAAAGGCACACGATAATTATAAACATGTATTAACACGATAACATTGGATGTATACATTTACATTAAATAAAACTATTTGAATGATGATGACTGACAAAGTCACTTCCATGTTAGTTTAGGTGCTATGGTTGACGGTTATATCTAGTATTCTAGAATAGAGTTTAACTTAGTTGATTAGTCGCGGATATACAAAAGACCGACTTACCAAAAGAGCGTTTCTTATAGGAAGCGGGAGGTTTAGGTTTCTGTTTATGTAATTCAGTATAACCTAGTTGCAGGTGCAAATACGTCGCTAATCTCTCGAGATGCGTTGTTCGTTGTTACAACCATTGGGCAACCATTGTTGATGCATAGGGCGATGAGATGGACTGCCGCTGTTTGTCTTCTCGGACTTTTGGGCGTCCTTAATCCAATATTCAAAGAGAAATAGTCAGGAAACGATTTCGTTTGAGATAATCGGTGCTAACGATCGTTTTGTTGCAACTTATTTTTGACGTGTAGGTTTACCATCAAAAAACGTCTGTATCGACTTACGCTCTCTTGGATCGCGCGAATTATTGAAATATAAATTACATTAAAAATGAAGACGGAACAGTCAGCTAGAGTATTAAATTTATTACAAAATGTCAAAAACTACAGACTAGCTATACATTGCAAATTCGATATAGTCCAGTCGGTAGGGAGCTAAAAATATCTGTTTTTGGTTCTTTCGTGTTAACAGCTATTTTAGTGCACAAACCTATTCAGAATAGTGGGTAGAGCAATATATGTAGTTGCGTACTAAATCGTAGTGACAGCAGAAAAGTTATTAACAATTTAAGACGCCATCAACCATTTTCGACGAGTTTTTATTCCGCAGCTCATCAGGATGGCTTACTACGAAAAAAAGTTCAGTATTTGATTTGTTTATAATAAAAATAGCTACAAAATGGCACCAGTTCGATTGTTATTGTCACATGGGGTTTTCGTGACTGGAGGACGTAGTCAGCGGTAGAAAACAACTATATACTAATAACAATAAGAGAGTACAAAGGTTCACATACATAAAGAGAATACATCGTGAGGACGTACATGTCCTTCTAAACTAATACAATCAAGAGGGAGGTCGGAACCAACCCTGTTCTAGCGCTAGCTCCACAAACTAAGCGTAGGAGTTAAACTCCTAGTGATTTACAACCAAGCGTGGGAGCCTGGACACAACCCCCATAACCAAAGCAGAGAGTGGGCGTTTAGCGCAGCCCACTCATTACTAGGCACTAAGCATTAGATAATTTAAAGAGTACTCACCAGCTTGCTTGTAGATGTAGTGATGGAGCCAACTTCACTGAATGATTCGAATAGCTCAAGCAAGCTGGTTATATACTACTAAACGGAAGAAATTAGCATCGTAGTGCGAATCAGTGGATTGAAGTTCCTAGTATGAAACTAAGGAAGTTCATGCTTCCTGGTTGCAGGCTTGTGGGTAGTTTGCATTCGAGTTGTTGGTACCTGGCACGAATCTGCAGCTGTGCGGAAGTGTGGTAGATTCTCCTTAAGGAATGTGCACCTGCTTGCAAATCGTGTAGGTTGCCCCGCATATACGGAGTAAGTAGGCGGATATGTTGCATGCCAACTAATGCAGTTGTGGGCGAAGCGAGAGCGCTTCTTCGAAGACCTCGCAGCTGGCCGCGCAGATGTCTCCAAGTCGTGGCGTTGCTGCAGACGGGAACGTAACCTTGGCGTAACATTTACACTAACGGAATAATATATGAATTATTTAATGCAAAGTACTTTCCGTTTGTGACATTATAACTGCAATAATTAAGTTGCAAAATCGAAGAAACTGTGAAAATCGTGTATGTTTTTTAAGTTGCCATAAAAATTTAAATAGCCAACCAATATTGACGAAACTTACATTAAGTATAGTTTAAATTATGTACAATAAGCACTATAAACCCGTATGCCAGGTATGCAAAACTTTTTGTTTAACAAGGTTTTATAAATCTACTGCGCCTAAAACTTTGGAAGTTTGCAAAAGCTGTTTGAAGCTTTGCATACTATTGCAAATGTGCATATATATTGCTGCGGATGGTAGTTTCAAAATTTTGGAAAATTTTGAAAATTTTGTAAGATTCTAAAATCTTTGTTAAAAACTAACACTTGAGAAATATCTTTATCGACTTTTCCAGTTAAAGATATTTTTAAGTTATTTAATGGTGTGTGTCATTGATTATACAATCAATGTGTATACTTTTTAATAAGGTTAAATAATACATGTTTCTTTATTTATTATCAAACAGTTTATTCGCCAAATCCTTAAGAATACGTAACATCCAGTTGTGTGCAAGTTATTGTTATTATATAATTCAGTTATGATTAATTTTCAAATGTGTATATCGACGGGTTATGTGATTCTTTTAAGATTTTTGTTAATGTAAATAGACACTTCTGAATATAAAGCGACGCAGTAAAGTCGTGTGAAAGAATAGTAAAAATGTAAATAAACACTTACTGATATAAAGCGACGCAGTAAAGTCGTGTAAGAAATATAGTACTAATATAATAATAATAATAATAATTACTACAACCCATAACCTTAACCAGGCCCCAGAAGCTATAAGCTTGTGCGGGAGGGAGGGGGCGATTATTATTATTATGTAGGCCCAATGTGCGGCTGCAGTCGACTTATAGATGGAACAGCGCAAATCCCACATTTGTGTTACAGCTAAGGGAAACTGCAGAAAACCTTAACCAGATCTGCCAGCGCCGGGAGTCGAACCCGGGCCGCTTGGGTGAAAGTCCGGCACGCCAGACATTACACTACCAAGGCTGTCCAATGTAAACCAATGTAAATAGACTTCCTGATATACGACGAACGAGAACGTATGTAAAGTTGAGTTCACTAAATAAGGCGACAGTGTAAAGTCGTAAATGATAATATAGTACAAATGTAAATAGATAGTTAAGTTGATTGGTGAATTGAATACGGCGAAAGTGTATAGTTGTTATAAAGTGTAAGAGTGTTTATAAGGTTTAAAGGAACCACCTGCAATTTTCAATTTAAAAGTTGTAGCTAAAGTTATTGCTAGTCAATAAATCTATGTTAAAACCATAAATCGGTGTTTTATTTATTTAAACACATAAACAAAGATTCTTCGAACAAGGGAAATAGTACCCGCAATAAATTAAGACAAAGGTGTATTACCAAAAGTGTGTAATCAATAATCAAGTGTGTGGATGGTGCTATGTGGGAAATCCATGAAAAAGGAAGGAAGTCAACCGGAATTGGAAACCAGCCCTGGGTCAACATAAAGTGACCTGCTCTGCCAATAGGAATTGGGAAAGGATATAGTAGAAAGAAAGAAGCATCGCTATATAAAAGGTAGGAAGTTATTTCCTTCTGTATTGGTATCTTGAAAAAGAAAAGACAATTTGTGAAGTGCATTTAAGTGAATTGAACAATTTAGCTATAATTAAACTTAGTTAAGATTGACAATTCTAAAAGTGATTTCAATTTGTATATTTTTAAAACCACAGGAATCCACATTGGCCCTGAGATGAGTTTTTCTTTATTAAATTTAATTCAGTTATTTTATGTTATTTAATTGGCGCCCAACTCTCTTACGTAAACTTGATTTAGTCAAGAACTCACGTAACATTGTTATGTAACTAGTGCATTATTTAAAACTTAAAAAGTATTTTTGAATCATATAAGAATTTATAAAAGAGGGAAGATGAAAAGCATTTCCAAAGTACACAGTCATTTTAAAAATCAATTCAATTATAAAATAATTATCTACAATCTAACAGCAATTATTCGTTATTTGAAAGTATTTGATGAAATTGAATATAAAAACAATATTTTATTTTTAATTAGCCAAATTCATTGCATATATTTTTATTTTGCTAGCCAATGTGGGAAACGATCAAATTTTTCCTTTTATGCGAATTCATAATATATATAGCTTAAGTCATTAGCAATCGAACGCAATTTGTAAAATTCGATTGCGTTTATTTTTGCAATTTTGGTGACGTTTTACATCTCTTCATAGTTTTGCTACGTTTATAAATAATTAGTTTTTTTGGTTCTTATACGTGGTCATTTATGAAATATTCCATCGGGTTCGAATGGTCACCAAAATTGCAAAAATAAACGCAATCGAATTTTACAAATTGCGTTCGATTGATAATGACTTAAGTTATATATATGCACATTTGCAATAGTATGCAAAGCTTCAAACAGCTTTTGCAAACTTCCAAAGTTTTAGGCGCAGTAGATTTATAAAACCTTGTTAAACAAAAAGTTTTGCATACCTGGCATACTGGTTTTGAGTGCCTATTGTACATAATTTAAACTATATTAATCGTAAGTTTTATCAATATTGGTTGACTATTTAGATTTTTATGACAACTTAAAAAACATACGCGATTTTGGCAGTTTCTTCGATTTTGCAACTTAATTATTTCAGTTATAACAATCGAACCGGTGCCATTTTGTAGCTACTTTTATTATAAACAAATCATATACTGAACATTATTTCGTAGGAAGTCATCCTGATGAGCTACGGAAGAAAAACACCTAAAAAACGGTTGATGGCGTTTTAAGTTGTTAATAACTTTTCTGCTGTCACTACGATTTAGTACGCAACTACATATATTATTCTACACACTATTCTGAATAGGTTTGTGCAATAAAATAGCTGTTAACACGAAAATACACTCTTCACAACTCTATTGACTGGACTAATATTTAAAATTAAATAAATAGGTGTCGGATAAAATTTTGTATGGCACACGTGAGTTAAGGATATTATCCACTCAGAAAAATTTACCCAATCTGGCCTGCCGGCCCTCGAGGGTAGATTTTTCGTTCGTGGATAATATCTTACTTAACTCACTTGTACCATAAATTACTATTGTTTAATTAATGATTTAGGCCGCAGTTTCACTGAGCCACCGTCAACCACCCACTGCCATCAACTAAAATTTAAACATGCATTAATCAATGCTGCTAGTCCCACTAAACCACTGTTAGCCACCTACTAAAATCAAACGGCGACCACCAGTTTGAAATTTGGAACTTGTTCTAATTTTGGTGGTTGGTGGTCAGCGGTGGTTGAAATGCGCACGCGTCAGTGAGGATGATGATAACTAAAAATTTGCATTTTCTGTCCACGGGTTTTTCGTTTTTAGTGATTGGTATTGTCAACGTGCGCTGTTTGACGCTTTGTTTTGATAACATAACCTGAAAAAAAATTTAAAATGTATGAAGACATGTCGTGGTCTCCTGTCAAAATTGACAATCGAATTATATAATCAGAGTTCGTCTGGTTATTCGAATCTAAATACCGCGGACATGCTTTGGCGTCACATAAGCGACCAATTTCTAATATTTTTCCAATTTGGTTTATTATATTTTATTAAACGCAACGCGACAATAGTAAACAAACCAATGCACATAACCTCATTTAATAGGAAATAATAATAACAGTAAGCTTGCTAAGTTGACAATATGTGTACTTCAAAAGGAAATGAAACAAAAAACAAGCGCGGACTGCACGGAATTATTTTAATTGGTGGTGGTCGGTGGTAGTGGCTGCAGTGAGACTGCGGCCTTACATTAAATATTTTTTAATGGAAATCCATATAGAGAAATTATAACCCCGCCGGGGAATCGAACCCTGGTCCGGTTGCTTGCTAAGCGAAGTCTGTACCGTTAACTTACGGAGACTTAAACATATTTATTTATTATTACTATATGAAGTTAATTTAAAAATTCTTGTTGAATTAACGTAGAATTCGTTAATTTTTAACATTATATAATTGTTAATATCTATTAATAATATTCACTATTGCTAAATTACAATAAAATCAACCAGAACTTTTATAATTTGCAACATCTCATTCATATAATTCACAAATGCAAGCGCGATGTGTACACTTAAAACTCTCTTTCTTGTTATTCCACCTGCAAGCACGCTAGAATATGTTTACGTTTCGCAGAAAAGGTGTTAGATAACAGATATCGCTATGCAGATGTAAGTGACAGAAAAAGATGGACGTCTTGTTTAACTATTATATTGGTTATAGCCCTATTTTGTTTTACATTTTAAAACCATAATTTTAAAGGTTTACTTTGAAAAATAACGTTGGCAATCGCATTGTAATTAAAATTTTATGAAAAAATTTATTGCAAAATTCACTTCTAAATTTTTGCATAAATTTAGTATAATGTTACACGGGCTTAAGAGGGCTGGAGAATGTTGAACTATGTTTTTTACTTATCAGTAGAACCGAAAAATACCAGTTCTTTCGAAAATTTATAACGGTTCAGGTTCTCATCTTAACATTACCACGGATTTTAGTAAGGGTTCCGATTCCGGTTTCGGTTCCATAAAAGTAATCAGTTCGGGTTCCGATTCCGGTTCTTTTGGGTTCCTTTTCCAGTCCGCGTTCACAATTCAACATTAATTTGATAATGGATATTCATGTACTGTAAAAACGATCATATTAATATAATGTTTACCTAAGTACTACTTAATTGTAATTTTTTAAAGAATTTTATTAAATTACCGTAATAGCAAGCATGTAGTAATTTTTTTTATTAAAGTTTGTATCGGGTGTACTGAAGAATGTCACTACTATTTGAAATAGAGGGGCTTTACTCACTATATACTCAACACGTCATCTGTCCCATTGCAGTTATCTTATAAATTTCTTCAATTCTGGAGTTGAGGTGGTGTTGGTTTTTGCATTAAAACTTTAACTTTTCATACAAACATTTTTGTTTATTACAGGTTGTTATAATTCCATCAACAGACACAATGGACGATGATGAGGCAATTGAAGTAAAAAACGAAGCAGATATCAAAATGGAATTCGAAGTCATGGCCAATTGCTCTATCCAAAACGAAATTGTAAAGTTCACTGAGCGTAAGGGGAAACTATTCAAGAATGCTAGTATTCCACAAAAATATGAAGTCAATACTTTTAGTAAAATATTCTGTAAAACATGTAAGATTAAATTTTCACAAAAAACTGATTATTATAAACACATGCACACTCACAAAAGTGAAAAACAATTTAAATGTAATTTATGTGATTATACATGTTCTCAAAAAAGTCAGCTTCAAGAACACATGCTCACTCATAGTGGTGAGAAACTATTTAAGTGTAATATATGCTATTATAAATGTTCTCAAAAAAGTCAACTTCAAGAACACATGCTCACTCATAGTGGTGAGAAACCATTTGAGTGTAATTTATGCGATTATAAATGTTCTCGAAAAAGTAATCTTAAGACACACATGCACACTCATAGTGGTGAGAAATCATTTGAGTGTAATTTATGCGATTATAAATGTTCTCGAAAAAGTGATCTTCAAAAGCACATGCTCACTCAGTGGTGCGAAAACATTTGAGTGTAATTTATGCGACTATAAATGTTCTTTAAAAAGTAGTCTTAAACGACACATGTTCAATCATAGTGGTGAGAAACCATTTGAGTGTAATTTATGCGATTATAAATGTTCTAAAAAAAGTAATCTTAAGACACACATGTTCACTCATAGTGGTGAGAAATCATTTGAGTGTAATTTATGCGATTATAAATGTTCTCGAAAAAGTAATCTTCAAGAACACATGCTCACTCATAGTGGTGAGAAACCATTTGAGTGTAATTTATGCGATTATAAATGTTCTCAAAAAAGTAAACTTAAGCCACACATGCACACTCATAGTGGTGAGAAATCATTTGAGTGTACTTTATGTGACTATAAATGTTCTTTAAAAAGTAGTCTTAAACGACACAAGTTCAATCATATTGGTGAGAAACCATTTGAGTGTAATTTATGCGATTATAAATGTTCTCGAAAAAGTAATTTTAAGACACACATGCTCACTCATAGTGGTGAGAAATCATTTGAGTGTAATTTATGCGATTATAAATGTTCTCAAAAAAGTAATCTTAAGACACACATGCACACTCATACTGGTGAGAAACCATTTGAGTGTAATTTATGCGATTATAAATGTTCTCGAAAAAGTGATCTTCAAAAGCACATGCTCACTCATAGTGGTGCGTTATAATCACAATACTTACAAATGTTCAATATTAAATTGAGTAAATTAATATAAACTAAATTACTTATTTTTCCAGCTTAACTTAAATTATAAATGTTAGATGAAATAAGTGAAATTAATATTAACCTATTTTACATTCCTGTCCAGTTTAAGCTACAATATTTAATTCTCTTTTATTTAGCACTTTTTACACTATAATTATATTCACTTTCTTTCCATGATTTTCTCTTTTACTTTTAATCTCCAATTTTTACCCGCAAATTCTTCTATGTCTTGGCTCTGTTTAGTTTCTAGATGTCCTGCCCATTTCCACTTGTGCATTCTGGATTTTGCAATTACATCATTATCGGAAGTAAACATGGGCATGTATACTCTTAATGGTGAGAAACTAAGTGTATAATTTATGTAATTATGTGTTCTGAAAGAGGCAGTCTTAAAGGGGGTGTAGCGCAAAAAATTATTTTTTAATATCATCTAGAATAAAGAATTCTAAGAATGAAAATGAAAACCGCACTTTTCTAGTGATAGTAGTTTCGTAGATATAGGCTTCTAAAGTATAGGGAGTTTAGTGTGTGACGTCACACCGACACGACTGCCTCGACTACTATCCATTTATTTCTAGAATCCTCTGACTTTGATACCTTATTGCTCCAGAACCACTGAGCCAAATTAAATATTTTAAAAACCACCAAATAGTAAATTTATTTCTACATGCAACAGTAAAATATCATATTTCTAACTGATATACTTTTATTTTTATCGGACGATACATAATAAAAGGTACCCATTTTTAGGGATATTTTCATTGAAAGTTAAATATTTTTTTCTCAGAAAGTTTATCTCATATATCTATGAGATTTTTGTAGGGGTTAGAAAGAAGCCTTACGGTTGTTATCCTATTAATTTTCGGACAAAAAAGTGTTTTATTTAAGATTTATCTGAAAAAATAGTGAACTATGCGTTCTTGTTTATTAATGGAGATAGCGTCAAATTTTTTTCGTTAAATTAACACTTTTCGTATGTAGACATTATTTTTTTAAAAAATGTTCCGAATTTTAACAATAAAAATGCAATAACATAAAGGCCTACCATGCGTCCAGTCCAAAAGCGTAGCGTCCGGCGTATATAAGTGTATATAAATGATGGTATCAGTCACGGTCTTTTGCAAGCTATAGGTTTATTCAGCGTCTGTTTATTTTATGCAAGCTATAGGTTTATACAGCTTCCATTTATTTTTTCAGTATTGGCCAGCCTGCTTGAATTCCTTTGCCTGCCTGCGGTGTCGAGTTACTCTCTGCATTTCTGAGTAAAGATTGCGTCATTTAAACTGGCAAAGATAATTCTATTTTATTAACGCTATGTAATAAATACTTTTATGTCCGATTGCATTATAAAGTACTGTTTATTGTATTGTTTTGCGGCAGTGAACTGGCTTATTATTGTACTCGTAAAATAAAGTGGTAGTAGTAAAATAAAGTATATAGTAGTAAAATAAAGTATGACAACTGTATATTACATGTCAAATTTTCTTCTGTCAAGAATAGATGTCAAAATTATAAACTGATTTTCTTCTGATAATTACTCAATTTTAGGAATTGAACATAAAGCTTTGTATGCTACTCTTACATAATCGGACCTTATAGACTCGCCCTTTTATAGGCCTTGCTCGCTTCGCTCGCTCGGCCATAAACTGGGCTTGTCTATAAAGTCCTACATTATGTACTTGTTACATAAATAGCTATTACTTTCGTTTCTGTATGTGTATGAATTTTATTTAAAAGGCTTTCAGATTTAAAATACTATATGCATAAAAACATCATAAAACTCGAAATATTATTTGAATTGTATGCAATTTTCTACAAAGGGGTTTTTCAGGTCGCTGATTTCAAATTCGATGTCAACGTTTGCAAATTTTAAAGGACGGATGAAATATGGCGGCCATAATAATTAAAATTTGATTTATTTGCATAAAACTTAACATCTGGGAGTAATTCGAAATAGCGGATATGATATAGCTCTCTGCGTTGTCAAAGTACTATGTGTGTTTCTCAGTAAGGATTGCGTCATTTAAAGTGACAAAAATAATTATGTTTTATTAAAGCTACTTAATAAATCTTTTACTTCCATTCATTTGTGTCTGAATTTTATTTAATTCAGTTGAATTTAGTTGATTTTAATATGTATTTTCTATATGAAACCTATTTAAATTGTGTAGGTTAATTTATTATTATAGGTTAAATGCATATCTCTACTTAAATGTTAAATATTAAAAACGGTACATCAACAAACATTAATAAAACGGGTTTTACCCATTCTTGTTATTATTTTGTTTATTAAACAAAGTCGAGCCGATATACATATGTAATAAAATAATGATCTAGACGTAACCAAACTAAACACTTGCAAATTCTATTTTTTGTTAAAGTTGTTTAATCTCTTATAAAAGAACGTGTAATTATCATAAAAAATTGTGATGATACTTGATGATACTATGATACCTAGTTCTATATTTTAAAGAGCCGAGCGATTTAATGTGTTAATTAGAGCTTCCCGATTTGTGGTTTAAATCGTTATATCTCCAAACATATTTGATCTAGAAACTTGATTATTTTTTAAATTAAACCTTAAAAATGAGCGCATGCAACAATATTATCAAATATTGCCTAAAGACAAATTTGACAAAAAGAGTTTGGGTAGTCATGCATCAAAGTGACAAAAATAATTGCACGGAATTCAAAGCTTTAATCATTCAGTATATTTAATCAATTACTGATGCTGATTTAGGCAAAGCTTACATTAAGTACCTATTTATGTAAATGGTATTTATAAATTTAAACCATTATTAGTTTCAGAAAAAAACAGCTGTGCATTCATAATAAAGGGGATTAACCTATTTTTGGTATTAAAATGTTTCTTGTAACCTTGTTATATTTCGGATCATTTTCATTTGTGTTTGGAATAATATTTTGAGAAAGAAATTTGTATTATTTGCAAATTTTAGTTTCATAAGCAACCTTTATTTATTTTATTTACCTTTTAAATATAAATTCTGGTATTAAGTTATCGATGTTCCTCTGTGAAATTTACAAAACATGTACGAGCCCTAACAACTAAATATGTATTCGGACAGTTTCATGAATTCTATGTTTATTTTTCCTACTAGTGTTCCAAATTACACCATTTTCAAAGAATAACCATTAACTTCTGTAAAAAAAGATCTGCAGAAAACAATTTTCAAAAATTCAACAAAACTCGCTGACAACTAAATATTCAGATAGCAGTTTATAAATACAATTCAATAAGATTTAACATCTCGCTTTGCTTTATTTGCCGCTTAAATTTTGGCTGACATACTTCTAACTTGGGGATTACAATTATCTAAATTGGATAATGCCCCACTTGCTGATAATTTCAAATTCAATAACACTAAAGATCCGAACTGCTTGAGGATCATTCAACAACTTTAAACAAAAGACTATCACCCGCATATTAAATAAATACATTTATTTACGGAATCTTCCATTTTACACTTGAGTTACATAAACATTATAAAATCATTATTCATTATCATCATTGTGAATTCAATTTACAATTTAAGCCCGCACTTATAATAATGTTAGTACAATTATTTACTAAATCTTCCATTTTACAAAGGTTAGTTATTGTATAATCATTACAAAATTTTTACATTTATTAATATTCAAATTAGTTATACAATTTTAATTAATTAATTTATTAAGTATCAAGTTAAATATTATTAATGTGTTTTAGTTGGGTTTTCATACCATGTAACGTTCCATTAAATAAATCAATATGATTATGCTTATTGGCTAAACGAATCAATCGGTTAATTGCAAAATTACGTAAATAATTAGTTCTTGAAGTATCTTCAAAAAATGTCTGTTTTGACCTTAATGTTCTAGGGGGAACATAAAAATTTATTAATTCCAATAATTTTGGGCAGTTTATATGATTATTTAACAGTTTGTATAATAACATTAAGTCCATATAAGATCTCCTGACTTGCAAAGATTCAAGATGAGTGTTATCGACTCATAAGAAAAATCAGAACTGCTGTTTGGTATGTGTAAATAGTAAGCAGATAATCTAAGAAATTTATGCTGAATAGATTCTAACCTATATTTATATCTGTGATTTGATAACGAGACCACACTGAAGAAGCATATACTAGTTGTGATCTGACGAGTGTAATATAAAGTAATTTGATTGTTGAGACATTTTTAAAATCCGTAGTAAATTTTTTTATAAATCCAAGCTTCTTAGAAGCTTTATTAGAAATATATGAAATGTGAGGTTTAAAGCTTAATGCACTATCGAAGATAATACCAAGATCCTTTAACTCAGATTTTACTTGCAGGTTTTCACCATTAATAGAGTAATTATACAACAATACTTCTTTACTTCTGGAACAACTCATTCTGTAACATTTAGATATATTTATAAGCATTTTATTTAATCCGCACCAGCTGTTCAATTTTACTAAATCCTGTTGAAGGTTAATACAACCGGCAATTGATTCGACTACTTTAAAGATCTTTAAGTCATCTGCAAATAATAGAATATTACTATTCGAGAAGCAATCTTTGATATCATTGATGAAAAGATTGAACAACTGGGGCGCTATATGACTACCCTGAGGGACTCCAGATGTTACTATTATTTCATAAGATGTGTATTCTTTTATCCTCACAATTTGTATTCTATTAGTTATATAAATACTTATCCAATCATACAAAGATCCGGTGATACCGTATGCCAATAATTTAGCCAAAAGCAGATCATGATTCACGCGATCAAACGCTTTCGAGAAGTCTGTATAAATAGCATCGACTTGTTGAAAGTTCTTGAAGGCGTTTGATATGTAGGATTGATATAATAGTAGGTTTGTTGAAGTAGATCTACCCGGGTAAAACCCGTGTTGTTCGTCGGTAATTAAATTATTTGTAAAATGCATTAGTTTGTCACTGACTATGCTTTCTAATAATTTTGGAATACAACTTATAATAGAGACTGGCCTATAATTCTCTACATCAGATCTATTATCATTTTTGTGAATAGGTGTAATAAAACTCGATTTCCAAATTTGAGGAAAGCTACCTGTCTCAACAGATAATTTGAAAAGTAAATGTAAGGGTTGTGCCAGACTATACTTTAAATTTTTTACAAAAACTGGCGGAATGCCGTCTGATACAGCATTTTTATCAGAATTAAAGATTCAATTTTATTAAATACTTCAAGTAAACTAATGTCAATAGATGATAATTGATTATTATTGTAATAATTTATGTTATGGGAAGTTACAGGTATGTCATCACTAGAATAAACAGTTTTAAAATAATCAGCGAATAAATTAACTACGTCTTGACCGTCGTCAGCTACTTCATTATTTAAATGTACAGTTTTAGGTATACCCGATTCCATTTTTCTCTCATTAATAAATTTCCAAAATGCTTTACAGTTCAGGGCTATTGAACATTCCGTATCGAATACATATTTATTGTAACAATTGTGTGTTAATAAATTACACTGTTGCCGTAAAACTGAAAATTTAATATAATTATCGTTAGTTAGGATTACTTTTGTAATTTTTGTGAGCAATTTTTTTTCTTGTTACTAAGGTCCTTAAATCTGGTGTAAACCATTTTGGAAAATTAGACGATTTAGATTTGGAAATTGGTACAAATTGGGCAATCAATGAATAAATAATGTCATAAAAGATTTCAATTGCATCTTCTAAACTTACAGTACTAAATATATTATGCCAATTCACACAATTCAGATTAAATTGAATAGATGCATAATCTGCTCTAGAAAAATTGTAATAATACATATTATAATCTATAGTTTTTAAGACATAATGTTGCAATGAAAGTATAATATTGTACAGTATACTAAGCCGTCTCTGATTATTTATTTATTTAAAATATTTTTAGAAATTAATTATACCTCTCAGTAATTATTAAAACTTTTTAACAATAAATGTAAAAAATATGAATTAAAACTTACATTAGCAATTTAAATTAAAATATATTGTTGGAAATGGAAAACAAGATTAAAATTTTTATTTTGCAGTGTGAAAAGTTGTTTTGGTGTAATGACAATTGGTGCAGTGAAAATATGTTATCAAATATCTCAAATCAGTGGTTTTCATGAAATAAATACAGCTATAATTAATTCTGTGTTAGTAGATGTTTAATGTATCAAAATAGTGAAGAAATACAAGCAGGTTCTTATTATTTATATTATTTGCCATTTACTGCACAGATCTCGACCGTGAGATTTGCGAAAGTAAATCGCACATTCGAAAGTAAAACACACTAGTGTGTAATGTTCGATTTTCTAGGCAACTTGATTGTGCGATATGAGCTACTTTCCGATATGGTAGAATAACATAGCGAAGCTATGCTTAACTATTCTGAGTCTATATACTCAACTAGTCGTCTGTCCCATTGCACCAGATTTTAACGTAAATAAATGCTTTTGTTTAATTAATTTAGTTTATTCAGTTATCTTATAAATTTCTTCAATTCTGGAGATGAGGTGATGTTGGTTTTAACATTAAAACTTGAACTTTTCATACAAACTTATTTTTGTTTGTTACAGGTTGTAATAATTCCATAAAACTGACACAATGGACGATGATGAGGCAATTGAACTAAAAAACGAAGCAGATATCAAAATAGAATCCAAAGTCATGGAAGATTGTTCTATCCAAACCGAAATTGTAAAGTTCACTGAGCGTAAGGGGAAACTCTTCAAGAATGCTAGTATTCCACAAAAATATGAAGTCAATACTTTTAGTGAAATATTCTGTAAAACGTGTAAGATTAAATTTTCACAAAAAACTGATTATTATAAACACATGCACACTCACAAAAGTGAAAAACAATTTAAATGTAATTTATGTGATTATACATGTTCTCAAAAAAGTCAGCTTCAAGAACACATGCTCACTCATAGTGGTGAGAAACCGTTTGAGTGTAATTTATGCGATTATAAATGTTTCGTAAAACTTAATCTTAAACGACATATGCTCACTCATAGTGGTGAGAAACTATTTAAGTGTAATATATGCTATATTACATGTTCTCTAAAAAGTCATCTTCAAGAACACATGCTCACTCATAGTGGTGAGAAACCGTTTGAGTGTAATTTATGCAATTATAAATGTTCCGTAAAATGTAATCTTAAACGCCATATGTTCACTCATAGTGGTGAGAAACTATTTAAGTGTGATATATGCTATTATAAATGTTCTCAAAAAAGTCAACTTCAAGAACACATGCTCACTCATAGTGGTGAGAAACCATTTGAGTGTAATTTATGCGATTATAAATGTTCTCGAAAAAGTAATTTTAAGACACACATGCTCACTCATAGTGGTGAGAAACTATTTAAGTGTAATATATGCTATTATAAATTTTCTAAAAAAAGTAATCTTAAGACACACATGCACACTCATAGTGGTGAGAAACCATTTGAATGTAATTTATGCGATTATAAATGTTCTCAAAAAAGTAAACTTAAGCCACACATGCACACTCATAGTGGTGAGAAATCATTTGAGTGTAATTTATGCGATTATAAATGTTCTCAAAAAAGTAATCTTAAGAAACACATGCTCACTCATAGTGGTGAGAAACCATTTGAGTGTAATTTATGCGATTATAAATGTTCTCAAAAAAGTCATCTTAAGAAACACATGCTCACTCATAGTGGTGAGAAACCATTTGAATGTAATTCATGTGGTTGTAAATTTTCTCAAAAAAGTCATCTGAAACACCACATGCCAACTCATAGTGGTGACAAAGTATTTGAGTGAAATTTATGGGACTATAAATGTTCTCAAAAAATCTTAAGCAACACATTCGTTTTTATAGCAGTGAGAATCTATTTGAATTTAATTTGTTTTGCTGTTATCATTACTCCTATTATATTATTTGCTATTATCATTAGTTCTGGAATTACATCTTTTATGTCTTTTTTACCTACTCGCGTTTCTTTATTCACATCTATAACAAGCAGATGACATTAGCTTGTGCTTTTCATGAAAATTGACAACTAAATTACATTGGATTTTCTTGAGAAAGCTTGATTCTGTGCAGTTTTAAAGACGAATTCAATTAATACACAGTTGATTTAAAAGTTTGAGGTTATTATTGACTAAACAGTTCTTTTATTAAGTCTGCTCGAGTTACATCTTAAATCACGTGACAAAAGATTTACTCGATCTACTTATCATCTGGAGATTATTCTGGAACTTAGTATATAAATGTTCTCAAAACATTCATCTTTAAAGACACATGCCACTCATAGTGGTGAGAATTCAAATGCATTTTGTGTAATTTATGTGATTGGAAATGTGCTAACACTACTCAAGTGGTGATAAACCATTTGAATGTAATCTATGTGATTATATACATGTTCTGTAAAAGATAATCTAAAGAAACACATATCCACTCATAGCAAATGTTTTTCACTATTTTAAATGTAATTTAAGTGATGGAATTTCATACATTTTAAACCATTTAAGTGAAATTTAGTATATTGTTAGAAATAGTTTAGAAATTAGATATATATGAATATAAATCACAACTATCAGCCATATGACCATGGAGATGCTTAATGGTGAGAAACTAAGTGTATAATTTATGTAAATATGTGTTATGAAAGAGGCAGTCTTAAAAAACACATTTTCATTAATAGTGATGAACTCTCATTCATAGAAATTAATTAATGTATATAATTTTTGTGATTATATAATGTTCCCAGAAGGCTGTTCTCCGAAGATGTACAATCATTCATACTATTTGCATTAAGGCGTATAAGAATAGGCCATAAATAGCACATCATACTAAGCCAAATTTTAGATATAAATGAAAACTATTGTCAAAAATTACGGACGTAAAAAAATTAATTACAAAATATGTTTGCTATTATTTTTTCAAGATAGTTTGTGTTAGACCAATAAATGTTTTATCAAAAAAATCCAAATTGCTTCCCTTTTAGTTTATCAAAATTTAAACAATATATTAAAAAAAATTGACAAAACTGAATGGGTAGAAATGGCCACTAGCATGTCCAGAGTGGAGATATAACCTAGTGAATTTAATCTAAAAATTATACATTTTAGCAATTTTAGGCAAATTTCTGTTTTGAGAAAACCAATCTCGTCTTAATTTTTATAAAATAATAATTCATAGGCAAAACACTAAACAAAATTTAGGGACAGTGGCAAACCGGACATAAACACTAGTCTGTGGTAATCCCTTGTAGATCACCATGCATCAAATAGTGGAAGCAGGTATCAATAGTTGGGCTTCGGTATTCTAAATACATTTTTATATTTTACTTGTCGTATTTTGACTATATTTGAGATATTTCTATATTTTATCTAGAAATAAACGTAGGTACATAATTCACAGGGAGCATAGATATGAATATGCATTTGTATATTATGCAATTAGTTTATAATGGTATGAATGATGTTTATCATATGAGCAAATCTGATAATTTCATGAATGCCATAATCCCGTTTTATAAACGAATTTCATTGCTGTTTTGTCATCGAACTAGCATTTTAGCAGGCAATTCCATTTTAAAAATTATTCAAGTTTGTGTCATTAAAAAATTATTATTTGAAAGCAATCCTTGAACAATCGCATGTAGCTGTATGGTTTTTTATAATTAATATATAACTATCAGCAATAAATTGGCATGTTTCTTTTATTGTCAAGACGACTTTATGGCACAGGTGCCATAAAGTGACATACTATTAACGATTTTGGCATTCATAGTCTTAGCATTTAATGCTAATCGATGGCAAAAAATATTCTAAGTCTTATACATCATGGTCGTCAAAAATGTTTTTCGTATACATTTATGACAAATGAATGAGGGAAGACGATTAAAAATCTAATTATTTTTGGTAGTCTGTTTATTTGAAATAAAAATAAAATAAAAAAGCAATAATCTAACATTGCAAAAGAAAATGATACTTATTGAATATGAAATAAATTCATATGTACTTATTGTAGTCGCTATGCACAGCATGATTGGTGTCATTAGCATCAGTCCTCTTGATGAACTGAGTCATGGGTAATGATAAAATCTTGGGCGCCAGCCAGGCTTATCTTCTGACAGAATTTTGCAATTAAAAAAAATAGTAATGCTTCAGATTAAAGTTAAAAGAGATTAGAATATTGGATTTGAATGAAATGCAACGAAACTTGAGACAAACCAACATTTAATATATCAAAAAAAAGAAGTGTTGTAATATATACAAACATTTACAAAAACCAAGAAATACGGTGGGCATTAAGCACCATAAAAAATAATTATTACTATTTAGCAAATCATGAAACTTATTAGTAATTAGTAATCGAATATAATCTTGTGGTGGTTTTGTTTCAAAGTAGACAATGCCGTATCTTTCACAACTTAACAGTAGCATAAACAATATAAGAAAATAATTCAAATAGAGATTCGTATTAGAGTCAATATAAACTATTTCATAGCCACTCGAAATCTCTGTGTCCCTCAGTAAATGTATCAATAATTAGAATTGCAATACATAATTTTAGCATTTATCGTATACGCAATAGTTTAGATATACTAAACTTATTTCATACTATGGATTAAAAAAATTATATTAACAATATGAAAAAAAGGGCATTTGTTCTTCTGCTGCTATACAAAACCCCATGTCTCCAGATATACTTCATGATCAAAAACAGCCCTAGAAAAATAGCAGTCTTAATAAGAAGTAAATAAATAAACTACCTGTAAAAATTTTAATACTATTGTAAAGAGAAAAAAAAACTGTATCGAATGGTTGTGTAAAATTAGCAAGTTCCCATTTAAAAAATCACAAGAAGGCGTAACTCAAAAACAATTGACGAAAAGAATTTTTAAGTACAGTAGACGATCGAAATAGTGAACATGAGCAAATGTAAACTCCCTATATAGTGAACATAAAAACTTCAGCGTTATGAATATAGGATTACTCAAAACAGTGAACAGCGGTAATTCCAAATAGTGAACAACTTTTCTACTGATGATGCGAGGATATGAAATTAATACTTTTAATGCTCAAACAAGCTCGTGCAAAACAGAAATTAATCTGTGTTCATTTATTATTATACGATTTTTTATCAACAGCCACCAAAATTGTCACCAAGAATTTCAGTTTATTTATTTTATTTTGGCAGTGTGTTTGCATTTTCTAACATGTCATCCGTGAAACGAAAGTTTTTATCTTTAATAGATAAATCAGTAATTCTTGAAGATTTAAGAAAAGGTGTTAGTGTAACTACATTAGCTAATAAACACAGTGTTTCCAACACATCTTTGTACCTAGTGTCAGATCTTTTTTAAAAGGTCAAAATTTACCACAAAAAAGCATTATTGTTACTAGATAATGCACCTTCCCATCCTGCACCCGAGGAATTGATTAGTGATGATGGACTGATTCAAACCATGTACATGCCACCCAATGTAACTCCATTAATATAGCCAATCGATCAGAACGCGATAAGAATCACAAAAATGTATTACAGGAAAAGCCTTCTTTCTACGATACTTGCTTCAGCTTCCAAAGATATTCCTCAGATACTAAAAAAATTGACATTAAAAGATGCAGTTTTAAATTTATCAGCTGCCTGGAATAAGCTACCAGCATCTGTAATAGAAGAATGTTGGCATAATATTTTGTCAGATGACCTTGAAGATGCAGAGGCCTATTCTGAGGAAGACAACATTCCATTATCTGAACTAAGGAATATTTTGGTAAATCAACACAAAACTTTGTTAGAAGAAACGCTGGACCTCTTAAATGAAATTAATTCTGAGGTGACTTGTGAAGCAGAAGACATACACAACTGGAATGCAGATCATCAAGATGAAGCATTAAATGAAACATCAAGTATTGAAAGTGGCAGTGACAGTTATGAAGCTTCAGGTTCAGTACCCAAGATTTCGGCAAGCAATGCAGTTTCACTGTTTAATGGAATCATTCAGTGGGGTGAAGAAAACTATATTAACTACTCCGATATGACAGTGTTACGAAACCTTCGAGAAAAGGCTTTGCATGACAGTTTAAAAATAAAATATAAACAAGTCAAACTAGACTCTTTTGTTCAGAAACAAAAAGAAAATGTTAATTAAATATGTATTTGCATAATGATTTTGTTTGTTATTGTTGATAGTTGTTCTTGTGTTCAGAATAAATAATTACATTAATTACATAAAGGTTTTTTGTGATTATCCCAAATAGTGAATAAATCGAAATAATGAACAAAGGTGGTTTTTATTAGTTCACTATTTCGATCGTCTACTGTATTCTCAAATCTAGATAAAAAATTTCATAAAAGAGCTTTTGATTTGAATATTATTTCGTAAAATTAATATTAACGACAATCAATCGCCGTCTCCATACTTTTAATTAATCATGTATAGTCAACCTATATATCAAATTAAAGATAATTTAATCCTCTACAAAAAACATCTTCCATTTTTCGATAAAAGAAGACGTTTTTGAAAAAAATGGCTATATATGACAAAATGCACATTTGGGGTTGGTTTTTGGGGGTTGAAACTCATTTGCCAAAAGTCCAAGAAGTGGGATATTTTTTTCACCCCCCCCCCCCATTGACTACATTTTGCCGTAAAGAAATCAAAATTAACATAAAATATGCACGAACCCCACTTTTCATAGAAATGTAACCGGACTACAAGTTTAGTTTAGCAATGGAACGTATATCGCTATCATGCTCGTACATTAAATTGGCGGCTCTCACATTGAAGCAATCAGCAATCTACAACTAGCAATTGGAAACACGCAATATTATCGCCATCGGGTTGTTTACATTGAATTTAATCAGAAGTCTTACATTGAAGCAACTTAGTATCGCTTCTACAACAACGTTGCCGGTTGCGATTATATTTGTTGCCGGCGATATGCCCTGCATGTCGAAAGCTGATTTTATCGTGTCAATATAGAGCATTACTTACATTATTATTATAGAGAGTGGAATTTTTATACAACAAACATGACGATTCAGCATTTGTTACAAACATACGTCACCTCGGAGCAAGAGTGTCACAACTCAAAAATTCTGAAATTTGGGAAATCACGCTTTAAAGTTAACTGATATTGAATGCTAGTTTATCTTTATGACTTAGAAAAGTGCTAGAGATTTTGTTCTTAAGTTTTTTTGAATAACACTGACACAACAAGAAATGTGACACTTTTCGTAAAACAAAACGTATGGACAGCTCAAATACTAATTGACGACTAAACAATGTGACAGTATTGAAAACAGATGGCCAATCTTTTCACACAATGCAAGACCGACACATCTGCTCCCTGATGGCCACAAATGGAAGTAACAATTGTGACACTCTTGCATACGAATTTATACCACCTTACTATTCTTCCAAGAAGTTTAGTACAAATTCCATATTTTTTGAGTTGTGACACTCTGGCTCCGAGGCGACGATATGTGTATAACAAACTATTATTTATGTTATTAGTATATTAGGAATACTTGTAAATTATTAATTTTTTATTATTTACTGAAACTATTAGTTTTATGATTGTGGCCGAAATACATATAAGTCAAGGTTATGAGGTCAGTGGCTGATGTAATTAAAGACGGTCTAAATAAGAAATGTGCATATATTTAGCATAAAAAGAAAAAGGTTTATTATTGTTATTGGAAGTTGTTAAAGTCCGTTTGCGGAGACCTGTGGCAGGATGTCAACAAACGATAAACGATGCTATTGACGAGCACGTGGTCTCATTTTGAGAAATTTTGCGTGCAAGGTTGACGCAATTGGATTATTCTTCGTCTAGCACTTAATAAGTTCGGATGGTTGTTGCAATTTATATTGTTTTTAAATAAACTGTTAATAAATTCGAAGTTTCGCTAATTTCTTCGTTGTTATTAAAATTATGTTCTTTAAATGCCACCAAATTAAAATCGCATATCCAGAGTTGTTAGAGGATGACATGATTGTTTGAGATTGCTACACAAACTAAAAGGAATCAGTTGCTGCAGTGTGAGGTGGTCAAAATAATATTCTCTGTTGCTCATTGTCAGCAGTTTTGTAATGTATAGCATAAAATCTGTTGCTTGTATCTAGATACAGTATCTACATACTTTTATGGACCTAGATACATATCTAGATACTTTTAAAATTTTGTAACTGTATTTGGATCTAGGTACATTTTCTGTAGTATCTGTATTATGCAGATACTATTTTCATATGTTTATAATTTTGTAAAACAAAAACTATCATAAATGATTTTAATCTAAACGTAGATATAATTAAATTCAATGAGGATAATAATAATTAACCATTTCGGGCTTTTCTCGTCCCAAGATGGCGTCATTTGCGGTACTCTGATCAGCCAGCATGTCCTGGCTGACTAGATGTAGTGACTCTATAAACAATGGATATTATTACAGAATTATGATATTACCGATTGTGAAGTATGAGGAAGACGCATTCTTCCAATGGGTTGTCAATTCTGTACCATAATTATGGTACTTGTATCATAATTTACAGCTTGTACCAACTTGGTACGTTGGTAGATAGGAGGTTAGTTGGTGGTAGGATGGTAGATAAACATTTTTTATTACATGTAATAATTATTTAATATTTACGTAACAATTCTGGAATGTATATTTTACTGGACTTGTGGATAGGTATCACGACAAGCCATAAATCAGTCCTTTAAGTCTGCGAGTACAGTAAAGGCACTATACGGGATTGTTACACACTTCAATTTTTTCTGTCAACAATCAATCTAAGAACTTCCAAAGTTCTAAAGAACTGCCCTAATGAAATACTTTTGAAAATATGTTAAAGAGTAAGTATAATCTATTCGGTTACATGAAGGGTAACTTAAAGCAACCACATTTAGTGATTTTTGGGGTGTAATAGTACCAGGAACTTGGAAAATTGTTATAGTGTGAATCGTAACAACACCTACTTTGAAATTAGGTTATCAGAAATAATATCTAGGCTATGATGGTTTCTGTTAAAGTGGAAAAACATTTTGAACTATTGAACATGAAAACTATTTGCATTTTTTCAAGTTATTAATATTCTGCACAACACCAAGACTGAAGATAAAAGATCTACACAAATATCATGTTTGGAATGCATTAATAATGATTTATTTTGTATTTTTATTAAAATATGAATGCAAATTATATGTGAAAAGAACACCTAATAATTCTAAAAAGTGGAGAGATTTGAATGCACACTGTACTTATCTTTAAATACTGGTTTCTGCTTAATAATTATTAATTTTTAATATGTATAAAATTTAATAAATATTGCTGTCCTAGACTATAGTCCTGAAATTAATGCTTAGTATTTTCGGTACGAAGAATTGACTAAGAAGTTCTTATTTTCGGGGTGATTACAGTAAAACCAGTATCTACAAATGTATCTAGATACATTATGTTAAGCTTTGTATTTGGATCTAGATACTTCACAGCAGAAGCATCTGTATCCGTATCTAGGTATTTTTTTCTGATAGTAACTGTATCTGTATCTAGATACACAAAATAATGTCACTGTTACAACACTGATTGTCAGTTTCTAGATGCTAGTTGCGCATTGCCTCATTGTGAGAGCTTACTAAAGCAACATAGCAACATGTGTTGCAATGCGACAGCCCCAGGTCTTCGTATGCTCTGGCCGTGAATAATTGACACTATTGTTTAAAGACAGGGCTAGACTTGTGGTTTTGGGTTTCTCTGCACGCTTCTATAGAGCTATTGAATTAAATTACAATATGTGCAAATAATCCAGTCAAAGGATTATGCACACATAGGCAACTATTATACAGTACGCTCTTTTATACTATTTACATATTGCTATAATTATGGGGGGGGGGTAAAAATATAACGGTTTATCGTTGTTTCTTAAAAATTATTATGATTGCATAAAGGTAAAAATAAAATTGATTGACTCACATGACTATACAAACAGGCTATATAGCAACATACTTCAATAACAGCACAGTGATGATATATACTAAATATAAACCACCTACCTTTACCATAAAAGAATAATGCTCTGCCTAAAAAATTGTTGTGAAGCTTCAACCTTATCACAACTGAGACTCGCAGGCGGGTCGCTTTTATGTAAGCCACTAAATACTTATGGATCTAAGAAACATAATTAATGTACACAAACTATATTTCAAACACTTTTTTAAAAATTGAAATGACAAAATTTATTTAACAAAGAACACAGAAAATAAACAAACTAGTGATTAAAACAACAATAAGAAAAAATAAAATTTTGAAACCCTAAATAAAAGAAAAATCAATCCTAAGACAGTTAAATGTCTTTTACCTTCAGGAGTAATATCTCTGTCATCCTGATTATCTTAATCACTACTTTGATTATAAATACCTTAAAATATTTAAATAATATTAAAATTTTGGCGTCTTTTTAAATTACCAACTGATGTAGTAATAAAACAGAAATCATCTTTCCTCCATATGGCTTATAATTAAAACGGTTGGAATACAAAAAATTCATCTGTCTTCCAAATAATGTTCATCTTAAATGGTATTAATAAAATAATTCAAAACCAGCTGCTTTCTTGAGATAAGGTAAGTCCATTCAATGATTTAATTTATAAATTCCCGTCCATTATCCAATTTATAACGAAGTTTGACATTCTCATAAACTAAAAAAGCTTTCACGAAAAAGAAAATTATTTCACTAATAAAATTCACGGCCCTGAATATTGATTTAACTAAAAGTAATTATTATTAAAACACATAGTCAAATTCAAAGAACTTTAACAATTATTAATCACTTT
The DNA here is from genome assembly GCA_929113105.1 of Agrypnus murinus. Classification (NCBI taxonomy): domain Eukaryota; kingdom Metazoa; phylum Arthropoda; class Insecta; order Coleoptera; family Elateridae; genus Agrypnus; species Agrypnus murinus. Next base: position 93,579,189 of record OV816027.1, read on the forward strand.
GGCATTTCACCAAAGTTTAACCTAACATATTGACGTTTGGGATTGTTTACATTTTTTAAATCACAACATAACCTTCAAATTTTAAAATCTGCTCTGAACACAAGTGCACTGCTTGAAATGTTGAAATGAATAGAGAGTTTGTTAACAAAACGGCTGCTGTTTTTATATCCTTTTGAAAACAAAACAATGCTATGGTGATTTTTCTGGTTATAAACAAAAGCCAATTTGGAACTAAATACTACATAACCACATATTTGTTTATAACTATTAAATATTTTTGTAAACAATTTTATTAAATAAAAAGAGAAAAATATCTCTTTTTAATGATATATAATTCTTGTACTATCATAAAATAGTAAGTTGCCTAGAACTTGTCAAGCAAATCATCTTTCAAATGCAATAGTATATTATGTTATTAGGATCAAAAATGAAGCTTTATGTCCTGAGACTGAGAAACCAGTCGAAGCACACACATAATAATAATCTTTATTTGCATAGGCTTAGTAAATACTAAAATAAACTATTTTATATATAAATATGATACATCAAAAGATCCTCTATAGGAATCCGCAATAAATATTGCAGTATATGTGCCATAGCCTCCAAGAAGAATCTCCAAAAACCTGAACATAAATGTTTTGTCGATTGGACTTCTTCGGCTATGAAAGCAGATATTATACGAGAAGGTTTCTGTAACAGTGAATTCATGCACAATCTTCAATACACAACATTTATTGGTGATGGAGATTCGAGTGTTCTCGAAATTTCTGGAATCGGTGCCATACTCACGTAAAGTAAAAAAGTTTAAAGTAGTAACCATTTGTTAAAAAATCTGAAAAACATTTGTATATTCAATCTGCCGAAAACATAAACCATAAAAAGATCATTGCCTGCTTCAAGAATCAATTTAATAACAAAACTATGCAGAAAAGCCATATCGCACCACTCAAAAGAAGACGATAAGTCTGTCATTAATTACAGAAGGATTTAAAAAACATACCCATGAGCGTGTTTGGAGATCATACTAATTGCAAATCCTACTATTGCATGACGACCCAAAAAAAACATTCTAAAAGAATACGAAGAATGTACATCACAAACAAAATTAAGAATAAAACAAGTTATCGATAGATTAACGACTCAAGCGGAATCATTAATAAAAAAACTCGATTAGTAATAGAGCAGAATTGCTGATGCACTTAATAGCTAAATATAACGGCGGAAAACAAAACTTTTAAAGCAGAAGAAATGGGTTTAATATTCGTTGTTGGGGAGCGGCTTTATCTTACAAACATGGGCCGACATGGATGATAAAATCTTCAAAAAGTAAATTTCCAAACTATAGATTGAAACGATTAGTTCAAACATAGCGAGAAATGAAAGGTTGCGACGTCGCAGCAATACTAGACCGTTTTATAACAATTCGAGATCTACAAATACCGATTTTAGAAATTACGGTGAGCACTGCATGAAGCCTGACTTATCAATTAAAGTTTTAGGACAATTGGTTCAAGAACAAATTGACGCTTTAGAAGTGTCTGCAGAAAAGCAAGCGTCGATTGAAGAAAACACACGAGGACAAAGCGACAATTCAGTTTGGTTCGAAAAAAGGCGAAGTAGACAGACTGCTTCAAATCTTGGAGCAATATGTACCAGAACAACCAAAGGACATTGCATTAATTTTGATATGTTGCAGAAGACTTTTTTATCAGTGCGCCAAAGTTCTAAGTCTACCTGGTCTGCTCGACAAGTGAGTTCAAAGTCTCAAAACGGACATTATTGTATAATGATTATTTATCGCAACAGTTTTTACATGGAAACCTGTAGAATAATAATCTACAAATAAATTGGTAAACGTATCTCTATTACCTAAACAAGACGACAATTTGACGTGATATGTCACGTCATTTTAATGTCATTTATTGGACGTCATTATGTCGTCGACTTTTGGTCCAATAACATCTTATTACGAGTTATCACCAAATTCTGATGTCATTATGATATGTACCTTTGCTATCTGGCTACCGATTAACGTAACCTCGAAAAATAAAACTTATATTATAATTATATTAATTATAGATGTTTATAATTAGCGCTTATTTTGCATTTGCACAAAGCGAAAAGATTTTTTCCATTATCGACATATACAGCCTATTAATTTTTCGTTTCTAAAATATTACAATACCATCTTAAAGCACAGTGTTTAAGCTTCCACAAGCATACCTATAAAAGTATTTTATGATTATTGTAATCTAAAATATTCCAAATCAAAGTTGAAGAACTTATAAAATTAATTTAATAAAATTATGCATCTTCGAAACTTCATATTTTGCAAAACAAATTTTTTTAATTGTTTTAACCTGTAGATCTTTTAAAGTATCATTTCGAAAATAATAATAAAATGTTATGTTTCGATTACTAATATTAAGCTAATATTCAAAACATTAAAATATATGAAACTTTTAGTTTAAAGTTAGTTTTATCGAAATCGTTTTTTTTATATTTTTTTCGCCTACCTGATCAGAAAGTGCTTTTTAAATGTCCTATTTTGAGGTCATGTCAAACGACTCTGATTGCAAATCTAGGCTTCAGGGTTCTAAAGACACTACACAGAGGTCTGAGGTAGAATGCATATACGTATGATGTTGTAAGAGCAATCAATTCAACCAAAAATGGTAATAGACCAGGCGTGTCACGCACCTTTACCATAAGATAAAGCGAGGATAATTACCAAAGTAAACGATGGTTTAAAGTTGTGTCCTCCCGGACCAGCTATCAGTGGAGAAGGGCTGGATTCAAGTTGTAAGGGAGCGCCACTTAATTTTCCAACTAAGGACACAGCAACCATCGAACCACCAAAATTAAGAAAAGGGCACCAGGTAGTTACCGTCTCGGGGCTTAAGTAAGTACTTGTTTATCATACCATTAAAAGGCCCATTCATAAACATAAATTTACGTTTAATTAATATTTACAGATACCGAAATAAATACTTGAACATAAATAATTATGATAATAAGTATTGAGAGTAATTAAATGTATATTGAAACAAATATTAACTGTACTGTAAAATCTATCGAGATAAAAAAAAGAAATGATATTATTGTATATCAGGCAGTATCAAGTTCTTGGTAATTGTTCTATTGAGGGTTGAATATAGCACATACTCTAAATATGGAATTATAAAGGAAATAACCAAAAATAAAAAAAAGGTAACCACCACCAATGTTAGAACATGTAATAGGAGAGAGGGGTTGGCCGTCGTAAGCTTACGATTTACTCCTTCACAGTTTAATGCAGTATTACTATGAGCAATTGATCCTTTGTTCAACTAACAGACTTGACTATGACTACATTACACATCCATTGAATAAACTAAATAATGTATCTAATTAGTATTAATTATATTCTAGTCCTAACGGTGACTAGTTAAATGTTATGTTCAGAAAGGACTCAATGTCCAAATGACTTCTTCAACATCATTTAATTAATAAATGACCTCAACAAAAATTGATTGACGGCTTAATTAGCAAATTACAGGTTATCCCTTATGATAAACTTAGCTGATTTCGAATTCAACCCAGAAGATTCTTCAAATCCTGCTACTTGCTGGTTTATTTCCTTAACTACCGAACTTCGAGGTAGGGGTAAAATCAAAGTCGAGTTTCTGTTAATAATATTCTTCCTATTCTACTTAATGGGGTACACTTTTCCCAAGAAGCCTAAAAGAAAATTCCTGACTAGGAAAATGGTTCGATACATAAACATGCCAAGCAGCATTTAAGTAGCAGTAACAGATCGGAACTTTGAGTAGTTGTTACGTAACTGCAACTAAATTTATGACTTTAAAGGTTTAATTTCTTCAATTCGGAATATTTTAGTAATTGTGTAGTTGTTTCTACTATTTATTGGAACTATGTAGTTTCATTACTTCTGAGTAACTATTAAAGTATGTGAAACGGTATTGCCACTTAGTATACTTACTTTAAAGTCGTTGCAACTTCAAAGTAGTATTATGATTGTAGCAGTAACTTGCCCGAAGCTACTTTAAAGTTTTTAAAACCTTACAGTAGTATTGAATGTAACACTTACGTTTTTGCTACCCAGGAGAATCACATTAAAGTAATTTTTCGTAAACTACTCCATCTCCATATTTACTTGTAAAATGTTGGATTAATCAATAATCATTAATCAATTTGCAATTTGTTATGATTGTTAATAGATGTTTTACTATATAACCATCAATAAAAATAACAAATTGCTGCCAAATTGTGCCTTAGGGATTGTTATGTATGTAGCTTGAAGTTGGCAACATTTATTTGTAGTGATGTAACTAACCAATCCTGGTCCGCGTCGCCGGCCAGCGTCAGTAACACTCGAGCCGGCTTGGAGGATACACGTCTTCTACAGTCTATGCATTGTGTATGTAATTCGCCCTGCTCACTCAATATTAATAAAGTTAATTAATGACAATAATTGAGTATCTTTTATTTAAACACATAAAAGAACATAACAGGAATAATATAAAAATGGTTTCTATCATGTGTGTCAACTTATAAGTATTTCGTATATATTTATCATGTTTTATTCAAGATATTTTTTTACTAAAAAATATATTTAAAGAAGACGCGTTGTTATTTTTCGATCTATCATCATCATATTTAACAAAAAAGTTGCAATGGTTTATAATTTTGGTGTACTGGAATGACAAAATAATCAAACATTTCATCGCTCTTTGTATTAAGTACGTATTACAAATAAACTGGTAATTCATTTTGTGACACGATCCAGCATTATATAGTATAGAAAATGATAGAATATTTGTTAAGTTGCAAGAGCAAGAGAGAGAGCAACCACGCGACATGATGTGTCAAAGAGAAAAGAAGTTCGACGAAAGTAGCAATTACTACGCCGCCACGTACCTGCTACCCAAAAATTGTTCCCCATTTTGGTTCCAGACACGTAACAAAACCGTAGCAATTACGTGCTTGTGACTAGTGGCTAAAACTTAATAGTTCTACCGGTAGTTGCTGGCACGTAGCGACGACTAAAAATGCTGCTTGGGATGTTAAGAATTCATACCTATGATGGTGGGCGGCTATAAGGTAAAAGGGCGGTATCTACCCGATAACAAAATGCATCCACATTCGAAGAATAAATTGGTAATCCTGTGAAGAACTTCAGGCATTGGGTGGGGTTAATTCGTACCGATCGAAGGAATTGATCTGGTCTAATGAATCCGCTTGTGTGACAAAATGGCTTCCCTCCAAATATTCCAATAGGGTATTTACCAGTTTGATTATTATTGATGTGGTACTAATAATACGCTGAAGCGTAATTGGAAACAAAATCTCACCATTACCATCATATATGGCTCCAGAGATTTGTTTCTTAAATAGCACCCACAATATTTCACCAGGATCAAATTCGATCGTAGTTGATTACTACTAAACCAAAAGAAGAATGTTTCGTTCAGATCTTTTTTTTCAAAGCCTACCACCGTATATTCGACGACGGCAAAAATGCGCAAACTCAAATATCGAAGTACGTCCGCTAAAGGAGGCGTTGCAATATTTATATCAATCTAATTAAGAAATTCCATGTCAAATAGGTTAAATAAATAACAAAACACGTGTCAAAACACACGGTAGTTATTACGTAACGCGATAGCTTCTGCGCAAAACCAACGTATGACCAGTAGTCTCAAGTAGCATGAAGAGATAACTGCGGCAACAATGTTTATTAAAAAGGAAATTCACGAGATGGCGCAACAAAAGAATATTGCAAGATAAAGTTTGTTTACATATCGTATGCAAAATCGAAATTTATAATTTCAATTAAAAATACTTCTAAATACGACAAGATTGTTTACAAGGCGCTGGCCGCAAAATGCATGAAGAAGTTAGCACCAGCGTTAAGGCTAAATAGATGACTCGAAAGTTGGGTAAGTACAAAACAAGTTAATTACTGTTTATTTTGAAATAATAACCTCTTTATTTTAGGATAACCACAAGACTATGAGAAGAATTCTTTTGCAAGTAAGTACGGAACTCTAGCGAATTTCCAAGTTCCAATTCACTAATGCTAATACCTAATAATTTTTTAGCTAATAAAAAAGTGGAAAACAAAAGATGCCAACTCATCACTAAGATTCTTACCTAAGCAAAGTAGATATGCTAGGCGGGTTCTAGCGCAAAATCCCATGTATTTTCTTATGAAGGTTCGTTTTACATTTCAAGGTCATCCGCGGTTCCCCACTCCTATCCCCACTACCCCCTACTTAGGCCCCCCACTTAGCCTTTACTTAGGCCCCCCACTTAGCCTTTACTTAGGCCCCCCACTTAGCCCCCTACTTAGGCCCCCCCACTTAAGCCCCCACTTAAGCCCCACTCCTATCCCTACTCAGCGGCCATTTTGAATAGCCATTTTGAATCGCCATCTTGGATCGCCATTTTGAATCACCATTTTGAATGTCATTTACATATCCGCCATTTTGTATCTGTCATTTCCAACTTGTCATCATTTCCCGCTGAAAGATTTGAATTCCTAGCGCTGCTAATGCCATCTATCGGTGACGTCATATGATCGGTATAGTAGATTTCTATACGCCTGTAGATAGGCAACCCGCTATATTTTTTTTATAAAAATCAATGGAGCCAACAGGGTTTGAACCGGGGACCGTTCGAATGGTAGCCAGCCAATGCATCCACTACACCAACGAGGTAATCTATTAAAGCACTGTAAACTGGTTATAAAAAAAAATTGTTGACTAGCGACTACGTACTCATAACATAATACATGTTAGTAATTTGTAGTATTATATCATACGGCTCCCTCTTCCTCCTGCATGTGTCATGATTGATTGATTAAGTAGATGATTATTCCTGTGCTGTGATTAATTAAAGGATCAACATATAAAATAGGTATAAATTATCATATCTAGAAAAAACAAGTTAAAAATTCAATTAAAGAATCATTTAAAAAAAGAAACATATTAATGGATAAATACTTAAAAGCAATTTAAAACATTCGATTACACAATAAACAGAATTTGTTTGCTAAAGAATCAATTACAATAAGATTAATTAGTTTTTTTATATAACTACATTGTTTAGTTATAAAATATTAAAAATTGTTATATTTAGGAATAATAATTTAAAAATTCGATAAAAGAATCATTAGGGTTTTTCTGAACAAGATAATTAAAAAGTTTGTTATTTCTAATAATCAACTAGATTGATTTTTATAAATATCTTATTTTAGGTATAAGCTTATCAAATAAATACAAAATAAACAAAACGCGCTTAAACAAATGCGAATCATTAGACGTGTTTTAGTTATAAGTTTAAGCGATAACAAAATGATTGGAATTTCTTATTATGTAATTATGCGAAAACAATTTAACATGTAGAAACATGTCATTTATCGATATTGTTTTTACCTCAATTCCCAGAATCTGTTTTACAGGGATTAACTCTGAGTCATAGGGTTGTTCATTATGATTCAACTGGATTGAAGACATGTATTCATGCGCATGTGTAGAAATCGCTATAAAATGTATTTTGATGAAAGGCTATTAGTCATTAGAGTGCAACAGTTGATCGTATAACAGTACTATGATGAGTTTAGGCAGTCCTGATTATTATTATCATCGCTATGGAGACACGTTTACAAGTAGTGCTGAAATGGGTAAGAAAGAAAACGGTTTGTGTTTGTGTGTGTGTATACATTTGAATAATTTATTTCATTTTAGATCAACATCATGATGAACCGGATCAATCTGCAAACTTATCAATTCCGGGACCGAGCAGTTATTTCCAGGGTCAAGACTACGAAGTGATGCATGAAGAAATAGGTATGTTTTAAAAGAACGAAATCCTTTGAATGTTACTGAATAATTATTTCTTGTTTAGGTCTGAACAAACCATACTATGCTGACGATGCATCAAGCTTACAGGTACAAAGTACAGATAATGTAGCAACACCAGAATCGTCGTTGATTACCGTCTATCCGGGTGAACACATGCAGTTGTTAGGATCTGTACAATACCCTCTATTTGTCATGAGACCAAGAGAAGACTCTATTCATTTACATGATATCGTAGTAGGAATTATCCCGCCCGAACAACCTAATGAATTTGACGTGACTGTTAAATTGGAATGTATCAACAACATATGCGAGCATGGTGAAATTATGTTGACAGAAAGTATATGGTCCGAATTGTATGATGTCCGAGTCGAAGCAATGTTCAAAGACTTCTTTTCCACGAAAATATGGAACGATAAAAAGCTGAAATTCCATCTATATACGAATCTTTACGTTGAGTTTAATCATAGTGTTTTTTATGGCAACACGGTTATGATATGTTATGACCAGCGGAAGATAACGGTAAAAGACCACGAATTTCAAAGGATCATGCATCTAGCACCGCTTATTAACCAACATGCTCGTGTATTACGTCACCTTAATTTAACCTCTAAGTAACTACTCGTCGTTAAATTTAAAAGATCGCGGTGGATTGAACTCGCTCATTTTATTAGAGATAATAAAACTTTATCCATCAAAATTTATCAATGTCGTACACAGTCAGTTACAACTCAATCAGCAAGCACCGGCAGCGTCATGGCCAGCAATTCACGAGACATCAACAGATGTACCATAAGAAGCTGAGGATAATTGAATATAGAAATAGGTTAGAAAATTATATAAACGCTTTATATGTATTACGAAATGAAATAAAATCGTATTGTGTATTGAATAAGTTATATAAGAAATTTTCGCGATTGTCTCTTACAAATGTATTTAATAAAGAATAAACGTATAAAAAATTATTTGTGTTTTACTACCACTAGCAATAGCTTGAGACAGTAAGTTTTTGCCGAGTATAAATAGAGATGGATCTGATCTCTTATCTCAGTACGTGATGTTGACTCACCAGGATAACAGTGTTGTTAACAAGCTCATCGACAGGCTCCCGATCGAACTACACCTGCCTTCTTACCAATATTGCGGACCCGGGACTAAATTATCTAAAAGATTAGAAAGAGGAGATAAAGGCATAAACCCCTTGGATCACGCGTGTATGCAGCACGATATTTCGTACGCTCAAAGTTCAGACTTGGATAGTAGACATAAGGCAGATCGTGTTTTAGAAGAAGCTGCCTGGAGACGTGTTAAAGCTAAAGACTCCAGGTTAGGGGAAAAGGCTTCAGCTCTGCTTGTAACCGGTATAATGAAGGTTAAACGAAAGTTAGGAATGGGCGTGAATAGGAAGACTAGTAGGAGAAAGACAAAGAAGATTGCAAATACAAAGAAAATTGTCACTTTTAAAGGAGGTATTTTAAAGAAGCTTGTAAGTACGGTAAATCGAGCAAGTAAGACCCTCACGGGGAAGGATTTAATACACCATGCGTTGAACGCCGCTAGAAGAATCATTAAAAACGTAGGAGATAGGAAAAACGTTAAAGTACCTCGAATTATTCCGGTACCTACAGCTACAGGGGGTATTTTACCTCTCATACCAATTTTTGCTGGCCTCTCGGCTCTCGGTGCAATTATAGGAGGCGCTTCGGGCGTAGCAAAAGCTGTTAACACTGCTAGTAGTAATAAGAGGCAGCTAGAAGAAACTAAACGACATAATAAAAGTATGGAGGCTATCGCAATAGATAGAAAGAGCGGAAACGCTCTTTACCTGAAACCTTATAAAGCAGGCGGTACAGCACTGTATCTGAAACCGTACAGGTCAAAAAACTGAATAACCTGCCTCGGAGACCACTTACAAACCTAGATCTAATAAAGCATGCTAAAGACATACCCTTTTTCAGGGGTGTCTATATGAGAACAAGTCTACCAAATAAACCTTTACGATTTGAAAGAGCTATTATTAATCTCGATGATGCTGGAGGACCCGGTACGCATTGGGTAGCTTATAGAAAGGATCGAAATGTTGTTTTATATTTTGACCCCTTCGGAGACCTAAGACCACCGGCTGAACTCGTGAAATATTTCGGCCCTCGTTGCAATGTATACTATAATGTTGCTCGAGAACAAAAGTTCAATACATACAACTGTGGACACTTGTGCCTGAGATTTTTGTATAAAAGAGAAGTGTATGTATAATTCGAACAAGTATGGCTAGAACCATCACTGTGTACGGTTATGGAAATGTCCTCTCTACCGGTAGTATTTATCCGAATATACAACTAGATAGTGAGCAATACAGATACTCCATAGGATTAGTTGGCCTATATACAAGTCATACGATACGGAATATATTTCCGGGGAAAAATAAATTTTATTACGGAGATCAAGAGATAACTATCACAACCGGTAGTTACGAATTGTCAGAAATTGCTAACTATATAAAGAATCAAATTAATACGAGCGATCCTGAAGAAGGAGATTTACTACTACAAATCAAGGCTAACACTAATACGGGAAAGTGTGAGATTGAATCTGCCACAGCGGTTATAGATTTTAGCAAACCGAACAGTATAGGCTCTCTATTAGGATTTAACAATCGTATATTACTACCCGGTATCAGACACGTATCAGATCGAATTGTCGATATACTCTCTACCCCGAACATCTTTGTAGACACGAATATTACAGGGGGCGCGTATAGAAATAATCAACCGTGTCATACAATCTTTGAATTTGGTCTCTGCGTACCACCTGGATACCTGATTGAGAAGGAACCAACACACGTGATTTACTTTCCTGTCACTGTCAGTGAAATTGATAATATTACCATTCGATTAGTAGACTCGAGTGGACAACTGGTAAATTTTTCTGAAGATACCTTCACAAGTATAAGACTAGAACTTAAACGTGAAAAATGGGGATAAACTTTAACTATAAAAACCATACCTCGCATCATTCGAGGGTCATTCGTCTTCGTACACCGACTAGTGCGGACCTGTTACGTATAAAGTTATCTAAAGAGAATCGGCTGTTTCTTGAATCTCTAGGTTTTAAAGTACAACATCAACATGTCGAAAAGAAGTAAATTGCATATTAACACAGAAAGCATCTTTGCTACTGATAAATTAAATATATTTCAAAAACCTCGTGTCGATACAGATATAATAAAAGAGGACTTCTATACCTATTTGCCGTTTACGTTAAATGTAAATCATTCAGACATCATTAGAATCACCATACAAAATTCGGATAATGTTTTAGCTTTGTATGATAGCTACATTTTTGTTAAAGGTGCTATGACTCGAAAAGTCAACGTAGAATTCCTACCGGTAAACAATTTTGCCTACTTTCTGTTTGACGAAATTCAACTAATATTAGGTACGAATCAAATCATCGATGTGTGTAAACATCAGGGTATTACAAGTACTATAAAAGGTCTCGTTTCACACGGTGCCGAGGATCGGGCTTTATCCAGTAGTGCATGGGGAATCGAACTCGCTAACGGAAATGGCCTGTTACATAATGCGGGGAATAACGTGTTCAATTTCACGTGTAGAATTCCTTTAAAGTATATCTTCGGGTTTGCAGATGATTACAAGAAAGTTATTCCTCATATGAGTTGTCAGTTAGTTTTGATACGTTCTAAGAATGATTTTAATTGCTATAAAAGCGCCGCCGGAGATGCAGGTACTGATGTAGAAATCAAGATTGATAGACTGTCTTGGGAGGTTATACTCATATACTATTATCGGACGAAAGCAAGTTGAACTTAGTTGAAAGTTTGAGAGATAATTCTTCTATTATCCTTCTATTTAGGCGTTGGGAATTACACGAACTACCGTAGCTTGGAACTACTAAAAATCAGGTTTGGCGTATAAAGAATTCAAATGAATTGGAAAAACCGCGTTGGGTTCTTGTAGTTTTACAAGACGAGCTTCAGCTGGGTATAAGAACAGGTAACCCTACTACATTTACTCATTCGAACCTAGTCGATATTAAGCTGTATTTAAATTCGCAAGTGTTTCCACAGCAACGTTTAAATCTCGATTTCAGTAGTAAGGATTACATTCCTGCTTATTTAAATTATACACGCTTTCGCGAGAGTTACTATGATATAGGTAGAGGATCGACTGATAGCTGTTTAATCGATTATTCAAAATTTGAAACATACCCCGTTTTTGTAATTGATTGTTCGAGACAGGTAGAAAGTTTTAAGGATTCCACGGTCGATATTAGATTAGAACTTGAATCTTCCGCTGCATTTACCAATACAACAAAGGCATATTGTTTGATCCTACACGACTCCTTGATAGAATATAACCCGTTCACTGAAACCGTGACTAAACACGTACGCATACCATAATGAAAACTGTTAAACAAAAGAAAACGCTAAACATATTTAATTTAGACAGCGATGTATCTCTACAATCTGACGATGATCGAAAACACGGTGACTTATTACCTACGTCTTGTCGAGCAATTCTGAGCGGTCCTTCTTCCTGCGGTAAAACTAATGTTATGTTAGGTCTACTGATTAGTGAAAACGGATTAAAATTTGAAAATATCTACCTGTTTACCAAATCCTTATTTCAACCGAGATACGAATTCTTAAGGGAAGTTATGAAACCTATTAAAAGCATTGGTTATCAAGAGTTTAGTGAAAACGATGACGTAATCAGTCCTAGCAACATCAAACCTAATTCAGTATTCATTTTCGACGATATTATTTGTGATAAACAGGAAAAAATTAGAGAATATTTTAGTATGGGTAGACATAAAGGTGTTGACTCGTTTTATTTAGGTCAGACATATGCAAAGATACCAAAACATTTGATAAGGGATAACGCAAACTTGATTATTCTTTTCAAACAGGACGAATTAAATTTAAAGCATGTGTATAGGGATCATGTTGTAGGAGATGTTAGCTATGAAGACTTCAAAAACATTTGTCGTATGTGTTGGAAGGATCCGTATGATTTCCTAGTTATTAATAAAGATTGTTCCCTAAACAGCGGTAGATATCGGAAAGGTTTTGATACATATAGTATAAGTTTATAATTAGACTCGAATCGTTTAGTTCTCTCTTAGAGTTATCAACATGTCGACCTCATACGATATGAGTTTAAAACGTAAAATAATAAACGCACGCAAGGCTATACGTAGAAAATTTGCTTACTTTCGTCGTGATAAATCTGAAGCAGAACGTATTTATCGTGATACTCATAAACAGGTTATATCTCCTTTGGAAACTATTGCCGAATCAGTTAACGTTCCCCTATTGAAAATTAAAACACAACCATCTACTACTACTACTACTGCTAGTTACATTCCCCTGTTGAAAGTTAAAAAACAACCTGTTGCATCATCATCATCGGAAGCAGATGAAGAAGAAGAATCTAATAAAACTCATGATTTCCCTACTCATTACGGTATGCTAATAGCTAGGGGTGGTAGCAACATAGATAGAACTAGATTCGGTATTAGATATAAAATTGATCGAGACGCGTGGACATTTGCATCTTCCCCTGTGACTATACGTGATACAAACATCATAATTAAAAACAACGCTTTCGAAGCAACACCCGGTCTGTTTGACTTACTCACGTTAAGAGAATTAGAGTCTACACCACCGCAAGCTGATATCAATAATTATATGCAGATAATAGCCCTTACTAATGCGCATAAGAAATCCTATAGACCACAGGGTAAACTAACAGCTGTTAAACATTGGAAGTATGATTATATAATTAAACCGAACTTATCCAGAATCAAAGGTTTAGGTATTAGACTATCATCATCATTGTCAAATTTTAAAAAATTAAGCGATTGCAAAGTCGAATACGTCTACTGGAATAAAGCTAACGAACTTGTCGACCGACTTCGTTTGTTATTTGCTGTAAAAGAAGCCGGTAACAGTAGTCCTCTGAATGAAAACGAAATAATTTCAATTATTTCCGAGTTAAAAGAAGAAGGTATTATAGAATAAAAGATTTCATCACGGTTGTAAGTAGTCAGTTCCTTACCATTAGCAGTATGAATGCTACTATAGATTTGTTTGGGCGTTCAATAGTTGGAGGTGCTGTAACAGTTCCAGGTCCTCCCGGGGTAGGATTTAAGCTAACAGAGGATCAGAATTTCGATTTAGAAAACAAAAGAATTACAAACGCAGGCCACGCTATTAATGATTCAGATCTCGTAACAAAGAAACATGCTTTAATACTAGAAAATAAAACTATTGACTGTAAGAAACGAAGATTAATCAATTTAGCGGACCCCGTAGATGCAGAGGATGCAGTTACAAAATGGTATATGGATAGCGAGATATCTAACAACAGTCACGACGCGCTACGCGATAGTATTAAAACTCTGACCACACTTTGTATAGAACTATCTAAGGCAACTTTATGGCTTCTAGCTAAAGCAGATTCTAGATCTAAAAATTTTGATAGATCACCGCTCGTAGACCTACAAAATTTGTTAATTACTCAAAGAACCCCGCAATAGTCGTAGGATATATTACTTTACATTCTATTTAATAGTTCAGTCTTACATAACTTATAATTTGAGTATCTGCAGTTATTAGCAGAGATGAACGCAAAACAAACCGTTGTCGATGAAATACATAGATCTGCTAGAAAAAATTTTCAAAGACGTAGTACTATAATAAAGGGTTATGATGATTTGTTTCAAATAGATTTAGCGGAGTTTATTCCCTACGCTAAAGTAAATAAGGGTTATCGTTACATACTGATAATGATAAACTGTTATTCGAAATACTTGTATGTACGTCCGTTGAAAACTAAGACCGGAGAAGAGGTGACAAAGCAGGTCCCTAGTATCTTTAAGGATTCAGTCATACCTAAAAATTTACAGTCTGATCTCGGGAAAGAGTTTTACAATAAACATTTTAAAAAGTTAATAAATGAATACAACATAAATCATTACTCTACGTATTCCGTGATTAAGGCTTCAATAGTCGAACGAGTTATTCGTACAATTAAGCAAAAGCTGTATAAGGAGTTTAGCTACAGAGGGAAATTTAAATGGGTCGATATATTACAACGAGTAGTTGATAGCTATAATACTACAAAACATAGAACAATAGGTATGCCTCCTGCATCTGTTAAACCTACGACACAGCTGTCTGTGTATAACACTAATGTAAAAACTATCAGTAAACGTAGGTTGGATTTGAATGACATCGTACGTATAAGCAAATTCAAAGGAGTCTTTTCCAAGGGATATACACCTAACTGGTCAACAGAATTATTCAAAGTAGTTAAAGTTCAATTTACAAAACTTATCACATACTTGTTGGAAGATCTACACGGAGTACCCATTCGAGGTGCTTTCTTGCAACAACCGGAGTCTAAAATCTATAACCTTAATATAATTTTTGGGGGTCTAACCTAGATTGCTTCATTTAATTTAATCATTTATATTAATATTATATTGATTTATCATGCAATTTTGGGTTTTAAAGTAAAGTAAAGAAGAATTAATGTTTTTTATCACAGAATCTTGAAATAAACTTCTAAACTTTGTATTCATCGTTTTGTCCCGAGCTATCTCAATTTCAAAATCATGACTACAGCTATGTTGTTTTTCCTTACGGCGCCAATCTTACAAAACAAATAGTTTCTAAAACGATTTGATTATAACACCCTCTATTAATCTAACCTGACTACTAAAAACTTCTAACTTTAGATTTTTTAAAGATTACACCTTCAGTTTCTACAATTGAATTTCTGTAATAATTAGATTCAGCCACTAATTTTAAAATATCAAGTAAGCTCTATTATATTACAGGTGGTATAATTGTTCATGATTTTACAGTCTATCATCTATACTCTAGTCTAGTCTGGTCTGGTATGGTCTGGTCTGGTCTGGTATGGTCTGGTCTGGTCTGGTCTAGTCTGGTCTGGTCTGGTCTGGTCTAGTCTAGTCTAGTCTTATGAACCCTCTAGAGGTCGAATACCGGCGTATATATTCTGTATATAACCTCTTAGTTAACATAGTATTTTATAAAATAATTAGAAATAGTTATATTGACTATCTATTCTTTTAAACTGCTGTTATACTTACCATGTTTACTTTATAGTGGGGTATGTAGTACTATTATTAGTGTATACGAAATGCACTATTTTAATAGATATTATATATATATAAGTTATGTATTATGTTTTAAGTAGCGTCGAAACTACTCGTATCAATAAACGTTCTTGTATGAAAGTATGTTGTTTTGTACTTACTCTGCTCCCTACGTTCTGCCCTAAAAATGTATTCGTAGGCTCTAACCTAATCTAACCTAAATTATATTCGTATGCTCTAACCTGTGATGTAATAAAAACAATAAGGTTACAGATTATTATTAATCATAAGAGTTTACTATAGATACGTTGAATAACCTACAAGAGTATATAGTATATTATTACACATCTGCGTATTTCGAAGCTATTGAAAATGTATGATGTATTGTAAAATAACGTTTAAATATGGCGACGAACTTATTTCTTTTAAACTGACGATGTTTTATTTCTCCAGGTTAAGTCTTCAAGGTTCTCATAACTATAGATATTGTAAGGGAAAATCATGTATCCAGAAACAGCCGTGATCTAAGGTATTAAGTTCCTCTAGTACTTTCGTTCATTGTATTTAGACACAGATATGTCATATTGTTTACGGTAGGTAGGTATGTAGGGAGGGAACAAGAATTAAAGCAAATGTAGTAAATATTCATGTTTATATGGTAAGTTTGATAATTTAAAATGTACGGACATCGGTTCCGGGTTATACACTTAGGATGGAACCTACGATTCATTCTCGAGCATACATATTGCTCCGAGCGCTTACGATTATAACCGAGAACAACCGATTGCGCTGGTCGATCAGTATAAATAGGCTGGGGTAGTGTTCCTGTTCCTTCATTAGTCGAAATGGAGCAGCACGCTAACGACGTATGTAAGAAGAATGACTCTGGTCGACAGGATTGCAATATACAGTGTCCGGTTTGCTTCAAGTCTTTCGCTAGGCCATTCACCTGCAAGAGACACGTAAAAACCATACACGATTCAAACAGAATCCAGTGTTCTAGCTGTGTCAAAACTTTTTCACGCTCTGACAACTTAAAAAGACATACGAAAAGCGTTCACGAATCAATCAAAGTCCGGTGTTCTAATTGCTTCAAATATCTTTCACGCATCGACAGCTATAAAAGGCACTTAAAAAACGTACATAATAACGCAGATGTTGTAAAGACAACTCTGGTAAAGGAAGCAAATGGACCTGCTGATATCAATGAGACAGAAGAAGAAGAAGAAGAAGATATGACTTCAACCATGCATTTGGGTATTGATGAATGTGGTTCCTCGTTTACCAACTATGATAGTAACGAAGAGTTGAACAAGGAAAGGGCTACCGGTACAGTTCCAATGAGTCAGTCGTCGGACTTTATACGTATTAGTATTTCTGCGAGGGCATACGACGACTCAGAGACCCGTAGAACTACAACAGTCGTCATAGAAAACAACTTATAATCTATATTCTTGTATTATGTTATGTATACTAAATAAATGTTTGTAAAATAACTTTATATGTTTTATTTATCACGCCCATACTCTGATTTCTTGTCTAACAGGGTGGACTCAGCCGTTTTTTGTTTCAAGACTGTTTCTAACCTAAGGATGTATAACCCCAGGGTTAATTAATTAAGTTTGACCTGTAGAGCATATTATGTTAGCGTTCAGTTAGTATGACTTTGATATCCCTAATTGTTATTTACGCCAAACCTGACTGCATGTATTGTTAACGTAAAATTTAGAGGTAATATACAGGAATATATGCGACTGTATCCGATCTCTAAAATATAAGCCTTTTAAATATTACTTTATACAGCTATGTTCAACAGGTATGCGCTAAATATGTTAATGTCAGCTTTATACATAAAATATATATATAGGTCATCTGTTGCACGGAAAATTAAACTTCTCTGTAACGTATATCCTATATTACTTTGTACAACTGCGTTCATCAGGTATGCAATCAGCAGTAGAGTATCATACGTACCGGGTATAATATAACGCTTATCAGTAGGTCCCTCGTTAGGAATTTTAAAAATAACGAAATTTTTATTGAATCAGCTAAATAGATAGTGTACTTATAAGTGAATCTCTAAATAATGAATGCGTTAACAGTACTCCTGCATTAATATACATAACGTTTCATCGTGTTTTTTCAAAACACATTTTATTGTAAAAGAATAAGAATAATTTCAATTTATTTATCAGGCGATATACATTATATTATTTTCATATATTAGTACGCAAAGTTATCGTTTCAATAAAAAGTAAAATATTTATCTGATTTATTTCTCCAGGTTAAGTCTTCAGGGTTCTCATAATTGTAGATATTGCAAGAGGTAACTACCCTGTGTTTCAAAAGTTATAAAGACGTATTACAAACATATGTTATAGACTTATATTTCGAAGGTATCGAAAATGGTTACAGATTATTATTATTAATCATAAGAGTTTACTATAGATACGTTAAATAACCTACAAGAGTATATAGTATATTATTACATATCTGCGTATTTCGAAGCTATTGAAAATGTATGATGTATTGTAAAATAACGTTTAAATATGACTACGAACTTATTTCTTTTAAACTGACGACAACTCATCATACAAAACATACTGTATTTATGTATTCTCTTTCTCTGCTGATATGTTTTCTACAGCGTTTTTAAATATTATACCCCTTTCTCTCAAGAATGCATAAAATTCTCGAAATATCTGTTTATTATTTTACTTAGCACGTATAACCTACTAAGTATGTCCTAATGGTAAAACTGTAATCGACGAGATCTAATATCATAGTAATATTATAACAGATTAGGTGACCTAACAAGCTCTTTAAAGAAATGTTTATTTACATGTATGAGATAGTATTTAACATAATGTCCTTACATACTGGGTTACGATAGAGACTGATAATCATACGAGCTGTTGAAATGTATGATATATTGTAAAATAACGTTTAAATAAGAGTTTACTTTAGACGCTACGAATATCTATATGGTGTATAAACAATAAGAACGTATATGTAGAAATCGCTTACAAGGGTAGTAGATATAACGAAAAGGGTTAAAATCTGTTCAAAATTACATTACGTCTAGAAAACTAGAAATTAGATAATTGTAGCATACGTATGTTAAATGTACCTATTCTTTCACTTCGTCTGTAGTACATATAATGAAAAAAGGATAAAAATCTGTAGTATAGGGTTTATGCTTATACTCAGGCTCGCAATCATATGTAGCGTATCTATGCTTACATAGTATAATTGTTTTCTCAACGTAGGATATATCGATATTTTTCTAGTTTGATTAAATCTTATAAGTTATATTCATTTCACCCTTTTTTTTTATTCTGTTAAGACATTTATAATAATTTATAGATTCTAGAAAGTTCCTATCAATATTGGAACAATGCATGTAGACTGGTGTGTGTGTGTTATATAATACCGATTCTCGCATATACGAACTTAGGAGCTAACTGCTAACTCTGCATGACATTAGATGATATGATAATGATAGATGATCGTGATAAATAATGTTGTTATTTATAGCAGTGACTTTATTACAGTTCTTACTAGAATATAATTGTATGATACCACATCATGATATGTACCTACAATTCGATTACCTACAATTTGACTACCTAAATTAGGCCTTAGTCTAAGAATAATCATGTGTTTTATCGTTATCTTATGATATCAGGAATGCATTACTTCTATTAATCTTTAGTTTAGCGTAGATATAAATCTCTTTGTGTAGCTCAATAAATGATAGTTATAGAGCTGTATTGACTTATATAACATTTCTCTCATATATGAATTCGTATATATCGAGTTAAAGTTAATGAATGAATACAACATAAATCATTACTCTACGTATTCCATGATTAAGACTTCAATAGTTGAACGAGTTATTCGTGCAATTAAGCAAAAGCTGTATATGATTTAGTTGATGGCTCTGTATGACATTCAGAGTTAGATGTTAGTAATTTAAAAGACAAGCTCCGTGATCTCGGGGTTAAGCTATGGAGTTCGTTGGCCCGTGTTTCTAACTGCAGATCTATAGGATAGAAGAAGAATCAGAAAAAGTATTAGGTAATGTTCATTGAATAGACTCCCTGCTTCATTTCATAACTTATTTGTTTTAATAAATAGACATTAGTCAAACGATGGATATCCTCAAATAGGAATGACAACATAAGATTTATTTTAAAATAAATTTATGAGAGAGGGAGATGAGAGCTGACAAATAATATATAAAAATGAGATTGTCGGCGACGTCGCTATCACCACTGTCAACTTGATAATTTCAGCAGACATTCTATCAGATTGGAAAACTGCAGTCAGTCTATAATAAATTTCAAAATAAGTTTACACAACATCGTTAACATAAAAGCAACTTACATGATTGATTTCAAAGAAGCAGGAAATTATACTTTGATGATCGACCTCGAACACAGGATAATGAGATGTAATCTAAAAGTTCAAATGATTAGTTTACATAAACAAACGTAGAACATTTACATATTATAGATATAGCAGGTAAACAGTAGTGGAAAGATCGTTAAACATAAAATCATAATAACTTACCTGATTAAATTAAATATACACTGTTAAACTCTGGATAGTTGTGTTGATAATAGTTGTTTTAAGTTTCTTTATGACTAACTCACTAAATTCCTTTGTCTGTCGTATTAAACAATACATTTTTACTAGATAATTGTAAATGAAAAGATGCTAAGATAATAATAATGAAATAGAGATAATCTCTAATTTTATATATGACGTTTTATATAGAGCAGGAGTGAGTAATTGTCATTTAAAACTATAATTTATGCCGGTTTTAAGTTGATGATCTCTTAACAAATTATTTATAAAATCTAAATTCCTTTCAGTCAGTTATTCGTAAGAACGTTTGTTTATTTATGGTTGAAAGCAGTTTTAAAGAATGTCGAAGACAACCTGGCTAATTAGTTTGTACGTATTTTCATGTAAAAACATTTAGTTTGAAAGTTATTTCTTAACCAGTTTTAGCTATAGATAATGTTTTTGAATTTTAAAAATAATGCTCTACAGTATTCTATATTCTTAAACGTTTCATTTAAATAAAATTTTATGAAATCATAACGACCCTAATTGCTTTACCGTATTTTAATTGTTTATCCGTATATTTAAACAGGTCAAAATGTACCATAGATAATCCGACAGTTGATTGACAGTAGCTTAAGAGTTACTTTTGTATAGTTGAAAATAAATTTTTATTATTACGTTTCATATTAAATTATTTTCGCAGAATTACATGATGACCTGTAGATAAATATCAAATAGGACTGATTTATTTTAAAATAAATTTATGAGAGAGAGAGATGGCAAATAATATATAAAAATGAGATGTACAGAATGAGATATCAGTTATGTAAATGAGAGAGGAGATACGCTAATGATACCGTGAATTAATTTAATTCGCGCATGCATATGAGAAATTTAAACACATAACACGACATATCTGAATAATATATCCATATCGCTATACGAATAATACAAACTCACCACTAGGTTTATGATAAACGACTGCAATTGTTTAATGTTTTATTTCAATGATATATAGTTATATTTTATAAGGAAATTGATTAACATATTAAGAACATATTTTGATGTACTAATTACATATTACTTAAACATATATAGAAGTAAGCAAGGGTTAGTCTAAACGATAAATTACATTATTAAATTTTCAAATCAAATCGTCAATTCGACACAACAATAGCTAGTCAACATTATTTTTTTTTTATAACCTGTTTACAGTGCTTTAATAGATTACCTTCGTGGTGTAATGGATGCATTGGCTGGCTACCATTCGAGCGGTCCCCGGTTCAAATCCTGTTGGCTCCATTGATTTTTATAAAAAAGTGTAGCAGGTTGCCTATCTACAGGCGTATAGAAATCTACTATACCGATCATATGACGTCACCGATAGATGGCATTAGCAACGCTAGGAATTCAAATCTTTCAGCGGGAAATGAGGAGAGAGAGAGAGAGAGAGAGGGAGATGAGAAAGATGAGATACGCAGATGACCCCGCGAGATATAAAAATGATCCGCTAATGACCCCGCGAATTAAATTAATTAGATATGCAAATAATACCGTTAATGATACATACATAACACCGCGAATGATATGCAAATGATCCACTAATGACCCCGCGAATGATATGCAAATGAATCTCGAATTTCGCGGATGACCTTGAAATGCAAAATGAACCTTCATAAGAAAATACATGGGATTTTGTCGCCGAACTCTCTTAGCATATCTACTAAGCAAGAAGGGTTGCCTATACCTATACCAATTTATTTTATTTTATTGTGTAATTGAAATATTTCAATAAAGAAAATATAAGAAAAATATTTTACTGCTTTCGTACTATAAATTATAAGCTCAAATCAATGCCAATTGGTAAATAATTTAAGTTAGTTCTACTGACAAAAACGAACCGTTACAGGCGACATAATCAACCATACAAATGTCAACGTATAAAATCAACAATAACAAATATCATAATGAGTATGTACTTACCGCGTTAACATCCAACACGTTCAGGTGACCAGGAACTCGAGAAAGTTTATGGTTCAAAAGTTTTGAAGGTTTGAGAGTTCATATTTAGATGTCCCCGCATACCTGGTGCAAACTAAATAATGCATTATCACACATCTCTTTATATATAATAAGAAATATGCAAGTTCGGACAAGTCAATAACTTTATAGCCCTATCAATAAGTCGACAGGGAGTGTTGGG
This sequence comes from Agrypnus murinus, assembly GCA_929113105.1. Taxonomy (NCBI): domain Eukaryota; kingdom Metazoa; phylum Arthropoda; class Insecta; order Coleoptera; family Elateridae; genus Agrypnus; species Agrypnus murinus. The sequence continues at coordinate 93,601,980 of OV816027.1, forward strand.
GGTGTTTTTTAAATTATTTTTTCGAAATTCCCAACCGTTTGTCTACAATTTGAAAAAAAGATTTTTATAATGTAAATTGTATAATTCCCCAGAGAATTTGTTAATGTAGTCTATTAGACCTTTTGGAGTCTGTTTAATCGATGGGTTCGTATTGAAAACGGCTCCGGCTGCGGGGAAGAGTCTTAAAAAAATGTTATTTTGGTCGAATTTCTAGCGGTTGTCGAGTTATTAAAAATTTTAACTTATTGAGGGACTTAGAACAATTTCTGTGTTTCTATATCTATCGTTGCAGGTAAACGCTATTAAATAATTTTTAAACTGGAAAAGTTACAAATTACGTTCGCGTTTTAGAATAATGAGCATGTGTTGAATTTCGATGAAAAATTGCGATTTTTACTTTTTAAAAATATATTTTCTATCACCTAAGAGTGGGGGTAAATATTTAAAATTCTATAAATTGGGTAATTCGGGTTCAGTCGGGTTGGTTAGGGTGTCGAAATACTCCTTGTGGTATGCGGAAACAAAATTTGATGATTATTACGGGGTGGAGGGGTTATCGTTATTTTTTCGCTTTTGAATTGTTTTTTGACTTCAAATTGTTTCATGTAGCAATTTCTATGTTAGGTGAAGCATCATTCGGATTCATTTTACAGTGAAATTTTATTTAGAAATTGTGTTGTACTACTTAATTCATGGACCTGTGTCGAATTTTAGACATGTATTACAAAAATTTTTTGTGACCTTGACACTTCAGCAATTTTTTAGTTTGATTTTCTGTCTAGAAAAGTATAATTCAGAGTGATTTTGATATATATAACGGCGGGATGTTTTTTGGTTTATTTTTGCCGAATTCTCGACCGTTTCGTAGATATAACACATTTTCTGATTTTTAAAGTGAGACTTAGAAAAGTTTAACATTGGAAATTATGTGGTAGGTAAACCTTATCGCGGGTTGATGATACTGGTATTAAAATATTGTATATAAGTTTTACTGCTCAGCTTTATTGACGGTGGTCTATTAGGTTATTTAAAAATTATCTGGTGCTTTACGTACCCATTATTTTGATGTGATTTCTTTTTAATAACGTATACCTGTCTGTTTAATTTTCAGAATTTGCTTATTTAGTCGAGTAACTATCCACCTTTAAGGCAGGTTTTGTTCGAAGAGGCTACGGTATTCTAACACTTCTACACAGCGAAGACTATTCTCTACTCACGTTGCTTGCAACTTCAGCCGGTGAATGTGAAAGTGTTAAACATCGACTTCAATAGGTACGTGTTCCCCTAACCTATCGGTCGAAGAGACGAATCATTCCTAGAGCTTACCCAAATGGGTCGGGCGGTCTTTTATGGTGAGGGTCATGCATAGGTCTAGGTGTTCATATGACTAAAACAAATATTTTCCATGTTTCTAATAACTGTCTGTTTTTTACTGAAATCCTAATACGATGGTGCCCTCGTCTAGGGAGAGTATTAGGTTTGTACTTGGTAAGCCACCTCTACAAAGGGTGCTAGGTACGTTAAAAACCTTAGATATATGCGGTGTTATTGATTTCGGTAAAGCTGACATGAACAATACACTTTAGACTTTGTCGATCCTTGACATGCTTCATCTTTTTGGCCTGTTTCATTTCGGGAACTTCTTGTTCCGGATGTGGCTAGTCGGACGTGTATTTCCGAAATATGGAAAGATACTGTTTTTAGTTACCTAATCTGTTAATAAGTTGGCTTTCCCTGACTTAAGCTTGAGAACCCTTTTACGAAAGGTTGAAAATCACATAGATACATCGATAAGACAAGCTTGCAACCCTCACTGTTGTATCAACGACTGTGATTTTTTTAATTCTCAATCTCGTTAGTTGGATAGTCTTTGGCTGTGGTGTTCGGTTCATAGCGACATTAAGTATCATTTTTACCTTCAGAGCTTTCAATTCTATTAACGGTAAGTGGTCGAGCAAAACGGAATGTATAAATATTGTGAGCTATCATTATATGCATTATCGATATGTTTTGAGCTATATATCAGAATGCTACTTCCATGTGGTTCAATTCGCTTATTCTGAGAACACATGTTAATATTTTGATATATATATATATATATATATATATATATATATATATATATGTGTGTGTGAAAACAAAATTAATAGTTGACTGCTATTAACCCACAAGTAAATTATGTGTGTAATGAGATTCATAAGCAGCACCCTACTACAGCTGTTTAAAGCTATTGGCTATCGTCAGGTAGGGGTAGCTGCTTATGAACCCCATTACACACGATCCAGCCTTATATACTCGGCCGGAATTAATATTAGCATCAAAATATAATTATGATGCCACCTGTAGGGTTCAAAATTCATTTGAAAAGCCACTACAGGAAAACAAACCATCGGTTTGTCCGTCAAATATAAATGAACAAAATATAAAGACACATTTTTGTTTTCACATATAAAGTACCCACGTATTAAATGACACAATAATGTGTCCTTATATTTTGTTCATATATATATATATATATATATATATATATATATATATATATATGCTTTTAGTACTTATACACCTCCGAACGCTATATACAGCGTACGAGTCGGACTCAAAATCCGGAGGCAACTCGTCGGTATCGGAGTCGAACGCGCTAACCATGTTATTCGGCATCAGGACACCTCCAGCATCATTTTCCACCTATTTTCAGCCGGAGTCAAACGGGACCTATTTACGTATACTTATATACATTTTAGTTCCAGCGATTGCCGCAGAGTCGCTGCGAGATATACATGTATACGCCGCGCGGTTGTGTTTACCTCCGCATGTATAAAAGCATTCAAAGGATGTTTTTGCCTCCGAATTCGCGGCAACACTGCCTAGCATATTTTTAGTTTATATTCGTGATTTGTTTTGCTGAAGCCAGTTTAAAAACGCGTCATTTCCTTATCTAAGGCATCACGTTTCTGTCTGTATTTCTTAGTAAATATAATTACATCTTTTTAAATGGAAAGAATGATTATATTATATTAAAACTGTACTCTTATTTAAAATTCTTGCAAATTATTACGAAATTAGGACTTATTACAGTAATAAGAATTTATTTTTAATGCATAAATCTTAGATTTGGGACAAAATTCGTGAAGTGGACCCAATTTAACAACAGCTAATGCTTAGTGGTTTTATAAAATTATTGATTTATTGAGAGTTATGAACAGTAACGTTTCTACACAACGATTCAGGAAAACATTCGTTTTTAAGATACTCAAACATTAAAATCAATGTTTTTCGGCAAATCTCTGTATAAAGAAATATACAATACGAAGCAAATGTTTTTATCAAATATGATATTTTTATAAACAATAATAGGATACACAAATCTTTACAGCAAACAAAATTAACAAAATATCTTATTTTAAAGGATTCTCTTACAAATTAAGAAAATTGATGATTATGAAGAGAAACGGCAGATTTTGCAGGTGGTCAACTATACAGTGTGTGCCTTAAAGTTCGATCCATATGGGAAAACATTTTAATATTCTTTGTTTAAAGGAAAAAACTTTGTTGTTCAATCACTTCTGCTTCCAAAAATACTTGAAATACGCCATGTCAAAGTTTACAAGTGACAATAGGTGTTTAAATCGAGATGACCTTATTTGTTAAAATATAGAAAAATCTTATTAAGAAAAAATATTCCTAATGACATTTTACGTTCACAAACCGGGCTTGAAGAAATACATTTTTTGATACACCCCCGTTACTGATTATTTTGAAATCATTAAAAATGCTTTAAAGTAGTAGGAAGGCAACAATTGCAGAGCATATTTTCTAATAATATTGAATGGTGTAGGTATTTTGACAAATATTAAAATTATCAAAAAACAAAATAAAACTTTTTGGCGATTTTCCAATTTACAAGAAAACAACGTATAGTTTTATTAACTTTTTTAAATAATTGTTTGAATAATACAAGAGTTGTTGAAACTATTACTTAAAAACTTAATAAACTAATTCGAAAAGAATAGTACAATTTGAGGTTTTGGAACCGATCAACAAGATTGAAGAAACTCTTGAAAATTTCTATCTAATAAAACATAATGACAAATTTATATCCCAAAATTAAGAAGATATTAGAATGACGTAACAACAAGCTTGTTTCGTTTCCAATAATAACTTGCTAATAATAAATTCCAAAGACCTAAAGATTGTGTCAAAACTTGAGACATTCGTTAAGTACTTCTTTTTTGGTAGATCTATATCTTCCTATACCATCAATAGAATTTAAAATTTTTAAAAATATACCGGATGGCCTAGATAAAACGCTTCATACTTTGGAGTTCAATGACGATTGTTACCAACCTCAAAATAGCTGCGCGTTCGTTAAAGTATAATTTTAAAAGTCTACATAATTACAATACATATTTAATTAATAGCACTTCTAATACGATATATTGTATTAGAGTTTATATATACTAGTTTCACCAATAAAATGACACTATTTTCCCTATTTTCAGTTATGATCATTCTCAATCGTGCTTTACACTGCACAATAGCTCACGGAGTAGTTTCTTGAAAATCTAAATCTCTCCCTTTCAATTCTTCCCTATTTTTGAACGGTTTCAGGATACTGCTCACTTTTCTCTGTAAAGCTTTAACTTAGTAATCAAAAGAATTAAGGTCTGGCGAATTTGAAGGCCAATGTTTGGCTGAAATAATATTAACCCACGTTTTAGTAAATTAATTATGAGAACCTTTAAGCTTGTCGAGAACGATGCGATGTATTGCTATCCAAAAACTATAATAATATTTATCTAGGTGCAGTCGTTCACATTCCGGAAAAAGTTGTAAATGTCTAATGAAAGTTTCATTGTTGAATCTTGTCTTGTAGATTTACAAGAAACCAGTTCATTTCAGGAAACAAAGCATATACCACGATTTTTAAAGAAAACCTGACTCGGTGTTTGTACAAGCGTAGTAGGGAGATGTTACTTTTTAAACCTCGACTGTTTGTCCGATTATGCTATTTTGCAACTTGTGGGAGCATACTATAAAATCTTTTTCGTTTTGAAAACCCATTCGTTTGACATCATTGAACATGTACATTCGCTACAGATATGACTATAAATTTGTATTTCTATCGTCGTTGCATCTAGTAGGGTACAAGAATATTTTTTCTAAGTGTCTGGGGAGAAAGAAATCTGCACAAATTTGAAATATGAATAATTATTTTACTATTGAGTTTAGATAAGCTGCGATTTTTAAACAGATAACTAGATGTTCATACAACAGAATCAGCACCTTAGAAACTTTCGGTTATCTTCTCTTTGGCAACCTATAAAGACCGTAATTTTATAGGTGTCACATCGGTTAGCATTTGGTACTAATGTTAGTCATTAGCTTGTATATAAGCCAGGAATCTGTGTGTGGGGTTCACAGGTGATTAGCTCCAGCTGATGAGAATGCAACAAACTCAAAACAGTCTGTCCTAGAGTATCACTTGTGAATTCCACACATTTCATTTTTACTCTGGGTTAATCGTCTTAAATAGTCTTAGTAAATCTTTTATATTTTAAATTGTCAATTCCTATACGATGTTTTGTCTTTGCTGATTCACTAGATTTATAAATGGCAATTTTGGAGCTTTCCGGAGTTTTTAGTTAGAGTCAGGAGCCGGGAGAGTCTGGAAAATTGGCCACCTTTTTTAATAACATCAACAAGAATCAAAATTAACCCTTTTTTATAGAATCTGTTACCATTAGATAACAAATACTATTTATTTCATACCCGTTCATAATTTGACGTTTTTCGGATCATTTATAGTACGAAAAATGCATCTTTAAAGTACTAGGACTTTAAAGTAAAATATTAAAGTCCTATTTTACTTTAAAGTACTAGTACTTTAAAGTAAAATATTAAAGTCCTAATTTGGTAAGTATTATTGAAATTATATTATTATATTATTATATAATATAATATAGGAAATCGTAATATACCAAAAACGTGGCGTGGTTTCAATTCGTTTGACGTTTGTAAACAGTTCCATTGCTATAGAAATTACTCAACGCGCACTTTAATTATTACAGATTACTTAGAAATCTCAAATTTTTGATTCGTACTAATTCAATACGGTAACAGTCCAGTATGAAATAAAGTTTTGTATTTACTTCGAACGAAAAGTGTCTTTAAAGTATTCACAAGTAATTTCAGCCTCGGCTAAACGCCTCCGCCGAAAACAACTTATTCATACTTTAAAGATTCACTTTTCGTTCTTGATAAATAAATAACTATTTTACTTCTACACCATTGCATTCTAAAACTGAAAAAAATAAAATTATAACAAAGATTTTGGAGTTGGAAGAATTTAAGATAAAAGTGGCCACTGTACCTACAGTGATGGTACAGTGACCATTAGAGTATGGTACTGTGGCCACTACTGTGTGGAAGATGGGAATAGTAAAGACAAGTACACAGCCATTTACAGAATAATGATTTATTTTGTAAAAAATAGTTTGTATTAAAAAAAGGCAACTTAAATTTAAAAAACCAGGCAAAAGCTAACAAACATTATACATAGATAAATTAATGGAAAAAAACAGATTTGCTGTTCTAGTAGTGCCGCCTATATTTACAGGTTGATATAAATAAAGTACAAATCATCAGGAACATCTAGGAAATAATATCTGAAATAAATAAAATATTGTACTAAATAATAGTACAGGGATAACAAAGAAGTGGCCACTGTACCTACATTTAACATGGCCACTAATCAACTACATGTTTTTAATCATTTAATAATAAAATGTTTTTAACATCAACTTCATGTTTTTTAAAAAGTAGGCAAAAACAAAAACTATCCAACACAATCAAAATATTATTATACCAATAAATATTTACATGATGTAGGTATAAGCGGCCAACGCTAGTTCCTTTCGACGTTCATTTATTTAGCCACTAACAATTATTATTTCAATTGCCTGTTGTAGTTTACTTCAAGTACAAAATTTAAGGTTTAAATTGTTTTAAAATAAAAATCTTGAGATTTAAATGGAATTACTTTGTTAATATACTTAGTGTCCTATTGGTACATTCTGTGCTAGATGACAGCACCTAATCTTGAGCAGCACCTAATAAATAAGAAAATGGCGGGAAGGTGGCCACTGTTCCTGCATGGCCAATGTTCCAGACTCTCCCCTACTTTTTCTTTTTAACAATCCCTGTCTTGTAGTCTCCTTATCTGTACAGCGAATTTCTTGTTTACAATATTCATGCTATTGGTTGATTTATGGAATTGTCAAAAAGTTGTACCGGTTTATAAGAGTAACAAACCTTGTAGTAGGTATTTGATTGTAATTTGGTATATATTTTGGAGTTGCTAATGACAAACCTTACCAAACATGTACATTCGCTACAGATACGACTAGAAATATATTTCTATCGTCGTTGCATCTAGTAGGGTACAAGAATATTTTTTCTAAGTGTGTGGGGAGAAAGAATCTGCACAAATTTGAAATATGAATAATTCCTTTACTATTGAGTTTAGATAAGCTGCATTTTTAAACAGATGACGAGATGTTCATACAACAGAATCAGCACCTTAGAAACTTTCGGTTATCTTCTCTTTGACAACCTATAGAGACCGTAATTTTATAGGTGTCGCATCGGTTAGCATTTGGTACTAATATTAGTCATTAGCTTGTATATAAGCCAGGATGCTGTGTGTGGGTTTCACAAGTGATTAGCTCCAGCTGATGAGAGTGCAACAAACTCAAAACAGTCTGTCCTAGAGTATCACTTGTGAATTCCACACATTTCATTATTTTTCTGGGTTAATAGTCTTAAATAGTCTTAGTAAATCTTTTATATTTTAAATTGTCAATTCCTATACGATGTTTTGTCTTTGCTGATTCACTAGATTTACAAATGGCAAATTTGGAGTTTGCCGGAGTTTTTAGTTACTTTTTCTTTTTAACAATCCCTGTCTTGTGGTCTCCTAATCTTTACTGCCAATTTCTCGTTTACAGTATTCATGCTATTGGTTGATTTCTGGAATTGTCAAAAAGTTGTACCGGTTTATAAGAGTATTTTTACAAACCTTTTAGTAGGTATTTGATTGTAATTTGGTATATATTTTGGAGTTGCTAATAACAAACCTTTCTTGTTGTAAATCCTACCATGCTTTATTGCAATACTGAATCTTTGACCGAGGATTTGTATTGTTTGAGCAAGCTTTCCAGAAGCTGCATGTTTACAGCAGAAAAGTTTTTCAAAATTCCATGCCAAGTATAAAATTTGTCAATTTTATCTTCGAGTTAATTCTTGTTTAAATTCTTGATTATTTATGCATTAGAAATTAATTCTACTAGCTAAGTAAACTACACTTTAAATAAAAAAACCCAGAAAGTATCATAGCTATCATCTAGATGAATGCAAGCAAATTAGAGTTGCAACCAAATTTTGCAGATTTTTCCCCACAACCTTATGTATGGATATCTTGTATACCTTTGAGATTTATATACACATATGCAGTCATCCAGTAGGTACCTGTCAGAGATTCTGTTGAATTTAATTATTTTCTAAAGCATCTTTTTTCTTGAATAGTCGTGTCATTGTCATAGAAATATCCGACTTGGGCGTCACAGAATTTATGTAGAATGGTGTAATCAACAAACAAAATTTTCGTCCAACAAGATTATAGATAAAACTTCTATCTTATAAAATCACAGTTATAAAATTTAATGACAAATTTAAACTCCAAAACTGAAATGACGTAACAACAAGCTTGTTTCGTTTCCGATAACAACCTGTTAAAAATAAATTACAAAGTCCTAAACATTGTGCCAAAACTTTTGAGACATTCGTAAATTACCTCTTTTTTGTAGATCTAGAGCTTCCTATACCGTCAATGCAATTTAAAATTTAACGCTAAAGCATAATTTTAAAAGTCTACATAATTACAATACACATTTAATTAATAGCAATTCTAATACAATGTTGGGCTGAAATAAAATTATGATAATGTTCTAGTAAAATAATTTTGAGATAATTTGAGTTTGTAAAGACGATGCGATGAATTGCCATCCAAAAACTAAAATAAGATTTATCTGGATGCATGATTTGCATGTGTTTTATGTGGGGTTCCCATATCAACATACACCCACGTTCCTTCCAAAGGAAGAAGCAATTGAGATACGCTCAATCAGCGCGCAATCGCACAGCAATTGCTCCCAGTTACTCGCTGGTCAGAGCGAGGTTGCCTATCCACCCTCTATTAGCTAACCAGGCTAGTACCGGAGCGATTAACATATACGTGCTCATGCGCCGGCATCTTCCCATCCCCTTTCATACGGGGCTAAGTACCTAGTCCAGCAATAGGACTATTCCCCCAACTTAAGTCAGTTCAGTACAACCGAGCCAGAGTTGGGGCCACTGCCCGATCAAATCCAACCTCAAGTGTGGCATGACTTGGTTTTTAAATGGGTTTGCCACCCCGATCTCCCAGTTATAGGCCTGGTATGCCCCTGATAGAGCTTCGTTTCGAGGCTACTTTATAGGGCCCATCAAAGTAGCACCCCGGTGTGTGCCCGTTAAGGTGAAGTTGTCTTGAACGTGAGAGGCTATGTATCTTCGCATCAGCATCCTTTAAGTGTAGGTCTCTAGACGATTTCTCATTTTCAGTCTCTCATGGGTTAGCGAGCGAACTCCCTAAGCGAGATAAACCTCACTTGAATCTCCTTCATTCGTCTAGGCCAGACATGAAATGTCAAGGTTGTTTTACGTGGGGTACCTGTGTGAACTTACCCCCACGTTCCTTCCAGAAGGAAGTGATTGGGATACGCCCAATCAGCGCGCAAGTTGCATAACCGGCAGTCGTGCAATTGCTACCAGATTGACTCACTGGTACATAGGAGCGAGGTTGCCTATCCACCCTCTACTAGCTAAGTCGCGCATAGTGACCAAGCAGTTGACTTAACACGCTGCTCACCCGCCAGCACACTCCCGTCCTCTTTCATGCGGGGTGAAGTACCTCGTCCAGCAATAGGACTATTCCCCAGCTTGACGCTGTTATCAAGAGGGACCACTGCCCGATCGAATCCAACCTCAAATGTGACAGGACTTGGTTTTTAAGCGGTTTTGCCACCCCGATCTACCAATTTTTGGCTTGGTGGGCCCTCGACAGAGCTTCTTTTAAGTCTACACGTTATAGACTCCCGGTGCGTACCCGAATTTGGTGAAGTTGTCTTGATAGTGAGAGGCTATGTATTCGCTTCAACTATTCTTAAGTGTAATGGCTTTCAGAGCTTCTCCCAATCACTGTACCCGGCTGCAGTCCGGATCATAGGGTGGTCAGGATAGCTCCTAAGCACATTTACCTGGCGGCTTGCAGTTTCCCATTGCCCAAAAGCTGGATAACCTCACTTCTAGTCACCGCACTAGAGATTCAGTCAAACAGCGGGTTCCTTTGGTGACCATACATGACCTTATTCCAGGCGAGATTCGAATCCGCCCACACCGGTCTCATCTACCAGGGCTCCCCCTGATCGGTATGAGTAACCGTCGAGAATTCTCACGAATTTTTCTACCACACACTTTATCTGACAGCTTCGTCCATTGCCCTTGATAGGGATAGGGTAGAAGGCAGCCAGTTCTAGGGGTGAACGTCGTGTGGTCTCCCGTTCACCCAATGGAGTAGAAGACAGCGGGATACTTAGCTCCTTAAAAGACCCTGACGTCAGGTAAGATTCAATCCACCCACACCGGACCCCCTTGTTAACAGAGCTCCCCCTGCAACGTTTTAGGGTCATCGTCGAGAAACACTCCGGTGAAACGTAAACGCAACACCTCGGCATAACTCTACCACACATTTGATTCTGATCGCGTCATCCGTTACCCAGACAAGCCTGGGATGGGGTAGACAACGACCAGTTCTAAGGGTGAACGCCGTGTGGTCTGCCCTCAAGCTAGTCTCGAATCCTAGTGCTTCCCGACACCTCTAACAACTGCCCTCCCTCTGTCTTCGGGCTAGTCTCGGATACTAGGAATGAAGTCCGACGACATCTCAAACGACTGCTTGACCGTTCACCCAGATTTATCTGGATGCAGTCAAAACAAAGTATATACCACATTTTAAAAGAAAATCTGGAACATTGTCTGTACTAGTGTAGTGAGGCGACGTTACTTTTTAAACCTCGACTGTTTGTCTGATTCTATCATTTTGCCAATTCGTGGGAGCATGCAATGTAAAATCTATTCTGTTTTGAAAACGCATTCGTTTGACATCATCGTTCAGCGTAGATTCGTTAAAGATATGACTATAAATATATTTCTATTGTCGATACATTTAGCAGGGTACAAGAATATTTTTTCATATTGTGTGTGGAGAGAAAGAAATCTGCACAAATTTGAAAGATAACTAATTTCTTTACTATTGAGTTTAGATAAGTTGAAATTTTTAAACTGATGAGATGTTCATACAACAGAATGAACACCTTAGAAACTTTCGGTTATCGTCTTTTTCACAACCAAAAGAGACTGTAATTTTACTGCATGGTGCGGTTGGCTTTTTATTTATAGGTGTCGCATCGGGTACCATTTGGTGCTAATGTTAGTCATTGGTTTGTAAATAAGCCAGGATGATGTGCTTAGGTTTCACAGATGATTAGCTCCAGCTGATGAGAGTACAACAAACTCGAAACAGTCTACCCTGAAGTATCACTTGTGAATTCTAGATATTTTATTATTACTGTAGGTTAATGGTGTTATAAATCTTTTATAGTTTAAATTTTCAATTTCTTTGCGATGTTTTGTCTTTGCTCCCTACTAGTCTTACAAATGGCAAATTTGTTGAGTTTGTCGGAGTTTTTAGTTACTTTTTCTTTTTAAAAATCCCTGTCTTGAGGTCTTCTAATCTTTACAGCCAATTTTCGTTTGAGATTTTTATAATATTCACGCTATTGGTTGATTTATGGAATTGTCAAAAAGTTGTACCAGTTTATAAGAGTATTTTTACAAACCTTTTAGTAGGTATTTGATTGTAATTTAATATAAATCTTTAAGTTGCTAATGACAAACCTTTTTTGTAGTAAATGCTACCATACTTTATTGCAATATTGAATCTTTGACCTAGGATTTGTATTGTTTGATCGAGCTTCCCAGAAGCTGCATTCGCCAATACCTCATCTTTTTTTGGAAAGAGGTTATATGTCTTTCAAAATCTCATCTTTTCTAGTACGTATCTTTTTCTAATACAATACAAATATAACATAATAAATGTTGTTTCCAGAATTTCAATTTCAGAAAAATTTACAATAGAGAAGTCGCTGCAATAAATGAAGGTTCACTCCACTGGGTAATGAATAATTTTATATCCAGACGTAAAAAGTGTATTGAAGTTGGCGAGGGTCACTTAGATGGTCTAATCTTTAAAGATTAAGCAAATACCCACCCTGTTTGCCAAGTTTCAAAGATTAGGCTTAATTTCATCCAATAAATTTTAATAGTACTTATGGGTATAAGCTAATGCTCATGTATGTAGTATTTCGTACATTCGGAATAAATAGATGATAATGATTTATTATAGCGGAAAACAACTTGAGTTAGGTAACATTACTTGGTAGTGGCACTTCCAGAATCGCCTTTTTTCTCGATTCCCCGCGAATTATGCTTTTATCGATACCTATTTTTTCCTAAAATTTCAAAAACTTTACGCAGTCTTTCAATATGTAACTTTTTGTTTGGGGTAGATTTCAAAATACCATCCCAAAACAGATAACTCAGGGAATATTAACAAATAAATGATCAATATTTCTTTGAAAGATTGAACCCTGGTATACTTTATGTGTTTGAAACGAGAATGTGTTTATCTATCTAGATTTAAAACCTTTTGGAACTTCGTCCATGTTTGTTTGTTTTTATTTTTAATATATGTATTTCAACGATAATGATTGATGTAATGGTAATGGTTGATGTAATTTTTCGGTTAAATTTGATTGTCGTTTTTAAAATTAAATTACAACGGACTTTTTAATGCTGTAAACGCCTTAAAAAACCCTGACGCTACACTGTTTATATTTTGGTTATTTACGAGCTGGATCTGTATTTTCAGACCAAATAGTTTTGGTTCAAATTTGACATTGATATTTGCAATAATTTCAAAACCTAACAGGTGTACAGACAAAGACAAAAACAACAGGATTTTTTTCCTCCAGGGATGTCTGTCGTGTTATTTAGGTCATATACCGTCGAGAAATGAAAAAAGGTATTTTTTACAAAAACTCGTTCTCATTCTGTGGACTTGTACATATATTGTGAGAAAGCAAAAGCAAAGAAATGGGTTTAAAGAATAAACTTTAATTGTTTTCAACCACTTTGTTGTTAGAAATGTAGTTCTGAAATGATTGTAGCTACTTACCACATCGCACATACCTTATACAGTAAGGAATGTCATCCTTTGTTAATTATTTAAAAATACAAAAAAATTGTAGGCGTGACATTATATTATTCAATAAAATATTAAACATATGTGATTTTCTTTCATTAGAATATAAACGAAACAAATTTACATTATTATAATCTGAAAATTCGTTTCTAACAGAACTATATCTCGAAATATCTTATATGTATAAATTTAAAGGTCCGTTTCGTTTAACGGCATACTTTCAGCAGGTGTCCTCGAACTCAGCAATTATAGCAGACATAAACACGGACTTGATAAACAGAATCTGCTGAATAGTGATAAGTACCATAGTTTTATACCTTGTAAACTTGACAACGTTGATGGAGGCGTACTCGAACGCTTGATTTGCCAAAATTATATACACGGAGGTGAATACGAGCGGTCTATGTACGGAGGCTGACACGAACGCGCACTATACAGAAGCATGTATATCTAAAAAATTAAATAAAATTACCCCTCTTGGTGGATTTAGGAGTGTTAGTTCAAGAAAAAGTATGTGACACTAGAATAATTAATATACAATCATTATTAATGGCGGAGTTGTGGTCGTCTGTTCAGTATACGGAGGCGAACACGATACAAAAGCACATATATATATATATATATATATATATATATATATATATATATATATATATATATATATATATCAATGATTAGAAGTAATAATGCGAGTAGAGATATACAAGAAAGGGTTATAATAATGGGATATCGCTATGCCGTCCTGATGATCACTAATAAGTGTGAAACACGTGTAGACGGCTGCAACTTGTTTTTTCTTTCTTCTCTGTTGCGCGATATCCCATTATTATAACCCTTTCTTGTATATATATATATATATATATATATATATATATATATATATATATATATATTGGTGATAACGAACTTTGATGGATACATTGAGGTCCTTTACGAAGGATGGTGACACTATCTAATATTGTAAGACGGGTATTGCAACGAGCGCTGTATTATGCTACGAATATAGTGTTCACGCTCGATGTTACAAAGTAAATGTAATACTCATTTTAACATTCCAATTCTAGGGCTATTCATAATACCATCTGTTTTGCATGTGTTAGTATATCTTCGTTTCCATGCTTTTCCTTCGTTTACATGATTGCATGCGGTTGAATATATTATTTTATAGTATGTGTACTTACGTGTTTATATGTATGTGTTTATATGTGTTCATATGGATTACTATGTCTGTGTTTGTATTTGTTTATATGGATTCATAGCCCTGCTCCTCATGTTTATATGTATGAGTAGTTTGAATATATTTATGGTAGGCATACGTATGTGTTTATCTGTGAACGTTTAAATGATGTGTACTGATTAATGTCAGTTTATATGTGTATTTATATACGTATTCATACTTCATACTGAATGATAGTAAATGTGGTTGTTCAGTATGTTTTGTTAATAGTGTCAGTCTTCTAATAGTATTTGATAGCTCATACTTGTTAATAAAAGTAAATTATATATAATCTCAGCAAACCTTTATTGTCTAACTAGAATACTTCATTTGTTTAACTGTCTTGCATACTATAATATTCAATATTTCTCGCAGGTTCTTAAGGAAAATACCCTAAATTCTTAAATTTAACGACGCATCTTTGCATCGTCATCTCGGCGGTACGTGTAGAGAGTATATAAGAATCATCAACATCCACGCTAGCTCATTGTTAATATAACCTTCGTGTTGACAACATCGGTTGCTACGTTCATTATCAGTTATTAGTTCAGTTATCATAATATCGAAGATGTCTTTAGTTGATGCTACAGTCAGTAATATTCGAGCCTTGGTGGGTATTCTGTCGATTGCTCCGACTAATAATCGTATCGGAGAAGGGCTTAAGGAATGTACAAGAACTATTAGAAAAATCTATCGTGAGCTGAAGTGTGCTAAGTCTGTTGGTGAAAAGCAGCATCTCATGACTCAATTGGCTCAAGTAAAAACTTTTAGATCTCAGTTCAAAACGCTTCGGAAAAGTGGTGCTGGATTGAAGAAGGAAACCGTAGAAACCGCTAAACATCGTGTTCACTGGGATGATTCCATATCATCTTTTGATAATAGAATTCGAAGTGGTGTAATCAGTAACCTTAAACATAAGAATCCTAAAGAGTTCTTCATCGATTGTAAGACTCTTTTCAAACGAAGAATTCCTAATATCCTGAAAGAGTATGAAGCAGTAAAAGTTAATGTCATTTTCGTAGGAGAATTTGAATGTAAGAGAGGTGACCTGCTTCTAAATGAAAACAAGCATTTTACGACCTCGAACTCTCCGATATATAGACATACAGATCTACATTCTTGGTTTGATGATAAAGTAATAAAGCTAATATTAACTGAGCTAGAGCAATTCCAAGAGCGAGAGTGTGGTTGGACACTTAAATCGATTATTAGCCTTCAAGTTAATATTAATAAGTACACGTCTCATCTTACATCGATCTGCCAAAGCAAATAAAGTTGAAAGAAGCATGCATTAACGTGAAGAATGATGATGAGACGTGCTTTGCATGGGCTGTAGTCAGTGCATTATATACAGTAAAAAAAGATTCCCAGCGTATCTTGAAATATCCACACTACTCTAAAGCTTTAAAACTTAAGGGTATTCAATTTCCAATGACAATCAAGCAGATACCTAATTTCGAAAAACAGAATGACATATCCATTAATGTTTATTCTCTGACGAAGAAAAACCTAGATTATGTGACATTACCGTCATATCTTACTAAAAACAAAGTAGAACAACATGTGAATTTGCTTCTCGTTCAAGATAAGTACTTTGATGATGATGAAGATATAGAAAACTACACTACACCAATTCGTTATCATTTCGTTTGGATAAAGAATCTAAGCCGACTGTTGTCCGATTGTAGAAAATATTTCTGCGATCCATGCTTGCATTACTTTAGATCACAAGAAAAGTTAAATAAGCATATTGAAGACTGTCAGCAGGTCAACGATTGTGCTATCAAAATGCGTACAGTAGGCGAGAACCTGTTAAAGTTTAAGAATTTTAAAAATAAAGAGAAGGCTCCTTTCGTTGTATATGCCGATTTGGAGAGCATCCTGAAACCGTGTAATATTAAAAATCAGTATCAAGAACACACCCCCGCTGCAGTAGGTTATTATGTCAAATGTTCATATGATGACTCATTATCTTTTTACCGTTCCCATCGTGGTTTGGATTGTATGGAATGGTTTGCCGATGAGCTACAGCAGTTGGGTGAGGATTTAGAAACAGTATTTCTTTGTCCTTACGATATTAATATATCACCTGAACAGGAAGCAGAATTTAGAAAATCTACTCATTGTCATATTTGCGAAAAACCTTTTGGACCGGGTGACAAGAAAGTACGTGATCATACGCATCTGATTTCAGAAAATAATTATAGGGGGCCTGCCCATGAAGAATGCAATATTAACTACAAAGATGCACGGGTTATTCCTATTGTCTTTCATAATCTAAGCGGTTATGATGCTCATTTTATAATTACCAATATAGCGTCTAGAATGCAAGGAGCTGTTGATTTGCTTCCGATTACTAAAGAAAAGTATATCTCCTTTACTAAACATATAAACGATTCTCTGATTCAGTTCCGGTTTATCGATTCATTCCGATTTATAGCATCCGCTTTAGAAAAGTTAGCTTTATACCTGCATAGTTTCCCGAATTTGAAATCTCAATTTTCTGAACTATCTCATGATCTCTTCAGTATGTTAACAAAATAGGGTATAATACCATACGATTATATCGATTGCATTGATAAGTTTAGTGAAACTTGCCTACCGCCTATTGAAGCTTTTTATAATAAGTTGGAAAATAAAAAGTGTTCGAGAAAATTGTATAGGAGAGCTGAAGATGTATAGTCTAAATTTAATTGTAGCAGCTTGGGCGAGTACGTTGATCTATATATGAAAACAGATATACTGTTACTAGCAGACGTTTTTGAACAATTTAGAAATAGTTGTTTGAAAACCTATGAGTTAGACCCCGCTCATTACTTTACACTTCCTGGTTTCACTTGGGATTGTATGTTAAAACATTCAAAACAAGAGTTAGAGCTCCTAACCGATCTCGATCAATTTCTCTTTGTTGAACGTGGAATTCGAGGTGGTCTTAGCCAAGTTTGCTCTAAAAGGAGATCTACAGCTAACAAATACATTCCAACATATAATCCGACTAGTCCTGAAAGTTATTTAATGTACTATGATGTCAATAATCAGTATGGATGGGCGATGTCACAGTACCTTCCATATGGAGGTTTCGAATGGATTAAACCAGATAGTATTGATGTATTATCCATCCCAGATAATGCTCCTGAGGGTTACATATTTGAGATTGATCTGGAATACCCTAGGGAACTACATGATGCTCATAAAGATCTGCCTTTCTGTCCACAGCATGTTAATCCTAAGACTGAAAAACCCTGCACATCTTCTTCTCAGGCAGCTAAGTTGATGACTACTCTCCATCACAAGTAAAAGTATATTATCCATTATAGAGCTCTAAAACAGGTGCTGCAGCATGGGTTGAAGATTAGACGAATTCATAGAGTGCTTAAATTTAAACAATCAGCGTAGCTAAAGTCGTATATCGACTTAAACACAAGGTTACGTCAGAACGCAAGAAACGAGTTTGAGAAGAATCTCTTTAAGCTTATGAATAACGCAGTCTTTGGTAAGACGATGGAAAATTTACGGAAGCGGGTAATATCCAACTTTTAACTAAATGGTCGGGTAGATATGGAGCCGAGTCTTACATCTACAAGCCCGAATTTAAAAATTGCTGTATATTTAACGAAAATCTAGTAGCAATCGAGTTAAGAAAATCTGAAATCTATGTGAACAAACCTATTTATGTCCTTATGAGCATTCTCGATCTCGCTAAAACTACCATCTACGACTTCCATTATGGATATATGAAGATCACATTTGGCGATAGGTGTTCTGTGTTATATTCGGATACTGATTCTCTCATATATGAAATTCGTAATCAGGATCCTTATGAAGCGTGATTGTCTGCAGTATTTTGATACGAGCGATTACCCTGCGAATAATGTATATGGCATTCCGCATGTTAATAAAAAAGTTTTTGGACTAATGAAGGATGAATGCAATGGGGTGCCAATGACCCATTACGTCGGGCTCCGATCAAAATTATACACAATAAAGCTGTCATTTCAAAAAATGAAGAAGATGTATTAAGAAATCGCTTACAAGACAAAGAATATGAAGAGGATGAAATCGCTGATATTATATCTAATAGTGCTGTTACGAAAAAAGCTAAAGGTGTTAAAAAATCTGATGTTTATACAAAAATTACGTTTGAAGACTATGTAGAATGTCTCGAAAACTATGTACGTGTACATCAAAATATAATGTTCATTCGATCACCCAGCAAAAGATTGCTCTTAGCCCATATGATGATAAACGTTACCTCATACCCGGCTCCTATGAAACTCTACCTTTGGGACATTATTCGATATTAGAACTAATGGATGTAGACTGATGTGTGGCCTCACTAAAAACCCTGATATGTAAGCCTTAACTTGTTAGCTTCATAATTATTATTTCTTAATGTGTAGTTTAGTAAAAGATAAAGTCATATAACTCGGTATTTTAATTATAATTAAGTAAATATATTTAGTTTAATGTTTCTATGTTAACGATTGAATATAATATTATTTGCCTGTAAGATATTACTAAAAGCCTTATGCTTCATAATTAGTATTTCTTAATAGGTAGTTTAGTTTAGACTGATGATGCTCATACAATATAATGTTTTTAATTATGGTTGTAGTAGATAAGTAAATAATTTAACTTGAAATGTATAATAGCTAAATAAAATAAAAGCGTATAAACCATATTTGTGTGTTTTATTTACATCTCTTATCAAATTACATATAAGCAATGGGTATTATCTGTCAAGCGAAAGTAGATGGCTACCAGCAGAAGGTCCTCACAGCTGATGAACAATAATTATAAGCTTTCAATTTTAAAATACATTATTTCAGTTAATCTATTACCCTTTTAATATAAAAAGAGAAAAACAGCATTTGAATATGATTATCAATATAAAATCCTAATTAATTAATTAATTATTATTATTATTATAAAGATAATTATTTTTATCAAAGAAAGTTAGATAGTTAAACCTAATACGCGGTAATATTACACGCTGGACCATAACGCAAGCGCTGCAATGTCACACGCTAGACCGCGGATGACCTTGAAATTGGCCAAGAATTACTACGTTGGACCTTAGCGATTTCCCCCAACACCGAACCGGTGTTGCTTATCTACTCATTCTGTTATTATTCTTATTGCTCTATTTTGTTCTGCTCTTATTACGTGTCCTAGCCATTTTATTCTTTGTGACTTCATATATGAGACGATATCTTTCCCTTTCATTAGAGCTCTTAATTCAAAGTTCATTCTTGGCCTGACTTCGTGTTCGTCTATGCGGATTGGGCCCAGTATTCTCCGTTGTGTTTTCCTTTCGAACACTTTTAGGTCTTCTTCTTTTTTTGTTTAAAGTACACGTTTCTATCCCATAAGTTAACACAAGTCTTATAATGGTTTTATATAATTGTAGGGAAAAAATTGATAGGGCCTGCTTATTCTAGATTATATTATTACGCAATATTGTGTAACCTTTTTTAAAACTATTATAATAAATGTGAGCTCTCGGTCCCAGCCTTCGCTCTACTGATACAGGTGTTCTGGACTTTTTTCGTGTTTCTCGATTTTAGTCTAGATACGAAAGGTTTTTAGGAATTATTTTGTTTGATTGAATGCGTTACAAAGAGAAAACTATTAAAGCATGCCGCGTTTCATAGAAATATTTATTATTTTGCGTGAGGTCCGTTTAAGAAAGAATAATTTTAGATAATACGAATTATATTAAAACATTACTCAGGTTAAAAATTAGGATCGTTAAATGATATATTATTAAATACTATTAACACAAATAGTTGACGGTGAGTCATATACACGCGAACGCTGTCGCCGCCATCTTCGATTTGTGATTCTTTCACTTCTTCAACTTTGAGGCCCGTTCAAAGAGTAGATATTATACGAGGCGAAAGTTGTTAGAGAAACCTCAATTCTGAGAAAGATAGAAGAGTATTAGTATATTACAGTACAAGTGAAGAAACTAAAAGTTTTACTCACAAGTGAGCCGAGTGTGGAACGACACACAAGTGAGTGACTCAGTTTCCCACGAGTGCTGTATAGAGTTTTGTTCAATCCTGCTATTAGAAATTAAAAAATAAATAAATAAATTTAAATTTTTAGAATAATTGCACAAAATTAGGAGGCGGTTTTCGTTGTTATAGTTCTCATCATTCGTCATAAAACAAACAATCAATTTGTCATTATTTGTCAACAAAGATCAATTCCCTGGCATTAATCAACCGATTTTTAACAATTTTAATGTTAACTTTCATATTTATAAGTAATTTTGTTGATATGTGTTACTGTTATGAATAAAATTGGATGTGCGGGAAGTTAGCCGTACATTTTTTGAAACTACGGCTCATAATATACCAATTTTTAGCGCCTAATTAGCGCCATTCAGCGCCGTTGAAATTAGAATTTGCTCCGCTCTCTGGAACTCAGAAATTACAATGCGGCCAAGTTCACGTGAACTTGGCCCACACAATTTTATTTTTTAAATTTTTTAAAAAAATTTTATCACCATCATCTTGCTCTGAATTTGCGCCCACCAATGCCGTTAGAGTTTTTAAGAAATCATGAAATAAATAAAGATTATTAAAAGTTTCACAGTTTTATTAAAATACAACCTGACAATATTGTTTCGACAGCTATGCTGTCATTATCAAACATCATTAGTACACAGAGCTTTAACTATTCCACTAACAAAATCAGATTTTAGCAAAGAGATATCAACCATTAAACAACTAGCACATGCAAATCATTACAATCCGAACATGATTGACACTTTAATTAAACAAAAAGATTATAGGTTAGCTATCAAAAGAATATATATCCCATTGACAATCAAACAGAAGACACAAATTACATATCTATACCATATTTTGGCAAAATATCAGAAAAAATTGCACATATACTAAGAAAAACCAACAATTATAAAATAACATTTAAAACCAACACTAACACTTTTTCATTTTTATTTAATGCTAAAGACAGAACACATGATATCATGAAATCGGGCATTTACAGTTTAAATTGTTCTTTTTGTAGTTCGGTATATATTGGACAAACACTTCGAAATTTTGACATAAGATATAAAGAACACGTACGTCATTACAAAAATAAACATCCTGAAGAATCAAATTACGCCAAACACCTTTTAGAACAAAATCACACAATGACTCCTCAAAATAATATTAAATTCCTACAATTTTGTAATAACAAACGCAAATTAGACATTTTAGAAGCCTTTGAGATATACAAACACAAACTCAGGGTACCTTTAATGAATGAACAACTTGAGCTCAGCAATTCTCCGTTACTGGAAGTATTAGATATTTAATTCTGATTATTATTATTATTTTATCTAGTTACCTATTTTTGTATCTACCTTAGCGACGTGTTTGTTTATAATTATATTACTTTTGATAATGACAGCATAGCTGTCGAAACAATATTGTCAGGTTGTATTTTAATAAAACTGTGAAACTTTTAATAATCTTTATTTATTTCATGATTATGGAGTTCCACAAAGTAAGGCTGGAAACAATAAACAAGATTTTTAAGAAATGTTGCATTTTTAGAGAGAAAAAATTTTTTTAAATTTTCCTACCGTGAAGTTGGCCGCACTTTCCTTCCGAAACGTCCTATTCCTAATATCAATATTTAGCGCTGAATTTGCGCCAATTAGCGCCCACAAATAGAGAAATGCTCCTCTTAAGGTTAAAATGTTAAAACCTTTAAAACAGTATGTAATTATGAAATTAAATAAACGTGAAACCGAGTATTTTTATAGAAATAAATGGTTTATTAGTCAAAAGTGAGTGTTTTTAAGAGCTTAATTAAGCATCCCACCATGTAGTAGTTTATTTTTTTTCCAAAACAAACTACACTTCCTTCTTAATACTCAACGTATATATGCGGTTTCATCTAGACTGGACAGGGAAACCAGCGTCAATAACGATCATGGAATCAGTAGTACTGCTTTGAGGAATAACAATAAGAAAGCGACGAAAATGAACTTCTCTTTGATCTGTCTCAACTTTTGAGAAATTTGAAGGATACCCAAACCCTATCGACGGCGTTGCTAGTGCCAATTAGCGGCGTCAAAAAATGTACTTCTCTTCGACCTGTCTCAACTTTCAAAATATTTGAAGGATATCCATATCCAATCGACGGCACTAATATAGCGCTAATTAGCGCCGTCCAAAAAAGTGCTTCTCTTTGACCTGTCTCAACTTTTAAAATATTTTAAATATATCCCTACACAATCGACGGCGCTAATATAGCGCCAATTAGCGCCGTCCAAAAATGTAGTTTTTGACCTGTGCCAATTTTTGAAAAATTTTAAGTATAACCATACGGAATCAACGGCGTTAATATAGCACCAATTAGCGCCGTCCTAATATGTACTTCTCTTCGATCTGTCTCAACTTTTAAAATGTTTTAAATATATCCATACGCAATCAACGGCGCTAATATAGTGCCAATTAGCGCCGTCCAAAAATGTACTTCTCTTCGATCTGTCTCAACTTTTAAAATATTTTAAATATATTCATACGCAATCAACGGCGCTAATATAGCGCCAATTAGCGCCGTCCAAAAATGTACTTCTCTTCGATCTGTCTCAACTTTTAAAATTTTTTAAGTATATCCATACGCAATCAACGGCGCTAATATAGCGCCAATTAGCGCCGTCCAAAAATGTACTTCTATTCGATCTGTGTCATCTTTCAAAAAATCTGAAGGATATCCATACCCAATCGACGGCGCTAATATAGTGCTAATTGGAGCCGCCCAAGAAAGTACTTTCCTATGACCTGTCACAACTTTTAAAATATTTTAAGTATATCGATACGCAATCATCGGCGCTAATTTAGTGCCAATTATCGCCGTCCAAAAATGTACTTCTCTTCGCTCTGTCTCAACTTTTAAAATATTTTAAATATATCCATACGCAATCAACGGAGCTAATTGGCGCTATATTAGCGCCGTTGATTGCGTACGGATATATTTAAAATATTTTAAAAGTTGAGACACATCGAAGAGAAGTACATTTTTTGACGCCGCTAATTGGCACTATAGTAACGCAATGGATAGGGTTTGGGTATCTTTCAAATTTCTCAAAAGTTGAGACAGATCAAAGAGAAGTACATTTTCGTCAATTTCTTATTGTTATTCCTCAAAGCAGTACTTCTGATTCCATGATCATTATTGACGCTGGTTTCTCTGCCCAGTCTAGATGAAACCGGATATATACGTTGAGTATTAAGAAGAAAGTGTAGTTTGTTTTGGAAAAAAATAAACTACATGCTGGGATGCTTAATTAAGCGCTTAAAAGCACTCATTTTTGACTAATGAACCATTTATTTCTATAAAAATACTCTGTTTCACGTTTATTTAATTTCACAATTACATACTGTTTTAAAGGTTTTAACATTTTAACCTTAAGAGGAGCATTTCTCTATTTGTGGGCGCTAATTGGCGCAAATTCAGCGCTAAATATTGATATTAGGAATAGCAGGTTTCGGAAGAAAAGTGCGGCCAACTTCACGTTTAATTTAATTCTTAATTACATATTCTTTTAAAGGTTTTAACATTTTAACCTTAAGAAGAGCATTTCTCTATTTGTGGGCGCTAATTGGCGCAAATTCAGCGCTAAATATTGATATTAGGAATAGCAGGTTTCGGAAGGAAAGTGCGGCCAACTTCACGTTTAATTTAATTCTTAATTACATATTCTTTTAAAGGTTTTAACATTTTAACCTTAAGAAGAGCATTTCTCTATTTGTGGGCGCTAATTGGCGCAAATTCAGCGCTAAATATTGATATTAGGAATAGGACGTTTCGGAAGGAAAGTGCGGCCACTTCACGGTAGTAAAATTAAAAAATATTTTTTTCTCTTTAAAAATGCAACATTTCTTAAAAACTCTAACGGCATTGGTGGGCGCAAATTCAGAGCAAGATGATGGTAATAAATTTTTTTTTTTTAATTTGAAAAATAAAATTGTGTGGGCCAAGTTCACGTGAACTTGGCCGTATTGTAATTTCTGAGTTCCAGAGAGCGGCGCAAATTCTAATTCCAACAGCGCTAAATGGCGATAATTGGGCGCTAAAAATTGGTATATTATGAGCCCTAGTTTCAAAAAAATGTGCAGCTAACTTCCCGCTCCTACATTGGTTTTGTTTACTTGAAAACGTGCACGAAATATTTTTCGCTTTAGAGCAAAAAATATTTCGTGCATTTTTGCGATTTATGCATATTTGAGCAATGTCGTTTCCGTAGCAACAACGAAACTGTTCACTTTGCGCTAAAATAAAAATTTCCTTGTGTTATTTTTTATGATTTTTTTCTACTTTTTCGGTTATTTCAATAACGCTTTAGAAAAAACGTTGGGTGCAATTCGTGCTCGAAATGACTTTGGTGGCCTCGAATAAGATTTTGACTCGGCTACTTCTCGTTAAAAGACTTTCAATGTTGACCACCAAAGTAGCATTTCGCGCACTAAATACACAAATAACTATTGAATAATTATTTATTTTTATTAATTATTTATTTTTATTAATTATTTATTTTAATTAACTATTATTATTGTTATTTACTAGTTATTTGCTAATGGAAACTTTTAGGGAAAATTGATTAGAGGATTATTTAAAAAGATTTTAAAAACGAATATCTGGATTTTTGTATTAGCCAAGAGGCGAATTTAATTTTGCTTATGTCTAATAATTTTGTGTTTAATATAATAATACCTAACTATGTAAAATTAATATCCGGGATTTCGGAAAATTCCTGGGACTTTACAAAAAAAAGTCTCGAGTCCTGGGAATATAAAAAATGTCGAGACCCAGAAACCCTATACATAATTACTAAAATATTCCGAACTGAAGTAATTAAACCTATAAAGTAATAAATTTAGTTGTAGTTACGTAACAACTACTCAATCAAACTTCCGATCTCAGTTACTGCTACTTAAATGCTGCTTGGGCACACTGTGCGGATATGAAATTATATTCGTACAGCTTGCTAGAATTGCATACTGATCCATTGCGTGAAACGTGAAGAAAACAGGTGATTTACAAGTAGCAGTAGAAAAAAAGATTTACGATTCGAGATGAAATCTGTATTTTTCGTTCGTGAGGTGGCTCGCTCGCCGCTACGCGGTTTCTGGACAATTTCTCACCTCAGAAAAAAAGCAGATATTTCATCTCTTGTTGTAAAATATACTATTTTCATTAGCCCAATTAATTTTTATAATTGTACTTTCAAGTTCTATTTTACTTTTCAAAGCTACTTTGTTTTTCTAAACCTACCATTCATCATTAATTACTATTTATACTTATTTTTTTCATAACACCTAGACACTCTACGAATCATAACAGCTCTGTTATTTTGTTTTGTCGTAGCAACCGGACAATGCTAAGCTGTGCCTACTACGCCTGCTAGTAAAGCGGGAAACAAATAAAAGTAGGCGGCAGCGAAAAAAATTATATTAATAACAAAAGTGGATGACTTTTTTGGAGACATAATAATTTTTAATTTTGAGTCGCATTAATTTTTTGTGGCATGATTAGAGAAAGTTATAACCGATGCCATCCAATATAGTATATAAGTGCTTATCTTGATCTTGCTTATCTTCAAAATAATCTAATTTTTAAGCATACAAATTGTTTTTTAACAACTACACCATGTTACTATTTAATGTCACTTTTAAAGAATACGATAGCGGAAATTAAATAATTACTTTTTTAAAATATGTAATAAAGTTACTTCAGTTTGGTTAATTATTTTGGGTGTAAGAGTGAATATGCTTATCATCTGTGCGATCTGTCGCCTTTCGGATAAGCCGCCTACTCAAGCGAGAGCACGCGACCCTTCCCTAACCGTATATTTGGCGTGCGCCGATCCGTTTTACTCGGACAGAAATTCCGGAATATATATATATATATATATATATATATATATATATATATATATATATATATATATATATATATTCCGGAAAGTCTCATCCTCCACACCCTTTCCGAGACCTCACTGCGAGTACTTCGGGAGGGTTTATTCCGTGCATCCTGTCCATATTATCCGAGACCTCATTGTGAGTATTCCGGGAGGTCTATTCCGTGCATCATGTCTGCCACTTCCGAGATCTCACTGTGAGTATTCCGGAGGTCTTATGCCGTTCATCCAGTCCGAGACTTCACTGTGAATATTCCGGGAAGTCTCATTCCATACATCCTGTCCACATTTTCCGAGATCTCATTGCCAGTATTCCGGGAGGTCTCATTCCGTACATTCTGTCCGCCATTTCCATGACCTCACTATGAGTATTCAGGAAGGCTTCATTCCTTGCATTCCTTACCCGGTTCGTCGGTTACTATCCGATACCCCGTTAACCGATTCCGTATTGAAAATTAAGCTTCTGGTAAATGGCTCATAATAGGCTGGGAGATTTGGCATTACTCTAAAGGATTGTCTTTTTATATGATTTGACCTAAACAAATAAATTCTTTGAAAAAAGAATTACAAAACAAAAGGATCTTGGCATAAAACATTTTTTAATTTTGCATTATTACAAAAACAATATTACTGGCATTTTTATTTTCTTCAGATTTGATTGTCATAAGTTCAGGTAACTACTTAATTACGAATAAAATATCAACGTTTATTTCCAGTGGGTAATTCTTTGTGTTTATCAAATACTTTAATATTATTAATACCAGAAATTTATTTTGAAAAGTGGTAGACAAAATTTAGTAGCGCCTTTTGTGTGCAACTAAACCTGACATTTATAAAATATTTGGAAAGTAAATTAAAAAATAGTCATTGTAATGAAAGATTGAATAGTTTAGATAAGTTGTAAACGTTGATGTAGGCTAGCATACAAATAATAAATAACTGCCTATGAAAAATAGAGTTATTTTTTAATTAGCAGCAGGTTAGCGCCAAAAACATTTATTAGTTGCACACCCATCTGCAAAGATGGCGCTACAAAAATGTCGTGTATAGAAATCCTGTATATATATTTATATAAGAGTTGACCAAGCACAAATGTCATCCTTGACATTGGATACAAAAAATTAATTTCTATGGCAAAATCGATTGTTTGGTATTAAAAACTACTTATGATTTTTAAACAAAGTTTATTGAAGAACAAAAGAAAAGTTATAATAAATATGAATAGTGCCTATTCTTACATACTTACATACACAAATCCAAGAATCTAAATACATAATGCTCTAAGTACCAACAACATCAGAATTTGATAAACAATGATAAAGATTGGTTAACTTTTATTTTAGTCTGAAAAGAATATCGTTTAACTATTTAATGACATTTGCAATTGGCAATGGGCGCTGCACAAGACTTTTCTTGCATGAGATATTGTATTCGTTTTTATTAAGTAGGTAATAGAAATTTTGGGGTTATGGGGAAATTGTATGTTTTCCTAACTGAACTGTCACAAACAAGCCTACTAGAGGGTCGAACCATCTGATCACGTGATATTTACTTTTGAAATTTGAATATGGTTTCATCAAATATTTTGATTGGTTGGAACATCGCTTTTTGTTTAGTGGATCCAACCAATAAAAATTTAGAAGGTGTTTGGTCAACTCTTATATAAGTATACTATATACAGGGTCTCTAGTCGTTTACACGACCTACTAAACTCATATAAGCTTATATGAAGCGAAGCTTATATGAATCTAGTAGGCCGAGGTCGCTTACAAGACCCGTAAATGTCTAAGCAAGCTTAGAAAGATAGTTCATCGCATACACTTCCACTATGCAGCTAGCGCGAAAATGGCAGAACATGTTGGTTAACAGGAATAGGTAATCGAAAACTCGACTTGTTTGCCGTTGACGGTTGTGTCAGCTTCGATAGCAGCCGTATTGCAACTGTTACTGTGCGCGAAAATAGCGGCATTGCGATGACCTATATTTCTAAGCTTGCTTATACATTTACGGACCTTGGTCGCTTATTTTCATATGGCAAAGTACGTATATAGAGTTTCCGGTATTAAAAATATTAAAGTATTTAGTTTTATAGAACATTACCCAGTAAACAAAACTGTGACATTTACTTGTCTGCTATATAAGAATCAAGTAAAATGAGTTATATAAACACATTTACATACCCCACATGTAAATTTGGTGATATATTTGTTATATATTTCCGATATGAATTGCTTAATACAAGTCTGGTGTCTTCAGATTTACATATATGTGACATTAATAATGTGATTTGTGTTTTACGTCACACTTTTCACTAGTTAAATATATAAACTATTTAACCACTAATTTGTTTGCAAAGTGCGGGGGAAAACATTAATAGCGCGTGTACCACCTGATCGTGCAGACGTGTGTTAAATCGTGGTCGCCCATTGTTTGTTTTATGTGTATGTTGAATATAAATATTGAAATACAATAACCATCAGTTTTATTTCTGTAAAGGAAACATTTCGGAAGTGGAACAAACAGCCGCTACATATTTAATTTCCAGTGAATTCATATTTTATTATGAAGTGAAACGTATTTTTAAAATGGCGATAACTGATTAAACCTATTTATTGTTTATGAAAACGTTTCAAGGCAAAATATATTAGGCCACTGTAGATTAATACCATAAAAAGGTAGATTCAGCAAATTTCAGCAATGTAGGTACGCGTGACGCGTCATATCATTTACTAGGAATCGAGAAATTGAATACCGAAGCCGAATGGCATAATTTGTTAAAAAACCAGGAATAATCTTGATCAGTTGGCATTTTCAATTTTGATTAATGTTGTTTATACATAGCTTTTGATTTTTTTCTATTTTGTTATATTGCATACTATGTAATAATACAGATTTTTTTCTATAATAAGTTATTAATTAATAACATATATCTTTTTCTTTTTTTAATAAACAAAATAAATAAAAATGTTGTTGTAAGTTTTTCTTATTCTCCTAATTTTTACTATTACAGGAATCTTAAGGAATCTTTACTATTTTAAAGAAATAAGTTATCCTACACAAAGTGGAAAATTTGAAAATTGTTGCTTTAACTTAAAGATCATGTTGCAAAGGGATTACAGGTAAGTACAAAGACAATTACAGGGTAGTTACAGGTAAAGTCGTACGTAAAGCGATTTTATATATGACAGAACATGCTCATAATTAAATAAACGTAAAATATACGGCGTTTTGTGTATATTTGTAATACAGATTGTATTTTAATTATCTCATATGTATTAACAGTGACATATAATTTATATAAATAACAGATGCATAATGAGGTGGACATAACGCTCTCCAGATGACTTTAATTTTACTTAGCTGCTACATAATAATGTAGGTATTGTTACTCTCAGTTACGTCAATAATATGTTGCTGTGTTTGCTGGGTATTGACACATTTATAATGATAATACTTTAAACACTACATTTTAAACGGTGTTTCCTAACCATACATTGTATTTAACTTATGCTAATATGTATTTCGGTAACGATCTTTTTCACGACGAAGAACCGTAAAATTGAGAAAAGGTAACATCGCTACCGAAGTAACCGAAGTACGTATTGGCATAAGTCAAACACAATGTACTTATGATTAGGAGACGCTGTTTAAAATGTAGCGCTGTGATAGACGACAGTCCTTGCAGTCTATTATTAGGGACGTTTGAAACTTTTTCGTTTTCGATACGTATTTTTCTCTTCAACCTCTCAGCATATAAAACTCGATTTTTTTGCAAACCTTTGTTTATTCAAACACCATCGCACTTCACACTGCAGGGTGAGCCAAAATGATTGAGGACGGTTTGAATCTACCGCCATGTAAATTATTGTCAGGTTGGCAACACGAACACTTTTCAGACATGTTATTTATCCTAATTTTATTTTACAGTGCCGTTAAATAAGAAGCTTACCTGACAACAAAGTCGTCTAGTTCTGAAAAGAAATGTTTTGTAAAATAAAAAGATAAACGACATAAAGTGGCAAAAACGTGGCAAAGCACACCGATGTAAAAGAAAAAGTTACGGGTTGACGTAATTTGATTTTAATAGTGCTACACTAACGACGTGATATACACTAAAACCTACGGCGCGAGCTTCAAACCGTCTTCACTCATTCTGAATCACATTGTACTTACAAAACACATTAATAACGTAAAAGATTGACCAAACAAACTTATATCAAATAGACGATACTTATACAAAGTTTCAATAACGAATACTCAAACAAGCAATCAAAGTTGCCGTTCACGTACGTTTACGACGCGCACGCATCCATGTCACAATCACGTACTTCTAATTATATGGACTAATAGCGGACAGCTTATTGGCGTCTCTTTTTATACTTGAATCTATGGGCTTGCCCCATGACTTAAAACGTCCAGTGGACACTTGTACATCTAAAAAACGTTCTCGTGCAAATGTGGATGGGAAATTTTTTTCACATCCTTGGATCTATGTACCTATAACACAGCCCCACAAAAAAAATTGAAATTATTTTCTCCGATATCTGAGGAGGTGCACTTTATGTTTTTGGGGTTGCTGAATCCGAATCCGGGATCCGTTTAACCCCATCACGTCAGGGCTAAGGGCATCTGAAGGTCAAATTGCGGAATGACTATTAAAAAATCTGGAAAAGTCTATATATATGTTTTCGGGGTCGCTAGATCTGAATCTGGGGTTCTCTTGACCTTGAAGTGTTAGAATCAAGGTCAAATGAAGGTCAAAACCATAAAATTTGATATGATATTTTTGATTTATTTACGAATTTACCTTTTTTTTCATCTTTTAATACGTCAACAAGTCATTTTGTAAAGGTCTATCAATCTCCTGTTGTCCGTCTGTGATAACGGACTCGCTTATCTTCAAACGATCTACGTAGTGATTTTCGTTTAGGTGATGCTTGAACTGTTTCTACATCTCGTTTCAAATTCCAGCAATAGTCCGCCATCATACTTATACCCCATGTTCCTTGATAGCGTTTTTCGATATCTTTCATATCTTGATGACACCTCTCTCCCTGCTCTTCACTGAAATCGCCTAATTTGTCTGGAAAGAAATCAAGATGTGAATCTACAAAATGTAATTTGAGTCTCATATTACACCCTAAATTCTTATAGTTTTCAATCATATCACTTACTAACTTTTGATAATTCTGGCTTTTATTATTTCCTAGAAAGTTCTCAGAAACTGCACGAAAACTAGTCCATGCAGCTTCCTCTAAATCCGTCATTTGGGCTGTTGGGCAAAATTGACATCTTTGAAGAGCGTTTGAATCTGTGGACCATCGAGAATTCCTGCCTTTAACTTGGCTTCACTGACTTTGGGCATTTTTGCACTATATATTTGAAGCAATTTCCATCTTTATCTAAGGCTGTGACAAACTGTTTCATAAAGCCAAGTTTGAGATGCAGTGGTGGAATTAAAATTTTTGATGTATTCACAAGAGGCGGCTGGATGACGTTGAACGATCCAGGCTGCAGAGATCTTTTTGGCCAATCCTTCTTTATGTAGTGATTTTGTCGATCCCTGCTATCAAAAAGACACAAGAAGCAAGGGTATTTGATATTTCCGCTCGGCATCCCAAGAAGAATTCCAATGATTTTGAGGTCACCACAGATTGTCCATTGATGTTCCTTATATTTTATTTTTTCTAGGACAATTTTGATATTTTCGTAGGATTCTTTGAGAACTGTGGAGTGAGCTATTGGTATGGGAGCCAGAATGTTTGTGTTGTGAAGCAATATCACCTTTAAACTGCGAATAGAAGAATCTATAAATAATCGCCACTCATTCGATCTGTAACTGTCAGCTTTGACATTATTCATGAGTCCGACAATATCATTACAATATACTAATCCCACTGATTCATCTTTTGTGAAAAAAGGTCGAAACTCGAGCTCTCTCGTCCTATAAATTGAAATCTTTGCACCTTTTTTCCAAAAGATTCTTTTGTTTTAGCCTTGAAGCCAAAAGTTCATGAACTTCTTTCGACAACCCTAATTCTCTTCCCAAGTCACTTAATTCATTCTGCGTAAACTTTTGAGGCTCTTTATTTCTTTTACTTTGCTTTCCATCGCTTCCACTTCCTTCATCTGAACTAATGTCGCTGTCGCTTTCCTCTATCTGTACTTCTTCCTCACTCATCTGCATATCTATGTCTTCCTTGCCTTCTATTTCTGCAACGGTATCCTTGAACTTACCCCTACGCTTCAAAATCAAAACAGGTGGAACTACTTTATCGGTATAAATATACTTGATTTTTGATTTACTTTTCCTATTGAATCCATGAGTAATTGTCCTACAAAAAAAACAGTCTTGTTTTGATTCCGGCATAGTCCATTTTACAGGTGCAGAGTATTTCAAATTTGAAAGATCTTTATTGTTGTAACATGTAATCAACATCTTATGACAATTCAGACAAACGATATGTGGAACCCAATTCTTATCTTGATTTAATATGTTAAGTGAGAAACAATACTTGTATGCAGTATTAACAACATGAGTAATATTTTACCGGCCATGTGGTGGTGTGTACGAACCACAAACATAACAGAAATGATATAGGGTTTTTGGGTTGTCATGCTCATGTCTATGGGTTCTACTACTTGTAGCTTTATACTCTGGTGAGGCCAAGGTAGCCACCTCAACAGAGCTGCGGTCACTGGATGACGACGCCTGCGGGCCTACTTTCCCACCCTGACCAGCCGCCGATACTGGGGTTCCATCCCCCCGCATCGTAAATTTTTCCGTTGTGTTTGCCATGACGGCATACGCGTCCTGTTCCAGGGACTTTGCCGGATAGCGGGACAACTCCGTTGCCCGCCGTCACCACGGGGAGGTGCCCTGGATGCAAACACACGGATGAAATTTTTCGCTCTTTCAGAATCCGGAGTAAGAAAATATTATATCGTTATATTACGACGTGATTGGCTCAAATGAATACCAGAATCGTGATCAACGACCCGAAAAATATCAACTCATCAAAGACCCAAGATCTCAATTTACAGCCAAAAGCTGGAAAATGGATTTGATTTTGGATGGCCATCACGTGACCTACAAAGGTCTGTTCTAAAAAAAATACATATTCGGACGTAGAATTTTCTGCTCTTCAAGAATCCAGGATCAAAATAATCATATCATCAAATTTTAGGGTTTTGACCTTTATTTGACCTTGATTCTGACACTTCAATGTCAAGAGAACCCCGGATTCGGATTCAGCAACCCCAAAAACATAAAGTGCACCTCCTCAGATATCGGAGAAAATAATTTCAATTTTTTTGTGGGGCTGTGTAATGGATGTAAACCGTTGTGTGCTATTAGGGCGGTACATTTGCCTACCATCAGACTAATGTCAAACTGACGACTAATTAAATTAGTTTATATACGTGGCAACATTGTAATTTTATGTCACTTCAACAATCAGGGTCGAATTTACAATCTCTTCGTCTTAGATAGTTTGTTACGACAAATATATACATAGTAACTTACTTCCAGTTAGAGCTAACCAAAGTTATATCAGAGATTGAAAAACTAGCCCTAATAATATCCAAAGTTACAATCAGTGTTGTCAAAATTTCTACATTTGTACAAGATTGTGTACTATTTAACAAAATCTTGTACCTTGTAATTGTGTGAAAAATTCTGAAGTGACAATTCTCAAACGAAAGAAATGGTGGTGATATGGTCGAAAAACAGCACGAATTGTTTCGAAATCACCGAAATCTGTAAAAACGGTATATCTTCGGGTATATACACTGGTTTGCAAAAAATCTCATACACAGGTTTTTATCTATACCTAAACCAAGAAATGAAGAAACTAAACCGGGTGAATCCACCAGTCGGAGTTGATTGTGAACGAGCGTTGCTCCCAAATTGTCAAATCTAGACAGTACAGTTTGAAATAAAAATATAGACATTGCAATCTGTCAAAGTTTTAAACGGTTTTTACAACTCCAATTGCTAATTATTAAACTACTATTAATAAATAACCTTCTAATAGCAAAGGTGTGCACGACATTAGTAGCTGCTTAAAAGATTTTTCACAACTACAATTAATTAATAGTAGTTTAATAATTAACAATTGGAGTTGTGAAAAACCTTTTAAAACTTTGACAGATGGCAATGTCTATTTTTTTTATTTCAAACTGTCTAGATTTACAACAGCGTATAGTAATAAGAAGTACGGACAGTTGCTACCGGCGTCTTTGATGTTCATGTACCCAATTTCAATGGCCTTCAAAGGCTTTGGCGTGTAGGTTCAGCTAGCAGTAAAAGATGTCGCTGTAAAAGGAGGCAAATTCAAGAATTCGATTTACATCCACAATCAAATTAAAGGACCTAGGATAACGCAGGTTAAAGAAAATAAAAAGGCATTTCCACATTTTGCATTAATAAAACAAATAAAACTAAGGAGAGGAGAATGCCCTACAACAAGCCAGCAATAATAAGCATTAGTTTAAAGTAAAATGATAAATTTAAAATATTAAAAATTATTCGTAAAAGCAGAGCAAAATTTTACTTTTAGCTTTGAATAATGACAAATTATAAAAAAGTATTTAATTAATTTAATTATTTAAAAATTATACATCGCGAAAAAACATTTCTACGTGCTGAAAATTTAAATTTAACCATTTGTGGAGAACTAAATTGATCTTTCTTTCATTTTTTCAAAATTCTTTGTGCAATAATTTGGAATGATTCATATCAAGCTAATAAGATCTATCAACTTTTTAAAACATTTTAAAAGCAGTTTAAACTACTTTTTTCTATCAATTTAGTTTTCAGCAAATTTAAATTTTCAGCACGTAGAAATGTTTTTTTCGCGATTTATAATTTTTAAATAATTAAATTAATTAAATACTTTTTTATAATTTGTCATTATTTAAAGCTAAAAGTAAAATTTTGCTCTGCTTTTACGAATGATTTTTAATATTTTAAATTTATCATTTTAATTTAAACTAATGCTTATTATTGCTGGTTTATTGTAGGGCATTCTCCTCTCCTTAGTTTTATTTGTTTTATTAATGCAAAATGTGGAAATGCCTTTTTATTTTCTTTAACCTGCGTTATCCTAGGTCCTTTAATTTGATTGTGGATGTAAATCGAATTCTTGAATTTGCCTCCTTTTACAGCGACATCTTTTACTGCTAGCTGAACCTACACGCCAAAGCCTTTGAAGGCCATTGAAATTGGGTACATGAAAAACGAATAACTGTCCGTACTTCTTATTACTATACGCTGTTTACAATTTGGGAGCAAGGCTCGTTCACAATCAACTCTAACTGCTAGTCTGCGGCTGCTAGATTCATTCCGGTTTAGTTTCTTCATTTTTTGGTTTTACCAAAGAGTAGATATTATAAGAGGCGAAAGTTGGTAGAGAAACCTCAATTCCGAGAGAGAGAGATAGAATAGCATCACCACTTTAAAGGGACCATCGTCGATTCTCGGTTACTTTCGGCTCTCTTTTAATTTGTTGCGATCCCATTGGACGAGAGCACAGCAATGTCAAAGATGACTTAGAAGACTTATTTTCATTCTTTTATACTTGTCAAGTCAATTCGTTATTTTGTATGTGTTCTGTGAAAGTGTACCCATATTGCGACAAACAGTTAATGTGTACTTTTTTGGTGATTATGAGAGTTAAATAAACAAACAATTGAACATTTATAGTTTAACCAAAACATGAGTGGAGAAAAACGTAAACACCGCGAGTGTTTACAAGAACTGTAGGAATACATTTGATTTGGATAACAAAGAGATTCACTTCTTTCGATTTCCAAAAGACGAAGTATTTTGTTATTTAAGTACCCTATTAGTTTACGATTATTTTTTAAATTTTTTAACCTCAAAAATAGACGCATCTCATCTTAAAGCATACCTGTTAACTCATAGTGGCGAGAAGCCATTTGAGTGTAATTTGTGTGACTACAAATGTTTTCAAAAGTGACTGAAAGTGTTAGTCTTAAAACACACATGTGTTGGTGAGAACCATTTGAGTGTAATCTATGTGATTATAAATGTTTACTAATGTTTACTGTTTAAAAGACATGTTAACTCACACTGGTGAAAAACCATTCAATAAGTAATTTATAGTTTGTACACTAAATACATACTAAATATCATTCTATAATGAATTGGTTTATAATTTTATTAAAATCATCCCTTATATACTGTCCAACTAGTATACATACGAAATTAACAACACTGGACGTTAGCTGGTTGAGTTCAGGCGTGGTAAATATTTAAATTTGGTGCGCATGTCTGCTGATCCATTTTAAAGGACCAAGCGTTCCAAGGTCATTAAAACTGATGACGAGAGATCAAAGACGCAGCGCGAAGTTTCGCCTCTTATAATATCCTACTCTTTGATTTTACTATAGTTTTTTCTATGTAATCATTTCTTGACTTTTAACATTACATTTTTGACGGATAAATCTGTTATTAGGAAAATAAAACAGAATAATCTTAACCGAGTACGCGATTTTTTTGCAAGCGAGTGTACATGAATATAATGTTGTTAGAGATTGGCAACGTTGCTTTGTGCTAAAAAAATTTTTAAAAAGTTGTCATTTCTTGGCTATTTTCTGACTATTCTAATTTTTTTCTTTTAAATATTGTTTCGCTGTATTCTGTTTTGATGAAAGATTTATTAAACTACGATCTAACAAAGTTTTTTCAATGATCCCGATTGTGAATTGCTGTTAGCTTATTCTCTGCCTGATTTGCAGTGTCTATACCAAATGGATGTAGAAAAAAAGATTTCTCCATCACAAGCAATTGGTAAGAGTTAGAAAATGTTTATTATTCTAATATGCGAAGCTAATTATTATTTTTTATAGATACCAAGAATTTCCTTAATATTAAAACTGATACTGTGGCGGCTGATGAAGTGGAAATTATTACTATTAAGAATGAAGTCATCAAACTAGAACCACAACTAATAGAGCTTAACATAAATAATGAAACTGATAGTAATAAGCTACTACATTGCAATATATGTGCTTATAAATGTCCAAAAAAGAGTACTATGCAAAGACATATGAACACTCATATTGGTGAAAAGCCATTTAAGTGCAATATATGTAACGGTAGGTATTCTCGGAAAGATTATCTAAAATTCCATATAATGACTCATTGTGATGAAAAATCAATCAAATGTAATATATGCAACATTAAATTTTCAAGAAAATGTCACATGAAAAGACACACTCTTACTCATAACAGTGACAATATATTTACGTGTAATATATGTGAATATAAGACATCACAAAAACGTTACCTGGAAGCACATATGATCAGTCATAGCAGTCAAAAACCATTTAAATGTGATTTCTGTGAGTATGAATTTTCGCAAAAGCGCTACCTCCAGCGACATATGGTCACTCATAGTGATGAAAAGCCATTTCATTGCGGCCTCTGTGATTATAAGTGTTCACAAAAACGGCATTTGGTGAGACACATGGTTTCTCATAATGGCGAGAAGTCATTTGAATGTACTACATGTGATCATAAATGTGCATGGAAAAGTGATCTGCAAAGACACATGCTCAGTCATAGTGGTGAGAAACCATTTAACTGTGATGCCTGTGATTATAAATCTTCAAATAAAGAAACTTTGAAACGTCACGTACGTACTCATAGTGGTGAGAAGCCATTTGAGTGTACTCTTTGTAGCTATAAATGTTCACAGAGGAACAGTCTAACACAACATGTTTTCACTCATACTGGTGAAAAACCATTTTCATGTAATATATGTCATAATAAGTTTTCACGAAAAGGTCACTTGACCAGGCATTTGCTTATCCATAGTAGTGAGAAACCAGTCGAATGTAGTTTATGTGATTATAAATGTTCTCATTATAGTGATCTTACGAAACACATGTTCAAACATAGTAATGAAAAACCATTTAAATGTAGCATATGTGATTATAAGTGTTCTCGGAATAATAATTTGCAAAAACATATGCGAATCCATAGTGGTGAGAAATCATTCAAATGTAAAATGTGTGATTATAAATGTACAAAAAAACAATTATTACAAAGACATATGCTCACTCATAAGATGAGTTTTCTGTCAAATGGTAATCAGATGAGAAATATTCTGAGCAAAGAGATTAGCTCCTGCTTTACTGATGAATGATCATGGACATAATTTGAAAAAGGCTACTTGGAGCATTATGGTTGCAAAGGCAGTATTCGGTATCCAGTAAAGATTCCTTGATCTATTACTTTCCTACTATTAATTTGGAAATGGTTAGATAAATAATGCGATAAAAATATATGAGTGTATTATTTGTTACCTATATTAAATTGATAAATGATTCTAATGATACTTTTTGTTTTATTTATTAATGATATACATAATTCTATCAAGTCAGATGTGCTAATGTTTGCTGATGATATGAAAATCTTCTTACCTATAACGTCATAATCTGATTGCACTACTCTTCAGTCAGATTTGAATGCCATTCAAACTGGTCCACTTTAAATCGGCTTGATCTAAATGGCTATCAATAATCGGCTTTACATAATAGTTAATTATACCAATATTATATGTCTGTCTATTATCTATTAATAATCACAAATTAAAAATTAATTCTCTCCCTCTCTCTCTGTAATCGTGCTACTCGTGGTCGTGGCTGAGCGTCGTGATTATTAATTATTTAAAAATACAAAAACATGTTATAATAAAAACATTTAATTCAGACAAAGACCATACAAAGTGTTATTAACAAAATTATAACTTAACCAACAAATGCAAGACAATACACAAAGCTGGTGCACCCCGCACTGGCGCACTGCACAAAGGCAAAGACAAGACGATTAATCAAAATTAGTAAAAAAATATAATAAAAAAACAAAATTTAATAAGAAAACATAAATATCAATGAGACGGTTGAGGCTGGT
The DNA here is from genome assembly GCA_929113105.1 of Agrypnus murinus. Classification (NCBI taxonomy): domain Eukaryota; kingdom Metazoa; phylum Arthropoda; class Insecta; order Coleoptera; family Elateridae; genus Agrypnus; species Agrypnus murinus. Next base: position 93,641,509 of record OV816027.1, read on the forward strand.
GGAGTTTTAACAATTTGTTAATGTCGGGTCTCAATTTAGTTAACATCAGTCGCAAATCACCACGCTCAGTGATCTGCAGTCTATTCCTTTTCTTAGACAGTAAATTAGCTACTGCACTAAACCCACACTCAGCCAAATATGATGAAGGAAACGCAATTAAAAATTTCTGTACTATTTCCCACAATCCAGGGTGGAGAGCTGATATTGATTTTTGGAGCCAGAACTTTTGGTACCGTAGAATGGGGATACTTGGAACAATTTTGAGATTCAAATTTGTGTAAAATACACAAAATGCAAAAAAAATAACAAAACAACGGTATCAGTACCTGTATGGGGTTTGTATCTATCAAAGGCATCTAAGAATTATGTCAATTCCTGTACAAAAAATTGGAAAAAAAAAATAAAATGTTTGTTGTTCCAAGTTACCCGCCAAACCGAAAACTTGGAACACGTATTCATTTTCCATAATCGACGCAAGTTAGAAGCATATATGCATACTTGGAACAGTTGAGATTTAAAAAAAATGTATTTTGCCATTAAAAAAATATATATTTATTTATTTTAACAGGGAAACATACAAAATAAAGATTTATTCTTAACATATATAAATAAAAAAACAATTCTAAGCGGAAAATATCACAAAAACAAAACTAAAATAACTTTGACTCGGATTGCATCACGAACAACATAGGTAGGTAATTAATAACTGTTACATGACTTCTTTATGAAAATAAACTTTTGTTCCGACTACTACCGGTTCATCCAGAATATCTACTATTTGGTTATGGTCGATTTCAGAATAATCTTCAACATCAGGATAGTGGAAATTTGTCTTCGAAGGTCTAATTGATCTCAGAAACCTGCACATGTACGTTTTGGTATCATTGTTTACTTCCATAGCTTCGCCAATATATTTAACAAATTTATTGTTCTTCCCATACACAGGAAACTGAACTAACAAAAAATCTCCCATTTTAACAATTTTATTGTCAGGTTTCTCTAAAGTTGATTTAGCTTCTTCAGCTTCTGTAGTGGGCTCAGGTTCGTAAACAGCTTCTTCAGGCACATGATCAGCTATTTCCTCTTCATCTGAAAAGTCCTCAGCGCCTAGAGAAGATGCAGAGTCGTGAAGGGAAACCTGGGCATCACTTGAATTTGAGTCGTCGGAAGACCATGTACCAGAAACACTCTTTCCAGGTTCAACCAACATACGTTTTCGTTTAGGTTCTGGTTGCTTATTATCACTATAACGCATTTGTTTCAGCTGTTGTGTCAAGGCAGTGGTCAAGAGTGATTCATCTAAAACATTATCCTCATTTGGGAGGCGTTTCAGTACTTCATGTTTGTCAAAACCCAGAAACCCAGACTGTATGTCTTTTGTTTGATTTTCTGTCATGGAGTCTAATGTTTCACGAAGAAGAGCTGGAAACTGAGATTTTGGTACACTTCCTCTATTTGATAATTTCCACTTCAGTAAATGCTTTCGCCATGCCGCTTTTAGTGGACGAAAAAAACCCACATCTAAGGGCTGGCACAGATGAGTGCTATTTGGAGAAAGCAGTATAAATTTGATATTGTTCTTAGTGCACTCGCGAATAACTCTTTCCGATAAGTGACTCGATAAGTTGTCGCCTATCAGTGCTTTGGGACCTGGTGACAACTTCTTCATATATGGCAACACTAAATACATAAACCAGTCTTCGAATACTTTACCGTCTATCCAGCCCGATTTTGTGCTATTGTATCGTGCACCTTTTGGGCCCCTTTCTCTCCAAGACTCATACATGTGCTCAGCTCTGTAAATAACATAAGGAGGTAACAGAAGGCCACTAGCCGTACATGCCATCATAATAGATGTACTCATTTTTGATGTATCAATACACCGTTCTGGGTGTTTACTTCCCCGCCTTACTAAAACTTTGGAACGACCAGGATCGTCACTCAAGTTGCTCTCATCGTAATTTATAATGGCCTCCGGAGGAACGCCTTCTAAAGTTTTCCTCAGGTTTTCAAAATACATTTCTATGGTTTCTCTTGACACTTGTGCTCTACTGCGCTTAATATTTTCACATAGACGATTAGACAGTTCAGGGTGACGAGTACAAAAGTGCTGAACCCAATCTTTTCCTGGTGTGTTATTTTTGAAACGTGGTTCAGTTCTACCGCAGCTGTCCAGATATGTTTTTATGACACATCTAAGATCGCGGGTTGTCAGCGGAAATCCCCATTCCGCTGCCACGAGCAGACCTTCAACTATTTTAGTTTCTTCTTCCTCCCTAAGTACTGCAGGGCGGCTAAATTTATTCATATGTTGCTGCCTACTTTTTCTAGAGAGAGTTCCCAAGGATATTCCGTATTTCTTTGACGCGCTTCGCCGAGACATTTTCTTAGCTCTTATATCATTTATAGCCCTCGCTAGCTGTTCTTTAGTAAAATCAGCGTATTTTCGGGTGCCTATTTTTTTACGTGGCGTCTCGGCATGTTGACATATATATACTGCAACAACATAATAAACAATTAGGTACCTACTTCCAATTTTGTCACATTTTCGCGATCAACGGAAAACTTGAAACAGGTCCGAAAACTTGGAACGGTGTTCCAAGTTTTCGGACAGTAGAAGAAATCGTGCGCTGGCAAGGAAAAAATTCAATATGGCAACACTGTTGTTTCAATGACCGAATGTATCAGCATCGAACACTTCAGTTTAGTTGAGGTTATGTACACATTGTAAAACAAATTTGATACTACAATAAATGTTGTCACCACAATAGAAGTTTTGTGTGCCATATATTTCTGACATTTATTGATACGAATTATTCCTTACAATAAATAATAGAAAAAATGACATTAGGTACTTACCTTCGTACACTACCACTAACTAGATTCTACTGAACACAACTACATCAGACTCAAAGCAGTTTACCCTTTCTTCGGTAAGATATCCCGCCAAATTGGCAAAATGGAAGTTTTGTTCCAAGTTCACGCGCTGTTCCAAGTTTCCCCATTCTACGGTATCCATTTCTGAATTTTACTTTTAATTCTTCATTAGTTGTGAGTTCTACGAGTTCTTCTTCTAAATTTGATGATTCTGCTGTATCTGCATTTGCAAAAGGGTCTAAAACCCAGCTTGGTATATTCATATTTAAAATATCCTGGAATCGCCCTGTAAAATCAGCATGAAGAGCGTCCAGGTGTTGGCAGTAAGTAAATCTTCCTGTTTTACCGATAATGCTGATAATGTCGGAAAGTGGCTGTATTCACCTCTTCCTAGATTTCGTTTGAATAGAAGAAGTTTTCCCACAAAAGCAGCTATGACATTTTTTGTTTTTATTAAATTCAACTCATCGTCTTGCAATTGTAAATTAACATCATTAAATATTTTAAAAAGGTCTGTCAAATAAGCGATGTCATTTTTGGACGCAATTAAGTTTCAGCGCAGTTCATCGTCTCTGTTTTCAAGGAAGTCCCGTACTGAGTCAAATAGATTGAAAAAGCGATTCAGACAAACACCTTTCGAGAGCCATCGTACTTATGTGTGCAGCAGCAAGCGATTATAGTCTTTATCATTTTCACTACAAAGTTGCCCAAATAATCTGTCATTTAATGAATTGCTTCTTATCTTGTTGACTGCTCTAATAACGTAATGGAGCGACGTATGCAGGCGTTCATTAAGATTTTTTGCAACCAAGTGCTGACGATGAATAACACAATGTACAGCAAGTACATTTGGTACTGCTTGTTTTAAATGCGCAATGAAACCCTTATGACGCCCCGTCATTGCTGAAGCACCATCTGTAGCAACTGACAAAATATTTCGAATAGGAATTCCATATTTCAGTAGTAAATCCATATTTCAAATACTCAATGTGGTACTGCCGACATTTCTTCTTAGTTTCAGACATTTTGGAATTTACAATTTCAATACATTGACTTTTCAACCGATTTATAGAAAGTTATAAAACTAATGCTGCCGTGCTTAGCTAGAAAGCAGTATCTCCACAGTAGCAATTTAAGAAATTGTACACGCAGTATATTTCTACACAGCAGTTCTGGCAGATACTGCTTTCTTGCTAAGCACGGCCGTATGGCTATACTGAATTCTTTACTTTATCAGTCACGCGCGAGTATGGATCACTGGCGAAGCACACAAAAACAATAAGACATTAGAAGAGCTATCCCTGCCTTTTAAAGATTTGATTTCGAGCACGCAACAACATGTATGCCTTTGTCTGTTTGCGGTGCCCCGGTGCACTTGCCCTGCAAACAGGTTGTTACAAGTTCCCGTATTTTTGTCGAAATATGCTTGATTGCGTAAATCACGTCTTTGCTTACCAACTTGCATAGACTTGTTACCGACAGTCCTAAACCGAATCAGTTAGTTTCTGATCATATCTACTCTTATATCTTTATACTTAATGCTTATTTAAATGTTTTAATGTTTATTTACGCCATAATAATAATATAAACATCTTAGACGGCTAGATAAAATGTTTTTTCATGAAAATAGATGTATTTTCAAAGGATTTTATTATATTAAATTTCTAATTAGGTAGGTACGCCGCGACCGCCCCCTTGACTGTCATAACGTCCCGATACCGCCCCCACGAAAAGCTCCAGCGTCCACTAGGAGGCGGTACCGCCCCCGTTGGGAACCTATGATCTAAATAAAACAAAATGTAAAGTGGTATCCTATTCACGTAAAAATGCACCTACATTATTTACTTACTCTATTAATCAAGTAGTCTTACCACATTGTGAGCAAATCAAACATTTAGGTGTATATTTCGACAGCAGATTTACTTTTGGGAGTCATACTAACTAATTAATCTCGTCTGCATATAAAACACTGGGTTTCATTATGCAAAATTGTAAACAATTTACAAATATTGACACTGTATAATACATTAATCTGCTCTAATCTTGAATAGTGTGCCATTATTTGGAGCCCAATTTATGAATATCATAAACAAAATTGAAAGTGTTCAAAGAACATTTTTTAAATAGTTATGGTTCAAATTGTATGGTGTATTCCCTACAAAAGGATTTGACCACTCAACTCTTTTGAACACTTTTGAAATTAAATCTTGTGAAAATCGTAGAATATGTCAAGGAATTGCCTTTCTGTACAAGCTAATACATGGCCGTATCAATTGTTCGTTTATTTTAGAGCCAATTCACTTTTATGTTCCACGATCAAATAACAGGACAAATGTTACTTTACCAACCAACTGGTAGAATTATTATGGCGCAAAATATTAGCGTCAAAATATAGCTCACGTTTTTCATTCAGTTTTCTTTTAATAATCGTTTTTTTAGGAAGATAACGTTTGATGTCGATTGCTAAACTGTTAAGGTAGTGTGGATCATAGTTTTTATGGAGTATTTATCTAAGATAAATTTTATAATCGTAGTCGAACATCGCCAATTTTGCAGAATTAACGTTTTCTAAAAAATAACCAAACTAAACATAATACAGTCATTATAACACTGTTTAATAGCAAAATCTATGACAATAGATAAATGTTTTTGCTTACTTATTTAGTATTGATTGAAATAAAATAGATGTACACGGCGCGGAAATTTAAATATGGCAGCACGAAAATCAATCATTTTTAGTTGAACGCTTTCTGCACCAGGAAGCAGAATAGGGGTGGTAATATTCGCGGGACATTTAAAAGTAAGTTAACTTTCCTAATCTTTTAACTATTATTTAATAAATTCCCGAAGTAAATGTTGTTTTTATTTACTTAAGAGCATGTGACGGTTAATTTTTGAATAAACTATTTCACTCTTAATTAGTCCTGATTAATTTCTTAAAACGAATATATATTTTCAATATTTTAATATAGTAATACTTTTCTTTTTCTTAAAACCAGCAAGAACAACTGATACTTTTAAAGATATCTTGCAGTTTTATATTCCCCTTTTTGAATTCAACTACCTTAAATTATTCCTGGGCATTTAAAAATTAAAAATTTCAGTTAGACTTAAAATATTTTGAAAGTTCACGCATGTCTGGCAACACTGTGAGCAGAGAACTGCGATGCGATCAAATAATGTTTCTATTTACATTTTCAAATTTTAGTTTTAAAGAAATTAACTCCGTTTTGCGGACCGTAGCGCCATCTTTAGGTGTTTATAGTTTTTGAAGCTTCCTATTATTAACACTGGCGGCGATAACGCGCCCTTATAGAAAATCGTATAGCCCCTCTATTGCATGTAGTAGCGACAACCATTGATCTCGACGCTGGAGCAAAATCACGTTGGCGACATTGAATATTACCGGATTTGACATTCTGTCACAATAAATCTTAGGTTTAATAATAATCATGTACAAAAACATTCACAGTTTAATATTAATTTGATAATGGACATTCACGTTCGGTAAAAACGACCATATTAATATGATATATATTTCTGTAATTCTAATTTTTTAACAAATTTTTATTAAAATTCTGCGGCACCATGCATGTAGTAATTTTTTGTTTATTAAAGTTTGTATCAAGTTTGCTCCACGATGTCGCTACCACGACCTCCTCGATTCGACGCCGACGTTTGACGTCTTTATGCGGCCTGTTCATTTGCCAGTTTTCGGCGTTCTCCGCTTGGCGTTAAAAATTATAAAATATTCTTATCAGATAACACAAACACCATTTTTAAGCCATTTTCAGGTAAATACAGCCAACTTTTTTACTAACTGTAACCTAACATCATAACATTCTAACCTCAAAATAGCCATTTTAACATTGTTTTTCTTATTAATTACCGGCGACCAGCGCGATGTTTTTTCGGATTATTGTTCTCTAAGTTATCCTCTACAACTCAATATAATTGGTTTACCTGGGTTCAGAAGGGTCCGTATATCGAATAATTAATCTTTATTCTACTTTATAACGAATTTAGTGCGTTTGCTTTTGTTTGATAAGTTTTTGATTTAAAAATAGTAATTTTACTGAAAAAGAATGTCAATTCACAACAAGACTATGTGTTACTTACAGAAATTACAAAAATGCAACGAGTTTCTTCGCATTTTCTTCCAGTATTAGCTTACGAAATAGGTGGATTGAAAATTTACATCTTCCTTCTGGTAGGATTAAAACATATACTTTAGTAAAATGTTCATTTATTTTACTTCATACATTTTCTAAATTACATCGTATTTAGTGCATTGTACAGTAGAAAGGGACAGTCCGGACAGTATAGTTAACGTAGAATTTTAATTTATTTCAGATACGAAAATACCCGAAAGTACTGTTATCTGTAAATTACACTTTAAAAGCAGTTGCTATAAAGACGGATCTTCTGGTTGAAAGTTATTAAAATGTAATGTGGTGCCCTACAGTACATACAGTAATTTATAAAATATATTTAAAAAAAATCTTTTATCATAACACATTTTAGACATGTTTTTCGAACACTCCTCATGATGTACAGTATGTATTGACCAATTCCTTGAGCAATTGCTCCTCAAATCGCTCTTAGGATTAATCAATCAACAAGATCGTGGAGATTTGAAATGCCCTAGTAAAAATTTCATATTAATAAACCAAATAACAGAACTGGTTTCAAATAGATTTCAATATTTACCTCAAGAATGCAATCATTGCAGTATTTTAGCTGATCTTGACTTCAGAATTCTTTATCTTAGAATTCTTCTTTATCTATTCTCAAGATTTACAACAAGGACCTTTGAAGAATAATTTTAAATACACTTTTAAAATCAATATTAACTAACCTTGCCAAAAAAGCACCAACAACATATCTGGAACGCGATTGTACATTAAACTTCTTTCTAAAAAAGTACTCAAACATTGACAAATAAATACTTTTCATAAAGAAAATGCTTTTTCTTAGAATCACCACTGCCGATGGCATAAATTGTAATTTATTTGAAGTATGTTAACTGTCAAAAGTGTAAAAATTTAAGCTATTTTCGAACCATTTCAAATTACCGGCGCGGTTCTGATCTCCAATCCCCCGGTAGCTAGCGCCATGCGGAGAAGATATGCATAATGATATTTTTAAAATTTGAACTGGCCGTATTAAGACGTCAAACGTCGAATCGAGGAGGTTTTGGTCGCTACTATATGAAATAAAGGGGCTATAGAAAATCGCTTAGATTTCAAGTGATCAATTTAATTAGAATCACTAACTTGAAGATGCAGTGCCATTTAGTTTTATTTAGTTATTAACGCTTCTGTACATATAAATGCTTATCTTATGTTCTTAAATGTAGGTTGAATTACTATTAATTTTTAATTGTTGGTACTGTAAGATTTCTGTTTTATTTCTATTAATTCATAATTATTTCTAATTGTTTAGTAAATTGAAAGCGATATTTAGCTATCTTTTATGATTTGTAACTCTTCGCCCAGTAACTGGCTTGTAAAGCTGATGGGAGGAATAAATCATTATTATTATTATTATTATTATTAATGTAGTAGTTGTTTTACAGGCTGTAGCCAGAATTTTCTTTCTGGTGGGGGGTGTCAAGCATAGTAAATCAAATCAAATTATTGTACAAAAATTGTATTACCTTTCTATATTAGCTTCACACTATACTAATAAATGTATTATATGTATGTATATAAGTTTAAATGTAAATTGTATGTGTAAAGACAATTTCTAAATTTACACATGACCATCTTTTTAAAAAAATAGTAGCGACATCTGTTGAAGGGTATAAATATTATGCTTTTGACAAGTAAATGTTTTTATAGCATTTTCAGTGCTAACCAAAATTTAGTACTCATGATTATAAATTTGTTGTAGGGGGCTTTCATTTCTGCCCTTAAGTGATGTTGACCAGCAAGATGTGGAAAAGAATATTGACATGTATTGGGAGCTCTTGGTTTCTCTTAATTTGCTTTTTTGAGTATGCATCAATGCTTTTAGTCAGCGTAAATAAGGTGGTTCAATACAGCTCAGGACTGGTAGCCAGTGTGTGTAAGGTGTCCTAATTGTACCGTATATAATTCTTATAGTCTCATCTAAAGTGCCAATCTTTTTCGCATGTGGACTATTTAACCAAACAGCAGCAGAATACACAAAGCTCAAGGCAGTTGTGCAAAGCATAGTTGTTGTTGCACCCCAGGATGGCCGAACAAGCCTTTGCAATATATTATTGCAGGTTTTTAGTTTTTCAGTAGATTATTCAGGTGGGTTTTGAAAGAAAGCGTGCTGTCGAGACTAATGCCTAAATACTTAGGATGTGGGTTGAACTACAAATTCTGGTCTCTAAATGGAAGATTGATGGTTCTACGTGCCTGACGAGTGTTAAGATGAAAGCAGGATGTTTCCGTTTTTGCTGAAGTGGGCGTTAGCCTCCGCTTAGTAAAATATTTGGCGGGAATCTCTAAGTCTCTCGATAAGGCCTTTTCTAGGCTTTCATCAGATAGGAAAATTATCTGCTTTGTGTAAAAGGCATATCTGAGATGTAGAGATTAAATAAATAGCGGAACGAGAATAGATCCTTGAGAAAGTTCGTTGTTTAATATTTTGGGGGAGTTTATTGACCGTCTATCACAATCTGAAAAACTCTGTTGCTTAGCATGTTGTTTATGAGTTTCACAATTCCTCGACATTTAGTAAGTTTCATACGTTTATGTATGATACCTTCTAGCCAAACAGTGTCATATATGCCGCTGTGATGTTCACAAATACATCATCTACTTTTTCTCCTTTTTCATAGCCTGTCAATGTGTGCGGTGAGAACAAGTACTTGTTCTTTGCAGCATCTTTCTGGTCTAAATCCAGCTTGCTCAATAGGGAGTTGACATTGAACTAGGATTATATAGGGTATATCGATCCTCTGATATATTAGTCTTTCTAGTTTCATAGTTGGAAAATCATTCAATAAACATCTGAAAAATATGGAGAAAATGTTCCGGAGACTGCGTGCAGCCAACCTGAGATTGAATCCGAAAAAGTGCTACATATTCCGAAAGAAGGTAAAATTCCTCGGGCACGTCGTATCACAAAATGGAGTGACAGCCGACCCCGATAAAATCCGTGCAGTCTAAGAGTGGTCAACAATGAGAGATAAACAACAAGTTCGTAGTTTTCTTGGATTATGTACCTACTAAAGGCGTTTCGTTCCTGGGTTTGACAACCTAGCGAAGCCCCTAACAAGGTTAACGGAAGATGGGCGCGAGTACGTTTGGAGCGGAGAGTGCGAAACAGCTTTCCAACAGTTGAAGCGTGCCCTGACAACAGTACCAATATTGAGCTATCCACGGACAGAAGGGAAATGCATATAGGGTGGTCCAAATTGAATGAGGATGGTTTGAATTTACCGCCACCTTAAATTATTCTCACATTGACAACATGAATACTTTTCTGCTTCTTTTATTTTACAGCGGTGTCTCAAAAATAATACAGCTTTTAAACTTCGTTAATTTTAGATAATAAGCTTACTTGATAATAAAATTGTGTAGCAAACCGTAGTTCTGAAAAAAACTGTTTTGTAAAATAAGAAACCAAGTAAAATGAAGAAAAATTCAAACCCAAATAACGTAGCAAAGTACAACGATGTAAACGAGAAAGTGACGAGTTGACTGTAATTTGACGCAACACATTTCAATAGTGCTACACTAACAACGTGAAATACACTAAAACCTAAGGCGCGAATTTCAAACCGTCTTCACTCAATTTAGATCTCACTGTACTTCACACAGATGCAAGTAATCTAGCCATGGGAGGTGTACTTTCTCAGGATGGACAAGAAAAGGTCATGGGCTATTTTAGTAAGGTTTTGTCGAAAGCCGAAAGGAATTATAGTGTGACCAGGAAAGAATTATTAGCTGTTGTGAAGTCCGTTGAGCACTTTTATAAATACTTGTACGGAAGGAAGTTTTTTTTGAGGACGGACCATGCCGCATTGAAATGGTTCCAGCAATTCCGTAATCCTGAAGGCCAAGTCGCAAGGTGGATTGAACGACTACAAGGAATTGATTTTGACACGGAACATCGAGCAGGCACCAGTCATCGAAATGCCGATGCTCTTTCAAGAAGACCCTGTCCGACGAACAGCCGTCATTGCTCTCGTCTGAAACAGAAGGTTTGCCAAGTATTAAGAACTACCATCGGCAACGACAATTGGTTGCCGGAAGAATTGCAACAACAGCAAGAGGCTAATCCCGAATTAAAAATGGTACTGGAATGGAAGCATGTGGGAGAAAGCTACCTGGAATTCCGTCAGCCCTTTCGACAGAACCCTAAAAGCATATTGGGTCCAATGAAAGTCCTTGAAGGTGGAAAACGATCTCCTGAAGCGAGTGCTGGAGAGTGAAGATGGCACCACCTCCAAGAATCCAAGTGGCTACAGTTTTGCGACATCTGCATGACGGTGCCTTAGAAGAACATTTCGGTGTGAAGACTTTGGAGAAAGTTAGGGAGCGTTTTTATTGGGTCAATTGTAAAGAAGACGTAAAAGAGTGGTGCCGGAAATGCGAACTATGTGCCACTGGCAACGAACACTTGGGGAAACGAAGAGCACCTATGAGGCAATACAATGTGGGTAGTCCCCTGGAAAGAATAGCTATAGACATTACCGGACCATTTTGCGAGACCGACGATGGGAATGGATTATTTATGGACATCTTAGTGGCAATGGATTATTTTACCAAATGCCCAGAAGAATATGCCCTACCAAACCAGGAAGCCGCGACTGTTGCTGACGTACTAAGTAAAAAAACTTTCAGTCGTTTTGGAGTGTCCATGGAGCTGCATTCAGATCAAGGCCGCAATTTTGAGTCTATACTCTTTGGAGAAGTCTGTCGATTGTTGGACATTCGCAAGACTCGGACCACACCGTTATATTCGCAGTCCGATGGAATGGTAGAACGCATGAATCGGAAAATGGGCAAATATTTGGCCAAGGTCGTCTCCGACCATCAACGAGACTGGGATCAATACCTGCATCTGTTCCTGATGGCTTATCGTACATCGCATTGTTCACGAAACAACCGGTCAGTCACCAGCGTCTGTGATGTTTGGACGCGAGCTACGGTTACCGTGTGATCTGGAATTTGGATGTCCACCTGCAGAGCAGGAGGTAGCCGGAAATGATTATGTTGTCAACTTAAAGAAGAAGTTAGAGGATATTCACGACCGAACCAGAAACAATAGCCGAATCGCGAGTGACCGAATGAAGACTACGTACGATGTGAGAGCACAAGAAGGGGGGTTTCAACCTGGAGAGCTTATCTGGTTATACAACCCGCAAAGACGTCGTGGCTATTCTCCAAAGTTACAGCGAAATTAGGAGGGCCCATACCAGGTGAAGAAACGAATAAGTGATTTGATTTACCGCATCCAGAAATGGCCAAGAGGGAAATCAAAGGTTGTACACTTCAATCGTGTGGCGCCCTATGAGGAAAATAATAACGCAGTCCCGGATCGGGAAGATGAGGCTGAAGTAGCTGACAATGCTGTGTAACCAAACACCAAGACCTATTAATTTAATTCATTTTTTTTTAATTTTCAAGAATTTATTTTATTAATTTAATTTCAACTTTTCTTTTAAAAATTCTTAGCCTGGGAAAGCTAAAGTTCTCACAGAATAAGGGCCATTGACTATAGCACATCTAGCAAGTTATCACTTTATTTCCTGTAAAAGCATCAAAATTCATCTCTGGTTTATTAGTAATTTAACACTGTAAAATCTCATTTTGAAAATACAGATCAGAATGCAAATCTGCAAAATTGACCATACTATGGGAATAAAGAAATGCTGATTTTCCAAATTTATTGTGAAAAAAAGTTTTGATTTCTATTTCATTTTTTATATTCTTTTTTTACTAAACAATTTTATTAGTCCATTCCCACTATTCATCAAAACTATTTCCATGAAGTTTCTTTTTGAGTAAGAATCTTTCATTAAGTCAGTTCTTGCCGTGATTTGATTTCGAACAAAGCCCTCCGAGACAATTAAATAGTTTTTTTTGTAACATTAATAAATTCATTATTAAATTATATATTTTGTTAAATTAGTATTTCTGATCAAGTTGTGTATTTTTTTATTTGTTTAAAAGTTTTAAATTGTTTTACAAATTAATAAATTCATTGTTAATATACGTAAATTATTGTGGTATCTCTTCATCTTCCTCTCCCTTGTCTATAAGCATCTAGACGCTACGACAAGAGTAGCCAACCAAGCATCTGAACGTTACTATAAGAGTAGCCAACAAAGGTAAGTGGAAGTTAAAATTTTTCTATAGTCTCGCTAACAAATGAAGGATTTAAATGAACGCGTGCACATCAGCTGTGAGAATATTACGATAAGCTAAGAATGTAAGCAGGGTATTGTGTTACTAGAGACGTTTTAAAAAAGTCTGTAGCGTACGTTCGGATACTACTTTTTAACATTATGTAAATTTATCATCGTTGAAGTATCTATTCAACCTTAATAACGATTTATAATTAAAAATCTCATTACGTTTTAAATGGCATAGGGTAATGAATACATTTAAAGAAAAGTAATTGCAAAAATCTTAACTATAAATTGTTAAAAGTAAAAAATAGGGAATCAATCAATAATCAATAATCAGATAAATTTATTATTAGAAAGGAAATATTATAATACAATCACTTGTATTATAATTACTTGAACTTAAATATTTGTTACTATGTGAATAAAAACAATGTTAATCTGTAAATTATGAAAAATTAATGTCGACATATAAATAATACACACATTAGTGATAGACGCTTAATAATGAAATCATATTGGAACATATGTTATAATAATACATAATAATAATAAAAATAGGTTGTTCGTTATATGTTCAATATGAGCTACCGAGATATAACTTCTTCTAAATCAGCATTTTCAAATAACTAATAACCAATTTTGAAGATTTACAATTTGTGAAAAAGAATGTTTCTAGTTTCAAATCAATAATCATAACTACACAAATCATAACTGGTGTTAATTTACATTTTTAAGTGCATAAAACTGATACTAAATGATAATCCTTTTTATATATTAGGAATCGTACTGTATAATAATTTACCAATTTCAATAAAACAATTAATGTATAAACAATTTGTTACTGTTGTAAAGGAATTACTTAAGTATTATAGTAGTTCTTAAGAATTCTGAGTCTGAGAAGACAACTCGAAAGGTACACGTCGGTTATAATAAATTAAACCCAGTTTATATAGCCGAGTGTGCCTTTGCTGATGATTTAATGATTTGTGCAACAAATGAAAAAACACTACAACAAAATATGCTGGCATGGGAAGAAGAACTAAGCAAACGTAACATGAAAATGAACACGAATAAGACTAAGGTAATGATGATTGGGAAGGAAAATAAAAGAATTAACATAGAAATAAACCAAGAAACACTAGAACAAGTTGACAAATACAAGTATTTAGGAGTGTTAATAGACAGAGAAGGAAGCATAGACCAAGAAGTTAACGAAAGAATTGCGTCGGCAGCCCGAATGTACCATTCATTAAACAAGACGTTCATAGGGAAAAAAGAAATAAGTAGGAGAACAAAGATGGTGATCTACAAAACAATTTTTAGGCCCATATTAACATATGGTAGCGAGTCATGGATCCTAACAAAAACAATGAAGAGCAAAATCCAGGCCATCGATATGAAATATCTAAGACGAGTTAAAGGAATAACAAGACTGGATAGAATTAGAAATGATGCAGTACGAGAAGAACTTGAAGTAGAATCAATCATTAGTATAATCGAACGAAACCAACTCAAATGGTTTGGACATATGTGCAGAATGAGCGACAGAAGGCAAGTAAAAAATATATGGGAAGCAAAGATCCAAAGAAGCAAGAAACGCGGAAGACCGAAGAAAACATGGAACGACGAAGTGGCAGCAGTATTAAAGAAAATGGGAATCTCATGGCAAGAAGCAAGAGAGAGAGCAAAAGATAAGAAAAAGTGGGCTAGACTGGTACATACGAAGAAAAAAGAAGAATAAGTGATTAATATGCTATTATTCTATTTTATTATTGTTATTATTATTAGTATGCAAATTTGTAAACATGTAAGTCTGTAATATGTAAATACGTAATGTGTTAATTGATATTTATGTATGCCTTACACCTTAGGGTACACAAGGCTTGATTATATATATATATATATATATATATATATATATATATATATATATATATATATATATATATATATATATATAACGGGTGTTTTTTTAAATTTGGCGTCAGAGCAAGCAATGAGAGTTCGATTGTGAACGCACCTTTGAATGTCGCCACGCCGCAGTGTATCTAAACCTAACCTCACTTTTAAGTTTTGACATTTTGACATTTGAAAAATAGTGGTCTATTCACAACAAACTCATAGTCATAGCTAACTAGGACGCCAAATTTAAAAAAACACCCGTTACAATTTGTTACTGTTGTAAAGGAATTACTTAAGTATTATAGTAGTTCTTAAGAATTTTTGTTTATAACAATATTTCTGCTTTCATAGGTTTAATTTAATTTATATTTTTTGCCGTTTACTTGCATACATGTTACATGGAAAACAAAAATATGCCTAACTGTGAGTCAAATAGTATTTTATAGGTGGAATGAAATAATTAAACTTGGACGTTAATAATAATTGTTCTTATAGTATAAATTAATTTCATTTTCCCTATTTTGTATGTGTATTCGATTATAATCGAATACAACATTAAGCATCAATGTTAGCCTTCGTAAAGGACATTTTGTGACGCTACTGAATCATTCCAGTTTATCAGTTGTTTCTGTTATCAGATACATTTCCCGAGTCGACCACGTGATCATGACGTGAACACTGCGTGATTTGAGATGCTTTTTACAATTCTACCCTCGTGATATCGGTAATGTTAAATCCTTCATTTGTTGGCGAGACTATAGTGATCATCTCCTGGAGCAGCTGTTTCCACTTATAGCATCTTCTTTGGAACCTAAGGAGCTTGAGCTTGGATCTGAAGTTGATCCCTGTTCTAGTGCAATATTTAAATTTTCAGGATCAATTGTATTCAACTTTTAGTGATCCAGGAAACGCCTCCCTACCAACGTATGGCCTGGGGTTACAAATTGGTGTCAGCGGAAACAAATAAAAAGAAAAATTTTTTCTTTATATATTATTTTATCTTTTAAATTTTGTTTTGAATTGTTTTTTTTAAAGCTAGTGTTTACATTTGTTCTTTTAAGCATTAAATTTTATGATCATCAAGAAATTAAATATTGTGTAAGTGGTGTTTCTCTTTCAGCATTAAAGTTATAAGAATTGTGTTAGTGTCAATCTGTGCCAAACATCTTTTTTTTATAAATAGTAATAAATTAACAGCTGAAGAACAACTTTACAATGAGTATCCCAACTACTGGACCTCCTCCACAAAAGCAACAAACAACACCACAAGCATTTGTACCTCAGCCATACATAACACTGGGAATGACTGCCTGTACAGTACCAGGGTACACTGGAAAAACACCAGTAAACCAATACTTTAAAAGTATAGAAGACAGAGCAGCACTAGATGGTTGGAACGACGACACAAAACTACGAATTACGAGATACAGATTGGAAGGAGAGGCTAAGCACTTTTATGAAACCGAATTAGAAGAACAAAGTGCTATTGCAACGTGGCAAATATTTAAAGAAAAATTTATAAAGAAATTCTCCCCATCAAAAATTCCCGGAGAAGCTGCAATACACCTATCAAGATGGTTCCAGAGAGCGAATGAAGGTGTATCAGAGTATTTTATCAGGTTAAAAGTACTAGGTAAAAAAATCCTCAAAGATGACCTTTGTAAAGGACGTAAAAATCAGGACATCATCATACTGCAACAATTTTAAAACGGTCTAAGAAGAGACCTAAAAAGACTAATAATTCCAAAACTAATTGGAGAAAAACAGCTGACACTGGAAAAATCAGAAGAAATCGCAACACAATGCGAACTATGCGAAGAAATGCTAAATGGTAGTACAAGTAAAATGGCAACGATGTCTCTGAATAATTCACAGTGGTGTACTTTTTGCAAAATGGCTAACCATTCAAACGCAAATTGTAGAAAACTTAAACAGAATCGAACCACACCACAAAAATACAACAAGCAACCTCCTTACCCACAGGGAAAATTAAATAAATGGCAACCAAGAAATAATAGTGGGAATTACAGAAAAGGAGCTACTACGTACCAATCACAGCAACAACCTGGCAAGAACTCATATAGGAATCAACCAAATAGAACTACAAAGTTTCACAACAGGGAACAATCGCCACAGTATAGTCGCTCAAAACAAAACTACCATAGAAAATTCTCGCCGAAACAGCAAACAAATATTCATCTCATACAAGAAGAATCAGGCATAGAAGATACTACAGAAGAATGTTTAAACGAAATGGGGCATGCGACTATAACCCGAGATGCATGCCAACAACAGTCACATTAAATGTGTATCGCAAATCGCCTCAACAAGTTCCACAACTACACACGACCATGTCCAAAACTTGCGACACCCCAGCCGTTATTTACCTCTACATCCAACATCGCCCCAGAAAGTTGCTAGTTGACTCAGGGGCTGCCGTATCTACACTGAAGTTAAGTGTCGTCCTCGGACATATAACAACTTGCAGTGATATGGAATTAGTAGATGCGTCAGGAAATCTATTAAAAGTACTTGGAAGAATTCAAGCGGATGTGGGCGTTCATAAGGACCAAACCGAGTGTGTGTACAACTTCGTTGTTTGCGACGACAGCCTAAGAGTTGAGGCTGATGGAATTATTGGAAGGGATTTCCTTTCCACAAATAAAGCGATACACAACTTCTGCACAAACACAATCGAAATGTGGAATTATAAAATTGATGTGTACTATATGTACGACACAATTGACTACTGCTGTGATTGCAAAGAAAAGGGTTCGTTAAATAAAATAGAAACACTTCAACAATACAAGACTAATGTGGGGAATGAAAAAAAGCCTAAAGAAGGTACTGCAAGTGTGAATAAAAAGAATAAGAAAATAATTCAAGAAGTTATCCCCCAGGTCATTGTAAATGAATATTAGCAAATGTAAATGAAGCAGCCCAGGGTGGTAGAAAAAAATATAAGCAGAATTAAAGAGATTCCTTGTGAGAGTAACTACCAGAATACTACCAAGAGTATACAAGCTAGAACGTCAGAAGCAGTGACCATTCCAGCACGTTCTGAAGCTATAATTAATTTAAAAATTAAAACAAACTTTAACAATGATGGTTTATTTGTACTTGAACCAGAAGGTCCTATTTTTAATGGAGTCTATGCAGCACGAACACTGGTAAGAAAAAATAAACAAGTGCCAATAAGAGTGATCAATCTCAATGACTATAACTGTACAATACTTAAAAATCAACAGATAGCAGCTGCTGAGGAACTTCAAAATTGACCTACCAAAAATGTACAACAAGTAAAAACGGTAAACATTTTAAACCAGCGAAAAACTCCAAATTTTTAACGATATCGATTTAGCACATCTTGATAATAATGCAAAAACTTTGCTACTAGCTTTATTAGAAGAATATCAAGATATCTTTCACGAAGGGGAAGGTACAATTTCTAGTGCTAGCAACATCAAGCATATTATTAATACAGGTAACGCAGCTTCCATCTGCAAACAACAGTACCAGATTCCCTATAGCCAAAGAGAAGTTGTGCAGAAAGAGATTGATAAACTATTAGAGGCAAAAGTCATAGAACCAAAAACATCAGAATGTAATGCTCCCACTGTTCTAATATCAAAAACTCTTCCCGATAGTCAAATCAAATATAGACTATGCATCGACTATCGCGAATTAAACAAAATCACGCAAAAAGAATGCTTCCCTATTCCAAGATTATCGGAAGCACTAGACAGTTTAGGGACATCCAATCTATTTACCACATTGGACGTTACGAACGCGTACCATCAGATAGACATGGACACTGATTCAATTCCAAAAATAGCATTCACTACACTCAACAATCATTACCACTATCTAAAAATGCCTTTCGGATTAGTAAATGCTCCCAGAACATTTCAACGCTTTATGAACATCACGTTGAATGGCCTGACGGAGAAAATGTGCATGGTGTATCTGGACGACATCATTGTTTTCAATGGAAGTGGAGTCAGCGATCACCTAGAAAGACTAAGAAAGGTATTCGATAGACTTCGAGAAGCAAATTTAAAATTGAAGCCATCCAAATGCTCTTTTTTAAAAAAATCTGTCAAGTATCTGGGAAATGTCATTTCAGAGAATGGAATACAACTAGATTCAGATAAAGTTCAAGCTTTAAAGTTATTCCCAGTTCCAACCAATGTCAAAAAGGTACGAGAATTCTTAGGACTCGCCTGTTGGTACAGAAAGTACATCAAGAATTTCTCAGACATTGCAGAACCTCTCGCCAACTTAACAAGAAAAGATGTTAAATTTGAAATCACACAGGAAGGTTTAGAAGCATTTAATTTTTCCAAAGAGTTTATAGTAGAGTGTGACGCATCAAATACTGGAATGGGTGCCATCTTAAGTCAGGAACATGAAGGAACTCTAAAGCCTATTGCATTTGCATCAAAAAAATTCAACAGAGCACAGTTAAATTACAGTGTATCCGAAAAAGAATGTCTTAGTGTTGTTTTTGCCATTAATCAATTTAAATGTTATCTCTATGGTAGAAAATTTACAGTGATTACTGATCACAGAAGTCTATTGTGGTTATTTTCAATCTCAGATCCCACATCATGGTTGGCTCGCTGGAGTCTCAAGCTTTCTGAATTTACGTTTGACATAGTGCATCGTAGTGGTTCAAAACACACCAATGCAGATGCACTAAGCAGAATGTTTGAAGAAGATATACAAAAGAACACAGAACCAATAACATGTGAAGAGTTTTTGGAGTTAAGAAGAATCGAAGAAGTTGAAAATAGTAATGTTACCGAAACGGAAGGAAGCTTATGGGATTCCAAAGAATCATATGCCTTAGCACACTGTGTTTCTTCAGATTTCAGAATAGGAAAAGGAATTGCAGTGGATTTCAGAAAGAAATTTGGTTCAGTTAGGCAACTTCGTGCACAACGAAAGAAAGTTGGAGAAACAGCTTTCTTATGCTTTCCCAAACGCAATATCTACTATATAATCACAAAACATAAATTCCATCATAAGCCAACATACCAAAAGGTATGGGAAGCTTTAGTTGATTTAAAGCATCAGGAACTAAAACTGAAAGATCACATTATAGCCATGCCAAGAATAGCATCAGGTCTAGATGCACTTAATTGGAATATTATTAAAGACATGATTCAATTTATTTTTCGACCTACCCCTATTACAATAATTATCTACAAATTACCAGACAAACAACAAACACCTCCCAAGACATCTTCATCAACTAAAGAAATCTGCAAGACAAGTCAGTTAGAACCAGACTTACTACCTCTACGGGATAGAAAGCAAATAGAAAAACTACAACAAGCAGATGATCTCTGCAAACATGCATTGGAAGACATCGAAGATAAAGGGTCAAATAGTGAGTATTTTCTAGATAAAGACAACTTAATCTACAAAAAGATAAATGGTAAAAATTCAGATATCTTACTTATACCTAAAACATTTATACAGGATGTATTGTTAGGCTGTCATAATTCACCCTTAAAAGGTCATGCAGGACAAGAAAAAACATGGCAGTACATAAGCCAGCGTTGCTATTGGCCAAAAATGCGTCAAGATGTCTGCAATTCATCCCCAAAGCAATTACGTAGAAAGAACGCATCGTATTTTGAAAGATTTCTTATCTCATTATATATCCAAAAGTCAACATGACTGGGAAGCTTGGATTCCGTTCTTCCTAATTGCTTACAATACGAACATGAACAATTCTACAGGTTATTCTCCATTCTTTCTAATCTATGGAAGAGATCCTGTGTTGCCATTTGATGAAATCCTGAAACCAAGAAAAATTAATTATGCAATCGGTGATGATTATGTTGCAGAAATGTTAGCACGTTTGCATACTGCTTTCCAAGAAGCAAGGCAACAGCTAAATGATGTTAGAGAAAAACAAGCAATTCAGTATGATAAAAAGAGTAAGCCAGTCACCCTGTCAATAGGTGATCTAGTTTTCCTCTATGAACCTGCAGGAAAACTAGGAGTATCTAACAAACTACTGAAACATTGGTCTGGACCTCATAAAATTATACATCGTTATGGGGAAACCACATTTAAAATCAAAGATATAAACAATAATAAAGAACATGTGGTGCACGTAAACAGACTTAAAAAGTACCAAAAGCAAATGAATTATGTTGAAGAGGTATGGGAAAATAAGAATGATTCAGAAGAATCTTTTAGCATCTCCCCTGAAATTCTAATAACACTTTTATTCCAAGGAGCTCATGCTTTTTACTCTTACTTTTGGTATGAAAGGCCTGGTAAAAGAAAGGATCGACCAAAAGATTATTCCAATTCAACCAGACCCCCGAAAAAAAAAGAAATATGATATTGGCAGGATATCTACTGAATTGATTAAAGAAAACTACCAACAATTCCAACGAATAGGTAGTTATGGATCAGACAACACGAGCGGTATTAGAAGATCCAAACGACTGCAAAGAAAAGTAGTATTATATAACAGTTCGAGCTCAAAATCCCATGTATTTTCTTATGAAGGTTCGTTTTGCATTTCAAGGTCATCCGCAAAATTCGAGGTTCATTTGCATATCATTCGCGGGGTCATTAGTGGATCATTTGCATATCATTCGCGGTGTTATGTATGTATCATTAACGGTATTATTTGCATATCACGATCTAATTAATTTAATTCTCGGTGTCATTAGCGGATCATTTTTTATATATCGCGGGGCCATCTGCATATCTCATCACTCATCTCCTCATTTCCAACTTGTCATCATTTCCTGCTGAAGGATTTGAATTCCTAGCGCTGCCAATGCCATCTATCGGTGACGTCATATGATCGGTATAGTAGATTTCTATACGCCTGTAGATAGGCAACCCGCTATATTTTTTTTATAAAACCAATGGAGTCAACAGGGTTTGAACGCACGACCGTCTGGTTATAAGCCTAGGACTTAACCATTACACCACGAAGGTAATCTATTAAAGCACTGTAAACGGGTTATAAAAAAAATTGTTGACTAGCGCCTACGTACTCATAATATAATACATGTCAGTAATTTCATATTATCAAATATGATATTCATTATTATTATTAATTTTAGGTATAAATCTAAACGTGATACATTATTATTATTAATTTTAAATATAAATGTAGACATTATAGTCGTTTAAAATATAGTAACATCAATTTATTTATTAAAATAAAAATAACTCGGAACTAAATTATTAATATCAAGCAATTAGTAAAAAAAACATTTCAATTCTGAACGTGTGCTTAAATAAATGCAAATCATTAGACGTGTTTTAGTTATAAGTTTAAGCGATAACAAAATGATTGGAATTTCTTATTGTCAAGATACATTATTATTATTAAATTTATTTATTAAAATAAAAATAACTCAGAACTAAATTATTAATATCAAGCAATTTATTTAAAAAAAACATTTCAATTCTAAACGTGTGCTTAAATAAATGCAAATCATTAGACGTGTTTTAGTTATAAGTTTAAGCGATAACAAAATGATTGGAATTTCTTATTGTCAATATATCAGGGTTAGATTTAATAATCCGATATACATTTTACCTTTCAAATATAAATTTCATAACAAAAGAATTAGCTTTTCTTGGAAGCGAATTAAAAAAAAACATTTTAATTCTAAACGTTGAACTTTGTTTTCAAACAAATACAAAATAAACAAAACGAGCTTAAATAAACTCATCATTAAGCCTTCAAAACAATTATCATTCTGTAAATGATGTTTAAATATAGATCTACACGTCATCATGTAATTATGCGAAAACAATTTAACATGTAGAAACGTAATAATAAAAATTTGCTTTCAAGTATACAAAGTATCTCTAGAAATTACTGTCAATCAACAGTCAGATTATCTCTATTGCATTCTGACATGTTCTCTTCTAATTTGAAAGAAAACACTTAGGGTCGTTATGATTTCTTAAAAATTTATTTAGTTAGTAATTTCATATTATCAGATATGATATCCATTATTATTATTAATTTTAGGTATAGCATTTTTGTCGGTAATACGATTGTCTACAACTTTTATTTGAGCGCAATTATTTAATTCTAAATAATTTCGTTTATGACATTATTTAAATAATTCGATATACATTTCACCTTTCAAATATAAATTTCATAACAAACGAATTAGCTTTTCTTGGAAGCGAATTTAAAAAAAAACATTTCATTTCCATATCTCATCTCTCTCATAAATTTATTTTAAAATAAATCTTATGTTGACATTCCTATTTGATATTTTTCAAGTAACTAAATGTTTTTGCATGAAAAAAAAACGTACAAACTAATTAGTCGTGTTGTTTTCGACATTCTTTAAAACTACTTTCAACCATAAATAAACAAACGTTCTTACAAATATAGAAACTAATTAATGATTAGTAAAAAGTAAAATCCCTAATGAGTGTTTATTTGAAATATAAGAACATTCTACCTTCAAATGTGTTTTTGTCTAAAAATAAAGCATAATACGAAAATGCTTTTTAAATTAGTAGCTCAGGATGACTAACGCATCATAATTTTAAAATATATTGTTTTACGAGGGTAGATTGAAAAGTTTCCAGAATGGGCAAGAGATGGCGCGCGTATCGTGAAATTGTTATGATGGTTGTCAAGGCTAACCTATTTTAGGAAAGCTGTCAAATTTTCAGACACGTGCGTCGTTCCGTTTATGTTTACTAGGATATCTTGTGAAGCAATTCAGGCACTTTTGCAAAAATGGATAAAAACGAATTTCGTGCAGTCATCAAACATTTCTGGATGGACGGGAAAACGGCGACGGAGATACGAGATATTTTGCAGAAAGTTCATGGCACATCCACACCTTCATTTTCGACTATTAGTTTCTGGGTGAGCGAGTTCAAACGTGGCCGTACGAGCACCAAGGATGAACCACGCAGTGGACGTCCAAAAACGGCCACAAATGAAGAAATGGTCGATAAAGTCCATGATCTCGTGTTAGCCGATCGACGAGTGAAGTTGCGCGAAATAGTAGAGACCACGGGCATCTCATATGAACGTGTGCAAAATATCGTGCACGAACATTTGGGCATGAGGAAGCTCTCGGCGCGATGGGTGCCGCGTTTGCTGACTATGGACAACAAGCGAAATCGTGTGACCACTTCGAAAGAGTGTTTGGCCTTGTTAAATCGTAATCCAACGGATTTTTTTCGCCGATTCGTGACCGTGGACGAAACATGGATCCACCACTACACACCAGAAACCAAGCAGCAGTCGAAACAGTGGATTTCTCCAGGCGAATCTGCTCCGAAGAAGGCAAAGACTGTCCCATCTGCTGGAAAGGTCATGGCCACCGTTTTTTGGGATTCGCAAGGTGTGATACACATCGACTTTTTGCAGAAGGGAAGAACTATCACGGGACAATACTACAGCGATTTATTGGATCAATTCAACGGCATTTTGAAGGAGAAACGGCCTCATTTGCAGCGAAAAAAAGTGCTCTTCCATCACGACAACGCGCCGGCCCATTCATCCCGAATCGCCAATGCTAAATTGGTTGAATTGGGCTACGAGGTGGTGCCGCATCCCCCGTACTCTCCAGACCTGGCCCCGTGCGACTTCTTTTTGTTCACAAACATGAAGACTTGGCTCGGAGGCAAGCGCTTTACGTCAAATGAGGAGGTCATCGCCGCCACTAAAGCTTATTTTGCAGAGTTCCCGAAATCATATTTTTCTGAAGGCTTAAAAAAGTTGGAGCACCGCTGGGAAAAGTGTATCGCCCTGCAAGGATATTATGTTGAAAAATAAAAACAAAAACCTGTTCAATTACTGCGTTTTCTTGCCCATTCCGGAAACTTTTCAATCTACCCTCGTATGTCGAAGTTTTAGTGAATGTTAAATATATAACAAAAGAATTATCTTTTCCTGGAAGCGAGTTCTTGTTATGACATGAAAAAAAAACCCAATATAAATCAGACGGTATCCTTCAACACAAATCATTATTTCAGTGCTTTTAGATCTGTTCAGTTCATATGAAGCTCTCATCATCGCTTAATATATTTTTCTTGTTTTATTCTGAAATCCAATTTGGTAAGTTACTTTTCCGATTTTAATGATATTATGAAAACTAATGACTTTGAACTTTGTTTTAGATTGTACCGTACCATCTGGAGTTCACAGCTGATTATTATAGTGATTTAGTGTTGTTAGCGCCTTTGATAGTTAAAGTGATTTACTGTTGTTAGCGTCCTTGGATTGGAAAAGTGAGCTGTTTTATTATATCTCTTCGCTGTTAATATTAAGGTAGGTCTTATGTTAATAATTATTTTGTTTAAAACTTAAATATATTCGGAATGGTTTCTGATCTAATTTTTTAATAATGTATTAAGCTTATTACATAATTCTTTTTTGTCTAAAACTTCAATATATCAGTTAGATTTAATAATCCGATAGAACAAGTAGGTGTAAGTACAGTCAAAGGGATTGACTTTAACACATCTCGTACATTTTAATTCCCATAATTTAGTTTTCAATGTTGTACGCACTTTTATTATTGCATTATAATTATAATATTTAAATCTCAATGCCTAAGACTTTCATTAATTAAACTTTTACTGACGTTTTGTAAAATTGTATTCAGTTTCAACTTTTCAAATTTGCTTTAATCTATGTTACATTTTACCTTTCAAATATAAATTTTGTAATACACTTAATTTCTTTCGGTTTTCAGCGCTTAATTAATTAAACTTTTACTGACGTTTTGTAAAATTGTATTCAGTTTCAACTTTTCAAATCTGTCTTAATCTATGTTACATTTTACCTTTCAAAGATAAATTTTGTAATACACTTAATTTCTTTCGGTTTTCAGCGCTAGCTGTAGCTCGTTAATTCAATAAAGAAAAAAAATGTCTCACGCCAGCGGTCTTGTTGAAGAATTGAGAAAACAGGTTTATGACCCCCTGTTAGAGGGTGATGCCTGCGCCATTTCTAGTGCTTTAAAACAATGTACAAAGGTAGCACGTGAAATTAATAAGGTGTTAAAGGAAACAACAAGTATAGGTGTGAAGAACCATCTATCAGCCTGCTTGAGTCAAGTAAAATCCTATCGAGAGATTGCTAAAGCTCTAAAGATTGTTGGTGAGGGCTATAAGCCTCGAAAAAAAACAGCTTGTGATCGTGTGAAGTGGGTTGATATGAAATCAGCCTTTAAGTCACGTATTCGAACTGGTGTGATCACAAACATTAAGCATATTGAGCCGAAGGCATTCATGTCTGACTGCTCAGTCATTTTCAAACGACGCATACTGAAGGCGTTAAAGAAGGATGTAGCATTGAAAGTGAATGCGACTTTTTGCGGATTGTTTGAAGCCAAAAAGGGTGATGCGATAATCGAGGAAACCAAGTACATGAATACGAAAAATGTTCCAGTATATCGAGACAGTGATTTAACTCAGTGGTTCGATATAAATATTCAAGATTCTATTCTTAAAGATCTTGAAGAGTTTCAAGTAAGTATAGAAATTTCATAAGATGGAAATAAACTAATGTATACGTATTTTTTGTAGCAAAAAGAGAGTGGGTGGACTCTAAAATCAATTATCAATATTCAAATAAACATCAATAAGTTCACACCTCAGCTAGGCTCATCATACTTCGAACTGCCGGAACATATAAAAAGGAAAGAAGCATGTGTAAACGTGAAGAATGATGACGAGGCGTGCTTCGCATGGTCCGTGGTGAGTGCTTTATATCCAGTTGATAAAAATCATCAACGTATATCAAAATACCCTCACTACTCGACTGTCTTGAACTTGAAGGGTATACAGTTTTCCAATGACGTTAGGACAAGTTTCACGATTTTAATATCAAAACAGTTTATCGATCAATGTATACATTTTAGAGAAGCAGAAGGGCAAGAAAAAGTTTATTGTAGTTCCTACATATTTAACTAAAAATAAGCAAGACAAACATGTCAACCTCTTGCTTCTCCAGGATGTATATTATGATGAAGATGATGACGCAACCGACTTAGATTTTAAACCACGCTTCCATTAGGTATGGATCAAAAATCTAAGCCGGCTGTTGTCCACTCAACTTAGCAGATGTGATGGTAGAAAATATTTCTGCGATCGATGTTTGCATTACTTTAGTACCCAGCAAAAATTGTCGATGCATGAAATAGACTGTGTTAAAATGAACGATTGCAAAGTTAGGTTACCAACAACAAAACAAGCTAATGTAGTATTTAAAAATCATAAAAATAAAGAACCGACTCCATTCGTCATATATGCAGATCTAGAGTGTTTGCTTGTACCTACTACGGAAAAGGATAAGGTACAAGATCATATTCCCCATAGCATAGCATACTATGTCAAATGCTCCTATGATGATACCTTGTCCTTTTACCGGGCTTATCGTGGTGAGAACTGTCAGGAATAGTTCGCTCGGGAGATGCAGCAGTTTGCTGCGGACGTTGAAACAGTGTTTCTTTGTCCTCTGCCTATGGACACCCTATCACCTGAGCAAGACGCTGAATTCCAGACCGCTACGCATTGTCACATATGTCTGGAACCATTTGCTGTAGATAACATTAAAGTAAGAGACCATTGTCACCTTACTGGCAGGTATCGCGGATCTGCCCATGATAATTGTAACATCAACTACAAGGACAGTCATGTTGTACCCGTAGTTTTTCATAACTTAGGGCCGGTATTATAAAACTTTTTACTTCCTAGATAAAATTTACTTTGAGAGTAAATTCATTTGTTCTGTCAATTTCATATGCAAATTGACAGAATAAATTAATTTAATCTCAGATTAAATTTTATCTAGGAAGTAAAAAATTTTATAATACCGGCCCTTAAGCGGGTATGATAGCCATTTTATTATTAAGAACCTAGCTTCAGACTTTGACGGACGAGTAGATCTCCTTCCTATCAATAAAGAAAGATACATTTCATTCACCAAGAATATAGAACAGAATTTGGTTAAATTTAGATTCATAGACTCTTTTAGATTTTTGGCTAGCGGACTAGAAACTTTAGCATCATACTTAGACATATATCCAAATTTAAAATCGCAATTCCCGGACTTAGATGACACAAGATTCAAAATTCTCACTAGGAAGGGGGTCTTTCCCTATGACTATATCAATGACTGGACAAAACTTGACGAGACCCAATTACCTGATAAATCAAAATTTTATAATAGTTTAACGAACAGAGCTATAAGCGACGAATGCTATACACATGCCGAACATGTATGGGGCTCATTTGGTTGTCAAAATTTAGGCGAGTACAGCGATTTATACCTGAAAACTGATGTATTACTTCTAGTCGATGTGTTTGAGCAGTTTCGGTCAAGTAGTTTGAAAACATACGGTTTAGACCCAGCGCGTTACAATACTCTACCCGGATACACTTGGGATTGTATGCTCAAGTCAACAAAAATTAATCTCGAACTGCTTACGGATATTGATAAAGTTTTGTTTATTGAACGTGGTATTCGCGAGGGTCTAAGTCAATGCTCAAAACGGTATGCTTAAGCCAACAACAAATTTTTACCAAATTATAATAAGAACCATCAACATTTTTACTTTACGCGGACATTAATAATCAATATGGTTGGGCGATGTCTCAGTACCTGCCGTATGGAGGATTTGAATGGGTAGAAGGTAATAATTTAGATAATTTCAATTTCAATGTATCAGCAGATAATCCAGAAGGGTACATTCTGGAGGTTAATCTAGATTATCCTAAAAACATTCACGATGCCCATGCAGACTTCCATTTTGTCCTGAGCATCGTACACCGCCAAATTCGAACGAAACAAAATTAATGGCAACACTTACTGATAAGAAGCGATACATCATACATTATCGAAATTTACAACAATGTTTAGAGAACGGTTTGAAATTAACTAAAATCCACCGCGTTTTGAAATTTAAACAATCCGATTGGCTGAGATCCTACATCGATTTAAACACAGAATTGCGTAAGCAAGCTAAAAATGAGTTCGAGAAAAACCTGTTTAAACTTATGAATAACGCGGTTTTTGGAAAGACGATGGAAGACATTCGAAAACACTCGATAGTCAAATTAATAAGCAGGTGGGAGGGGCGTTACGGTGCTGAAGCAATGATCTCAAAGCCAAATTTTAAATCTAGCACGATTTTCGCGGAGGATTTGGTAGCGATCGAACTGAATAAAACGGAAGTTTACTTCAACAAACCCATATATGTAGGTATGTATATATTGGACATATCAAAATTGAAACTTTACGACTTCCATTACTCATACATGAGAAGGCGTTTCGGTGACAAGGCACGAGTTTGTTACACCGACACAGATTCCCTAGTATACGTCGTGGAAACACCTAATCTGTATGAAGTAATCAAACAAGACGCTCATGAACATTTTGACACCAGCGACTACCCCGACGATAGTAGTATAGCTATGACAGTTCGGCCGCAAAATCCCATGTTATTTCTTATGAAGGTATCAAAACTCCGAAAACGTGACATCCAAGATGGCGGCGACTACGCATGCGCGTGTATGGATTAGTATGCCGGGTAAAATAGGTTGCAGCATGTGTCGCTAGATGTCGCGGTGGGTGTGGTTTTGGCGGGAAAAATCAAATCTCAGGCCTGTTCGTGATTGGTCCGAAGTTTTGGCGCTAAAGGAGGTTGCAGGTCGTGTCGCTTTGGAGCGCGTGAACGCGGCCGGGCGCCCCGGGTTAATTAGAAAAATTTGTCGCGGCGTTGCGTGGGCGGGTGATCCAGTGGGCCGGGTTGCGACGGCCCAGTGGGGCGTTGAAAGGGGTTAATTTGGCGGTTGAAAGGGGTTAATTTGAAAACAATATTGTCAGGTATATTTTAATAAAACTGTGAAACTTTTAATAATCTTTATTTATTTCATTAATTTGAAAAATTTGGTGGTTGCCTCGCTGCTGTAGAATCAAATAATAAGGTGGTGGTGGTGGTGTAAATTGCAGTGGCGTGGTAAACATTTTATTAAAGGGGGACTGAAAAAAAATATGAATATACAATCATCGTTTAGCTACAAAATGAATCGTTGCTTTGGACATCCTTCAGTTTATTTTAATTGATGAAATGAATACAGTTTTTCAGTTTTCACATTTTAGATAAACAAGCTAACAAACAACAATTTTATTTATTTATTTTAATTAAAGAAGCATTCTATGAGGTAGAAATCTTGTTGGTATATCGATTTCACAAACTTTACATTTTGATAAAAGTTCTTTCACTACAGTTTTAGCACTAGTCGAGGTAATACAAGTCTTCTTAGGACAGCTAGCTGATGCAGCCTTGTCCTCCGATAATTTTCTTTTACGCATACCATGTTTTTCGGCCGGGTGCTTTTCAAAGTGACCTTCACTAGTATATAATATACCACACCGATCACATAAAATGGAAACTGGTTGACAGTATCCTTTCCGGTGTCTTAGCAGATTATCTTTTTTACTAAACTGCTTATTACACTGCTCACACGCAATCATTTTTCAACCCTCAATGAAGACACGTTTTACTAGCACAACTCTCAAGAATAGAATTGATGAACTGCCCCCGGTGATGTTCTTTATATATTGTTTCGATTATCCATAATGCACTGCAATTCCTGAGATTCAGAATAGCGTTAGGTTGGGGCCCGCTGAAAATCATATTCATAATAATAATAAGTACAGAATGTAAAATATGCTCAAATACGTTCAAATACCTTCAATTATAACAAGTGACAGCCAGGCAATTCATCACATCAGATCTACCCTTCGTTAAATGTTCAGATTCAAGATGGTTGACAGAAGAACGTAGGTGTAGCTAAAGATAACATAAAATTAAAAGAAAGAAAAGAACATAACTACTGAAAATACCTTAACTTATAACAAATGTCAGCAATGAGTAGGCTACTTATACAGATAAAATGCCCTCCTCATGAATGCACCTGAGGGTTTACAGTTAGAAATTATAACAGATTATCTGTAACAAAACATGCAATAAATCTAAATTAACTTATAAGATTTAAAAAGAACAGAAATATTATAGTGATGTTTTCAATTCAGGTTTGAAATTCTCGTTGCAAAAATAAAAGAAATAGGAAGCAATATTAAAAGAAACGCAATGCGAGAAATCCTAATTAGCCGATTTCATTCTGTACTTTTTATGGTGGTTGACTAATAATAATACGTGATAATTTTATCTTGGGTTCTCAAGAAAATAAATTAAAAATCACTAATTGAAGTTGAATAAGTTTCTCATGTACCTAATTACTATTTCAGATTTTATATTTATGTTTTGTCGCAAATGATATTTTTTTTGTATCTAAAAAGCAATAATTATTATGTCGTGACATTTTAAAAACATTATATAGTTATTCCAAACATAAATATTAATTAGTCAATTAAAGCGCGGAAACATTCTCTCTCTCTTTAACAAAACACATCGTTCGTTTAGTATGATATCTGTGTGTGTATATTATTGTAGAAAAAGATGTATAATATAAAATGCATTCTTCCGTATTTTCTACTAAAGGTGAAAAGGTTTCGAAACATCACAATGCGCAGAAACCGAAATACGTATGAGCGATCGAAATTGCATCGCACGCGCATGTTTTTCTTAATGCAGTAGCGTCGGTATATTTCCATTCTGTCTTGTTGCGTGTGCGTTTGGAGGTTATAGGTGTGTTTACGTTTGTTGTTGAAAGTTGAAATCAGTTCTTTTCAGTACACTGTAATACATGGGATTATAATATAATATAACACACACAGATTGTTTTATAAACGATGTTATAAATTATGCCACATAAGTTGTCAAATGTTTTACATGTAGACATATTTTCATATTAAAATAATTAAAATTCATCTCTACAATCACTTCTTTTTAATAAGAACGTATTATATACCACTACTGTCTAAAAACCTAAATACCCTATTTTGTCGATATATAAAGAAAAGCAAGGTTTTCCATTTATTTTGATTTCCTATTACTTTTACTAACACTGAAGTAAATTACATTATCAAATTTAAGCTTTAGAAAACCCATAATCATTTTATAAACTTAAAATTTTATATACAGGCTTATATATCACAATTATCTTTTTGCTACTTAGGTGAGTTCATTTCAGCTCCAACCCCTTCAATTGAAAGTGGTTATTTAAAGATTATAAAGTGTACTTTGAGATTTTCATAACATTTTACGTGCACATATTTTTAATCCCTTTTAATGAACAACATACGCGCGCCGCCACTGTACTCGCAGCTGACGTTCGCGTAGATTTTTGATGACTCATTGTGATGTTTTGAAACGTCGCGCACTTTAATAGAGCTATTTAGTCATTTTTAAAATTCACTAATTGTATTATAAGATAGCAAAAATCTAAGTTTTAAAATTAAATATGCGTCAATTATTTCTATTATCAATGCTCTTAGGAGACATCAAGCCTTGCCAGATTTTGATAGGCCCTATGGAGGGCATATGGCGTCAGGGGAACTATGCCATTAGAGCGCCCACCTAGAAAGAAATCTAGGTGTCAAAACCAGGAAAGGTTTAATATCAGAGCTTAACATTTAAAACAGCTTTATTTATTTAATTGTTAGAAATGAATCTATTTAGCATCAATGTATAACGAACAAGTTTAACTTTCTTTAGAAGGAAATGATTTTCTCTGTAGTACAATAATTAACGGGGCTAGAATAGAAAGGGCATAAATAACAAATTTTGATTTCTATTGATTACACAATTTTGGTAAGATAATATTAATATTTGCTGATCAAAAAAAGGATCTAAGCGATTTTTCAAACTCTTAGCGATATCTAAAGAGCACTTACATCATTAATTTTATATTATCACTGAATTTTATTTAATATTTCATATTATGATTTATACAGGTATACTAAAAGCATTTTCTAAGATTAAAAATCAATTAAGTTTTGTCGGAAATACAATATCATTAAACACATTTCAACATTTTACTTTTTTCATAATTTAATATATTATTGCGTAAGATTTTAACTGCCCCGATACCACAGAAACGTTTAAAATGCGCATTTTACTAAAAATACATTACGTTTGAAAGTCACGATGTGTCACTAGAAAAACATGCTTGTAAAATACAATTCAATATTTCAATTAAAAATAATTAATACCGTGCGTTAATGGAGTAATTGGTAAGCCCTTTAATTTCACAAACTGAATCGAACGGGTTTTTCAAAATGAGTATGTTATTTGCACCAAACACTTGTTTCAACTAAAACAGAGGCACTTTAGACCGAGCTTTCTATACGAGTGCAACGTGCAATTAATTTTAATTGTTGACGTAAATCGAAAACGCAAAACACACTCATAAAATAACTTCAAGCAATAACTCATAAAATGGCGTGCTTTCCACCCCTAACAAGGCCAACACTTCGAACAAAATACTTCATAACACAATTTTTACAAACTAAAATAATCACTAAAGAAAATAAATGAGAATATTATACAGGATGTCCAAAACATCGATTCAATTATAAATGGAATAAAAACACGTAATTTTTAACACAATTTTTAATGTGAGTGAGTTTTTTGTACACCCCTGTTGTTTTGTAAATCAAACGGGGAATATCAAGAATTTAAATTATGTAAAAAGAATCCAGATGTGGCAATGACATTTTAAATTTATCGCCTATGTTAGTGTTTGCACTTAAAAAGCATTAATTTATTATGACATGTCATAATAAATTACTCCTTTGACATTAAGAAAAATATTTTCAGTACACATTTTAAAGAGGGGAACGCAATACATTTTAACAGCGTTTCAGGTTTCAGTTTTAATTCGTGTGTCGGAAACTCTGCACATATGTAATGCGGCTTGAACTCGCGTCTTTTAATCAATAAAAATAGCATTAAAAAACAACACAACCGCTTAATAGTGTAAAATGAAAAAGGCTTTTACATAAAAATATACAAGTGTGAAGGAATGTTGATATCTTGTTTGCGTTCCTAAAAATTTCGTTGTAACGTGTAAAATACGAAAAACAGAATGCAGGTAATTTGAGGGAAGTTATTTTTAATTTAATGTATAAAATGTATTGTTTTTATTTTTCTAGCTCGAACAATAAAACTATACAATAATTATTAAGTGATGTCATCATTCATTAAAAGGAATGTTTTATTATATGAGATGCATTTCGTTATAATGCAATTTCTTCTTCTTTTAATATTTTTATTCATTGTATTAAAGGAAAAAACAAATGCAGGTAAGTTGATATTGTTATTTTATACCGAATGTAATGTTTTTATTTTTAGCCCAACATCAAATCTATGCAGCAATTAAGTGATGAGATCATTCATGAAAGGAATGTATGCACATATGTTTTGAATAATTACATCATCCAGCAAAAAGATGCATTCTCCTTTAAAATAATATCATTATTGTATTTTATTGGCTTCTGTTTTATTCATTGTATTAAAGGAAAAAACAAATGCAGGTAATTTGGAAACGATATTTTAATTGTGCTCTTTAGATATCGCTAAGAGTTTGAAAAATCGCTTAGATCCTTTTTTTGATCAGCAAATATTAATATTATCTTACCAAAATTGTGTAATCAATAGAAATCAAAATTTGTTATTTATGCCCTTTCTATTCTAGCCCCGTTAATTATTGTACTACAGAGAAAATCATTTCCTTCTAAAGAAAGTTAAACTTGTTCGTTATACATTGATGCTAAATAGATTCATTTCTAACAATTAAATAAATAAAGCTGTTTTAAATGTTAAGCTCTGATATTAAACCTTTCCTGGTTTTGACACCTAGATTTCTTTCTAGGTGGGCGCTCTAATGGCATAGTTCCCCTGACGCCATATGCCCTCCATAGGGCCTATCAAAATCTGGCAAGGCTTGATGTCTCCTAAGAGCATTGATAATAGAAATAATTGACGCATATTTAATTTTAAAACTTAGATTTTTGCTATCTTATAATACAATTAGTGAATTTTAAAAATGACTAAATAGCTCTATTAAAGTGCGCGACGTTTCAAAACATCACAATGAGTCATCAAAAATCTACGCGAACGTCAGCTGCGAGTACAGTGGCGGCGCGCGTATGTTGTTCATTAAAAGGGATTAAAAATATGTGCACGTAAAATGTTATGAAAATCTCAAAGTACACTTTATAATCTTTAAATAACCACTTTCAATTGAAGGGGTTGGAGCTGAAATGAACTCACCTAAGTAGCAAAAAGATAATTGTGATATATAAGCCTGTATATAAAATTTTAAGTTTATAAAATGATTATGGGTTTTCTAAAGCTTAAATTTGATAATGTAATTTACTTCAGTGTTAGTAAAAGTAATAGGAAATCAAAATAAATGGAAAACCTTGCTTTTCTTTATATATCGACAAAATAGGGTATTTAGGTTTTTAGACAGTAGTGGTATATAATACGTTCTTATTAAAAAGAAGTGATTGTAGAGATGAATTTTAATTATTTTAATATGAAAATATGTCTACATGTAAAACATTTGACAACTTATGTGGCATAATTTATAACATCGTTTATAAAACAATCTGTGTGTGTTATATTATATTATAATCCCATGTATTACAGTGTACTGAAAAGAACTGATTTCAACTTTCAACAACAAACGTAAACACACCTATAACCTCCAAACGCACACGCAACAAGACAGAATGGAAATATACCGACGCTACTGCATTAAGAAAAACATGCGCGTGCGATGCAATTTCGATCGCTCATACGTATTTCGGTTTCTGCGCATTGTGATGTTTCGAAACCTTTTCACCTTTAGTAGAAAATACGGAAGAATGCATTTTATATTATACATCTTTTTCTACAATAATATACACACACAGATATCATACTAAACGAACGATGTGTTTTGTTAAAGAGAGAGAGAATGTTTCCGCGCTTTAATTGACTAATTAATATTTATGTTTGGAATAACTATATAATGTTTTTAAAATGTCACGACATAATAATTATTGCTTTTTAGATACAAAAAAAATATCATTTGCGACAAAACATAAATATAAAATCTGAAATAGTAATTAGGTACATGAGAAACTTATTCAACTTCAATTAGTGATTTTTAATTTATTTTCTTGAGAACCCAAGATAAAATTATCACGTATTATTATTAGTCAACCACCATAAAAAGTACAGAATGAAATCGGCTAATTAGGATTTCTCGCATTGCGTTTCTTTTAATATTGCTTCCTATTTCTTTTATTTTTGCAACGAGAATTTCAAACCTGAATTGAAAACATCACTATAATATTTCTGTTCTTTTTAAATCTTATAAGTTAATTTAGATTTATTGCATGTTTTGTTACAGATAATCTGTTATAATTTCTAACTGTAAACCCTCAGGTGCATTCATGAGGAGGGCATTTTATCTGTATAAGTAGCCTACTCATTGCTGACATTTGTTATAAGTTAAGGTATTTTCAGTAGTTATGTTCTTTTCTTTCTTTTAATTTTATGTTATCTTTAGCTACACCTACGTTCTTCTGTCAACCATCTTGAATCTGAACATTTAACGAAGGGTAGATCTGATGTGATGAATTGCCTGGCTGTCACTTGTTATAATTGAAGGTATTTGAACGTATTTGAGCATATTTTACATTCTGTACTTATTATTATTATGAATATGATTTTCAGCGGGCCCCAACCTAACGCTATTCTGAATCTCAGGAATTGCAGTGCATTATGGATAATCGAAACAATATATAAAGAACATCACCGGGGGCAGTTCATCAATTCTATTCTTGAGAGTTGTGCTAGTAAAACGTGTCTTCATTGAGGGTTGAAAAATGATTGCGTGTGAGCAGTGTAATAAGCAGTTTAGTAAAAAAGATAATCTGCTAAGACACCGGAAAGGATACTGTCAACCAGTTTCCATTTTATGTGATCGGTGTGGTATATTATATACTAGTGAAGGTCACTTTGAAAAGCACCCGGCCGAAAAACATGGTATGCGTAAAAGAAAATTATCGGAGGACAAGGCTGCATCAGCTAGCTGTCCTAAGAAGACTTGTATTACCTCGACTAGTGCTAAAACTGTAGTGAAAGAACTTTTATCAAAATGTAAAGTTTGTGAAATCGATATACCAACAAGATTTCTACCTCATAGAATGCTTCTTTAATTAAAATAAATAAATAAAATTGTTGTTTGTTAGCTTGTTTATCTAAAATGTGAAAACTGAAAAACTGTATTCATTTCATCAATTAAAATAAACTGAAGGATGTCCAAAGCAACGATTCATTTTGTAGCTAAACGATGATTGTATATTCATATTTTTTTTCAGTCCCCCTTTAATAAAATGTTTACCACGCCACTGCAATTTACACCACCACCACCACCTTATTATTTGATTCTACAGCAGCGAGGCAACCACCAAATTTTTCAAATTAATGAAATAAATAAAGATTATTAAAAGTTTCACAGTTTTATTAAAATATACCTGACAATATTGTTTTCAAATTAACCCCTTTCAACCGCCAAATTAACCCCTTTCAACGCCCCACTGGGCCGTCGCAACCCGGCCCACTGGATCACCCGCCCACGCAACGCCGCGACAAATTTTTCTAATTAACCCGGGGCGCCCGGCCGCGTTCACGCGCTCCAAAGCGACACGACCTGCAACCTCCTTTAGCGCCAAAACTTCTGACCAATCACGAACAGGCCTGAGATTTGATTTTTCCCGCCAAAACCACACCCACCGCGACATCTAGCGACACATGCTGCAACCTATTTTACCGGCAACTCGATCCGACCAATCACGGACAAGCATCACATTCGCCATTTTCCCGCCTAAACACTTATATGTTAGCGTGTATATGTGGTTGCCTACCCGAGGGTTAGCGTGTATATGTGGTTGCCTACCCGAGGGTTAGCGTGTATATGTGGTTGCCTACCCGAGGTGAGGAGGTGAGGCGCACACTTTCAAGTCCTAGGAAATTATCTAGTGACTTTCTCTCTGTTTTTATCAAAATATAACATTTGGCAACCCTGTATGTTAATCCTGGGGGAATTATCTAGGGGCTTTTCATTTTTACCAAATATGAGATTTGGCAACCCCGTTTGTTTACATTCAGCTCCAAAGCGACACGCCCTGCAACCTCCTTTAGCGCCAAACTTCGGACCAATCACGGACAGGCATAAGATTTTGAATTTTCCCGCCAAACCACGCCCACTGCGACATCTAGCGACACATGCTGCAACCTATTTTACCCGGCATAC
The DNA here is from genome assembly GCA_929113105.1 of Agrypnus murinus. NCBI lineage: Eukaryota > Metazoa > Arthropoda > Insecta > Coleoptera > Elateridae > Agrypnus > Agrypnus murinus. The sequence goes on from OV816027.1 coordinate 93,679,880, forward strand.
TAATCCATACACGCGCATGCGTAGTCGCCGCCATCTTGGATGTCACGTTTTCGGAGTTTTGATACCTTCATAAGAAATAACATGGGATTTTGCGGCCGAACTGTCATAGCTATACTACTGACGATAACATCTACGGCATCCCGCGAGTTAATAAGAAAGTTTTGGGGTTGATGAAAGATGAGAACGCCGGTAAGGTGATGACACATTTCGTCGGCCTTCGATTAAAAATGTACTCTTCTAAAACTTTTAGAGATGAAGACGAAGAGATGCTAGATCAGCATAAAATGATGCAGACCGGTAAAAGCGAGACGGAAATTCGACAAGCGCTTGAAAACCGAAGAACTGTTAAGAAGGCGAAGGGTGTTAAGAAGCATATAGTAAAAAACATCATCACATTTGATGACTATGTGAGTTGTTTATCAGTTGGCAAAGAAACATTTGTACAACAAAAATTATTCCGCTCAGATAAACACCGAGTTTCAACTATCTCTCAGACTAAAATAGCGCTCAGTCCTCACGACGATAAGCGCTATATTATACCGGGCTCGCATGACACTCTACCGTGGGGGCACTATAGCCTACCTCAAAATAGTTGAATGTAATAGTAGTACCTTGTATTTATCTGTATTTCTAAGATTTCTAGTTTTGTAATATGTAAATATTTTATTGTTATATCGTTTTTTTTTATTTTTAACATTAGTTATCCTGTATATTGTATATAATTGTATTTTTCAGTAGATTTCTAGTTTGTAATTAGCTTTGTATTATATATATATAAAATCGTTTCTGTTAAGAATTTTTGTCAGTTCTTTTTACACATTTCATGTATTATGATACCTTATGATAATTGTGATAATTATTTTGTAATGTTATAACATTACTAAAGCTGTCTAATAGAGAGAATATGATTTATTTCTTGTCTTTTTATTTCTGTAATTTAAGGTAAAAAAATAAAAAAAATATAAATTTTATATAAGAACTTTTATTGAAAGAAGAAAATACAGTTCATATTGATATATAATACTAAATTATATCTAAAATAATACGTAAGTATACTAATAATAATAATACTATAAAGGAGCTAGTGAGTGAGTAGATCTTCCTTCTTTATCCAGGACTTTTCATTTAAGCCGAGCCATTTCACGTAAATGTCACCATTGCTGCGGCGTTTAAGTATTTCTTTAACTAGGTATACATCAGGTTGATTGGTTTTCTGCAGCTCAAACTCGTAGAAAGCACCTCGAACGGGTACTCCGTGTAGATCTTCCAACAAGTATGTGATAGGTTTTGTAAATTGAACTTTAACTACTTTGAATAATTCAGTTGACCAGTTAGGTGTATATCCCTTGGAAAAGACTCCTTTGAATTTGCTTATACGTACGATGTCATTCAAATCCAACCTACGTTTACTGATAGTTTTTACATTAGTGTTATACACCGACAGCTGTGTCGTAGGTTTAACAGATGAAGGAGGCATACCTATTGTTCTATGTTTTGTAGTATTATAGGTATCAACTACTCGTTGTAATATATCGACCCATTTAAGTTTTCCTCTGTAGTTTAACTCCTTATACAGCCTTTGTTTAATTGTACGAATAACTCGTTCGACTATTGAAGCCTTAATCACGGAATACGTAGAGTAATGATTTGTTGTATTCATTCATTAACTTTTTAAAATGTTTATTATAAAACTCCTTCCCGAGATCAGACTGTAAATTTTTAGGTATGACTGAATCCTTAAAGATACTACGGACCTGCTTTCTCACCTCTTCTCCGGTCTTAGTTTTCAACGGACGTACATACAAGTATTTCGAATAACAGTTTATCATCATCAGTATGTAACGATAACCCTTATTTACTTTAGCGTAGGGAATAAACTCCGCTAAATCTATTTGAAACAAATCATCATAACCCTTTATTATAGTACTACGTCTTTGAAAATTTTTTCTAGCAGATCTATGTATTTCATCGACAACGGTTTGTTTTGCATTCATCTCTGTTAATAACTGCTGATACTCAAATTATAAGTTATGTAAGACTGAACTATTAAACAGAATGTAAAGTAATATATCCTACGACTATTGCGGGGTTCTTTGAGTAATTAACAAATTTTGTAGGTCTACGAGCGATGATCTATCAAAATTTTTAGATCTAGAATCTGCTTTAGCAAGAAGCCATAAAGTTGCCTTAGACGCAAGGTCAGAGTTTTAATACTATCGCGTAGCGCGTCGTGACTGATGTTAGATATCTCGCTATCCATATACCATTTTGTAACTGCATCCTCTGCATCTACGGGGTCCGCTAAATTGATTAATCTTCGTTTCTTACAATCAATAGTTTTATTTTCTAGTATTAAAGCATGTTCCTTTGTTACCAGATCTGAATCATTAATAGCGTGGCCTGCGTTTGTAATTCTTTTGTTTTCTAAATCAAAATTCTGATCTTCTGTTAGCTTAAATCCTACCCCGGGAGGACCTGGAACTGTTACAGCACCTCCAACTATTGAACGTCCGAACAAATCTATAGTAGCATTCATACTGCTAATGGTAACGAACTGACTACTTACAGCCGTGATGAAATCTTTTATTCTATAATACCTTCTTCTTTTAACTGGGAAATAATTGAAATTATTTCGTTTTCATTCAGAGAACTACTGTTACCGGCTTCTTTTACAGCAAATAACAATCGTAGCCTGTCGACTAGCTCGTTAGTCTTATTCCAGTAGACGTATTCGACTTTGCAATCGCTTAATTTTTTAAAATTTGACAATGATGATGATAGTCTAATACCTAAACCTTTGATTCTGGATAAGTTCGGTTTAATTATATAATCATACTTCCAATGTTTAACAGCTGTTTGTTTACCCTGTGGTCTATAGGATTTCTTATGCGCATTAGTAAGGGCTATTATCTGCATATAATTATTGATATCAGCTTGTGATGGTGTAGACTCTAATTCTCTAAACGTGAGTAAGTCAAACAGACCGGGTGTTGCTTCGAAAGCGTTGTTTTTAATTATGATGTTTGTATCACGTATAGTCACAGGGGAAGATGCAAATGTCCACGCGTCTCGATCAATTTTATATCTAATACCGAATCTAGTTCTATCTATGTTGCTACCACCCCTAGCTATTAGCATACCGTAATGAGTAGGGAGATTATGAGTTTTATTAGATTCTTCTTCTTCTTCTTCTTCTTCATCTGCTTCCGATGATGATGATGCTGATGCAACAGGTTGTTTTTTAACTTTCAACAGGGGAATGTAACTAGCAGTAGTAGTAGTAGTAGGAGCAGTAGGAGCAGATGGTTGTGTTTTAATTTTTAATAGGGGAACGTTAACTGATTCGGCAATAGTTTCCAAAGGAGATATAACCTGTTTATGAGTATCACGATAAATACGTTCTGCTTCAGATTTATCACGACGAAAGTAAGCAAATTTTCTACGTATAGCCTTGCGTGCGTTTATTATTTTACGTTTTAAACTCATATCGTATAAGCTCGACATGCTGATAACTCTAAAAGACGACTAAGCGAATTGAATCTAATTATAAACTTATATATGTATCAAAACCTTTCCGATATCTACCGCTGTTTAGGGAACAATCTTTATTAATAACTAGGAAATCATACGGATCCTTCCAACACATACGACAAATGTTTTTGAAGTCCTCCTAGCTAACATCTCCTACAACATGATCCCTATACACGTGCTTTAAATTTAATTCGTCCTGTTTAAAAAGAATAATCAAGTTTGCGTTATCCCTTATCAAATGTTTCGGTATCTTTGCATATGTCTGACCTAAATAAAACGAGTCAACACCTTTATGTCTACCCATACTAAAATATTCTCTAATTTTTTCCTGTTTGTCACAGATAATATCGTCGAAAATGAATACTGAATTAGGTTTGATGCTGCTAGAACTGATTACGTCATCGTTTTCACTAAACTCTTGATAACCAATGTTTTTAATAGGTTTCATAACTTCCCTTAAGAATTCGTATTTCGGTTGAAATAAGGACTTGGCAAACAGGTAGATATTTTCAAATTTTAATCCGTTTTCACTAATCAGTAGACCTAACATAGCATTAGTTTTACCGTAGGAAGAAGGACCGCTCAGAATTGCTCGACATGACGTAGGTAATAAGTCACCGTGTTTTCTATCATCGTCAAATTGTAGAGATGCATCGCTGTCTAAATTAAATATGTTTAGCGTTTTCTTTTGTTTAATAGCTTTCATTATGGTATGCGTACGTGTTTAGTCACTGTTTCAGTGAACGGGTTATATTCTATCAAGGAGTCGTGTAGGATCAAACAATATGCTTTAGTTGTATTGGCAAAAGCAGCGGAAGATTCAAGTTCTAATATCGACAGTGGAATCCTTAAAACTCTCTACCTGTCTTGAAAAATCAATTACAAAAACCGGGTATGTTTCAAATTTTGAATAATCGATTAAACAGCTATCAGTCGATCCTCTACCTATATCATAGTAACTCTCGCGAAAGCGTGTATAATTTAAATATGCTGGAATGTAATCCTTACTACTGAAATCGAGATTTAAACGTTGCTGCGGAAACACTTGAGAATTTAAATACCGTTTAATATCAACTAGGTTCGAATGAGTAAATGTAGTAAGGTTACCGGTTCTTATACCCAGCTGACGCTCGTCTTGTAAAACTACAAGGACCCAACGCGGTTTTTCCAATTCATTTGAATTCTTTATACGCCAAACCTGATTTTTAGTAGTTCCCAACGAGGGTAGTTCGTGTAATTCCCAACGCCTAAATGGGATGATAATAGAAGAATTATCTCTCAAACTTTCAACTAAGTTCAACTTGCTTTCATCCGATAATAGTATATGAGGAACCTCCCAAGACAGTCTATCAATCTTGATTTCTACATCAGTACCTGCATCTCCGGCGGCGCTTTTATAGCAATTAAAATCATTCTTAGAACGTATCAAAACTAACTGACAACTCATATGAGGAATAACTTTCTTGTAATCATCTGCAAACCCGAAGATATCCTTTAAAGGAATTCTACACGTGAAATTGAACACGTTATTCCCCGCATTATGTAGCAGGCCATTTTCGTTTTCGAGTTCGATTCCCAATGCACTACTGGATAAAGCCCGATCCTCGGCACCGTGTGAAACGAGACCTTTTATATTACTTGTAATACCCGGATGTTTACACACATCGATGATTTGATTCGTACCTAATATTAGTTGAATTTCGTCAAACAGAAAGTAGGCAAAATTGTTTACCGGTAGGAATTCTACGTTGACTTTTCGAGTCATAGTACCTTTAACAAAAATGTAGCTATCGTACAAAGCTAAAACATTATCCGAATTTTGTATGGTGATTCTAATGATGTCTGAATGATTTACGTTTAACGTAAACGGCAAATAGGTATAGAAGTCCTCTTTTATTATATCTGTATCGACAAGAGGTTTTTGAAATATATTTAATTTATCAGTAGCAAAGATGCTTTCTGTGTTAATATGCAATTTACTTCTTTTCGACATGTTGATGTTATACTTTAAAACCTAGAGATTCAAGAAACAGCCGATTCTCTTTAGATAACTTTATACGTAAGAGGTCCGCACTAGTCGGTGTACGAAGACGAATGACCCTCGAATGATGCGAGGTATGGTTTTTATAGTTAAATTTTATCCCCATTTTTCACGTTTAAGTTCTAGTCTTATACTTGTGAAGGTATCTTCAGAAAAATTTACCAGTTGTCCACTCGAGTCTACTAATCGAATGGTAATATTATCAATTTCACTGACAGTGACAGGAAAGTAAATCACGTGTGTTGGTTCCTTCTCAATCAGGTATCCAGGTGGTACGCAGAGACCAAATTCAAAGATTGTATGACACGGTTGATTATTTCTATAAGCGCCCCCTGTAATATTCGTGTCTACAAAGATGTTCGGGGTAGAGAGTATATCGACAATTCGATCTGATACGTGTCTGATACCGGGTAGTAATATACGATTGTCAAATCCTAATAGAGAGCCTATACTGTTCGGTTTGCTAAAATGTATAACCGCTGAGGCAGATTCAATCTCACACTTTCCTGTATTAGTGTTAGCCTTAATTTGTAGTAGTAAATCTCCTTCTTCAGGATCGCTCGTATTAATTTGATTCTTTATATAGTTAGCGATTTCTGACAATTCGTAACTACCGGTTGTGATAGTTATCTCTTGATCTCCGTAATAAAATTTATTTTTTCTGGAAATATATTCCGTATCGTATGACTTGTATATAGACCAACTAATCCTATGGAATATCTGTATTGCTCACGATCTAGTTGTATATTCGGATAAATACTACCGGTAGAGAGGATATTTCCATTACCGTACACAGTGATGGTTCTAGCCATACTTGTTCGAATTATACATACACTTCTATTTTATACAAAAATCTCCAGCACAGGTGTCCACAATTGTATGTATTGAACTTTTGTTCTCGAGCAACATTATAGTATACATTGCAACGAGGACCGAAGTATTTCACAAGTTCAGCCGGTGGTCTTAGGTCTCCGAAGGGGTCAAAATACAAAACAACATTTCGATCCTTTCTATAAGCTACCCAATGCGTACCTGGTCCTCCAGCATCATCGAGATTAACAATAGCTCTTTCAAATCGTAAAGGTTTATTTGGTAGACTTGTTCTCATATAGACACCTCTGAAAAAGGGTATGTCTTTAGCATGTTTTATTAAATCTAGGTTTGTAAGTGGTCTCCGAGGCAGGTTATTCAGTTTTTTGACCTGTACGGTTTCAGATACAATGCTGTACCGCCTGCTTTATAAGGTTTCAGGTAAAGAGCGTTTCCGCTCTTTCTATCTATTGCGATAGCCTCCATACTTTTATTATGTCGTTTAGTTTCTTCTAGCGGTCTCTTATTACTATTAGCAGTGTTAACAGCTTTTGCTACGCCCGAAGCGCCTCCTATAATTGCACCGAGAGCCGAGAGGCCAGCAAAAATTGGTATGAGTAGTAAAATACCCCCTGTAGCTGTAGGTACCGGAATAATTCGAGGTACTTTAACGTTTTTCCTACCTCCTACGTTTTTAATGATTCTTCTAGCGGCGTTCAACGCATGGTGTATTAAATCCTTTCCCGTGAGGGTCTTACTTGCTCGATTTACCGTACTTACAAGCTTCTTTAAAATACCTCCTTTAAAAGTGACAATTTTCTTTGTATTTGCAATCTTCTTTGTCTTTCTCCTACTAGTCTTCCTATTCACACCCATTCCTAACTTTCGTTTAAACTTCATTATAACGGTTACAAGCAGAGCTGAAGCCTTTTCCCCTAACTTAGAGTCTTTAGCTTTAACACGTCTCCAGGCAGCTTCTTCTAAAACACGATCTGCCTTATGTCTACTATCCAAGTCTGAACTTTGAGCGTACGAAATATCGTGCTGCATACACGCCTGATCCAAGGGGTTTATGCCTTTATCTCCTCTTTCTAATCTTTTAGATAATTTAGTACCGGGTCCGCAATATTGGTAAGAAGGCAGGTGTAGTTCGATCGGGAGCTTGTCGATGAGCTTGTTAACAACACTGTTATCCTGGTGAGTCAACATCACGTACTGATATAAGAGATCAGATGCATCTCTAGTTATACTCAGCGAAAACTTACTGTCTCATACTATTGCTAGTGGTAGTAAAACACAAATAATTTTTTATACGTTTATTCTTTATTAAATACATTTGTAATAGACAATCGTGAAAATTTCTTATATACCTTATTCAATACACAATACGATTTTATTTCATTTCGTAATACATATAAAGCGTTTATATAATTTTCTAACCTATTTCTATATTCAATCATCCTCAGCTTCTTATGGTACATCTGTTGATGTCTCGTGAATTGCTGACCATGACATTGCCGGTGCTTGCTGATTGGGTTGCATATGACAGTGAACGGCATTGATAAATTTTGATGGATAAAGTTTTATTATCTCTAATAAAATGAGCGAGTTCAATTCACCACTGTCTTTTAAATTTAACGTCGAGTAGTTGCCACACGACAATTCGGCTGAGAATAAAATCGATTCGTTTGACACGTTCTTCTGACGTCTCACCCCTTCTGCTGTGTTCTCTACACTTGCGTAGTAGAAGTACGAGAAATTAAGGTGACGTAATACACGAGCATGCTGGTTAATAAGCGGTGCTACATGCATTATCCTTTGAAATTCATGGTCTTTTACAGTTATCTTTCGTTGGTCATAACATATCATAACCGTGTTACCGTAGAAAACACTGTGATTAAACTCTACGTAAAGATTAGCACATAGATGGAATTTCAGCTTTTTATCGTTCCATATTTCCACCTATTTCCATATTTCCACATACGTTGTTGCTACATTCCAGTTTAATAGCCACATCAAATTCGTTAGGTTGTTCAGGTGGAATTATCCCCACTAGGATATTATGTATATGAATACAGTCTTCTCGAGGTCTCATGACAAATAAGAGGATATTGTATGGATCCTAACAGTTGTGGGTGTTTGTCAGGGTAGATGGTAATCAACGGTGATGCTGGTGTTGCTACCTCATCTGTGCTTTGTACCTGTAAGTTTGATGCATCATCTGCATAGTATGGTTCGTTCGGACCTAAACAAGAAATAATTATTCAGTAACATTCAAAGGATTTCGTTTTTTTAAAACATACCTATTTCTTCATGCATCACTTCGTAGTTTTGACCTTGGAAATAACTGCTTGGTTCCAGAATTGATAAGTTAGTAGATTGATCCGGTTCATCATGATGTTGATCTAAAATGGAATAAATTATTCAAATGTATACCCATTTCAGCACTACTTGTAAACGTGTCTCCATAGCGATGATGATAATAATAATCAGGACTGCCTAAACTCATCATGATACTGTTACACGATCAACTGTTGCACTCTAATGACTGATAGCTTTACACTGAAATACATTTTATAGTGATTTCTACACATGCGTATGAATACACATCTTCAATCAAGTTGAATCATAACGAACAACCCTATGACTCAGAGTTAATCCCTGTAAAACAGATTCTAGGAACTGAGGTAAAAAAAAAACAATATCGAGAAATGACATGTTTCTACATGTTAAATTGTTTTCGCATAATTACATGATGACGTGTAGATCTATATTTAAATATCATTTAGAGAATGATAATTGTTTTGAAGGCTTAATGATGAGTTTATTTAAGCGCGTTTTGTTTATTTTGTATTTGTTTGAAAACAAAGTTCAACGTTTAGAATTGAAATGTTTTTTTAAATTCGCTTCCAAGAAAAGCATTATCTTAAAAGAATTATCTTTTGTTATGAAATTTATATTTGAAAGGTAAAATGTATATCGGATTATTAAATCTAACCCTGATATATTGACAATAAGAAATTCCAATCATTTTGTTATCGCTTAAACTTATAACTAAAACACGTCTAATGATTTGCATTTATTTAAGCACACGTTTAGAATTGAAATGTTTTTTTTTTAAATAAATTGCTTTGATATTAATAATTTAGTTCCGAGTTATTTTTATTTTAATAAATAAATTGATGTTACTATATTTTAAACGACTATAATGTGTACATTTATATTTAAAATTAATAATAATAATGTATCACGTTTAGATTTATACCTAAAATTAATAATAATAATGAATATCATATCTGATAATATGAAATTACTGACATGTATTATATTATGAGTACGTAGGCGCTAGTCAACAATTTTTTTTATAACCCGTTTACAGTGCTTTAATAGATTACCTTCGTGGTGTAATGGTTAAGTCCTAGGCTTATAACCAGACGGTCGTGCGTTCAAACCCTGTTGACTCCATTGGTTTTATAAAAAAATATAGCGGGTTGCCTATCTACAGGCGTATAGAAATCTACTATACCGATCATATGACGTCACCGATAGATGGCATTAGCAGTGCTAGGAATTCAAATCCTTCAGCGGGAAATGATGACAAGTTGGAAATGAGGAGATGAGTGATGAGATATGCAGATGGCCCCGCGAGATATAAAAAATGATCCGCTAATGACCCCGCGAATTAAATTAATTAGATCGTGATATGCAAATAATACCGTTAATGATACATACATAACACCGCGAATGATATGCAAATGAACCTCGAATTTCGCGGATGACCTTGAAATGCAAAACGAACCTTCATAAGAAAATACATGGGATTTTGAGCTCGAACTGTTATAGCTATACTACTAAGAAATAATTAATTTTTTTACAGCATTCCTTACAAGCAATATGACTAAAAAAAACAAATATTGCTTTTATTCATTAAATAAGTTCATTTACATATAAGTATAAGTTTGTTGATTGTTTTTGTTTTAAATAAGTATCTTAATAATTAAATATCTACCAATTAATTTTTTTTTTAGCCACTTAAGATGAACTCTCGCCTGCTTTTCATCATTATTTTCTTTCTAAAATGTCATCATGCCCTGATAGCATATGATTGTAACACCCAGCACACAAATATTACAAGGATTTCGATTAAAGATGTGGTCCAGTGCGAAAATCAACAGAGCGATTACATGGAAGAGGAAACCAAAGTACGGGTTATCCAGAAAAATGACATCATACTACACAAAATCTATACTTGTTTGGTGGAAATCACCCAAGTTATTGAACACTGTGGAATGCATAGCCATTCATCTCCAGTGGCAGGAGGCATATCATCTTATCTTTACACCCTTGGGGCCAGTCACTGTCGAGAAGCTCATCACTTCAAAACCATTAATATATATGGCAAAACAGTGGGTAACCTAGTTCTCAATGGTACCACATCTACTTCACTTACACTAGCTGGTAAAATTTCCTATGATGCAAAGTGTAAAGGCCAAACATATTTGGAAAATGGTAAAACATGGGAGGATGTGGTGAGTCAAGCAACCATAAAAATCAGCCTATTTGACTACCTCACTACTGTCAAACTAGAAAATAATGAAATCAGTTTAAAAGGAGGCATCACTTGCAATTTCGTGGATACTTACTGTATGGACACAGGAGAAAGCACTTGTGACATAATGAATGATAACTCGTGCGACAAAGATCTCAGTTCCCTCTTTGTGGGAAAAGCAACCATCGTAACTAACAAAAATTCCCAAAATAAGATCTTGGTGGTAGAGCAACACGACAGAATTTTTGCTCTAACGCTGATTAAAACCATTATCTTATGTGGATATAAAATCTGGCAAACTGAACATTCAAAAATTTTAGTCATACATGAAGAAGGGCAAGACGACATCCATTCAAAAATGCAGCTCATTCCATTTAACACCGACTTGCTCAGTTATATTAATAGCAAACTTCTTTATACAGAACAATCGTATAAACGTACTTTCAACAGTTTGTATGCAGATACATTATACAGACGCTGTCTTCTTCACAGAGAAATTCTTAAAAACCGTCTCTTATTGGCACCATTAAATCCACATGCTCTTGGTGGCCTTATTAAAAACAAAATGGGTTACGTGGGTAGAATCCTAGGAGAGGTCTTGTATATAATGCAATGCACACCCACAGTTGTTACTATCAGAAAATCTCCTTACTGCTACAACAAATTACCAATTACTGTCAACAATATTTCAAAATTTATGTCACCAGTTACTCACCTAATAGTGGATCGTGCAACTCAAGTAACTTGTGAACTTTTAACTCCACCGGTATACTTCATTGAAAATCAATGGATTGGGCTAACACCTCAACCAATTTTGGTAGATCCTCCCGAGGAACTGCATGCAGAAGAAGAACCTAGACTACACTTCCGACCAATACAACCATTGGGATCAGCAGAACTTTACTCCCAAGAAGATATTGCAAAAGTCCAGCAATTACTCACATTCTCTACACAACGTGAAGCTGTGGAAAACATTATCCGGAAAATTACTGGTCAACCCACAGATGCTCAAGGTTACTCGACACTATGTATATTTGATGCTGAAGAAATCAAATCCTTGGCCAGGACAACCTTACAACAAGTTTATGGTTGGTTTACAGATATTGGTATCTTTTGTTCTGGTATAATTGGCATTTATATAATCCTGCGTTTCCTAAAATATCCTGAGTATTTATAAATGCAGTAACATTATACAAAATATTTGGTTTTGGAATTACCTTGTGTGCAAGCCTATGGAATACGCTAACCATGGTAGTATTACATCGTTATAAAACTAAACAATCTGAAGAACAAAATTGTCACACCTTCAAAAGCGCTGATGCAGCAGAAGCAACAAATTTATCAGCAACAATCCAGAACGAACCAGCGAACAATTTGGAAACAACACGTTGCTCTCCAGTGGGTGTATCTCAAATAAAAACAAAATTATAAATAATAAATGGGACACAAATCAAAATTTAAAAAAAAACAACAAACCTTCAACCTCAAATGCATATGTAAACAAAATATCTTAAGTCAGTTGCGCCAACGCACACAGATGATCACAATAATGAAACCACCACTTACTAAAATTACTAAAGATCCTTATACCTGGTGTTCGTTCATTTTGCTATACAGGATGATCAGAATATTTAATTTTTTTATTACACATTGGTTTCTTTATTAAAGCATGGGAAAGGTATCATTTATAAATAAGTTTATATTTGTATAAATTTTTTTTAATTGTAAATAGATTTATAAGTAGATTTACTGTAGTATTAACATTTTCTTAGGTCAAAATAAAATTGATTGATAAAATGTACTTATATATCTGCAAACTGTTCACAGATTGTACTTCATCTACGCTGTACAAGGCCAACAAAAGCGACCATCACAAGACTGCCACCAGCATAAACCTCAATAATACTTAAACTTTCCTAAATACACAAATTCTCTTTTTCCATCAACTATCCACCTACGGAGAGCTCTAATAATAACCTGTGGTAATACTCTCTACCACATAGTCACTTTCCTTCAAACCATACTTCCTGCACGATGGACTTGGAAGCTGATACAGTCTAACAATGGAGTTGTGCACAAACAAACCACCACAACTTACCAAATGGTCCAGGACAATAAGGACGAGGAAATACCACACCTTATCACAGAATTATTTGGCCAGTGCAGTGAACAATTTATATATGTAACTTAGTTGTTTTTTTTCTGATAGAAATAGTATTTTTCATATTCATTATGTATAACTACATAGGTTTAGTCTTAGTTCTTAGTGATCATCAAATATCATTTTACACCAATAATCTTTGATGTTAGGTAGGGGGCAGCGTAACCAATCACCAAGACCTATTAATTTAATTCAATTTTTTTTTAATTTTCAAGAATTTATTTTATTAATTTAATTTCAACTTTTCTTTTAAAAATTCTTAGCCTGGGAAAGCTAAAGCTCTCACAGAGTAAGGTGCATTGACTATAGCACATCTAGCAAGTTATCACTTTATTTCCTGTAAAAGCATCAAAATTCATCTCTGGTTTATTAGTAATTGAACACTGTAAAATCTCATTTTGAAAATACAGATCAGAATGCAAGTCTGCAAAATTGACCATACATGGGAATAAAGAAATGCTGATTTTCCAAATTTATTGTGAAAAAAAGTTTTGATTTCTATTTCATTTTTTATATTCTTTTTTTACTAAACAATTTTATTAGTCCATTCCCACTACTCATCAAAACTATTTCCATGAAGTTTCTTTTTGAGTAAGAATCTTTCATTAAGTCAGTTTTTGCCGTGATTTGATTTCGAACAAAGCCCTCCGAGACAATTAAATAGTTTTTTTTGTAACATTAATAAATTCATTATTAAATTATATATTTTGTTAAATTAGTATTTGTGATCAAGTTGTGTATTTTTTTATTTGTTTAAAAGTTTTAAATTGTTTTACAAATTAATAAATTCATTGTTAATATACGTAAATTATTGTGGTATCTCTTCATCTTCCTCTCCATTGTCTATAAGCATCTAGACGCTACGACAAGAGTAGCTAACCAAGCATCTGGACGTTACTATAAGAGTAGCCAACAAAGGTAAGTGGAAGTTAAAATTTTTCTAGTTATCATCTCCTGGAGCAGCTGTTTCCACTTATAGCATCTTCTTTGGAACCTAAGGAGCTTTGAGCTTGGATCTGAAGTTCATCCCTGTTCTAGTGCAATATTTAAATTTTCAGGATCAATTGTATTCAACTTTTAGTGATCCAGGAAACGCCTCCCTACCAACGTACGGCCTGGGGTTACAGCTGTAAGACCTGAAAATGATCAGCCAACCTTTGGAGAATTTATGGCTGCGTTTTACGAACTACAAAAGCGCGATTCGAAATCACGACCGAGATGCAACAAGATCTCTTCCGGGTCCGTTGATTATTACCTCGCCCACTGTGTCTCCGAGGATCTTCATATGGCAAGAGGGATCGTGGTAGTTTAGAAATAAATTTGGACGGCTGGATAAACTTCGAGAACAGAATCCCTCTGTTGGCAAAGCCTTACACTTGCCGGATCATGACCGCTCCATTTACTACTTGGTAACCAAGCAGTTTTACTACCAGAAACCGAGTTACGCGGACCTGTGGGGGGCATTATGGGATTTGAGGACCGAGTTGCTTACCAGGGGTATTAACAAATTGGCAGTTCCTAAACTCGTCTGTGGGCGGTACCAGTTGGATTGGAGGATCGTTCGGAACATGCTGGAAGTTATTTTTAGAGATATGGATGTGAAGATCTTAGTCTGTAGCTTTGACCCACAACCTGCGTCAAGGCCAACAAAGAGCGTCGACTGTTATTTCTACCGTAATTGAACGTGTAGTCGAGGAGAAGACTGTCGATACCGTTACGACCCTTTCTACAGGAACCAGAGAATAAAACCTGCTCTGAACAGAACAGACTTAAAGAGTGGGGCAGTGTAACGAATAGAAAACCCCTACATGTCGTCAGCGAACATTCTAGATTCTGGCGGCAAGATGTATGATTTATTAACATCTGCATGTATGATTCATCAATACCTGCATGTATGATTCATCGACGTGAGTCATCAACGGCTGCACAAAACAATACACCAACTAGTCTAATCTAGTACGTTCTAGAATTTTATATGAGGATATAAATTGACGTTCGCGCACAGAGGGAGCTCAGTTAGTATTCAACTGGTGAATCGAAATTTGCTTTGTAGTTAAATATTAGTGAATAAATAAGTATTATAAATGAATGTTATATTAAAAATAAAGAGCCTACTTTAAGTTTGTAAATATCTAGCATTAAGTTCATTAAACAGTTTATAATTAGTGTATAGTTCTCTTATAAATAGACGATTAAACAGCATTTTTGTTATTATTTTAAAAAGAACGTTACAATATGATACGAGTCTGCATACAGATGCATGAACTGAAGCTTGAAAATTTGAGCCTCATCCATTCTGTTCGCTAGTTTATTGCGCTGCGTTGGGTATGGACATATAAATATATTTTATTATAAAATAAGCTTATTTATATTAAATTCAATATTTTTATTCTAGAAAGTTAAATCCGGATTTCCAGAAATCCGGATATCCGAAATCCGGATATCCGAAATCCGGATAATATGACATTTCAAGTTCGGATATCCGGATTCCATAAAATAGAATCCGGATTTCAAATGAAATCCGGATTTCATATCAAATCCGGATTCCAAGTGGAATGCGGGTGCAATTACAATTTTCTATTCTTTTAATTTAGTATTTATTTTGCCAACAGCAACACGTGACATGCTGCTTTTTATCTCCTTGGTTACGGTATGATGACACAGACAAGGCAACTTGCTTCTTAATACAATAAATTCGGATGAATTTTAAAAGGGAGAAATTAGGATTGAAATACGAAATAAAATAGAACAACTTATGCAATACGGAGATCAAGCGATACTTTAAATCCGAGAAGATGTATTATAACGCCGAGGCGCCAGCCTAATTACATAATGTATATTATTTTGATACTTAGATTTTATAGTACTAGTACATAATAATAATTTTTGTGCATGTTAGAATTAAAAAAAACCGTCACTAATCTAGACATAATAATAATAATAACTACTACAACCCATAGCCTAAACCAAGGCCCCAGAAGCTATAAGCTTGTGCGGGAGGGAGGGGGCGATTATTATTATTATGTAGGCCCAATGTGCGGCTGCAGCCGACTTACAGATGGAACAGAGCAAATCCCACATTTGTGTCACAGCTAAGGAAAACTAATTGATAATAAAACTAATAATAAAACTAACATAAACTAATTGATTTTTAAAAACGTTTATGCAACATAAGGCTTTTTAAGATTTTATTGGAACTATATGTTTCTTTTGATTTTTGGCTTAGTCAATTGCAATGATTATTTGTCAATTATTTATTGTTACCATAAATGGTAACTAATTTCACTAGAGACAAACTATTTTAATTAAAAAATGAAAACTGTTATTGTATATACCAAGTTCAAATCCGGTTTTTAAATCCGGACTTCAAATCCGGTTTTCAAATCCGGACTTCAAATCCGGATTTAAAATCCGGATTTCAAATCCGAAGTATTCGGATATCCGAACTTGAGATGTCGGATTCGTTAAATCCGGATTAACCGGATTTTTAAAATATCCGGATGTTTACAGCCCTACTAGAAAGTATTGATAAAATAAATTTATAACATCGTATTAAAAAATAATTTACATTATATTTAGATTTTATTTAGTAATTATTTGGTTTCGTTTAGGTGAGGCTCAGCCTCACCCGGCAAGCAGTGCCTGCTTACATTACAAACAGATGGTTTTTTAACAATGTGAGTTAACATATGTACTTTGAGATTACCTTTTTGTGAAAATGTATTACTACATATACCACATTTAAATGGCTTCTCACCAGAGTGAGTCAGTATGTGTACATTGAGGCTACCTTTTCGTAAACATTTATAATCACATAGATTACATTTAAATGGTTTTTCACCAGTGTGAGTTAACATGTGTGCTTTTAGACGAAGTAGGATTGAAAATTTATAATTACATATATTACATACAAATGGTTTCTCACCAGTATGATTCATCATGTGTACTTTGAGGCTACCTTTGTGTGAACATTTATAATTACATATATTACATTCAAACTGTTTGTTAACAGTGTGAGTCAGTATGTGTACTTTGAGGCTACCTTTCCATGAACATTTATAATTACATATATTACATTTAAATGGTTTTTCACCAGTGTGAGTTAACATGTGTGCTTTTAGACGACGTTGGATTGAAAATTTATAATTACATATATTACATACAAATGGTTTCTCACCAGTATGATTCAGCATGTGTACCTTGAGGCTACCTTTGTGTGAACATTTATAATTACATATATTACATTCAAATGGTTTTTCACCAGTGTGAGTTAATATGTGTGATTTTAGATTACCTCGCAGTGAACATTTATAATTACAAATATTACATTTAAATGATTTCTCAAGAGTGTGAAGCAGTTTGTGTATTTTTAAATTACCATTTAGTTGAGTTTTATAACTACATTTATTACATTCAAACAGTTTCTGACTACTGTGCGTAAACATATATTTCTGCACATCAATCTTTGGTGAAGATTTGTTATCGACACTATGTTTGCACTCTTGTGAAACTCTGATGTTATTGAACATCTCTTCTTCGCTCTTATTGATAATTTGAATCTCATTTTTGTTAATACTGTTTTCCATTATTTGTGATTCCATTTTACTATTCGATTTTGTGACTGTTTGCAAAAATTATCACAACCTGTAATAATCAAACTGTAGGTAGGTAATAGGTATAATAAGTAAGTGCTTTACCAGATAGGTAAGTAACAGATTTGTGTTTAAGCTGTTGTCACTTTTCATTTGTTTTTACACTGTAGGAGTACGAATTACGAAATTCTGTGTTTACCAAAATTTAACATAATTATTCGGGGCTAAATATATTCCGAGGCATTGCCCGACGTACTAGTAGACATCTTTTGTACCCGCTGAATAAGAAGTCTGTTAGGGTTTTGATGCTGCTGTGGGTGTAATTTCACTCCTTGTTATCAGATGGCGATGTGACAGATACTGTTCGACATAGTTGCCAGATCGAGCAATTTCAATTAACAATCATTTGCGACACTCGAACAACGTTTTTTGAGCTCAACTCTCTTAGGCTGTTTGAGTGTCGCAGCACTCAGAGCTGTTGGCAATTGAATCGGTTATTAGAAGAAGGGTCCAAAAGCGGAATTTAAAATTTTAACACAAAGAAACTGTATCAGTTTCGAATTTGTAAAAATTCCTATTCTTATTAACATTAACGTCTAATGGAATAATAGTTGGATCGTTTTATCTGCCAAACCGATGTGCATTACCAACCTAAACAAAGTTAAGCCAAAAACCTCATTTCTCAGCAACGTCCAGTTGGACCCTTCCAATAACCGATTCAATTATCAAATAGGGGTTTAAATAGGTTATGTTATTTGTCTCAGATTTATCTTTTTGTTACTAAACGGTACTGTAATTACCTTTCTAATTTATTTAAAAGTATTAAGTGTAATAACTATTACGGCCATTATTTCGGCCCGCTTATAACTCTTCACTGCAGTACAATTTCAAAAAAACCTTTTTGCTCCCTTGTAGGAAACACTAAAAGCTTTCTAGTACAACTTACCAATTCTGTGTAAGATTTTTTGTTTTTAACAAAAAGACTTTTTAATCAGTATGGAAAGCTATAGGGAAATTTAAAGAAACGGTCGTATCTACGTCTTGCAGTAGGTTACAACAGTCAGGTTTATCATTTATGATACGCTTGGTAATTATCTACAATTACCTTATTTGCAAATTTGTGTAAGATTTTTTTTAAAGGAAAAAAAGATCATACCTTGAGTTACCTTAGAAATGGACCATTTTCAATTCACCCAGTTTGAAGATTAGATCACTTTTTTTTATTTAATTGATATTCAACAATAACTACTAAAACGGAGATGTAATAGCATCATTGCTTTCTTTTAAAGATGCAAGTATCTTTTTATCTGCGCGCTGCCCCTGAATGTTTTTGTATAGGCAACACATCTAACCGTAGTATGAAAATAAGGTAAAATGAGAATAAGGTAGAATAAAAATAAGCTTAACTGAGGTTAACAGCTTACTATAACCTAACAAAGTAGTATCGATAGAAAGCCATAGATACAGTATTACCAATATAAGGTAAATAAATATCGGTTCCATATTTGGTATCATAATTAAATGTCGAAAGGCCAGTCTCGGTGGATTAGTGGTTTGCATGTTTGCTTCATAATCCAAAGATCGCAGGTTCGATCCCCGGCCGAACTGGTAATTTTTCATAGCGGAGAAAAATTTAAACATGCCCTTTTCGGATAGGAAGTAAAACTGTAGGTTCCGTGTCAATGCGATGTTTGGCACGATAAAGATCCCTACTGGGGGTGGAATTCCCCCAGATTCGGCTAAATTCTAGTAGGGTCGGCCAAATGACCATAGTAATCGGTGCCATGAGGTACGACGGATGCTCCGCCATCCTGATTCCTCGCCCAAACACAAACAAACAAATGTCGAAAGGTCGGTTTTTGAATGTGTGCTATACCTCTGGTTAGAGTTAACTGGAAATTAGTAGAGTTCCTAAATGAAAACTTCAAATGTGTTATTTTAGAGTTAGGACACGGATGTCAAAATCTATCTCTTTCTAGACCAAAACTAAGCTGTTGAAACAGAGATACTTTTTTTCTCTCTTTTTACTTTAGTGACAACATTCAGCAGCTGTCAGGTATAAATTTTAGGTTATGCTGTCATGTTTATTTTTATGCATGTAAAATTTTTTAATGTGCACATTATCATTTATTTATTGTTTGTACAGAATTTTTAAAACTACTATAGTATATACTATTGATTTCATAATGATCTAGGACAACAAGGCTAATGTGATGCTATTCTTTATTATTTTATCCTATGCATTTACATTGAATAAAAAGAATAAAATAGCATCATATTAGCCTTGCTGTCCTAGTGTATCAATAAGTATTAATTGTACCAAATTTCAGATTTATATAAATGTCATACTGACAGTTTAATTGCGTTTACTGTTTCCAGCATTAATTTGTGGAACTCCATAATCATGAAATATAATATAAATACAAAGATTAGTTAAAGTTTCACAAGTTTTATTAATATCTTAACCTGACAATATTGTTTCGACACTTTGTGTCATTATCAAAGGTAGATAAGATTGCTAAACAAACACGTTGCTAAGGATAAATACATACAGAAAATAGGTAACTAGATACAATACATAACAAAAACTAAATATCTAACACTTCTAATAAAGGAGAATTACTAAGCTCAGTTTGTTCATTCATTAAAGGTACTGTGCGTTTATGTCTATATATTTCAAAAGCTTCTAAAATGTCTAATTTGTGTTTGTTGTATCAAAAATGTAAGAATTTAATGTTGTTTTGAGGTGTCATTGGGTGGTTCTGTTCCAAAATGTGTTTGGTATAATTCGATTTTTCTGGATGTTTAAGTCTATAAGAGCGTACGTGTTCTTTGTATCTTATGTCGAAATTTCTAAGTGTTTGCCCAATATAAACCGAGTTACAAAAAGAACAATTCAAACGGTAAATGTCGGATTTCATGATATCTTGTGTTTTGTTCTAACTCTATAAGTAACCGTTCACGAATGGCGCCGTTCGTGAACGGCGATCGTTAGCGACTTCCTTAGCGGCAACTTCAACGAGAATCGACAGATAGGTTATTCTGTAACACCATGGCCTACTAGATTAATATCCACTACGTTCCTAAATGGCCGTGTCATTCGGAAATTCGCGGTAATAACGGTAGTGACATCGTTGGTTAGTTTTTTGAACTATAGATAAATCAAATTGACAAACAATGACATGCAACGACATAGTAAATAAAATAATATTATAAAATTGGTGTTTAGGTAGAGTTTTAATAATAAAAAGTACATGAGCAAACCATAAAGCTAGGTAACAACGGAAAAGGAGAGCAGTAAGTAGATACCTAAGTAAAATTTTGATAATTTATATTTTTAACACTTTCCTGCGGATGGGTTTGTGTTCTAAAAATTTCCGTTTTAGCGAATTTGTTTTTTCTAGGCAGATGTTGTTGAGTGCAGGTTTTGCAGTAAGAATAATAATTAATCTGCATAACTCTATCTTGTGCAATAAACAAGTAAATAATACATTTTTCATTAAAAATGGCTGGATTAAATCAATAAACTGCCCACATGTTTTTTCGAAACTCAAAGCAGGTAACACTTGCTGTACGATGTCAGCGATTCGTTTAATAAGCCCTACAAATAGTTCGTTGGGATAGGTCAAGGCTCCATGATCTTGAAGAGTGATTAATCTTAAAAGAGGTCCTGGCACAGTTGTCGACAACAATGGTGATACACAATTATCACAACGGAGTATCTTTTCTAATTTAATTTAATTAACGTTCAGAGAAGTTTCTCACTAGTTAAAAATGTGTTCATAAATTTATGTATGTTTAAAAATGATGTTTGATTTACCAGGAATAATATGTTTCAAACAGTTTAACCATTTAAATCGAATCCTTCGGTCAACGGGGACTTCAAAGAAGGGAGATTTTTTATTTTTGCATATTATGCAGCTCTTCCCCATTCTGCCTTTGAAGTCAGAGCCAAAATATGACAATAAAAATTATAGACTTCAAAACTGACAAATTTGCGACAAAAATTATAATCTCTGGCGCCACCGTTCTTACCATTGCTAACCTCACATTTTCCGAATGACACGGCCATTTAGGAACGTAGTGGATATCAATCTAGTAGGCCATGCCATAAGATAATAAATAGGTAGTATCAAAACGAAGTGCTTGTTTAAATCTAAAAATCTAATAAAAGTAGCCTAAATTAGTGTTCCTATAAATTCAATTTTGAGGTTAAACACTGCGAAGGCCTTGTAAATTAGAATAAACAGACTATTTACTATATAGGTAAGTATTTTATTTATTTTGATAATTATTTACTATTACTACTTCTTCAGTAATTTCTAATAGAAATCTGTTACAATCGCTACAAAACATATTTCGATATATGTTTTGAATAACAAAAAGAAACGTACCTATCCATGTGAAAAAAAATGTTCAATTTTATATGCATTGCGTTTTGTAACTTCCAGAAGTAGCAACAGTTATTATCTAATTATTTACCAAATACTTCTAAACTTATTACAGTTAATTAATAAATTAGAAAGAATAGAGAAGGTATTGATAAAAGTTAAACGATTTAATAATTAAGTACACAAATTCTAATGAAAGATTGTGGTACTTACCGGCAATATGTTGTTGCTGACACGATAGTGAATTCACTTGAATTGTGGGGTTAGGTTGCCGTGCAGTTATAGTTAAAAGAAATACAAGATACTAGTTCGTTGGTGCTAGAGTGAGAAAGAACAACAAAATTGACGCGCTAATTGTAACAGATTGCATCATTTCATGCAATGCTGCCAACATTGTCAATATGGCAACTCACTTCTATATTTTCCCCTAAACTAGCATAATGATAAAAACGGAATACTATATAATATACTTTTAATGTAATTTAATTTGGTTGAATAATGCAGAGACTGAATAAAAAAAAAAAAGAAAAGAACCAAATAATATATTTACAACTTAAACTACACATAAATTAGGATTTTCTATTTGGTAGACGTAGAAAGCACCCCAGTTTATTGTTTACAATAGAATTTTACTTAGCTGAGTTTTTACTTCTAAACTATTGTCCCTGTACCGTATATATATGTACTCTCATTACCCATATTTAAGTAACTCGATTTTCTTGTAATAACATTTTATACTATATATTTAATATTGGTTAAATAACAATTATACACTATGTCAGCAATATTTTAAAAGGATAAGAGTCTATTATAGGAACAAATAAATGGCCCGATAACGGATTTATATTATTCCTAAAATATTGGTTGAGTGAAGTAAACTGATAACGGACCGATATTGACTTCAACAAAAACTGTGAATATTGGCTTAGATACGAATGCATATCATATACCAATATTTAGAAACATTGAGAGATTTATAATTAAAATACAATAATAGCCCAATGATGGAGATTTATTGTTTTTAAAATATTGGTTGCCCAAAATAAATTAATGATATGCCATTATTGGCTTCAACAAGTACTATCAATATTGGCTAAATTACAAATAAACATATTAGACCAATATTTCAAAACCTTATAAAACATAATTATGAAAAAATAATAATGGCCCAATCATGTACACATGATTTTTAAAATATTGGTTGATTGTAATTCGCCAATAATGATACGATAATGGTCAGAAATTGTTAATATTGGCCCAATGGCAAATTAAAGTGCCAATATTGGACCGATATTGTTGTGCTGCCTGGGAAGAAACAGATCTTATCGTGTATAGGCTGGTAAAAAAAAGTATACGGTTGACGCATTAGAGTTTCGTACGAAAAGGCAAGCACTCATAGCGATAAGTAAAATATTGTAACAGTGTGGACCGTTTTACAGCAGACCTGCGAGGAATGTATCATCTCTGTCGGTCCGAATGCTGGTCTTCCCCCACAATCAGCGCGGACATGCGACTACTATGATGACTAATTTATTTAGGTACAAGCGGTGTAAGCGGTCGCTCCCCAGGCAGCACAACAATATCGGTCCAATATTGGCACTTTAATTTGCCATTGGGCCAATATTAACAATTTCTGACCATTATCGTATCATTATTGGCGAATTACAATCAACCAATATTTTAAAAATCATATGTGTACATGATTGGGCCATTATTATTTTTTCATAATTATGTTTTATAAGGTTTTGAAATATTGGTCTAATATGTTTATTTGTAATTTAGCCAATATTGATAGTACTTGTTGAAGCCAATAATGGCATATCATTAATTTATTTTGGGCAACCAATATTTTAAAAACAATAAATCTCCATCATTGGGCTATTATTGTATTTTAATTATAAATCTCTCAATGTTTCTAAATATTGGTATATGATATGCATTCGTATCTAAGCCAATATTCACAGTTTTTGTTGAAGTCAATATCGGTCCGTTATCAGTTTACTTCACTCAACCAATATTTTAGGAATAATATAAATCCGTTATCGGGCCATTTATTTGTTCCTATAATAGACTCTTATCCTTTTAAAATATTGCTGACATAGTGTATAATTGTTATTTAACCAATATTAAATATATAGTATAAAATGTTATTACAAGAAAATCGAGTTACTTAAATATGGGTAATGAGAGTACATATATATACGGTACAGGGACAATAGTTTAGAAGTAAAAACTCAGCTAAGTAAAATTCTATTGTAAACAATAAACTGGGGTGCTTTCTACGTCTACCAAATAGAAAATCCTAATTTATGTGTAGTTTAAGTTGTAAATATATTATTTGGTTCTTTTCTTTTTTTTTTTTATTCAGTCTCTGCATTATTCAACCAAATTAAATTACATTAAAAGTATATTATATAGTATTCCGTTTTTATCATTATGCTAGTTTAGGGGAAAATATAGAAGTGAGTTGCCATATTGACAATGTTGGCAGCATTGCATGAAATGATGCAATCTGTTACAATTAGCGCGTCAATTTTGTTGTTCTTTCTCACTCTAGCACCAACGAACTAGTATCTTGTATTTCTTTTAACTATAACTGCACGGCAACCTAACCCCACAATTCAAGTGAATTCACTATCGTGTCAGCAACAACATATTGCCGGTAAGTACCACAATCTTTCATTAGAATTTGTGTACTTAATTATTAAATCGTTTAACTTTTATCAATACCTTCTCTATTCTTTCTAATTTATTAATTAACTGTAATAAGTTTAGAAGTATTTGGTAAATAATTAGATAATAACTGTTGCTACTTCTGGAAGTTACAAAACGCAATGCATATAAAATTGAACATTTTTTTTCACATGGATAGGTACGTTTCTTTTTGTTATTCAAAACATATATCGAAATATGTTTTGTAGCGATTGTAACAGATTTCTATTAGAAATTACTGAAGAAGTAGTAATAGTAAATAATTATCAAAATAAATAAAATACTTACCTATATAGTAAATAGTCTGTTTATTCTAATTTACAAGGCCTTCGCAGTGTTTAACCTCAAAATTGAATTTATAGGAACACTAATTTAGGCTACTTTTATTAGATTTTTAGATTTAAACAAGCACTTCGTTTTGATACTACCTATTTATTATCTTATGGCATGGCCTACTAGATTGATATCCACTACGTTCCTAAATGGCCGTGTCATTCGGAAAATGTGAGGTTAGCAATGGTAAGAACGGTGGCGCCAGAGATTATAATTTTTGTCGCAAATTTGTCAGTTTTGAAGTCTATAATTTTTATTGTCATATTTTGGCTCTGACTTCAAAGGCAGAATGGGGAAGAGCTGCATAATATGCAAAAATAAAAAATCTCCCTTCTTTGAAGTCCCCGTTGACCGAAGGATTCGATTTAAATGGTTAAACTGTTTGAAACATATTATTCCTGGTAAATCAAACATCATTTTTAAACATACATAAATTTATGAACACATTTTTAACTAGTGAGAAACTTCTCTGAACGTTAATTAAATTAAATTAGAAAAGATACTCCGTTGTGATAATTGTGTATCACCATTGTTGTCGACAACTGTGCCAGGACCTCTTTTAAGATTAATCACTCTTCAAGATCATGGAGCCTTGACCTATCCCAACGAACTATTTGTAGGGCTTATTAAACGAATCGCTGACATCGTACAGCAAGTGTTACCTGCTTTGAGTTTCGAAAAAACATGTGGGCAGTTTATTGATTTAATCCAGCCATTTTTAATGAAAAATGTATTATTTACTTGTTTATTGCACAAGATAGAGTTATGCAGATTAATTATTATTCTTACTGCAAAACCTGCACTCAACAACATCTGCCTAGAAAAAACAAATTTGCTAAAACGGAAATTTTTAGAACACAAACCCATCCGCAGGAAAGTGTTAAAAATATAAATTATCAAAATTTTACTTAGGTACCTACTTACTGCTCTCCTTTTCCGTTGTTACCTAGCTTTATGGTTTGCTCATGTACTTTTTATTATTAAAACTCTACCTAAACACCAATTTTATAATATTATTTTATTTATTATGTCGTTGCATGTCATTGTTTGTCAATTTGATTTATCTATAGTTCAAAAAACTAACCAACGATGTCACTACCGTTATTACCGCGAATTTCCGAATGACACGGCCATTTAGGAACGTAGTGGATATTAATCTAGTAGGCCATGGTAACACCAACCGTTGAGCTATGCGCACTCTCAACGACTGTCTAACGTTTTCTAAAAAGGTAATACATCTTTGTCGTTAATATAGATACAGTTTCACCTTTTTAAGTATATATTGCGCATGTCATATTTATTATTTCTGGAGAACGCGCATATTTTGTAAAAATGTCGCAGTTTTGAATTGATTTCAAAAGAGTTGAGAAGGCAACAATACATCGTTCTTGGAGGAATTGTGAGTAAACGTACATTTTAGGTGTAAGAGAACACCTAGAAGAAATCGCCCCCGCTGAAGAGAACATAGTACTATTTGTATAGTTATTATTAATAATATTAAAAGTGTGAGTTAGTCCTTTGTTTGAATTGGTTTTTATGAAATAAATTAATTACAATTAATATTTATTATTTATTTAATGTATTGTTTCACTTTTGGGTATGCAATTAAAGTTAGTTTAGTTTAAACGTATATTTCAATCCGTTTTGGATCTTCGTTAGGAGTTTATTAGCATTAATATAATAATCTTAATACATTAATTGACAACTTAAAGTGGTTCTATGTTAAAGTTGATCTAACCCTGACGAAGATTGAAATATAGATTTTAACTAAACTTACCAACTTTAATTGCATACCCATAAGTGAAAAAATACAAAAGAAACACATAAATTAATTACATAGTTATAAGTTTATTACGATATCTTCGGCAAGTTTAATAGGTAGTGTAAATACTGTTTATTCACAATCGATACATAATGTGTTCATTACTGACGTTTAAAAAGTTAGAAAGCAGTTTATTATACACCATAGTCAATAATAAGTTCTCTTGGTTAGTAATGAGTTCTCTTGGTTAGTAATATCCATTACTTACCTTTTGCTCGTTCTAAATATTCTCAACAGATGGCAGAAGTTTTCGTATCTATCTTTACTTTTAGCAGGTAACAAACAGCCAGTCACTGTTTTAGCAACTTCTCGCAATTCCGGTGGTGTGCAACTTACATCAGTTTCACTATCAGACATTTTAAATCGTGTAAATTGCAATTAGGAGCAATGTAATTAAATTTGGTTTAGTAGTTACACGAATTTACTTTGACAATTGTTGCAGCAATTGTCATTTTATCGCCACCTGAATAAAAACGCTGGTGTTGTGTCCTACATATATCAAGTATAAGGTATCAATGTAAGAACATAATTATGTACGATTGTGAATAAAATAGTATACGTACCTCGGCGGGAGGACATTACGCGTCGAGCAATTGCTGCCCTTGGCGCGAATCTCCGCGTAATGTTCTACTTCCCGCCTCGGTAAGTAATCTACTATTACTAATTCTCAATTACTTCAAGAATTTAAAAATATGAGTACCTATAATTATTTTTATTTTTTTAGAACCGTATTCAAATGTAGTAAGAAAATTTTACAAATAAATTCCTGAAAATGTTTAAAATACCCCAACGATAGTAAAGTTATCAACCTGCAATAGTAAATCTTTCTTCTCCCATTTCATTGAAAAATATTCTATCACTATTATTATACCTTCTTAAGAGATTATTTTTAATAATAAGAATCCTTTTGTAATTTTTATTACAGGTGGTTTTTCACCTGATCTAAGACCACCTCTGGTGAGGTAGGTACTACTTGAAATAACAATTTATTCAAAGTATATAATTGCTACTATCTCCTAATAAGCGGCTATTAATAATTCTTGATTCATCTCAACCAAGTTTTTGAGGTTAGATTAATTAGCGTCATATATTTATTCTGTCAAATTCATTTACAATTGGATTAAATAAATTACTTTCCATTTTAACATACTCTGATAAAATTAATACAACAATTTCACATATAAAATTTCTTTTATAATTATAAAAATAAACACGAACGTTGGCTAACGTCGACTAATCTGCCACCGTTCGTGAAAGGTTGGATCTCGAAGGGTGCCCTGTTCACTAACGAGTGCATAACAGTGGTTGTTTGCTTACAGAATAGCTTTACAGCGAAAAACCTTTCAAACAACGATAACCGCTCGTGAACGGTTCGCTCAATGCCTACAGAATAGACCCCAAAGTGTCGAAACAATATTGTCAGGTTAAGATATTAATAAAACTTGTGAAACTTTAACTAATCTTTGTATTTATATTATATTTCATGACAGTTTAATTTATTAAACCAATTTTCATGATTGCCAACCTTCTGATAAATATCTTCAAAATATGAAATGTCACTAGGAAAATTTGACAAGCGTGACTTAACTCTAAATAACACACAGCTCAGTTCATATTTAGAAACCCTAGAAATTAGTAGTTGCGCGGATAAAGTATTTTATGACGATTAACCTCCAGTTAATGTTAACCAAAGATTGAAAAACCAGTCCTAAATAAAATAGGAATTTTATCCAATGCGTTCCGTACTATAGCAGACCAGATTCTGTACAGCTAAATCAACCTAGCTAATGGAATTATATTAATTCCTATTAAGCAGGAAATCGTACACTGGGGTTACAAACTATCTTTAATTGTATATGTTTGATATCTAAAATACGAAAACAGTACATTATTTAATTTCACAGAGAATACTATGACCAAAGTTTTAATAATTCTTAACACAAAGATTGTGACTCAAAGGAGCTCAATCGAACGGTTCAACGTGAAGAAAAACATCTTTTGGATTTAGGAATGGGGAATAGATTAAATTAAAGTAGGAGTTCTTGGGATTAATGGCAGTAACATCGAAGTTTTCAGCTGCCTATTACTACAGTATTTAAGCTTAAGCAGTTTTGGGTACTCCCAGCAGGATTGGAACGCTACTGAGAATAACGCTAGAGTAACCAACCAAAGCTGATTAAAACTTTAAACCAGTGGTCCTCCATGCTTCTTATCTATTAAAATACTTATGCTAAATTAGTTTCTTTTTTAAATTCGAACTATTCAACATATGCGTATACTCTCTTGTTTCTCTAAAGGCAGTAAAACCACATTTTCTCTTTCTAAAGAACGAAAAATGTTTTGAATACAATAAGTGCAAGGCATTGCACACATATTCTACAGTGACGTGAGTAGTATATGTCTTTCAGATTACCAACTACGTGTTAGTTTGTTTCCTCCTCAAATCAAAATAAATCAACTGTACCTTTAAAAATAAAATAACATAGTCATAAAAATAATTTATTGACCACAATACATATTTTGTACATTATTCAAAAACGCAGTTTTGGTATACATATCCTACTATATTAAAACGCCAATGTCTGTTGGTTATTGTGATCTCGGGAACGAAAGATCAAATTTACGCGGCGACCTAGATATAAGCTAGGGGCACCGAGAGAAGCAAAATAACACCAAAATTATGGTTCCTACTTTTATGGTTTCTGAGATATATTATTTTAATATTAGAGGCTTTTGTATGGTTTTTGTCTGATTGGGATGATCGTCAAAAAACTATTTTTTCCCCTCCCGCCCAGCCCTTTTTCAGAGTTGGGATTTTTTAAAATTAACTGCGTTAATCTGGCATCTCAAACATGGTGAATCGAAAATGATTATTAGATAACCTATTTTATAATTAAATTATCGCGCGTCGTAGGCGCTCGGACCCCCGATTTCTACATATAGACATAGAGAAGCAAAATAACACCAAAATTATGGTTCCTACTTTTATGGTTTCTGAGATACAGAATTTCGTTGAAAAATGCTAAATTTCTAAAAGTGCAAAAAAATATCGTCGCATCGTCTGAATGTTGCCGTCAAGTAGTAAAGTCGCCTTAATATCGTCTGAATGTTGCCGTCAATGACCAGTACAACATTTTCTAAAAACGAATGTAGTACTTCTCTTTAGACTAATTCTATAACCAACGCTACCGCAATCAGAAGCCTACCGCCCCATATATTAAAACGCCAATGTCTGTTGGTTATTGTGATCTCGGGAACGAAAGATTAAATTTACGCGGCGACCTAGATATAAGCTAGGGGCACCGAGAGAAGCATAATAACACCAAAATTATGGTTCCTACTTTTAAGGTTTCTGAGATACAGAATTTCGTTGAAAAATGCTAAATTTCTAAAAGTGCAAAAAAATATCGTTAAAAAAATTTAAACGTAAATTTTTTGATTAAATTATAAAACTTTCAAAAATGCAAATATAGCTTGAAGGATACAAACAAAAAAATATAAATTCGACTTTATAATTCATAAATTATCGCGCGTCGTAGGCGCTCGGACCCCCGATTTTATTTGTATAAATGTTGCATTATTGTGTTGAGTGTTCTCATTATTTCTGCAGAACCGTTATCTCCCATTGAGGTGCTAAATTCTTCGTGCTGATTCAGTTGCATTTGCTAGTATGGTTGATGAACAGAATTGGAATTCGTGTGTCCGATTATTTTCAGCAATTGTTGTTGGGACATTAGCGTTTGCAAGGTGTGTTACTGCAGTGGGTCTGTTATTATAATTTGTGAATTACTTTGCGGTTTGTTCCAATTTAAGTGTTTCAGTACTTTCCTTTGTCCATGCTGCATGATAACAGTTTATTTATTTCAATGGGGCTATTCAAGAACTAGCTTGAATTATGTAGATGTAGACACCAAATTAGATTCGGAGTTAGGAAAGACCATCGGTTATTCTGGGATAACTTTCCATCGTTTTTTTATATAGAGACGAACAGGACAAATATCTTGATCTGAACTTTGATTCAACTATTTACTACTGGTATAAAACTTAGGACCTCTGTGGTTTATCTTGAAGAATATTGGATTATATTCTGTGCAGTCTGTGGGTATTCCACAAATGGATGTTTCATTTTGAAAGTAATACAATATTTGCACATGCAGCTTTCTTACCTCTTCTTTATAATCAGTTAAATGCACAATATTTCAAGATTAAAGCTAGTACAAGAGTTGTATTTCCGTCAAATGTAAAAATTTCTTTATTTACAGAAGTTTATATTGCTGCTACTAGAATGCATCGTTGATACATAAGTGTATTTTTGTAACAGATTGAGTGACATCATTCATTTCACCTTCATACACAGACATACAGACATTTTTTCTGTATTATTGTGAAATTGCATCTTATTGTACTTACATCAATCCACGAACAGCTTAACTGTCAAAGTTGGGTTATTGAATTATGCTCTTAGAAAGAGACCAAAATAAGGTAATATGATCACTTGTTTTTTACAATTACTGTGATAGCTTTGTAACTAAGCAAATTAACTCTCATTAGATCTAATTAACTCTCATTGGCTGAATTTCACATCACGTGACATATGAATTATCAGATAGATACTAGATGGTGTCAAAAACATCGAATTTATTTTCTAAATAAGAAAGTCACTCTATTGACAATATAATTGTACAATATGTCATTTTTGACATTTTTTCTGTCAGATTGACAAATGTAAAAGTGACATTAGCAATCAAATTGTCAATGGATGGGTATTTTTTATATAAAAAAAGAACTAAGTGCCATTACCTCCATCTAGTATCCGACTAATGTATTCTTTGAAATTGATATATTTTTCACCTTTTAGGATAAAAAAAATTAAAAATAACTAAAAATTAACGAAAATGCTGTAAGAAACTTAATATTAGTGCTAAATATAATTTGCATCCATTCCAATCCTGAAAACGGGGCCGAGAAATTTTAATGCAAATACTATTGAAACGATAGCAACCGGGGCCGAGATTTCGATGAAAGCCGATAGTATCCTTTATTATACACATTTTTGATTATATCTCAAAAGTGTTTATCTTAGATGAACATAACTTAATTATCATTTTTAATAAGCAGAATCAAAATACGTTTTAGCAAAAACAAGATATTATTAATAATATAAAAATATTACACCATAATAACTAATCTAATTGAAAATGCAATTGGCGCAATATTTTGTTGTCTATAATAAAGTTTTTATAAGCATCGAAACTTTGGTAAAAACTTTAAACAGCTCTCCTGTAAATTTGCTAAAACAGAGTTAACGCCAGTATGCATTGAGGGCGACGAATTGTATTAGGTGAATCATTTAAATGATAGTTCCCCGAACGCCGATAATTAAGAAACGTATATTTGTGTAGGTCAAGCCATTGTCAACAATGACGAAAATTCGCCACACATTAAATCTGGAGTTCCTCTTACTAATATATTTAGTAATTTGGCAACATATGTTCGTTTTACTTCTTTTCTTAAAATTAACTAAATTAATGTTACTGTAATTAAATTACAGCGTGGCTATTGCTTGATATCTACGTGATTACCGGTGAATTTTGCATTTCTCCTCGTGATTTTTGTGACCAAGATTCTTCATTTTCTTGTTTAGGGTAGCATCATTAATTAACACCAACTAGTAAATTCCATAGGCGATTGGAATTCGATGTGGAAAGCTCTTACCCAACTTTTTGCTATAGAAAGTTGAGGCTAGATTTGACCAATTCTACAGTAAAAATATATGCAAGATCACGGTTAAATAAACTTAAAATCCCGTTTTAGACAAATGGCTTGTAAAAATGTAATAATTAAAAGCTATACACAATTTTATATATTTACGTTTTGTATTACAATTTGTCATCTTTTGAGACTTGCGTTTTTGTAAAGAAAGAACCACTATGTCAACAAACTGAAGCAATTTTATCTGTAAAATGGTGGGTTTGAACTAGAAAAATACACAGTGAAATGTGATCTCATCATGTTTGTCTGGCTTTAAAATTCAAAGTTTGCACTTATATAGTTAACTGTATTTTGTGTTAATGATATCAATATCACCATCAGTGCGTTATAATCTTGTACGTACTTTTCTAAAAGCGTCTGTCAAAATTACTAAAAATTCGGACTTTCTCTAATCAAAATACTTTATCAAGCTTTTTTGTTCCAAATGCCATCAGAGATGCGGTGGTCAAGTCTGGTGCATTATAATGTCTTACAAAACATCCTGTATAGGTCGGCGTCTAAGGGTTGGTTCATGGTCGATTGCAACAAAATTAAGATTTAAAAGTAGAAGGGGTTCAACCTGTGCACCAACTATTTAAGAATTTCTTATCTGTAAAATTCGCAAAGACTTTTGTATATAAGAAAACTCCTAATACCTCGCTAAAACAAGCACCGCCAACATATCTGCAACGTTATTGAACATTAAACCTCTTCCTAGAAAAGTACTGTGATGATCACCGGTGCCTTGGATAAGATTTAG
Source organism: Agrypnus murinus (assembly GCA_929113105.1). Classification (NCBI taxonomy): domain Eukaryota; kingdom Metazoa; phylum Arthropoda; class Insecta; order Coleoptera; family Elateridae; genus Agrypnus; species Agrypnus murinus. The sequence continues at coordinate 93,713,333 of OV816027.1, forward strand.
TATCCAAGACAACAAATGTAAACAAAAAAAGTGAAATTAATTCATAAAACAAGCAATCAAAACATCATCGTCGTCTTCAGCAGTAGAAGAATAAAGCTTATAAACCACAACATGTAATAACTTCTTTAATTAGGTCGAGTAAAAGACGAATTGTGGTTTATAACCTTTATTCTTTTACTGTTGAAGACGAGGGAATTTGTGTTTTATGAATTAATCTCACTTTTTTTGTTTACATTCGTTGCCTTGGATATCCAAGGCACCGGTAATCATCACAGTACTTTTCTAGGAAGAGGTTAACACTGTGTGTCGGTCGTTGTTAGGAGGTGTGGGACGTTAGCTGCACTTTTTTTTTAACTAGGGCTCATAATACACCAATATTTATCAATTAGCACCGTTGAAATTAGAGTTTGCGCCGCCCTCTGAAACACAGAAATAAAATTGTGTGGACTTGGCTCACGCAATTTTATTTTTCAGAAATTTTATCACTATCATCTTGCTCTGAATTTGTGCCAACCGATGCCGTTGAAGTTTTTTTAAGAAATGTTGCCTTTTTAGAGAAAAGATTTTTCTTTTCTTACCGTGAAGTTGGCCGCACGTTCTTCCGCAACTTTCTATTCCTAAGATCAATATTTAGCGCCGAATTGGCGCGCACTGCCATTGAGAAAAATGATTTATCATTCAGAAATTAGTGGTTAATTAGCGCCTTATATAAAAGTTTTCGTCTTACTGATTTGATTTTATAAAATATTCTATTTTAACGTATTAACTAAAATTTCAAAGTTGTAAAACAAAATCATATTTCTAACTTTCAAAATCGTCCAACGCGTTGTATACGGCCGAAACTTTCTATACTAGCAATTCTTTCACGTCTTATTTTTTAGCAATGTTAAGTTTTAGACCAGCCCAGATTAACTAAATGGGATTTAAATTTGGATGGTATGGAGATGACCCTTAAACACCATAATTCTTGCTCTTTAATAATGATTTATACGTTGTTTTGTTTTTTTTTTGTTCAGAGAGCTTTTTACAGAATAGCCCAGTTAGCCACATTTATGAACTACAATCAGCTGCTGACCATTTCAAACACTTGCTAAAAGTCCTACCAAGATTTGGACTGTGTGTGTGCCCGCTATGGATATAAATTCCATCAGAAAGGTTCACTGTTGGTCTTGCTAAATACGTTCTAAAAAAGTTTGTGAGCGAAGCTCTAATGTTTTCCTCTATTAATAGGCATATTGTTTTGACTTTTCTTTTTAAGCAAATTTTTACAATAGTTCACAAAGGCGTAGATTGAATTATTCTACGGAAATCAGAATATTATTTTCTGCCATGAATAAATAGGTATATCTACATAACTTTAAATATAATAGCCATTAGAATAAGCTGCAAATTTATCGAAAAACTTTATTGTACCAAAAGGTTTTATTGTTTAACAGAACAATACATTCAGAGAAAGCACTGCCTAGACCTACCCATAGGTTTTAAACCTATGGGTTGTTGTTTTGTTTTTGTATTGTTTGTTTTTAAAAACAATAAAGTTGATATGACAGTCTGAGTTAACAGATACAATACAATCAATTAAAACTGGCAATTTTAAGTAACACTAGCCGAAGTTTTTTTAACTTTTTGTTTTGTCACTAGCACATAAATAATTAAAAGCATTATAAACAATTTAGTTTAGTTAGCAAGCAGCAAGCATATTAATAATTTGCTTCCTGGCTACTTAATGGACAAAATGTTTGCTGCTCACTAGCAGAATATCCAAAAGGATACGTAGTAACCATCACAAGCTGATATGCCACTGATAATAAGAACATGGAATCAGCACAACCTAAAAATCAGCACAAACAGAAACATACAAATTTTATTCAATACATATGCCCACATTATTATATTTTATATCAATTTTCCAATAACACATGCAGCTTCAATTAATATTCATTAGTCATTAATTAACTACATTTATACTTAATGAACATGAATTGTATGTACGTCAATTAAAGTTGTAAAACTTTACTCTGTACCGTGTCACATTTCCTTGACTTGTAAACTTTCAGTACCTATGTAATTTGTTTAAAATTTCTACGCAGACAAATAATAAATGCATGCTGACACATTTCACGTCAATATTTATCAACTTCAATGCGAAAAATTACATTTCACACATCATTAAACAAAGTTTTAAAGAAAAAATTAGCTTTTGTAGCCATTTAATTCAAGTGGCTTCTTATGCATGTGAATCAGAAAATGTAGCTTGAGATTAGCTTTCAGTAAACATTTAGAGCTACATAAAAATGGTTTCTCACCATTGTGGGTCACCATGTGTTGTTTCAAATTAACTTTTTGTGAATATTTAAAACTGCATAAATCACATTCAAATGCTTTCTCACCAGTGTTAGTCAACATGTGTTGTTTCAAATGTTGTTTTAGTAAACATCTATAGTTACATAAATTACATTCTACGGTTTTCTCACCAGTATGAATCAGCATTTGTCGTTTCAGATTACTTTTTAGTGAACATTTATGACTACATAAACTATATTCAAATAGCTTCTCATCAGTCTGTGTCAGCATGTGTATTTTGAGATTATCTTTTAGTGAACGTTTATAACTACATACATTCAGTGGCGGCTCGTGGCTTAGGAAGGTAAGGCTCAAAAGAAAAAAACTCTTGCTGCAAAACCCGATCTGTTGGCGGCGCAATGAGTAAATAATACTAAAGATGCATCTATTTAATTTCAGGCAGTTTAACTCTCCGATCATAATGCTAGCATCATCGTAACATTGAGTAACTAATTTTTGTTTAAAATTAAAGGGTTGTAAAACGTTAGCTATTAGATCAAATAATGTAGTTGCACTTCTATCAGCACTTACATTAAAAAAAACCCTTAAAATCATTCTTTTAAATTTCCATTATTTACAAACCAGAGGTCACGACGGTAAAATAACATATGATACGAGTATTGATCTGTCATTGATTCACAAAGCTGTGAAATCTCAGCCTCAGTTCTGCTTATAAAAAGAGTATACGATAATCAAGCCACTGCAACGAGCCAGCGAATGCATACAGATGCATGAACTGAAGCTTGAAAATTTGAGCCTCATCCATTCTGTTCTCATAATGATAGTTTATTGCACTGCGTTGAGTATGCACATATAAATATATTTTATTATAAAATAAGCTTATTTATATTAAATTCAATAATTCTAGAAAGTATTGATAAAATAAATTTATTAACATAATATTAAAAAATAATTTAGATTAAAATATTTAGATTTTATTTAATAATTATTTGGTTTCATTTAGGTGAGGCTCAACTTCACCTGGCAAGTCGTATCTGCTTACATTATAAACAGCTGTTTTTTTAACAATGTGAGTTAACATATGTACTTTGAGATTACCTTTTTGTGAAAATGTATGACTACATATACTACATTTAAATGGCTTCTCACCACTGTGAGTCAGTATGTGTACTTTGAGGCTACCTTTTTGTGAACATTTATAATCACATATATTAGATACAAATGGTTTCTCACCAGTATGATTTAGCATATGTACTTTGAAGTTATTTTTGTGTGAACACTTATAATTACATATATTACATACAAATGGTTTCTCACCAGTATGATTCAGCATGTGTACCCTGAGGCTACGTTTGTATGAAGATTTATAATTACATATATTACATTTAAATGGTTTTTCACCAGTGTGAGTTAACATGTGTGCTTTTAGAGTACCTTGCATTGAAAATTTATAATTACATATATTACATACAAATGGTTTCTCACCAGTATGATTCAGCATGTGTACTCTGAGGCTACGTTTGTATGAAGATTTATAATTACATATATTACATTCAAATGATTTTTCACCAGTGTGAGTTAATATGTGAGTTTTTAGATTACTTCGCAGTGAACATTTATAATTACATATATTACATTTAAATGGTTTCTCAAGAGTGTGAAGCAGCTTGTGTATTTTGAAATTACCATTTAGTTGAGTTTTATAACTACATTTATTACATTCAAACAGTTTCTGACTACTGTGCGTAAACATATATTTCTGCACATCAATCTTTGGTGAAGATTTGTTGTCAACACCGTTATGTTTGCCCTCTTGTGAAATTCTGATATTATTGAACAGCTCTTCTTCGCTCTTATTGATAATTTGAATCTCATTTTTGGTAGTACTGTTTTCCATTATTTGTGATTCCATTTTACTATCGATTTTGTGATTGTGGTCCTCATTACTAAACATTGTGAATGTGAAAAATTATCACAACCGGTAATAATCAAACTGTAGATATATAGGTAATAGGTAAATATAATAAGGAAGTGTTTTACCAGATAGGTAGGTAACAGATTTGTGTTTAAGCTGTTGTCGCTTTTCATTTGTTTTTACACTCTACGAGTACGAATTATGAAATTCTGTGTTTACCAAAATTTACGACGTACAGTAGACATCTTTTGTATCCGCTGAATAAGAAGTCTGCTAGGGTTTCTATGGTTTTGATGCTGCGGTGGGTGTAATTTCACTCCTTGTTACCAGATGGCGATGTGACAGATACTGTTCAACATAGTTGCCAGATCGCGCAATTTTAATTAACAATTATTTGCGACACCCAAACGTTTTTTGAGCTTAGCTCTCGAACATAGTTTGAGTATCGTAGCACTCAGAGAGTCAGAGCTGTTTTAAATTCCGTTTCCACATGCGATTCGGAACACAACTTAATCTTACAAATAAAAAATTAATTTTAATAAATTTAATTTGAAAAATGTCTTAAGGTAGAAAGTCACCCAAATCTAAAGCCAAGCTAGCTGCTGTATATGAATAAAATCAACAAATTTTAATTCACATATGAACATTATAGAAAATTAAAAAATTATTTATTTGTGTTTAGCACACAAGAATTGTCATTTTATATCAGAAAACAAATTAATAATGATAACATCGTTGTTCGCTTTACTAACGTAGTATACCTTGATGCGTAAGATTTGGCAACGCAATGTACGATCAGTATTTGACGTAAAACCAAAGTGAGATTAGAGTTTGGTAAAAATTATTGACTGCTGCACGTTAAATAGTTTTATGCGGTGTTATGAATATGATTGTGACCAAAAATTATTTCTTGATGACATCATAAAAGAACAAGTGTGTGGTATAGCTTCAATTTGGTCGATTCGCTGCCCTTCTTGCCAAGTTGTGAAATACGTTCACAGATCAGAAACATACTCCCCCAATGATGATTCTACAAAACGTCATGTTTTGAATATAAAACTTGCAGCAGGTAGAAGATTCTTAATACTATTTCCTATTACCATTATAATTTTTTGTGTATAACATTAATTAATCAAAAATTGATCTTCAACGATGATCGATGCCGGTATTGGGGCAAGTCAAATCAACGCGATTCTCACATCACTTGACATGTCTGCTGTGAGCAAAATAACGTTGAAGCAAGCAGGGGATATTATAGAGAAGAAGGAAGTAGCGAGAAAAAGTTGCTAGAAAGCTTTGCTTCAAGAGCGGGAACTAAAAATAAAAAAGCCGTTGTAAGTTTATCACTGTTTTTCAATATTGCAGTACATAACTTCGATCCTTTTTATACACATATAAACGGTTACTAATGAACTTCATATTTACTCAGTTATTAATCAAAAATTAGACTGATTTGTCCACTCAAAGTGTCTCTTTAATATAGAGCACTCACTCAGTAGTCCGCGACCACATCGCCACGTCTGGGATCACGTACAAGTCATGAGAAAAATCAATGTTAATACAATTTTCATTTTATTTCATTCAATTTTATTTATTATATTTGATTTCATCTATTTAATTTATTTACGTATATCATTATTTTCAAGTAATATAAAAAATACCAACATAAATTCATCTAATATATCAAATTTGAATTTCTGCGCAAAGCAACGTTGCCAGATCATATAATAGGGTTTTGCATGTGCAGGGACTTCAGTCATCAGTTTTCGGTTACAGCTGGAATACAAGTTTATAATCGATATATCTCAATAACTAAGAGGTAAACTGCAGTTTTTTAACGTCAATATAATAGTTATTTATGTATTAAGGGCATAATGAAGCTTTTATGGCCAGAAGCGGCTGTAGGGCCATAAAAGCAAGTTATGCCCGCTATACATACACTATTTTATGCACAGATTAAGTTTTTATGTCTTATCTATTATTATGTAAAAATATAATTAAATGAGTACGTAGGTACATCAAGCCGCTGTGCGTATACTTATGTGCTTATACGAAGTACGTTACTATAGTTACTATTCCAAAATATTGAATTTCAACTTATTTTCATTGGTGATAAGTTTACAAATTATATTAAGAACCAATCAAGTTCTACAAAAAAACTTCTGACATTTAGTTGACGTTTCGTTATTGCCTGCCTAACCATAAAGAGGCCTTTGGGCCATAAAAAGACGTTTATGCACAGATGCATTATAATTAGACTATTATTGCAAGACTCATATAAACATAACTGTCTCTTTATGCCCCAAGGGCCTCTTTATGATCCGACGGGCAATAATGAAACGTCAATTAAATGTCAGAGCTGTATTTGTAGAACTTGATTGGTTCTTAATATAATTTGTAAACTTATCACCAATGAAAATAAGCTGAAATTAAGTATTTTAGATAGTAACTATAGTAACGTACTTCGTATATATGCACATAAGTATACGTACAGCGGCTTGATGTAACCTACGTACTCATTTAATTATATTTTTTACACAATAATAGATTTGAGATAAAAACAATCTGTGCATAAAATAGTGTATGCATTTCGGGCATAACTTGCTTTTATGGCCCTACAGCCTTTTCCTAGCCCTCGGCTGACGCCTCGGGCTAGAAATAACGCTTCTGGCCATAAAAGCTTCTTTATGCCCTTAATACATAAATAACTATTATGTTTAGATGAATCTTGCAATAATAGTCTAATTATAATGCATCTGTGCATAAAATACAATTTCTAAACTATTGTTACTAGTTTTTCATATACATGGTGAGTTGTTTAAATATAAAACTTTCAAGTCGTTCTTGGGCATACTGTGTAAACCCATATACATCAATGTATTGGACTGCAACTTTGTTAATCGTTTTCTCGGTATATACGTGGTGAATTGCCGTTTTTCGGGTATCAAAAGAGCAACATTGAATTTACCAAATATACTTAAATTATGTAATTCTTGAGTTGTAAGGTTTGGGCGACTTTCTACCTTAAAGCAATGATAAGTCGTTTTGATTTTGAAATATGAATAATTTTGATGTTTAGGTAACAGAATGTTGACAATAAATATCTACTAGTTTATTTATAAAACTCATTTTAGCCATTACTACGAACATATTTTTCAAATGCAAACTTGATCTGGTTACTTTTAAACGAAAGTACAAATAATTTCGTGCCCAAGCCTTGAAGAGATGAAGGTGTGTTAGCAAGGGTCGAAGGTAATCAATAAACTACGAATTCAAATAACAAATCAACAACAATCCGATTTATTATTCTAACACACAACAATAATTAACTACATATTGTATTCATAACAAGCAATTAACTCTGTAACGTTTCTCCTCTCTTGTAATCATCCAACCGACTGACTGGTTCCCCTTCGAGCATTCGAAGCCCCGCGTGTCACCGTCTCTTGTATTGAGTCACCTCCTGGCTTATCGAGATACCGCTAAAATTTGTATTACAAAATCTACCTGCAAACAAGATCCCAAATTCTTCAGCAATTTACTATAAAAAAATACTATTAAAATCACCTAATTTATTTGTAAAAATTTACAAAACACAAAAACAATGAAAATATAAGCTAACACGTGCGTAGACCTGGCGTAGACACATCAATGACAACGTAAAGTAAACAACAAGCCAATGCCACAACGCTGGTAACTTACGCTTCTGGTAAATGCGCATTTTCAGCCAATCGCGAACAAGTTAGCAGTAATGACGTGTACAGAGCGGGAAAATTACTCATTTATATTTAAAGCAATTTTTAGGAATTTATTTGTGCCTAAAACATAGCTAGAGGAAAATTATTTGTTGATATTCTGATTTACTACTATCCATCTTTTTTCTAGAGTCCTCTGACTTTGATACCGTATTGCTCGAGAACTACCGAACCAAATTAAATATTTTAAAAACGTGCAAATAGTAAATTTATTTCTACATGCAACAATAAAATATCATATTTCTAACTGATATACTTTTATTTTTATCAGACGATACATAAGAAAAGGTACCCATTTTTAGGGACGATTTCATTAAGAGTAAGTTAAATATTTTTTTTCTCAGAAAGTATATGTTATATATCTATGAGATTTTTGTAGGGGTTAGAAAGAAACCTTGCGTTTGTTATCCTATTAATTTTCGGAGAAAAAAGTGTTTCATTTAAGATTTATATGGAAAAATAGCGAACTATGCGTACTTTTTTATTAATGGAGATAGCGTCAAATTTTTTTCGCTAAATTAACACTTTTCATATGTAGACATTATTTTCTTTAAAAAAATGTTCAGAATTTTAACAATAAAAGTGCAATAACAAAAATAACGTTTTTTGTCCAAAACACTTGTTATCAAAAATCGTTTTTTTGTTTCCGTATTTTTATTATTAAAATTATAAACATTAAAAAAAAATATTGTCTACACATGAAAAGTGTTGATTTAGCGAAAAAAACTTGACGCTTTTTCTATTAATAGACAAGAACGCATAGTGCGCTATTTTTTCACATAAATCTTAAATAAAACGCTTTTTTGCCTGAAAATTGATAACATAAGAACCGCAAGGTTTCTTTCTAACCCCTGCAAAAATCTCATACATTTATGACAAATACTTTCTGAAGAAAAAACTAGTTAACTTACTTTCAATGAAATTGTACCTAAAAATGGGTACCTTTTATTGCGTATCGTCTGATAAAAACAAAAGTATACCAGTTAGAAATATAATATTTTACTGTTGTATGTAGAAATAAATTTACTATCGGCTCGTTTTTAAAATATTTAATTTGGTTCCGTAGTTCCCGAGTAATACGCTTTCAAAGTCAGAGGAATCTAGAAAAAATGGATAGTAGTAGGTGTCGACTGCGATAAAATTAAAAACAAAAGTAATTCCTGTAGCCTATTGTAACCCCTGCTGTACATCCATCGTTTATAAGGGTTTTCATACATTCTAAAACTGCTGATTTTAATTTAATAAAAAATAAGGTGCGGGAAGTCAGCCGCACATTTTTTGAAACTAGGTCTAATAATATACCAATTTTTAGCGCCCAATTAGCGCCATTTAGCGCCGTTGAAATTAGAATTTGCGCCGCTCTCTGGAACTCACAAATTACAATGCGGCCAAGTTCACGTGAACTTGGCCCACACAATTTTATTTTTCAAATTTTTAAAAAAAATTTATTACCATCATCTTGCTCTGAATTTGCGCCCACCAATGCCGTTAGAGTTTTTAACAAATGTTGCATTTTTAGAGAGAAAAATTTTTTTTTAATTTTACTACCGTGAAGTTGGCCGCACTTTTTTTCCGAAACCTTCTATTCCTAATATCAATATTTAGCGCTGAATTTTCGCCAATTAGGGCCCACAAATAGAGAAATGCTCTTCTTAAGGTTAAAATGTTAAAACCTTGAAAAGAATATGCAATTAAGAATTAAATTAAACGTGAAGATGGCCGCACTTTTCTTCCGAAACCTGCTGTTTCTAATATCAATAGTTAGCGCTGAGTTTGCGCCAATTAGCGCCCACAAATAGAGAAATGCTCCTCTTAAGGTTAAAATGTTAAAACCTTTAAAACAGTATGTAATTATGAAATTAAATAAACGTGAAACCAAGTATTTTTATAGAAATAAATGTTTATTAGTCAAAAGTGAGTGTTTTTAAGTGCTTAATTAAGCATCCCACCATGTAGTTTATTTTTTTTCCAAAACAAACTACACTTCCTTCTTAATACTCAACGTATATATCCGGTTTCATCTAGACTAGGGAGGGAAACCAGCGTCAATAACGATCATGGAATCAGAAGTACTGCTTTGAGGAATAACAATAAGAAATTGACGGCGCTAGGCCAATTGGCGCCAATTGGTACCGTTCAAAAATGTACTTTTTGACCTGTCTCAACATTTGAAAATTTTTAAGTATAACCATACGCAATCGACGGCGTTAATATAGAAAAAATTAGCGCCGTCCAAAAATGTACTTTTCTTCGATCTGTCTCAACTTTTAAAATATTTTAAATATATCCATACGCAATCAACAACGCTAATATAGCGCTAATTAGCGCCGTCCACAAAAGTACTTTTTTAGACCTGTCTCAACTTTTAAAATATTTTAAATATATCCATACGCAACCGACGGCGCTAATATAGCGCCAATTAGCGCAGTTCAAAAATGTACTTCTCTTCGATCTGTCTCAACTTTAATATTTTAAATATATCCATGGGCAATCAACGGCGCTAATATAGCGCTAATTAGCGCCGTCCAAAAAAGTACTTATTTTGACCTGTCTCAACTTTTAAAATATTTTAAATATATCCATACGCAAACGACGGCGCTAATATAGCGCCAATTAGCGCAGTTCAAAAATGTACTTCTCTTCGATCTGTCTCAACTTTTAAAATATTTTAAATATATCCATACGCAATCAACGGCGCTAATATAGCGCCAATTAGCGCCGTTGATTGCGTATGGATATATTTAAAATATTTATAAGTTGAGACAGACCGAAGAGAAGTACATTTCTGAACGGCGCTAATTAGCGCTAGATTAGCGCCGTCGATTGGGTATGGATATCCTTAAAATTTTTTAAATGTTGAGAGATCGAAGAAAAGTACATTTTTTAACGGCGCTAATTGGCGCTATATTAGCGCCGTCGATTGCGTATGGATATATTTAAATATTTTAAAAATTGTGACAGGTCAAAAAAAAGTACTATTTCGGACGGCGCTAATTAGCGCTAAATTAGCGCCGTCGATTGGGTATGGATATCCTTAAAATTTTTTAAAAGTTGAGACAGATCGAAGAGAAGTACATTTTTGGACGGCGCCTATTGGCGCTATATTAGCGCCGTTGATTGCCTATGGATATATTTAAAATATTTTAAATGTTGAGGCAGGTCAAAAACAGTACTTTTTTGGAAGGCGCTAATTAGCGCGGTATGCATATATTTAAAATATTTTAAAATTTGAGACAGGTCAAAAAAAGTACTTTCTTGGACGGCGCTAATTAGCGCTAAATTAGCGCCGTCAATTGGGTATGGATATCCTTAAACAATTTTAAAAGTTGAGACAGATCGAAGAGAAGTACATTTTTGAACGGCGCTATATTAGCTCCGCTGATTGCGTATGGATATATTTAAAATATTTTAAAAGTTGAGACAGGTCAAAAAAAGTACTTTTTTGGACGGCGCTAATTAGCGCTATATTAGCGCCGTCGGTTGGATATGGATTTTCTACAGATGTTTTTAAAGTTGAGACATATCGAAGAGAAGTACATTTTCGGACGGCGCTAATTGGCGCTATATTAGCGCCGTTGATTGTGCATGGATATATTTAAAATATTTTCAAAGTTGAGACATATCGAAGAGAACTACATTTCTGAACGGCGCTATATTAGCTCCGCTGATTGCGTATGGATATATTTAAAATATTTTAAAAGTTGAGACAGATCAAAAACAGTACTTTTTTGGACGGCGCTAATTAGCGCTATATTAGCGCCGTTGATTGGGTATGGATTTTCTTCAGATGTTTTTAAAGTTGAGACATATCGAAGAAAAGTTCATTTTTGGACGGCGCTAATTGGCGCTATATTAGCGCCGTTGATTGCGCATGGATATATTTAAAATATTTTAAAAGTTGAGACAGATCGAAGAGAAGTACATTTCTGAACAGCGCTAATTGGTGCTATATTAGCGCCGTCGATTGCGTATAGATATATTTAAAATATTTTAAAAGTTGAGACAGGTAAAAAAAAAGTACTTTTTTGGACGGCGCTAATTAGCGCCGTCGATTGGGTATGGATTTTCTTCAGATGTTTTTAACATTCAGACAGATCGTAGAGAGGTACATTTTTGGACGGCGCTAATTAGCGCTAAATTAGCGCCGTCGATTGGGTATGGATATCCTTAAAATTTTTTAAAAGTTGAGACAAATCGAAGAAAAGTACATTTTTGAACGGCGCTAATTGGCGCTATATTAGCGCCGTCGATTGCGTGTGGATATATTTAAATATTTTAAAAATTGTGACAGGTCAAAAAAAGTACTATTTTGGACTGCGCTAATTAGCGCTAGATTAGCGCCGTCGATTGGGTATGGATTTTCTTCAGATGTTTTTAAAGTTCAGACAGATCGTAGAGAGGTACATTTTTGGACGGCGCTAAATGGCGCTATATTAGCGCCGTTGATTGCGCATGGATATATTTATAATATTTTAAAAGTTGAGACAGATCGAAGAGAAGTACATTTCTGAACGGCGCTAATTGGCGCTATATTAGCGCCGTCGATTGCGTATAGATATATTTAAAATATTTTAAAAGTTGTGACAGGTACTTTTTACTTTTTTACAAGTACTTTTTTGGGCGGCGCTAATTAGCGCTATATTAGCGCCGTCGATTGGGTATGGATTTTGTTCAGATGTTTTTAAAGTTCAGACAGATCGTAGAGAGGTACATTTTTGGACGGCGCTAATTAGCGCTAAATTAGCGCCGTCGATTGGGTATGGATATCCTTAAAATTTTTTAAAAGTTGAGACAGATCGAAGAAAAGTACATTTTTGAACGGCGCTAATTGGCGCTATATTAGCGCCGTCGATTGCGTATGGATACATTTAAATATTTTAAAAATTGTGACAGGTCAAAAAAAAGTACTATTTTGGACGGCGCTAATTAGCGCGGTATGCATATATTTAAAATATTTTAAAATTTGAGACAGGTCAAAAAAAGTACTTTCTTGGACGGCGCTAATTAGCGCTAAATTAGCGCCGTCGATTGGGTATGGATATCCTTAAAAAATTTTAAAAGTTGAGACAGATCGAAGAGAAGTACATTTTTGAACGGCGCTATATTAGCTCCGCTGATTGCGTATGGATATATTTAAAATATTTTAAAAGTTGAGACAGGTCAAAAAAAGTACTTTTTTGGACGGCGCTAATTAGCGCCGTCGATTGGGTATGGATTTTCTTCAGATGTTTTTAACATTCAGACAGATCGTAGAGAGGTACATTTTTGGACGGCGCTAATTAGCGCTAAATTAGCGCCGTCGATTGGGTATGGATATCCTTAAAATTTTTTAAAAGTTGAGACAAATCGAAGAAAAGTACATTTTTGAACGGCGCTAATTGGCGCTATATTAGCGCCGTCGATTGCGTGTGGATATATTTAAATATTTTAAAAATTGTCAGGTCAAAAAAAAGTACTATTTTGGACGGCGCTAATTAGCGCTAGATTAGCGCCGTCGATTGGGTATGGATTTTCTTCAGATGTTTTTAAAGTTCAGACAGATCGTAGAGAGGTACATTTTTGGACGGCGCTATTGGCGCTATATTAGCGCCGTCGATTGCATATCGATATATTTTATTATTTTGAAAATTGAGATAGGTCAAAAAAAGTAGTTTTCAGACGGCGCTAATTAGCGATAAATTAGCGCCTTTGATTGGGTATGGATATCCTTAATAAATTTTGAAAGTTGAGACAGATCGAAGAGAAGTACATTTTTGAACGGCGCTAATTAGCTCTATATCAGCGCCGTTGATTGGGTATGGATATATTTAAAATTTTTTAAAAATTGACAGGTCAAAAAGTACATTTTTGGTCGGCGCCAATTAGCGCTATATTAGCGCCGTCGATTGGGTATGGATATCCTTAAGATTTTTTGAAAGTTGAGACAGATCGAAAATAAGTACATTTTTGGACGGCGCTAATTGGCGCTATATTAGCGCCGTCGTTTGGGTATGGATATCCCTAAAATTTCTTAAAAGTTGAGACAGATCGAAGAGAAGTACATTTTTGGACGGCGTTAATTGGAGCTATATTAGCGCCGGTGATTGCGTATGGATATATTTAAAATATTTTAAAAGTTGAGACAGATCGAACAGAAGTACATTTTTCGAAGGCGCTAATTGGCGCTATATTAGCGCCGTTGATTGGGTATGGATTTTCTTCAGATGTTTTTAAAGTTGAGACATATCGAAGAAAAGTACATTTTTAGACGGCGCTAATTGGCGCTATATTAACTCCGTTGATTGCGCATGGATATATTTAAAATATTTTAAAAGTTGAGACAGATCGAAGAGAAGTACATTTCTGAACGGCGCTAATTGGCGCTATATTAGCGCCGTCGATTGCGTATAGATATATTTAAAATATTTTAAAAGTTGAGACAGGTAAAAAAAAGTACTTTTTTGGACGGCGCTAATTAGCGTTATATTAGCGCCGTCGATTGGGTATGGATTTTCTTGAAATGTTTTTAAAGTTGAGACAGATCGTAGAGAAGTACATTTTTGGACGGCGCTAATTGGCGCTATATTAGCGCCGTTGATTACGTATGGATATATTTAAAATATTTTAAAAGTTGAGAGATTAAAAAAAAGTACTTTTTTGGGTGGCGCTAATTAGCGCTAAATTAGCGCCGTCGATTGGGTGTGGATATCCTTAAAATTTGTAAAAGTTGAGACAGATCGAAGAAAAGTACATTTTTGAACGGCGCTCATTGGCGCTATATTAGCGCCGTCGATTGCGTATCGATATATTTAAATATTTTGAAAATTGAAACAGGTCAAAAAAAGTAGTTTTTTAGACGGCGCTAATTAGCGATAAATTAGCGTCTTTGATTGGGTATGGATATCCTTAAAAAATTTTGAAAGTTGAGACAGATCGAAGAGAAGTACATTTTTGAACGGCGCTAATTGGCTCTATATCAGCGCCGTTGATTGGGTATGGATATATTTAAAAATTTTCAAAAATTGACAGGTCAAAAAGTACATTTTTGGACGGCGCCAATTAGCGCTATATTAGCGCCGTCGATTGGGTATGGATATCCTTAAGATTTTTTGAAAGTTGAGACAGATCGAAGAGAAGTACATTTTTGGACGGCGCCAATTGGCGCTATATTAGCGCCGTCGTTTGGATATGGATATCCCTAAAATTTCTTAAAAGTTGAGACAGATCGAAGAGAAGTACATTTTTGGAAGGCGCTAATTGGAGCTGTATTAGCGCCGTTGATTGCGTATGGATATATGTAAAATATTTTAAAAGTTGAGACAGATCGAACAGAAGTACATTTTTGGAAGGCGCTAATTGGCGCTATATTAGCGCCGTTGATTGCGTATGGATATATTTAAAATATTTTAAAAGTTGAGACAGATCGAACAGAAGTACATTTTTGGAAGGCGCTAATTGGCGCAATATTAGCGCCGTTGATTGCGTATGGATATATTTAAAATATTTTAAAATTTGAGACAGATCGAACAGAAGTACATTTTTGGAAGGCGCTAATTGGCGCAATATTAGCGCCGTTGGTTGCGTATGGATATATTTAAAATATTTTAAAAGTTGAGACAGATCGAGGAAAAGTACATTCTTGGACGGCGCTAATTGTCTCTATATTAACGCCGTCGATTGCGTATGGTTATACTTAAAAAATTTTAAATGTTGAGACAGGTCAAAAAGTACATTTTTGAACGGTGCCAATTGGCGCTATATTAGCGCCGTCGATTTCTTATTGTTATTCCTCAAAGCAGAACTTCTGGTTCCATGATCGTTATTGACGCTGGTTTCCATGCCTAGTCTAGATGAAACCGGATATATACTTTGAGTATTAAGAAGGAAGTGTAGTCTGTTTTGGAAAAAAATAAACTACATTGTGGGATGGTTAATTAAGCACTTAAAGAAACTCACTTTTGACTAATAAACCATTTATTTCTATAATAATACTTGGTTTCACGTTTATTTAATTTCATAATTACATACTGTTTTCAAGGTTTTTAACATTTTAACCTTAAGAGGAGCATTTCTCTATTTGTGGGCGCTAATTGGCGGAAATTCAGTGCTAACTATTGATATTAGGAATAGCAGGTTTCGGAAGAAAAGTGCGGCCAACTTCACGTTTAATTTAATTCTTAATTACATATTCTTTTAAAGGTTTTAACATTTTAACCTTAAGAAGAGCATTTCTCTATTTGTGGGCGCTAATTCAGCGCTAAATATTGATATTAGAATAGAAGATTTCGGAAAAAAAATGCGGCCAACTCACGGTAGTAAAATTAAAAAAAAAATTCTCTCTAAAAATGCAACATTTCTTAAAATCTCTAACGGCATTGGTGGGCGCAAATTCAGAGCAAGAAGATGGTGATAAAATTTTTTTAAAAAATTTGAAAAATAAAATTGTGTGGGCCAAGTTTACGTGAACTTGGCCGCATTGTAATTTGTGACTTCCAGAGAGCGGCGCAAATTCTAATTTCAACGGCGCTAAATGGCGCTAATTGGGCGCTAAAAATTGGTATATTATGAGCCCTAGTTTTAAAAAATGTGCGGATAACTTCCCGCACCTTAAAAAATACACGTCGGTACTTAGAATACTCATCCTTGAAGCATAAAAAATATTTAGCGCCTCCTACAGATTCCTCCTGCATAGGACCACACACGTCTGCATTAATTAGCTGGCCCGCTGATGGCGAGGCCTTCTCGTTCGGAGATGGAAGCTCGCTCGATGCTATTTCCTTATAACACAGGCATCGCAGAACTCTTCATTCGCCTCCACCGTGACACCACGCCAATTCAGAAACTGCTTCACGTGTCGTTTATTTTGAGGACACAATCTCTCGTGTCAACTGCTGATGCTGCGAAGACTTCTGCACAGGTTTCCGGTTTGCACACGCGCATATCTAGTTCGTAGACTCCTTTTGGAGCGTTTTTACTACTTAACCGCACTGTACCGTTTTTTGTAATCACACAACCCCTTTAAATCTATTGATTTAGGAAACCTTTCTCCATCGTTTGACTAATCGATAACAAATTTCGATTTATATCGGAAATATACCAAACCTTTTCGAGGTGGTTTTTATCCACGCACGGTTAACTTTCATTTCAACGTTTATCACACCGTGACCGTACGGGTATATCACTTCACTGTTTCCTATTCGAACGGGCTTAGCAGTGTCAAACCGTTCATAGGTGAAAAGTAGTCTTTTATTTTAGTCATATGCGCCGACGCGCCGGAGTCAGCAAAACTAATCTCCTTTTATGAACAAAGCTCAGGCCAGCGAGTCAACAGACTGCTCCATTAGTCTGTCGACTCGCTGGTCTGAGCTTTGTTCATAAACGGAGATTAGTTTCTTCCATGTAGAATTAGCGGACTCACAGGTTGCAGTAAGATCAATATTAGCATCATTCATATGCTGCTTCCCAGTATCAGTTGAGCTAACGTTTCCGCTTTCTTAAATCACCTAAGATAAACTTTATAAGCCTCTTTATCAGCTGATGTCGAATTCGCATCTGGTTCGATGGATAGCTTCCGTTCACCACCTCCAGTACTTCTTGATGACTTAGCAAAAGCTTAACCTTCTTTCGCCACTTGCTCCAGTTGTTTGCACCTTCTAATTTCTCAATCTAGGCTGTAAAATCCATTTTTATCACTTTAGTCGCGATGCAAATAAAAATAATAAACACAACAATGCTTAGCGACGCTATATTACACGACAACGCGGCGCTAGCCTTAAAACTACCACGTGTTTAATTTAATTTCGCAATTAACGCGTGCTCTGGGTCCATAACCTGTTGTAAATAACCTTTTAATAATAAAAACAACTAATACTGACAGTTTTAATTGAAAACATGTTGATACAAAAACATAAAAACCAAAAGATTATCAAACTAATAATTGAAATAAGAAGCAGTTTCAAGACACGTCTTACCAGTACAATAGCGCTTACGGAAGTAAAGTTAAAAAGTAACTGACTAAAGATACAATACGTAAATTGCATAAATACAAAGTTAGTAAACTCACATGGCTACCAATACACAAAATAAGACAAACAATTCAAACAATATTTTGAGATAATAACTTCAACAGTAGGATTAGGCGTTATTGTTTAACAGAACAATACATTCAGCGAAAGCGTTACCTAGACCTGCCCATAGGTTTAAAAACAATAAAGTTGATATGACAGTCTTGAGTTGACAGGTATTATACAATGAATTAAAACTAGCAATTTTAAGTAACGCTAGCATTTTTTTATTTTTTGTTTCGTCACTATCACATAAATAATTAAAAGCACTATAAACAATTTCATGCAACTGGCTATAAATAATTATTATACTTTTGCCTAAATTGATGTAACTATTGCTGAAAAACCAAACAACCAATTAACAGTTGATATCAGTGGTGGTTACTATACGTACCATTTTGATGTTTAGTTAGCAAGCAGCAAGCATATTAAAAGTTTGCTTCCGGGCTACTTAATGGACAAAACGTTTGCTGCTCACTAGCAGAACATCCAAAAGAATAAGTAGTAACCATCACAGGCTAATATGCCACTGATAATAAGGGTATGGAACCTAAAAATCAGCCAAACAGAAACATACAAATTTTATTAATTGCAGATGTCCACATGATTATATTTTATATCAATTTTCCAGTAACACATACAGCTTCAATATTCAGTCATTAATTAACTACATTTATACTTAATGAACATGAATTGTATGTACGTCAATTAAAGTAGTAAAACTTTAACTTTGTACCGTGCCAGATATCCTTGACTTGTAAACTTTCAGTACCTATGTAGTTTGAAAAAAACTAACGCGCGCTTTGACTTTTTTAACAACCGAGAGTAACAAAAGACGATATGTTTCACACCAGTTGATAAGGCGTTGACCTAGATTCTTCATTGTTGAATTCTTTTAATAAATCAGCATAAACAATTTTATTAGGTAGGATTTCGTAATCGCTTATTTGTTCTATTACGTGTTAGCAATTCAATTTTAAGCAATTGGTAAATATATACAAAAGTGAATTCTTAAATACGGCATTGTTATTACGTGCGTATTTATTAAAAAATAATAGTATATAGGAAAAAATAACGCTTACCGGTGATTATCCATCGGAAAACTGAACAAACTAATTGTAGTTTTTTCCGACGTATTTAGTATACAGCCTTTGGCGGCACGACGACTGCGTCTATTCATTGCTTACTACTGGGCACTAGCACTGCACAATTGTGGGTTTTACGGCCCTGGCTAATTCGATGCGTTCTGTCGCATGTTTGAAACAGAACTGCTGTCTACGTACTACCGACACTAGCGTCTAGTCCCCGAGTTATCACTAATCTAATCCTGAACTTAAAGCATTCGTTTTGTGCAGCGTCTTGACTTCAATTCGATAGGATATGTGCAAATTAATATTAAATATATTATTAATTACAGTTCTGATTAGAAGTAGATAAATACATAATTAACTTTTTTTAGTTAATGATTGCATATAGATTGTATAAGTTAAAAAAAACACAAACGACCAAATCCAAATTAACGTTTTTTCAAAGAAAGAAAGAAAATTATCTTTTGGTTTTAATAAAAAGCGTGTTGTGACTCTTCAATCCGATAAAACATTTGTAAATAAATATTAAATATATTAATAATTATATACTTCTGTTTAGGAGTAGGTACATACTTACCTTTTTTTAAATTAATGATTGTATACAGACTGTATAAATTAAAATTAACGGGTTTTCAAAGTAAAAATACAAATTTACCTTGAAAACCATAAAACCTTGAAAAGGTAATGACTATGGTCATTACCTTTTTGTTTCAATAAAAAAAACTTCAGTAAACTTTACATATTTATTAGAATGAAATAATCAATAAGAAAATATTTTTATCACTGCAAGTTTTTACAGTGGGAAAATCCCCTTCACTATTTGCCCGCGATTTTCCCAGTGTAAAAACATGCAGTGATAAAACTTATTTTTTATTCATTATAATAAATAAATATTTAAAGTTTACTGAAGTTTCTTTTACTAAAATCAAAAGGTAATGACTATGACTTTCCTTGAAAAAAACGTTAATTTGGATTTGGTCGTTTTTTTTAACTTATACAATATATATCATTAACTAAACAAACTTAATTATGTATTTATCTACTTCTAATCAGAACTGTAATTAATAATATATTTAATATTAATTTACACATATCCTATGGAATTGAAGTCAAGACGCTGCACAAAACGCATGCGTTAAGTTCAGGATTAGATTAGTGATAACTCGGGGGCTAGACGCTAGTACTACCGACACATGCCAGCTTGTGGTGTGGTAGATGGAAATTATTTGCAAGAGTAACATTACTGTATGTTCTTATACTGTGACCGCGCCCTAAACATTTATGATCACATATATTACATTAAAATGGTTTTTCACCCATGTGGATTAACATGTGTGCTTTTAGACTACCTTGAATTGAAAATTTATAATTACATATTGTGATGTTGTAGAATTTTAATGTTTAATTTTAATTTTATTTTATCTGCAATCACACAATAAAAGAATTTTAAAATGTTTATCTCATGGTCGATTTTATTATACTCTGCTTTAATTCTGAAACCAATACTGAACTCCTTTATTGGTTCCTTTTAAGAATTCAGTGTTTTGTTGTTCCGGTATTTTATATAATGATATTACTATAATATGCGATGAGAAAATTTAATAAATGGGAAACCTTTTATCCCCATGCACTGTTGACTTTGATATTTGCTTGAAAGAAAAAATATTTAACCTCACTTATGAAAACACAAGTGACAACTGTGATTAGGTAAGTTTTAATTTATATTTATTACTTTAGTACTTATCTTTAAAATATGTATTCTTTTAGGTTATGGGATGATCACTTACGGCTTTTACAAATTAACTTTTCAATTTGCTGGTAAGTATATGCAACTTTTAATTTAGATTTTCTGTCACTTTCCTCTATATAGCTTTAATACTGAGGAAAACTATATATACCTTGATACTTTCGTTTTCACTTCCACAAACCTTATCTTGTAATGCACATCAATTTCCTTTCCAGTGGTATGGTGCCTGGTTCTATGCCCTTCAAGAACTTTCTTTCGGCTGCTATGGTCCCAATGCGTTACAAACTGGATACCTGTCGAAACTGAAATGGGTGAGGTCAACTTCCTTTTCTCTTGCTACTGGTTTCTTCGATGAAACTGTATGTTGAATACTTATAAATAATTTTGTTTCTTCTTCTGTAACTCTTTTCTTTTTTTATTATTATTACAATTAATGAGACACTGTTAACTCAGGATAACTTCTTGAATATTTTATTTATTGTCTTCTTTATAAAACTTTACATTTATTTTTTGGATACATTAATTTTACAACCATTTTTAATGTTATTTATTTTTCATCTCCCCATTTACCTAACTACCACATGGAAACCTTATATATTGTTTTTATGCAATTATTTTACAAGTATTTTGATAGTTTATAGTTTTTATTTAAAATAGCTTGACCTTGCTGATTATTTCTGTAGCTCGATAATTTTATTATTGTCTATTTATCAATTGTATTACCTACTAACTGTTTATGGTCGTCAAGACTATTTCTGTATTGTTGTTGATAATATTTGTAATGTCTTGTAAACCTTTATCACTGATACATTTTCTTTTTCAGATTTAACTGGAAGTGATAATCCTGTAAACCCCAAAGTTGTATTCCTGATAAAAGCTTGTTACTATATACATGTATTCAATAAATAAAATTAACTCACACCTGAATCGTTTTAACAATTAATCATTTTAAAAATTCAATATTTATGATTAGCAATGAAAATCAACACTGAACATTTTTACATGGGTAACCAAATTAGAAACTCATGATTTTCAAATAATGAGGAAAATCATCACAATATATAACATTAAAATTGTTTCTTACCAGTGTGAGTCAGCATGTGTTTTTTGAGATAACCTCTTTGTGAGCATTTATAACTACATATATTACATACAAATGGTTTCTCACCAGTATGTTTCAGCATGTGTACTTTGAGGCTACCTTTGTATGAACATTTATAATTACATGTATTACATTCAAATGGTTTTTCACCAGTGTGAGTTAACATGTGTACTTTTAGACTACCTCGCCTTGAACATTTATGATTACATATATTACATTTAAATGGTTTTTCACCTGTGTGAATTAACATGTGTGCTTTTAGACTACCTTGCATTGAAAATTTATAATTACATATATTACATTCAAATTGTTTCTTACCAGTGTGAGTCAGCATGTGTTTTTTGATATAACCTCTTTGTGAGCATTTATAACTACATATATTACATACATATGGTTTCTCACCAGTATGTTTCAGCATGTGTGCTTTGAGGCTACCTTTGTGTGAACATTTATAATTACATATATTACATTCAAATGGTTTTTCACCAGTGTGAGTTAATATGTGTGTTTTTAGATTACCTCGCAGTGAACATCTATAATTACATATATTACATTTAAATGGTTTCTCAAGAGTATGAAGCAGCTTGTGTATTTTGAAATTACCATTTAGTTGAGTTGTATAACTACATTTATTACATTCAAGCAGTTTCTGACTGACGTGCGTAATCCTATATTTCTGCACATCAATTTTTGGTGAAGATTTGTTGACGACAACATTATGTTTGCCCTCTTGTGAAATTCTGATGTTACTGAACAGCTCTTGTTCACTCTTATTGATAATTTGAATCTCATTTTTGGTAGTACTGTTTTCCATTATTTGTGATTCCATTTTACTATCGATTTTGTGATTCATTGTGGTCCTCATTACTAAACATTGTGAATGTTTGCAAAAATTATCACAAGCTGTAATAATTAAACTGTTGATAGGTAATAGGTATAAGTAAGTGCTTTACCAGATAAGTAGAGATTTGTGTTTAAGCTGTTGTCGCTTTTCATTTGTTTTTACAGTGTATGAGTATGAATTACGAAATTCTGTGTTTACCAAAATTTAACAAAATTATTCAAAGCTAAATATAGCCCGAGGGATTGCCCGACGTACAGTAGACATCTTTTGTATCCGCTGAATAAGAAGTCTGCTAGAGTTTTGATGCTGCGATGGGTGTATTTCACTCCTTGTTATCAGATGGCGATGTGACAGATACTGTTCGACATAGTTGCCAGATCTAGCAATTTCAATTAACAATCATTTTCGACACTCAAACACCGTTTCTTGAGCTCAGTTCTCGAACGCTGTTTGAGTGTCGCAGCACTCAAAACTGTTTTTAATTGACAATTGAATCGGTTATTAGAAGAAGGGCCGAAAAGCGGAATTTAAGATTTGAACACAAATAACTGTAACAGTGTCGAATTTGTAAAAATTCCTATTCTTATTAACATTAACGTCTAATGGAATAATAGTTGGATCATTTTGTCTGCCAAACAGATGTGCATTACCAACTAAACAAATAGTATATTCCGTAACTTAACCACAGTAACCGTAAGCTCGGTTTCGTGTTTCAAAATATACCAATTCCTGAAAAAAGTTAATTTATGGAATACGGTTCCTGAAAAAATAGTTTCTTTTCGCTAACCACAAGTAACCACTGCAACCGCAGTGAAATCGCGGTTGTTTGCGGTGACTTGCGGTTAGTTTACCACCACTCTAAAAGAATACTACGGTTTTCTGATTTCTTTAACATTTTGCATATATATCCTTTTAAGACAAATTTCTCAAGTTACCATATGCAAAAAAATATCGTGTACAACACGTTAGAGAGTCTCTTTTTTCCACTCATTTGCTTGATGAACCCGAGCTTCGCCCTCCTTAATCAAAACTGTAAATTCATGAAAAAAGTATCACTTTCATAACTCGTTGTACAATATACTATTCCGTAAGCATTTATTAATTTAAATACATAAAAGAGATCCATTTTCCAGGGGATTTAAAGTTGGTATTTTCTACCGGCTATCGGCAAGTAAATTTTAAAATTGGCGCCTTTATTTTGTGTTCGACCTTCAGGGTCTTTAGTATGATTATGGCATCACTAACCTCACAAAAGTTTGTTTTTGGTGGTGTTTGTTGCAAACAATTCATTTGCCGTTATTTTAACTATCTGTATAAAAAGTTGCATACTTACGCCTTCTTTGACCATCTTCTTCATCACTACTACTGCTATCATCAGATAGTATGTTTCCCATAAAAAACAATATATTATTCATTTTATTAACTTTATAGCCCTTAAATGTTATTTTCTGATGTCAAGGTGCAGCGTTCAAATTTGACACCACACTACAAGGTTAAGCTGTTTCAAAACTATGTAAGTTTTTCAGCAACCATTTGTTACCAAAGACTAACCAGAACCAAAAATGCCGTTACTTGCGGTTAAGTTTTGGAATATACTAAAAGATAAGCCAAAAAACTAATTTCTCAGAAACGTCCAGTTGACCCTTCTAATGACCGCTTCAATTATTAAATATGGGTTTAAATAGGTTATGTTATTTGTCTCAGAATTATCTTTTTGTTACTAAATGGTACTGTAATAATCGATGCAATAACATTTTTCCTCTAATAGTATTTTGTGTAACAAGTTGGGGAAAATGAATGCTTTCTGGGTCGAAAACGATATGGACAGCTGAGCACTTTTCTGTTGTGGTTCACACAATGTTTCTAATCCTACACATAAAACGTGCACCTAGGCGGGAAAGTGAATGTTTTCCAGGGCGAAACTGATATTATAGGCAGTCGAGACGTAGCCAACCACTTTTCCATCCTGGTTCACACAATATCTCTTATTTTACACACGATAAGAACTGAACACATACAGTGTATTCTGTACGTTTGCAACAACATGTTACTATTTCAACTTTATTAATGCTGCTATAAAGCTAAAGGCGAGGGCATTAAGCAGCCCTTATTTTTAAAAATTGGTAAAACTCATTACACACTTCTGACATATATAATTTGGCATAATACAATATAATTTGGCTTTATGCGTTACCAGCTGGCACATGATATTCTGCTGCGAAATAAGACTAACAATGTGGTAGCTTAGCAGTGACTACTCGTACCTAGAGAACGCGGGTCGGCCAAAATATAGCTCTAGTTGGACGACTTAATTTCTTGGTACGCGTTCAAGTTGCGGTAAAGAGCCATGTAAAAGTTACGGTAAAGATGGCATCCGATATACGGATGCCAACTTATATTCAAGAAATTATTATTAAATTATGCGTTAATACTTTTTGCGCTTTGAGAATCCACAATTAAGTTAATAATAGCGATGGACAACAACTATACGCCTATGAATTTAAGCAATAGAGATGACGATGTAGAACAGCAACTAACAAATAATCTAGAAATGAAAAGAACATGGGAGGAAAAGGGCTTTATGGCAAGTATCCAACTGAACTCAAACAGACATGCGTGGACAAAGATGGCTCGCTAAAATGGTTAGAAAAAAGGAAACGAGAAGCACGTTTTAAAACTTAATGCAAAAGATTCACGCAGAAAATGTCAGACACCATGTGAAACGATTGAACACATTATATATTGATGTTCCACGTTGGCAGACAACGTCTATCTGGGTACTAGTGTTGGATTCTGAAACTGCCATTCTCTATTGGGATATAATTATTATGACTAACCGAACAGTTGCCTGACCGTCCGGACATAGTTCTAATAAATAAAGTGGATAAAACAGCTTCCATTATAGATATTGGCTGTCTACTAACACACAACCTCAAAAAACAGAAACAGAAAAAGCTGCAAAATACGCGAATTCGTAATAGAACTTAAGCATATACGGCAATTAAAACAAGCTAATATTGTGCCAATAGTTATCTCTGCCACCGGAGTGGTAACTAAAAACTTTCAAGATAGTCTAAAAAACCTCAACTTGTCATCTGGATTATTAATAACCATACAGCGAGCAACTATTTTACAAACATGTCATATTGTCAGGAAATTCCTATCAATAGATTGAGTTGAACTACTCACTTACTATTAGCAACTACTACCAGCAAAAGCTGAGAAACAAAATTAAGCAAAAATAATAATAATAATACAGTATCGAGCACTTGCAGATGAGGTTAAAGGTCTATGGAACATACAAAAAGTCGGGATAAAGCCTCTCATAATATCCATAAATGGAACTGTCCACAGAAAAACTCCCGTTCACCTGAAAGAACTGAATATACCGCTGCAAACTATCAATTGGATGCAGAAAGCTGCGATACTCGGAACAACAGCTATTATTCGTAGAACACTCCAACGGTAACACTCTCAATAACAAACTTGAGTCAGACTCCGGTGATCTGAGAGTTACTCATTACCCACAGTATGTGTGATCAAAAAAAATAAATAAATAAAATAATAATAATAATAGTTTATTTCCTTCAGATCATGAACCTACAATAGGAAAATACATAAGTATAATAATCAACAATAAACAAATTTTAAAAATTAAATATGAAAGAGATAAAAAAATATGTAACTAAATTATATAACTATTTTGTTTGATTTTATACAGTATTTTCGTAATTGTTTAAGATTACATTAGTGATGAACACGCTTGCGACTTCGGGACGAGGGAGTGGCTAAATATTAGAAAACTTATATATTAGCAGCCTGAGTGTACCGTCGACACCTTTGAAGCAAAAATTGAAAGTGGGGGTACTATACACATCATTACCCGACGCAGTTTTATCCTCTACCTATGCGTTTCCACTTATAATTTATATTTTACAGTTGATTTAAAAGCGCTATCTGCAGATACGCATGGTAATATTAAAAAACCTCTATAATTGTGAATGCTGTTTTAAAAACTATACCAGTTTAGAGAATGAAATAAATAAATAATGCATTTTCTTTAAACACAATAAAAATAGAAACGGAAATACATAAATAAACTTTTAACTGTAATATAATTTATAAAATCTTATTTACAAGTAGATACAAATAGTTGTAGAAAAGAAGGTTTATTAATAAAGTGTATTTGAAATTAAACGAGAATTTACGACATTCACTATAAACACATTAATGTTATTTAATTTGAGCTACAAACTGTAAAATAAATATGTTGTGCAGAATGTCGATTTTTATAAAATTACACATATTTCCATATTTCTTATCAGATGTTTAATAGAAAAAGTGGGAAGGCGAGGCTAAAAGTACAGTCAGCGTCAGTAACTACATAATTCAGTGGCGGCTCGTGCGTTCCTAGGAAGGTAAGGCTCAAAAGAAAAACTCCTGCTACACAACCCGATCTTTCGACGGCGCAATGTGTAAATAATGCTAAAGATGCATTGATTTAATTTCAGGCAATTTAACTCTCCAATCATAACGCTAGCATCATCGTAACATTGGGTAACTAATTTTTGTATAAAATTAAACGATTCTAAAACGTTAGCTATAAGATCAAATAACGCAGTTGCAGTTCTATCAGCACTTACGTTAAAAAATCATAAAAACCATTCTTTCAAATTTCCATTATTTATAAACCAGAGGTCACGACGGTAAAAGTGTCTTTATCTTTTATTGATTCACAGAGCTGTGAAATCTCATCCTCAGTTCTGCTTATAAGAAAAGCATACGATAACCAAGTCACTGCAACGAGCCGATGAATGCATGCAGATGCATGAACTGAAGCTTCATAAACTTTGAGTCTCGTCCATTCCGTTCGCATAATGATAGCTTATTGTGCTGCGTTGGGTATGCGCATATAAATACATTTTATTATAAAATAAGCTTATTTATATTAAATTCAATATTTTTATTCTAGAAAGTACCCAAGTAGCGTTGGAATAGAAATACATGTAAAAATTACGTGCTTCCAATTCTTTTTTAATACCACAAATTAATATTCCAAAGAGATACTCAATGGCACGTAATAATTACGTGCCCCGTGGTATATCTTTGGAACGTTAAGATTATTACGTAAATAATACGTCCTTTTCATGTCTTCGTCATTTACCATAACCTTCACATGCTTTTGATAAGTATTTAAATAATTGAACAAAACATTTAATTTATAGAATCCCTACACTGCAAATAATGTTGGTATATAGTTTTACCTACGATAAACGTATTTTAACTTACTACTCGAATTATTTCTTACATAAATTTTTTGTTTCACTAAATGAAATGAAATTTAATTGAATTACTTTATTTCAAATTTGCTCGTGTAATTTACTGCTTATTAATAGGGGTCGTATCGTACTTCGTTGAAACATATTTATCACAATGAAAGACATTATTGACTGCATAATACTAAATATTTCTAATTAAAGAATAGACATTTTATTATGTACGCAATAATTATTTCTTTCATTTCGATATAATACGTACATTTTAAAGAAACACAATATATGTATAATTTTATTAAACAAACAACCTCGAATCCCCAAATTGTTTATGCAAATAAAATACTGGGAACACCCGACGGATAACCAAGGGCAACGCAATTTCAACAGTTTTAAATGTATAGTGGTTGTTAATATATGTGACATCACCATCACCTTGAAATTATACACTCGTCATTTTCAGTGTTATTCTTATAATATAGCTGGTCTTTTTGTGAAACGTTTGTTTTTGTTTTGATAGCACGAAAGTTTTCAGCAAATTTGCCTTTCGCTCAACTTTCATTTGCGAACATGAATTTGCGTTAGCAATTTTGTAGCAAACTTATTTTCGTTTGTACCGACAAAGATGCGCACGACGAAGGTAGTTGCGTGTTTGTCCAAGCTGTAAACGGGCACTAGTGCTCGCTAGTTCGCCATTTTACATTGTGATTGTGAGTGGTTGTCGTTATCTGGTGAAACGTGAAAACTGAATTGGAAACAAATGGAGCAACCATTCTCAATTAATTTCGTAAGTACGGAATATTCTATTAGTTACCTAGTTAATATTATTTGTGCTTGAACGTAGTATTATTATTATTAGGTCTATCTTGTTAAATTGATATTTTATAAATCTTATTGAATTCTTTCGTCCATGTGCACAGCATTAGTATACCTTTTATACATTACTATGCATTATCAAAGTAAGTAAAAAAATACAAGTCATTATGATTTTATGTTTCAGAGAACAAGACGAGCAAACAGTCGAGGTGGAGGTAATGGATGACACGCGGATGATAACAACAAATGATATTCTATCATATTTTCTATAAATATACGATTTATAAATAAATTTGTTCTGTTTATTTTTTCCATAAGCGTTTTTCCATACTCGTAACAATACTACATTTTTCGTAATATTATAAACTAAAAAAAATTAAAAATCAAGTTTACTACAAATTCCCAGGTAAATATTTGTAACAAATTTTATTTTCATGATTTGCTGAAAGTTTGCAGGGACAAATTTTTTGCAAATATTTTGAATAAATTTGTTGCAAGTTTGTCAAGGGGAAACTTCAATCTTTTCCGAAAATTTTATGCAAATATTCATGTTTGCAAAGACAACTTTTCCGCAAACATTTTGGTTTGCAAAGGCAAATTTTTGAAAGTGTGCTGCAATTTTTATTTGCTATGTGGGATATAGTAATAAGAAAGAAATGATTCTGGAGAAAAGATGCTCTAATTTCTGTTTTAGAAGTTAATGAACCACATACTACAAGGTAGGATGTTTTAATTTTTCCCCTAACAAATTAATAAGACAAAATACGAATACAAGATTTAGTAATATATAATATTGATAAACTAAACTTTAAGCTTATTCCATACTACTTATTATATTTATAATTTTAAAATATGTTTTAAGCAAAAAAAAATTCATAGACATAAAAGAAACATTTTGATTTTATTTGGTTTCAGAAAAAGATGTATGCGTGGGCTGTTTATCCAGCAGCCATACATACAAGCAGCAATCAGTTCATCATCAGCTGTACAATTTGTAGCAGATAGATCATGATATCTCAGTATTCTTCAGAACCCAGATATCATCTGCTGCTTTGCAGGTAGAGCAGTCTGAAAGGGAGATTTTCCAAACACAAGTTCTACATTTGTAAGTTACAATTAATTACATCATTTTAAAAATATATATGTATAATAATATTGCCATAATTGTTTATCAGAGAAATCGTGATTATAATAGTCAATCAGATCAAAAGTATCTGCCCATTTGTCTACCACATTAACTATTTTTAAAACAGAGTGTGCTACTCAGAACATTCAGAGTACAATAGTACAAAATAGAAAAAAGTTCAATACGAGTTGAATTGAACAAAATTAATTTGAAAATGAAATGTTTTAGGAAAAAATTGGGAGATTCCAATATTTTTAAATTTTATCAATCAGAATATATGTTAGATGGTATACATATTCAGAAAAAATTGCTAAATATTTTTTTACAGGAGGACTTACACGCAAATAAAAACGGAGGTGAAGACAGCATTGTTCGGCATCTTCGAGCTATTGCCAGAAGGTGGAAAATGCCTTAAAAATTAATAAAAGGAAGAAAAATAAATCAAACTGAGCAAGATCCTCATCAGGTATTGTGGATAAATTACCACAGTTTCAACAAACACAACAGATTAGATTAGTCATAGTGTCACCAATAAAACGCTTGGTCTCATCTTTAGTGCAATGGAAACAGGTAAAACAATGTATACTTCTCATCATTTAAGACGAATTCTAAAAAATGAAAGTTTAGAAATTTAAAATTTGATAATTTCTAGTGCTCGACTTCAGGATTCGGTACTAGAACGTCAGTTTATTTACTGTTAGTATTGCTACACATTTGTTGTCTGTGTTTATTATTGATTATTTATATTTTAAGATATTATTATAAGGTAATTATATTAATCATTTGTCCTTTGAATTAATAATTAGGTATTCTGTAAATCAATATTTCAGTATTGTAAATACGTTTTTGTTAAATAAACTAATTTGAGCTAATATTTGATTCTTATGCTTATCTGAAAATTGTAATTTATTTAGTTCACTTACAACAAACATGAACCCTACATCTGCATTTGAAGTTCTAAAAGTGTTAATTCTTATAGTTTTTTTGAAGCTCTTCAAATTTATTTTATCAAAATGCAGAATCTCATCGATCTTCTAGATATCATATAATACAGTGAAAAATAAAGTTGATTCATAACAAACACAAATTAGTAATTTTGAAAAACATTACAATTTGAAATGTCAGACTGTTTCGTTGCTGCATATATTGTCATTGCATTACAAATTTAATATTTTCAAATACTAGTCACTTTGAGTCGTTATATCTAAAAAAATCGATGAATTGGACAGTTTGGTAAATCAATTTGCATTCAGCATCAAAGAACTATTGGAATACATGCTTAGATCTTCAAGGACAAATATACGGTGCATTTTTGCTGTACACAGCTATTAATTGCAAAACGAAAAAAAACCCATGCCATTTGCATGCCCGATGGCACGTAATAAATACATCCTTTTTTGATCATCTTTGTACATCACTTTGGCACGTAAAAAGAATGCAAAAAAGACGGACATTTCATCTGTATGGCATGTAAAAATTACATCATTTTTACATGCCATTTCTTTCTTGAAATTCTGGGGATGTAATTTCGGGCACGTAAATTTTACGTAATTTTCATGTAATATCGCTACTTGGGAATAATTATTAAATAAAATCTAAATATTTTAATGTAAATTATTTTTAATACTATGTTAATAAATTTATTCTATCAATATATTGATAGAATAAATTTATTAACATAGTATTAAAAAATAATTTACATTAAAATATTTAGATTTTATTTAATAATTATTTGGTTTCGTTTAGGTGTGGCCGCGTCTGCTTACATTACAAACAGATGGTTTTTTAACACTGTGAGTTAACATATGTACATTGAGATTACCTTTTTGTGAAAATTCATTACTACATATACTACATTTAAATGGCTTCTCGCCAGTGTGAGTCAGTATGTGTTTTTTGAGGCTACCTTTTTGTGAACATTTATAATCACATATATTACATACAAATGGTTTCTCTCCAGTATGATTCAACATGTGTACTTTGAGGTTACTTTTGTGTGAACATTTATAATTACATATATTACATTCAAATTGTTTCTTACCAGTGTGAGTTAACATATGTGCTTTTAGACTACCTCGCATTGAATATTTATAATTACATATGTTACATTCAAATTGTTTCTTATCATGGTGAGTCAGCATGTGTATTTTTAGATTACCTCTTTGTGAGCTTTTATAACTACATATATTACATACAAATGGTTTCTCACCAGTGTGACTCAGCATGTGTACTTTGAGGCTACCTTTCTGTGAACATTTATAATTACATATATTACATTTAAATGGTTTTTCACCAGTGTGAGTAAACATGTGTGCTTTTAGACTACCTTGCTTTGAAAATTTATAATTACATATATTGCATACAAATGGTTTCTCACCAGTGTGATGCAGCATGTGTACTTTGAGGCTACCTTTGTGTGAACATTTATAATTACATATATTACATTCAAATGGTTTTTCACCAGTGTGAGTTAACATGTGTGTTTTTAAATAACCTTGCGATGAACATTTATAATTACATATATTACATTTAAATCGTTTCTCAAGAGTGTGAAGCAGCTTGTGTATTTTAAAATTACCATTGAGTTGAGTTTTATAACTACATTTATTACATTCAAACAGTTTCTGACTACTGTGTGTAAACATATATTTTTGCACATTAATTCTTGGTGAAAATTTGTTGTCAACACCGTTATGTTTGCCCTCTTGTGAAATTCTGATGTTATTGAACAGCTCATCTTTGTTATTATTGTGAATTTGAATCTTATTTGTGGTAGTACTGTTTTCCATTATTTGTGATTCCATTTTACTATCCATTTTGTGATTGATTGCGGTCTACTCATTACTAAACATTGTGAATGTTTGTAAAAATTATCACAATCTGTAATAATCAAACTGTAGATAGGTAATAGGTATAATAAGTAAGTGCTTTACCAGATAGGTAACTAACAGATTTGTGTTTAAGCTGTTTATTGTGCTTTTCATTTGCTATTACACTGTTCAAGTACGAATGAGGAAATTCTGTGCTTATTACCAAAATTTAACATAATTATTCAAGGCTAAATATACCCCGAGTGATTGCTCGATGTACAGTAGACAAATTTTGTACCCGCTGAATAAGAAATCTGCTAGGATTTTGATGCTGCGGTGGGTGTAATTTCAGTCCTTGTTATCAGATGGCGATTTAACAGATACTGCTCGACATAGTTGCCGGATCGAGCAATTTCAATTGACAATCATTCTCGACACTCATCAAACAATGTTTTTTGAGCTCAGCTTTAAACGCTGTTTGAGTGTCGCAACACTCACAGCTGTTTCGAATTGACAATTGAATTGGTTATTAGAAGAAGGACCCAAAAGCGAAATTTAAAATTGTAACACAAAGAAACTGTATCAGGGTCGAATTTGTAAAAATTCCTATTCTTATTAATATTAACGTCATATGGAATCTATGGAATAATAGTTGGATCTTTTTATCCGACAAACAGATGTTCATTACCAACCTAAACAAAGATAAACCAAAAAACTCATTTCTCAGAAACGTTCAGTTGGACCCTTCCAATGACCGATTCAATTATCAAATATTGATTTAAATATGTTATGTTATTTGTCTCAGAATTATCTTTTTGTTACTAAATCGTACTGTAATAAACGATGCAATAACATTTTTCCTCTAGTAGTATTTCGTGTAACAAGTTGGGGAAAATGCATGCTTTCTGGGTCGAAAACGATATGGACAGCTGAGCACTTTTCTAATGTGGTTCACACACAATGTTTCTAATCCTACACACAAAACATTTTGCGTACCTAGGCTGGAAAGTGAATGATCCTCGAGCCACTTTTCACAAGTTTCAATTTAAGTCATTTTCTAAAATAGATTTAAATAATAAACAATCAATAAATTGTCTATACTTTTACATTTTATATTTATTTTATTTATTTACTTTTGGGCGAGGAATCAGGATAGCGGAGCATCCTTCGTACCTCGTGGCACCGATTGCTATGATCATTTGGCCGACCCTACTAGAATTTAGCCGAATCTGGGGGAATTCCACCCCCAGTAGGGATTATTATCGTGCCAAACATCGCATTGACACGGGACCTACAGTTTTACTTCCTATCCGAGAAGAAGGCATGTTTTTAATTTTTCTCCGCTATGAAAAATTACCAGCTCGGCCGGGGATCGAACCTGCGATCCTTGGAGTATTACATTTTATAATTTATAATTGTGATGCTTATTAGTTATTATACATAATAATACACGTTTCAGATGGAAACTAATCATTTAAATTCGCAAATGCAGTATGCGAATCTGAAATTATCTTAAAAGTCTTCAAAAAGCTATTTTAAAACGATTACAAAAAAACATGTTTTTAACATACGATTAAAACATGTTTAAAAAGAAATAGTTAAAACTTAGTTTGATGTTTTAAACTAGATTTAAACATGAGATTTAAACAAAATGTTTTAAACATGCCAACCCTGTATTTTACACACGATAAGAACAGAACACATAAAGTGTAGTCTGTACGTTTGCAACAACATGCTACTATTTCAACTTTATTAATGCTGCTATAAAGCTAAAGGCGAGGACATTAAGCAACCCTTATGGATAAAAATTAACTAAGTTAATAATAGCGATGGACAACAACTATTGCAAGCTATAGAGATGACGATGTAGAACAGCAACCAATCTAGAAATGAAAAGAACATGGGAGGAAAAGGACTTCATGGCAAGTACTCATCTGAACTCAAACAGACATGCGTGGACAAAGATGGTTCGCTAAAATGGTTAAAAAAAAGGAAACCTCGACTCAGAATCTGAGGGATTCATCATTTCTGTCCAAGACCGCATCATCCGCACTAGAAATTACGATAAGCACGTTAGTAGAGTAAGAATGGAGTTTCTGCAACCTCCCTCCACCACTTTCTGCTTTCTGCCAAGGCCATGCTTCAATGTCATATTTTCTGAAACATCCCTCCCTCCACTTTCTTCCCAGGTATTGTTTCAAGGTTAGATTTTCTGCCAGTTAAGGCTTCAAGGCTTCTCTAGTTCTCTATTTTTATTATAAAGGTTAAAGCTTCTCTATTTTTAAGATAAAGGGCAAGGTTTTTATTATAAATAAAAATTAAACAATTTGTATAAGATAAACATTTATTAGCAATAAAAATTTATGTAAAATAAACATTTATAACAATACATCCCAGCAGCATGTTTTTTTACGAAATTTGAGTTCTCTTTCCTTGTTAAATTCTTGTTCAGTCAACCACTTCGTTGTTGTGCACGTTACCCAATTCGGTTTATGTTTTTTATATTATATTAATTTTTATATTATTATGTCATACATTTCTTCCAGGTTCACCAATCCATTCACACCATGGTGTATCGCACAAGCATTTGAAGAGGACGAAATAGCATTTATCAGGCAAAAGGTTATTGACGATGTTCCAAAGCAAGATCTGCACATGTGATTTCTTGCATATTTATGAGTTTACCATCTTCATTTAAATAAGGAATCATCATTTTGTGCTGAAATCTCGTGATGATGACCCCAAGCTAATGTTTTGGTTGTTCCCGGAATTATTAATATCATAAAAATTATCAGTACGAATTTCAATCACTAACAATTCCGTGTCGGTATATAACAAAGAAACATTATCTCCATACTTGGGTTTCAAGAATTCATAGAAAAATTTATAAATGACCGTTTTCGTCGTACGACCAACAACCGTTTGACCGTACTAAAACCAACATAGACCGGCTTATAGTAAAGAATGGATAATCTTTCCATATCAATCGCTACCAGATTTTTCGAAAAAATGGTCACACTTTTACAATTAGGTCTAGCAATGTATGTTTCCGCACCCGGTTTTTTCCCGATTTTTTCAAAATGCGATAGGAGTTTGGTATCAATTCTATATTCAACGTTTTCCATAGTCTTTACAAGCACACTGTTTACCATCAATTTAAAGAAAGCCTTCTCGAAGGAATTGGTTGCATTATTACGTAATTTAATGTTTAAGTCAATATACGGTTTTAACCAAGGTGATTGGTAATTGTTCAAATTTTAAAACTCTGTGGATTCTTTTCAAAATCAATTCATGATCGGGACACTGTTTTAAGTTTCGATAATGAATCACATATCTTTCCTTATCGTACAAATTTGGAATCAATTTTTTTTTGTTTTGAACCGACGGAATCAATGCCTCAGGCAAAAATTGTGCAACGAGTGCAAATGCTTCGGGAACTCAATGTCCACTTCCAGAACGAACCCTTGAGGAGATTCGTTGGGAATGTTAAACACATCTAACTGTTCGATTTCATCATTCGATAACCAAGTAAAATTACTTCGAGGCAGATATTGACACATAGCCCAACCGTATAAATTTGTAGCATCCAAGTACATTATGAAAGACGTGGGTTTCTTCGAATCATAATTTGGAATAAATCGATTGTTTGCAAAACTTTTT
This sequence comes from Agrypnus murinus, assembly GCA_929113105.1. Taxonomy (NCBI): domain Eukaryota; kingdom Metazoa; phylum Arthropoda; class Insecta; order Coleoptera; family Elateridae; genus Agrypnus; species Agrypnus murinus. Next base: position 93,749,816 of record OV816027.1, read on the forward strand.
CTACCACAACACACACTAACTCCCCTCGAATTCCTTTCCTGAAGAAATGTAACATGTCAATATCTGTTAAAACTTCTAATTCAACTTGAGTACGTCGAAGTATAGCGTTCCATGCTAAACTTTGGGGAAGTATAATATTAGCATGGGTCAAGACCATAATGGCAAACGGATCTAAAGTTTTCAAAAATGTCAGCTAAAAACAGTACATCCGCAGTTAAATAAACATCCGAATGCTCTCCTAAAGTTTTGCATTGAAATAAATTCCACATTTCACAAGCGCGATTGTACTCGTCTTCAGACACGGTCGTTCCTCGTAACTTATCAACGAATTCGTTGCGGGGCGGTAATCGTGGCTCATTCAATTTGGAAAAGTCATCTACATAAGAATATGGAAAAATACGTTTCCTGTGCATGCATCTAAATTCTTCATTCAGACCAAACCGCATTCTAATTTCCTTACACTGATCATCCTATAAACATTTAACCAATTTTAGTCACCCATAAATCTAAAACTATCCAAAAATCGTAAACATACAAATACCCTTTTCGATGTTCCCCTATCATTAGCAATATCATCAACCAATAGCAATCTCGAGAAAGACACGTATTTTTCTTTATTTTAAGTAATTACTTCCAGTTTTCTTGTTCTGAAGCTAATTGTTTAATAAATAAATGAGCATCATAACCAGACAAATTATGAAAGAATACAGGTACAAAATTAGGTAACTGAAAATTGAGATTACATTCAATGTGTGCTTAAATGACAATGATCTATCACTTTAACCTCACCTTCTTCAAACCTATTGTTACAAATATGATAAACGGTGGTCGCCTCGAAAGCACTTTCTTCACCAGGTGTTAAAGCGTTCATAGGTTTAGGTATTTTTAAATAATTTTCATACAGCTCTTTCACATCAGTATCTAATTTAGTAACAAATTGTCGAGCTGCATCGGGCTCTCTGCACACGAATAGTAAACGGTTTTTCGGAATCCGGTTCTACACTAGATATCGGGGTCAACACAGATTCAAAATCAGCGTAAATCACAAAAGGCACTTTTAATTGTTTCTATTTGTTTACCCATTCTGTCTTTAACCAATTCAGTAAAGATACATAATTACAATCGTGCTTAGTATGTCTGTTTAATTTATCAGAAAAAGAAAAATATTCTAAGCAACCGACACAGAAATGTTTTGCAGTTTTATGACCAGATAATTGCCTAGATAATAATCTACTGAAGTTTTTAATGTATGTATAATGGGTTTCCCCATTATCATTAACAACTAGTAAAATATTTACATGATTTATTTTTTTCAATTTACTATAATAAAGAGGTTCAACAACCTCATTGCGCTTACGATTATTTTTAAAAACTTCTTGCAGAGTATAAACGTTTATTGAGATATCATTATTAATAGATAAGAAATATGGTATATCTTTTAACGTTACCGAAAATTGTACACCATCTAAATTATGAAGAGTTGTGGGATCTGGATATTATGAACATCGGTGTGCCAGTCCTTTTGGTGAAACGAGGGCGGGCACGATGCTCCAAGCGAGACACCGATCATCTTCATTCTGGACCTTGATCACAGCTTTTTTTCGTTGGATGTCTAGAGGTAAGCACAGAAAAGAAGAGGTTCTTAAAAGATTGTATTTAGAGATGTTAAGCTCCAAAAACAAATATCTCACCAAAGTCCAACCTAAACAGAATGGAAAACGTATTAGAGCAAGAATTTCATTTTTGAACATTTTTGATGAAATCAACCATTCCCGATATTAATAAATACACTCACCACTATCTTTTTCCTCGAATTCTGTCGCTTTTTGGTCGATTATGGTGACAGCATTAGCATAGAACTCCTCTACATCGGACCCCTCGGTGATAATAGCATTTCGAGTTTGAAATGATTTAACATCATCCAATCCTTTACTTTCCAAAATATAGTAACCGAAATACTACATATTTACTTTAATCGCTGTATGTTTATCAACCTCTCAACTTATCAAAGGTAATACTTTCGGTTGCAGTTCTTCCAGAATTTTTTTACGTCCACCGAATGTTGTTGGGATTGGAAAACAAAAGATTTTGATTTTTAAAACGTAACGTGCGATGCGACAACGCAAAAACGTGCGAATAGCAACAACGCAGTGTTTACTTCGGGCACCATAATTACTTTCTTCAGGTTTTGTCGTTTGCGATTAACGCATCACACGCAACGCATCGGACGCATCGCACATATCGTATTTACGTAGGACATAGATTTTGACAGCTATTTTTTACATGTACATGTATTAATGTTGTCCATTTTATTCTGTTTACAATCACATTTTAAATTTGTTATTTCATATACCTAAATGTCTTTAAAAAAGTTGTAATGTTTATTAAAAGTAAACAAGAGACAATCTAGATTGCGCGCTAGTATTGCATAATCACTACAGAACTCGACAGATGGCGCCACAATACGTAACCTGGAAAACCTGTCAAAAATAGAAATTTCCTGAATGCGACTGGCCACGTAAGAGACGTTCGTCTCTTAAATCGAGGAGGCCGTGTATTTAAGTCTTAAAGTTTGAAATTGCATTCAGAAATGGCACTAAAATCAGCGGATAAAATCGGATAATTCGAAGCCATCCTGTCGATAAATCTAATTTTCAACATTGGTAGCATTGCACTGTTTACAGTTGTACTTGTGGTTCTACTATTGCAACCAGAGATGTTATGTCTATTAGAGTTGTAAGAGATCTATTACATTAGCAAAGCATATATTACTTTATTACAATTACATCTAAATCTATTACATTTTTAATAATCCTTATTTTTGTTCTCTTTTTTACTTATTTATTCTTTATGAAAACGTTTCAAAGCAAAAAATATTAGGCGACTGAAATTAATACCATAAAAAAGAGATTCAGCAGATTTCACCAACGCACTCATCATGATATCTTGATATCATTTACTAATAGGAACCGATAAATTAAATACTGGCGTTTGTTAATAGTATATTAAAGAACGGGTTTCATAAGGCAAGATTTATTACACGATTCCAAAAGTGAAAAGTGTGAGTTTTCTAAAGAACGACTGCAATAATGATTTATGAAACGAGTTTCTTATGCTATTTTTTCTATTTTGCGCCTTTTATTTCCCTTTTAAATTAAAAAAAATCTCAATTTCGAAATTTGGGAATTTTGTGGTAGTTGACAATACTGACGTAATATTTGAAAATTCAAATTTTTAGAGTGAAGCTTTTGTCAATTTTCTTGTTTTTTCATTTTTTCTTCAATGCTACCAACTTTGGAATAGTTGGCCTATTAAAGCACTCAAATGAGCTACTAACGCACTGTTTTGGGTGCTTTAACAGCTTTATCTGAATCGGATGTCTTTCAATCCATTAATAAATTAAAAAATAAAGCTACTGCTGGTCATGATCAACTACCCAGTTTTCTAGTTAAAGATTGCGCTGCTGTCTTAACTTTACCACTGTCTATTATATTTAACTTGTCATTACAAACTTCTACTTTTCCAGATTTCTGGAAAACAGCCCGAATATGTCCAGTATTAAAAAGTGGAGATGCTGCAGATGTGACTAACTACAGCCCTATTAGCATTCTTTGTAATTTTGCTAAAGTATTTGAAATGATTATGTATCGCCAAATCTATTCATATGTCAAAAGATATCTCAGTATAAGTAGGTATTGCGGCAGTTGAGCTGACCCCCACTACTTTTATGCAAATGTCCCGCGATCTAATTAATATTCAAATGAGGCGTGGTCTAATTAAATGCGCGAATTAAATTAATTGATCTAATTAAATTAATTCACGGTATCATTTACATATCTCATCCCTCATTTACATATATCATTTCTCATATGCATGTCCGAATTAAATTAATTCACGGTATAATTTACATATCTCATCCCTCATTTACATATATCATTTCTCATATGCATGTCCGAATTAAATTAATTAATTCACGGTATCATTTACTTATCTCATCTCTCATTTACATATCTCCTCTCTCATTTACCCTCTCTCTCGCTCTCTCTCGTATTCCCAACTTGGATTTCCCGCTGAAAGATTTGAATTCCTAACGCTGCTAATGCCATCTATCGGTGACGTCATATGATCGGTATAGTAGATTTCTATACGCCTGTAGATAGGCAACCCGCTATATTTTTTACAAAAACCAATGGAGCCAACAGGGTTTGAACGCTCGACCGTCTGGTTATAAGCCTAGGACTTAACCATTACACCATGAAGGTAATCTATTAAAGCACTGTAAACGGGTTATAAAAAAAATTTGTTGACTAGCGACCACGTACTCATAATACATGTTAATAATTTCATATTATCAGCTATTATATTCATTATTATTATTAATTTTAAATATAAATGTAGACATTATAGTCGTTTAAAATATAGTAACATCAATTTATTTATTAAAATAAAAATAACCCAGAACTAAATTATTAATATCAAGAAATTTATTTAAAAACATTTCAATTGTAAACGTAACTGCTTTCAAATAAATACAAAATAAACAAAACGCGCTTAAACAAACGCATCATTAAGCCTTCAAAACAATTATCATTCTGTTATTGTTGTACTGTAATCAATATCATCTTAAAAACTCTGTCTACCTGAGAAAACCTATTCAAAAGAGAAAAACTAGTTCTAATGCGGAAAATGTATAGACCGCATTGACGAATTAAATTAATTCACGGTATCATTAGCATATCTCATCTGTCATTTACATTTATCATTTCTCATATGGATGCTCGAATTAAATTAATTCACGGTATCATTAGCATATCTCATTTACATTTATCATTTCTCATATGCATGCTAGAATTAAATTAATTCACGGTATAATTAGCATATCTTATCTCTCTCATTTCTCCTACGCATGCTCGAATTAAATTAATTCACGGTGTCATTTACATATCTCCTCTCTCATTTACATATATGATTTCTCATATGCATGCTCGAATTAAATTAATTCACGGTATCATTAGCATATCTTATCTCTCTCATTTCTCCTACGCATGCTCGAATTAAATTAATTCATGGTGTCATTTACATATCTCCTCTCTCATTTACATATATGATTTCTCATATGCATGCGCGAATTAAATTAATTCACGGTATCATTAGCATATCTTATCTCTCTCATTTCTCCTACGCATGCTCGAATTAAATTAATTCACGGTATCGTTTGCATAACGCATCTTTCATTTACATAACTCATATCTCATTTTGTACATCTCATTTTTATATATTATTTGTCAGCTCTCATCTCTCTCTCTCATAAATTTATTTTAAAATAAATCGTATGTTGTCATTCCTATTTGATATTGTCACGTATCGGGTTTTGCTCAGGTAATTAGAGAGAATACCTATATACGCTTGGCTTATATTAACGAGAGGTAGATACGGAGGAATGGATCGATTAGTATTTATCGGATGTTAATTAGTTAAAAGAAATGATACACAAAACATAGTAACAGTTTAAATAAGGTTTTGTATTAATAAAGAGAAAAGCAATTGAACAAATAAAATATTAATTAAAGAGCTAACTTACATATTTAGGAATGATGATTTATTCGCAGATAAATCATCCTTCGAAGCCATATTCTCCAATGATTCCATCTTGGGGGAGTCTCGACTAACACTACATTACTTGTTAACTAACTATTGCGAACGACCCCGACTAGGGAGGTTCCCTTAGTTTATATACGTTCCTGATGGGAACGGATATCACGTACTCCAAAATACAGGAAGCTAAAGTCACGTAGTCAGGAAATGTTAATTGCTCTGACGGAGACTGTGGTTGGGCTTACGTCTGGAATTAGTAACGTTTAGCCAAACTCAGGATACGTCTCAACCAAAGGATCAGATGATAAGAATTATATTATAATTTGAAAGAATTAGAATTGAATATTAAATAATTTAGAAATATATAGAATTTGGAAAATATCATTAAATAACATTTCGTGACATATGCCCCGGTTGGAAAAAAGCATTGTCCCTAATGCTTAGCCAATAGCATACTAAGAACAGAGTAATCTATGGAATCATCGAAGTTGATCAATGTGACCTTAAGTCATTAATAAAGGTTAATCAACTTAAAACTAGGAATTAAAATTTGATAAGCAATATAGAATATGATACCTAAAAAACTAAAATACACATTATTTGTACCTCAATATAAAAAGCATATTAATAATTAAAGATAAAAATGTAAACTTATAGTTCCACAGAACAACTTAAAATCTAACAAATATAAAAATTCAAATATAGAAATTTAAATACAAAAATTCCTCAGAAAAGTACAGCTTCACTAAACACTGATAAAATTATGAACAATAAACATATACATATTACATACCACCATGAGAATGTTTGTGAGCACATCACCTAGTATTTACCTAAGACATAATAAGACCAAATAAAAATAAGACAAAGTAATTAAGCCGATCGGTGCAGTCCAGCCAACATAAAGCGCTGTAGCAAAGTGCGTGAATGTAGTAAGATATTGTGACATTTGAACATTTTAAATTAAGTTGAGATGTCACAATATCCTACCTATTACCACCTACCATACATTATACTTTATGAAAAAGCCTATAATTCCTATAGAGTACATTCGGTACTGGTTAAATCCTAAAAATAATAATCCTTAAAATTAATGCAAATGTGCATCTGATATTACCCTGAAATATCCCTAACCTAAAGTACATAATAAAATCAAGCTAACTGAAAATAAAATACATAAAGCGTAGCAATACAATAAACATAATAGCAATCAGGTTATTCACTAGTGACAACCGTTATCCGCTTCCGGCATAAAAAATTACATATAATTAACATTGTGTTTTAAAACTTATAGCAGGTGTCACTGCTAGGTGTGAACATTCATTGGCTGTCTTTTGTTCACAAATATAACTGTTTATTGATCATTCATTGATCATTTCACGTATACAACGGTTCATTTCACAAATGTTTAAAAAAGAAGCATTGGGCACATACTGACACATAAATTTAGCACTATTTCATTACACTTGTATGCGAACTATCGAGGAGTTGTAGATGTAGAGGGCGACAATTGGCTCATAGGAATATAGGTTGAAGTTTGATTGGAAGCTATTAGATTAGCGTAGTTCAGTTTCGTGGCTGCTAGCTGCAGCTGAGGGTTAGTTCCATAAATCATACGAACTCTTTCCGTTGGATCTCTAGGAAGGTCATAAACTTGATGTCTTATTGTATTCGGTTCTAAATAACCGGTATCCGTAGTCGAAAATGAATTATCAGAAGCAGGTGTTGGAGGTAATTCTCTATTAATCATACTCGTTGGCCTTGAAGGTCTTCTGGGAGACGATTGTCGGAATACATCGTGGATAGGGATGTATTGGGTAAATTGTTTTTGAATATTTAGGTAGAAATAAATCATTGATGCCACCAATAGAATAATTAAGAAAAAGTTTAAAGAAATAAGGTAATATGGTAAGGAATGGTTAGAGGACATGGAATTGCTTAACCAATTGTAGTTTAGGCAAGCATCGAGATTCTTAAACTTTGGGTACGGAATTCCCCATTTAGGAATTGATAAATCTTCATACTTCGTCCATGCGGCTGGGATGATTTGAAAGATGTTGATTGTTCCATCATCGTCTCGACAACGTCGAAATGGATAAATATCTTTATTAGTACCATCGGTAATATTACATTTACATGGTACATCGACTACTAAAGTTCCAATACGTTGTGGCAGGATTAGTTCGTATTCTGCATTGGCACAAACGACTTTTGCACCAGATTTCGGATATGTAAAAAGAAACTTCCTAGTTCCAAGCGGAGTAATAATATAATCATTGCGTTCTACACGTCGGCATACTAAGGGACAAGTATCTGATATTTGTTTGGTGGTCCCTCCTTGTAGAAGCAATTTGGCACAGGAGACACTGAATGTGTCATCTTCGTAAATATCGGACACGAGACAAAGACTGTCCGTGCGAGGATCACATTTTGGTAGCAGTATGATCCATTCGGACTGAACTTCCAATAACGCTAATATCCTTGAAGGTACATCAACTTTACAGGCATATTGTTCCCAAGCGAGAGTTGGTACAACTAACTTCTTCAAGGTAAGCCCTCGTAAGTGTTTGCTAATGATTGGTATGTGTAGGCCCATAAGTGCTTCAGCCGGAGAAAATGTACATTCGACTAACGGAAGTCCATAGACAGCTTCCGGTGGTATTGCTATAACAAAACTCAAAACAGCAATTTGGTTCTTAACCTTATCAAATAATAATCTAAGCTTATCTAAAGGTAATATATCTACTTGCAAGCGTTTCTCCTGACACATATTAATTAAACTTCGAGACTGTTCATAGCGATAAAGAAAATCAAGCATTGAGTAAATATGAACATTAGCATGTGTGCAGGGGGTTTCCCGAAACAAATTAGTCACAATTGACTTTAACTTTAATGTCTCTAACAAAATATTTTCGCGTTCCTTTATACGCTCAACTAGTTTCGAAATTTCATACGAACTTACAAATGTTCGAGTTACATGATTTCGAGTTGCATACTGGAAATCGAATTTTTCTCCATCGTCTGATAATATTCTATCAGAATCTTTAATCAATTTATGCCCTACATGATTATTTAAAATACTAAAATAATCGTCCGTTTCCATCGGACATTTATACCAACTTAAACTATTATTACTACATGTACAATTAATATCAACTAAAAAATCATTTGGTAATTCAATTCGAAATACAACAGGAATCGCGTCCTGGTAAAAAGTAACATTGGGCATTTCCTGAATATATAGACCTGCATTGGTTTCTACTTGCATTGCACAACCTAAACTTACACAATAAATCAATAAAATAATCATCATTTTTACCCAAAATATAACATAATAATCAATAACAGAGTTCTTTATCAATAACCTTCTTAATCAACAGCAAGGTTCTTTATCAACAACTGAGTTCCTAACGTGAGGGAAGCAATTACACAAAATACACAAAATATAATACACAAAATACAACTTTTTCAATACACAAAATATAATAATGAGTACTCAACACTAATAAAAAATACGTACGATTTACTTTAAATACAAAATTAATGCTTCCACTAACAAAAAGAGAGTCTCCTCCAAAAACAAATAAACTGCAGACGATTGATTACACAAATAAAATAAACTTGTCAGTCACTTCTGAATTCATGCTACACAATTACAACTAACATGAGTCAACTATTTCCAAACAGTTAGTTATAAAAAATACTTGAGTCACCAGGTTTCAAAAACACATAAATCTCACTAGATTTCAAAAACACATAAATCTCCATAAATACTTAAGGCTTTATAATTCTCACTAATAATACAATATTTAATTTAGACTGGACTTTTAACTGGACAAAACACACAAAAAATAACTGGTAGCCTTTTTACTCAAAAAACAAAAAATAAATGCATGAATTCAGTTCACTCAACCCACATAGAATTCTAAAAAAAAACAAAGGGGTACACAGCCACCAAAATACACATAAAAATATAGCACACAGCAAAAAATACAAACATACAGGGATCACAATTCGTTAGACTTCCAAACTGACACTAATAAAACTTGAAACCTTAAAAAATAAACTGGAAGTAACGGATACCATTCCATTGCCTACTACATAATCCTATGCGTAACAAAAAACTAAAGGCGGTCACAAAACACACAGATAACACACGCATCTGGTGCGGAGACTCTATAAACACTAAACGTAAGCCAGCTCGACTCCTGCGAGAAAAACTCGTATAAGTTCGCGATTTTATGATAATAGAGTGGATATAAAGAAAAACTGATAAAATTTAGAAACAGCAGTAAGTAGGAAGTCGCGATCTTCCTCCGCTTAGAAAGACCGAAAAATAAAGAAGGTCTATTTGTAAAAACCGTGAACCTGGCATACTAAAAAAAACTGACGCGCGTCGGGTTCGGTCGCAACACGAACCTGGGGGTACCGCTAAACCCACCACAAAAAACACATGATAATAAATCACATAACATAATAATAACTCACATAATAATAAAATACATATACTCGGGGATCCCAAAAAACAAAAACATCGTACACGGGCGCACAAAAAAAAAACTACGAATTCGGCAACAGCGAACGCCGAGATAAAAACACATCGCCATCGCCGGTATCAACGAGGCAATGGTCCGCTGTAGTCTCTCAGGCTAAAAGGCAGTCACTGAGAGCAAACCAGGCGCTCCGGAAGCTTACTGGAACCCGCACCGGCCAATTCGACTTCAACGTGTACGGAACTATTCTTAGGCAAATCAGTGATCCGGGTTGGTGAATCTTCAAATCGTCGCTTCTGAAAAACATTATATAACATATCCTCACCTGGTAACTTACAGGTGGCATCTAGGAACTCGTTGGGTTGTGCAGCATCTACTATTTCGTCGTCAGGCTCAGTCCAGAAAAGCTGACGGATACATAAACAACTATTCGCCGGCAGGCAACGGCGTAACCAATACAAAAAAAATACAAGAACTCCTATAAAATAACATACAAAAGTAATCCACATAAAATAATAAAAAGTCTGTAACTCAGCTCCTGAAACCGTAGGAGTTGTGGATAAGGCGTGCACTGTAGGCACAACTATGGGCGTAAGGGCCCTATGCTTAAAAACTAAATAAAAAACAACTATGGACAAACTAATGTTCCATATTAAATAAATCGTGTCACCGCTATAAGCGTATAAATCCCCATAAGTAGTTTGTACGGCGGCATCTAAAGTATCAAACATATTTTGCAAGGTAGAACTAGAGCTAATATTTAAATGAGGTATTGAAGTTGTCCAATTAATATTCAGACACTCAGAAAAATTCTGAAACGTAGGGGCAGGTGTTTGAGAATGTATGACGTAGGTACGAAGATTAGACCACACAGCAGGTAGAACATGATAAGTCGATAATCGTTGTATTCCTTTAGAGGAACACGGAAATCGTGGAGATATGACTTCATTGTTATTAACTAAAAGTGAACATTTACATGGCAATTCTATTTGAACTGCACCAGGCTTGTCATACACAGACAAATCTAAAGGGGTTACAACATCTAAGCACTTAATTACAGTGCGATTTTTAGGGTGTGTTAACACGAACACGTCATCTTGAATCTCTGAAATAACCAAAGAATTTGAAGTATGGCAACGAAACGGGCAGTGTTTACTGAGTTCTTCGACAGTAGCTCTGTCGTACATTTTATAAGCACATTGAAGCCCATAAGTCTCATCGGATGTAAAACGAGGCAAATAACATAACTTGTCGTGATAAGGTTTACAATGATGTAATCCAGAACCTGTGACAGGTTTCATAATTGGAGACTGACCTCTAACTGTAACAACTGCCAAATATAACGTGTCGTGCATAAGTAAACAAGTATCATTCATCCATGCAAATGGAGTAGTAATTAATTCATACAAGGTCCAGGCCTGACCAAGAGTTGTAATCGGAATTCGTATATGAACATAGAGGTTGTTATTAGAAACTGTACAATCGGCAATTGGCAATTTATAATAACGAGAAAGTTCATGTAATGGAATAGCCAATTGGTGATGATCATACTGCAAATTTGTTGCTAAGCGTTCTAGGTCTCGACGTAAAACAATTGGTCGAACAACAGCAGTAGGAATTTTATGATCTTTACAAGCATTCATAATTTCCATATTATTAACGATGCGTTCAAAATTTAGTAATTTGACTAAAATGTCATAATTATGAAATAAAGCGCGTTGAATTTTTAGGTCAACATCGGTAAATCCGGTATTAATCTTGGCACGCAATTGATTATCATAAAGATTAATTATATCAATTTTGGAACGAGTTTCTTGAAAATTCTTAGCGACTTGGTCCTGATAGGCCTTAAAATCTTGAGATGTGTTAGTTATTTCGCGTAGGTTACGCTTGATACCACTGTTTAAATGTTGCAATAATTTTTGCAGATGATGTTCATCAGTCTGCAGGGTGTCTACCTTATGCTCTGTGGCCACGCCACAACACCAAGAAAAGAAATTCCCTATAAAATCTAAGGCTCGAGTATGTCGAGACAAGGGATGATGATCCGTATAATCATCATAGTCATCACCACCATCACCATTCAAAGTTGCTATTGATGGGGTGTATGTTCCCCATTCTAGAGGATCTATTGAGTTACGTAATAAATGTAATTCTTGCGCAATTACATCACTAATACCTTGCATAGCCTGTCCCATCTTACAGGAAGGCGTTTGATGTCCTTTTAGATCATTACAAATTTGATCTTGAGCTCGTTCATCAATCAGTAATTCTTCTGTAATCCATTTCGCTTGATAGGTCAGAGGGATCGTGGCGGAGTACGTTATTGTGTCTGGTAGTTTCTTCCAAAAAGAACCGGAAGAGATTTTAACTGGAATTGGTGACACAAAAGGCACTAGACACAGTGCTAAAAATGCCAATCTGTAATAAAAAGATATAAGTAGTCAAATAAGACTTCTATGTTGTATACCCTAAGTGTCAGTACAACATAATATGCAGCAGAATAAAGAAGATGGGTTTAATGTCAAAAAGAAATCTTAAAACATCTGAGGTGTGGTAATTATTCCTTTAATCAGAAAAAAGAACTAGAACAAATGGAAAGGTGGCTCTCTAATGACTTCCAAAGGGGTCATGTGATGAGATGCCAGTGTCAGAAAACACAAAGCGCGGTGGTGTTCGGGGTTGTTAACTAGTTCTCGTAAAAGCAGGTGAGTATGCGCGATGAGCGCTTAAAGGTTAAAAAGGGAAATATAGAAAATAACGGGGAATTCTGTCTAGGGTCGAGACAGATACATAGTAGTACAAGACTTGTAGCTGATGAAATATAAACGCGTTCAAAATGACGCTCAGAACTAAACACAATACTTACATCGTAAGCTGGAGGCCGCTGAGGTGTTAAAAAAAAAGAAATGCAAAAATTGCAAACTAAAACACGTGGAGAATGGTAGCAGATGGACCATCGCATGTCCAGCTCCATAGGGGGAGGGTTTGATTCCTACTCTAAAATTGGTAGGGAAAGTTTATAAAAGGATTGACACTCACGAGGGATTCACAAAAATGACTCATGCCGTAAAGATCTTGTGGGAAAAAACAGAAACTTGACTCGTCAGCTCTTCGAGAAAACTGTTGTGAGCCTTCTCCAAGACAAGAGTTTGCTAAAAAAGCTAAAAAAAAGGAGAGGTCAAAAAGATAAAGAACATAAAGTCGATTGAAGATGTCGTTCAAGCAATTGATGCTGTAGAGGGGATAATTGTCAACAAATCCACTCGATGACAAGGAGCCTGGCGTTTGGTACCAGTGGAATGAATCTTGAAACAATGGAAGAACTAAAACTGATTTATACAGTTGTAGTACGGAAACAGACATGTACGTCTGTTGTCCTGTTTATTCATGAAAGAAATTCGAAATCGAGAAGGAAACCGATAAAGATCCCTTCATTTAATGAGATAAATTGGAATTGGTTAAACCAAAAAATCAACGTGATTTCTGAAATCCTTCTGGATGCTGACGACCCAGGAGAGTGGGTGAAGACTACCATCTTTTCTACTGGATTAAAAAGATTTAAAAGGGGCTAGTCATAAGGGAATAAGGATAAGACCTTATGCTTAGGTCATTCGTGAGTTCGAAAAATTACTCTGAAGAATTTTAGTTCTTAAAATAAAAGGGATTTATTAGAAAAAATCTAAAATGATTTTTTCACATCAGGAGAAAAAAAAAACATCCAAGTGTAGTTACCGTAGCGACTCACGAAGATTGACGTGGTGTCACAGAATCGGGGAAAAGGATGATGATAATGATATCACTTTAAACTATTCGCATACAAAGTCATGGAATGTTATCCAGAAAAGAAGGTATTTCCGCAAAGGTTACATTGAACACACGAAAAATTATTGAATTATTAAAATTAAATTAATGAAATTAGTAAAGATTATACCTGAAAGAATGCAAATGTTTTTGCTGCAGGTAAACATGTAGATGGAACAGCATCATCTAACAAGGGAACAAGGTTCATTAAAATTACACCTCAAGAATGTAAATAAGTTTGCTGCATATAAATATGTAGATGGAACAACATCATCTAACAAGGGAAAACTCTGATCTTATGATCACGTGGAATCCTCAGAAGGATCTGGTATCCACGGATCGTTATATGGAAGAATCCTGCTAACATGCACGGTATCTATTTTCGAAGGACCTTTCCTAACAAGGTAATCTACATCACCACATTTTCCTTCAATAATATAAGGACCAAACCAACGAAGAAGAAGTTTCTCACTTCTTCCCACTTTACGAAAAGGGGTAAACACTCGTACTCTATCGCCAATATTAAAATGGACATCTCTATGAGCCGAATCATATCGCTCTTTATCCTTGACCTGTTTAGCGTGGATATTATTTACTGCCTGATTTCGAATGAACAAAGCTCTATCACGGATATCCCGGATTTCATCTAATTGAATATCTTGATTTAAACTAGCTTCTGTAGCCAAACGTGGCTCTCGTGCATAAACTAAAAAGAAAGGTGACACTTTAATTGTGTCTTGCCGCGACGTATTATACGCCCATGTACATAATGACAAACTACTATCCCAATCGGTTTGTTGGGTATTCGTATAAATTGACAGCATATCAGCTAAAGTTTTGTTAAAACGCTCAGTAAGACCATTAAATTGGGGATGATAGGCTGTACTGAAACTACTCTTAGCTCCCATAATTTTTAATAACTCGGCGACTAATTCCGCCTGAAAACATTTACCTCGATCAGATCGAATTCGCGTTGGCACTCCGTGCCGTAACATAATATTTTCTAAAAGAAACTTAGCGACTGGGCTCGCTTTACCTGTAGGTAGGGCTTTAGTTTCCGCCCACCTTGTCGCATAACACGTAGCGACTATTATCATTGTGTTGCCATTTCGACTTCGGCGAGGTGACCCATCAGGGTCTTTAATAGCATTTATAATTGTAGCAATCTTTGGATCATCACGTTGTAACGTGGAAATATCGTGGTTTCGCAATAAATAGGTAGGAACTTCTATCGTTAAATCAACATCAGCCTCTGTGGCTGGAAAAACTGGATTTCGAGAAAGACAATCGGCATCTCGATGAGCAGCACCTGACTTATGACGTATAAGATAATCAAACTCGGATAATTTTATAATCCATCTAGCAAATTTTCCCGTGGGGGATTTCAATGTTTTCAAAAAACAAATAGCATTATGGTCGGTTATGATTGTGATTGGTCTACCAAAAATTAAGTGACGCAGATAACCTAAACTCCAAACAACTGCTAATGCTTCAAGTTCGGATATTGTGTAATTCTGTTCTGCCTTCGTTAAACTACGTGAAATATAAGCAATAGGGTGATATTTGCCCTCAAATTCTTGTAATAAAATTCCACCAATGCCTAGCTTGGATGCATCTACATGTAACATTTTTTCTTTCAAAGGATCAAAATGAGTTAAAACAGGTGCAGTTAGTAATTTTGATTTTAAAGTTTCAAAAGCAAAATTTTGATTTTCTCCCCATTCAAATCTAGAATTTTTCATAGTTAATTCATACAATGGTCGAGCTATCTTAGAAAAATTTTGAATAAATTTACGATAATAATTTGCAAGTCCTAAAAAGCTTTGTACCTTTTTAACGGTAGTTGGAATTGGAAATTCCGAAATAGCTTTTAATTTATCTGGGTCAGGCTGAATACCATGTTCAGATATAATATGACCTAATAATTTAACTTCGGTTTGAGCATAATTACACTTTGAAGGCTTAAGGGTTAAACCAGCATAACGTAAGCGATCAAAAACGTGTCGAAGGCGTAAAAGATGTTCTTCGAAAGTAGATGAAAAAACTAAAATATCGTCGATATATGATAAACATTCTGTCCACTTGAGTCCTTGTAGAACTTTATCCGCTAAATTTTGAAAAGTTGACGGTGCATTGCACAGTCCAAAAGGCATTTTCAGAAAATGAAAAAGACCATCAGGGGTTACAAACGCAGTTTTTTCAATACTGTCAGGGCTGACTCCTATTTGCCAAAAACCAGAGAATAAATCAAGACTAGAATAATATTTACTACCCTTAAGGCATAAGAAAATGTCATCAATTAAAGGCAATGGGTAAGAATTCTTCGTTGTAACTGCATTTAAGCGTCTATAATCTATACAAAAACGAAAATCACCACATTTTTTCTTTACTAAAATAACTGGGGAAGCCCAACTACTTTGGGATGGAGCAATAACTCCATTATCTAACATCTCCGCTACTTGTTCTTGAATTATTTTTCTTTCAGCATGGGAAACTCGATAAGGTCTATTCTTTTGAGGTAACGCGTCAGGTGTTTCGATAGAATGTGTTACTAAATTTGTATAACCCATGGTTGCTGTAGATTCAGCAAAAATATCGGAATATTCATTAAGAAGTTGCAATAATTCTTCTTGTTGTTGCTTGGTTAATTGTGTATTAATATCGTGACAGATCGTATTGTTAGCAACAGGTTCGTCATCAGTAATACAAAATGAATCAATTGTAGGAGACCAAATTATTTTAGAAAAATGTCCAACAGAGGTCCCTGAAAATAATTTAACTGGTAACTCCGTTAAAGGAGTTAAAATTATAACTAATTGATCTTTAAGAAAATACGGATATTTTCCAATAATAATGGATTTCTTTAAAAGATAATCTTCCTTGGGATAAAATGAAAAACGTTCTAAATCAAAAGAATTATTTATTCGTAAATGCGATGGAATAAGCACTTCCACTATAAGTGGTAAATGATGTATAATGATATCATATTTCAAAGAAATTTTAAAATGGTTTATAGTATTCTCTTCATTAATTAGATTTTCATTAATTAAGACGGGTGTATATTGTAACACTTCATTAGCGTTTATAAGAGATGTTGAAAATTTTATGGTTTTTATCTGATTATGATAAAAAAATTTAATATTTGAATTGTAAAAATCAATAAGTGCTGAAGTACGTTGTAAAAATTTTATACCCAAAATTAGATCTGTTGGCAAATTATTAATCACTAGTGCGTTAATATGAAAAGTTAAATTGGCGATTTTTATCGTCAAAGTTGTGTGTCCTAAAATAATTATCTTGTGGTTTCCGGCTGTTTGTAAAGTAATCAGTTGGTCTAGCGTTTCAATTGATTTAGCATGTTTTCTTGAAACAATGTTATAGTAACTACCGGTATCTATGATAACGTTAATAATTAATTGATTTAAATTGCATTCAATGGATAAAACTTTTTTAAAATTAGAAGTGTGCCTAGATTCGTTAACCGTAGGGTTAGTAACTAAGAACGATGCTGATTCTGTCGTCGTCCTAAAAAATTTGGGGAATTACTGCGAAATGACCGAACTGGATTCGGTCCTGGTGAATTTTCACGAGAAAAGGAAACGCGTTTGTTTGAATTTACATTATTTCGCGATGCGTTTCTTCTAAAGCTATTATTGCTTTGATTAAAGTTATAATTTTGCATACAATTATGCGCCGTATGTCCTGGTTTACGGCAAGTAAAACAAACAGGTCGAGCATCTCGGGTACGCGAATGAATCTGAGGATTTCCATTTTTATTTTTATTATTTAACTTTTGTCTGTTCATTTTATTTCTTCCTCTTTGAAAATTACTAGAATTAGTGCGAAAACCGTCGATAGGATAACTATACCTTGATTGAAAATGGGAATCTGTACAAGATTCCGGACTTGCTACTGGAGAAAGAGTTAATAATGAGGTGCGTTTAGATAACGTCTGATCATCCTGCATATCTTGCAGTTGGTGAACAATAGAACGTAATTTTCCATCTTGTAAATCGCCGTCTAATGGACATAAAATCTTGAAAGTTTGGCGGAAGGAAGGCAATAGGCCGTTTTCAAAATAATCTTTAATATCTAACGTAGAAAGAGGCGGGTCTATTTGGGAAGCCAAATCAACCAAATCATAATAAAACTTAGAAATTGTTTCATCGGGTGATTGTTTTCGGTGAATAATACTCTTTTTTATAGCTCTTGTGGTGTGAAAACCACCAAATTGTAAAGAAAAATCATCTTTAATGTTCTCCCAGGTTTTATCTTTATTGCTGGGGTCCGCCTTAAAATGACTGAACCAAATAGAAGCTGATCCGTCTAAATAATTACCAAAATGACGGATTCTATCAATATCACTCCAATTATTACATAACGAGCAACGTTCGTAAGAAATAAGAAATTGAACACAATTACCGGATGCGGGGTTAAAACGAGCAGGTGTTACGAATTTAGGGTATAATGCATCCGGGGCCGTCGCGATAGCCGTTTGTAGTGTCATTTGTAATAAGGTTGTGTTCTGGTTAGTTGCCATTATTGGAGATGGGGTTTTCAAAATCGGCTGCGGGGTATTAGTTTGTTGCGAAGTTTCTGGGACCGTTATAAAAACGTCGTTTAGATCGGGACTTAGTAAATCGGTTGCTAATGGTTCTTTAGTTGGGGTAAATTTAAAAAATGGTCCCTTTTGAATTAATTTAAAATCGTCAGCCGTATTATTAGTAAAAACAATTTTGGATTGCGGTTCATCACGGGAAAGTGATGTTCTGGGGCGAAAAGTTTCCTCGTACGATAATCTTTCAGAATCGAGATTTACGGGTATTGTAGAAATTGTACTTTCATCAACATTAAAAGCTTGTTGCCGCGTATAATAAGGATGAACCGGTGTAGAATTATGTTTTGTTTTAGGTGGTCCTGGCATTACCACAAAAAATGCCAAAAATATTTAAAATACCCTGTCATAAAAATGGAATCATATCACAAAAAAATCAGCAATGATGCGTAAAAAAGATTAAAGGAGAATTATTTACTCATATACAAACTGTAATTACCACGTTATTAACGAAAGTTAAAATTATTTTAATAAAAGTCTTAAGAAAAGTGCATGAAATTCAAGATAATAGGCAAATATTGAAAACTTACATAAAAAATAATTAAGTAGATCCATACAATAAGTACACAAAATTAATTGCAATTGTTGTCTTGTGTTTGAAATTAATTAAATCAGATTATCAAAGTGAGAAGAATTAAAAGATATACAAGTTATTGTGGAACTGTGGAAATTTATTTTCCACAGTATTTATGAAAATATTCGAAATTAATACATGCACAAAAAGAAACACAATTAAATAAAAACAATTATATAAAATGGTTATTTATAGATGTCCCATAAAAGGAATCGTAAGGAGCGAGAAAATATAGGTAAAATAAGGAAAAATCTTGATTAAAGTTAATGGGTGTTGCTACTATGCAATCGCGGTAAAAACGAAACCGGCTGGCGTCTCGCGGTCCTTGAAGCAACGGGGAATTGTCAGCCGTGAGCCCGCTAAAACGGCGGGGTATTTATGCTGCGGAACAAACGTACGACGCCTGCAAATCACTAGCTAGCGGCGCGGTGATTTTTGATAATCATAATTAATGCACGGATCATTATTATTGAGAGGCTTCGGAATACAAGCACGGCGCCTGCATCATATGTCACGTATCGGGTTTTGCTCAGGTAATTAGAGAGAATACCTATATACGCTTGGCTTATATTAACGAGAGGTAGATACGGAGGAATG
Source organism: Agrypnus murinus (assembly GCA_929113105.1). Lineage (NCBI taxonomy): Eukaryota > Metazoa > Arthropoda > Insecta > Coleoptera > Elateridae > Agrypnus > Agrypnus murinus. Next base: position 93,769,494 of record OV816027.1, read on the forward strand.
GATCGATTAGTATTTATCGGATGTTAATTAGTTAAAAGAAATGATACACAAAACATAGTAACAGTTTAAATAAGGTTTTGTATTAATAAAGAGAAAAGCAATTGAACAAATAAAATATTAATTAAAGAGCTAACTTACATATTTAGGAATGATGATTTATTCGCAGATAAATCATCCTTCGAAGCCATATTCTCCAATGATTCCATCTTGGGGGAGTCTCGACTAACACTACATTACTTGTTAACTAACTATTGCGAACGACCCCGACTAGGGAGGTTCCCTTAGTTTATATACGTTCCTGATGGGAACGGATATCACGTACTCCAAAATACAGGAAGCTAAAGTCACGTAGTCAGGAAATGTTAATTGCTCTGACGGAGACTGTGGTTGGGCTTACGTCTGGAATTAGTAACGTTTAGCCAAACTCAGGATACGTCTCAACCAAAGGATCAGATGATAAGAATTATATTATAATTTGAAAGAATTAGAATTGAATATTAAATAATTTAGAAATATATAGAATTTGGAAAATATCATTAAATAACATTTCGTGACAATATTTAAATATAGGTCATCATGTAATTCCGCGAAAACAATTTAACATGTAGAAACGTAATAATAAAAATTTGCTTTTAAGTATACAAATTATCTCTAAAGATTACTGTCAATCAATAGTCAGATTATCTCTATTGCATTCTGACATGTTTAAATATACGTCATAAACATTTAAAATACGGTTTACAAGTAAAGCAAATTCTAATTTGAAAGAAAACACTTAGGGTCGTTATGATTTCTTAAAAATTTATTTAAATAATTCCGACAAATATTTATAAATAAAACTTAGAAAAAAGGAATATTGTGTAGTACTTCTGTAGTAGTATTTTAAAGTCAAAAAGCTTATACCTGTTTCTTTACATATTCTAATATTCAGGGCTATATGAACCAAAACGATTAAAAAATAATATAATATGTGGAAATATGTATGGAAATGTATGATATATTGTAAAATAACTTTTAAATAAGAGTTTACTTTAGATGCTACGAATATCTATATGGTGTATAAACAATTAGAACGTATATGTAGAAATCGCTTACAGGGGTAGTAGATATAACGAAAAGGGTTAAAATCTGTTCAAAATTACATTACGTCTAGAAAACTAGAAAATTAGATAATTGTAGCATACGTATGTTAAATGTACCTATTCTTTCACCTCGACTGTAGTACATATAATGAAAAAGGATAAAAATCTGTAGTATAGGGTTTATACTTATACTCAGGCTCGCAATCATATGTAGCGTATCGATGCTTACATAGTATAATTATTTTCTCAACGTAGGATATATCGATATTCTTCTAGTTTGATTAAATCCTATAAGTTATATTCATTTCACCCTTTTTATTCTGTTAAGACATTTATAATAATCATAGGGAGTCTGGTATGGGCATAAACCGATTGCACATAGAATCTAGAAAGTTCCTATCAATATTACAAACAATGAATATAGACTGATGTGTGTGTTATATAATACTGATTCTCGCATATACGAACTTAGGAGCTAGCTGCTGACTCTGCATGACATTAGATGATTATGATAATGATAGATGATCGTGATAAAGAATGTTGTTATTTATAGCAGTGACTTTATTACAATTCTTACTAGAATATAATTGTATGATATCACATCATGATATGTACCTACAATTCGATTACCTACAATTTGACTACCTAAATTAGACCTTAGTCGAAGAATAATCATGTGTTTTATCGTTATCTTATGATATCAGGAATGCAATACTTCTATTAATCTTTAGTTTAGAGTAGATATAAACCTCTTTGTATAGCTCCATAAATGATAGTTATAGGGCTGTATTGAGTTATATAACATTTCTCTCATATATGAATATTTTAGTTCAGAGAGCATTTACAAACAATGCGCAATTTATACAAAGCAGTCATTCAGAACAGGGTAAGATAATTCGTATGATCTATTAAATTTAAAATAGTAATCTGCTGTTCAGCTTGATTTAATTTTCGTAAATGTCTAAATATTACAAACATACAAACAAAACATATTGATAAGGTAGGTGAATTGCAGGCATTTAGCAGGCCCGTGTTTCTAACTGCTGATCTATAGGCTAGAAAAATCATAAAAGTATTAGGCAATGTTCGTTGAATATACTCCCTGTTACATTTCATACCTTATTTGTTTTAATAAATAGACATTAGTCAAACGATGGATATCCTCATGTCTTTACTCTACCTTCAATATATAATATTTATTTATGATATCTAGTTAATGATATATGTTGTGATCTTGATTGACTGTAATCTTTTTCCTATAAGATGCTATAAAAGCTGTAATTAATATTTCTAAATATATATATAGTTTAGTTTAATCCGTGTATGTATTTTATTCTTACATTTTTTATTTCACAATGTATAACTACATACAATTTATTTTAAACCAGTTTTTCTGAAATTTCTAGATTTTAATACAACACTAGAATGTTGAATGTTATTGTTCGTATCAAAGAGATTGTAATTATTTTTAAAAATTCTATTGTTTTCGTCGAAATAGCTTAAGCTTGATTGCTTTTAGGGATTACGATGCCTGTCTATTATACTATTCGCTTAACAGGGAAAGAATGTTTATTTTTTAATCGTTTTGGTTCATATAGCCCTGAATATTAGAATATTTAAAGAAACAGGTATAAGCTTTTTTACTTTAAAATACTACTACAGAAGTACTACACAATATTCCTTTTTTCTAAGTTTTATTTATAAATATTTGTCGGAATTATTTAAATAAATTTTTAAGAAATCATAACGACCCTAAGTGTTTTCTTTCAAATTAGAATTTGCTTTACTTGTAAACCGTATTTTAAATGTTTATGACGTATATTTAAACATGTCAGAATGCAATAGAGATAATCTGACTATTGATTGACAGTAATCTTTAGAGATAATTTGTATACTTAAAAGCAAATTTTTATTATTACGTTTCTACATGTTAAATTGTTTTCGCGGAATTACATGATGACCTATATTTAAATATCAAATAGGAATGACAACATAAGATTTATTTTAAAATAAATTTATGAGAGAGAGAGAGAGAGATGAGAGCTGACAAATAATATATAAAAATGAGATGTACAAAATGAGATATGAGTTATGTAAATGAAAGATGCGTTATGCAAACGATACCGTGAATTAATTTAATTCGAGCATGCGTAGGAGAAATGAGAGAGATAAGATATGCTAATGATACCGTAAATTAATTTAATTCGAGCATGCATATGAGAAATGATAAATGTAAATGAGATATGCTAATGATACCGTGAATTAATTTAATTCGAGCATCCATATGAGAAATGATAAATGTAAATGACAGATGAGATATGCTAATGATACCGTGAATTAATTTAATTCGTCAATGCGGTCTATACATTTTCTGCATTAGAACTAGTTTTTCTCTTTTGAATAGGTTTTCTCAGGTAGACAGAGTTTTTAAGATGATATTGATTACAGTACAACAATAACAGAATGATAATTGTTTTGAAGGCTTAATGATGCGTTTGTTTAAGCGCGTTTTGTTTATTTTGTATTTATTTGAAAGCAGTTACGTTTACAATTAAAATGTTTTTAAATAAATTTCTTGATATTAATAAGTTAGTTCTGGGTTATTTTTATTTTAATAAATAAATTGATGTTACTATATTTTAAACGATTATAATGTCTACATTTATATTTAAAATTAATAATAATAATGAATATCATAGCTGATAATATGAAATTACTAACATGTATTAAGAGTACGTAGTCGCTAGTCAACAATTTTTTTTATAACCCGTTTACAGTGCTTTAATAGATTACCTTCATGGTGTAATGGTTAAGTCCTAGGCTTATAACCAGACGGTCGAGCGTTCAAACCCTGTTGGCTCCATTGGTTTTTGTAAAAAATATAGCGGGTTGCCTATCTACAGGCGTATAGAAATCTACTATACCGATCATATGACGTCACCGATAGATGGCATTAGCAGCGCTAGGAATTCAAATCTTTCAGCGGGAAATCCAAGTTGGGAATACGAGAGAGAGGGTAAATGAGAGAGGAGATATGTAAATGAGAGATGAGATAAGTAAATGATACCGTGAATTAATTAATTTAATTCGGACATGCATATGAGAAATGATATATGTAAATGAGGGATGAGATATGTAAATGATACCGTGAATTAATTTAATTCGGACATGCATATGGGAAATGATATATGTAAATGAGGGATGAGATATGTAAATGATACCGTGAATTAATTTAATTAGATCAATTAATTTAATTCGCGCATTTAATTAGACCACGCCTCATTTGAATATTAATTAGATCACGGGTCATTTGCATAAAAGTAGTGGGGATCAGCTCAAGTATGGGTATACCTACTAGTATACAACAACATGGATTTATAGAAGGTCGCCCTACAATAACAAATCTTGCTCTATTTACACAATTCGTTTCAAATGTGGCAGATCCAGGAGGACAAGTCGATACAGTATATTTAGATTTCTCCAAAGCTTTTGATCGGATCAGCCATAGTATAATACTTTCTAAATTACATCACTTTGGTTTTTCAAATGCTTTGGTTTTGTGGTTTACTTCCTATCTTTCAGACCGCCGTCAGTATGTTGCCTATGGTGGGTGTACTTCCGATCCCTTCTTTGCTACATCAGGAGTTCCGCAAGGCTCTAATTAGGGACCACTTCTTTTTGTACTATTCGTTAACGATTTTGCACATGTTATTTCTTGTGAAAAATTACTGTTTGCGGATGATGTTAAAATTTTCTACAAAATCGAAGGCGTTAACGACTGTGCGGTCCTGCAAAGTAGTATAAACAACATTGAGAAATGGTGCAAAACCAATTCACTCGGACTTAATTCTTCTAAGTGTAAGATAGTGTAATTTACTCGAAAGACAAAACCATTAATACATACATATTTAATTAATGAGACTGAGTTATCTCGCAGTCAGATTATCAAGGATTTGGGGATCTTCTTTGATGACAAACTTACATTTAGCAACCACATTAAATATTCAATTAATGCATCTATGAAAGTATTAGGTTTCATAATCAGAAACTGTAAATCTTTTTCTAATGTTCTTGCCAGTGGCGTGCGGTGCGAATTTAGACTAGGGAAGCAACCACGATTTTAATTTTAATATACCTAGGTACAAGCGCGGATTCACGGAGCTGGGAATGGGGAAATTCCCGCCCCCCAATTTAGAAAAAAATATACATAGAATAGAAACAATGTTTGTTTAATTCTTATTTACTAAAACAATTATTTTTTAAAAATCTCCCCCCCCCCAAATAATTATCTGAATCCGGCCCTGCTAGATACAATAAAAAACAGTGTTATAAATATTAAGCTTAAAAGTTTTTCAAAGAAGAACTTCTACAATTTATACTTATGGAATTTGTTGACTATTATTCATTATTTTAAAATACTACTACTAGATATTTATAATTCAACTTGATAATCCGATCTTTTTTAGTAAAATACCTAGTGCAGGTTTTAATCTTAGTTGTTAAATTTGAAAGTTCTGGTTTTGATCTGCCTTTCTCAATAATTTGTAATTTCTCTCCGAAACTGTATGCAGAAGGTTCTCTATCTAATAATTTACAAACTGAACAACAAAATTGTCACGATTCGGATGTATCGGAAGTACTCGAACCTTCCACCGAAGCAGCTGAATTTACAGTCATGAAGATAATGCAATTTTAAATTTGCATACAGAGCAAACTAAATAGAATTATTTGTCTTTAAAAAAATTCCAACTTATATAAATTGAAATAATAAAATGTTTCAAAATACAGTCTCATTCGCAGACTTACCTTACTTAAGTAACATTAAATTTAACAAACAAATAATCAAATTATAATAAATAAACATTTGGGAACGGAACGCATTAACAATAACGACCTAACAACCGCATCGTCCGTATCACCACTCCCCAAATTTATAAAAATATTTTTGTTAGCTCTGTTTTTCTTTGGTAAGATCAAAACTTGAATATGGTGCTTTGATCTGGTGTCCCTATTACAATAATCATAAACATGACATTGAAAATGTACACAGAAAATTTTTAAAATTTTTTCTTTTCGGGTGGATTGTTATTAGCCCGATAGAGGTTGTGACCATCACGATTTACTTGAAAGATTCAGTGGTCCATCTTTGGAATCAAGAAGAAAAACAATTACTGTAGTCTTCTTACATAACTTGCTTCATAGTAAAATTGATTGTCCCTCTTTATTAGCTCAATTTAACTTTTTAGTTCCAAGAGTAACATCTAGATATAACGAAACCTTCTATTGTCCCATGGCGCATAGCAATCTACTAATTAAATCTCCTGTTGCTATGATCTGTCATAATCTTAACGTTATATTAGAACTATGTGATATTAACCATTGTAGTATATCTAATTTAAAACAAACTGCTATCAACTATTTTTTATTGTAATCTTACTTTGGTCAATCTTTTGTAATGTATTATAGTATACTGTTATAGTATTTTTCATGTTATGATCCATCTTTGCATGTTATTCGTTTTTGTTTAATGCAGCATCTGAATGTAATATAATATAATATAATGTAAGTTGATATATGAACTTTATTGTTGAATTGTATATATATTGTAAGTACCTTGTAATTTTATCTATGCATATTTATGTATTTTCTTTTGTCCTGTAAGTGGAATGTTTCTGTTGGGCAAATAAACAAATTAAATTAAATTAAATTATTATTGACGCAAAATAGAAAAAAAAATTAAAATAAGATTTGAATCTTTTAACATTTAAAACTGATGTTTTTTTACATAGCTTTTGATTTTTTTCTATTATTTTATTATATTGCATTTTAAATAATAATTATTTTTGTATAAAAAGATATTAATAACGATAATAACTAAATCTTTTTAGATTTTCAATATAATTTATTTTATTTCATTTTTACTTTGTTAAATATTTATTCTGACATTTTTACCTAATCTTAACATTACAGGAATCTATTACAATTTAAAGAAATCTGTTACATTTTTAACCTTAAAAGTAGTATGAAAAGCTGCCGCTCCATAACATCACTGATTGCAACTTACAACTAATAGATTCGTGAGCGTCGCATCGAATTCTTAGGTAGACAATATATTCCAGTTTTTACATCTTATAAGAAAGCACCCAGATTTTACAAGTTTATAATATTTATGTAATTATTTAAATTTACACCAATATTTTATTTCATTTTTTAACTTTACAATTTGTGACGACAAACACTATACAGAAGAGTGAACTTTTCCAAAACGCCATGGCCGACCCTAATCCTCTTACACAGTGAATGGATAACATATATAAGTCTGAAAATCGTATTTAAATGGTAAACACATTTGCTCTTTAGATCGTATAAAGTTAATATTTGTTTTTTCAGGTTGTAATTCGTTAAGATATTGGTATAATGGATGGTGACAATGTAGCAACTACAGTAAAAACTGAAACGGATCAGGATATCGAAATAGAATTGCAACAAATGGAAGATTATGACACCAAAAATGAAACTGAAACAAATATTGAGAGTAAAGAGCAGCCGTTTTTTAGTAAGTTTTATAACACGTAACACTAGCAGTTTACAAATTAATAGTGACAAATGCAAAAACCATCAATACACATTTTTAGAACGAACTCGTTTATATGAACACATACTAACTCATACAGGGGATAAATGGTTGGAGTGTAATATATGTGATTATAAATGTTCAAGCAAAAATGATCTCAGCAGCCACATGGTTATACATATTGATGACAAACCACTTAAGTGTAATTTATGTAATTATAAAACTTCAGTGAACTTGCGACTAAAAAGACACATGCTCACTCATAGTGGTGAGAAACCATTTGAATGTAATTTATGTGATTATAAATGTGCATTGAAGCATAGTCTAAAAATCCACATGGTCTCTCATAATGGTGAGAAACCATTTGAGTGTAAATTATGTGATTATAAATGTACAGTGAAGAGTAGGTTAAAATCACACATGCTCACTCATAGTGGTGAGAAACCATTTGAGTGTAATATCTGTAATTATAAGTGTTCAGTGAAGGGTAGGCTAAAAACCCACTTTCTCACTCATAGTGCTGAGAAACCATTTGAGTGTAATTTATGTGATTTTAAATATACGTCGAAGAGTAATCTCAAAACGCACATGCTCACTCATAGTGGCGAAAAACCATTTGAGTGTAAATTATGTGATTATAAATGTATAGTGACTAGTATGCTAAAAGGACACATGCGCTCTCACAGTGGCGAGAAACCATTTAAGTGTAGTATATGTAAGTTAAAATGTACAACCAAAAGTGGTCTCAAAAAGCATATTCGCACCCACACTGGTGAGAAACCATTTGAGTGTAATTTCTGTAATTATAAGTGTTCAGTGAAGGGTATGCTAAAAACCCACTTTCTCACTCATAGTGGTGAGAAACCATTTGAGTGTAATTTATGCGATTCTAAATATACGTCGAAGAGGACGCTCAAAATGCACATGTTCACTCATAGTGGTGAGAAACCATTCGAGTGTAAATTATGCGATTATAAATGTACAGGGAAGAGTAGGTTAAAAACACACATGGGCTCTCATAGTAGCGAGAAACCATTTGAGTGTAGTTTATGTGATTATAAATGTTCAGTGAAGACTAGGCTAAAAACCCACTTTCTCACTCATAGTGGTGAGAAGCCATTTCAGTGTAATTTATGTGATTATAAATGTTCATTGAAGGGTAGGCTAAAAACCCACTTTCTCACTCATAGTGGTGAGAAGCCATTTCAGTGTAATTTATGTGATTATAAATGTTCATTGAAGGGTAGGCTAAAAACCCACTTTCTCACTCATAGTGGTGAGTAACCATTTGAGTGTAGGTGAGAAACCATTTGAGTGTAATGTTTTGTGATTTTAAATTTTCAGGGAAAGGTAATCTCAAAAAACATATGCTTACTCATAGTGGTGACAAACCGTTTGCATGTAATTTATGTAATTATAAGTATGGAACAATCAGCTGAAAAGGAATATGATCATTCATAATAGTGAGAAACCATTTGATCTTTAGTTTATGTAATCATTAATTTTTACCTAAAAGGGTCTCGGAAGATACGAAGGTGTATCCTAATATTTTAATTATTAATAATAGATTTACAAAGCAAGTTAAGTGTAGTACACTGAAATTAATCCTTCTCCATGTAGTCACTATGTAAAGTTACACGTTTCTGCCAACGTTGACCGCCAATGACCGCCCGGTATTGTGATAAATACTCGTTGCTTACTCACAAACGAAAAATGTGATTAAATTGCAAGCTTTCGTTAAAATATCGATTGCAGGATAACGATCTTCGTAAGAATTTGTCTTACAGAATACAAAAATACGAAATATAACATATTTCGATATTTTAACATCCGTTACCTCGTCAACGAAGTCTTACAGAATAAGGGAGTAAGTGTCCCGCAAAATGTTAAAGTAAATCGAGCAACCCTGGAGGAAGGTCAATAAACGTTGGCAGAAACGTGTAACTTTACATAAGGTGCAAAAAATATTTATGAGGAATTGAACATAACTTCTTCTGAGCCTGCACCGTCGTATGCAACCGTAAAAAGATGTACATGACTGTTTCCACATGGACAAGAACCAGCTTTCACGGTAGTTACTGAAGAGAACATCAGAAAAATCGGAAAAAATGGTGTTGGAGGATCGGCGTATTCGAATTCGTCAAATAGAGGAGGGGTAGAACATGAGCAAAAAACGTGTTGGAGAGATCTTACACAACCATTTACTTATGAAAAAGTTGACCGCTCGCTGGGTTCCCAGAATCTTAACAGCGTTCGAGCGACTTCGACGAGTGGAATGTCCACGCCAAATGCTGGAAATGTGCTTCAGATCCAATTTGATGAAGATGGAGCCAGATGAAACCTAGATTGACCAGTACGACCCGGAATCAAAGCAGGAGTCTATGCAGTGACGAGAAAAGAACGAAAAGCCTCCCCACAAATTCAAGGTGCAACCAATCATCTGGGACTGAGCAAATATTCGTCTTCGGGAGCGGCTCAGGTTGCAGGATTTGATGAAACCAACCACTATACAGTCCAGACGTTGCCCCAAGCGATTTCTATCCATTTCCCAATTTGAAAAACGAGCTACGTGGTAAGGGGATTTCAAATAGTAGAGTTTTATTTAGCCAGAAAGTGCCTTAGTTTTTGTTTTCGTTGGGCATACCTTGTAAAAAGTAGCAACCTAGCTCATGTTGTAGCCCATCCCTAAGTGAAGCAGAATTTAGTTGTCGTCAAAAAAAATAACTGCGGGCTAAGGGAGGGGGGTTTTAGTAAAAAAGGGGTGAAATTGAATTTTTGTGTTATTCGTTGCAGGACATCACTCGCTTTGTTGTGACAAAATTGTGAATAGTTACATCGATATTTAAGTTGTCAAAAAAAAAAAACATTTAAGATATTTATTTACATTGTTTCTTACGGGAATTCCTACTTTTAAAGTCGATTTTCTCGAAACAGCACTTTAAGGTTTAACAAAATTACATTTAACGCTTAATATCTTCCAATCTAGTACCTATTTTGAAAAAATTACTGAAATAAACGTTTTGCGTTGATTTTCTGTGAACACTATGGTGCTTTTATTTTTGCCATAGGTATAATACAAGCCAAGATATTTGCAAAACAACGTAAGGAGTACCGCGCCTCGTTTTTGCTGTTGATTAAGGAAAAGAGGTTTTACCACGGTAATAATGCATATGCATAGTTGAAGTTTTGTCTACCCACTGTAAACAAAATATATGTTCTTATGCGTTTAACACATTGCATATCATACATAGTGGCGTATTTAATTATTATTTCTTTGTTAAATTCATAGAAGCAAAGATATTCATCAATAACTAAAAGCTTTCCTAGGATATCATCTGTGGTTTTACATACTTACAATTAGTAAGCTGCAACTATATTACAGCAGTAGTTTGTATGTAACCACAGAAAATTTGTATGTAATAAGTTAAATATGTTAATTAAGAGAAGGCAAAATAAAAAAAATCACGTCTTAGATTTAAAATTATTTTTTAATAAAATCATGAAAATCTTTAGGTAGGGGAGAGTTTGGAACAGTGGCCAGGCAGGAACAGTGGCCACCTTCCCGACATTTTCTTATTTATAAAGATTAGGTGCTGTCATCTAGCACAGAATGTACCAATAGGACACTGAGTATATTAACAAAGTTTTTCCATTTAAATCTCCAGATTTTTGTTTTAAAACAAACTCAACCTGAAATTGTATACTTGAAGTAAAATACAACAGGCAAGTGAAATAATTGTTAGTGGCTAAATAAACAAATGTCGAACGGAACTAGCATTGACCGCTTATACCTACATGTAAATATTTATTGGTATAATAATATTTTCATTGTGTTGGGTAGTTTTTGTTTTTTCCTACTTTTTTAAAAAGCATGTAGTTGATGGTACAGTGGCCATGTTAAATGTAGGTACAGTTACCACTTCTTTGTTATATAGGTCACTGTGCTATTATTTAGTACAATATTTTAATTATTTAAGATATCATTTCCTAGATGTTCCTGATGATTTGTACATTATAAAGTCACTAAATAATAAAGTACCGCAAACCATAAGGCCAATGAGTGCGAGAGAGAAAGCGCTACTTTTGCCCAAAAATGTTCGCATAATGTCAAATCGTTTGAAAACGTAGTGTTAAGCGTGCGACATCATTGTATCTAAACCCACCGTTGGCAAGATAAAGTGTAATTATGCCTGGTTGTTGTATTATCAATTGCAAAAACAGTGCCGCCAAAGGTTTCCGTTTATTTGCGCATTTCCCAGTGGTGAAAGGAATGCAGACAGAAGAAAAAAGTGGTTATGTGACATTAATCAAGACAATGTGCCGGTAAATGCGAAGATTTGTGAGGTAAGTACATATGTAAAAGCAGATCACAACATGTTATAACACTTACTTACTTAAGGTGCATTTTTCTGAATCCCAATTTGAACAATCAAGAGCAGATCGCATGAAAAAACTAACTCCAAATGCACACCCTGATCTGGTTGTCAACCACAAAAGGCGAAAATGTGACGCTCCAAGTAGTAGTGTTAATGAAGAAATAGCACATGAAGATATTCATGAAGACAATCTCGAGGTTAGCTTTGATGAAATTGAGCGAGAAGTAGACAATATTCAAACTATCAAAGAACTCAGACAACGGTTGAAGGCAGCCCTTGCAAAGTGCAGGAAATATGAAAAGAAGTTGCAAGAAAAGAGCTCAACAAACTTGAAGCAGGTTTTTAATGAACATCAGCTGGTATACCTCGAGAAACATAATAGCCGTGGATCCTCGTGGTCAGAGGATACCATCACAAGGGCACTTCGCTTATATTTGGCTTGTGGTTCCAAGGGCTATGAAGAAATTCGAAAACAAAACCTACCATATCCAAGCATCCGCACTTTACAACACCGAATAAGGAACTTGAGATTTAAAGCGGGTATACTGGACCAAGTTTTTGACATGTTAAAACTGAAAGTTAGTATTGGTGCAGGTTTAGTAAATAGAAATAAGTACTTTGGTACTATTGTTGAAGTGACTAATAAAATGTCCTTTTTTTTGAAGGTGGAGACATTTCAACCACAGGAGAAACACGCAACTCTTATGTTGGAGAGATGGCGATAACACCAGGTCTGCAATATGATAACACGCTTTGCCAGGTGGTTGGCAGGCCTACCATGAATGCATCAGGGGGTGTTGAAAACTCAAATGAACTAGCAACTCACGCTCTTGTGATAATGTTGGGAGGATTGTCGACTCGATGGAAGCAGATTGTGTGCTACGAGTTCACAGGCAATTCATTTTGTGCCTCTGAACTGTACAATAGAGTTACTCAAATACTCCAGAAATCATATGCTGTCGGTATCACTGTAAAAGTTGTAATTTCTGATATGGGAGGAGAAAATCGTAGCATGTGGAAAAAGCTAAATATTGTTGCATCAAGGTTTAGTAAGATTTCGAATTTTGTTAAACATCCATGCATTCCAAATGAGAAATTATTTTTCATGGCCGATCCTGTGCATGTTTTTAAAAATTTGGCTTCAGCGCTCAGGAAGGGACATCAATTTATATTAGAAGATTCAATAGTCCAAAAATATAACTTGCCATCAAACATGATTTGCATTGAACCAATTAAACAACTTTTGAAGCTCGAAAGCAACGACGTGCTAAAGTTAAACCCTCGTTTAAAGAAAAGTGTGTTAGAGCAATCACACTTTGACACAATGAATGTTGCACTCAGTGTGGCTTTGCTAAATCATGCTGTATCTGCTGAGTAGTAGAGTAATGTATGTTCTAGCGCAGGAAGTGACGTCATAAGCACATGTGTTATAGGTAATATGTAAACAAACATGGCCGCCAGATGTAAACAATATGGCCGCCGGATGTAAACAATATGGCCGCCGGATGTAAACAATATGGCCGCCGGAAGTGACGTCATACGTAAACAAAGCAGCTGATTTAAATAGCGGTATGCTCTTATTAGATAAGCCCGCCAAGCATATGTAAACATACAGGGCAACCAAATGACATTTAGTTAAATAGAAAATTACTAAATAATTCCCTTGATTTAAATAGCTGTATGGTAAATGCTCTTAGTAGATAAGCCGGTCAAACATATGTTGTATGTAAACAACATTCAATAAAAAGGAAGTTGAAAACCACAAATATTTGACCGTAATAATACAAGCTAAAATTAGTACATTTTTTAAATATAATTTCAAGCTTTAAAAATAATGATTTACGCGTGTGCACATTCAGGTGTATATATAAGGCTGTTCAAAATATACCGCTGTATTAGTTTAGAATTGTATGTAAAAACGTGATAGTAGAATCATGGAGATGAACAACAACACATTTATTGATACCCGCGATGCAGGTAAGCTAAACAGTAGATAATAAAAAGCAATATATAATATTCTTCTGTTTTCTCGTTAGATTATTGCAATCGCAAGGAATTAATTTCTTCATGGGTATTCTTTCTAAACAATAAGAAAAGAAATCTGTTAATGATTGAAGTAGGATGTATTAATACAAACAATTTTGACCCGGTTGTACAAATAACTAGCATTAACGATAAGAACTGTTTACGACTTGATTATGATGAATGGGAAAGCTTATCGTCTATTCGAATTGAACATTTATTTAGAAAATTTAAAAATAATAATGAAACAACCAAGTTTATGGAATATTCGGTAGATAGCTGCATTAAAATGCGATTTGAAAGCGATGAAAATAAAACAAAGACTGTTAAACTAATAGGGTTATTTGGTTGGATATGCTTTAGTTTGGAAGAAATGGAAAAACTGTTCTCAACAAGAGATGTAATAAATCAAAAATTAAACACACTTCAAGAATATACTAACCAGTGGACTTATACCAATTTTATTTCGCTTGTTGCTTCCGCAGCACATAAGGAAGATCTAACAGATGATTCAAGTATTTTATCTATGAGCAAATTTTTATGTATTATGATGAAACCAATGATGGAAGTTGTATCCTGGAGAAAAACAGATTGTGATTGTTCTTTTATAACAGAAATTGTGAACCTTTATCCAGATAAATTTATAGAAGATGTTAGAAAAGAATTATTGCTATTGCCTAATAATCCTTTTCCTATGCAAAAAAATAATGTATTGTAGATGCTATTTTAATATACAGAGATAATGTAATATTGTTGTTTTATTTAAGGTAATAAGAAAAAAACAAATGTTTTTAAAAAGGTTTATTTAAGATGCTATACATAATACAGTTACATATTTTTATTTAAAATGTTTGTTTTATTAATCCAAGAGTCTTGAGACTTGGAGAGACCAAGCCAACGAACAAATAACTTTTCATTTTTTCCACTTCCTTTTCGACGTAACACTTTTTCTATTAAAAAAATATTCGGGTGATTGGTTTTTTGCAATTCTTCAGAGTAAAATTGTCCAAGGATGGGTTTACCTTCCACATCCTTCAACAGATAAGTAACAGGTTTACCGCGTTTGATTTTATCAATTTTAAAAATTTCTGCAGACCAGTTTGGCGTATATCCCTTGGCAAATATTGATTTAAATTTAGAAATTCTAACATGATCACCAACCTTATACTTTGCAAAACCCACTTATTTATTATTGTTGTAAACAGATAGCTTTGTTGAGGGAGTAACATCTTTAGGTTTTTTACCAGTAGTTCTATGGCAACGTGAATTATATTCAGCAGTGATCTTATCTAAGATATCTATCCATTTATACTTCCCTCTAAGACTGAAAGCTTTATATAGAGCGGTTTTAATCGTACGCACAGCTCTTTCTGCAATTGCAGCTTTCTTCACGCTATATGTAGAGTAATCCCAAGCAGCATTTTTAGTCACCGCTACGTACCAGCAACCACCGGTGGAACTATAAAGTTTTTGCCGTTAGTCACAAGAACGTAATTGCTACGGTATTGTTACGTGTCTGGAACCAAAATGGGGAACAATTTTTGGGTAGCAGGTACGTGGCGGCGTAGTAATTGCTACTTTCGTGGAACTTCTTTTCTCTTTGACACATTATGTCGCGTGTTTGTTCTCTCTTGCTCTTGCAACTTAACAAATATTCTATCATTTTCTATACTATATAATGCTGGATCGTGTCACAAAATGAACTACCAGTTTATTTGTAATACGTACTTAATACAAAGAGCGATGAAATGTTTGATTATTTTGTCATTCCAGTACACCAAAATTATAAACCATTGCAACTTTTCTGTTAAATATGATGATGATAGATCGAAAAATAACAACGCGCCTTCTTTAATTATATTTTTTAGTAAAAAAATGTCACAAATGTCAAAAAATAAAACATGATAAATATACACGAAATACTTATACGTTTGATACACATGATAGAAACCATTTTTATATTATTCCTGTTATGTTCTTTTATGTGTTTAAATAAAAGATACTCAATTATTGTCATTAATTAACTTTATTAATATTGAGTGAGCTGGGCGAATTAAATACACAATGCATAGACTGTAGAAGACGTATAACCTCCAAGGCGGCTCGAGTGTTACTGACGCACGCCCAGGGAACGGGAGAGCATGCCAGGATTGGTTAGTTAGATCACTACAAATAAATGTTGCCAACTTCAACCTACATACATAACAATCCCTAAGGCACAATTTGGCACTAATTTGTTATTTTTATTGAAGGTTATATAGTAAAACATCTATTAACAATCATAACAAATTGCAAATTGATTAATGATTATTGATTAATCCAACATTTTACAAGTAAATATGGAGATGGAGTAGTTTACGAAAAATTACTTTAATGTGATTTTTCTGGGTAGCAAAAACGTAAGTGTTACATTCAATACTACTGTAAGGTTTTAAAAACTTTAAAGTAGCTTCGGGCAAGTTACTGTTACAATCATAATACCACTTTGAAGTTGCAACGACTTTAAAATAAGTATACTAAGTGGAAATACGGTTCCAAATACTTTAATGGTTACTCAGAAGTAATGAAACTACATAGTTCCAATAAATAGTAGAAACAACTACACAATTACTAAAATATTCCGAATTGAAGAAATTAAACCTATAAAGTCATAAATTTAGTTGCAGTTACGTAACAACTACTCAATCAAAGTTCCAATCTCAGTTACTGCTACTTAAATGCTGCTTGGGATGGTTGATGTTGTGTTTCTTCATGAGCGCAGAAAATTCTTTGTTGTAAAACTCTTTCCCCATATCAGTTTGTATATTGTTGGGAATCCTACCCTTCTTTAAAATAGAATCCAAAGCTTTGGTAACTTCTACACCGCTCTTTGATTTCAGAGGTTTGGTCCATATAAATTTTGAATAAGCATCAATCACCAAAAGAATAAATCTATATGAACGATTGTCTTTAGCATACGAACCAAGCTCTCCTAAGTCAGCCTGCCACAAGTCATCATACTCCTTGATAATCGTTGTTTTCCTAGGGAAATTTCGTCTAGCCGGTTTGTGTAGTTCCTTCACTACCTGCTGCATTGTGAATATACTTTACTTTAGTCAATTTGTCCAAATCTTCTCTCAACTTTTTCACCTGTTTACTGATAGTTGATTGAAATTTATCAATATCATCTATGATTTTCTTAGACGTTATTAAATTTTGATTGGCTTCCTTTATATGGTTGTTAATATACGCATACAACTTGTCTTTAATTTCATCTACATACACCTTATTTGTTGTATCTTTAAGGTCCTCCTCAAGCTGTGTTATTTTGTTAATAGCATCATTTTTAAAATTTAAAATGTTGTCTATAGCAGATCCAGAGCGCTCCACAGCTTGATCTGCACTGACTATGTGTCTAGTAAGACGATCAAACAAACTCTTTTTTATGGAGTCTACATAAAATTTATTTGCAGCGTCAGCTTCGTTTTCAGGATCAACAACGTTTACAATCCTAGCTTTCTTAGCATTATAGTGACCATCTTCATCTAACGTCAGACATCTCTTTTCTATCATAGCTTTAATTCTCTCTCTGATATCTGCATGTATACGATTTATGGTGTGTCCACAAGCAGATCTGCATGCTTGGTCCACATAAAGCTTATTAACAGCATCAGTATCGATATGCGGACCGGCTAGGTTCACCAATCTTTTTAGATCACAATCATACTTGGTATTCAAATAATGTTTCAGAGTTACAACATCACCCTCGTTAACAGGATCCGCAACGTTTACAAATCGTTTGTTTTGAATTTCATAATTACCGTCAGCAGTGAGGTTGAACCCGATACCTGGATCACCCTTTTTTCCTGCTTTTAATGTCCAATGATATCGTCCAAACTTGTCGACACTCATTTTTACACTGATGCTTTAATCTAACGATTTAAGCTATTATACCTTCTTCTCTAAGTTCTTCAACAATATTCAAAATCTCATTATCATGTCCAGTATGACCAGCCATTTTAGATGCATGCAATAATCTCAAACGTTCAACCAGTTCTCTAGGGTTGTTCCAATAAACATACTCTTTTTCTTTATTAGTTACATGTTTCATACCATCTCCAGAAGTTGACTTGTTTCGCATTTTAGCAATCTGTGGTTTTATCACATTTTGATACTTATATCCCTTGGTACCTTGTATTGGACCAGAGGCCTCATAGTGTTTCCGATATGTATTTGTATCAGTAAGTATATTCATATATGCCTCTACATCTTTGGGAGTATATTCCTTAGGCTCTTTTAACACCAACAGTTCATACAAACCGGGGGTACCAACATACCTTTTTCCTTTAATAACTACATCAGGACCAACAATATCAACCACAGAATCTCCAATAGCCCATTGATCAATATCTATATTATAATGTATACCATAAGTGTTGTCAACCAATGCTTTATTATCATGAATAAGCAGATCAACAAACTTGCGTGGAAGCGGATCGTACTGTTCTAGAAATTGTTCTTCACTAACATTAGAGGATTCTAATAGTTCTGCTAACGAAGGATCTTCAGTTTCTTCTTCAGGTTCCTGTTTAATTTCAGGTTTAATTTGTTCTAAAAGACTTTTTGATTTAACAAGCTTGTTTAGAGGCTCCACAATAGGTTTGTAGGCTTTCTTTGCAAACAGTTCGGTTTCACTTTCACCCCTTTGTAGAGCTTCATATTTACGTTTAATAGCAGCTCGGGTCTTTATTAATTTTTGTTTGATTGCCTTCTCAATAGGATCCATAATAATTGAAAACGTTTTTTTTTAAAAGACGTCTCGATGTACTTAAAAACAATCGCTTGAAAACCGCTTTCAAATCAATATATTCACTTGGATCACCTTAACTATAATGACATTTATAATGCTTGATGTGTTCTTATATAACAGTCAAATCCACGTCGATATCTACCATCTTCGAAGTCTTTAACAACAGTAAGAAAACCAAATTTTTCTTTCCAACATTCTGAACATAAAGATTTGAACTTTTCAAAGGTCATATCTGCACCAACATGATCATCATACACATGCTTCAAGTTCAAGTGGTCTTGTTTAAACAAAACTATCAAGTTTGAATTATCTCGAATCAATTGTTTAGGTATAATGGAATATGTTTGACAGAGATAGAACGAGTCTACACCTCTATGACGACCCATACTGAAATAATCACGCATTACATCTTGTTTATCGCATGCAATATCATCAAATATCATAATCGAGTGGTTTTCAACTTCTTGCGTTGGTATAATATCATCTTTATCGGTGAACTTGTTGAACGTAATACCATCTAATGGTTCCAACAAATGCTCTAAATATCGATACTTGGGTTGTTCCAATGATTTTGCGTAAACGTTCACGTTCTTAAATTTTAAACCATTTGGAGATTCCAATAAACTAATCATCACATTTGTTTTACCGCACCCCGAAGGCCCACAAATAATGCCTCTAATGGAAGATGGAAATAGAGGTCCATGCTTTCTTGTTGATGTAGGCTCTTCCAAAAAATTATGTTTTTCAATGTGCAACGAACATGGTTGCTTAACAAACTCCATCGCGGTTATGAATCCTCAGGCGTATGATCACTCATATAAATAAGATTTGTTTAGTTGTTAGACATTTAGTCGATGGCGAGCCGTTGTAGAGGTAAAGGTGTTGTAAACACCTTGATAAATAAACTGCCTTTTGAAGCTCATATACCTGGGTATCGTTTTTGTGGTCCAGGTACTAAGTTACAAGAAAGGTTGGCTAGAGGAGATCGAGGTATAAATCCATTAGACGAAGCCTGTAGAGAACACGATATCGCTTATTCGCAACATAAAGATTTGGCTTCCAGACATAAAGCAGACCATATTCTTCAAGAACGATCTTGGCGTAGAGTTAAAGCTAAGGACTCTAGTTTCGGAGAACGAGCTGCTGCTTGGGGTGTTACCACAACCATGCGAGCTAAAAAAGCTATCGGAGCGGGAATGAGAAAAAAGAAATGTAATAGAATGAGGAAAAAGAAACATAATAGACGCATAGCCTTTAAAGGAGGTTTCCTGAAACACATAAAAGCAGCTGTGAAGTTTGGAAATCATCCTTTAGCTGAGACTATTAAGAAAGCTTTGAGCGTAGCTAAAAAGTTCGTTAAAAGTAATGGGGGAAAGAAAAACATTTTGGTTCCTAGAGTTATCCCAATACCGAAGCAGGGCGGAATCATACCCTTCCTAATTCCCTTATTTGCAGGCCTCTCAGCAGCTGGGTAAGTCTAATAATGATATTATTTAAAATTATTATAAATAATATTTCCTCAACAGAGCGATCGCAGGCGGAGCCTCTGGAATTGCAAAAGCTGTGAACGAAGCTAAGGCTGCTAAGAAGCAGCTTGAAGAAAGCGAACGACACAACAAAACCATGGAGTCGATCGCTATAGGAAAACAAGGCTCCGCTCTCTATTTGAAACCTTATAAAAAGGGTGCAGCTCTTTATTTGAAACCTTATTCAAAAAACTAACAAGGTTGCCTCGGAGATCGCTCACAGATCAAGATTTAAAAAAATATGCTAAGGATGTTACATACTTCAGAGGTGTGTTTATGCGTGATACCTTACCAACTAAACCGCATATAAACGAAAGCGGAATAGTAAATTTGGATGATATAAAGGGTCCTGGTACTCATTGGGTTGCATACAAGAAACGTAAGAAGGATGTTATCTATTATGATAGTTTTGGAGATTTGCAACCTCCTATGGAGCTCATACAATATTTTAAAGGATGTAAAATTAGATACAATTATGTTCGACAACAGAATTTCAATACAGTCGTTTGTGGACATCTTTGTCTTAATTTCTTGAATGATGATAACGTTATATAAAGAGTTGCAATCAGCTTTCTCAACTAGTCATGTCTCAAACGTTCTCGTTAACGGGTGTGGGTAACGAGCTTAGTCGCAACTATTTTCCACCTATTGAGCTGAATTCCAAGTACCGTTATACGTTAGGCCTTGTTGGGTTTTACGGTTGTAACTCAATCAGAAATATCTTTCCTGGTAACAACAAGATTTATTATAACGATAAAGAGGTGATTATTCCTTCTGGAGCGTACGAAGTAGAAGAAATCAACAAGTACATTCAGTCAGTCGTTTGCAACAACAATAATCGGGTTGATTTTGTCCTGAAAGCTAACAACAATACTCTAAAGTGTGAACTAAAATCCATATACAACATTGATTTTACTAAACCTGATAGTATAGGACGTATGCTTGGTTTTTCACCACGCATATTAGAGGCAAATCAAACGCATACTTCTGACCTAGATGTGCAAATCATTAAAGCAACAAATATTCACGTAGAGTGTAATATTACTGGTGGAGCACACCGGAACAGTTCGTTATCGCATATTATATACGCATTCGGTATTTCTGTGGAGCCTGGTTATAGATTGGATGAGAAACCCTCGCCCGTTACATATTTACCTGTGATAGTGAATCAGATAGATAACATTACTTTGAGACTTGTTGACCAAAACGGTGAATTGGTGGACTTTGGAAACGAACAAGTTACCATAACATTAGAGCTGAAGATATCTGTAGAAGAATTGTTATTGCGAATGATAGATTTGATAAAGGGATACCTGCAATCTGGTTAAAGAGGTTATGGGGCTAATTATTTTCTATAAAAAGAAAGACATTTCACAACCTTGCAACAGTGAGCAGTTGTTCGCTAACAAGTACGTACCGCTGACAGACGAAGACGTGCAGGTTTTACAATCTTTGGGTTATACAGTGTTGAGTAAATATGGAAGACGGGTTAAAAACCATATTCAGCGAGGTCCGCTTTAATGACATGATTGTAGAATGCGATCGACGTTCTTATCATCCATATGCAACTAATGCATATGATAATTCAGATGAAATAAATCTGGTTATACAAAAAGCTGATCTGATAACAGCTACCTACAACAGTGTTGTTTACATTGAAGGTACTCTCACACCAACCGATGCAACAAAAGCATACAACCTCACGAATAACGCACCGCTCTTTCTATTCGATGAAGTACGTTTCGTGTTGGGGGATCAAACAATAGAAGTTGTACGGATGCCGGGCATCAACAGTTCAATGAAAGGTTACGCTTCCTACTCTACAGAACAAACAAATTGTTTAAAGCAAGCTGGTTGGAGTCCCTTCAGCGAAGAACTACAGATTGTAGATGGTACTAAAAAATCTTTCTGCGCTTCCATCCCTCTACGACACTTCTTAGGATTTGCGGAAGGATATAGAAAACCAATTATTAACATGCGACAGGAACTGATCCTTGTGCGAGCAAAATCTGATTTGGATTGCTATAAGGGTGAAACTAATGTTAAGATTGCTATTACCAAAATGTTGTGGAAAGTACCCTATGTAATTCCAAACGATGCAACAAAACTAAACTTGTATGAAAAAATTAATAAAAATGCTATTATTCCAGTTAGCTTTCATGCAAGAGATCTATTCATATATCCAACCCTACCTGCTTCGAGATCTTTAGTGTGGCCTGTAAAGAGCAGCACAGGCTTCCAAAGACCTCAGTGGATATTGGTTGCATTTCAAACGGCGAAACGTAACAGCAAACAAGCTGTAGCATCTGATTTTAATCATGTATCTGCAACTAGTGTGAAAGCTAGCATCAACAACAGAAGATATCCTTATGAACAACAGAATTTCGATTTCGCTAACAACAAGTACACTGATGTTTACGATGAATACCTAAACTTTAGAACTCAATATTATGATGATAATATTGCGGGTTCTTTGTTTGATTACAAACAGTTTAAAGATAAACCTATTTTTATAGTTAATTGTACTAAGCAAAATGAAAGTGTATACAATGCTGTTGTTGACTTGAAGTTAGAGGTAGAGGCTGTCAATTCTTTTGATCCAAACACTATCGCTTATTGTCTTATTTTACACGATGTTCTTTTTGAATATGAACCATTTACCGGATTAGTACGTAAAACATAATTTGTAAATATATAATGTATAGCAATTAATAAATGATAAAGATGTATACTTCTTTTTTTATTTCCTTTGCCCTTCTCAATATAAGCTATGATGTAACTTTATTTGAACGATATTAAACGAATGTTGATGATAGGTAGTTTGATTATGAAGATAACACACAATAATAAAAAGGCAGAACAAGTACATGTTTCAACAGTTCTCTGCAAGCAGTTGAAAGAGTGTGTGTTATAATGGCTTCTAACAAAAGAAATTCTCCGTTTCCAAGTATCTCAGAAGCTAAAAAGTTTAAAATCGATGATGTTTCTTCAACTATAGACCGCTTTCAATTTCATGCTACAAAGCAATATGTTAAATGGTCGCCTTGGGAACAGTTGTGGGAAGAAGATCTTTTGAACACTCTACAGTTTTGGTTAAACGAAGATAATACTAAACTAATTAAAATTGGTTTAAACCCTTCTACAAATTTTACACCTGTTGTGAAACTTTACGATTATGTTATAAAAACTACTGTTACCATGACTCCTGAAGTTTGGCGTACGTTTATTTCTAAAAAGGAACAAATACTAGAAAGCTTTGATTATAAACAAGATATTGGATTTGATGAATTTATAGTTAATTATAGTTTCATGAAATCAATTAACGCAATACAAATACATCACTATGCTGGAGCTTTCATTGTTTTGGAAATGCAGAGTTTAAAGACTCTGTGGGATGCAACCAGTTTAATCGACTATAAGCTATCCCTGTTACAACATCAAGAATTTTCTGTTTATTATAACAACATTATACATAGTGCAGCACAGATGCAAGCTAGAGGAGATGATCTTGAAAACATAAAGTTTATATTAAATAGTTGTTTAAATGTAAATAATCATAATGTATGCAGTATGTTAGAAGTGATGTGTTTCTTTAAAACCAAAGTGCTAGAGGATCTACGCGAAGCTTTGCTTTATTTTTTATGTTGTGATATCGAACCATTGGACAAACAAGCTGTGAATTCTAATGCTGTTATAAATATTATATAGTAAATATGTAAAAAACAATTAATCAATAAAATACTGTTTAATGGGTGTATTTTTTTATTTCACATGTATGTTTACAATAAACTTAGTCTACAATAAAAACTTAGTCTACAATAAAACTTATTCTACATCCATTAATTCATCATTAATCCTATAACAATAAACTTAGTCTACAATAAAACTTAGTCTACAATAAAACTTATTCTACATCCATTAATTCATCATTAATCCTATAATGTCCCCACGGTAAAGTATCAATACCATTATCTAGTATAAATCTTTTATTATCTTCATTCGAAAGAGCTTTCTTTTTTTGTTCAACACTATATACATTGTGTTGCTTACTTTGTATACTGCTCTGATTAACAATTTTTACATAATTATCTTTAAAACAACTTAAATAGTCGTCAAAACTTATATTATGTTTTACAAGTTGATTTACAACTCCTTTAGCCTTTTTTATAACATCTAAACCATAAATTTGAATTGCATACATTTTTGCTTTTAACCCAACAAATTCATACATAATATATCCTTTATTTTCATCCTTCATTAAACCCAAACCTTTTTATTACAAAGTGGAATATTAAAAGGATTATCTTTAGCATAATCAGAAGTGTCGAACATATTAATGTTGTTTTTAATAACTTCATACACATCATCGCATGTTATTTCATATAACAAACTATCTGTATCCATATAAAGAAGCTTACAGTTCTTAAGATTAAATTGTTTTAACATAAACTGATAGTGAAAGTCATACATCAAAGTTTTTGAAATGTCAAGGACTGCCATACCAACATATATAGGTTTATTAAATAAAATTTCAAGTTTATTTAGTTCAACAGCAACCAAATCTTCACTAAAAATGGTACGGCTATGGAAATTAGGCTTAGAAATATATTGATTTGCACCATACCGACCATTCCATTTTGTGCAAAGCTTTACATTTCTATATTTTCTAACGTTTTCAACAGATTTGCCAAATATTGCGTTATTCAATAATTTAAATAAGTTTTTTTCAAACTCGTTTTTTGCTTTTGATCTTAATTTTGTATTTAAATCAATATAATCTTTCAACCAACAAGCCTGTGTGAAACTTATTGCTCGATGAATTTTTCTCAATATCAACCCTTCCTGTAAACATTGTTTCAATGCACTATGATGTATGACATACCTCGTTTTAGGCTCTAGAGTGGTAAGTAACTTTTTCTGTTTACTGTTTGGGGGAGCTTTATGTTCTGAACAGAATGGCATATTATGATAATCGTGCAAATGGTTTGGGTAATCCAAATCTACCTCATAAATTAAACCTTTTTCAATATCGGTAGGTATATTCAAAATAGTTTCAGAATCTAGATCATTGATTTGTTTATCACTTAACCACTTAAAATCTTTATAAGGTAGACTTTGACTCATAGCCCAACCATATAAATTATTTGCATCAAGATACAACAAATATTTATTGGGTAGTTTTGAATTATAATTTGGCAAATATTTATTGTTAGCTTTGCTGTATCTGGTACATACCTGACTAATACCTCCCCGTATACCCCGCTCTAGAAAAAGTAACATGTCTACATCTGTAACCAGCTCTAACTTTATCTTAGTATGTTTTAACATAGCATCCCAAGTATAACTAGGTGATGTAAAATAATGAGCTGGATCTAATCCATGGGTCTTTATTAAATTTTCCCGAAAATTTTGAAACACATCTGCTAAAAGTAACACATCGGTCTTCAAATATATATCGCTATATTCCCCTAAATTTTTTATATTAAATGTTTTCCAAAGTTCTTGAGCATGGTTATAATCTTCCTCAGAAATATGGCTATTTTTTAATTTGCTATAGAAATGTTTTTTAGCTGGTAATTCAGTATCGTTAAATTTTTCCCAATTATCCATATATTCATATGGGTATACACCCTTTCGAATTAATAATTTCAACTGCACGCTACTTAAATCAGAACAAATATTACGTAAAATTTTCAAATTGTTAAAATCTAAATAAGAAACAAGTTTTTCTAAAGAATCGCTCATGAAGCGAAACGAATCTAGAAATCTAAATTGAATATTTGCATTTGGAATATTTTTAGTAATCGAAATGTAGCGTTCTTTATTTTTAGGTAAAAGCGATACTCTACCAGGTATTGCAGTCGCAACAGTTTTTATTAAAAAATGTGCATCATACCCAGAGAAGTTGTGAAAAAATATTGGAATTCTATGAGGAATCTTGTGGTTAAGATTACACCCCATGTGGGCCGATCCGCGATATCTACCAGTAAAATGACAATGATCTCTAACGCGAATGTGATCATCTAAGAAGGGTTCCTCACATATATGACATACTGGTGCTAATTTAAACTCTCTTTCTTGAGCATCTAATAGCGGGTCCATTGGTTTAGGATGATCAAAAATGTGTTGTAATTCATCTGCAATTTGCGATAACTCGTTGGCAAACCAATCAACACAATTCTCACCCCTATAAAGTCTAAAACGAGATAAAGAATTATCGTATGCGCTATGAAGATAATATGCAATACTATTGGCAGTATGTTCTTTATACTTAATAGTATCTTTGGTTTCATCATCTTTAAAATCTTTTAACAAACATTCTAAATCTGCATAAATTGTAAAAGGTACTTGAAGTTTATGATGATGGTTCTTAAAATGAACAGTAGTACCAGGTTTTGGTAATATAATTTTACATTTATTTACAGCCCTACAATCTATTTCATGAATATTTAATTTTTGTTCGTTATGAAAATAGTGCAAACATCTATCACAAATAAATGTTTTCCTACAGTGTGATGTAAGTTGACTCTTAACTAATCTAGACAAATTTTTAATCCAACAAAAATGATATTTTATTGAAGCTTGCTTTGACTGGTCACTTTCAATCTCATCTTCAATTTCATAGTTTTCTTTTTCAATTTCATAACTTTCCTGAATCATTAACAAATTTACATGTTGTTGTTTCTTTTCATCACATAAATAAAGCGGAACGGTTACATAATTTTTTTCTGATTTTCTAATCAAACCATAAATGTTTATCGAAATATTTGGATTTTGTTTTAAAAATTTTGACAATTGATCAAACGACATTGGGAAATTAATTCCCTCAAAATTTAACACTTCCCCATAATAGGGGTATGAATTTACCCTATCTGAATCTCTTGGAGGTGGAAATAACGCAGATACTAAAGCCCAACCAAAGCAAGCTTCATCATTATTTTTTACATTTATTATAGCTTTTTTTAATTTTATTTCTTTAGGCAAATCTATATACGATGATGCGTGATATAACGTAACTTTATTGATATTTACCGTTAGAGACATAATTTTCGATAGAGTCCACCCACTTCCCTGCTCTTCAAACTCGGTTATTTTTTCCATTAATACGGTTCTAATGTGCTTTTGGAACCATTCATTCACGGCATCTCGATCCCTTAAAGTTGAAAACAACAATTTATAATTTTTGGTGTTGAATGTAAATTCTTTGAACAGCAACTCCTCTGTATTGGCAACTGGTTTTGTAAATTCTGCGCAAAATTCCATATTTATTTTTAATGGTGTTGTTGAAATATGTTTTTTTATGTTGGTCCAAAAAAGCGTAAAACAGTCTTCGAAAAACGCATTCAAATCCTTATGTATTAAGTTTATTATAATTGAAGTTTGTAAACGAGATTGAAATGCTGATGTTAGATCCCTCCAAATTACACTTCTTTTTTGATCAAGCTTTGCTCCAGCACCCGTTTTTCCTAAAAAAATAACTTTTGTTAAAGCTAAAACAATAATTATTTATATTTTTACCTTTCAGAAGTTGATTGAATAATTCTTCATATCGACTCAATTGTCCAGCGACCGCTTGCATATGTTTTTTATTTGCAGTTGTTAAATTTTGATTATTTGTATTTACTTCATAACTTATTAATCTTAAATTATAATTAATAAGTTTAATATATTTTTCAATTTTTAATGGATTCAAAGTTTCTTTGTGTTTTTTATATGTTTCTTGAACCATTTTCAACACAACATCAATTTTGTTTAGGAATTCCATTTTTTAGTTTGTTGTAGGTATAGTACTGTGTACAAAAAACAACTTTTAGAATGAATGAAATGTTGACGTACATGCTTGCTTATATATGCATCAAACGACCTTGTTATTTTAAGCAAAAGTATAACCTTTACTAAAAGTAAAAAAACATCTAGAAAAATATGTTTATTTATTAAAGCATACAAATAAGAAAATATTTATAATATTTTATAATATTTTGTGAAAGAGGAAAGCCCCAAACTTTTGTACATAAATATAATAATGATTTTTGGTTGCGTTTTCTAAATATCTACAAATTCAAGTATCGCTGTTTTTCGATCTTTTCCAAGATCCTGTTGTCCTTTGTATACCAATACTACAGATGAAATTGCTTTATTTAGAGCTGTAATTCTTGCTTCGGATAGTATTTTTGAAAATCGTCCTGGTAGAAACATTGAATTGTCTGCTGTTTCAACAATAATCTTGCGTCCATATTTCGTACCCACAGATTTTATTTTTTCCAATTTATACTGTCGATCGATCACCAAATCATCAATATTTATCAAAGGTTTTAATTGCAGCTTCCCAACGTTGTTAAGTTCTTTTAAAAACTCCATTTTTGAAACTATTTTTCTAGAAGTTTATCTAGTAATTTTTTATTAAGACTAAAATAACTATCGCAGAATATCTATATTTATATGTTTGTTTATACGAAAAATTGTTTTTTCTAGAACTGGGTGGAAAATATGTATTGTTATTGAAAAACAGTGTTTAATATTAGAAAAAATATATTTTTTTCACCTTGACAATATCCTGTGTAGAAATCATTTATTAGCAAATATGTTTACATCCGGTATTTTGTTCAATATTGGAAAAAATATATTTTTCACCTTGACAATATCCTGTATACAAAATCAATTTTATTAACAAAATATGTTTACATCCTGTCTTTTCTTCAACTTGATATGTGTATATATTAAGATTTACCTTTATAAAAATCATTTATTAAATTACTACGTTATCTATTGTTTAAGCTAGGTAAGAATTATTTATTTTTATAATCTAAAAATTTTTTTACTTTTTTTAAATTGTGTTAGAAAAATGCCCTGCATAAGCTGCGTCGGATATGGATTTGATTATATTGATTTATATTGGTACATGTATCTTGGTGCTACAACTGATAATATTAAAATAATGTCTGATCCAAACAACCTGGAAGGAAGAGCATTACGGAGCTTTTTTGATAATAAAGGTGTTCAGGAAGCTAATAAACATGGAATACCTTTAGAAATTTATAAGTGTGAACAAGCAAGAAAATCAAGGTTAATAGAACAGAGTAAAATCGATCTGTGAAAAATTATATGTACATTATTTTTTCTATAAGTTTTGGGTTATCTTAAAAGGTTATTTTTAAAAGAGTTTCTATAAAAATTTCCTTCCTATAGATTATACAAACACGTAAAGAATTTTTTTAAAAGAAGTTTTGTTAATTTACATTTATTAAATGAACTAAATAAAATTTTTACACCTGATTGATGTTTTTATTTACAGATTAAAAGCTTTTGGGTTTTCTTATTTGTATCTGTTATTTAGAGGTTGTCTGATAAACAAAAATACTTTTTAAGATAACCTCCTTCCTATATAGATTATACAAACACGTAAAGAATTTTTTTTAAAGAAGTTTTGTTAATTTACATTTATTAAATGAACTAAATAAAATTTTTACACCTGATTGATGTTTTTATTTACAGATTAAAAGCTTTTGGGTTTTCTTTAATTAAAGTTTTACGTTTAGTAAGTAGGTATATTTTTTAAAATAAAAAAAGCTTTTCATATGGTCTAATTAATAAAAAACAAAATATTTGTTATTTAGAGGTTGTCTGATAAACAAAAATACTTTTTCTAGATGTTTTTTTACTTTTAGTAAAGGGTTCCTTTAGATATCTATAAACTACGTTGAATAATAATAATTTTATTATCTACTCACCCCAAATAATGGTGGTAACAATATAAAATCCCAAAACCTTTTTGTAAAACTTGCTTTAACTCACTCTAAATTAGGTTGTCCGCGTTAAAACATTTTTGATAAAAATAGTTTGTGGTTTGAAAACTTCCGTTTTCTTTCGATGATTAACATGATTGCAGCATTGGGTTATTTAATGAAAACTAATTTTTTAGCTTATATTATTGATTGTGAATAACAGATGGCTGCACTAGGATGTTTTAGCTTATAAATATGTGATATCATTTGGTGGGCTTATCTAATAAGAGCATACCACCAATTTAAATCAGCTGCTTTGTTTACATTTTTTGGGGAATTATTTAGTAATTTTCTATTTAACTAAATGTCATTTGGTTGCCCTGTATGTTTACATATGCTTGGCGGGCTTATCTAATAAGAGCATACCGCTATTTAAATCAGCTGCTTTGTTTACGTATGACGTCACTTCCGGCGGCCATATTGTTTACATCCGGCGGCCATATGTTTACATCCGGCGGCCATATTGTTTACATCCGGCGGCCATATTGTTTACATCTGGCGGCCATGTTTGTTTACATATTACCTATAACACATGTGCTTATGACGTCACTTCCTGCGCTAGAACATACATTACTCTACTACTCTGCTGCAATACTGCATTATATTTCACAAGGTAAAATTGATGCTAAACATAGGACAACTGCTTGGTTCTTGTCTAAAGTGTATTACTGGTTTAAATTAATGACAGCTCGACAGCACAATTTTGCCTTGTCCACCTATAATAAGGAAAACTATGAAGACGCCATACATAGTTTGAATTCTATGCAGGAAATTGTTTACAATTTGTCAGTAAATGGAAAATGGATGCCCTTCCAAACCGGAATTGTTCTTTCCACTCAAACCGCTTTGGATGTTCATAAAATATATTTAGAAGAAGACCATTTTCAATATATCATGTTAGGACGCTTCACACAGGATGCGTTAGAAAATGGTTTCTCATCTATACGTTGTCGACAACCAATACCTGACGCACATATGTTCCGAGTATCGCTAAGATTACTGTGTTTGTCACAGTTTGAAACTAATTTTTCCAAAAGTACCATTACCAAGATGCAGACTCCTCATATTTAGTTAATTACTGCAATGAGTTAAACAAAACAGAAGTACATAAAAACGATGCGGAACACTCCATTTCAGATGCAGACATTCAGAGCCTTATCAAAAATTATTCTGTTGAGGATTTAAACGAATCTTTAGAGTCAAGCCTATACTATTTACTTGGCTCAATTTTATATAAAGTGAAAAGTAATCGTCGTGTTTGCAACATATGCTACTCAAGTGTCGCAACATATGCTACTCAAGTGTCACAACTACCGATATCACGGCTATTGGAAATATACGTGCCTTTTGCAAATTAAATGAGTTTAAAGTTGACGTTCTTCAATTCGCAACAAATGATTTGTATCAATACATTAAAAACATTGAACTGTACTTCCGTGAATGTACGAATTCATTGCTACAAAATCATTTATCATTAAATGAGTTCAAAGAAATTATTAAGACGAATTTGATACTCCCGACATACCAAATTGTCATAATATATTAGATAATATAATTTCTATTTTTATACGAAGTAGATTATATTTTGTTTTGGCCGATTTGGACAAAGGGGCCACCAGGTCTAATTTAAAAAGTAGTCGCAGCATTGCAATGCGTGCCTTAGTAAAACAACAATAAATACTGAACACAATGCTTGGTTGTTTTAATTAATTGCCTTACTATCTGCGGTTTAATTATTAACGCATGTTGATACAGTTGTGCTCTTTTAAGAATATAGTACAAAATTGAGTTTTTATTTAGCATCAACAATTCAAATTTGGCGCCACATTTTTGCCCACAAATGGCGGAGGTTTGCGGTACTTTATTATTTAGTGACTTTAGTACATTATTTATCTCAACCTGTAAAAATAGGCGGCACTACTAGAACAGCAAATATGTTTTTTCCATTAATTTATCTGTGCATAATGTTTGTTAGCTTTTGGCTGGTTTTTTAAATTTAAGTTGCCTTTTTGTTTAATACATTATTTTTTACAAAATAAATCATTATTCTGTAAATGTCTATGTACTTGTTTTTACATTCCCATCTCCTACACAGTAGTGGCCACAGTACCATACTCTAATGGTCACTGTACCATCACTGTAGGTTCAGTGGCCACTTTTATCTTAAATTCATCCAACTCCAAAATCTTTGTTATAATTTTATTTTTTCAGTTCTAGAATGGTTCAGGTGTAGTAAAAAGCAGTGTTTGTTATCTAATGGTAACAGATTCTATAAAAAAAGGTTAATTTTGGTTGTTATTGATGTTATTATAAAAAGGTAGGCACTGTTCCAGACTCCCCCCTACTTATACAACTCTTTTCATTGATTTAAAAAAAAATTTACAAAGACAACTCAAACGCAAATTAAAAATACATATGGTGCAATCATCTATTAACTATTTGAAAGGAAGAAATTAAGATAGAAAAACTGAGTAAACGCATTCACTCGGAATACTCGGATTCTGAATCTGCTTCGATGTCTGCTTTTGGTAAAGCATTTTTCTTGTTTTTGCATCATTCAGGACATTTGCACGTTGTGATGCAATAAAATTTATTTTTCAAGCAGGAACAAAATTTTGTCAAGCAATGTGCAAAAAAATTAAACTACAACTAATTACATAACTCCATGAAATAATTTAAATACCTTTTTTACAATAGCATGTATTCGGGGATAATATAACTAGTGTTATGATTATCATCGGTGATAGCCCGAGTTAAAACCGACGAAAATTGACCGAGTGCGAAGCACGAGTTCAATTTTCTAAAGGTTTTAACGAGTGGTATCATCGTTGATTAATCATAACACGTGTTATATTTGGCGAGAGAATATAATGAACGTTGAAAGAAAATAAACACTGAAACTTTCTGTCACTTTGACAGTAAACAATTTTATTTATTAAAAACAGGTGACAGTCAACATGCGGTGATAGAATTATCATCGATTTGATAGCCTATTCTGCGAGTTTGTTTTTGTACTTTCACCAATGAAATTAATAAAAAATGTATCATGTGACACGTGAATTATATTCTCAGAGATATAACATTTCTATTAGTACTCAAATAATTTCACGGTGTTATGTAATCAGTTGCAATTTAATGCTTTTGCAGATTGCTGGAGGAAAATTTGGTCCTGTATGAAAATTAAATTTTATTGCATCGCGACGTGCAAATTTCCTGGAAGATACAAAAGCAAGAAAAACGATTTACCAAATGCAGACAATACGTTTACTAAGTTTTTGTTTTTTTTAATTTCTTCCGATCAAATATATATATATATATATATATATATATATATATATATATATATATATATTATATATATATATATATATATATATATATATATATATATATATATATATATATATATATATATATATATATATCTATAAAGGCCTACCATGCGTCCGGGCCAAAAGCGTAGCGCCCAGCGTCTTGCGTATATAAGTGTATATAAATGATGGTATCAGTCAGCGTCTTTTGCAAACTATAGGTTTATTCAGCGTCTGTTTATTTTATGCAAGCTATAGGTTTATACAGCGTCCATTTACTTTTTCATTATTGGCCAGCCTGCTTGAATTCCTTTGCCTGTCTGCGGTGTCGAGTTACTCTCTGCATTTCTGAGTAAAGATTGCGTCATTTAAACTGGCAAAAATAATTCTATTTTATTAACGCTATGTAATAAATACTTTTAGTTTCGTTTCTGTATGTGCATGAATTTTATTTAAAAGGCTTTCAGATTTAAAATACTATATGCATAAAAACATCATAAAACTCGAAATATTATTGGATTTATATGAAATTTTCTACAAAGGGGTTTTTCAGGTCGCTGATTTCAAATCTGATGTCAATGTTTGCAAATTTTAAAGGACGGATGAAATATGGCGGCTATAATAATTAAAATTTGATTTATTTGCATAAAACTTAACATCTGACCAACCATTAAAACGGTTTTACTTGCTATTAAAAATGATGGATAATCTTAATAAGATTGCCTTACATTTATTCGTTTCCAAAACACGTTTGAAATCTTTACACGTAATTCAAAGCTTTATTGATTTAGCTTAAGGTCCAATTGTACCCAAAAAACGTGTTGCTGTTTATTTCATAAATAATATAACGATGGATAACTTTGGTTTCAAATTAATATTTTACGAATGTTAAATGCTTGTTTACCATACTTTTTTTGGAAAACGATGTTTATTAATTAAATTATTTCACATGTTTTACGTGAAAAATTAAATTTTAGAGAAACTGTATATTCAAAGTTAACCAAAAAAATATCATTTAAGTTACATAGTATTTGAACTATTTTCCCAAAATTTTAAGAAAATCGTATGTCTAAGAACTAAATTATTACCTGTTTTTTGTCAAACAAAAAACAGGTTGTTTGGCAAGAAACAGTTTTTTTGTCAATAGTTTAGCCCCTAGACATACGATTTTCTTAAAATTTAATTGTTTTTTTTTGGTTAACTCTGAATGCACATTAAAATAACCAATTAATTTAGGCGTTTTTTGTCAAAATGCCTTGCTCTAACGAAATACGTCTCGAAAATTTTTCCACCCAAAATCCCTCGTGCTACGCACACGGAATTTTGTTGAGAAGATTTACTCCACGTAATTTCCAAGCAAAACATTCCGACAGAAACCGTCAAAATTTAATTGGCTATTTTAATGCACTTGGGATATTACTGTTGATTATAAACGAATATCTCAAAAATAAAAAAACGTATCTGAGAATATTTTTTTTAAATTCTCAAAATTAATAAATTTTATTTATTGAATGTATTTGTTTATGTGCTTTATTATTTTTTTTTATTTTCATTAATATAATTATTGAATTTATAAAATGGGTTCTATACGTATGAATTCAAATAACGCCTTTATTAACGTTTAAATAAAAGTAACATTTAAACAAACTTTGTTGAAATAACAGGAAACTATTATATATGAATGATCAATGCATAAACTCGTTTATTTCGCCAAAACAATAAGGTAAGACCTTTTTACGAGACTTGATAAATCTTTTATTAGAGTTTAATTTTTAAGTTTTAATAGCTTATTAAAATCATTTTAGTTTTTATTTACTTTTAGAATTTCTCTTATGAATGATGAAAAACACTTTACAAGTAAGCTTCTTTTATAAAACAATTAAATTGTGAGCGAGCACTTTCCTGGTAAGCAAATTTTTATAACCCTTTGTAAATTATTTAACTCAATAATAGGGATTCCATTTTTATTATTAGACGTACCAAGACCTATTAATGCTCCATATTCGATTTGAAAAGATGTTTTCTGAACTGGTAAAAAACCTTTTTATAATAATTACTACAGTTCCAACACTATTATTTTTTCATGACGTTGCAGGATTGAAATCTATTTTCAGGGATGGACACCAAGATTAATAAATACCCTTATATAGACCATCTACTTTTACAGCTGTAACAACGAATCATGATTTAATTTATTTTATTTTAAATCTTTTGTTCGATAATGATTTTTGATTTAAAATCATTTTAGGAAGTATCTTTGATTTTCTATCAAAAAAAGATCAGATTTAAATATTTCAAAATCATTTTACATCATTCTTAAGGATTTAGATATTTTCAAAAATTTAACTACATTGTTTTGTAGTTTTATGTAGTTTTATTTTAAAATACTTACCTAAGGTATCAATAAGAACGTGTTATTTCCTAAATTTTAGTGAATTTTTAATTTTCTTTACACATTGTATCTTAATAATAATAATAATAATAATGTTTTTTTAAGATGGAATACATCTTCTTAATAATTAGAAGAAAGCATATTTTTGAAATTTATTCTTATTGTTGGTAAATTAATTTAATAATAGATCATTTGTGAATTAATAATTAGTTTGGTTTTCTTTGCCGTTTTGCTTACGTTTTGTCCTGCCAACTATGCTTATATAGAGGGAATTGTTTACACTTTAGCTATAATAATAGAAGTTTATGTACAGTCTTAAACATTAAGGTGATACATGATATATCCAGATCAACAAAAATTTCTTATATTTTCAATTTAAATAATACACGCGATAAAAATAATATGAAATATGTTTCCGTTGAGTGATCATATTTCTCAACGACAAAACAACAGCGTCAACAAGATTTACCTTGAACAATTGAATATATGAATCATTCAAAAAGAAAATATTAAATTAACGTTGTATAATTAACTAATAAGGCATACCTACATTGATTGTTTATTATATTTTACAACTTTGATTTGCAATTTTCGCAGTCATCAAATCATAAGTTACTCTAAAATTTGTAAACTGATCTTTCATTTTATTACAATTTGTACAACACTAAAAACACTTTTTGCGAAGTGTAGCATTTTAGTTTTCATATGTAACTTTGATATAAAAAAAATCAAATTAAAAAAGATGTTGCTCAAGGTTAAATATGAGTTATTGTTAGTGGCGTGGGATTTTACGGTATTTTAGTAAAAAGTCCTTAATAATAAATTATTTCATTTTTATAGTATGTCAGGTATTTGACCATCTTAATCAGAGAATCTAATGGGAATTTCTTGGGATTAGAATATTACAAAATTTAGATTATTTTTACAGATTATATCAATTTGTTTGTTATCGTTCCAGATCTCCATAAGAAATATTTTTTACTTTTAAGTTTGTTTTGCTTAATTATTATTATGTCCGCAATCCCTATTGAGGAAGGTAGTTATAAAATAGAAATGACAGAGCATGATTTGAAATTCAATGAAATCTCACTATTGATATTTGGTAAAATATCAAGTAAATAACTATTCGATTTCGGCCCAAACTTCGTAATGAAAATTTGTTCGACTACCATCCCTTTATCTGCCACTTAACGGTTAACTTTTATATCTGGGTCACCTTTATATATAGTTACTATATATAATGTCGATATTCAATACCTAAATATTAAAGAAGAAAAATGTTTTTAGCAAACCTTGTGTTCTTTTCCCCTAAGAGCGACATTCGAAAGGAAACAATTATAACTTACGTTTCCCTCTTCCACCTTGGTCAAATAACCAGCTGAATGTTTTAGCGAAACCAAAGACTGAATACATTTATGCTCATATACGTATGTCTACTTTAAATAATACAGAACTGGAAAAGCCTAGACTTGACAACAGTTTGAAAAGGCTTAACTGAAATTGTACTAGTTACTCTGAAGGTAACTTAACTGAAGTCTTTACTTTTAAAAAGTCTTATGAACCTTTAAAAGTCTAAATGCCTTCAAACTGTCTCAAGATCCAAGAAACCTTTAGTAGGTAATTTAGGCGGGGGAGGATTGACTTTTTAACATTTTTTGATTTGTCAGTTGATGAGTATTCTAAACCACATAACTATATTAAATTTCAAGTTTATATGTCATTTAGAAGTTTACCAACCACCAATGGAGATGGGAGAGTTGACATAATTATAAAAAACATAACATAACAAACACAATAGGTGATCTTAATATGCCCAATTTTATGAATGTTAATTTGCACGGTGAAATTGAAAGAGAATTTTATAATTTTATGAATTTGCACTATTTAATTCAGATTAACCAAACATTAAATTGTAATGACCGTATCCTTGACCTTATTCTTGTAAATTCGAATGCTCAAAGTTGTCGGTGTCCTGTCCCTATTATCAACGAAGATCCCTATCATCCTTCTGTAATATGCACATTGGAGTATATTAAGCATAATAATATTTCTACACAGTCTAATGCACACAGATATAATTTCAAAAAAGCCAATTTTTTTGAATTATACCGTAACTTGTTATTAATAGAATGGCGACCACTCTATGAATGTAGTAACGTTGATGATGCTGTTGAATTATTTTATAGATTTATATATAGCGTGTTTGATGAAACAGTACCATTATGTAAACTTTCAAATTCAAAGTTTCCACCGTGGTTCTCACGTGACATCATATCCGACATTAAACATAAGGGAAGGAAAAAAAATGAAAAGTAGGAACAACTCTGCAATTATTCAATCACTACACACTGAATTCACTTACTTACGTAAAAAAATCAAAGACTCCATCAAGATTGCTTATGAAAATTACCTAGTTCAAACTGAAAATGCAATAATACAAGATCCGAAAGAATTTTGGTCTCATTAACTTCTGTAAAAAAAGATCTGCAGAAAACAATTTTCAAAAATTCAACAAAACTCGCTGACAACTAAATATTCAGATAGCAGTTTATAAATACAATTCAATAAGATTTAACATCTCGCTTTGCTTTATTCGCCTCTTAAATTTTGGCTGACATACTTCTAACTTGGGGATTACAATTATCTAAATTGGATAATGCCCTA
Organism: Agrypnus murinus; assembly: GCA_929113105.1. Lineage (NCBI taxonomy): Eukaryota > Metazoa > Arthropoda > Insecta > Coleoptera > Elateridae > Agrypnus > Agrypnus murinus. Next base: position 93,808,012 of record OV816027.1, read on the forward strand.
CTTGCTGATAATTTCAAATTCAATAACACTCAAGATCCGAACTGCTTGAGGATCATTCAACAACTTTGAAATTATGATTTTCAAACCATTTTTGGTCGTTTTTGATGTGTGGTAAGAAGCACCATCTTGTTGAAAGATTAAATCGCGGTCAAGATCGATTTTTAACGATTGGTAACAAGTTAGCGTTAAGAATTTTCTGATACTTTTCAACATTAACTGTGCCGTCTATGGATTGAAATCATTCTAACCCTCCAGCTGACATATAGCTCTAAACTATTGCACCTTGAGGAAACCTAACCGTACGTTTTAAGCAGTACTTATGGAATGCTTCATGTTTAGCTCCGATCACTCTTTTGCGAGAGTAACCAACGAAAACACCAGACTTTGACTAGTCGCTGAATATGACCTTATACCAGTCATTCTCTGGAACATTGTCTAGGATAACTACATATTTAGTCCATGTCACTCGTCGTTGTTCTTGTTTCTCGGTTAGAAGTTTTACTTTGACTAAATACAAAAACCGTTTATGTTACAAAGATAGTTAAGGAATACTCAATGCATCAAAGTTTAAAGATAACTAACTACCTTATTAAAGAATGGAGAGTCTATCTGAAAACAAATAAACTGTTTGGATTCTTGGCAATTGTTGCGACAGAAAGGTAAAGACAGGATTAAGTGTGCCCAAATAGCTGCAGGACATGATCTGGACTAGCAGAAATACATAGAACAAAATTAAATAGCTTATCGGTATCTCCAACGTAAATGAATGCTTCTTCACGGCTTGCTCCAAAATGATACGTCTGGATTTCTTCAGCTAGTTTGCAAGGATAATTTTCAGAGAAGACTATATGGAGTAACCCTTCACTTTTACTAAGACTCTTTTTCAGTGTGTTGTAAGCAGCATTTTTATTTCTAATGTTAAATTTATATTTATTTTTAAAGTTTTCATTTCTTCTTGAACCTCTCCCTGCAACTCTTGAACTTCTGCTGAACCATACCTAAGACTGATAATGGAGGGCAAGATTGAGGGTAGAAGAGAACTGGCAGGAGACAAGGCTCATGGTTGAGAAATGTGAGAGACTGCACTGGCCTAAACTCACAGTTATTACTAAGAATAGCAAAAGATAGTGAACGATTTGCCGAAGTTGTTGCTAACCTTCTATAAGAAGACAGCACCTTAAGAAAAAGAAGATGTAAAAAAGGCCGCAAAGTTAGAAAATGTAACAGTTTTATCGACCTTACTGAATATTTCTGAATTTGTTTTTACTCATGCAGTTCTATACAATATCGACTCCTTTGCCTTCTTCAACATACCAATACAAATTAGCTTGGGGCAACGTATGATAGCCTAATAAAAACAGGATGCCAATAAAACTGAAAAGTTTTTCCCTTGTAAATATAAAATCGTGTGTATTATTTATCATGAGCCTTCTTTACAAAAAATCGCAATACTATATCTTGAACTTCATCATCAAAAAGTTTTAGAAAAATATCCAGCGGTGATTGACCTGCCAAATGATTTTTTAGCTGTTCAATTTTTTGTGTTCTCTTCGTCGGGCAAGTTCAGATACAAAAAGAAACCTCTCTGTACTTGGGTTTCTGGTTATTTGTTTTGAGCAAACTTGAGAATGTGAAAAGAAGAAGAAAGCATTTAAGTAGAAAAAAAACTGAAAACAATACAGTTATGAAAACACCTGAAGAAAAACTAATGCCCACCTCTGAATTAAAAAAAACTGCACGGAAACGTTTTGTTGGACTTGGACCTGGAAAAGGAAAAAGCAATGAGAAAAAAGCAATCCTACTCTAGTTTTGCACGACTCGCTGGTGAAACCTTGGAGAGTTGCTGGAGGTCAAAAAACCAACGGAAAAGATTTTTAAGTGTCCATTGATATTCGTCACTACCGTCTTTATAGTTTAGCAAATAAAACAATTGGCCTTGCACACAAAACAAAAATATCCTACAGTACATTCTCTCGATGCCATCCCTATGTTATTACCGTCTATATTATGTATGCAAACCTAATGAAATAAACAGAGCTACCTGTTTGTACAAGCAACGCGCAAACATAAGCTTCAAACCACAAAAACTAAAACCACTAAAACTTGTAGATAATGACAATTCATATGAACTCCTGTAACATGTAGTAAGGCTTCCCGCATTGCATATGTATGGCAGGTCTCTGAAATGTCAAAATAAAATGAAGAAAAGGTTCAATTTAATGTTAAGATTGCAGCTAAAATCAATGTTACTAAACCTCTCCGAGAGCTGCAGGGAGAGGTTCAAGAAGAAATGAAAACTTTAAAAATAAATATAAATTTAACATTAAAAATAAAAATTCTGCTTAGAACACACTGAAAAACAGTCTTAGTAAGAATGAAGGGTTACTACATATAGACTTCTCTGAAAATTATGCTTGCAAACTAGCTGAAGAAATCCAGACTTATAATTTTGGAGCAAGTCGTGAGGAAGCAACATTGTACGCAGGAGTCACTTACGTTGGAGATACCGATAAGCTATTTAATTTTGTTTTATGTATTTCTGCTAGTCCTAAGACCTTGAACTGCTTCTCTAGTTGCAATGCCTAAGCGAAAACCAAATTGTTCTTCTCCTACATATTGTTCGCATTTTGTGTGTACTAGTTGATGCATGTTCTTAGCATTATCTACAGTACATGGCTCATCAGGCTAATCAATCGGTACTGTAAGCACTGTTTTACTCCGCTCTTTTTAGGTATCGGAATAAAAATAGGTTGGGTCCAGTCGTGTGGTACGATTCCTGTATAGTATATTCTATTTAAGAAAGATGTTAAGATGTTGAGGCTTTCATCGTCTAATACGTTTACGCATCTCAGTATAGATGTTATCTTCACCTGGGACTCTACGTGTTTTGATAGTTTTATTGCGTGTTTCACTTCTGCTATAATAATTTTCAATGGCTAATCTTCTTGATCTATTTCTCTTGATTCTGGTTACATTCTGATATCATCAAAAAACTCTTGTATATAGCTTGTCAAAATCTCTTCTATCTCGTCTGGGTCTATTGTTTTTTTGTTACTATATGTGATTAAGATATCGTGTTGATGGGTTTTATTTCCAGTTATTTCTTTTATCTTCTTTTTTGTGTGTTAAAGAAATCATGCTTTCTTGGCAGCTCTTCGAGCACTTGACAACGTTTCTCCATCCAGGTCTCCTTTGCCTCTCTTATAAGCCTTGTAATCTTTTTATGGATTTCTTTATATTTATTATAGTCTTTATGTTTGTACTTCCTTCTTTCGTTCATCAATAAAAGGATTTCTTCCGTCATCCATTTCTGTTTTGCTCTCTGCTCTTGGTTTTCCAATTCATTTTCTTGTACTTCATGTTTACATTTTTAATAGACTGCCAAAAGTTTTCCATTGTTTCTGTTTCCAATTATACAGTTTCCCTAAACTTACTATTCAAAACTCGTGTTATTTCCTCTTTTATTTGTGGTTCCCCCAGTTTCTCAAAGTTAGGTCTTGTTTTATTTCTCTTCCGGATTTTCTTCAATTTAATCTCACATTTTTCAGCTACGGGGTTCTGATCAGATCTTACGTCTGATCCAGGATAAGTTCTTACACTTTTAATTCCGTTTCTATATCGTGTATCAATCAGTATGTAATCTATTTGATTTTTTATGATATTTCCTTCATTGTTTCCTGGTCCTAAGTACACTTCTAAGTGTACAATCGCCTTTCTGGAAGTTGGAACCAGGTGTTTGCTACCATTAAGTTTTCTTCATTACAGAACGGTACCAGATATCCCCCCTATCGTGTCGTTTGCAAATACCATGGTCTCCAACAATATATTGAACTCTTCCTTTACCTATCTTTCCGTTGAAGTCACCCATGATTATATTCACTTCATTCTTTTTGGTAAATCTTAGTAGGTAATTTTTATATCATGAATGAAAAACTCATGCAGTATGGAGTATTCTCGTGCAACTTATATTACTAGATGAACAGATAGTTCCATATTTTGGACGGCACTCGCAACAAAATGCTTCTAAAAGTAAAACCGGTGAGATTCGGTTTCAAATTATGGTATATCTGTTCAGATGAAGGGTACTTATACAAGTTATCCTCCAAATAATAAAAAATCAAGACTTGGGTTGGGAGGTGACTTTGTTTTTTATCTACTATCTATTGTAGAGAATAACCATAATCATAATATTTTCCTAGACAACTTCTTTTCTTCATATAAATTATTCGACAAGCACACTATGGTGTTGGACCATTGAAAACTGCAAAAAATTATGACGCAAAGGAAAAGAAAAAAACTACTGTACTGCTCAAAAGCTACTGTACTATCAAAACAAAAGGAAATAGTGACGTTAACGAAGAAAATAAAGTAAAAACCTTCCCAAGGATCTTGTATGGTTTCTCTATTTCTTAGAAAATCAAATGTAACTGAACTAAAGGGTTCATTGTGATGCAATGAAGAAGTACATCATATGCTCAAAGTAATTCAGTGTGTCTAAAAAAATCCCAACCTATTGCTTGGTCTTGGAGGGATTCATCCAGTGTTGTAATGTATCTAGATACAAGTATCTAGATACAGTATCTAGATACTTTTATGGTACCTAGATACATATCTAGATACTTTTAAAATTTTGTAGCTGTATTTGGATCTAGATACATTTTCTGTAGTATCTGAGTATCTGTATTGTGCAGATACTATTTTCATAATTTAATGATTTTATAATACAAAAATTGTCATAAATGATGTGTAGAATCTTAAATTTGAAATAAACCGCCGAACATAATAAAACTAATTTTTAATTTGGAATTACTTTGAATCATGAAATCAAATATGTCACCTCGTTAAACAATTGAGTCACTACATCTAGTCAGCCAGGTCAACTTGGCGTATCAGAGTTTCGCTATCGACGCCATATTGAGATAAAAGAAGTGTAAAATATAGTAATTCATTAATTAAAATCGCATCTTACGTATTTGGCATATTACAATTTGTGGCTGTCAAAATGAAAACTATGTAGAAAAGTCTTTTAAACTAAACATGGATTTAATTAAATTCAATGGGGATAATAATAATTAACAATTTCGGGCTTTTCTCGCCACAAAATGGGGTTGTTTGCGCTACTCTGATCCGCCAGTATGGTCTGGCTGACTAGATGTAGAAACTCTATAAACAATGGATATTGTTACAGAATTACGATATTACCGATTATGTGAGGAAGAAGCAATCTTGTCCGTCCAGGGCAGTGTTACCAACTGTACCATAATTATGGTACTTGTACCATAATTTACTGATTGTACCAATCAACAACAATTAGATAAAAGTGTACCATAATTTCAGATATGAAGAGAATTCATTCTTTATTACATGTAATAGTTGTAGTAATGTTATTATATTTAACATTTACGTAACAAGTCTGGAATGGTTATTTTACTGGACTTGTAGATAAGTACTAGGTACGACAAGCCACTGGTGAGTCTTCGAGTACAGTAAAGGCACTATACGGATTTTGTTACACACTCCTATTTTTTCTGTCAACAGTCAATTTGAGAACTTTCAAAGTAAGAACTATCTTAATGTAGTGCGTTTGAAAATATGTTGAAGAGCAAATAATTATAATATATTCCGTTACACCAAGGGTAACTAAAAGCAACCAGATTTAGCGACTTTTGGGTGTAATAGTACTACGAACTAATAGCAAATTGTTATAGTGTGAATCGTACCAACACATACTTTGAAGCTAGATTATCAGAAATAATATCTAGGCTATGATGGTTTCTGTTAAAGTGGTAAAACATTTTCTAGGTTTTCAAACAATGAAGACTATTGGAGTTTATTCAAGTTATTAATATTCTGCACAACACCAAAACTGAAGATAGAAAATCTACACAAATGTCATGTTTGGAATGCTTTAATGAAGTGGAAAGGTTTGAATGCATGATGTACTTATCTTTAGATACTGGTTTCTGCTTAACAATTTTTAATATGTATAAATTTTTATAAATATTGCTGTCCTAGACTAGCCCTGGAATTGATACTTAGTTAAATGACTATTGTCGGTACGAAAAATTGACTAGGAAGTTCTTATATTCGGGGTGAAAAACAAGTATCTACAAATGTATCTAGATACATTATGTTAAGCTTTGTATTTGGATCTAGATACTTCACAATCGTTCCTTGTAAGTTCTGATAACTTTTCCAACGGTCGAACGAGGAAGTTTTAAAAGTTTTGCGATCTGAAATTGACTCAAATTTGGATTTTCTAAATATTTGTTCACAATCTTTTTACGAGTATCTACTTGTTTAGATAAAACTGCCATTATTTAATAACTCTATTTCTGGAATATGCGAAGAAACACTTAACTTGACACTTGTATTTGTCAGGTGTAAAACAATTGACAGCCTATTGTTGCAGCGATTCAACCAATTGAAGTTCAAAGCCTGCTACTTTTTTTCTGAACCACACCTTACATATACTACATTTAAATGGCTTCTCACCAGTGTGAGTCAATATGTGTACTTTGAGGCTACCTTTTTGTGAACATTTATAATCACATACATTACATAAAAATGGCTTCTCACCAGTATGACTCAGCATGTGTACTTTGAGACTAGCTTGTGATACCTCGCCTTGAACATTTATGATTGCATATATTACATTTAAATGGTTTTTTCACCCGTGTGGGTTAACATGTGTGTTTTCAGACTACCTTTCAGTGAACATTTATAATTACATATATTACATTCAAATGGTTTTACACCAGTGTGAGTTAACATGTGTGTTTTTAGATTATCTCGCAGTAAACATTTATAATTACATATATTACATTTAAATGGTTTCTCAAGAGTGTGGAGCAGCTTGTGTATTTTGAAATTACCATTTAGTTGAGTTTTATAACTACATTTATTACATTCAAACACTTTCTGGCTACTGTGCGTAAACATATATTTCTGCACATCAATCTTTGGTGAAGATTTGTTGTCGACACCGTTACGTTTGCCCTCTTGTGAAATTCTGATGTTATTGAACAGATCATCTTCGCTCTTATTGTGAATTTGAATCTTATTTGTTGTAGTACTGTTTTCCATTATTTGTGATTCCATTTTACTATCCCTTTTGTGATTGATTGTGGTCTACTCATTACTAAACATTGTGAATTATTATCATTATCACAACCTGTAATAAGTAAGTGTTTTACCAAATAGGTAAGTAAAAGATTTGTGTTTAAGCTGTTTCTTGTGCTTTTCATTTGTTTTTACACTGTACGAGTACGAATTTCGAAATTCTGTGTTTACCAAAATTTAACATAGTTATTCAAGGCTAAATATACCCCGAGTCATTTCCCGATGTACAGTAGACATCTTTTGTACCCGCTGAATAAGATGTGATAAACCCCTTGTTTATCGGTTTTATTTGTTTTATTGATTATGGAAGTTAGTGTAAATAATACACAAATTTGTATCCCATAATAAATTCGTTTTATTTCTTATTCATAAAAAATAGAAATTTGGTACGTTATTACATGTTTACTCTTCGAAACTCTGTCGTCGTCTCTTTTATTAATCTAAGTCATTAAACTGTTACAACTATTATAAAAGCATTGTATTTTTACTTAACCTAGTTATTGCTAAAAGGAATTTGATTAAGTAGCTTTTCGCAATTGAATTTATTGAACCTTTATTACCTAAATATTTAAATCTTTCCAAAACACATAATATAAATTTTGATAATTTTTATATTCCTTTACACCTTCCCTGCGCAAAAGAAAAAAAAAGAATTTTTTATGGAATTGTTTTTTTTTCTAAAATATTAAAATAATATTTTATAATATTTTCTACGTATAATATAACTTAACTCTATTTTTATGTACTATAACTAATTTATTATTGATACTTATGACTATATTAGGATGTTGATCTTCTATAACATCATATGGACCTTTAAAGATTACTTCCCTTTTATCATTAGAAGTGTTTCTTAACAATACTTTATCACCTACTTTAAAATTAACATAATTACTATTGATATCATATTTTTGCTTTGTTTTAACTTTAGATGCGATCGAATTGTTTTTCGCTTCATTACAAGCAACTTGTAGTCGATACCTTAGCTCGTGCGGATAGTTATCGAAAGTATTCAAAAGATCTACGGTTTTGCATATATTAGTTGGTAAACTACTCAGTTTTCCAAACACTAACTCATAAGGAGTATAGTGAGTTTCGGCATGCACCGTATTATTGTAACCAAACGACCAGTAAGGAACCCAAGAACTCAAACTGTCGGGATGTTTTGATGCATACATTCTCAGGTAAGCGCCTAAATTCTTGTGAGAATTCTCAAGTGCCCCGAGAGTCTCGTGATGGTATGCAGTAGAATGTAAGTGATTAATTTGCAAAAGTTTGCAAGTTTCTTGAAAAGTAGAAGCTAAAAACTCTGTTCCCTGGTCTGATTCCATATCGGAGTATGAAATTTTCGACAAATGATCTTGCAACAGAGACCGCTTCTTTATTAGGAATGGGGTAACACTACAAATTTGCACAATTCACATTGTAACGTTAAAATGTAACGATTATTGCTTTGATCTAATTCTAAAGGTCCGACTAAATCGAGATAAATCTTTTGAAATGCTGATGTAGCTGTTGTTGTGATTTCCAAAGGTTGTTTTACACTTGGTGAATATTTACACGTTTGACACTCCGTACATTGTTTAACAAAGTGTTCAATGTCTTTACGTAACCTTGACCAAAAATAATAACGTTTAATATTATTGTACATACGGTTAATACCAGCATGTCCTCCTGTCGGTAACATGTGGAAATCGTTTAGTATTAATTGTTGCGTTTCTCTAACGGTTATACGTTGTGTATCTTTAACAATACATATTCTTACACCGGTACTTTTGATTTTATTGTGGGCCCTACGTAATTCTTCTAGTAATTGTGAATTACCTTTGTTTTTCATTACTAATAATTCCGGAATTTTGAACTTTTCACATATACTTTTCAGGTCTCTCAACGACGCTCCGAAGGCTGACGCTGATCGAGTATCCTGTACTAAATAAATTATATTTATATTTCTATCAAACCATATATTTCCTAATTTATAGAAATTAGAGTCGCGACTTGTGGTTGATAATTGATTCAGTTCGGTTTTACTTAGATTTCGTAGTTCAATGCACTCTTGTGATTTCCCAAAGTCTCCCATAGGGTAATCCTTCTTACACTTTGTTTGAGCTCTGGTTAGAACACAAACCGCGTTTTCACTCATGGTTTTCAGATCATCTGAAAGTATCGAAATACTCGATAAAGCATCGGCGGCTACGTTCTCCTTTCCAGGAACGTACTGGATCTCAAAACTATATTCTTCTAATATTAATCTAAACTTAGTTAACCTACTGGACGGGTTTTCTACATTAAATAAGTACACTAAAGGTCTATGGTCGGTGAAAATAGTGAATTTTCTTCCGAACAAATACGGCCTAAATTTCTTAACTGCCCAGACAATAGCTAGTAGCTCTTTTTCAATTGTGCAGTAATTTTTCTCTGCGTTATTAAGACTTCGACTTGCATAGGAGACAGGTTTATCATTTGCATTTGATAAAACTGCACCCACGGCAAATCCTGAGGCATCGGTTCTTAGAATAAACTGATGATTCTCCGAAAAGTCAGGATATTGTAGAATGAGTGGGCTAACTAATGCTGCTTTTAATTTTTTAAACGCTGACTGGCAACTGTCAGTCCATTGAAAAATTACTCCTTTTTTAGATAAGTGATTTAATGGTGTGGCTATTGCTGAAAAATTTGGAATAAATTGGCAATAATAATTTGCAAAAGCGACAAACCGTTTTGTTTCCTTGCCATCTTTTGGTATTGGATATTCCTTCATCACTTTCAGCTTTTCCGCATCAGGTGATATACCTTCTGCGGAAATGACATGACCGAGATACAATAATTGCTTCTTTTAAAAATTCACATTTAATCGGATTTAATTTTAAATTTACCTTTCTTAATCTATTTAGAATGCGTATAAGATTTTGATTATGGTTAGTCAGATTATTACCAAAGATAATTAAGTCGTCCAAATATACAAAACATCTGTCATAATTTAATCCAGAGAGGGCAATCGTCATTGCTCTCGAAAATGCATTAGGACTAACTTTAAGCCCCATCGGTAACCTCGTCATCTGAAATTGTCCTTTATCTGTGGTGAAAGCTGTGCATGGCCTAAAACTTGGATCAAGATCTAGCTGAAAATAGCCTTGGTAGAGGTCTAAATGACGGAAATAGATTGCACCAGATAAAGCGTCTAAAATTTCGTCGATACACGGGAGAGGAAATTTGTCATTCTCGATACGTTGATTTAAGTGCCTGTAATCTACAACTACCCTCCATTTCTTATTTCCTTTACTATCAGCCTTTTTCGGTACTATTAAAAGAGGTGCGACCATTCAGAACGTGAGGGCTCAATTATACCATCGGCAAGCATCTTATCAATCTGCTTATTTACCTCAACCTTTTGAGAATGCGGTAATCGATACGGCTTGATGTATGCCGGAGATACCCCTTTTCGCAAATAAATCTTTTGCTGGTAAACGTTAGTAACAGTTAAGGGGTCATTTTCTAAATAAAATACGTCCGAAAATTTTGAACATATTTTTTCTATGGAATTCCTCTCTTCCCTATTTAAAGATTTCAAATTAACTAGATCTAAAACCTTGTAAACTCGTTCCACGGATGGTGGTATATTGTCTAATGTATATGAACAAAAATTTGAAAGTTTTTCTGTTTTCGGTCTATAATTCCTAATACTAACTTCCTTATCATTAACATTTAGTATCCTAAGGGGTATAGAATTACTGTTAGGCTTAACTACTACACTAGCAGTAAAGACTCCTTTGCAGACTTCTTCGGGCAAAACAACACATTCTTCCTTTATATCAACAGAAAAATATCGAATTATTTCACACCTGGGTGGAATTGTGGTATAGCAGTCACCTTTTGATTGAAGAGGTACTACAATGTTTTCTCCGATATTCCAGAAAGAAAAACAAAATTTTTCATAGTCTATGATGGCCGAAAATTTTTCGAAGAAATCGGATCCTATAATCCCATGAAATTCTTTACTGAACTTGTTTACTACTACAAACTTATGGTCAAGTTGGGTATGACCTAACTTAAATTCTAACTTGGTACTTCCTAATGAAAATACTGATCCAACAATTCCGGATAGTTTTATTCTTTCCTTATTATTTACATATTATGTCTGAGATAATTCAGAAGAAAAAATAACACTCACAGATGCTCCAGTATCTATCAAAAAATCTAACTCCTTCTTGCCATATTTTACTCTTACGAGGATGAATTGATAAATCTCCGGCCTAACCCATATGGGATACAAATTTTTGCAATGTTTTTACGGCATTTTATTTTTTCATAATTTATCAGTATGGCTGTGAAGTAACAAAAATTTCTGTCAAACAATAATTGTTTGGCAAGTTGTCAAAGTCGATAAAGTTTTGTGTGGTGTTAAAATGGAAAAAGCTGAAATTCGTGCGGTTATTAAATATTTTCACATTAAGGGTTTATCCCCAAAAGAAATCAAAGCTGAGCTAGACGGGACATTAGGCGAATCTTCTCCTTCCTATAGCACAGTTAAAACCTGGGTTGCGGACTTTAAACGGGGTCGCAAAAGCACAGATGACGCACCGCGTTCAGGAAGACCGAAAACTGCCACCACAACGGAAATTGTCGAAAAAGTCCATAGAGTTGTGTTGAATGATCGGCGATTGAAGTTGGCTGAAATAGCAGATACCCTGGGCATTTCAACGGAACGAACATATCATATCCTAACCGAAATTTTGGGAATGAGAAAGTTATCGGCACGTTGGGTGCCGCGGCTGCTCACAGTGGAACAAAAGCTGACTCGCAAAACAGTTTCAAGTGAGTGTTTAGACTTGTTTAATCGAAATTCAGTGGACTTTCTGCGACGGTTTGTAACAATGGATGAGACGTGGATTCATCACTACACACCCGAAACAAAGCAGCAATCAAAACAGTGGACTGCCAAAGGAGAACCTGCTCCGAAGAAAGCCAAAACAGTTCCGTCAGCCGGAAAAGTTTTGGCTTCAGTCTTTTGGGACGCCAAGGGAGTACTTTTCGTTGATTATCTTCAAAAAGGTAAAACAATCAACGGAGTATACTATGCTACCTTACTGGATGAATTAAAAAAAAATATTGAAGAAAAACGACCTGGATTAGCAAAGAAAAAAATTCTGTTTCACCAGGACAATGCACCTTGTCACAAGTCGGCAATTGCCATGGCAAAAATCAATGAATTGCAATTTGAATTGTTACCCCATGCCCCTTATTCACCAGACTTAGCCCCATCGGATTTTTATTTATTTCCAAACCTAAAAAAATTTCACGCTGGAAATAAATAAAAATCCGATGAAGAAGTGATTGCTGCCACAAACGCCTATTTTGACGAGTTAGAAGAAAAGGCTTATAGGGACGGTATAAGAGCACTTGAACAAAGGTGGACCAAGTGCATTGAACTCGATGGGGACTACGTAGAAAAATAAAATTTTTGTTAACCTGATATTCTTTTGTTTTATTGCCTAGGCCGGAGACTTTTCAATTTATCCTCGTACATAATTTATCCCATTCATTCCTAAATCTAAACAGTTATCTACTGTATTGTCATTGTGAGAAACCTCGCAAAAACCTATCATTCCTAGTGGTATAACCTTCTGTATTTCTACTTGATTCATTGTTATTATTACTACCTGTGTTTTCAACAAAATAGCTTCTTTGGGAATGATTATTTCTATTTTTCCAAACTCTTGTAGGACCAAACTGACCTCGTTTAGAAAAAGCATGATTTTGGTTTTTATTGACTACCTGTGGCTGTTGATTAAATGAACATCTTTCATTATTACAGTAACTATTGTTAGATCTGAAATTATGCCTAAAATGTTGCTGCCTACGTACCACCTGTCCTCGACCTTTTGCAAAGAAAATATTTTGATTTTGTGAACCTTGTACTAAATTTTCTTCGTCCTTTGCTCCGGTAATTGCCTCATTTAATTTAGAATAATTTCTTGCCTTGATAATGGTTCTAAGATTAGGATCACATAATCCATTGGCAAATGAAGCTATAGCAAGCTTTTCGTTAGTTTGTGCTAAGATTTTTATTGACTCCTCGTTACTTCCCGCTTGCGCCAAAGCTAAATTTTGCATAAGTTCCTCGATATTTTTTCCAAACTTATCAATCGATTTTTGATTTTGCTTTACAGTGTGCAAAGATAAAGAGAGACTTGTAGCTGACTTTTTAGTAAGTAAATGAATTTTCATATCTTTAATTAAATCTTCATTACACGCATATGCTTTCTCTAATCTTATCTTTGCGCTCTGCGATAGTCTAGTTTTTAAAATAAACTCTGTTAGTAATTTCTTACTATCAGCGTTTAACATCGAATCGTACAATTGGATTGCATCAATAAGTTGTTTAGTATTATTTCTGAATCGTCCATAACTGGCAACAGACTTGTTGCTGTTTTTAAATCCAATTTATCCATTGTCTTTATAATATTAGTAACTATCTCAGGTGAACTTATTTCTACAGCCTGCCCTAACCTATCCAACAAAGTATTACTAACCTCTTTTATCAATTTTTCTGTTGCATCAACATATTTTTTCGCTTCCGCTATAATAACAGTGTCAGTATTACCGAGTTAGTTGAATTGCTGTCTAGCTGTGGTAAATTCGGTTTCTATTCTATGTAACTTATCTAGCTTTTTCTTAACTAAATCCACATTTGAGCGACGTTCTCGGCTATCTTTATTAATGTTTCTGAAAAATACCTTTAATTCTTCATACACAAACCTATCGCCATCATTAATGTAAACTTAAAAACATGTTAATCAAATAAATGCTACAGTTACATAAATTCTATACGATTACAAATATAAACTTGAAATAATACTACAAATGATACCTACAATTATTTAAATTCTAACAAGTATTTACTTACACTAGTGTTTTATTTCTTATATAATATCTTGACTACGCCGTGATTCCTTCTTTATTTTTCGTTCCAATCTTTTTTTTTTTGTACTAGACACACTAAAAATATAAATAATGCAATAACCATCACACCAAAAGAAACCACGCCTAGTATTTCTGCAACAGAATAGCCCTCTTTCGATACATTTGCACCATTGTTTCCTTCTTGTGCTATTACAATTTCTTCCTTTGATTGGCTTGATCCCATTTTTATTTTTCTATTTCATTTGTAATTTTATTCTGGTTTGCAACCATTAACCATTTTTACCAATCTTTCCACTTTCGTTTTCTTTCTTCTTAATTCGCTTCTCAATTGTTAAAGTTCTTAATTGGCAGGGTCGCCATGTGATAAACCCTTTGTTTATCGGTTTTATTTGTTTTATTGATTATGGAAGTTAGTTTAAATAATACACAAATTTGTATCCCATAATAAATTGGTTTTATTTCTTATTCATAAAAAATAGAAATTTGGTACGTTATTACATGTTTACTCTTCGAAACTCTGTCGTCGTCTCTTTTATTAATCTAAAGTCATTAAACTGTTACAACTATTATAAAAGCATTGTATTTTTACTTAACCTAGTTATTGCTAAAAGGAATTTGATTAAGTAGCTTTTCGCAATTGAATTTATTGAACCTTTATTACCTAAATATTTAAATCTTTCCAAAACACATAATATAAATTTTGATAATTTCTATATTCCTTTACAAAGAAATCTGCTAGGGTTTTGATGCTGCGATGGGTGTAATTTCAGTCCTTGTTATCAGATGGCGATTTAACAGATACTGTTCGACATAGCTGCCAGATCGAGCAACTTCAACTGACAATCATTTGCAACACTCGAGAGCTGTTTCAAATTGGCAATTGAATTGGTTATTAGAAGAAGGGACCAAAAGCATAATTTAAAATTTTAACACAAAGAAACTGTATCAGGGTCGAATTTGTAAAAATTCCTATTCTTATTAACATTAACGTCATATGGAATCTATGGAATAATAGTTGGATCTTTTTATCCACCAAACAAATTTGCATTACCAACCTAAACAAAGATAAGCCAAAAAACTCTCAGAAACGTCCAGTTGGACCTTTCCAGTGACCGACTCAATTATCAAATATGGGTTTAAATAGGTTATGTTATTTATCCCAGAATTATCTTTTTGTTACTAAATGGTACTGTAATAAACGATACAATAACATTTTCCCTCTAATAGTATTTTGTGTAACAAGTTGGGGAAAATGAATGCTTTCTGGGTCGAAAACGATATGGACAGCTGAGCACTTTTCTGTTGTGGTTCACACAATGTTTCTAATCCTACACATAATACATTTTGTGCACCTAGGCGGGAAAGTGAATGTTTTCCAGGTCGAAACTGATATTAGGCAGTCAAGACGTTGCCAACCACTTTTCCATCCTGGTTCACACAATATCTCTTATTTTACACAAGATAAGAACAGAACAGATAAAGTGTATTCTTTACGTTTGCAACAACATGCTACTATTTCAACTTTATTAATGCTGCTATAAAGCTAAAGGCGAGGACATTAAGCAGCCCTAATTGATAAAAATTGCTAAAACTCATTACACACTTGTGACATACAATATAATTTGGCTTTATGAGTTACTAGCTGGTGCATGATATTTTGCGGCGAACTAAGACTAACAATGTGGTAGCTTAGCAGTGACGGCTCGTACCTTGAGAACGTGGGTCGGCTAAAATAAGGCGGTTGTTAATTTCTTGGTACGTGATCAAGTTGCGGTAAAGAGCCATGTAAAAGTTGCGGTAAAGATGGCATCCAGGCATACGATATATGGATGCCAACTTATATTCAAGAAATTATTATTAAATTATGCGTTAATACTTTTTGCGCTCTGAGAATCCACAAACTGAAAGTTAATAATAGCGATGGACAACAACTATATTCCTACGACGAAGTGTATGTAATTATTGTAAAACAACCAGGAAGTTATAAAATGAGAAAAGGTAAACCAAAAAAAAGGTGTGATAGTTATATATTTAACTAGTAAAAAGTGTGACGTAAAATACAAATCACATTATTAATGTCGCATATATGTAAATCTGACGACACCAGATTTTACATTAATTATTTTATATCGGAAATATATAACAAATGTTATATCACCAAATTTACATGTGGGGTATGTAAATGTGTTTATATAACTTATTTTACTTGATTCTTATATAGCAGACAAGTAAATGTCACAGTTTTGTTTACTGGGCTGTATCGTGAGTCAGTTATAATATAGCAACTGGTTACATCAAAATTAACGTTTGACAATCTTTATTTTCTATAATTAAAGGTTTATTGTATATATGTTATAATTTTTCTTTGTTACTCATTTGTAAACGTCAATTTATCAAAACACCATATTAATAAAGAAAGTTTATTTTTACAAGCTACTAACTTGTAAAATTTTTACAGGTTAACTGTCAGTTTTACAAGTTAGTAGCATTATTTACATTAGAAAATTCTGTTTTATTTGCATCATAAACGTTAAAAATCATGGTACAACTGTTATTTCCCGTAATACAAAGTTAAGCTACGCCGGTGGCTTCCTTAATAATTGCTTCCGGCACATTCATTTTCACCAAAATTGTGAAAGTAAATAAATCGTGAAATAAACAACATGCAATCATGGTAACGTTCCAAAGCTTACCACAAATTTATTGCGGATTTTTTGTAATCGAAATTTGAATATGTATCTGAGGTATTTTCATTTATTTACAAATGAATAACAAATAAAATATATAACAATACACGCAAGGTAACGGGTTTTACTGGCTCCAGAAGGTGACAGGCTCGTCTACGACTCGCCAGTCATATCCTTCTGTCCGCCAGTAAAAACCCTCTTACCATATGCTAGTAATGTTATATACTATATGTGTAAAATGGTTTTTTCCTAGTGTGCGTGTAGCACCTATATCTACGTATCTATTTCATATATACAATTTTGTCACATATTTATTCTATTACATTGTTAGGAATATTTTGCGAGTGCATAAACGAATAAGCTTTGCTCCGTAATAGTTGAATAGCTGACTACTGGAGTTGAAAGTTTCGCAATCTGATTGGTACCTGTAGCTCTCTGAACAAAATAATATACCTTTTTCTTCAGCAATGGTCAAACCCCATTATTATCAAATTATAAAAATGCACTAAAAAAGCAAAACAACGTATAAATTATTATTAAAGAGCAAGAATTATGGTGTTTAAGGGTCATCTCCATACCACCCAAATAAATAAATAATTTTTAATTAATTAATTAAAATAAATCCCATTTGTGTTAAACTAGTTAATATATAAATAATTATTTTTGCCAAGGCTATCAACATTGATCATCACTCTGGTTAATATTTTACCTGCCGATTTATTGATTTGTTAATAAAGCACTGTATCTCTTACATTATTATTTCTTTATGTGGGGTACTTGGGGTTTATATTTACAGCTTCGAAGGAACCAATATTAGGAAAAGTCGACCACATCGGTAGTAGTCGCAAATGTGTTGTTCTTTTCAGATTTTGTCGGCCAATACTGTAGCTATTTAGACGACTCTTGGCGTCCATTACAGAAGACCTCTTGTGAGACCCACGACCTCCCACTAGTTAGCTGGCAGCCGACAGATTTAACTGCGGTTAAAGGTTGTTACCGTTTCCTAATAAGCAGTCCCCATTTTGAGGGTAACCACTCTAATTTTGGATTTTCTTTATAAAGGACTAGCTTGTCCAACGTATATAACGAAGTGAAGTCTCTTATCAACAACCGGAAATTAGTTCCAAACAAAATGGCAACTACAAGGAGAGAGAATGCAAAAATCCCTCAACGCTATACAATTTAACGCAAACGCATAGCTATACAAGGTGCTACGAAATTAGCACGTAACAATCTAGAACCTAACCTTTAGCCTATCCTATAACTTAACCTACAACATAACCCATAACGTAACCTAACCTATAACCTAACGTATAACCTATCGTATAACCTAACGTATACACTAACGCATCACCTAACGTATAACCTAACCAACAGCCTAACCTACACCCGAATTATAACCTAAACTGACCTAACATAACCTTACTTAGATTTAATTTAGGTTTGCGTTGTTCGTCAATTCATACGCATTTTAATTTAATTTTGGTTATGTTAGGTTAGGTAGGTTAGGTTAGGTGAGGTGAGGTTAGATCGCATGCACATCATAACATGCATTTCCAGATAGGGCGATGGAATTAATATGGATGCCTATGGCTCCCTTCCAAAAAAGTTTTTGGCGGTTATCACGAAAACTACTGACCTCCCCCCAATTTCACTTATAGACACTAGTGTTCAACTCTATGAGACGCATCTAATGGTACATAGCATGTGCGGCTGCGGGCGGTGGACGTAAACTAAAGAACAGTCATTAGTTGAACAGTGGTAACAAGAATCACGGATTGCTTCCACTACATAATCAAAAGTAACTGGGGTTATTCCTGTATACTGACGAAATGTATTTTCATCTTATCGCAACTGTTCATACAGATGATGGAATTCTCCAAAATTTAACTTACTTATTGCCAACTGTTGGTTATTGAATGGTGAGTCTTAATAAAGGCTTGTAATGTAATATGTAACACAGTTGGAAAAATTGACGGAACTCTCAAAACAACTGACGTAAACGCATGCGTAACAAGCTGGCGTTGGCCGCTTGTATTTGTATGTGTAAATGGAACTTTTATCGAGTACCGCCCCATATATTTCAACCACTGGATATTCAAGTTTCAAGGTGCATCTGAATGTCTCGCGTATTCATTACTATATCTGTTGGGAACACTCCTAGAAAACAGCAAAATGGAAAAGGAGCTCAAGAAAAGAAGAAAGCTAGAATATGGGTTCAAACTGTTATTCCAAAACAGCCTGCTGAATATACAAGATAAGCTAAAGAAACTTAGCAATCAAAACACAAATCTGTCCATCTCTGGATGACGGCTAAAGCAAGAATAACGGATGTATGGTGACTTGGAACACGGAGCATTTTAACATTATTACAAGCAGGGAAACTAAATATGACAGCGGAAAAACTAATAAAATACCAAATAAAAATCGCTGCACTGCAAAAATTAAAACTGTATGGAACTGGAATAATTTAGAAAGAGAAGTACATATTTTATTGGAATGCAGTAGAGAAGAAAAACAGGGATATGGATTCATAGTAAATAATGAATTGAAGAAAATAGTGATTAATTTTATACCGTTAGTGGAAGCTGAAGCCTACTAAAAGTTTGAGGAAAATCTTATAACATAACACTCATAATCGTTTATGCTCGAACAGAAGAGGATGAAGAAGAAAAGAATCATTTTTCCGCCAATTTAAACCCAAGCACAAAATTACGAATAAAGTGTCAAGCCACCTGCCTCAACTTCAACCACGTTTCATTCTTGAACTTCATCTGAGACTCAGCAGATGGATTTGTCAATTCCTACTCTAAGGGACGACTAAACTTCACAACGATAACTGAACAAGACGAAGAAAGCATAAAATTTACACCAAAATTATAATTTTTATTTCAAATGATCCCAGCGGTTAATCTCCTGTCTTTACTGAGGAAATTCGTTCATCGTGGATACCAAATCTGTCAGGCAATATGAAGAAACGAACAAAAAATAAATATTTGTCACCTACCTGATCAGAAAGTGCTTTCTAAATGTCCTGTTTTGAAGGCATTTAAGGTTTCTTTATCTACGATTGTACAAAAAGTGACTACTTTTTACACCGGTTTTCGTGTAAAAAGTTAACGTTTAGTGAGCTAGTGTTATAAAGTTTTTATTGCACGCTACTAATGTCAACAAGAGATGTATGATGTAATGATTTTACAAACTGGTTGCTCTACAACTTAGCACGTAAAACTCAAAGCATGCTGATATACATGACATAAGTCACAAATTTTACAAAAAATTAAGTAAAATTAATAATGCTGTTTTAACTTTTAAGTAAAACGTTATGATCGTAGATAAAACGTTGTAAGATACACGTGTAAAAAGTCTCTTCATTGCAATCACGTCTTTTAAGACACTCGCGCAATAAAGAATGACTTTTTATAATTGTATCTTAAATAACTATTTCTGTCCTCTTTTGTCAAACTTTTTTCTGTCCTCTTATGTCAAATACATAACCTCTATACCAGCGGTTCTCAACCTTTTTCATTCGCGGATCGCCAAACGACGTAGAATTTGCTTGCGGACCGATAAAGTAAAAAATTAAAGAAAACATTTCGCAAAATAAATCTTATAATAATAAATTTATTTTTACACTGTACAAGAACAATCTAAAATAAATAAATATCCATTCTTTATAATAACAAAAGTTGGTTTTCGTACCGCATACGCTTCCCGCATACCAAACCTTGAACGACCAAAACGGGAACCGGCACGAATTGCAGGGCGGGGTGCGGCGCCAAAGACCAAAACCGGGTTCTAGACACCTAGGACGGTCCATTGTTCAAAACCAGAACACGCTATCTGACAGGGAGCGGAGATATAACCGAAAGCGCTGGCGAGTTTCGGGAGCGGCGGTCAAAAACGGAAATGGGCTCAATTAATTATTATTTTATTTATTAAATGGCATAACATTCTCTGTGTTCTGGTTCAGAAAGTTTTGTATTTACTAAATCGGCGTGAGCGTGATGACGTCATCGATCTTTTTTTTTAAATTATACGATAGGTATTTTTTAACTCAAATCGATAGAGTATGCTCGTTTTAACCATAATAAATATTCATACTCTTACCGTCGGAATAACTAAAGTTTTGCTATTTGATCTAAGCTTACCAGATAATTCTGTTTTATTAATTGAAGAACCAGAATACAAAGCATACTTAATGTAAATTATCGTTTACGGTTTTCCTGAAAATTTTCTTATGTAAGAGTATGAGTATCTATTACGATTGAAAAGAGAATACAATACTCGATCTATTTTACTAAAAAATACATGTCATTTATGAAAATAGGCCGATGACGTCATCACTCTCACGCCGATTTAGTAAATATGAGATTTTCTAAACCAGAACATAGAAAATGCTATGCCATTTAATAATATATATATATGGTTTAAACCACTTCTGAGCGAAAATAAAGTTGCTACGAGGCGGGGCGCTTTAAATCAAACAGACTGTATAGCAACATTTTTTGATCTGCAGGGATTTTAGAAATTAAGTTTGTTGTTCAATTATTAACATACTCATCAAAAGCATCAAATTTGACGTGCCAAAGTCGTGTGGAGCGTAATTACTACACGCTATTGAGCATCACTTCGGAATACTAACTGCAGCAAGCAATAAGAATTAGAGGTACGTTATCTTCATATGAACTTCTATTCCAGCGCTACTTCGAATTATTTCTTGAAATTATAAGTTCAATCCAGTAGGATAGAATAGGAAGATTTTAATGTAACTAATCTAATATCGGAGATTACTGTGAGAGGTATGGATAGCATATATTTCTAAATGAACAAGAATGTCGGGTCAGTGAAGAAGGGTCAGACCATTGCCATAGCTTATTACTGTAATTTTCTGCGAAAGTTACGACATGCAATGAAAGATAAACACCGTGGAATGATCGGGAAAAGTCCATCTCCCCTATTCGCCTGATCTCGCATCCAGCGATTTCTTTCTCTTTCACGAATTAAAACCACTACGGGGTCGGCAATTTGATGATGTCATTATGGAAGTGGAACAGTGGATCTCCAGGCAATCGTGAAACTTTTACAATGCTGGGTTAAGGAAGGCAGGGTTGCCAGACGTCCCGGATTCTGCGGGATTGTTCCGCGTTCAAAGCTTTTGTCCCGCGATGTAACCATATTGACCGGCAAAGCAATTTTTCTTGTACATACATGTACGAGGGGTTTCTGACCGGAAGTGAATCTAAAGTATTAAAACACAGAGGTGATTGATTCTGTTTTTTATTTTTTATTATAGTCCCGTTTGACATCAATACAACATCGACACCGATTACAAATATTAGTCAGAATATCTGCCTGAAAAATGTTCTTTAACGGCTGCTTTCATCTCATTTTCATTTTTAGTAGAGTTTTATTAGGCTGAAATCGTTCATTCCGTTGGGCCTACCTTGTAAAAAGTAACAATCTAGCTCATGTTGTAGCCCATCCCAAAGTAAAGCAGAATTTAGTTGTCGTCAAAAAAAATAACTGTGCGGGGGGACGGCAGAGGGGGTTTTAGTAAAAAGGAGTGAAATTGAATTTTTGTGTTATTCGTTGCAGAACATCACTCGCTTTGTTGTGACAAAATTGTGAATGGTTACATCGGTATTTAAGTTGTCAAAAAAAACATTTAAGATATTTATTTACATTGTTTCTTACGGGAATTCTTACTTTTAAAGTCGATTTTCTCGAAACAGCACTTTTAAGGTTTAACAAAATTACATTTAACGCTTAATATCTTCCAATCTACTACATATTTTGAAAACATTACTGAAATGAACGTTTTGCGTTGATTCTCTGTGAACACTATGGTGCTTTTATTTTTGTCATAGGTATAATACAAGCGAAGATATTTGCAAAACAACGTAAGGAGTACCGCGCCTCGTTTTTGCTGTTGATTAAGGAAAAGATGTTTTACCACGGTAATAATGCATATGCATAGTTGAAGTTTTGTCTACCCACTGTAAACAAAATATATGTTCTTATGCGTTTAACACATTGCATATCATACACAGTGGCGTATTTAATTATTATTTCTTTCTTAAATTCATACAAGTAAATATATTCATCAATAACTAAAAGCTTTCCTAGGATATCATCTGTGGTTTTAAATACATACTTACAATTAGTAAGCTACAACTATATTACAGCACTAGTTTGTATGTAACCACAGAAAATCAGTATGTAATAAGTTAAACATGTTAACTAAGAGAAGGCAAAATAAAAAAAATCACGTCTTAGATTTAAAATTATTTTTTAATAAAATCATGGAAATACATATTTAGGTACTTATACATTTCTTTTCATAAATTTTTTATAAAATGACAAAGACAACTCAAGCTCAAATTAAAAATAAATATTGTGCAATTATCTATTAACTATTTGAAAGGAAGAAATTAAGATAGAAAAACTGAGTAAACGCTTTCACTCGGAATACTTGGATATCGAATCTGCTTCGATATCTGCTTTTGGTGAACCATTTTTCTTTTTTTTTGCATCCTTCAGGACATTTGCACATTGATATGCAATAAAATTTATTTTTCATGCAGGAACTAATTTTCGTCAAGCAATCTGCAAAAAATTGAATTACATAAGGTACATAACATAGTTACATAACACCATGAAATCGTTAGAATACCTTTTTTACAAAGGCATGTATTCAGAGATATAAAATTTTTAGTGATTCCTGGATTGCGACTTGCGAGAACTGGAACTATTCTAGTTTCCACTTTTTGACATCTGTAATTCCAAAAGCTTTCCAAATTGGGTTTGGGTAATAAAATATTCAACCACTCTTTAGCTTGGTAATGTTCTCGTAAGCAATTCTGTATCAACCTATCTTCTGTTTATTTTCCTATACCAGTAAATTGACTGGTAGTTTCGCAACCCGTCATAGCATGGAAACTAAGTATTTTTTTAATCCAGATCTCCAAACATATTTCATGAACTGCGATATACCTTTTCCGTTCTTGTTTTGTACTTCTAGTTTAACGTAGACATAGAAAGCTTTTCAACCTCTCTAATCGGGTTGGTGATTTTAGATCAAATGGTACTCAAACGATTTCATGGTGCTATGTAATTAGTTGCAATTTAGTTTTTTTGCAAATGCTAGTCGAAAATGTGTTCCGGTATGAAAACTAAATTTTATTGCATCACCACGTGCAAATGTCCTAGAGGATACAAAAGCAAGAAAAATGATCTACCGAAAGTAGACAATACATTTACTTAGTTTTTTCTTAATTTCTTCCTCTCAAATAGTTAATAATTAATTGCACAATGTGTATTTTTAATTTGAGTTTGATTGATCTTTGTCATTTTATACAAATCCATGAAAAGATTACTTATTACTACTATTTTGATTATTATTACTAATGCCTGGTTTATACAGTCATTAACAACTAAGACATTATCACTGGTCATTATCATTATGTAACTAAAGAAAAGTAGACCGGTTTATACAGCAATTATAAATTAATATTAACGCGTGCGCATACTGCCAAGAGTTAGCATTACCGCCATAAATATTTGAATTTTTCGAGGGCAACTGCATGATAATGTAGTGGCTAACCTGTTTCGTTTCCCAGCAGGCATGCGCACTTGCGATTGTCATTATATCATTATCAGAAAAATTAAAATTGAACCAATTCTTAATTTGTAGTTAATTATAGCTAATGATAGTAATTTCTTAGTGAGTTGTACAAACCGATCTGAGTAAACACCATCTTTTAATTCTCAGCTGTTTAGTGACAGTGATCATTTCTTAGTTGTTAATGACTGTATAAACCAGGCATAACTATTTGATCGGGATAGTAACAGCGGGATAACCGTGCGTGCGCGGCCCAGCTTTACGTGAAATTAAAAGTAATATATAAATAAAATAAACGTCCGAAATTAAAAAAGTTGTAAATAGTGAAGTGTAAAGTGAAGTAAAAACAGTGACGGAAGTTTTAAAGTCCTAAATTAAAACAGCTAAAAGTTTTAAGAAAAATATCAATTTCGAAAACATAACCCAACTAACGCGATAAATTGTAAACACGGGCGTAGTGCCGATTAAATAAAGGTGCGCGCGGGTCGAAGTATTGGTAGAGATTGGAATGTACAAATGCGATACGCCAGTATAAAATATGGAAACAGAGCGTTTGGAGAAATTAATATTATCATTACAATCAGAACACGAAAGTCTCTTAAAAGAACTTAAAGATAATACGCCGAACTTAATTCAGAAACAGAGAAATGTTTTGAATGAACTAACCGAACTAAGGAAACAACAAAATAAAGCGGAAGACGAACGAGAAAAGAAAAGATTAAAACTAAAACAGGAAATACAACGATTAACAAATAAATTACAAAACTACGATCAAAGAAACGACAGGAGGGTGATTAAATATTCAGTGGGAAAACTAAAGAAATTGTCAAATCTGAAGAGGAAGGAAGAAGAAATACAGAAGTGGGTAAAGAGAATAGAAGAATTGGGGATCCAAAGAAAAGGAGAGAGTAAAGAACTAAAAATAGAAACATGGAATGTAAGAAGCACATATAAGGAGGGAGCATTAAAAAATCTAGAAGTAATAATGGATGAGTACAAACTAGACATGCTAGCTTTGCAAGAGACAAAACAGCTAGGGA
This sequence comes from Agrypnus murinus, assembly GCA_929113105.1. Lineage (NCBI taxonomy): Eukaryota > Metazoa > Arthropoda > Insecta > Coleoptera > Elateridae > Agrypnus > Agrypnus murinus. The sequence continues at coordinate 93,833,409 of OV816027.1, forward strand.
GTGAAATAATAAATCTAGGGAAAAAAGTCTTCTTCAAGAGCGGAGGAAAAAACAGATACTTTGGTGTTGGATTTATAATAAGTGAAAAAATAAAAAGATTAGTAGTGGACTATAAAGCGATATCAGACAGGTTATGTTACATAAGAATACGTGGAAAGTATAGGAAGATAAGCATTATAAATGAACACGCTCCTACAGAAGAAAAGGACTTGGAGACAAAAAATTAATTCTACGAAAAAGTAAGTGATATTTTAGAAGCTATACCTAGATATGACCTAAAAATAATACTAGGAGATCTAAATGCCAAGGTTGGTCGGGAGCAACTGTACCATAAAGTAACAGGAGGGAAAAGCCTACATGAGCAGAGTAACGAAAATGGAAACAAAACTAATTGAATTTGCAGCGGAAAATCAAATGAGAATAGTCAGCACATGTTTCGATCACAAGAACATACATAAAGCAACGTGGGTTTCTCCAAACGGTCAAGCAGTAAACCAAATCGACCATGTACTTGTAGAAAGCAAACATTTCGCTACAATAAAAGACTGCAGAAGTAACAGAGGAGCGGATGCACATAGCGATCACATATTAGTCATAACTAAACTTAGACAAGAATTACCAGAACAAAAACCAACTAAGACAGACAACAGGGGTTGACATCATAACATTTTTTTTATATTTTTTTTTATAAGAATCTTAAATCCTATAATTACACCAACTTTCAAGTTTCTAAGTCATCTAGAAGTTTTACAACCCTGAAAAGGGGGTGCGAGGGTTGACATAAAAATATTTTTTTATTATTCTCTGTACAAGAATCCCAATTCCTATAATTGTGCCAAATCTCAGGTTTGTATGTCATCTAGAAGTTTTACAACCCCCTAACAGGGTGCAGGGGTTGACATATTAATATTTTTTTATATTTTTCTTTATAAGAATCTTAAATCCTATAATTACACCAAATTTCAAATTTCTAAGTCATCTAGAAGTTTTACAACCCCTAAAAGGAGGTGCGAGGGTTGACATAAATATATATTTTTATTTTCCTCCTTACAAGAATCCCAATTCCTATAATTGTGCCAAATCTCAAGTTTCTATGTCATCTAACAAATTAGAAGTTGTAAAAGTTATTTAATTTCAATATTTTAATGCATAAGAAGACCCGTTTGAAATGATGTCACTGTCTGTCTCACAAACATATGAGTTTTAAGAATTTTAAAATATAATATGGGATAAGATAGTATTTTAAACAGCCAGATTTATTATTAGCTAACAGCATCAGTGATTGATTAAATACTAAATGATAATATAATAATGGTTAACGTTTGTTTCACTTAAATCAATAATATTAAATATATTATAATAATAATAATAATTATAATATTAAGTAGCTTTAACAAAATATAATATGTAAGAAAATTTTTGTCACCTTAAATGACGCAATCTTTACTCAGAAATACAATTCATAAAGTGAAGTCCCGTTGAAATGACGTCACTGTCTAGACACGAAGCCATCAGTGTTACCAACACAATTCTTGTTAAATATGCGGACTGGTAAACAATGACGGCTGGTCGTACTATTGACTCATATGCATGAATTTTGACTGCTCTAGATGTGCTTTTTGTCTTTAATACCTTCGATAGTGATCCAACAGCTCTGTTTCCTTTTAAGATCCTGTTGTCTATTTCATTATCTTCCTGGCTTTTGTTTGTTACTGTTACTCCCAGATACTCAAAGCTGTCGACTTTCAAAATATATTCTATTTCTGTTGCTCGGATCTTTATGTATTTATTTTCTTTCGTCTCTTCAGACTGCATTTCCATAAATTTAGTTTTTTCTGTGTTTATTCATAGTCCATACTTCCTCGCTTCTTTTTCAAACTTAGCAAAAGTCTTCTCTAGTTCCTGCCGTGATCTTGCTATATATAATATTGCTATATCATCGGCGTATGCTACAAGTTGGTGTTTATGATGGTACAGTGTTCCAGTAGTTTGGATTCCACTTTCTCATTATTGCTTCTAGCACTAAATTAAACAGGTCTGTAGATAATGGGTCTCCTTGCCTTAACCCTTTTTTTACTGTAAATTGATGTGAGAAACTTCCTTCTACTACGATTTTATTTTTTGTGTTATATAAAGTCATCTTTATCAGGTTGACCAATTTCTCTGGTATTCTTAGTTTTATAAGTGCCTCGTACAACTTCTCTCGAGTTATTGAATCGTACGCTTGCTTAAAGTCAAGAAAGAGAATATGTAACGGCAGCTTTCTTTCACAGCTATTGTTTTGTATTGTTTTTAGTGTAAAAATTTGATCCCTTGTCGATCTTCCAGGTCTAAAGCCTCCTTGATATTCTCCCACCACTTCATCTTCATATCGTTTTAATCTATTGCGTATTATTTTCGCTAATATCTTGTATGTCACGTCTTGTAGTGCAATCCCCCTGTAGTTTTCGCATTTCGTCTTATCACCTTTTTTCTAAAACGGGCATATCACTGCGCTTCTCCATTGTTCTGGCATAGTTTCTTTCCTCCATACACTCAAAATAAGCTGCTGTAGTTTTTTGTGTAACTGTGCTCCTCCTTGCTTCAAAATTTCTGCCGGGATCCCATTCTCTCCTAGACTTTTGTTGTTCTTAAGTTATATATTTCAACTCTTATTTCTTTTTCTATTTCTTGTTCCGTTGGCTCTTCAATTTCTTCCTGTTCTTCATCTTGCATATGTTCTGGTGATCTTTTAGCTTCTTCTACTGGTTGTTGTACTACGTCTTCTTGTTCATTTAACAATTGTTCGAAATAATGTGCCCATCTACTTAGTTTTCCTTCTATTTCTCCCAGAAGTAACCCTTCTTCATTTCTACAATAAATAGTCTGGGTGGTTCTAGGTTGCCTTGACTTCTTCACTTCTTGATAGTAGTTTCTTATTTCCTTGTTTGTGTAATAATCTTCTATCGTTTTTAGCTGTTTCTGTTGGTGCTTCTCCTTTTTTCCCGACAAATTCGTTTAGCTAAATTTCTTTTCCTATTATAGTTTGCTTCCGTTTCTTGGGTCCTATTTTTATCTTGTTCCAGTTTTGCTTTGTTTCTTGCGGCCAGGGCTTCTTTGCACTCATCAAACCATCCACCTCCTCTTTTATATTTTTTATTTCCTAAGCAAATCTTTGCTGATTCGATCATTGTTGTTTGTATTTTCCCCCATTCCTCTTCTATACCCTGGGATTTGGCGCTCTCTGTTACTAACTTATTTTCTATATCTTTTTCTAGTTGTTCCTTTACCTCTGTTTCTAGAAGTTTTTCGATGTCGAACTGTTGTCTGTCTTAGTTGGTTTTTGTTCTGGTAATTCTTGTCTAAGTTTAGTTATGACTAATATGTGATCGCTATGTGCATCCGCTCCTCTGTTACTTCTGCAGTCTTTTATTGTAGCGAAATGTTTGCTTTCTACAAGTACATGGTCGATTTGGTTTACTGCTTGACCGTTTGGAGAAACCCACGTTGCTTTATGTATGTTCTTGTGATCGAAACATGTGCTGACTATTCTCATTTGATTTTCCGCTGCAAATTCAATTAGTTTTGTTTCCATTTTCGTTACTCTGCTCATGTAGGCTTTTCCCTCCTGTTACTTTATGGTACAGTTGCTCCCGACCAACCTTGGCATTTAGATCTCCTAGTATTATTTTTAGGTCATATCTAGGTATAGCTTCTAAAATATCACTTACTTTTTCGTAGAATTAATTTTTTGTCTCCAAGTCCTTTTCTTCTGTAGGAGCGTGTTCATTTATAATGCTTATCTTCCTATACTTTCCACGTATTCTTATGTAACATAACCTGTCTGATATCGCTTTATAGTCCACTACTAATCTTTTTATTTTTTCACTTATTATAAATCCAACACCAAAGTATCTGTTTTTTCCTCCGCTCTTGAAGAAGACTTTTTTCCCTAGATTTATTATTTCACTCCCTAGCTGTTTTGTCTCTTGCAAAGCTAGCATGTCTAGTTTGTACTCATCCATTATTACTTCTAGATTTTTTAATGCTCCCTCCTTATATGTGCTTCTTACATTCCATGTTTCTATTTTTAGTTCTTTACTCTCTCCTTTTCTTTGGATCCCCAATTCTTCTATTCTCTTTACCCACTTCTGTATTTCTTCTTCCTTCCTCTTCAGATTTGACAATTTCTTTAGTTTTCCCACTGAATATTTAATCACCCTCCTGTCGTTTCTTTGATCGTAGTTTTGTAATTTATTTGTTAATCGTTGTATTTCCTGTTTTAGTTTTAATCTTTTCTTTTCTCGTTCGTCTTCCGCTTTATTTTGTTGTTTCCTTAGTTCGGTTAGTTCATTCAAAACATTTCTCTGTTTCTGAATTAAGTTCGGCGTATTATCTTTAAGTTCTTTTAAGAGACTTTCGTGTTCTGATTGTAATGATAATATTAATTTCTCCAAACGCTCTGTTTCCATATTTTATACTGGCGTATCGCATTTGTACATTCCAATCTCTACCAATACTTCGACCCGCGCGCACCTTTATTTAATCGGCACTACGCCCGTGTTTACAATTTATCGCGTTAGTTGGGTTATGTTTTCGAAATTGATATTTTTCTTAAAACTTTTAGCTGTTTTAATTTAGGACTTTAAAACTTCCGTCACTGTTTTTACTTCACTTTACACTTCACTATTTACAACTTTTTTAATTTCGGACGTTTATTTTATTTATATATTACTTTTAATTTCACGTAAAGCTGGGCCGCGCACGCACGGTTATCCCGCTGTTACTATCCCGATCAAATAGTTATGCCTGGTTTATACAGTCATTAACAACTAAGAAATGATCACTGTCACTAAACAGCTGAGAATTAAAAGATGGTGTTTACTCAGATCGGTTTGTACAACTCACTAAGAAATTACTATCATTAGCTATAATTAACTACAAATTAAGAATTGGTTCAATTTTAATTTTTCTGATAATGATATAATGACAATCGCAAGTGCGCATGCCTGCTGGGAAACGAAACAGGTTAGCCACTACATTATCATGCAGTTGCCCTCGAAAAATTCAAATATTTATGGCGGTAATGCTAACTCTTGGCAGTATGCGCACGCGTTAATATTAATTTATAATTGCTGTATAAACCGGTCTACTTTTCTTTAGTTACATAATGATAATGACCAGTGATAATGTCTTAGTTGTTAATGACTGTATAAACCAGGCATTAGTAATAATAATCAAAATAGTAGTAATAAGTAATCTTTTCATGGATTTGTATAAAATGACAAAGATCAATCAAACTCAAATTAAAAATACACATTGTGCAATTAATTATTAACTATTTGAGAGGAAGAAATTAAGAAAAAACTAAGTAAATGTATTGTCTACTTTCGGTAGATCATTTTTCTTGCTTTTGTATCCTCTAGGACATTTGCACGTGGTGATGCAATAAAATTTAGTTTTCATACCGGAACACATTTTCGACTAGCATTTGCAAAAAAACTAAATTGCAACTAATTACATAGCACCATGAAATCGTTTGAGTACCATTTGATCTAAAATCACCAACCCGATTAGAGAGGTTGAAAAGCTTTCTATGTCTACGTTAAACTAGAAGTACAAAACAAGAACGGAAAAGGTATATCGCAGTTCATGAAATATGTTTGGAGATCTGGATTAAAAAAATACTTAGTTTCCATGCTATGACGGGTTGCGAAACTACCAGTCAATTTACTGGTATAGGAAAATAAACAGAAGATAGGTTGATACAGAATTGCTTACGAGAACATTACCAAGCTAAAGAGTGGTTGAATATTTTATTACCCAAACCCAATTTGGAAAGCTTTTGGAATTACAGATGTCAAAAAGTGGAAACTAGAATAGTTCCAGTTCTCGCAAGTCGCAATCCAGGAATCACTAAAAATTTTATATCTCTGAATACATGCCTTTGTAAAAAAGGTATTCTAACGATTTCATGGTGTTATGTAACTATGTTATGTACCTTATGTAATTCAATTTTTTGCAGATTGCTTGACGAAAATTAGTTCCTGCATGAAAAATAAATTTTATTGCATATCAATGTGCAAATGTCCTGAAGGATGCAAAAAAAAAGAAAAATGGTTCACCAAAAGCAGATATCGAAGCAGATTCGATATCCAAGTATTCCGAGTGAAAGCGTTTACTCAGTTTTTCTATCTTAATTTCTTCCTTTCAAATAGTTAATAGATAATTGCACAATATTTATTTTTAATTTGAGCTTGAGTTGTCTTTGTCATTTTATAAAAAATTTATGAAAAGAAATGTATAAGTACCTAAATATGTATTTCCATGATTTTATTAAAAAATAATTTTAAATCTAAGACGTGATTTTTTTTATTTTGCCTTCTCTTAGTTAACATGTTTAACTTATTACATACTGATTTTCTGTGGTTACATACAAACTAGTGCTGTAATATAGTTGTAGCTTACTAATTGTAAGTATGTATTTAAAACCACAGATGATATCCTAGGAAAGCTTTTAGTTATTGATGAATATATTTACTTGTATGAATTTAAGAAAGAAATAATAATTAAATACGCCACTGTGTATGATATGCAATGTGTTAAACGCATAAGAACATATATTTTGTTTACAGTGGGTAGACAAAACTTCAACTATGCATATGCATTATTACCGTGGTAAAACATCTTTTCCTTAATCAACAGCAAAAACGAGGCGCGGTACTCCTTACGTTGTTTTGCAAATATCTTCGCTTGTATTATACCTATGACAAAAATAAAAGCACCATAGTGTTCACAGAGAATCAACGCAAAACGTTCATTTCAGTAATGTTTTCAAAATATGTAGTAGATTGGAAGATATTAAGCGTTAAATGTAATTTTGTTAAACCTTAAAAGTGCTGTTTCGAGAAAATCGACTTTAAAAGTAAGAATTCCCGTAAGAAACAATGTAAATAAATATCTTAAATGTTTTTTTTGACAACTTAAATACCGATGTAACCATTCACAATTTTGTCACAACAAAGCGAGTGATGTTCTGCAACGAATAACACAAAAATTCAATTTCACTCCTTTTTACTAAAACCCCCTCTGCCGTCCCCCCGCACAGTTATTTTTTTTGACGACAACTAAATTCTGCTTTACTTTGGGATGGGCTACAACATGAGCTAGATTGTTACTTTTTACAAGGTAGGCCCAACGGAATGAACGATTTCAGCCTAATAAAACTCTACTAAAAATGAAAATGAGATGAAAGCAGCCGTTAAAGAACATTTTTCAGGCAGATATTCTGACTAATATTTGTAATCGGTGTCGATGTTGTATTGATGTCAAACGGGACTATAATAAAAAATAAAAAACAGAATCAATCACCTCTGTGTTTTAATACTTTAGATTCACTTCCGGTCAGAAACCCCTCGTACATGTATGTACAAGAAAAATTGCTTTGCCGGTCAATATGGTTACATCGCGGGACAAAAGCTTTGAACGCGGAACAATCCCGCAGAATCCGGGACGTCTGGCAACCCTGCCTTCCTTAACCCAGCATTGTAAAAGTTTCACGATTGCCTGGAGATCCACTGTTCCACTTCCATAATGACATCATCAAATTGCCGACCCCGTAGTGGTTTTAATTCGTGAAAGAGAAAGAAATCGCTGGATGCGAGATCAGGCGAATACGGGAGATGGACTTTTCCCGATCATTCCACGGTGTTTATCTTTCATTGCATGTCGTAACTTTCGCAGAAAATTACAGTAATAAGCTATGGCAATGGTCTGACCCTTCTTCACTGACCCGACATTCTTGTTCATTTAGAAATATATGCTATCCATACCTCTCACAGTAATCTCCGATATTAGATTAGTTACATTAAAATCTTCCTATTCTATCCTACTGGATTGAACTTATAATTTCAAGAAATAATTCGAAGTAGCGCTGGAATAGAAGTTCATATGAAGATAACGTACCTCTAATTCTTATTGCTTGCTGCAGTTAGTATTCCGAAGTGATGCTCAATAGCGTGTAGTAATTACGCTCCACACGACTTTGGCACGTCAAATTTGATGCTTTTGATGAGTATGTTAATAATTGAACAACAAACTTAATTTCTAAAATCCCTGCAGATCAAAAAATGTTGCTATACAGTCTGTTTGATTTAAAGCGCCCCGCCTCGTAGCAACTTTATTTTCGCTCAGAAGTGGTTTAAACCATATATATATATTATTAAATGGCATAGCATTTTCTATGTTCTGGTTTAGAAAATCTCATATTTACTAAATCGGCGTGAGAGTGATGACGTCATCGGCCTATTTTCATAAATGACATGTATTTTTTAGTAAAATAGATCGAGTATTGTATTCTCTTTTCAATCGTAATAGATACTCATACTCTTACATAAGAAAATTTTCAGGAAAACCGTAAACGATAATTTACATTAAGTATGCTTTGTATTCTGGTTCTTCAATTAATAAAACAGAATTATCTGGTAAGCTTAGATCAAATAGCAAAACTTTAGTTATTCCGACGGTAAGAGTATGAATATTTATTATGGTTAAAACGAGCATACTCTATCGATTTGAGTTAAAAAATACCTATCGTATAATTTAAAAAAAAAGATCGATGACGTCATCACGCTCACGCCGATTTAGTAAATACAAAACTTTCTGAACCAGAACACAGAGAATGTTATGCCATTTAATAAATAAAATAATAATTAATTGAGCCCATTTCCGTTTTTGACCGCCGCTCCCGAAACTCGCCAGCGCTTTCGGTTATATCTCCGCTCCCTGTCAGATAGCGTGTTCTGGTTTTGAACAATGGACCGTCCTAGGTGTCTAGAACCCGGTTTTGGTCTTTGGCGCCGCACCCCGCCCTGCAATTCGTGCCGGTTCCCGTTTTGGTCGTTCAAGGTTTGGTATGCGGGAAGCGTATGCGGTACGAAAACCAACTTTTGTTATTATAAAGAATGGATATTTATTTATTTTAGATTGTTCTTGTACAGTGTAAAAATAAATTTATTATTATAAGATTTATTTTGCGAAATGTTTTCTTTAATTTTTTACTTTATCGGTCCGCAAGCAAATTCTACGTCGTTTGGCGATCCGCGAATGAAAAAGGTTGAGAACCGCTGGTATAGAGGTTATGTATTTGACATAAGAGGACAGAAAAAAGTTTGACAAAAGAGGACAGAAATAGTTATTTAAGATACAATTATAAAAAGTCATTCTTTATTGCGCGAGTGTCTTAAAAGACGTGATTGCAATGAAGAGACTTTTTACACGTGTATCTTACAACGTTTTATCTACGATCATAACGTTTTACTTAAAAGTTAAAACAGCATTATTAATTTTACTTAATTTTTTGTAAAATTTGTGACTTATGTCATGTATATCAGCATGCTTTGAGTTTTACGTGCTAAGTTGTAGAGCAACCAGTTTGTAAAATCATTACATCATACATCTCTTGTTGACATTAGTAGCGTGCAATAAAAACTTTATAACACTAGCTCACTAAACGTTAACTTTTTACACGAAAACCGGTGTAAAAAGTAGTCACTTTTTGTACAATCGTAGATAAAGAAACCTTAAATGCCTTCAAAACAGGACATTTAGAAAGCACTTTCTGATCAGGTAGGTGACAAATATTTATTTTTTGTTCGTTTCTTCATATTGCCTGACAGATTTGGTATCCACGATGAACGAATTTCCTCAGTAAAGACAGGAGATTAACCGCTGGGATCATTTGAAATAAAAATTATAATTTTGGTGTAAATTTTATGCTTTCTTCGTCTTGTTCAGTTATCGTTGTGAAGTTTAGTCGTCCCTTAGAGTAGGAATTGACAAATCCATCTGCTGAGTCTCAGATGAAGTTCAAGAATGAAACGTGGTTGAAGTTGAGGCAGGTGGCTTGACACTTTATTCGTAATTTTGTGCTTGGGTTTAAATTGGCGGAAAAATGATTCTTTTCTTCTTCATCCTCTTCTGTTCGAGCATAAACGATTATGAGTGTTATGTTATAAGATTTTCCTCAAACTTTTAGTAGGCTTCAGCTTCCACTAACGGTATAAAATTAATCACTATTTTCTTCAATTCATTATTTACTATGAATCCATATCCCTGTTTTTCTTCTCTACTGCATTCCAATAAAATATGTACTTCTCTTTCTAAATTATTCCAGTTCCATACAGTTTTAATTTTTGCAGTGCAGCGATTTTTATTTGGTATTTTATTAGTTTTTCCGCTGTCATATTTAGTTTCCCTGCTTGTAATAATGTTAAAATGCTCCGTGTTCCAAGTCACCATACATCCGTTATTCTTGCTTTAGCCGTCATCCAGAGATGGACAGATTTGTGTTTTGATTGCTAAGTTTCTTTAGCTTATCTTGTATATTCAGCAGGCTGTTTTGGAATAACAGTTTGAACCCATATTCTAGCTTTCTTCTTTTCTTGAGCTCCTTTTCCATTTTGCTGTTTTCTAGGAGTGTTCCCAACAGATATAGTAATGAATACGCGAGACATTCAGATGCACCTTGAAACTTGAATATCCAGTGGTTGAAATATATGGGGCGGTACTCGATAAAAGTTCCATTTACACATACAAATACAAGCGGCCAACGCCAGCTTGTTACGCATGCGTTTACGTCAGTTGTTTTGAGAGTTCCGTCAATTTTTCCAACTGTGTTACATATTACATTACAAGCCTTTATTAAGACTCACCATTCAATAACCAACAGTTGGCAATAAGTAAGTTAAATTTTGGAGAATTCCATCATCTGTATGAACAGTTGCGATAAGATGAAAATACATTTCGTCAGTATACAGGAATAACCCCAGTTACTTTTGATTATGTAGTGGAAGCAATCCGTGATTCTTGTTACCACTGTTCAACTAATGACTGTTCTTTAGTTTACGTCCACCGCCCGCAGCCGCACATGCTATGTACCATTAGATGCGTCTCATAGAGTTGAACACTAGTGTCTATAAGTGAAATTGGGGGGAGGTCAGTAGTTTTCGTGATAACCGCCAAAAACTTTTTTGGAAGGGAGCCATAGGCATCCATATTAATTCCATCGCCCTATCTGGAAATGCATGTTATGATGTGCATGCGATCTAACCTCACCTCACCTAACCTAACCTACCTAACCTAACATAACCAAAATTAAATTAAAATGCGTATGAATTGACGAACAACGCAAACCTAAATTAAATCTAAGTAAGGTTATGTTAGGTCAGTTTAGGTTATAATTCGGGTGTAGGTTAGGCTGTTGGTTAGGTTATACGTTAGGTGATGCGTTAGTGTATACGTTAGGTTATACGATAGGTTATACGTTAGGTTATAGGTTAGGTTACGTTATGGGTTATGTTGTAGGTTAAGTTATAGGATAGGCTAAAGGTTAGGTTCTAGATTGTTACGTGCTAATTTCGTAGCACCTTGTATAGCTATGCGTTTGCGTTAAATTGTATAGCGTTGAGGGATTTTTGCATTCTCTCTCCTTGTAGTTGCCATTTTGTTTGGAACTAATTTCCGGTTGTTGATAAGAGACTTCACTTCGTTATATACGTTGGACAAGCTAGTCCTTTATAAAGAAAATCCAAAATTAGAGTGGTTACCCTCAAAATGGGGACTGCTTATTAGGAAACGGTAACAACCTTTAACCGCAGTTAAATCTGTCGGCTGCCAGCTAACTAGTGGGAGGTCGTGGGTCTCACAAGAGGTCTTCTGTAATGGACGCCAAGAGTCGTCTAAATAGCTACAGTATTGGCCGACAAAATCTGAAAAGAACAACACATTTGCGACTACTACCGATGTGGTCGACTTTTCCTAATATTGGTTCCTTCGAAGCTGTAAATATAAACCCCAAGTACCCCACATAAAGAAATAATAATGTAAGAGATACAGTGCTTTATTAACAAATCAATAAATCGGCAGGTAAAATATTAACCAGAGTGATGATCAATGTTGATAGCCTTGGCAAAAATAATTATTTATATATTAACTAGTTTAACACAAATGGGATTTATTTTAATTAATTAATTAAAAATTATTTATTTATTTGGGTGGTATGGAGATGACCCTTAAACACCATAATTCTTGCTCTTTAATAATAATTTATACGTTGTTTTGCTTTTTTAGTGCATTTTTATAATTTGATAATAATGGGGTTTGACCATTGCTGAAGAAAAAGGTATATTATTTTGTTCAGAGAGCTACAGGTACCAATCAGATTGCGAAACTTTCAACTCCAGTAGTCAGCTATTCAACTATTACGGAGCAAAGCTTATTCGTTTATGCACTCGCAAAATATTCCTAACAATGTAATAGAATAAATATGTGACAAAATTGTATATATGAAATAGATACGTAGATATAGGTGCTACACGCACACTAGGAAAAAACCATTTTACACATATAGTATATAACATTACTAGCATATGGTAAGAGGGTTTTTACTGGCGGACAGAAGGATATGACTGGCGAGTCGTAGACGAGCCTGTCACCTTCTGGAGCCAGTAAAACCCGTTACCTTGCGTGTATTGTTATATATTTTATTTGTTATTCATTTGTAAATAAATGAAAATACCTCAGATACATATTCAAATTTCGATTACAAAAAATCCGCAATAAATTTGTGGTAAGCTTTGGAACGTTACCATGATTGCATGTTGTTTATTTCACGATTTATTTACTTTCACAATTTTGGTGAAAATGAATGTGCCGGAAGCAATTATTAAGGAAGCCACCGGCGTAGCTTAACTTTGTATTACGGGAAATAACAGTTGTACCATGATTTTTAACGTTTATGATGCAAATAAAACAGAATTTTCTAATGTAAATAATGCTACTAACTTGTAAAACTGACAGTTAACCTGTAAAAATTTTACAAGTTAGTAGCTTGTAAAAATAAACTTTCTTTATTAATATGGTGTTTTGATAAATTGACGTTTACAAATGAGTAACAAAGAAAAATTATAACATATATACAATAAACCTTTAATTATAGAAAATAAAGATTGTCAAACGTTAATTTTGATGTAACCAGTTGCTATATTATAACTGACTCACGATACAGCCCAGTAAACAAAACTGTGACATTTACTTGTCTGCTATATAAGAATCAAGTAAAATAAGTTATATAAACACATTTACATACCCCACATGTAAATTTGGTGATATAACATTTGTTATATATTTCCGATATAAAATAATTAATGTAAAATCTGGTGTCGTCAGATTTACATATATGCGACATTAATAATGTGATTTGTATTTTACGTCACACTTTTTACTAGTTAAATATATAACTATCACACCTTTTTTTTGGTTTACCTTTTCTCATTTTATAACTTCCTGGTTGTTTTACAATAATTACATACACTTCGTCGTAGGAATATAGTTGTTGTCCATCGCTATTATTAACTTTCAGTTTGTGGATTCTCAGAGCGCAAAAAGTATTAACGCATAATTTAATAATAATTTCTTGAATATAAGTTGGCATCCATATATCGTATGCCTGGATGCCATCTTTACCGCAACTTTTACATGGCTCTTTACCGCAACTTGATCACGTACCAAGAAATTAACAACCGCCTTATTTTAGCCGACCCACGTTCTCAAGGTACGAGCCGTCACTGCTAAGCTACCACATTGTTAGTCTTAGTTCGCCGCAAAATATCATGCACCAGCTAGTAACTCATAAAGCCAAATTATATTGTATGTCACAAGTGTGTAATGAGTTTTAGCAATTTTTATCAATTAGGGCTGCTTAATGTCCTCGCCTTTAGCTTTATAGCAGCATTAATAAAGTTGAAATAGTAGCATGTTGTTGCAAACGTAAAGAATACACTTTATCTGTTCTGTTCTTATCTTGTGTAAAATAAGAGATATTGTGTGAACCAGGATGGAAAAGTGGTTGGCAACGTCTTGACTGCCTAATATCAGTTTCGACCTGGAAAACATTCACTTTCCCGCCTAGGTGCACAAAATGTATTATGTGTAGGATTAGAAACATTGTGTGAACCACAACAGAAAAGTGCTCAGCTGTCCATATCGTTTTCGACCCAGAAAGCATTCATTTTCCCCAACTTGTTACACAAAATACTATTAGAGGGAAAATGTTATTGTATCGTTTATTACAGTACCATTTAGTAACAAAAAGATAATTCTGGGATAAATAACATAACCTATTTAAACCCATATTTGATAATTGAGTCGGTCACTGGAAAGGTCCAACTGGACGTTTCTGAGAGTTTTTTGGCTTATCTTTGTTTAGGTTGGTAATGCAAATTTGTTTGGTGGATAAAAAGATCCAACTATTATTCCATAGATTCCATATGACGTTAATGTTAATAAGAATAGGAATTTTTACAAATTCGACCCTGATACAGTTTCTTTGTGTTAAAATTTTAAATTATGCTTTTGGTCCCTTCTTCTAATAACCAATTCAATTGCCAATTTGAAACAGCTCTCGAGTGTTGCAAATGATTGTCAGTTGAAGTTGCTCGATCTGGCAGCTATGTCGAACAGTATCTGTTAAATCGCCATCTGATAACAAGGACTGAAATTACACCCATCGCAGCATCAAAACCCTAGCAGATTTCTTTGTAAAGGAATATAGAAATTATCAAAATTTATATTATGTGTTTTGGAAAGATTTAAATATTTAGGTAATAAAGGTTCAATAAATTCAATTGCGAAAAGCTACTTAATCAAATTCCTTTTAGCAATAACTAGGTTAAGTAAAAATACAATGCTTTTATAATAGTTGTAACAGTTTAATGACTTTAGATTAATAAAAGAGACGACGACAGAGTTTCGAAGAGTAAACATGTAATAACGTACCAAATTTCTATTTTTTATGAATAAGAAATAAAACCAATTTATTATGGGATACAAATTTGTGTATTATTTAAACTAACTTCCATAATCAATAAAACAAATAAAACCGATAAACAAAGGGTTTATCACATGGCGACCCTGCCAATTAAGAACTTTAACAATTGAGAAGCGAATTAAGAAGAAAGAAAACGAAAGTGGAAAGATTGGTAAAAATGGTTAATGGTTGCAAACCAGAATAAAATTACAAATGAAATAGAAAAATAAAAATGGGATCAAGCCAATCAAAGGAAGAAATTGTAATAGCACAAGAAGGAAACAATGGTGCAAATGTATCGAAAGAGGGCTATTCTGTTGCAGAAATACTAGGCGTGGTTTCTTTTGGTGTGATGGTTATTGCATTATTTATATTTTTAGTGTGTCTAGTACAAAAAAAAAAAGATTGGAACGAAAAATAAAGAAGGAATCACGGCGTAGTCAAGATATTATATAAGAAATAAAACACTAGTGTAAGTAAATACTTGTTAGAATTTAAATAATTGTAGGTATCATTTGTAGTATTATTTCAAGTTTATATTTGTAATCGTATAGAATTTATGTAACTGTAGCATTTATTTGATTAACATGTTTTTAAGTTTACATTAATGATGGCGATAGGTTTGTGTATGAAGAATTAAAGGTATTTTTCAGAAACATTAATAAAGATAGCCGAGAACGTCGCTCAAATGTGGATTTAGTTAAGAAAAAGCTAGATAAGTTACATAGAATAGAAACCGAATTTACCACAGCTAGACAGCAATTCAACTAACTCGGTAATACTGACACTGTTATTATAGCGGAAGCGAAAAAATATGTTGATGCAACAGAAAAATTGATAAAAGAGGTTAGTAATACTTTGTTGGATAGGTTAGGGCAGGCTGTAGAAATAAGTTCACCTGAGATAGTTACTAATATTATAAAGACAATGGATAAATTGGATTTAAAAACAGCAACAAGTCTGTTGCCAGTTATGGACGATTCAGAAATAATACTAAACAACTTATTGATGCAATCCAATTGTACGATTCGATGTTAAACGCTGATAGTAAGAAATTACTAACAGAGTTTATTTTAAAAACTAGACTATCGCAGAGCGCAAAGATAAGATTAGAGAAAGCATATGCGTGTAATGAAGATTTAATTAAAGATATGAAAATTCATTTACTTACTAAAAAGTCAGCTACAAGTCTCTCTTTATCTTTGCACACTGTAAAGCAAAATCAAAAATCGATTGATAAGTTTGGAAAAAATATCGAGGAACTTATGCAAAATTTAGCTTTGGCGCAAGCGGGAAGTAACGAGGAGTCAATAAAAATCTTAGCACAAACTAACGAAAAGCTTGCTATAGCTTCATTTGCCAATGGATTATGTGATCCTAATCTTAGAACCATTATCAAGGCAAGAAATTATTCTAAATTAAATGAGGCAATTACCGGAGCAAAGGACGAAGAAAATTTAGTACAAGGTTCACAAAATCAAAATATTTTCTTTGCAAAAGGTCGAGGACAGGTGGTACGTAGGCAGCAACATTTTAGGCATAATTTCAGATCTAACAATAGTTACTGTAATAATGAAAGATGTTCATTTAATCAACAGCCACAGGTAGTCAATAAAAACCAAAATCATGCTTTTTCTAAACGAGGTCAGTTTGGTCCTACAAGAGTTTGGAAAAATAGAAATAATCATTCCCAAAGAAGCTATTTTGTTGAAAACACAGGTAGTAATAATAACAATGAATCAAGTAGAAATACAGAAGGTTATACCACTAGGAATGATAGGTTTTTGCGAGGTTTCTCACAATGACAATACAGTAGATAACTGTTTAGATTTAGGAATGAATGGGATAAATTATGTACGAGGATAAATTGAAAAGTCTCCGGCCTAGGCAATAAAACAAAAGAATATCAGGTTAACAAAAATTTTATTTTTCTACGTAGTCCCCATCGAGTTCAATGCACTTGGTCCACCTTTGTTCAAGTGCTCTTATACCGTCCCTATAAGCCTTTTCTTCTAACTCGTCAAAATAGGCGTTTGTGGCAGCAATCACTTCTTCATCGGATTTTTATTTATTTCCAGCGTGAAATTTTTTTAGGTTTGGAAATAAATAAAAATCCGATGGGGCTAAGTCTGGTGAATAAGGGGCATGGGGTAACAATTCAAATTGCAATTCATTGATTTTTGCCATGGCAATTGCCGACTTGTGACAAGGTGCATTGTCCTGGTGAAACAGAATTTTTTTCTTTGCTAATCCAGGTCGTTTTTCTTCAATATTTTTTTTTAATTCATCCAGTAAGGTAGCATAGTATACTCCGTTGATTGTTTTACCTTTTTGAAGATAATCAACGAAAAGTACTCCCTTGGCGTCCCAAAAGACTGAAGCCAAAACTTTTCCGGCTGACGGAACTGTTTTGGCTTTCTTCGGAGCAGGTTCTCCTTTGGCAGTCCACTGTTTTGATTGCTGCTTTGTTTCGGGTGTGTAGTGATGAATCCACGTCTCATCCATTGTTACAAACCGTCGCAGAAAGTCCACTGAATTTCGATTAAACAAGTCTAAACACTCACTTGAAACTGTTTTGCGAGTCAGCTTTTGTTCCACTGTGAGCAGCCGCGGCACCCAACGTGCCGATAACTTTCTCATTCCCAAAATTTCGGTTAGGATATGATATGTTCGTTCCGTTGAAATGCCCAGGGTATCTGCTATTTCAGCCAACTTCAATCGCCGATCATTCAACACAACTCTATGGACTTTTTCGACAATTTCCGTTGTGGTGGCAGTTTTCGGTCTTCCTGAACGCGGTGCGTCATCTGTGCTTTTGCGACCCCGTTTAAAGTCCGCAACCCAGGTTTTAACTGTGCTATAGGAAGGAGAAGATTCGCCTAATGTCCCGTCTAGCTCAGCTTTGATTTCTTTTGGGGATAAACCCTTAATGTGAAAATATTTAATAACCGCACGAATTTCAGCTTTTTCCATTTTAACACCACACAAAACTTTATCGACTTTGACAACTTGCCAAACAATTATTGTTTGACAGAAATTTTTGTTACTTCACAGCCATACTGATAAATTATGAAAAAATAAAATGCCGTAAAAACATTGCAAAAATTTGTATCCCATATGGGTTAGGCCGGAGATTTATCAATTCATCCTCGTAAGAGTAAAATATGGCAAGAAGGAGTTAGATTTTTTGATAGATACTGGAGCATCTGTGAGTGTTATTTTTTCTTCTGAATTATCTCAGACATAATATGTAAATAATAAGGAAAGAATAAAACTATCCGGAATTGTTGGATCAGTATTTTCATTAGGAAGTACCAAGTTAGAATTTAAGTTAGGTCATACCCAACTTGACCATAAGTTTGTAGTAGTAAACAAGTTCAGTAAAGAATTTCATGGGATTATAGGATCCGATTTCTTCGAAAAATTTTCGGCCATCATAGACTATGAAAAATTTTGTTTTTCTTTCTGGAATATCGGAGAAAACATTGTAGTACCTCTTCAATCAAAAGGTGACTGCTATACCACAATTCCACCCAGGTGTGAAATAATTCGATATTTTTCTGTTGATATAAAGGAAGAATGTGTTGTTTTGCCCGAAGAAGTCTGCAAAGGAGTCTTTACTGCTAGTGTAGTAGTTAAGCCTAACAGTAATTCTATACCCCTTAGGATACTAAATGTTAATGATAAGGAAGTTAGTATTAGGAATTATAGACCGAAAACAGAAAAACTTTCAAATTTTTGTTCATATACATTAGACAATATACCACCATCCGTGGAACGAGTTTACAAGGTTTTAGATCTAGTTAATTTGAAATCTTTAAATAGGGAAGAGAGGAATTCCATAGAAAAAATATGTTCAAAATTTTCGGACGTATTTTATTTAGAAAATGACCCCTTAACTGTTACTAACGTTTACCAGCAAAAGATTTATTTGCGAAAAGGGGTATCTCCGGCATACATCAAGCCGTATCGATTACCGCATTCTCAAAAGGTTGAGGTAAATAAGCAGATTGATAAGATGCTTGCCGATGGTATAATTGAGCCCTCACGTTCTGAATGGTCGCACCTCTTTTAATAGTACCGAAAAAGGCTGATAGTAAAGGAAATAAGAAATGGAGGGTAGTTGTAGATTACAGGCACTTAAATCAACGTATCGAGAATGACAAATTTCCTCTCCCGTGTATCGACGAAATTTTAGACGCTTTATCTGGTGCAATCTATTTCCGTCATTTAGACCTCTACCAAGGCTATTTTCAGCTAGATCTTGATCCAAGTTTTAGGCCATGCACAGCTTTCACCACAGATAAAGGACAATTTCAGATGACGAGGTTACCGATGGGGCTTAAAGTTAGTCCTAATGCATTTTCGAGAGCAATGACGATTGCCCTCTCTGGATTAAATTATGACAGATGTTTTGTATATTTGGACGACTTAATTATCTTTGGTAATAATCTGACTAACCATAATCAAAATCTTATACGCATTCTAAATAGATTAAGAAAGGTAAATTTAAAATTAAATCCGATTAAATGTGAATTTTTAAAAGAAGCAATTATTGTATCTCGGTCATGTCATTTCCGCAGAAGGTATATCACCTGATGCGGAAAAGCTGAAAGTGATGAAGGAATATCCAATACCAAAAGATGGCAAGGAAACAAAACGGTTTGTCGCTTTTGCAAATTATTATTGCCAATTTATTCCAAATTTTTCAGCAATAGCCACACCATTAAATCACTTATCTAAAAAAGGAGTAATTTTTCAATGGACTGACAGTTGCCAGTCAGCGTTTAAAAAATTAAAAGCAGCATTAGTTAGCCCACTCATTCTACAATATCCTGACTTTTCGGAGAATCATCAGTTTATTCTAAGAACCGATGCCTCAGGATTTGCCGTGGGTGCAGTTTTATCAAATGCAAATGATAAACCTGTCTCCTATGCAAGTCGAAGTCTTAATAACGCAGAGAAAAATTACTGCACAATTGAAAAAGAGCTACTAGCTATTGTCTGGGCAGTTAAGAAATTTAGGCCGTATTTGTTCGGAAGAAAATTCACTATTTTCACCGACCATAGACCTTTAGTGTACTTATTTAATGTAGAAAACCCGTCCAGTAGGTTAACTAAGTTTAGATTAATATTAGAAGAATATAGTTTTGAGATCCAGTACGTTCCTGGAAAGGAGAACGTAGCCGCCGATGCTTTATCGAGTATTTCGATACTTTCAGATGATCTGAAAACCATGAGTGAAAACGCGGTTTGTGTTCTAACCAGAGCTCAAACAAAGTGTAAGAAGGATTACCCTATGGGAGACTTTGGGAAATCACAAGAGTGCATTGAACTACGAAATCTAAGTAAAACCGAACTGAATCAATTATCAACCACAAGTCGCGACTCTAATTTCTATAAATTAGGAAATATATGGTTTGATAGAAATATAAATATAATTTATTTAGTACAGGATACTCGATCAGCGTCAGCCTTCGGAGCGTCGTTGAGAGACCTGAAAAGTATATGTGAAAAGTTCAAAATTCCGGAATTATTAGTAATGAAAAACAAAGGTAATTCACAATTACTAGAAGAATTACGTAGGGCCCACAATAAAATCAAAAGTACCGGTGTAAGAATATGTATTGTTAAAGATACACAACGTATAACCGTTAGAGAAACGCAACAATTAATACTAAACGATTTCCACATGTTACCGACAGGAGGACATGCTGGTATTAACCGTATGTACAATAATATTAAACGTTATTATTTTTGGTCAAGGTTACGTAAAGACATTGAACACTTTGTTAAACAATGTACGGAGTGTCAAACGTGTAAATATTCACCAAGTGTAAAACAACCTTTGGAAATCACAACAACAGCTACATCAGCATTTCAAAAGATTTATCTCGATTTAGTCGGACCTTTAGAATTAGATCAAAGCAATAATCGTTACATTTTAACGTTACAATGTGAATTGTGCAAATTTGTAGTGTTACCCCATTCCTAATAAAGAAGCGGTCTCTGTTGCAAGATCATTTGTCGAAAATTTCATACTCCGATATGGAATCAGACCAGGGAACAGAGTTTTTAGCTTCTACTTTTCAAGAAACTTGCAAACTTTTGCAAATTAATCACTTACATTCTACTGCATACCATCACGAGACTCTCGGGGCACTTGAGAATTCTCACAAGAATTTAGGCGCTTACCTGAGAATGTATGCATCAAAACATCCCGACAGTTTGAGTTCTTGGGTTCCTTACTGGTCGTTTGGTTACAATAATACGGTGCATGCCGAAACTCACTATACTCCTTATGAGTTAGTGTTTGGAAAACTGAGTAGTTTACCAACTAATATATGCAAAACCGTAGATCTTTTGAATACTTTCGATAACTATCCGCACGAGCTAAGGTATCGACTACAAGTTGCTTGTAATGAAGCGAAAAACAATTCGATCGCATCTAAAGTTAAAACAAAGCAAAAATATGATATCAATAGTAATTATGTTAATTTTAAAGTAGGTGATAAAGTATTGTTAAGAAACACTTCTAATGATAAAAGGGAAGTAATCTTTAAAGGTCCATATGATGTTATAGAAGATCAACATCCTAATATAGTCATAAGTATCAATAATAAATTAGTTATAGTACATAAAAATAGAGTTAAGTTATATTATACGTAGAAAATATTATAAAATATTATTTTAATATTTTAGAAAAAAAAACAATTCCATAAAAAATTCTTTTTTTTTCTTTTGCGCAGGGAAGGTGTAAAGGAATATAAAAATTATCAAAATTTATATTATGTGTTTTGGAAAGATTTAAATATTTAGGTAATAAAGGTTCAATAAATTCAATTGCGAAAAGCTACTTAATCAAATTCCTTTTAGCAATAACTAGGTTAAGTAAAAATACAATGCTTTTATAATAGTTGTAACAGTTTAATGACTTAGATTAATAAAAGAGACGACGACAGAGTTTCGAAGAGTAAACATGTAATAACGTACCAAATTTCTATTTTTTATGAATAAGAAATAAAACGAATTTATTATGGGATACAAATTTGTGTATTATTTACACTAACTTCCATAATCAATAAAACAAATAAAACCGATAAACAAGGGGTTTATCACATCTTATTCAGCGGGTACAAAAGATGTCTACTGTACATCGGGAAATGACTCGGGGTATATTTAGCCTTGAATAACTATGTTAAATTTTGGTAAACACAGAATTTCGAAATTCGTACTCGTACAGTGTAAAAACAAATGAAAAGCACAAGAAACAGCTTAAACACAAATCTTTTACTTACCTATTTGGTAAAACACTTACTTATTACAGGTTGTGATAATGATAATAATTCACAATGTTTAGTAATGAGTAGACCACAATCAATCACAAAAGGGATAGTAAAATGGAATCACAAATAATGGAAAACAGTACTACAACAAATAAGATTCAAATTCACAATAAGAGCGAAGATGATCTGTTCAATAACATCAGAATTTCACAAGAGGGCAAACGTAACGGTGTCGACAACAAATCTTCACCAAAGATTGATGTGCAGAAATATATGTTTACGCACAGTAGCCAGAAAGTGTTTGAATGTAATAAATGTAGTTATAAAACTCAACTAAATGGTAATTTCAAAATACACAAGCTGCTCCACACTCTTGAGAAACCATTTAAATGTAATATATGTAATTATAAATGTTTACTGCGAGATAATCTAAAAACACACATGTTAACTCACACTGGTGTAAAACCATTTGAATGTAATATATGTAATTATAAATGTTCACTGAAAGGTAGTCTGAAAACACACATGTTAACCCACACGGGTGAAAAAACCATTTAAATGTAATATATGCAATCATAAATGTTCAAGGCGAGGTATCACAAGCTAGTCTCAAAGTACACATGCTGAGTCATACTGGTGAGAAGCCATTTTTATGTAATGTATGTGATTATAAATGTTCACAAAAAGGTAGCCTCAAAGTACACATATTGACTCACACTGGTGAGAAGCCATTTAAATGTAGTATATGTAAGGTGTGGTTCAGAAAAAAAGTAGCAGGCTTTGAACTTCAATTGGTTGAATCGCTGCAACAATAGGCTGTCAATTGTTTTACACCTGACAAATACAAGTGTCAAGTTAAGTGTTTCTTCGCATATTCCAGAAATAGAGTTATTAAATAATGGCAGTTTTATCTAAACAAGTAGATACTCGTAAAAAGATTGTGAACAAATATTTAGAAAATCCAAATTTGAGTCAATTTCAGATCGCAAAACTTTTAAAACTTCCTCGTTCGACCGTTGGAAAAGTTATCAGAACTTACAAGGAACGATTGTCAACAGAAAGAAAAGCTGGTTCTGGACGAAAAGTTGGGTTTGAGGACAAAAAAAGTTGTGCTTAGCTGCACGCATCAAACAGTGCTACAGAAGAAATCCCAATTTGTCCGAACGGACTGTGGCAAATAAATTTGGTACACCTAAGGCCACCGTGCATCGAGTAAAACTAAAAGCTGGCTTGAAGACATACAAAGTCCAAAAAGTGCCTGATCGATATTCGGAGAAAGAAAAAAGGACAAAAACTAGAGCAAGAAATTTGTACAACAACTTGTTCACAAAGTTTGATTGTTGCGTTATGGATGACGAAACTTATAGTGTAGCCAATTTCTGTCAAATACCAGGCCAGGAATTTTATGTAGCTTCGCAAAGAGGAAATGTTGTGCCATAAATGACTTTCGCCAGAAGTGGAAAAATGCAGGAAATAGTATGATCAAAGCTGATGTTCAAACTTTAATGAGAAGAGTGAAGTCAAAGGTTCGCCATTTCTGGCATAGATTATAATTTCAGATAATCCTTTGTCTATTTCGCATATACAAAGATTACTTTGTGACACTGTTTTTGCGAAAAACAGTTACACAAAGTGCTACTTTGTGCAACTGAAAGTAGTGATTTTTTTATTTGTAAGGCTGGCAGTAGGTAAGTAAATTTTGCGGCCAGCCTACTCTGTCATGTCATTCTGTCAACGAAGTCCAGTGTCAGACGTAAATACGTAATAAGCAATAACACAGCTATATTCTGATTTCAAGATCAAAATTAGATTAAAAAGTCAAAACGTATATCGCTTGTCGATATTGAGGTAAGTTTAATTGAGTTGAATGATGTACACCTCCATTTCATCAAATATTTTTTTCAGTTTTTACCTACTAATGGGAACATAAACAAGGTGTTAGGAAGAATATAAAAAGGAAAGGAATAATGCTCGACAACCAACCCGCGGAAGTATTTTGGGGGCACATTATCCAAAAGAAAAGCACTTTCCCGTGATAGGTACTAATAAGTATTCATTAACTGGAGCCGTTTTGAAAATTTGAATGTTATGATGCTCAGAAATAAAAGCGAGAATAATGAAACATATTTCATTTTAAGAAGCTTTAAACTCAAACAAAGCGCGGCTAATAGCGGATTTCCTACGAAAATGCGCTGAAAAGCTTGTTGGTTTTCCGGATCAAGTTGATGGTCGTGAATCCCGTGTCCGTCCCTACTCAAATTTCATTTGCATTGTTTAGATTTAGAGGTTAGGTTAGTTATTTTCTATTGTTGTATGTTAAGCAGTTTTGATGTATTAAAATGTTTATTGTAATAGAAACAGTAAAACCTTGATTGAGTACATGATTGTGTTATCAAAATAATTATTTATAATAAAAATACATTTTTATCTTATATCAGAAGAAACAACTAAGCTGTCACATTTTTTAAACTTGAATTTTTTCCTGCCTACGTGATTTTTTCAAAATGACAGTGCATGTCATTGTATGCGTTATCAGTTATTACCAACATTACCACATCAAAAATACCCGCGTGTACATTTTCCCATTTCTTTAAAGTAAATTGTAAATTAAGGCGAAATAGACAAAGTAGCATGTAAAACACGTGTTACAATTCCTTTTTGTAATACTCGTATATAGCTTAACTCGCCGCTTCGCGGCTCGTTAAGCAAACTTATACTCGTATTACAAACATCGTCATTGTAACACTAGTTGTACAATATACTATTTTAATTTTGACTACCTACCATGTAAGTTTATATTTCAAACAAAAATAAATATGTTTACGTTATACGATTTGTTTTTTCAACTGTTGAAAGCCTGCTACTTTTTATCTGAACCACATCTTAGTAATACATTTTCACAAAAAGGTAATTTCAAAGTACATATGTTAACTCACATTGTTTTTTTTTATTTGACGCCTACACTACAGGGGAACCAACATCTAAGGTCATCTGTCCCCCATCTAACATGCAACACGAATACACACATCCATAGTTGAGGTGACGGAATTCTCCAATTCGAAAAATCCCGGCGCCCCAAGTGAGATTCGAACCCACGACCCTTGGAACACGAGTGATGCACTAACACCACTCGTCCACCGCCGGCCCTAACTCACATTGTTAAAAAACCATCTGTTTGTAATGTAAGCAGGTGCTGCTTGCCGGGTGAGGTAGAGCCTCACCTAAACGAAACCAAATAATTACTAAATAAAATCTAAATATTTTAATGTAAATTATTTTTTAATACTATGTTAATAAATTTATTTTATCAACACTTAATAGAATAAAAATATTGAATTTAATATAAATAAGCTTATTTTATAATAAAATATATTTATATGTGCAT
Source organism: Agrypnus murinus (assembly GCA_929113105.1). Classification (NCBI taxonomy): domain Eukaryota; kingdom Metazoa; phylum Arthropoda; class Insecta; order Coleoptera; family Elateridae; genus Agrypnus; species Agrypnus murinus. Next base: position 93,858,925 of record OV816027.1, read on the forward strand.
ACCCAATGCAGCGCAATAAACTATCATTATGTGAATAGAATGGATGAGGCTCAAAATTTCAAGGTTCAGTTCATACATCTGTATGCATTCGGTGGCTCATTGCCATGGCCTGGCCATTGCAGTGGCTTGATTTTCATATACTCTTTTTATAAGCAGAACTGAAGCTGAGATTTCACAGCTTTGCGAATCAATGAAAGATCAGATCTCGTATCATATGTTGTTTTACGGTCGTGACTTCTGGTTTGTAAATAATGGAAATTTAAAAGAATGATTTTTAGGATTTCTTAATGTAAGTGCTGATAGAACTGTAACTGCATCCCTTGATCTAATAGCTAACGTTTTAGAACCCTTTAGTTTTAAACAAAAATTAGTTACCCAATGTTACGATGATGCTAGCGTTATGATCGGAGAGAGTTAAACTGCCTGAAATTAAATCGATGCAACTTTAGTATTATTAAAAAGTAATCTGAAACGACAAATGCTGATTTATACTGGTCAGAAAACCGTAGAATGTAATTTATGTAACTATAGATGTTTATAAAAAACAACATATGTTGACTCACACTGGTGAGAATGCATTTGAATGTGATTTATGTAGTTTTAAATGTTCACAAAAAGCTAATTTGAAACAACACATGGTGAGCCACAAAGGTGAGAAACCATTTATATGTAGCTATAAATGTTTATTAAAAGCTAATCTCAAACTACATTTGCTGATTCACATGCATAATAAGCCACTTGAATTAAATGGCTACAAAAGCTAATTTTCTCTTTAAAACTTTGTTTAATGATGTGTGAAATGTACTTTTTCTCATTGAAGTTGATAAATATTGTCGTGAAATGTGTCAGCGTGCAATTATTATTTGTCTGCATATAAATTTTAAACAAATTACATAGGTACTGAAACTTTACAAGTCAAGGATATCTGGCACGGTACAGAGTAAAGTTTTACAACTTTAATAGACGTACATACAATTCATGTTCATTAAGTATAAATGTAGTTAATTAATGACTGAATATTGAACCTGTATGTGTTATTGGAAAATTGATACAAAATATAATGATGTGGGCATCTGTATTTAATAAAATTTGTATGTTTCTGTTTGTACTGATTTTTAGGTTCCATACCCTTATTATCAGTGGCATATCAGCCTGTGATGGTTACTACTTATCCTTTTGGATGTCCTGCTAGTGAGCAGCAAACGTTTTGTCCATTAAGTAGCCCGGAAGCAAACTTTTAATATGCTTGCTGCTTGCTAACTAAACATCAAAATGGTACGTATAGTAACCACCACTGATATCAACTGTTGATTGGTTTTTCAGCAATAGTTACATCAACTTTAGGCAAAAGTATAATTATTTATAGCCAGTTGGATGAAATTGTTTATAATGCTTTTAATTATTTAGTATGCGATAGTGACAAAACAACAAGTTAACAAAAAACTTCGTCTAGTGTTACTTAAAATTGCCAGTTTTAATTCATTGTATTAGATATGTGTCAACTCAGACTGTCATATCAACTTTATTGTTTTTAAAAGCATACAACACAAAAACAACAAACAAAAACAAAACAACAACAATTAATTTTTGGTGTTGATTTCCAAGTTTATTGCGGCCGTAAAGGGATTTTTTCCACTACTTCTTTTTAGAAAATAAGAAAATAAAAATAAAAGAAAGGCAGCGGAATCGCCTGAAAAACCTAATAATAGCCCCGAAGCTAAAACAGATAATAAAGGTAAGATAACTAAAACCACAAAAGCTATTATAATTAGCAACGTAGAAAATTACAATGAAATTAAGGCTAAATTACAAATAGACAAGTTCAATTGCAATACCAGCCTGATGAATAATAAACAGATAAAGGTTAATGCCAACTCTGATACCGAGTACAGGGAATTGACCTCTCTAATAAACAATACTGACCTAGAATGGCATACATATGAAAATAAAAACACCACCAAAATACGAGTGATGCCCTTTATAGGACACTGGTACAAATATGTACCACGTGCACTTACAGGCGTCTACGCCATTATATAAACATTAAATATGATCCTTACTGATTATACACTTGCTCTTAATGGATAGTGGTAGAAAGATATACCATAAATTGAATTGCGCGCCGGCAACGGTATAAATTTGATTTAGTGGTATCCATGTGTTCCACCGAACGTCTAATTATTCGTGCAAGGAATGTTGTGTTTTTTTCTGGTATTATAATATCACAAATTGTTTTAACTGTTTAGGTTGGCGCGAAATAACTTTAGATATTGTTTGAACAATTAAAGTTGATATTAAATTAATTAATTTCACCAAATTTTAACAATTAGTAAATGTAAGGTTAGAATCACTAAATTTCAGTGGTTTCTTTGAATTTCATTTGCAAACTTAATATTACCTGTTCAGATTTAATTTTGTTACAAATGATTTCGCATTATATGATAATTTCACTCTGTTATTTGTTTTGTTGTATAATGTTTGCGGCAAGGAAAATAAAAAGCCCTAAATAGTGGTGGTACAAGTATGTACCCCAAAACTCCTGTAGGAATATTTATTTCTGAAGTATTATGACTTTTTCAGATGGAAAACGTTAAACTATTTGATTTGTCGAATAAGAAACATGAAGAGTATCCGCAAAATTACTTATTAGGTTTTTATTTATAAAGTAGCGGAATAAAAGACTGATTATTTTTTTCTGAACTGAATTATGTTTAGTTTTCCTTTACTTAAGTATTATAAAATAGTTTTTATACATTAGCAATAATGTATAAAATATCTATACTTACATGTTGTGATATTTCTTCTAGTGATACCATTTATGTAGGAGGTATAAGTATACATAGATTTTGGTTTGTATTATTCTACTGAATAAACTGGGTTTTGATAAGATTGTTTATTTTACTTATGGTACAAATATGTACCATGAAAATATACGTGTAATTCTTTTATCTAACGATTTGTGGTATCAATATGTACCACAAAAATATCATCGCAGTGCACTGTGGTACTTATATGTACCGATCTAATTACAAAAAACTAATCAAAAAAATCTTTTTTAGTTCATGGTAAGTTATGCTTTTACCTTCTAGCAACCCGTTTTTGAACTCAAAATTGCATATTTAATAATATATGTTTCTTGCCCTAGAAAGGGTTAAGAAATTTACATCCTACATGTATACCTACAGATATTGGCAAGGAACTTGAAGAAAAGGGATTAAAGATAGAACAAGTAGTTCAGAAATTCAAGAACGTGATAGAAAAGAACAAAAAAAAGCTTATTGGGCTACCACTACATATGTTGACCTTCCATAACTCTGAGGATATCAACAAAATATATAACATAAAGTATTTAAATCACATGAAGGTTAAAATAGAAGCGGTAAGAAGCAACAAACTCGTACCACAATGCAAAAAATGCCAAAGATATGGCCATACCCAGAAATTCTGCAAGCGCACTCCTACCTGTGTAAAGTGTGCTGGCAATCATATGACAGCAGAATGCACTAAAAAAAGAGACGCCTCTGCAAAATGCAGTAACTGCTCTGAGGCACATCCCGCTAGCTACAGGGGATGCATAGTAGCCAAAGAATTACAGAAGAGAAGGAATGATGCAACAGCAACAAAAACAAAGAAAGCAGACTCTTAGCCAAAAACGTTTACTTCTAACAAAGTTAAAACTGGCACTACATACGCACAGATGACACAAAATAACACGATAGAAGTCAACCCTTCTACATCCAAGACTGAACCAACTATGATGCAGATGCTGCATAATATGATAAAGGCACTTGATCGAGTCAATAACAGTCTTGATAAACTAGAAGCCAAAACCGTAGGTACTGCCTCAAAGAATAAATAATGGATCGACATGACCTACGGATTGCAACATGGAATGCCAATGGCATCCTGAACAAAAAAAATGAGTTAGAGGTTTTTCTCAACTCTCAGAATATAGAATTTGCCTCATATCAGAGACCCATATGACAATCCATTCTTATCTTAAGATAAGAGGCTACAAAAGCTATCACGCTATCCATCCTGACAATCAAGCACATGGAGGCAGTGCGATCATCATAAAGGAATCCATTAGCCACTACGAAGAATGCCACTTACAATGCATAGACATGCAACTTACCATGGTGGGCATCAAGTCCACTAGTAGATAGGCTATAACAGTTCGGCGGCAATCCTTATGGAAATTAACATGGGAAATCGCTAAGGTCCAACGTAGTTATTTTCGGTCAATTTCAAGGTCATTCGCGGTCTAGCGCGTGACCTCACCGCGCTCGCGTTATACACAGTTCAGCGTGCGATATTACCACGTATACGGATCAAATCTACATATTACATTATGATTGATGCAGTAGTCCGAGATCGTGGTGGTTATTATACTTCTACGCTCACGTCTAACTAACCAGGTGATCATAATATTCGAATCAAACTTTATACGTTTATTCGAATCAAACTTTATACGTTTATTCATCTGCTAGCCAACGAGATCAAGAAATTTAAAGAAACCTACAATAATCAACATATCTGCGAGGGTTGCAAGCTCGACTAACGGATATATCTATGTCGGTTACTACCCTTTCGTAAAGGGCTTTCCAATCTCAAGTTGATACTTAGGAAAAATATCATTATTGTAATATTATATAATTATGCTAATGAATACTAATCGTATGCTGACGGCACCAACTACACGACTGTACTCGCTATCTATTCTCACACGACATCTAATACTCATATGTCTATATATATATATATATATATATATATATATATATATATATATATATATATATATATATATATATATATATATATATATATATATATATATATATATATATATATATATATATATATATATATATATATATATATATATATATATATATATATATATATATATATAAATTTTAGTTGAAATTAATTTTTGTTAAGTTGAATAATGATTTTACATTAAATAATATTTAGAATGCAAATTCATATAGAAAAAGTCATCGACTCTGCTGGGACTCGAACCCAGGACCCTCCACTGTCTAGGTGGTATCTCTACCAACTGAGCTACAGAGTACGACTACCAGCATAGCGAGAAATTTTCCATATGAATTTGATGTTTAAGCAGACATACAAAGTAACTAGATATTTTTTTTTGAATATTATTAATGAAGATCAGCAAGTCGCATGACAACAACATCAATATTCAAAGTATCTAGATTATTTTTAATCATTCCGAAAGGAAATTAATTATATATAAATTTTAGTTGAAATTAATTTTTGTTAAGTTGAATAATGATTTTACATTAAATAATATTTAGAATGCAAATTCATATAGAAAAAGTCATCGACTCTGCTGGGACTCGAACCCAGGACCCTCCACTGTCTAGGTGGTATCTCTACCAACTGAGCTACAGAGTACGACTACCAGCATAGCGAGAAATTTTCCATATGAATTTGATGTTTAAGCAGACATACAAAGTAACTAGATATTTTTTTGAATATTATTAATGAAGATCAGCAAGTCGCATGACAACAACATCAATATTCAAAGTATCTAGATTATTTTTAATCATTCCGAAAGGAAATTAATTATATATAAATTTTAGTTGAAATTAATTTTTGTTAAGTTGAATAATGATTTTACATTAAATAATATTTAGAATGCAAATTCATATAGAAAAAGTAGAATAAAGAAATAGGTAGAGATACCACCTAGACAGTGGAGGGTCCTGGGTTCGAGTCCCAGCAGAGTCGATGACTTTTTCTATATGAATTTGCATTCTAAATATTATTTAATGTAAAATCATTATTCAACTTAACAAAAATTAATTTCAACTAAAATTTATATATAATTAATTTCCTTTCGGAATGATTAAAAATAATCTAGATACTTTGAATATTGATGTTGTTGTCATGCGACTTGCTGATCTTCATTAATAATATTCAAAAAAATATCTAGTTACTTTGTATGTCTGCTTAAACATCAAATTCATATGGAAAATTTCTCGCTATGCTGGTAGTCGTACTCTGTAGCTCAGTTGGTAGAGATACCACCTAGACAGTGGAGGGTCCTGGGTTCGAGTCCCAGCAGAGTCGATGACTTTTTCTATATGAATTTGCATTCTAAATATTATTTAATGTAAAATCATTATTCAACTTAACAAAAATTAATTTCAACTAAAATTTATATATAATTAATTTCCTTTCGGAATGATTAAAAATAATCTAGATACTTTGAATATTGATGTTGTTGTCATGCGACTTGCTGATCTTCATTAATAATATTCAAAAAAATATCTAGTTACTTTGTATGTCTGCTTAAACATCAAATTCATATGGAAAATTTCTCGCTATGCTGGTAGTCGTACTCTGTAGCTCAGTTGGTAGAGATACCACCTAGACAGTGGAGGGTCCTGGGTTCGAGTCCCAGCAGAGTCGATGACTTTTTCTATATGAATTTGCATTCTAAATATTATTTAATGTAAAATCAATATATATATATATATATACCGGGTGATTTTTTAAATTTCTGATCTAGAAAGCCATGACATAATTTTAAAACAAAAGATGCGGAAAACGTAGGGCGTAGTTTGAATCGTTCGATTTGTCACAACTGTCAGATTTCAAAAATGTTGACATAAACATAACCTACTCCAGTGTTGTTCTCGCTTTTGCCGTCTTTTGTGCTTCACTGTTTCCTCGTGTTTTGAATTCCGTTTCGCCAGTTATTATCTCGGTTATTATCAAAAATCAGTCTTTTTCAAGACTAACCTTTCGTTTGTGATTGAACGCTTAGTTTTCAACGTTATTTTGGAGTGTTTTTCATCACAACAAAATGGTGTTCACACAGGAACAAAAAACATTTATGATCGAAGCTTACTTTCGTAATGGTCATCAAGTTAATGGTCAATGGGTGTATGAAGCCGGAGCATCAGACAAGAATGTGCAAGGATTTCACCAGAAGTGCTTATTAGAGTGTTCGAAAATATGAAGCGCCGAGTTAATTTGTGTATAGATGCTGAAGGTCAACATTTCCAACAGTTGTTGTAAATTTTGAATAAATATTGTGTTAACAATGTAAATTGTTATAATTGTGAATAAATCTTGCTATTTCTTAAATCCAAGGAATAAAAATTGAAGCGAGTTGTAACCATAACCTAAACTTCTCAAGTCAATAATCACATCGAAATTGCACTTAAACTCGCAATAAAATGCACACTTTGGTAAAAGCATGTTTCGCAAATGATCACTGTTTAAATATTTATCAATTTGTTTAATAAATGTAAAAGTAAGTAGTCAATTTGTCACATAAATGACATTTGGAATAGCAGTGTGATCAACGCTACGCCCTACGTTTCGGTGACCTTCGATACGGCGTAAAAATCACGACTTACTAGATCAGAAATTTAAAAAATCACCCGCTATATATATATATATATATATATATATATATATATATATATATATATATATATATATATATATATATAATAGCTGATATATATAATAGCAATATAAAGCTGATATAGAATCATCCCAGCGAACTCGATGTTTAGCGGTTTCTATAATTTCCTTCTTCGATTCAGCACCACTTTTCTGAAGCGTTTTGAATTGAGATTTAAAAGTTTTTACTTGAGCCAATTGAGTCATGAGATGCTGCTTTTCACCAACAGACTTAGCACACTTCAGCTCACGATAGATTTTTCTAATAGTTCGCGTACATTCCTTAAGCCCTTCTCTGATACTATTATTAGTCGGAGCAACCGATAGAATACCGGCCAGGGCTCGAATATTACTGACTGCAGCATTAACTAAAGACATCTTAGATATTATGATAAGTGAACTAATAAACCGATAATGAATGTAGCAATTGATGTTGTCAACACGAAGGTTGTATTAACAATGAGCTAGCGTAGATGTTGATGTTTCTTATATACTCTCTACACGTACCGCCGAGAAGATGATGTAAAGATGCGTCGATAAATTTAAGAATCTGTGAGAAATATTGAATATTATAGTAGGCAAGATAGTTAAAGAAATAAAGTATTCTAGTTTGACAATAAAGGTTTGATACACACACATAATAATTTACACAGTTTTCTATATCCATACATGAAAACGAAACAATCTATATATGGAAAAACAACAACTAACCTAACGTTAGATAACAAAGAGCTGCTTTAAATATAATAATTTTTAGATTATCAGAATAAATGAAATAATAGAGCATGTTTTATAGCCTCTCTATTATTTATCAATAATATTTAATTTATAATATTAATTAAATTTTCAAATTAATTACTCGTAAGTTAACCCTCAACCAGCACATTATGCTTAGATATGTTAATTTATTCACATTCTTCCAGAATCAATTCAATGCAGGGTTCATATGAAGTATTAGCATCGATAATATAGCGTTTAGGTTTTCGGGCAGACTAGTTTAGTATTTGCTTTACTCTTAAGATCGAATATTTATTTATGATATCATTTTCACATCAACCGAGATTACAACCTAGAAATCTTTTTAAATAATAATATAATTTACAAAATGAATAAATAAATGAACCCATATTAATTCATAAGATTGAAAGTTGTGCATGCCTCAACTTAGAAAACCACAAATGATTACACATATGATAAAAACATGCTGAGAATGAAAAACAATTTTAACTTCAACAATTCAGACAGTCGAAACATAATTTATATAATACTAAAATAATTACTTAAACGGATCATACCTTTTTTTGATGTACAGGATAGCGCTGGCGACGTCTTTTAACGATATTATGATAAGTGAACTAACAACTGATGATGAACGTATCAACTGATGTTATCGACACGACGGTTGTATTAATAATGAGCTAGCGTAGATGATGATGTTTCATATATACTCTCTACACGTACCGCTGAGACACAGGCTTCTAGCACCACACGAAAAAGACTGAAATATTCAATATAAGAAGCATAAAGAGAAATAAAGCATTACATAGGGTTTTTATCACGCGCTTAACGTTAATAACCGAAAAAAAAAATTACACGCGCTACAGAGTACACAATAAAAATTATATAATAAAATTTTATAAAATGATTAATTAACATCTGTTAAAGCATGGTTGAAAGTTAATTAGAAAATCCATTATTATAGTGATATCGTTTATTTAATTTTATTTGATTCCCACAACCGGTTTTGATTAATATATTAGTTTGTTATCATTAACTTTATGGAAATCAACTAAGAAGATTATAATAATTGAAAATATTAACATATTCCATAAATAAACAAATCTATGAGAGACTAAAATATAAAAATGGAAGAACATACATATTAAAATTAACTGAAGTCAACAAGATATCACTTCTCAATTTATACTGTTTACTAACTAGCCATCCTATGCTTAAAAAACACTCCAAACGACGTGTTCTTTAACAAAACCACTTGAGAGATTATAATTAAAAAATATTATTGGAAATTTTTCTTAAATAATCTATTCAAGCATCCGAATATAATAAAAAACGAATAAACATACCTGCTAAATTAGTTAACAAGAAACCACTACACAAATTAACGCTAATTATAAAAACGATTAATTTAAATCACTCGAGAAATATACGCACAGTAACACTGAAGACACGCTGCATAATGATTTTAAGAAATGAGAATCTATTGCTTTATGAAATATAATGACTCATTCTGCTACATGCTTTTCAAAGAATTTCAATTATTTTGTTTATTAACGCATGAGTAAATACACATGTTTCTTCACGAAAAAAAATTGGTTTCTGGTGATTAATTGTATTGTTTCAAAGCTCTGAATCATACAGATTTGATCTACATATCATTAACTTAAGAAAATTTAAGTACTCATTATTATTTTGATTATTCTTTTTAGTTCACGGTTAACATAATTCAAAGGACCTTATCAAGTAAATGGTGGTTTATCCAAGATGTTTGAATCGCATCTAAACACATTTTAAGGAATTCCATTTGTCACTGATTCAGCAAGTTTAGTGGATTATTATAATAAGCAGCGATATAATCACCGTTATTGATCAAAAATTCATAATATTTTGACAGTTCATTATTAGCTCCGTCAAAATTTAAACCATTGTCGAAGTACACATTAGCATGGTTTTCCACGCCGACCTATAAAGCGCCTAACAAGGTGTCCGAGGTCAGGTCAGACATTAATTCAAGGTGTTCAGCCTTTGTACTCATGCAAATGCTTTAAGACCAATTCAGTTAATTCTATTAACCTTAAGGGAAATTTACCTGATGTACGAGTTTGCTGTCTCTCAAATTAAATCGCCTGAAATATGCGTTTATTAGAAATGTTTAATAATTATATGCACTTTCATTATGAAAATAAATAACACAAAGGATGAGTAATTGTCATTACTTTTTAAAACAATAATTTATTATTCTTGTAAAGATGTCGTTTTAAAAAGACGAATATCATTAATGCACCTAGAAATATTTCAGTTTGATAATTGCTTTTACAGGTTAACACCTATTACATAAGAGGGAAAGAATGTTTATCTTGTAAAATCCTGGTGATTCCTGTTAAATATTATCTAACTACGTTTACTATGTATAGCGATAAGAATAAACTTATGAAGAACGTTTGTTTATTTATAGTTGAAAGTAATTTTAAGGAATGTCGAAAAAACAGCGTGACTAATTGTTCAGTAAGAGCGCTTTGTTTATTTATAGTTGAAAGCAAATTCTAATTTTTAAGAAAACATACATTCATTCTTCATTAGCCTAAGAACTTTTTTATTGAGTTTCTTCACGATTGGCTCATATAAGGTTAATAATTGTCTCATCTCAATGACTCATGGACCAAGAGGATCATCTGCTTCGACAGCGCGCGCCTTAAACCAACGGAGCAGCGGTACCACATCAACGAGCAAGAGTGCCTGGCCCTGACAAGGGCCCTCCGACGCTACCGACCGCTACTAGAGGGGAAACGCTTTAAAGTCCGGACGGACAGTAAAGCCCTTACCTGGTTACAATCGTTCAAAGAGGAAAAGGCAAAACTACTCAGATGGGCTTTGTTTTTACAGAAATTCGACTTCGACCTGGAGCATTGCCGCGGTACCCAGAACGAATTCGCGGACGTTCTATCGCGAGACCCCGAGGACGAGACCACCCACGACGCCCTAATCGACGCGCGACCAGCCTCACCGGAGCTCCAGGCCCTAGCGACAGCGGAGACAGAGGTGGCAAACGCCCTGACCACCATCGTCGACGAGATTAAGCTGGCCCAAGACCAGGACGAGGAGACGCAAGAGTTCCTGAGACGCTGGCGAAACCCCTTCACCCCCGAAGATGAAGGCATCCGATCCGCGTACGAGCAATTCGAATGGTACCTTTACAGCGCCGCCACCTACACCGATCCGCAGACTCTGTACGTGCCACCCGCAGCCCGAGAAAAGGTACTCAAGCAATACCACGACGACAGCGGACACCCCGGACGGGACGAGACCCACACCGCCATCCGCCGGAGATACTGCTGGCCACAACTAGCCCGCAACGTCGCCCTCCACGTTCAACAATGCGTGACCTGCGCCGCCGTGAAAAGAGGTAAGTTACAGACTAACGCTCCTTTGCAGGCACGCCAGCCAACCCGACCATGGCACACCGTCAACATCCACATCATGGGGCCCTATCCACCAACAGCTTCTGGAAGAAGATACATCCTGGTGATCGAAGACGCCTTCACGAGATGGGTCGAGGCATTCACGATGCGGGACGCCACCAGCCAGTTCATGTGTCGACTAGCGGAAGAGGAAGTCTTTCATCGGTTCGGCTACCCGAAAGTCATCCTCACGGACAACGGTACCCAGTTTACCAGCGACCTCTGGAGAACCACGTGCAGAAGATGGGGCGCGACCCACCACACGACGGCGATCTACCACCCCCGAGCGAACCCGGTCGAACGACGCAACCAAGAGATCAAGAAGGCCCTCCGGCACACGACTTCAGGGACAACCCCACGACGAATGGGTCCGCCATCTACCCCGAGTCCTCCACGATCTCCGCCTCCGGACCAACGCCGCCACGCGATCGAGCCCTGCCAAGCTGCTGTTCGGGTACGAGCCACTTCAGCCAGTGGACCAACAGCTTCCGGAACAACAGGAACCGCCATCCACCGAGGACCGACAGAGGAAGCCAACGCCAACCAACTTCGGTATCACCGGAGATACCAGGGGCAGCCGGCTGCACCATTCGCCCGGGTAGGAGAGGATGTCATGGTACGCGCCCACATCCAATCCAACGAGCAGCGGAAGGTCCACGCCGGTTTCGCGCCGAAATGGTTGGGACCCTAAAACATCCGGAACACCTTCGACGGGAGGGTCTACACGGTCGACAAAGGGGGACAGCAGGTGAAGTACCACGCAGACTACATCCGGCCAGCACCACGACGCCCAGCGCTTCGCACACCGCCTCCGGCATCACCACCACCGCACCCGGAAGAAGACGAAGAAAGAAAATATTTCTGCGATCGATGCTTGCATTACTTTAGATCACAAGAAAAGTTAAATAAGCATATTGAAAATTGTCAGCAGGTCAACGATTGCGCTATCAAAATGCCTAAAGTAGGCGAGAACCTGTTAAAGTTTAAGAATTTTAAAAATAAAGAGAAGGCTCCTTTTGTTGTATATGCCGATTTGGAGAGTATCCTGAAACCGTGTAATAATAAAAATATGTATCAAGAACGCATTTCCGCTGCAGTAGGTTATTATGTCAAATGTTAATATGATGACTCATTATCTTTTTACCGTTCCCATCGAGGTTTGGATTGCATGGAATGGTTTGCCGATGAGATTCAGCAGTTGGCAGAGAATTTGGAAACAGTATTTCTTTGTCCTTACGATATTGATATAACACCTGAACAGGAAGCAGAATTTAGAAAATCTACTCATTGTCATATTTGTGAAAAATCTTTTGGACCGGGCGATAAAAAAGTACGTGATCATACATATCTAATTTCTGAAAATAATTACAGGGGGCCTGCCCATGAAGAATGTAATATTAACTACAAAGATGCAAGGGTTATTCCTGTTGTCTTTCATAATCTAAGCGGTTATGATGCTCATTTTATAATTGCCGATATAGCGTCTAGAATGCAAGGTGTTGTTGATTTACTTCCTATAACTAAAGAAAAGTATATCTCTTTTACTAAACATATAAACGATTCTCTGGTTCAGTTCCGGTTTATCGATTCATTCCGATTTATGGCGTCCTCCCTAGAAAAGTTAGCTTCATATCTACATAGTTTTCCTAATTTGAAATCTCAATTTTCTGATATATCTCACGATCTCTTCAGTATGTTAACAAAAAAGGGTGTAATGCCCTATGATTATATTGATTGCATTGACAAGTTTAGTGAAACTTGTTTACCGCCTATTGAAGCTTTCTATAATAAACTAGAAAATAAAAAGTGTTCAAGAAAATTGTATAGGAGAGCTAAAGATGTATGGTCTAAATTTAATTGTAGCAGTTTGGGAGAGTACATCGATCTATATATAAAAACTGATATCCTGTTACTAGCAGACGTTTTTGAGCAATTCAGAAATAGTTTGAAAACTTATGTGTTAGACCCTGCTCATTACTTTACACTTCCTGGTTTCACTTGGGATTGTATGTTAAAGCATACAAAACACGAGTTAGAGCTCCTAACCGATCTCGATCAATTTCTCTTTGTTGAACGCGGAATCCGAAGTGGTCTTAGTCAAGTTGGCTCTAAAAGGAGATCGACAGCTAACAATAAATACATTCCGACATATGATCCGACTAGTTCTGAAAATTATTTAATGTACTATGATGTCAATAATCAGTATGGTTGGGCGATGTCGCAGTACCTACCATATGAAGGTTTCGAATGGATCAAATCAGATAGTATTGATGTGCTAACCATTCCTGATAATGCTCCTGAAGGTTATATATTAGAGATAGATCTGGAATACCCTAGGGAACTGCATGATACTCATAAAGATCTACCTTTCTGTCCGCAGCATGTTAATCCTAAGACTGAAAAACCTTGCGCATCTTCATCTCAGGAAGCTAAGTTGATGGCTACTCTTCATCTAGTAGCAATCGAGTTAAGAAAATCCGAAATCTACCTGAACAAACCTATTTATGTCGGTATGAGCATTCTGGATACCGCTACATTTGGTGATAGGTGTTCTGTGTTATATTCAGATACTGATTCTCTTATATATGAAATTCGTAATCAGGATCCTTATGAAGCTATGAAGCGTGATTGCCTTCAGTATTTTGATACGAGCGATTACTCTGTGAATAATGTATACGGTATTCCGCGCGTTAATAAAAAAGTTCTTGGGCTAATGAAGGATGAATGTAATGGGGTACCGATGACTCATTACGTTGGACTCCGATCAAAATTATACACAATAAAAACTCTCATTTCGCAAAATGAAGTAAAAGTATTAAGAGATCGCTTACAAGATGAAGAATATGATGAAGATGAAATCACCGATGTTATATCTAATTATGATGTAACGAAAAAGGCTAAAGGTGTGAAAAAATCTGTTGTTTATACGAAAATTACCTTCGAAGACTATGTAGAATGTCTCGAAAACTATATAGAAAAACTCGTACATCAAAATATAATCCGATCTGATAAGCATCATGTTCATTCGATCACTCAGCAAAAGATTGCTCTTAGCCCATATGATGATAAACGTTACCTCATACCTGGCTCCTATGAAACTCTACCTTTAGGACATTATTCGATATTAGAACTAATGGATGTAGACTGATGTGTGTCCTCACTAATGTAAAATTCTGTAAGGTTTGATATTAATGTAATATGTGTGTATGTTTGTTGTATATTGTATGTATGATTTAATATTTAATATATTCATTATGATATCTAGTTGACGATGTATGTTATGGTCCTGATTGAATGTAATCTTCTTTTCCTGTAAGATATTATAAATACCTTATGCTTCATAATTATTATTTCCTAATATGTAGATTAGTATAAGATAAAGTTAATCATATAACTCAGTACTTTAATTATGATTATGCAAATATGTTTAGTTTAATGTTTCTATGTTAATGATTGTCTTTAATATTCTTTTCATGTAAGATGTTGCTAAAAGTCCTTATTCTGTCTTGTTAATTAATATTTCTTAATAGGCTGTTTAGTTTAAACTAATGATGTTCATACAAGCTAACATTTTAATTATGAATAAGTATATATTTAGTTTGAAATGTACAATAGTTAAATAAAATAAAAGTGTATAAACCATATTTGTGTGTTTTATTTACAGCTCTTTATTAAATAATACCTATATATATATATATATATATATATATATATATATATATATATATATATATATATATATATATATATATATATATATATATATATATATATATATATATATATATATATATATATAGACATATGAGTATTAGATGTCGTGTGAGAATAGATAGCGAGTACAGTCGTGTAGTTGGTGCCGTCAGCATACGATTAGTATTCATTAGCATAATTATATAATATTACAATAATGATATTTTTCCTAAGTATCAACTTGAGATTGGAAAGCCCTTTACGAAAGGGTAGTAACCGACATAGATATATCCGTTAGTCGAGCTTGCAACCCTCGCAGATATGTTGATTATTGTAGGTTTCTTTAAATTTCTTGATCTCGTTGGCTAGCAGATGAATAAACGTATAAAGTTTGATTCGAATAAACGTATAAAGTTTGATTCGAATATTATGATCACCTGGTTAGTTAGACGTGAGCGTAGAAGTATAATAACCACCACGATCTCGGACTACTGCATCAATCATAATGTAATATGTAGATTTGATCCGTATACGTGGTAATATCGCACGCTGAACTGTGTATAACGCGAGCGCGGTGAGGTCACGCGCTAGACCGCGAATGACCTTGAAATTGACCGAAAATAACTACGTTGGACCTTAGCGATTTCCCATGTTAATTTCCATAAGGATTGCCGCCGAACTGTTATAGCCTATCTACTAGTGGACTTGATGCCCACCATGGTAAGTTGCATGTCTATGCATTGTAAGTGGCATTCTTCGTAGTGGCTAATGGATTCCTTTATGATGATCGCACTGCCTCCATGTGCTTGATTGTCAGGATGGATAGCGTGATAGCTTTTGTAGCCTCTTATATTAAGATAAGAATGGATTGTCATATGGGTCTCTGATATGAGGCAAATTCTATATTCTGAGAGTTGAGAAAAACCTCTAACTCATTTTTTTTGTTCAGGATGCCATTGGCATTCCATGTTGCAATCCGTAGGTCATGTCGATCCATTATTTATTCTTTGAGGCAGTACCTACGGTTTTGGCTTCTAGTTTATCAAGACTGTTATTGACTCGATCAAGTGCCTTTATCATATTATGCAGCATCTGCATCATAGTTGGTTCAGTCTTGGATGTAGAAGGGTTGACTTCTATCGTGTTATTTTGTGTCATCTGTGCGTATGTAGTGCCAGTTTTAACTTTGTTAGAAGTAAACGTTTTTGGCTAAGAGTCTGCTTTCTTTGTTTTTGTTGCTGTTGCATCATTCCTTCTCTTCTGTAATTCTTTGGCTACTATGCATCCCCTGTAGCTAGCGGGATGTGCCTCAGAGCAGTTACTGCATTTTGCAGAGGCGTCTCTTTTTTTAGTGCATTCTGCTGTCATATGATTGCCAGCACACTTTACACAGGTAGGAGTGCGCTTGCAGAATTTCTGGGTATGGCCATATCTTTGGCATTTTTTGCATTGTGGTACGAGTTTGTTGCTTCTTACCGCTTCTATTTTAACCTTCATGTGATTTAAATACTTTATGTTATATATTTTGTTGATATCCTCAGAGTTATGGAAGGTCAACATATGTAGTGGTAGCCCAATAAGCTTTTTTTTGTTCTTTTCTATCACGTTCTTGAATTTCTGAACTACTTGTTCTATCTTTAATCCCTTTTCTTCAAGTTCCTTGCCAATATCTGTAGGTATACATGTAGGATGTAAATTTCTTAACCCTTTCTAGGGCAAGAAACATATATTATTAAATATGCAATTTTGAGTTCAAAAACGGGTTGCTAGAAGGTAAAAGCATAACTTACCATGAACTAAAAAAGATTTTTTTGATTAGTTTTTTGTAATTAGATCGGTACATATAAGTACCACAGTGCACTGCGATGATATTTTTGTGGTACATATTGATACCACAAATCGTTAGATAAAAGAATTACACGTATATTTTCATGGTACATATTTGTACCATAAGTAAAATAAACAATCTTATCAAAACCCAGTTTATTCAGTAGAATAATACAAACCAAAATCTATGTATACTTATACCTCCTACATAAATGGTATCACTAGAAGAAATATCACAACATGTAAGTATAGATATTTTATACATTATTGCTAATGTATAAAAACTATTTTATAATACTTAAGTAAAGGAAAACTAAACATAATTCAGTTCAGAAAAAAATAATCAGTCTTTTATTCCGCTACTTTATAAATAAAAACCTAATAAGTAATTTTGCGGATACTCTTCATGTTTCTTATTCGACAAATCAAATAGTTTAACGTTTTCCATCTGAAAAAGTCATAATACTTCAGAAATAAATATTCCTACAGGAGTTTTGGGGTACATACTTGTACCACCACTATTTAGGGCTTTTTATTTTCCTTGCCGCAAACATTATACAACAAAACAAATAACAGAGTGAAATTATCATATAATGCGAAATCATTTGTAACAAAATTAAATCTGAACAGGTAATATTAAGTTTGCAAATGAAATTCAAAGAAACCACTGAAATTTAGTGATTCTAACCTTACATTTACTAATTGTTAAAATTTGGTGAAATTAATTAATTTAATATCAACTTTAATTGTTCAAACAATATCTAAAGTTATTTCGCGCCAACCTAAACAGTTAAAACAATTTGTGATATTATAATACCAGAAAAAAACACAACATTCCTTGCACGAATAATTAGACGTTCGGTGGAACACATGGATACCACTAAATCAAATTTATACCGTTGCCGGCGCGCAATTCAATTTATGGTATATCTTTCTACCACTATCCATTAAGAGCAAGTGTATAATCAGTAAGGATCATATTTAATGTTTATATAATGGCGTAGACGCCTGTAAGTGCACGTGGTACATATTTGTACCAGTGTCCTATAAAGGGCATCACTCGTATTTTGGTGGTGTTTTTATTTTCATATGTATGCCATTCTAGGTCAGTATTGTTTATTAGAGAGGTCAATTCCCTGTACTCGGTATCAGAGTTGGCATTAACCTTTATCTGTTTATTATTCATCAGGCTGGTATTGCAATTGAACTTGTCTATTTGTAATTT
This sequence comes from Agrypnus murinus, assembly GCA_929113105.1. Lineage (NCBI taxonomy): Eukaryota > Metazoa > Arthropoda > Insecta > Coleoptera > Elateridae > Agrypnus > Agrypnus murinus. The sequence continues at coordinate 93,877,312 of OV816027.1, forward strand.
AGCCTTAATTTCATTGTAATTTTCTACGTTGCTAATTATAATAGCTTTTGTGGTTTTAGTTATCTTACCTTTATTATCTGTTTTAGCTTCGGGGCTATTATTAGGTTTTTCAGGCGATTCCGCTGCCTTTCTTTTATTTTTATTTTCTTATTTTCTAAAAAGAAGTAGTGGAAAAAATCCCTTTACGGCCGCAATAAACTTGGAAATCAACACCAAAAATTAATTGTTGTTGTTTTGTTTTTGTTTGTTGTTTTTGTGTTGTATGCTTTTAAAAACAATAAAGTTGATATGACAGTCTGAGTTGACACATATCTAATACAATGAATTAAAACTGGCAATTTTAAGTAACACTAGACGAAGTTTTTTGTTAACTTGTTGTTTTGTCACTATCGCATACTAAATAATTAAAAGCATTATAAACAATTTCATCCAACTGGCTATAAATAATTATACTTTTGCCTAAAGTTGATGTAACTATTGCTGAAAAACCAATCAACAGTTGATATCAGTGGTGGTTACTATACGTACCATTTTGATGTTTAGTTAGCAAGCAGCAAGCATATTAAAAGTTTGCTTCCGGGCTACTTAATGGACAAAACGTTTGCTGCTCACTAGCAGGACATCCAAAAGGATAAGTAGTAACCATCACAGGCTGATATGCCACTGATAATAAGGGTATGGAACCTAAAAATCAGTACAAACAGAAACATACAAATTTTATTAAATACAGATGCCCACATCATTATATTTTGTATCAATTTTCCAATAACACATACAGGTTCAATATTCAGTCATTAATTAACTACATTTATACTTAATGAACATGAATTGTATGTACGTCTATTAAAGTTGTAAAACTTTACTCTGTACCGTGCCAGATATCCTTGACTTGTAAAGTTTCAGTACCTATGTAATTTGTTTAAAATTTATATGCAGACAAATAATAATTGCACGCTGACACATTTCACGACAATATTTATCAACTTCAATGAGAAAAAGTACATTTCACACATCATTAAACAAAGTTTTAAAGAGAAAATTAGCTTTTGTAGCCATTTAATTCAAGTGGCTTATTATGCATGTGAATCAGCAAATGTAGTTTGAGATTAGCTTTTAATAAACATTTATAGCTACATATAAATGGTTTCTCACCTTTGTGGCTCACCATGTGTTGTTTCAAATTAGCTTTTTGTGAACATTTAAAACTACATAAATCACATTCAAATGCATTCTCACCAGTGTGAGTCAACATATGTTGTTTTTTATAAACATCTATAGTTACATAAATTACATTCTACGGTTTTCTGACCAGTATAAATCAGCATTTGTCGTTTCAGATTACTTTTTAATAATACTAAAGTTGCATCGATTTAATTTCAGGCAGTTTAACTCTCTCCGATCATAACGCTAGCATCATCGTAACATTGGGTAACTAATTTTTGTTTAAAACTAAAGGGTTCTAAAACGTTAGCTATTAGATCAAGGGATGCAGTTACAGTTCTATCAGCACTTACATTAAGAAATCCTAAAAATCATTCTTTTAAATTTCCATTATTTACAAACCAGAAGTCACGACCGTAAAACAACATATGATACGAGATCTGATCTTTCATTGATTCGCAAAGCTGTGAAATCTCAGCTTCAGTTCTGCTTATAAAAAGAGTATATGAAAATCAAGCCACTGCAATGGCCAGGCCATGGCAATGAGCCACCGAATGCATACAGATGTATGAACTGAACCTTGAAATTTTGAGCCTCATCCATTCTATTCACATAATGATAGTTTATTGCGCTGCATTGGGTATGCACATATAAATATATTTTATTATAAAATAAGCTTATTTATATTAAATTCAATATTTTTATTCTATTAAGTGTTGATAAAATAAATTTATTAACATAGTATTAAAAAATAATTTACATTAAAATATTTAGATTTTATTTAGTAATTATTTGGTTTCGTTTAGGTGAGGCTCTACCTCACCCGGCAAGCAGCACCTGCTTACATTACAAACAGATGGTTTTTTAACAATGTGAGTTAACATATGTACTTTGAAATTACCTTTTTGTGAAAATGTATTACTAAGATGTGGTTCAGATAAAAAGTAGCAGGCTTTCAACAGTTGAGAAGTAAGAAGTAAGTAAGAACAGTAAGATTTACTAAAAAGAATGAAGTGAATATAATCATGGGTGACTTCAACGGAAAGATAGGTAAAGGAAGAGTTCAATATATTGTTGGAGACCATGGTATTTGCAAACGAAACTATAGGGGGGATGTCTGGTACAGTTCTGTAATGAAGAAAACTTTATGGTAGCAAACACCTGGTTCCAACTTCCAGAAAGGCGATTGTACACTTAGAAACGATAAACGATATAGAAACGGAATTAAAGGTGTAAGAACTTATCCTGGATCAGACATAAGATCTGATCACAACCCCGTAGCTGCAAAACTTGAGATTAGATTGAAGAAAATCTGGAAGAGAAATAAAACAAGACCTAACTTTGAGAAACTGGGGGAACCACAAATAAAAGAGGAAATAACACGAGTTTTGAATAGTAAGTTTAGGGAAACGGTATAATTGGAAACAGAAACAATGGAAAACTTTTGGCAATCTATTAAAAATGTAAACATGAAGTACAAGAAAATGAATTGGAAAACCAAGAGCAGACAGCAAAACAGAAATGGATGACGGAAGAAATCCTTTTATTGATGAACGAAAGAAGGAAGTACAAACATAAAGACTATAATAAATATAAAGAAATCCATAAAAAGATTACAAGGCTTATAAGAGAGGCAAAGGAGACCTGGATGGAGAAACGTTGTCAAGTACTCGAAGAGCTGCAAAGAAAGAATGATTTCTTTAACACACAAAAAAGAAGATAAAATAAATAACTGGAAATAAAACCCATCAACACGATATCTTAGTCACAGATAGTAACAAAAAAAGAATAGACCCAGACGAGATAGAAGAGATTTTGACAAGCTATATACAAGAGCTTTTTGGTGATATCAGAATGTAACCAGAACCAAGAGAAATAGATCAAGAAGATTAGCCATTGAAAATTATTATAGCAGAAGTGAAACACGCAATAAAACTATCAAAAACACGTAGAGTCCCAGGTGAAGATAGCATCTATACTGAGATGCGTAAGGTATTAGACGATGAAAGCCTCAACATCTTAACATCTTTCTTAAATAGAATATACCATACAGGAATCATACCACACGACTGGACCCAACCTATTTTTATTCCGATACCTAAAAAGAGCGGAGTAAAGCAGTGCTCACAGTACCGATTGATTAGCCTGATGAGCCATGTACTGTAGATAATGCTAAGAACATGCATCAACGAGTACACACAAAATGCGGACAATATGTAGGAGAAGAACAATTTGGTTTTTGCTTAGGCTTTGGAACTAGAGAAGCAGTTCAAGGTCTTAGGACTAGCAGAAATACATAAAACAAAATTAAATAGCTTATCGGTATCTCCAACGTAAGTGACTCCTGCGTACAATGTTGCTTCCTCACGGCTTGCTCCAAAATTATAAGTCTGGATTTCTTCAGCTAGTTTGCAAGCATAATTTTCAGAGAAGTCTATATGTAGTAACCCTTCATTCTTACTAAGACTGTTTTTCAGTGTGTTGTAAGCAGCATTTTTATTTTTAATGTCAAATTTATATTTATTTTTAAAGTATTCATTTCTTCTTGAACCTCTCCCTGCAACTCTCGGACAGGTTTAGTAACATTGATTTTAGCTGTAATCTTAACATTGAATTGAACCTTTTCTTCATTTTATTTTGACATTACAGACACCTGCCATACATATACAATGCGGAAGCCTTACTACATGTTACAGGAGTTCATAAGGATTGTCATTATCTACAAGTTTTAGTGGTTTAGGTTTTGTGGTTTGAAGCTTATGTTTGCACGTTGCTTGTACAAACAGGTAGCTCTGTTTATTTAATTAGGTTTGCATACATAATATAGACTGTAATAACATAGGGATGGCATCGAGAGAATGTACTGTAGGATATTTTTATTTTGTATGACAATTTTGTTTTGTGTGCAATGGCAATTGTTTTATTTGCTAAACTATAAAGACGGTAGTGTCGAATATCATTGGACATCAACAATGTACTTAAAAATCTTTTCCGTTGGTTTTTTTGACCGCCAACAACTCTCTAAGGTCTCACCAGCGAGTCATGCAAAACTAGAGTACGGATTGCGTTTTTCTCATTGCTTTTTCCTTTTCCAGGTCCAAGTCCAACAAAACGTTTCCCTGCAGTTTTTTTATTCAGAGATGGGCCTCAGTTTTTCTTCAGGTGTTTTCATAACTGTATTGTTTTCAGTTTTTTCTACTTAAATGCTTTCTTCTTCTTTTCACATTCTCAAGTTTACTCAAAACAAATAACCAGAAACCTAAGTGCAGAGATGGTTTCTTTTTGTATCAGAACTTGCCCGACGAAGAGAACACAAAAAAATTGAACAGCTAAAAAATCATTTGGCAGGTCAATCACCGCTGGATATTTTTCTAAAACTTTTTGATGATGAAGTTCAAGATATAGTATTGCGATTTTTTGTAAAGTAGGCTCATGATAAATAATACACACGATTTTATATTTACAAGGGAAGAACTTTTCAGTTTTATTGGCATCCTGTTTTGATTAGGTTTTTATCATACGTTGCCCCAAGCTGATTTGTATTGGTATGTTGAAGAAGGCAAAAGAGTCGATATTGTATAGAACTGCATGACTAGAAACAAATTCAGAAATATTCAGTAAGCTCGATAAAACTGTTACATTTTCTAACTTAGCGGCCTTTTTTACAACTTCTTTTCCTTAAGGTGCTGTCTTCTTATAGAATGTTAGCAACAACTTAGGCAAATCGTTCACTATCTTTTGCTATTCTTAGTAATAACTGTGAGTTTAGGCCAGTGCAGTCTTTCACATTTTTCAACCATGAGCATTGTCTCCTGCCAGTTCTCTTCTACCCTCAATCTTGCCCTCCATTATCAGTCTTAGGTATGGTTCAGCAAAAGTTCAAGAGTTGCAGGGAGAGGTTCAAGAAGAAATGAAAACTTTAAAAATAAATATAAATTTAACATTAGAAATAAAAATGCTGCTTACAACACACTGAAAAACTGTCTTAGTAAGAGTGAAGGGTTACTCCATATAGACTTCTCTGAAAATTATGCTTGCAAACTAGCTGAAGAAATCCAGACTTATCATTTTGGAGCAAGCCGTGAGGAAGCAACATTGCACGCAGGAGTCATTTACGTTGGAGATACCGATAAGCTATTTAATTTTGTTCTTTGTATTTCTGCTAGTCCAGATCATGTGCTGCAGCTATTTGGGCACACTTAGGGGTCTATTCTGTAACTAACCGTTCACGAATGGCGCCGTTCGTGAACGGCGATCGTTAGCGACTTCCTCAGCGGCTACTTCAATGAAAATCGACAGATAGGTAATTCTGTAACACCAACCGTTGAGCTATGCGTACTCTCAACGATTGTCTAGCGTTTTCTAAAAAGGTAATACATCTTTGACGTTAATATAGATGCAGTTTCATCATTTTAAGTATATAGTGCGCATGTTATATTTATTATTTCTGGAGAACGCGCCAATTTTATAAAAATGTCTCAGTTTTGAATTGATTTCAAAAGAGTTGAAATTATATGGAGGATAGGAGAAAGTCTAATCAAAAACCACAAGGCAACAATACGTTGTTCTTGGAGGAATATTATTAATAAATAATAGTAAAAGTATCAGTTAGTGCTTTGTTTGTATTGGTTTTTATGAAATAAATTAATTACAACTAATATTTATTTATTAATTATTTATTTAATGTATTGTTTCACTTTTGGGTATGTAATTAAAGTTAGTTTAGTTTAAACGTATATTTCGATCCGCTTTGGATCTTTGTCAGGGGTTTATTAACATTAACATAATAACTTATATCGGATCTTAATACATTAATTGACAACTTAAAGTGGTTGTATAAAATCCACCGTATGTTAAAGTTGATATAACCCTGACGAAGATCCAAAACGGACCGAAATATAGCTTTTAAATAAAGTTACTAACTTTACTTGCATACCCGAAAGTGAAAAAATCACAAATTAATAATTACGTATCAGTTTATTACGATATCAGTAGGTATTGGGGCACCTGGGCCAGACAGAAATTGACATGCCATGTGGCATGCCAATGGCATGGCTCCTCCCCCTGCTTCTGATTGGCTACCCCCACTCCTGTAGCTCCTCCCCTTGCTTCTGATTGGTCGCCGCCATCTTGGATTTCCCCGCCTACTTCTCTCTGATTGGTTAACCCCCACCCCTATAGCTCCTCCCCTTGCTTCTGATTGGTTGAAGGCAGCCATTTTGGAACGTCTGGCTCCATTCTACCACGCCCTGGCGCCAGGCTACCACGCCCGCCGCCATTACGGGAATCTGTGTTACCGGCAAACTGAGTGCTACCAATAGAGGGCGTAATGCTACAATTAGTGTGTATTGCTAAGAGAGGGCGTCATGAAGGGATCTGTATTATCGATGCGTTGTGTACTACTACTAGGTGGCGTGTCATGAAGAAGAAATCTGTATTACTACAGAGAGGCAACCATTTTATATCACAGCATCTTGCGTGCGCGCGCGCTAAATTTGAATCCGTCAATTTTAAATATTTGTCATTTTTGCATGTCATTTTTAAATCTGTCAATTTTACTGCTGTCATTTTTACATCTGTCATTTTAAATCTGTCAATTTTGCTTCTGTCATTTTAAATTTGTCATTTTTGCATCTGTCATTTAAATCTGTCATTTTGAATTTGTCATTTATGCGTCTGTCATTTAAATCTGTCATTTTGAATTTGTCATTTTGCATATGTCATTTTTAAAATCTGTCAATTTTAATCTGTCCATCAGTCATACCACTACAAGTTCGGCTGCTACCTCTCTCTCTCTCTTCGGCGCACACTCTGTACTCTTTCCATCACTACCTTTTTTTTCTAGAAGAAATAATAAAAACATATAGGAATTAAAAATTATGTTTATTAATATATTGTTAAGGCTACATTTAATTTATAATAAAAAATATTGATATATTACTGATGATGATAGCTTGAGGACTGACCTCTGTTTTCTATTTGTGGTTCCAGGGGCTGTAACAACAACGACAACAATAGAACATTAAAAAGGGGTTTTATTGTATAAACTTGATGTTTACTCGTACCTTATTTAATTCCACAAACAGGCAATCATCATAACAGTTTGTTTTCCCCAAGTACATCAAACCTAGAGAAATCGTTTTAGCTTCAATCTGCTGGTTAAGCTCTGCAACCCTTTGATCTGTTAACTTGTCGTTGATTCGCTTTGGTAGAAATGTAACATGCTTTTCGGCAACAACAATCACACTTTGACGTTTATCACGGCAAACGACTCTTTTGAATTGTAGTATCTCTGCAATTTCTTTTATTTTGTAATCACATAACTTCTTGATTGGCTTCTGGCTAACGGGAGATTTGTTCAATTGTTGTATTAGCAAATCCATTTTTTTTCTATGTAAAAAATAAACAAAAACTTAACACTCACAAGAATAATAAATGATTATTTTAACATACCTAGTTCAAGCAAACAATAACAATATTACTATCACCGTAACCAATGTCGAGAACCAACTAAAACGGAAGGGGGCTTTGACTGAGCTTTTATAAACTTCGAACCTGCGCGAATGAACACGTTTTAGATAAAATCTTAATTTATTACCCACGGAGCAAAAAAAAGGGTATCGTTAAAAAGGGATCGGCACCTGCACTGTCAAGTAAGCAGATGTTTTTAGATAAAAATCTTAATTTATTACCGCCTCGGAACAAAAAGGTCGACACCTGTACTGTCAATTAATACTTGAGACCAGATAAACATCTAAAGTTATTACCCTCTGAACAATGGGCATCGTTAAAAAAGGTCAATGAGCAGCTGTTTTAGATAAAAAATCTAAATTTATTACCCTCACAGCAAAAGGATATCATTAAAAAGGGTAGCGCTGTCAATCAGGCAGCTGTTTTTAGATAAATCTTAATTTATTACCAACCCTCGGAACAAAAGGGTGTCGTTAGCTTTTATATTTATTACCCGCGGAGCTAGGGATATCGTTAAAAAAGAGTCGACACCTGCACTGTCAAGCATTTAATTTATTACACACAGCTCCGAGCAAAGAAACTTGTTAACGAACAAAAGAATACAGCTCTTCTAAACAAAGGGTTGACTGTCGTCGTCGTAAAAACTATTTTATAATTTACTACAACATTAAAAATTTAAATTCAACTTTTAGATGTAACTATTGATAAAAGCTAAATTTATTACCCTCGGCGACCCTAACGAATTTATAAAAACAGAGAATGAATTGAATTTTGTATCACATAAGTCATGTATACTACCTGTGTTTTCTCTTTCAAAAAGCAGAATCTATTCAACGTTAAGTTTTATTATTACCAAGATGGATATGATATAATTTTGCTATTTCCCCTTTGTACGTATCTGAAATTTTCATCTCAAAATGCAATAGTTAATCAGTAATAAATACATTACAAAGCGTAACAGAATTTAATGTCACTTATAAAGTTTCATGCATCAGAGTTCGTAAATGAGATAGAAAAAAACTTAAAAATTTTTAATGTTGGCGTAAATTATTATATGTAATTAATTTTAACTAATTACCTATACATGTAAGTAGGGTCGGATTGTCATATAAACTAAATACGTAATAAGAAGTAAGTGTGTGTGCGTGAGAGAGAAAGGTAGCAACAGAACTTGTAAGTAATAGTAGCGAGAAAGAGGGGGAAAAGCATGCCTTCAAAGCATAAAAAAAGCAAAGCCTAATCCTTGAATTTTGTATCAACGAAGTCAGGTATAGATTTTATAAGACTTCTGAATTGATTAAATGTGGTCCCTAGTTTAATAAATATTTCAAATATATCTCTTTTAATTATTATGCGTCTTTCGTATTTTAGAAATAGGATAACTACGGTCATTCGTTTGAACAAACCAACATAAATAAATTTGTTTATAAATAAAAAATTTATTCAATGAAAATAAACTCTATGAAAAGAAAATTAAATTGTTTTATTTATTTGAAATTGAATGCATTCTCAAAGGAATCTAATAAACTAAACCAAATAGATTTTTATTATTGAGGATGAACTTTGTACATTAAATTTATTTATAAACTCGACAAAAATCTCGAAGCAGGTAGGCCTCGTTACAGGTCAGAGTGGACCTTTTTTAAAAAGAATGCAAGACACACCCTCAGGGAGTTTGTTTCCCTTTTGTCGTCGTCGTCGAGATTCATATACTTGAAAATAAGTTCTTTACATAGGATATTTTGTTCAGGTCGTGGTGGTTTATTGTTTTTAAATTATACTATTTGTTTTTGGTGTTGATAATATTTACTGCGTGCGTGTGTTTAACGTATAGAGTTTTTTAAAATTGCGCGTAGTGCATATTTACAACGGTGTAACACTTTAGGTAAGTTTCTCGTTATAAATCCGACCCTTTTTATCTCCTGTAAAATACTAATGCTACTACTATAGCGCGACAACGGTAAGCTTTTTTTTGCATTTATTTGTTACACTTATAATCTCTAGTTTTACTGGGGAAATGAACGCAAGCTAATTATTGTTATGATGACGAGACCTGTGTGTGTGTGTGATTGATTTATTGCCACATGGAAATAGGTGAGTTGTTTCTTAGATTCCTTGTAATATTAAAATTAAGGTGAAAAAAATGCCTTCAAAGCAATAAATAATCTTTCTTTTAAAATAAATTAAAAAATAAAAACCATGTAAATATATCTTAAATTGTTTCAGATAAAATTTGCATTAAAATTGATCTTTATAATTAATTTATAATATTTAATATCAATCTTTGGCATGATATCCTCATTTCGACATAACAGTTTTCCCTCATAAACCTAGAACAGAATGACTCAATAAATATATACTGTTGACCCTGGGCATAGGAATAAAACGTATCTATGTTGAGATCTACATTTTAAACATCAATAAATTAACAGGCAGGTGTTCTCGTGGGAACTTGATTTTACCCTAACTCTCAGGTAATAACCAACAGAGGTATGCTACGCAGCAACACTACTGCGTCAAGACATACTTGAATGTTCTGTTAGCAAAAGGCGATATCGAATGTAACCTTTATTTAATACAAATGGAATTATTGTCACGTATATGTATCATGGTTGCATAAAGTCCTATTGACAGGGTCATAACTTATTCGTCACACCTGCGTTCAATAAAAAAAACGGTATGACAGTTGAATGAATTATATCCCCAGAGGGTTAGAGTGGTACACCGTTTTTTTATTCTAATAGATAAAATCTAGAAGGTATGTCAACTCTGGTGCAGAAAATAACATTTCAAACTGATTTATGACCCGCACGTGTTCACCGGAGAGAACGCTTTGTTCCTTTGTTAAGCGGGCAAATTGACTCGAGTTTTATTTTTATCTTATTGCATAATATTGCGCAACAATTCGAACCTATAAAGCCAACCTCAGGGAGCACACCATCACTTGTTTGGGGTTACTCGAGACATCAACAACACATGTATGTTTCTTATGCGTACTGTTAACTATTACGTTTGTGTTTGAAGTGATTTGCGTCATTCTTGATTGTTATTACCAATTGTTGCTACAGAACCTATGTGAAATCTACAGCTTTATTCGAACAAAAAGGTAGGATTTATTATTATTATTGCTTTATAATAATCGGTAATCTCGTCCTCGCATGATTTTTCACGACAATATAACATAGTCGGTTTAAAATAATTATTTAAGTTACATTTGAACAATATATAACGTATTTTGTTTATAATAATAATAATAATTGTAAATTTGAATTTCAGCAGGAATAGTTTTATATTTATTTTAATTTCCCTAGTTTGATTATCGATTAAAGTAGTAATTGTTTTATGCGAGGTGTGATCGTTATTATGTGTTTATCTAGGGGTTGTAACATAGTTATTTAAATCATAATTTGAGGTTATGCTTTTTTTTTAGATTGGCTAAAAGACTACTAATTTGCATTAAAATTGATCTTTATAATTAATTTATAATATTTAATAGCTTGCAGTGCATTTAAACTTTAATAATAATTAGTCAATGTTTATTTAAATTAACAACATATAATCTTTGCTGTTTTTAGCCGTTCCTTATTTATTTTTTATAATAATAATCTGTCAAAGGGATTTAGTAACAATTTAAACTTTATATTTGTTTAAATTAGATTGTTGTTAAAAAGTGTAATACTGATTAAAAGGTTTTATTAATTTGCATTTAAACTGATCTTTTCTTTAACTTTATCAAAGCAAATAATTTATAATATTTAATAGCCTGCATTGCATTCAGAGGTTACTGTTTATTTTGCCCGATTAAAAGGCTTTATTAATGTGCATTGAAACTGATCTTTCTTTAACTGTGTCAAAAGCAAATAATTTATAATATTTAATAGCCTGCATTGCATTCAGAGGTTACTGTTTATTTTGCGTCAATTTTTTACCATCACGTAGCATCAAAGCTTTTTATTTTTAATTAAGGGTTAAGAGAGAGAGACAGTTCGCGAATGGTAAAAGATTTTATCTGTCCATTTGTCGCTATATGATTTCTTACCTGTTACTGTTATATTTCAAACAATTTTAGTTTAGTTTGTTGTTTATAATAATAATCTGTCTAAGGGATTTAGTAACAATTTTAAACTCTATATTTGTTTAAATTAGCTTGCTATTAAAAGTTTAAGAATGGCTAAAAGACTTTATTAATTTGCAATAAAATTGATCTTTATAATTAATTTATAATATTTAATAGCTTGCAGTGCATTTAAACTTTAATAATAATAATTAGTCATTGTTTATTTAAATTAACAACATATAATCTTTGTTGTTTTAGCCGTTGTTAAGTGTGCAAGTGCGATATTTTTGCTATTGTTGTTGTTGTTGCTCCTGTACAAAATGTCTTCTCTCTACGAAATTATCGATGAGAACGTGTCCACCATCAAGAAATTTGGCACCCTGAAACATCGACTGGTGTTTAAAGTAGCCGTTACGCCAGTCGATGAAGATCATTTGGAACATTTTAAAACGGCTATTAACCAAATTCTAAGGGATGTGCTAAGCCGAGCACAACCAAACGATAAAGTAGGGGCCACATTTGAGTTTGACAGTTTCAAACAAAAACTTCCCGGCTACATGAGCCTCAGGCGCTCTGATGAAATCACCTTCAATGATGTCTGGGGCATTTTAGAATCGATTTTACAGAGCGATCCTGAAGCCCTGAGTTCGGACACCTTCAGACTAATAGCTACTATTGTAACACCACCTGCTGGACAAGGTCGCTGTCGTAACGGCACGTACAGCACCTTTGCCGAAGAGTGTAGCCGTCGCAGAGGTATTGTCACGATTAACAACACCACCAATGACAATCTATGCCTACCCAGGGCTTTGGTCGTAGGCAGGGCTCACGCAGATAACAGTGCTGATTACAAGAAGATCCGTCAAAAGCAGACCGTGCAAAAGATAAAGGCCGAGGAAATGATGCGGGATGCTGGAGTAGCTTTCATTCCACCGGAGGGAGCCGGGGTCAATGAATTAAGGTTGTTCCAGCAGTTCCTGGCCCCTAACTACAAGATAGTAGTGTATAGCCACGGCTCGAGAGGTCGTTCACTTATCTTTGAGGGGGTCGTTGATAATGATGCCGCAACAAAGAACATCAAGCTGTTGTATCACGAGCATCATTATAACGTCATAACATCATTGACCTCAGCCTTTGCCTACAGTTATTTCTGTGAGCACTGTCACGTACCCTATAACAACAAGAGAGATCACCGGTGTGAAAAGTCCTGCGTAGGCTGCGGTAGCTCTCCGCCCTGCGAAAGAACAGCGCAGCTGATTAGGTGTCCGGACTGCAGGCGAGACTTTAAAAGTCAAGCCTGCTTTAACATCCATCAGGAGGGCAACATGTGTCGGGAAGTTAAAAAATGCGAGGGATGTTTCAAAACCATCAACATCAAGACCCGGAAGCAGGCTCACGTGTGCGGGGAGATCTATTGTAAGATCTGTCAGAGCCATAAACCCGAAAACCATTTCTGTCATATACAGCCGGCCGGGCCTAGGAACACAAAGCAAGACACCTTGTTTGTGTTCTTCGACCTGGAGACCCGGCAAGAGAAAGAAATTTCGCCCGGCGTCAACCTCCACGAGCCGAATCTATGCGTTTTCCAGCAAGTCTGTTCTGAGTGTTACAATGACTCATCATCAGCTGCTACCACATGTGTAAGATGTGGTTTGCGAGAACAGATCTTGCGAGGAAAATGCATCGATCGGTTTTTGAACTATCTACTAGACTCGCGGAAATTATTCAAAAAGGTTGTAGCAGTTGCCCATAACGGGCAAACTTTCGATACGCAATTCATTCTAAATTATCTGATAACCAACACCTCATTACACCCGGAACTCATTATGCGCGGTTCTAAAATTCTGCTGCTGCAACTAGATAATTTAAAATTTATCGACTCCCTCAACTTTTTCCCCATGGCTCTGGCTGACTTGCCTAAAGCGTTCGATCTACCGGCTCCCAAAGGATACTTCCCGCACCTCTTTAACACCGAGGCGAATGCCCATTACGTGGGTCCTCTTCCGGACATCAAATTTTACAGCCCCGACACCATGAAACCCCAGGCTCGTAAAGCGTTCCTAAAGTGGTACGAGGCGAACAGGGACACGGAGTTCGACATGCAACGTGACCTGGTCGAATATTGTCGAACAGACGTCGATATTTTGAAGAGAGCCTGTATCCACTTTAGGAATCTCTTTATTGAGGAATGCGACGTTGACCCGTTCACGGAAGCCATCACCATCGCCTCTGCCTGCAATCTCATGTTCCGGAGGAAATTCCTCAAAGAAAGCACCATTGGACTGATACCAAAGGGTGGTTATAGACGCGCAGATAACCAGTCTAAGGTAGCTCTCCAATGGCTGTTGCTGGAAGAACATCAAAGAGGTGTTGAGATTCAACACGCCGGCAGGCAGAGAGAAGCTATCGTGGGCGCGTTAAAGGTTGACGGGCTGTATGGTAATACCATATTTCAATTTCACGGGTGTTACTTCCACGGATGTCCCACCTGCTTCACTACCCGTCGCAACGAGCCTCTACACGACGATCCTAGCGACACCATGGATATGAGGCTCGAGAAGACCCGAGCCACAACAGAGAAGTTAAAGTCGCTAGGATACGAGGTTGTTGAACAGTGGGAATGTCGCTTCCGAAGGCAGTTAACACCCGAATTCAGACAGCAGGTTGAGAAACATCCCTTGTTAGTAAACACGCCCTTAAACCCTAGAGAGGCATTTTACGGCGGCCGTACAGGGGCAGCAAAATTAAAGAGGGTTGCAAAAGACGGGGAAAAGATCCGGTATGTAGATGTATGCTCCCTTTATCCTTGGGTATGCAAGTACGCCAAATTCCCAGTTGGCCATCCAGAAGTTTACGTAGGCAAGGCGGCTTGTGAAAATCTAATCAGGGATAAAGGGGGCCTGGAAAACATCAACGGCGTGGTAAAATGTACAATGTTACCGCCACAAGATCTATACCATCCGGTCTTACCCGTCAAGATGCACCAAAAGCTGCTGTTTCCTCTATGTCGCACTTGCGCCGAAGAATTGAACCAGGCCGAATGTCAGCACGGCGTAGAGGACCGAGTCATCAACGGAACCTGGGTCTTGGACGAACTGGTAATGGCCATACGAAAGGGTTACATCGTGCAGGACATACAAGAGATCTGGTCGTACGATGTAACCCAGTACAACAAAGCGTCCAAGGCCGGGGGACTGTTTTCGGGTTTCATCGACAAGTTCCTGAAGATGAAGCAGGAAGCCAGCGGTTGGCCATCTTCAATAACTGCCAACAACAACGGCGAGGATGGTATCGATGGAGCCCGGAAACAGTATGTTGTTGACTACTTCGAGAACGAGGGAGTCTCCTTGGATTCGTTGAAGATCGTCAAAAACCCTGGTTTGAGATCGTTGGCCAAACTGATGCTGAATTCCTTCTGGGGTAAGTTATAATAACCTTATGTAGTTTTCTTTACTTAATATATTTTTTTGGATTCTAGGGAAATTTGGTCAGCGCGAGAACCAGGCGAAAACAGCCATAATCAGCGAGTCCAAGGAGTTTTTCGACCTGTTGTCCAGCCCCGGCGTAGAAGTTAATCATGTGCAGGAAATAAATGACGAGGTGATTGCGGTTAACTGGCAGCATAAAGAGGAAGCAGCAGATCCTCTGTCGTCAGTTAACGTGGTCATCGCGGCATTTGTCACTGCACAGGCCCGTCTTAAGCTGTATTCCTATTTGGATCAGCTAGGAGAGAGAGTATTATACTATGACACAGGTAAGTCATTGTACTATCAAACATCAACACCGTTTATATTAGAGTTAATTTTTTTTTTCGTTGTTTCAGATTCCGTAATATACGTTTCGAAGCCGGGCGACTTCGAGCTACCAACAGGCAGCTTCCTGGGTGACCTCACCGACGAGCTCGAAGAGTACGGTCCCGGATCGTATATTATAGAGTTTGTGTCAGGCGGGCCGAAGAACTACGCCTACAAAGTTTATTCCCCGACCACAGGACAGATACACGTGGTCGTCAAGGTCAAGGGCATCACCCTAAATCACGCAGCGATTCAAGAAATAAACTTTGAGTCCATGCTTAGACTGTTGGAAGGCATGGACGAAAAGATTATTGTAGAGTCCAACAACATCAGGCGTACGGCTGACCATCAGCTTGTAACGCGAGCGGAATCAAAAGTCTATAAGATAACGTTCGCTAAGAGACGGCGTATAGAAGATTTTGATTCCGTTCCGTTCGGCTATAACATCAACAAGCGACCACGTGTATAAACATTAAAGCCCCTCTTGTATATATGTAAGTGTATAGTAGTATAGTTGTATTTTTAAGTTTTGTAAAATTTGTATAGGTAGTATTATATTTAGATCTTAAGTAGTAAAATATTATCATAACGTATATAATTATTGTACAGTTCAATCGTTGTAGTAATAGACATGTGTATAGTAGTAGTATAGTTGTATTTTTAAGTTTTGTAAATTTTTGTATAGGTAGTATCATATCTAACTCTTAAGTAGTAAAATATTTGTATAGTAATAAGTACATGTACAGTTCAACTGTAGTAGCAGTAGTCGGGGGTTATGTTAATCACAAGAGATCGACCTTCGGCTTGATGTAATTATTATTATAAGTGATGATAATGATGATGTCTAGGTTTATACTTTGTGTATACTATATTCGAAATTATTTAAGAATGTAATAATTAGGTAATTAGTTGTTGTAAATTGTTCAATCATCTTTTGTCAGTATAGTGTAGTTATAATAATAATAAGTGAAGCTGACAAGAGTTATACCTTATGTACAGTAATTATTAAAAAAAAAAGATGGTGAAACTTAAGGGCGATTGAATGTAAATCACAAGAGGATACTCAGGGGAACATACTCATGAAATAGATCTGATAAACGCGATTTTGTTCTTTTCAATTATGTAGTAGTAATAGTAGTAGTAGATCAAGACATTGTTGAAAAGAATATTTGGCATAACAAAGCGTACAAAGCATTCAATAGGATGTTTCATGAAAAATGAGTATGTCTTCATGGTTATCCGAACAGATTTCAACCTAATAATAATTGTTTAGTTATTTTGATTATTGTCTAGTTGTTTAATAATTTTAAGAAACATTGTCGTAGAATAAAAAATGTTCTATCAAGGTTATCCGAGAACAGATAGTTGTTTAGTTATTTAAGTATTATTGTTTTGTTGTTTAATAATGTTTTGAGAAAGATTGTCATAGAATAAAAAGATTAATGTTTTATATATGTGTATTATTACTATTCTCACCCAGCTGTACCATGGCATGAAAAGTGATAGCTATAACTGAGAGATAGAGAGAGAATGAGGTAATTACCTACACACACCTGCCTGTGATGATGATGACGTGTCAGCGACAGGATGAAACTTGTCGGCCAGCGATGACCGCTTGTTTACCGTATGCGTGTTACTGAGCATGCGTTGGATCTAGGTAAGTATAGGTGACTATATAAAGCCGACCGTTGTTAGCGTGTAGCAGTAGACAGTACGTGTGCAGCAGCAGTAGTAGCAGCAGCAGCAGCAGCAATTACGATGATGGCTAGCAGTCCTAATTATTATTGTTATGATAACTGTGAGAGCGAACCCCTGGAAATAGGTAAGTTGTTGTTTATAAAACTTCAAGTTTGTATGCTAATTTGTGTCTATTTTGTTGCTGTTTGTTTAGATGAGGAAGGTTCGGATGTTGCAGATCATGCATCATCATCAATACCTACAAGTACCTACAACGACGGTCAAGCGTGGAACAATGAAGAAGAAGAAACAGGTAAGATGTTTAAAACTTTTGTGTGTTTATGCTTATATTAATCGATTATTGTATTATTATTGTTTTAGCGTTCCTGTCGCAGCAGCAGCCTCTATACTACGCTGATGACGCTGTAGCAGCAACATCAGCAAACTTTACCGTCATAGATACACCGGTAGTAGCCGTAGCTAAAGATGAAGTACGTGTTCAACTGCTCGGGGCTGTCCAGTATCCGTTGTATGTTACGAGACCTCCAGGGGAAAAAGAAAACTACGATCATATACACAACATCCAAGTAGGACTTATTCCGCCCGATGACGACGACGACCAGGGAGAATTTGACGTAGTGGTGAAACTCGAGTGCGTGAATAGCATATGTGAGTATGGTGAAGTGGTGTTGTCGGAACGGGGCTGGTTCGAGTTGTATGATATACGAGTCGAGGCAATGTTTAAAAATTTCTTTCATGGTTGCTGCTGCAACGACGACGACGACCCCGACAACAGCAACAAAACACATCGCGATAAACATTTGAAATTCCATCTATGTGACAATTTATACATCGAGATTATTCACAACGAGTTTTTCGGCAACAGGGTTGCCATACATGATACACAGCGGACTATAACCTTAAAAGATTACGAGTTTCAGTCTATACTGCATTTAGCACCGTTGATCAATCATCATGCTCGAACGTTACGTCACCTCGACTTTTCACGTTTCTACCACGCAAACATAGAGAACGTAGCAGAAGGTCAGCTGAGACGCCATGAAGATGCCTATAAATCGCTCCCGACATCCGATTCAATTTTATTCACGTCCGAACTGTTGTGCGGTTACTACTCAGCTACCAGTTTAATAGAAAACACAGCAGCAGCAGCAATTGGTGGTGGATTGAACTCGTTCATTTTATTAGAAATAATAAAACATTATCCGCAAAAGTTTATCGATGCCGTACGTACACGACTGCAATCATATCAGCAGCAGCAGCAGTCGGAGACGTCAACGACAACAACGTTTGCACCGTCGTATTAAGAACACCATGGCGGAAATAAACTATCTTAGAAATAGGTTGCAAAAATATTTGAACAATTTGCAAGTGTTACGCGATGATCTCAACTCATACTGTGTAATGAATAATTTGTCAAATCATATGTTACAATAATTGTTCATTAAATATCAAAATAAATAATATGTATAAACATTGTTGTTGTTTCATTTACTAGCACAGGGTGAAGGGGTTGACTATATAAAAAGGTAGATCGTTGTCATCAGCGAGAGAGAGTACACGAATAAAGCCGAAGATTTCCGACAGCGAACATCCTAAGCTACAAATCCGGTAAGTAGTCATACTATGAGAGAGAGAGAGAGAGAGAGAGAGAGAGAGAGAGAGTGAGAGAGAGAGAGAGAGAGAGAGTTTCAGCTTAGTGAAAGGATCCAATCCCAGAGTTAACGCTAAAATTCAAATCTGGTAAGATGGTTGCTTTAAGAATTACAGATTTAAATGACATATGCAAAAATGACAAATTCAAAATGACAGATTTAAATGACAAATTTAAAATGACAGAAGCAAAATTGACAGATTTAAAATGACAGATGTAAAAATGACAGCAGTAAAGTTGACAGATTTAAAAATGACATATGCAAAAATGACAAATATTTAAAATTGACGGATTCAAATTTAGCGCGCGCAAAAATGACAAATTTAAAATGACAGAAGCAAAATTGACAGATTTAAAATGACAGATGTAAAAATGACAGCAGTAAAATTGACAGATTTAAAAATGACATATGCAAAAATGATAAATATTTAAAATTGACGGATTCAAATTTAGCGCGCGCGCACGCAAGATGCTGTGATATAAAATGGTTGCCTCTCTGTAGTAATACAGATTTCTTCTTCATGACACGCCACCTAGTAGTAGTACACAACGCATTGATAATACAGATCCCTTCATGACGCCCTCTCTTAGCAATACACACTAATTGTAGCATTACGCCCTCTATTGGAAGCACTCAGTTTGCCGGTAATACAGATACCCGTAATGGCGGCGGGCGTGGTAGCCTGGCGCCAAGGCGTGGTAGAATGGAGCCAGACGTTCCAAAATGGCTGCCTTCAACCAATCAGAAGCAAGGGGAGGAGCTACAGGGGTGGGGGTTAATCAATCAGAGAGAAGTAGGCGGGGAAATCCAAGATGGCGGCGACCAATCAGAAGCAAGGGGAGGAGCTACAGGAGTGGGGGTAGCCAATCAGAAGCAGGGGGAGGAGCCATGCCATTGGCATGCCACATGGCATGTCAATTTCTGTCTGGCCCAGGTGCCCCAATACCTACTGATATCTTCGGCAAGTTTAATAGGTAAATACTTTTTACTAATTCTGAATTACTTCAAGAACTTAAAAATATGAGTATAATTATTTTTTATAGAACTCTATTCAAATGCACTAAGAAAATTTTACAAATAAATTCCTAAAAATGTTTAAAATACCCCATCAATAGTGAAATTATCAACCTGCAATAGTAAATCTTTCTTTTCCCGATTGATTGAGAAATATTCTATCACTATTATTATACCTTCTTAAGAGATTATTTTTAATAATAACAATCCTTTTGTAATCTTTATTACAGCTGGATTCCACCTGATCTAAGACCACCTCTAGTGAGGTAGGTACTACCTGAAATAACAATTTATTCAAAGTATATAATTGCTACTATTGCTAAGCGGATATTAATAATTATTATTGATTCCTCTCTACCAAGTTTTTGAGGTTAGATTAATAAGCGTCATATATTTATTCTATCTAATTCATTTACAATTGGATTAAGTAAATTACTTTCCATTTTCCCGTACTGTGATATAATTAATACAATAATTTCACATATAAAATTTCTTTTATAATTATAAAAATAAACACGAACGTTCGCTAACGTCGACTAATCTGCAGCCGTTCGTGAAAGGTTGATCTTCGAAGGGTGCGCTGTTCACTAACGAGTGCATAACGGTGGTTGTTTGCTTACAGAATAACTTTAGAGCGAAAAACCTTTCACACAACGATAACCGCTCGTGAACGGTTCGCTCAAGGCTTACAGAATAGACCCCTTAATCCTGTCTTTACGTTTCTGTCGCAACAATTGCCAAGAATCCAAACAGTTTATTTGTTTTCAGATAGACTCTCCATTCTTTAATAAGGTAGTTAGTTATCTTTAAACTTTGATGCATTGAGTATTCCTTAACTATCTTTGTAACAGAAACGTTTTTTGTATTTAGTCAAAGTAAAACTTCTAACCGAGAAACAAGAACAACGACGAGTGACATGGACTAAATATGTAGTTGTCCTAGACAATGTTCCAGAGAATAACTGGTATAAGGTCATATTCAGCGACTAGTCAAAGGGGTCTATTCTGTAACTAACCGTTCACGAATGGCGCCGTTCGTGAACGGCGCTCGTTAGCGATTTCCTCAGCTGCAACTTCAACGAGAATCGACAGATAGGTTATTCTGTAACACCAACCGTTGAACTATGCGTACTCTCAACGACTGTTTAACGTTTTCTAAAAAGGTAATACATCTTTACCGTTAATATAGATACAGTTTCACCGTTTTAAGTATATATGCGCATGTCATATATTTATTATTTCTGGAGAACGCGCCAATTTTGTAAAAATGTTCAGTTTTGAATTGATTTCAAAAGAGTTGAGAAGATTATATGGAGGATAAGAAAAACCACAAGGCAACAATACGTTGTTCTTGGAGGAATTGCAAGTAAACGCACATTTTAGGTGTAAGAGAACACCTAAAAGAGAAACCTCCTGAAGAGAACATAGTACTATTTATATATGTATTATTAATAATAGTAAAAGTATGAGTTAGTTCTTGGTTTTTATGAAATAAATTAATTACACCTAATATTTATTTATTAATTATTTATTTGATGTGTTGTTTCACTTTTGGCTATGCAATTAAAATTAGTATAGTTTAAACTTATATTTCGATCCGTTTTAGATCTTCGTTAGGGGTTTATTAACATTAACATAATAACTTATTATAGCGGAGCTTAATACATTAATTGACAACTTAAAGTGGTTGAATGTTAAAGTTGATGTAACCCTGATGAAGATCCAAAAGGGATCGAAATATATGTTTTAACTAAACCTACCTACTAACTTTAATTGCATACCTAAAAGAGAAAAAACACAAAAGAAACTAAATTGATTACATACAAGTTTATTATGATATCTTCGGCAAGTTTAACAGAGTAAATACTTTTTACTAATTCTCAATTACTTCAGGAATTTAAAAATACGAGTATAATTATTTTTACTTTTATAGAACCCTATTCAAATGTACTAAGAGAATTATACAAATCAATTCCTGAAAATGTTTAAACTACCCCAACAATAGAAAAATTATCAACCTTCAATAGTAAATCTTTCTTTCCCATTTCATTGAGTAATATGCTATCACTATTATTATACCTTCTTAAGAGATTATCTTTAATAAAAGAATCCTTTTGTAATCTTTATTACAGGTGGTTTTTCACCTGATCTAGGACCACCTCTGGTGAGGTAGGTACTACCTGAAATAACAATTTATTCAAAGTATATAATTAGTACTATCTCCTAAGCGGCTATTAATAATTCTTGGTTCCTCTTTGCCAAGTTTTTGAGGTTAGACTAATTAGCGTCATATATTTATTCATTCTAATTCATTCACAGTTGGATTAAATAAATTACTTTCCATTTTAATATACTCTGATATAATTAATACAATAATTTCACATATAAAATTTCTTTTATAATTATAAAAATAAACACGAACGTTGGGCAAACGTCGACTAATCTGCCACCGTTCGTGAAAGGTTCATCTTCGAAGGGTGCGCTGTTCACTAACGAGTGCATAACGACGGTTGTTTGCTTACAGAATAACTTTAGAGTGAAAAACCTTTCAAACAACGATAACCGCTCGTGAACGGTTCGCTCAATGCTTACAGAATAGACCCCTTAAAGTCTGGTGTTTTCGTTGGTTACTCTCGCAAAAGAGTGATCGGAGCTAAACATGAAGCATTCCATAAGTAAAACGTACGGTTAGGTTTCCTCAAGGTGCGATAGTTTAGAGCAGTGGTGGCGAACCTATGGCCCGAGGGTCAGACACTGACCCACGAAAACTTTTTAAATGACCCACGCGTTGATTTTTCTAAATTTATTTTTTATATCATAAAAGAGAGAACAGACAATCAAAAATTTTAAAAAATTAATGTATAAATATCTGTCGAATTTATAAAAATAAATATTTCCAAGTGGACGTTGGCTAACTGATTTTCTATCATTTTCTAATATTAAGAAACTGCATCTGAAAATAAGCAACATCAGATTTCACATTAAATATACTTTTATCAACTTTATTATACATACACATATCTATAACTATGTTTATTAATAAAGAATATTTCATAATATATATGTAATTTTTCTTATTCCTTGTTCATTGTAATATTCAACGTTTGTACAAGCAACGTGCAAACATAAGCTTCAAACCACAAAACCTAAACCACTAAAACTTGTAGATAATGACAATCCCTATGAACTCCTGTAACATGTAGTAAGGCTTCCGCATTGTATATGTATGGCAGGTGTCTGTAATGTCAAAATAAAATGAAGAAAAGGTTCAATTCAATGTTAAGATTGCAGCTAAAATCAATGTTACTAAACCTGTCCGAGAGTTGCAGGGAGAGGTTCAAGAAGAAATGAATACTTTAAAAATAAATATAAATTTAACATTAAAAATAAAAATGCTGCTTACAACAAACTGAAAAACAGTCTTAGTAAGAATGAAGGGTTACTACATATAGACTTCTCTGAAAATTATGCTTGCAAACTAGCTGAAGAAATCCAGACTTATAATTTTGGAGCAAGCCGTGAGGAAGCAACATTGTACGCAGGAGTCACTTACGTTGGAGATACCGATAAGCTATTTAATTTTGTTTTATGTATTTCTGCTAGTCCTAAGACCTTGAACTGCTTCTCTAGTTCCAAAGCCTAAGCAAAAACCAAATTGTTCTTCTCCTACATATTGTCCGCATTTTGTGTGTACTCGTTGATGCATGTTCTTAGCATTATCTACAGTACATGGCACATCAGGCTAATCAATCGGTACTGTGAGCACTGCTTTACTCCGCTCTTTTTAGGTATCGGAATAAAAATAGGTTGGGTCCAGTCGTGTGGTATGATTCCTGTATGGTATATTCTATTTAAGAAAGATGTTAAGATGTTGAGGCTTTCATCGCTAATACCTTACGCATCTCAGTATAGATGCTATCTTCACCTGGGACTCTACGTGTTTTTGATAGTTTTATTGCGTGTTTCACTTCTGCTATAATAATTTTCAATGGCTAATCTTCTTGATCTATTTCTCTTGGTTCTGGTTACATTCTGATATCATCAAAAAGCTCTTGTATATAGCTTGTCAAAATCTCTTCTATCTCGTCTGGGTCTATTCTTTTTTTTGTTACTATCTGTGACTAAGATATCGTGTTGATGGGTTTTATTTCCAGTTATTTATTTTATCTTCTTTTTTGTGTGTTAAAGAAATCATTCTTTCTTTGCAGCTCTTCGAGTACTTGACAACGTTTCTCCATCCAGGTCTCCTTTGCCTCTCTTATAAGCCTTGTAATCTTTTTATGGATTTCTTTATATTTATTATAGTCTTTATGTTTGTACTTCCTTCTTTCGTTCATCAATAAAAGGATTTCTTCCGTCATTCATTTCTGTTTTGCTCTCTGCTCTTGGTTTTCCAATTCATTTTCTTGTACTTCATGTTTACATTTTTAATAGATTGCCAAAAGTTTTCTATTGTTTCTGTTTCCAATTATACCGTTTCCCTAAACTTACTATTCAAAACTCGTGTTATTTCCTCTTTTATTTGTGGTTCCCCCAGTTTCTCAAAGTTAGGTCTTGTTTTATTTCTCTTCCAGATTTTCTTCAATTTAATCTCAAGTTTTGCAGCTACGGGGTTGTGATCAGATCTTATGTCTGATCCAGGATAAGTTCTTACACCTTTAATTCCGTTTCTATATCGTTTATC
The DNA here is from genome assembly GCA_929113105.1 of Agrypnus murinus. Lineage (NCBI taxonomy): Eukaryota > Metazoa > Arthropoda > Insecta > Coleoptera > Elateridae > Agrypnus > Agrypnus murinus. The sequence continues at coordinate 93,901,842 of OV816027.1, forward strand.
AATCAGTATGTAATTTATTTGATTTTTTATGATATTTCCTTCATTGTCTCCTGGTCCTAAGTGCACTTCTAAGTGTACAATCGCCTTTCTGGAAGTTGGAGCCAGGTGTTTGCTACCATAAAGTTTTCTTCATTACAGAACTGTACCAGACATCCCCCTATAGTTTCGTTTGCAAATACTATGGTCTCCAACAATATATTGAACTCTTCCTTTACCTATCTTTCCGTTGAAGTCACCTATGATTATATTCACTTCATTCTTTTTAGTAAATCTTAGTAGGAAATTTTTACATCATGAATGAAAAACTCATGCAGTATGGAGTATTCTCGTGCAACTTATATTACTAGATGAACAGATAGTTCCATATTTTGGACGGCACTCGCAACAAAATGCTTCTAAAAGTAAAACCGGTAAGATTCGGTTTCAAATTATGGTATATCTGTTCAGGTGAAGGGTACTTACACAAGTTATCCTCCAAATAATAAAAAATCAAGACTTGGGTTGGGAGGTGACTGTTTTTTATCTACTATGTAATGTAGAGAATAACCATAATCATAATATTTTCCTTGACAACTTCTTTTCTTCATATAAATTATTCGACATGCACACACTATGGTGTTGGACTATTAAAAACTGCAAAAGATTATGACGCAAAGGAAAAGAAAAAACTACTGTACTGCTCAAAAGCTACTGTACTATCAAAACAAAAGGAAATAGTGACGTTAACGAAGAAAATGAAGTAAAAACCTTCCCAAGGATCTTGTATGGTTTCTCTATTTCTTAGAAAGTCAAATGTAACTGAACTAAAGGGTTCATTGTGATGCAATGAAGAGGTACATCACCTGCTCAAAGAAATTCAGGGTGTCTAAAAAAAATCCCAACCTATTGGTTGGTCTTGAAGGGATTCATCTCCTTAAAGTGGTACTCTCATGCATTGGGCTGTACCTCAGACAGTGGAGCTTCGAAAATCCTTGTTGAGACAGTATAATTGGAATGCTGTTTTCTATTTTGAAACGCTTACGGTGTTATACCAGTGTACGAAGATCAACGCTTGTTGGACAAAGTTTGCTATAAAACTACATATAGCGACATAAAAAAATATTTTGAGAAACTCATAGAAAATGACAGGCAGAAAAAAACTGGGGCCTGCGTGCATGCAGTATAAGAGAGTGTTTGCCACTTTCCTTCTTCTTTGAAAGAAAAAATTATGCACGATGGTACATTTTATACTACAATGATTGCTTGAAGCTGGACGAAGGTCCTATAATTTATAATTCCATGTCACTCTTTTAAACAAAAAATAATAATCTTAATTCAATCCTAGTAACGCATTTAAAACAATAATTATTCAAGACTTTTTAACCAAAATTTGTTTTGGTGGTTTCAAGCGTAAACATTTACATTTAATTTTACATTTTTATAATAAACGGGGTTTACACCCGTCAATCAACTTTAAACTCCTATTTATAACTGATGCAACCTACAACACTGTATTTTTATTTATTTTATTTATTAAAGTATTTTCAAGCCGTTAATGCCTTTAGTTTTCAAGAAAAAAATTTCCAGATTCAAGAATATAAAGAAAAATTTAAAATCTGGCAGCATAAATAATTAAGAAAGATTTTAATTTGCATGGGCAACTAAAATCTGCAGTAACATGATATTTGATACAATGTTTGGTGACGCGACGTCAAATTGTTCATCATACAATTCTGAGAACCTAAAGTGTTTACTTTAAAGATATTTAATTCTTAAATGCTCCGAATGAGTGCTGTATAAATGAATTGTTTTTTACATTTACTTATATGTACAGCTATAAACTTTATCAAATTCATAATTGCAAAAGAAAACCTCTATTCCTTTAAAAGGAACACGATTAAAAATTTGTAAACACAACTGACCGAAAAAAGTTATATACAAGAATATACAGGTTGGGTCTATTAGTAGACCAAATGCCCTTATTGTACTCAAAGCACATCACTAAAAGTATAGTACATTACAATATGAAATGTAACAAACTTCTGTTAATATTTTTCCACGTTTAGAAATTTGAAGTCGTTACAATTCCGTCGTTTATAATCTCACTAGCCTACTGAGATCAAAAATAAATGTAAATGTTTGAAAAAAAAACATAGTAGACCTTGTTTAATTGTAAAAATCGTTACATAAATTTATTCTGGATTACTTGAAACCCACCCGAAACAAATTTTGGTTAAAAAGTCTTGTAAATTGCAAGGATGAGTGGAAATATTAAATTTTAAGTTCTTTTTCCAGCTCCAAGCAATCATTGTAGTATATAAAATGTACCATCGTGCATAATTTGAAAAATATGGAATTTCTGGCAATTTCCCAATTCTGGATCTATTCGCTAACTAGAATTCGAATTAAGTGTCATTTTACACAATAATTAGCTTTTGTTTTTTACGTGTGCTGAAATTGGTTTTAAAGGACGACTATTGACTGTAATAATCGTAGTTAATACGAACATAATTAGATTTATCATAAACAAGTAATAATAAAAATCCATAATAATTCAAGTTCATAGTAAGAAATACGTAAAATGACTGTGTAAGCAGTCTGTTAAAATGAGTTAAGCGTACACAAAATTACGTCACTTTATACACTTCCACACCTGCAATCAGTAAATAAGCGTTAAAATAAACATAGTCGGGAATTTTGGGAAATTTAATTCATGCTGATAAGGAAATATTGTCTTGCTAACAAACAACATTAATCATGAAATAAATAAAGATTATGGAGTTCCACAAAATAAGGCTGGAAACAATAAACAAAAAAACAACATTAAATTTTTATAAGGACGTCTTTTATACTATATTGAATTATTCCTGATTATCTAATATCCATTTTTTTCTCGAGTCCTCTGACTTTGAAAGCTGACTTTATTTATATAGCTACTTTTGTTTTTATCAGACAATAGGTAATAAAAGGTACCCATTTTTAGGGACAATTTTATTAAAAACATATTAGTTTTTATCTCAGAAAGTACATGCCATATATCTATAAAATTTTTGTAGGGGTTATAGAAAGAAACCTTGGGGTTCTTATGCTATTAATTTTCAGACCAAAAAGCAATTCATTTAAGATTTATATAAAAAAATAGGGAATTGTGTTTTCTATTGGGAACCCAGCGAGCGGTTAACTTGTTCATATGTAAATGGTTGTGTAAGATCTCGCCAACACGTTCTTTGCTCATGTTCAACTCCTCCGCTATTTGACGAAATCGAATTCGCCGATCCTCCAACACCATTTTTCCTATTTTGCTGATGTTCTCTACAGTAACTACCGTGAAAGTTCATTCTTGTCCATGTGGAAACAGTCATGTCCATCTTTTTACGGTTGCATACGACGGTGCAGCCAGTGCAGAGAAGTTATGTTCAACTTCTCATAAATATTTTTTGCACTTTTCCAATGACCGCATGGTATTGTGATAAATACTCGTTGCTTACTCACAAACGAAAAATGTGATTAAATTGCAAGCTTTCGTTAAGATATCGATTGCGGGATAGCGAAGAATTTGTCTTACAGAATACAAAAATTACGAATTTCGATATTTTAACGTCTGTTATGTCGTCAACGAAGTCTTACAGAATAAAGGAGTAAGTGTCCCGCAAAATGCTAAAGCAAATATAGCAACCCTGGAGGAGTCAATAAACGTTGGCAGAAACGTGTAACTTTACAGAGTGACTACATGGAGAAGGTTTAATTTCAGTGCACTACACTTAACTTTCTTTGTAAATCTATTATTAATAATTAAAATATTAGGATACACCTTCATATCTTCCGAGACCCTGTTAGATAAAAATTAATGATTACATAAATTAAAAATCAAATGGTTTCTCACCACTATGAATGATCATATGCCTTTTGAGCTGATTGTTTGTTCCATATTTATAATTACATAAATTACACGCAAACGGTTTGTCACCACTATGAGTAAGCATATGTTTTTTGAGATAACTTTTCCCTGAAAATTTATAATCACATACATTACACTCAAATGGTTTCTCACCACTATGAGTGAGAAAGTGGGTTTTTAGCCTACCCTTCACTGAACATTTATAATCACATAAATTACACTCAAATGGTTTCTCACCACTATGGGTGAGAAAGTGGGTTTTTAGGCTACCCTTCACTGAACATTTATAATCACATAAATTACACTCAAATGGTTTCTCACCACTATGAGTGAGAAAGTGGGTTTTTAGCCTACTCTTCACTGAACATTCATAATCACATAAACTACACTCAAATGGTTTCTCGCCACTATGAGTGACCATGTGTATTTTGAGAGTCCTCTTCGACTTATATTTAGCATCACATAAATTACACTCAAATGGTTTCTCACCACTATGAGTGAGAAAGTGGGTTTTTAGCCTGTCCTTCACTGAACACTTATAATCACATAAATTACACTCAAATGGTTTCTCACCACTGTGTGTGCAGATATGCTTTTTGAGACCACTTTTGGTTGTACATTTAAGCTCACATATACTACACTTAAATGGTTTCTCGCCACTATGAGAGCGCATGTGTGTTTTTAACCTACTCTTCACTGTACATTTATAATCACATAATTTACACTCAAATGGTTTCTCACCATTATGAGAGAGTATGTGGGTTTTTAGACTAAGCTTAAATGTACATTTATAATCACATAAATTACATTCAAATGGTTTCTCACCACTATGAGTGAGCATGTGTGATTTTAGTCGGCAGTTCCCTGAAGTTTTATAATTACATAAATTACACTCAAATGGTTTGTCATCACTATGTAGAGCCATGTGGCTGCTGAGATCATATTTGCTTGAACATTTATAATCACATATATTACACTCCAACCATTTATCCACTGTACAAGTTAGTATGTGTTCATATAAACGAGTTCTTTCTGAAAATGTATATTGATGGTTTTTGCATTTGTCACTATTAATTTGTAAACTGCTAGTGTTACGTGTTAAAAAACTTACTAAAAAACGGCTGCTCTTTACTGTCAATATTCGTTTCAGTTTCATTTTTGGTGTCATAGTCTTCCATTTGTTGCAATTCTATTTCGATATCCTGATCTGTTTCAGTTTTTACTGTAGTTGCTACATTGTCACCATCCATTACACCAATATTTTAACAAATTACAACCTGAAAATACAAATATTAACTTTATACGATCTGTAGAGCAAATGTGTTTACCATTTAAATACGATTTTCAGGCTTATGTATTCATATATGTTATCCATTCACTGTGTAAGAGGATTAGGGCCGGCCATGACCTTTTGGAAAAGTTCACTCTTCTGTATAGTATTTGACGTCACAAATTGTAAAGTTAAAAAATGAAATAAAATATTGGTGTAAATCTAAATAATTACATAAATATTATAAACTTGTAACATCTGGGTGCTTTCTTATACGATGTAAAAACTGAAATATATTGTCTACGTAAGAATTCGACGCGACGCTCACGAATCTATCAGAGATTAGTTGTAAGTTGTAATAGTAGAACCACAACCAACCACAAGTAGAACTGTAAACAGTGCAATGCTACCAATGTTGAAAATTAGATTTATCCACAGGATGCCTCCGAATTATACGATTTTATCCGTAGTCACTGCATCTAGTCACCTAGGCCAGCTGGTCGATCAGAGTACCGCAAACCGTCGCCATATTGTGGCAGAGGAGAATAATTTTTAATAATGGACAAATTAAAATCACGTTTTACGTGTTTGACATATTAGAGGTTTGATCTTTCAGAATAAGAAAAACCTTTTAAAGTAAACGGATTAAATTTAATACAGAACAAATAATGAACAATTTCGTGCTTCGTTTGCCCCAATATGGCGGCGGTTTGCGGTACTCTGGTCGACCAGCTGGCCTAGGTAACTAGATGCAGTGACTCTATTTATCCGCTGATTTTAGTGCCATCTCTTAATGCAACTTCAAACTTTGCGACTTAAATCATGGCCAACTGCATCAATAAACCTGGGGGGTTTATATGGCCGTCCCAATTAGGCAAAAAAAATGTTTATTTTGACAGTCTAGAGTTACTGCATCTAGTCACCTAGGCCAGCTGGTCGATCAGAGTAACGCAAACCGCCGCCATATGGGGGCAGAGAAGAGTGATTTTTAATAATGGACAAATTAAAACCACGTTTTACGTGTTTGACATATTAGAGGTTTGGTCTTTCAGAATAAGAAAAACCTTTTAAAGTAAACGTGGATTTGATTAAATTCAATACAGAACAAATAATGAACAATTTCGTGCTTCGTTTGCCCCAATATGGCGGCGGTTTGCGGTACTCTGGTCGACTAGCTGGCCTAGGTAACTAAATGCAGTGACTCTATGACAGTCTAGAGATCCTTGATAATAATTAAGATGAGATGATACATGATGAACCAGAAACCAAGGCCCACCTGACTTGTCAAACTATTATTATTATTTTGACAGCGTGCTAGCTTGGTATAATGTTACAATTTTGTTATTATTCAATTCAAAATTTAATAATTATTCAAATTTTGAAAGAAAAAGAATACCCAAAACTTTATTCCACTACATTAGCATTATGCATATAATCATTTAATATAAATCAATATATGAAATATTTAACCTAAATAGGGGAGAGTGGTCCACGTTCAGACATTTTATCTTCGTACATGAATTATATACGTTCATTTGTGTACGAGATGGCATGTAGAAATTAAGATAATGTTACATACGTTTTTTGGAAAACATATTTTTTCAGAAGTTGCCCCATAGCGGGGCGCCTCCGGACAACACACGGGGCACATTCGTACATAATTAATTAAAACAACAATAATGTCAAATAATTATTTTAATGACTATTTACTTATTTTTTCAATAAGTACAATAAGTTATACCCTACTCTATTGAATGTTAAGATTACGGAAATTAACAGCAAATTTCAGAAATCCTGAATGCCTAGCAGTCTCTTTAATCTCAAGACGGTTGAGGAAGCTTGGTGACGATTTCCTCCCGTTTCACAAGTAAAAAATCGTTTGCTAAGGGAAGACAAATCCTTCATACCCTTTCTTCCTCATGAATCTGACATAGTAGGCTGGCACCATATTCTCAGTATTCACCTTTTGAACTACCCCCACAAGGTATTTACAGGTTGGGGGTAAGGATGTAATTTCCTATGGCTAAGCTTTTATCATCTAGTATCTCCTGTAAGGGGCCACTTTTTTCATTAGTCTTTATCAAAAAAACTTCCATATCAGAATCGTTAGAAATGACGAACTTACTTTTCTTCTGTGTGATAGGTTCTTCTAAATCAGAGGAATCAATCAACGATTCATACATTGAATCCACTTTAATCCCAGAAAGTCGAATATTTCATACAGAATGCCACTTTAGAATTTTAGATTTTGCATTCTTCTGTCCAACGTGCTAATTGAAGGAATGGGTAAATGTAGCTAGAGTAAAGTGTTATAACCACTTGCTCCACAAGTAAATCTAAGTTGTAATGCAGCAGAAACTGTTTTATTTGATCAGGGTACAAAGCGATCACTATCACGTTGCATTCCATCAATTTGGTCTGCACTGAAAATCATAGGTTAAATTGACTAATTAGCGACAACTGTCAAAATTGAAGTTTAAACAAAAAATTCAGTTTGTTTTCGAGTTAAATCAGAAAGTCCGTGGATTCTGGTTCCAACCAATCAGAACGGGCGTCCAACATGTCTCATCTCTTATCTTAATTATTTATCAAGGATCTCTGACAGTCCTCCTACTAGAGACCTCTGTCTTTTAGCAGGTATCTGCACTCAGAAAAATCGCATAGGTTAAAATAAATAAACAATATGGTAGTTTAACATATTACAAAATAGTGTATGATTAAATTAGGATGTAAGTAACTTTTACTTTAATACATTGTTAAATTAACTATTCTGAAGTTGTTTAATAACCGAATAATGTTTTAGTAAAAACAAAACACCTCCAGTTAATAATATTGTTCGTTTATAAAGAGTTATTTTGTAATATTTACATGGTTTTCTATAAAATAAAACTAAAATACGTTAAATTAACTAAAATTATATTAAACTTATAAAAAAACGTTTTTAGATGGCAATCTTTTTGTTAATTCAGCAAATCCTTTACTTGTTGTAACCAAATCTCTGATTAAATGTACTTTAAAAATGGTTGTAGGTACGTGACAAATCCGCTGCATCGGCAATCTTATTAGTTTTGAGAATTGTTCATAACAAGAAACGACTCGCAGTTTTATCGGTGTTATTGCATTGTGCAGGTTAATAAAGTGCATTCCCCACGATACACCCACAACGGTATGCCAACTTCCCTAATTTTCTCTATGTTTTCCAATATATCTGAATTTTCCTTCATCTTTTTCTTGATATTGTCGAGTTGTAAAGAACAATTTTTGTACTGGCGGGTTACTTTTTGGAGCTCTTGTGTTAAATTTTTACATCTGTCTTGCAGTTCACTAATCGTAGTTTGTGGGGTATAGATGGGTGTTTCAAATGAATCAGTAGTCTCTGAGGTACTGTTTGACGTTAGGGTGTTCTTAAAATGAAACAAATTGGTAAGATTGCACATAAATAACAAATTACAAAACAAAGTAACTCATGAAAAATATGCTTACAAATAAGGATGGCACTGCTCCTGGTATTAGTCGGCAAAACTTTGCAGTATGGTCAACATATTGCGGTTCAAAGTGATCTTTACATACTACGCAAATAATCTTTGATAGTAGATATCTCTGTAATTAAAGCTAACTTAAAATCCTGTACTAACCTTTTTTAATCTTTTTCAATACCACAATATTTTTGTAAAACCACAAGCCATTTATTTCTAATAATAAGATCGCTTGGTAATTGGAAAAAGGGGGATTTTGTACTTTTGTATAATAAGCAGGATTTACCCATTTTTTTTTGAAATATCAAAAATTAGAGTTCGGCCTTCTCAACTTTTTATTTAAGTTTGCCACATTCATTCATTTTAGTTCCTTATTTTTCTGAAAAGCGGCGCCACGGGGAAGACCCTCGGCCTACTTCTCCCAAACAACATTTTAATGCTTATGAGACGGCCATATAAACCCCCAGGTTTATTGATGCAGTTGTACATGCTTAAATACACGGCCTCCTCGATTTAAGAGATAACGTGTCTTACGCGGCCGGTCGCGTTGAGGAAAATTCTGTTTTTGACAGGTTTTCCAGGTTACGTATTGTGGCACCATCTGTCGAGTTCTGTAGTGATTATGCAATACTGGCGCGCAATCCAGATTGTCTCTTGTTTACTTTTAATAAACATTACAGCTTTTTCAAAGACATTTATATGAAATAACAAATTTTAAATGTGATTGTAAACAGAATAAAATGGACAACATTAATACATGTACATGTAAAAGTAGCTGTCAAACGCTATGTCCTACGTAAATACGATATGTCCGATGCGTTGCGTGCGATGCGTTAATCGTAAACGACAAAACCTGAAGAAAGTAATTATGATGTCCGAAGTAAACACTGCGTTTTTGCGATTCGCACGTTTTTGCTTTGTCGCATCGCACGTTACGTTTTAAAAATCAAAATCTTTTGTTTTCCAAGTCAATTGTTGCTGAGCCCGCACGATGGAAGTTCTCATCACAATAGATTCAGGGTAATCAAACGCCCATGTTACAGACAGTATTCATAGTAATACACAATATGAACATATTGCTGTGATTCCAGCACTCATATCGTTTAATAAATACCTAAATACTACCATTTAGTAACAAAAAGATAATTCTGAGACAAATAACATAACCTATTTAAACCCATATTTGATAATTGAATCGGTCTCTGGAAAGGTCCAACTGGACGTTTCTGAGAGTTTTTTGGCTTATCTTTGTTTAGGTTGGTAAGGCAAATCTGTTTGGTGGATAAAAAGATCCAACTATTATTCCATAGATTCCATATGACGTCAATGTTAATAAGAATAGGAATTTTTACAAATCTGACCCTGATACAGTTTCTTTGTGTTAAAATTTTAAATTATGCTTTGGGTCCTTCTTCTAATAACCAATTCAATTGCCAATTTGAAACAGATCTCTGTTGCAAATAATTGTCAATAGGGAAGACGCATATGTCGTCAATTGAGGAGATTCTTGCATTTTCATAAACTTCATTACTAAATTAGTTTGAATATCAGTTATAAATGCGTTAAACAATTACCAATCTTAAGTAATTAATTTTTGAAAACCTTGAAAATTTAAATAAATTTAAAATGCAATACTGGCGTCCTCTAATGGATGAAACTTTGTTACCTCTTACAGTTCCAAAGATAACCCACTGTTGGTGCTAATGAATCAGTTAAGAGTCCTGTATTACCCGTCAGTTTGAAAAAGCTTTTATTTTCAAGTTCAAATATCGTCTACTTATTAACGAGTAATTAATACAATAATGTACGTTATGCTGTTGTGGTATTAACTGCCATAATTAAAGTGGTGTAAAATATTTCTGGTAATATTAATTCAAAATTCAGTTTATTGGCTTTCATCAGCGCCATCTAAGGTTGAGTAGATCGTCAATGTTGCTTTTTCTCATTCACAGCGGTACCTACTTTTTTACATCAAATAGCTTTGAGGGAAGTTGCTCAAGGCCAAATTCGGTTTTAAATGAGGAGAATTTTTAAATTTAATTTTTTTCAAATAAATTGAGGGTTTTTAGAAATTTCGGTTATCTGGAAATATTTTTCTAACCAAAATGAACGAATACAAAAATTAAAAAAAATACGTGCGTCTTCCCTATTGAAGTTGCTCGATCTGGCAGCTATGTCGAACAATATCTGTTAAATCGCCATCTGACAACAAGGACTAAAATTACACCCATCGCAGCATCAAAACCCTAGCAGATTTCTTATTCAGCGGGTACCAGTGACGTGCGGTCCATGGAAGCAATGGAAGCAATGCTTCCCTTGAGAATTTATTAAAAATAAAAAAACCAATGCTAACAAAAATATTTTTATAAAATTATGGTTATCGTTTATTTAAATTTGTAATATTTAATCAACTTAAAGCTCAATATCAATTCCGTACAGCAAAAAGTATAACTATTTAGAGTACTATTTTAAATTAGGCTCATTAAACTTGCACGGAAAGGTAATACCGATTCAAATGTGTTACATACACTGCATATAAGCACTGATTTCGTTGCTTATAACAGCTCTTCTCCTAACCTTGGCGTGGATCAGCGGGCCTGGTGATACAGACGATGCTGTTACCATTGTTTGGCCGTTATTTTTATTGTGCTACATGCCCAAATGTTTATTTATTATAATTTGGTTGTTTGTTCGATTTAGTGTTTGTTAAATTTAATGTTACTCAAGTAATGTAAATCTGCGAATGAGACTGTATTTTGTCACATTTTATTATTTCAATTTATATAGTTGGATTTTTTTAAAGACAAATAATTTTATTTAGTTTTCTCTGTATGCAAATTTAAAATTGCATTATTGTCACGACTGCAAATTCAGCTGTTTCGATGGAAGGTTCGAGTACTTCCGATACATCCGAATCGGGACTATTTTTGTGTTCGTTTTGTAAATTATTAATAAAGAATTTTTTGCATACAGTTTTGGAGAGAAATTACAAATTATTAAGAAAGGCACATCAAAACCAGAACTTTCAAACTTAACAACAAAGATTAAAACCAGCATCGGTATTTTGGTAAGAAAGGCCGGAAAATCGAGTTGCAGTATAAATACGTAATAGTAGTTTTTTTAAATAAAGAATAATAGTCAACAAATTCCATAAGTATAAAGTGTAAAAGTTCTTCTTTAAAAAACTTTTAAGTTTATTAATTATAACACTGTTTTTTTATTGTACCTAGCAGGGGCGGATACAGAGAATTATTTTGAGAGGAGAATTTTTGGAAAATAATTGTTTTAATAAATAATAATTAAACAAGCATTATTTGTTTCTATTCTATGTATACTTATTTCTAAATTTGTGGGGGGGAATTTCCCCCCTCCGTAAATCCGCGCCTGTACCTAGGTATATTAGAATTAAAATCGTGGTTGCTTCCCTAGCCTAAGTTCTCACCGCACGCCACTGGCGGGTACAAAAGATGTCTACTGTACATCGGGAATGACTCGTATATTGAGCCTTGAATAATTATGTTAAATTTTGGTAAACACAGAATTTCGTAATTCGTACTCGTACAGTGTAAAAACAAATGAAAAGCACAAGAAACAGCTTAAACACAAATCAGTTACTTACCTATCTGGTAAAGAACTTATTTATACCTGTTAATTACCTATCTACAGTTTAATTATTACAGGTTGTGATAATTTTTGCAAACATTCACAATGTTTAGTAATGAGTAGACCACAATCAATCACAAAATGGATAGTAAAATGGAATCACAAATAATGGAAAACAGTACTACCATAAATAAGATTCATAAAATTCACAATAAGAGCGAAGATGAGCTGTTCAATAACATCAGAATTTCACAAGAGGGCAAATGTATCGACAACAAATATTCGCCAAAGGATGATGTGCAGAAATATATGTTTACGCACAGTAGTCAGAAACTGTTTGAATGTAATAAATGTAGTTATAAAACTCAACTAAATGGTAATTTCAAAATACACAAGCTGCTCCACACTCTTGAGAAACCATTTAAATGTAATATATGTAATTATAAATGTTCACTGCGAGATAATCTAAAAACACACATGTTAACTCACACTGGTGAAAAACCATTTGAATGTAATATATGTAATTATAAATATTCACTGAAAGGTAGTCTGAAAACACACATGTTAACCCACACGGGTGAAAAACCATTTAAATGTAATATATGCAATCATAAATGTTCAAGGCGAGGTGGTCTGAAAGTACACATGTTAACTCACACTGGTGAAAAACCATTTAAATGTAATATATGTAACTATAAATTTTCACACAAAGCTAGTCTCAAAGTACACATACTGAATCATACTGGTGAGAAACCGTTTGTATGTAATATATGTAGTTATAAATTCTCACAAAGAAGTAATCTCAAAATACACATGTTGACTCACACTGATAAGAAACAATATGAATGTAATATATGCAATTATAAATATTCAAAGCGAGCTAGTTTAAAAGCACACATGTTAACCCACACGGGTGAAAAACCATTTAAATGTAATTTATGTAATTATAAATGTTCAAGGCAAGATAGTCTGAAAGTACACATGTTAACTCACACTGGTGAAAAACCATTTAAATGTAATATATGTAATCATAAATGTTCACACAAAGCTAACCTCAAAGTACACATGTTGAGTCATACTGGTGAGAAACCATTTGTATGTAATATATGTAGTTATAAATGCTCACAAAGAGGTAATCTCAAAATACACATGCTTACTCACACTGATAAGAAACAATTTGAATGTAATATATGCAATTATAAATGTTCACACAAAAGTAAGCTCAAAGTACACATGCTGAATCATACTGGTGAGAAACCATTTGTATGTAATGTATGTGATTATAAATGTTCACAAAAAGGTAGCCTCAAAGTACACATACTGACTCACACTGGTGAGAAGCCATTTAAATGTAGTATATGTAGTAATACATTTTCACAAAAAGGTAATCTCAAAGTACATATGTTAACTCACATTGTTAGAAAACCATCTGTTTGTAATGTAAGCAGGTGCGGCTTGCCGGGTGAGGTAGAGCCTCACCTAAACGAAACCAAATAATTACTAAATAAAATCTAAATATTTTAATGTAAATTATTTTTTAATACTATGTTAATAAATTTATTTAATCAATACTTTCTAGAATAAAAATATTGAATTTAATATAAATAAGCTTATTTTATAATAAAATATATTTATATGTGCATACCCAACGCAGCGCAATAAACTATCATTAAGCGAACAGAATGGATGAGGCTCAAAATTTCAAGGTTCAGTTCATACATCTGTATACATTCGCTGGCTCGTTGCAGTGGCTTGATTTTCATATACTCTTTTTGTAAGCAGAACTGAAGCTGAGATTAAACAGCTTTGTGATCAATGAAAGATCAGGTCTCTTATCATATGTTATTTTACCGTCGTGACTTCTGGATTGTAAGTAATGGAAATTTAAAAGAATGATTTTTAGGATTTCTTAATGTAAGTGTTGATAGAACTGCAACTGCATTATTTGATCTAATAGCTAACGTTGTGGAACCCTTTAACTTTAAACAAAAATTAGTTACCCAATGTTACGATGATGCTAGCGTTATGATCGGAGAGAGTTAAACTGCCTAAAATTAAATCGATGCAACTTTAGTATTATTTACACATTGCGCCGTCGACAGATCGGGTTTGGCAGCAGGAGTTTTTTTCTTTTGAGCCTTACCTTCCTAGGAAGGCATGAGCCACCACTGAATGTATGTAGTTATAAACGTTCACTAAAAGATAATTTCAAAATACACATGCTGACATACACTAATGAGAAACTATTTGAATGTAATTTATGTAGTCATAAATGTTCACTAAAAAGTAATCTGAAACGACAAATGCTGCTTCATACTGGTGAGAAAACCGTAGAATGTAATTTATGTAACTATAGATGTTTATTAAACAGCCTTGGTAGTGTAATGTCTAGCGTGCCGGACTTTCACCCAGGCGGCCCGGGGTCGATTCCCGGAGCCGGCAGATCTGGTTAAGGTTTTCTGCAGTTTTCCTTAGCTGTGACACAAATGTGGGATTTGCGCTGTTCCATCTGTAAGTCGGCTGCAACCGCACTTAGGGCCTACGTAATAATAATAATCGCCCCCTCCCTCCCGCACAAGCTTATAGCTTTTGGGGCCTGCTTTGCAGGTTATGGGTTGTAGCAATTATTATTATTATTATAAAAAACAACATTCGAAACAACATATGTTGACTCACACTGATGAGAAAGCATTTGAATGTGATTTATGTAGTTTTAAACGTTCACTAAAAGATAATTTCAAAATACACATGCTGACATACACTAATGAGAAACTATTTGAATGTAATTTATGTAGTCATAAATGTTCACTAAAAAGTAATCTGAAACGACAAATGCTGATTCATACTGGTGAGAAAACCGTAGAATGTAATTTATGTAACTATAGATGTTTATTAAACAGCCTTGGTAGTGTAATGTCTAGCGTGCCGGACTTTCACCCAGGCGGCCCGGGGTCGATTCCCGGAGCCGGCAGATCTGGTTAAGGTTTTCTGCAGTTTTCCTTAGCTGTGACACAAATGTGGGATTTGCGCTGTTCCATCTGTAAGTCGGCTGCAACCGCACTTAGGGCCTACGTAATAATAATAATCGCCCCCTCCCTCCCGCACAAGCTTATAGCTTTTGGGGCCTGCTTTGCAGGTTATGGGTTGCAGCAATTATTATTATTATTATTATTATTATAAAAAACAACATTCGAAACAACATATGTTGACTCACACTGATGAGAAAGCATTTGAATGTGATTTATGTAGTTTTAAATGTTCACAAAAAGCTAATTTGAAACAACACATGGTGAGCCACAAAGGTGAGAAACCATTTATATTTAGCTATAAATGTTTATTAAAAGCTATCTCAAAGTACATTTGCTGATTCACATGCATAATAAGCCACTTGAATTAAATGGCTACAAAAGCTAATTTTCTCTTTAAAGCTTTGTTTAATGATGTGTGAAATGTACTTTTTCTCATTGAAGTTGATAAATATTGACGTGAAATGTGTCAGCGTGCAATTATTATTTGTCTGCGTATAAATTTTAAACAAATTACATAGGTACTGAAAGTTTACAAGTCAAGGATATCCGGCACGCAATGAACTCTATACTACACGTAACTGGAAAGGACGCAAGCCATCCAAATTGGATGGCATTGGTATTGGATGATCCAATACCGTGGCAAAGTTTGTGTCAGGCGCAATAGAACGCGATGGCCTGTGTTGTGGTATAACCATCTCTGTTAGTTACACGCAGGCAGGCGGTGTATGAACGTTGATATTACTATTCTTACTAATTTGTTTGTTAACTGGTCTCTACCTGACGTTCTGTGAAAGCGCACATGGTTTATTTGACATTAGTGCAGTTTTGTAGTTTATCTTACCGTGTCTCAAGAAAACTAGAAGAAATAATTACCAGCAAAAATGGTACAATATTGCGTGGCTTACGGATGCAAAAATTTACACGACAAGAGAATAAATGTTCAGTTTCATTCGTAAGTAAACTGGATATTATATTATTTAGGTTTTGTTATGCCTGTGTGAGTGTTTGTTATTCTATTGGTTATTTCACACAGATTTCCATTAAAACGTAATTAAACAAAATTAATATTGTTTAATAATCAGTAATGTCCTTTTCTCACATTAAATACAAATTACCATATTAGGTACATTAGTAGGTAATTATCCTATGTATTGTAAGGATTATTATTAGGTACTGTTTTTATATTTTCTTATATTTATATTTTATATTCTGATTTCTCAATAATTATTATGTTGTTTTTTAACTCAAATGTCAGTAACTTGTTTATAATCATTATATCTAGAGTTCATAGACATTTGAAAGAGTATAATGGCTGATATGCATCAAAAGTAGTGAAAATACTTTTTTCTGGAATTTGTCGAGACAGAAATATACCAAAATTAGTAAAAAGTAAAGGATGAAATATAGAAAAAGCATTTACTACCTTTTATGCATATCAGCCAATGTCTTCAACCCCCTGACCTATAACCCTTTTTTTTCTATTTTTATTGTTTATGTTTATTTATCCTAATTGTATCACGCGTTGACTGATAGATATTTTCCATTCTGAGACAGTAATAATGCTTATTTTAAATAAATTTGTACTTTCTGTTGATCTAACCAATTTTCCTCATCGTTTATTTTGTCTACCGTAGTTGATCTGATTGATCCTAATCATGAAATCGTTAAAATTAAATTTTGTGAGTGGCAATTGCCTTTGACGTGAGTAGGGACGTAACTGTCTTCAACAAGTTAGACAAGGAAAGAAATACCACAAGTAGGCGGGTTGCCTATCTCCAGCGTGTGTTACGCATCACGCTAGGTCTGGCGCCTTTCCAGTTACGTAGTATCGAGTTCATTGCCGGCACGGTACCAAAGAGTATATTATTATAAGAGGCGAAACTTCGCGCGGCTTCTTTGATCTCACGTCATGAACTTGGAACGCTTGGCCCTTTAACTCGGTTGTTAGAAGCGCGCGAAATTTAAATATCCACCACGTCTCAACTCAACCAGCTAACATCCAGAGTTGTTAATTTCGTATGTATACTAGTTGGGCAGTATATGAGGGATGATTTAATAAAACTATAAACCAATTGTTGTCAACCCGGTCACGTTCTGAACATCTGAAGGGTGATACCCACCGGGCGCGTCTCCAGGTGGCGGATAGGAGGAAGCCCGGGGTTTTTGATCAGCTAGTCTGGTTAACAGCCATTCGTGAACGGTTAGTTACAGAATAGACCTCTAAGGGCCTGCACTGGGGTTAACGGCGCCGGCTATTGCCTAACTTAGTTGGGCTTAGCCGATAGACCCTGCACCATTTTCCTGTTGACTGTGGTCATGTCTCGCGGACAGGTTTGGTGTGGGGGGGTCTTGGCTTAACCGCCCGGACCGTGTGGATGGGCCGACTATAACCCCCCCCCAATCTCAGTGGTATCGTGCGCGCCGAAGAGATGTTATAGCTGAGGGGCAATCAGTTCTTAGCGACAGTTTTTTCACTCCTAAAACGTTTATACTCGTGGGACCAAAAATGGATACTCAAAAAAACTTAAAAACAACACAACTAAAGAAAGATGGAGACTCTCAGCAAAATCCACCTGTCTCACCAAAAGCGGGAACCTCCGAGAGGAGGGAGCCTGCTTTAGGTGAGACAAAAGAACCACTATCTGGCGCTGCAAGGCGCAAACTAAAAAAAGCAAGGGCGGTAGGGGTCACTGGTCCTAACGTTACCATTGCTTCAAATAAACCTGAGGATGCTAGACAAAAGGCAGGGGCTCAGAAGAGGAACCGATCTGATGGCAGCACTCCTAAAGACATCAGGACATCAAAAAAAGTAGGGAGGTAGATACCTCTGTCTCCTATAAAAGCGCTTTAACTGACATCAGGCTGGCCATCCTAACCGAGACCTTTCCTGAGACGGTAATAAGCGAAGATCAGGCGAACCTTATTAGGACCGCTCTAATCACAAAAATGGACGAAATTGAAGAAGGAGGACCTGCACCAAGGTTCTCAGAACTAAGATACAATGGGGGACTGATCCAAGTATCTTGCTTTGATCAACCCACTGTGGACTGGCCGAGACAAGCCATACAGAGCAGTACCCTCTGGGAGGGAGTGAAACTTAGTGTCATCGACGCTAAGGACGTTCCCAAATCAGTAAGGGTAATGACGTGGATTCCGGGTCCAATTAAGGAACCGGATAAAATTATTAAAAGACTTCGGGTCCAAAACCCAGGGCTCCATACAGGAACCTGGCGTGTAGTTGACAAAAACCAGATCCAAAAGGTCAACAACTTATGATACTTTTGGACGAAAAATCCTGGGCAAAAATCTCAGAGCTGGACAGACGACCATTCTTAAACTTTTCCAGAGTCACTTTTAAGCTGCTCGGGCAAAAGGGAGAGGATGGTGAACAACCAAAATCTGAAACATGTGTGAAGGAGGGACGTATACCGACACCACCGCCTCTACCATCGACTTTAGAAACCCAGCCCATTCAGATGGAGACAGAAGAAGTACCAGAGTGGCCCTTAGTGGAACCTCTTTAAAGGCATAATGGACAAAAAACCAAGGACTACCACTATAAAAGTCCTTCAGGTAAACTTACATCACAGTAAGGCAGCTTCTGCTGCTTTACAAAATCATATTAGGTATAATAATATTGATTTGACACTAATACAAGAACCTTGGATTTACAGGGGACGGATACGAGGACTTGGATTGCCTGCTGACTGGGAACTATTGTGCCCGGTTGACGAGCATCCTAGGACTTGCATCATTGCAAAAAAAACCTACATCTAATTCCACTATGGGGCCTCATCACCAGAGCCCTAGTAGTGGCAAAAATTGAAACAGCCATGGAAGGAATTGCAAGAGACCTAGGGTTACTGCGGCACTTGGAGCCTGGTAATTGATGACCTTCTCACTGAACTAAATGCGAAAGGAATATATGCGCAAGGATATGCAGATGATATAACCATACTCATAAACGGGAAATTCTGGGGAGTAATATCAAATTTGATGCAGCAGGCCCTGAAAACCGTGGAGAGATGGTGTTTGAAAGAAGGACTCTCGGTTAATCCGGTTAAGACTTCGGTCATACCCTTCACACGTAAAAGAAACCTTCAAGATTTGAAGGAGGTACGAATAGGGGACCAACAGTTACCTATGGGGAAAGAGGCAAAATATTTGGGCGTCATTTTAGACACCAAACTAATCTTTAATCCCCATCTGGAGAAGATACTTAACAAAGCCACAAGGGCCCTATGGGCTTGCAAGAGAACAATAGGCAAAACTTGGGGCTTGAAACCAAGCATGACCTTGATGTGGGTATACACAAGAGTGGTTGTACAAACAATCACTTATGCCTCTACTATCTGGTGCCACAAAACCAGAAACAGAGTGGTAATAAATAAATTAAATAAACTACAAAGACTTGCCTGTGTAGGTATTACTGGGGCAATGTCATCTACGCCCACAGCTTCAATGGAAACAATGCTAAGTCTACCTCCACTTCACCTAGTAGTGGAATCAGAAGAACTGGCAACTGCATATAGGCTGAAAATAAGCGATCATGGGATAGGGAGACGAAGCTTCGGACCCAATTCTGAGATCTTTAATATACTAGAAAAAACCAGTATCCTCAATATGCAATCTGATAAAATCAACACCGTTTGGGACTTCAGAAAACCTTTTAGGGTTGAAATACCTGAGAGGGGTGATGAAGAACGAAAACAAGAGTTGATTCAAAGACAAGGATCTGTATGGTATACAGATGGTTCCAAAACAGAAAACAGCTCTGGAGCAGGAGTGTTTGAGCAAAGTACAATGAATGAAATATGTGTTAACCTGGGGAAGCTCACTTCCGTGTTCCAAGCTGAAATAACAGCCATAATGTTATGTGCACAAAGCATGATAGAGAGGGGCTTTGAAAATAGGCAAATCTCCATCTTAATGGATAGCCAAGCGTCACTAAAAGCCTTAAGAAGTACTGAAATTCACTCAAGGGTCGTGCTTAATTGCACAGAAGCACTGGTGATACTGGCCACACGCAACAATGTTTGTGTAGAGTGGGTTCCAGGACATCAGGGTTATGAAGGAAATGAAAAAGCTGATCAACTTGCAAAACAAGCTTCCGAACAGAGATTAATAGGCCCTGAACCTACATGCGGGGTCCCTTATTTAACCGCAAGAGGGATTATCAAAGACTTATTGAAAGATAAACATAAAACCTACTGGGAGAAATTACAGGGGCACAGGCAGTCGAAAATACTAATGATGTCCCCTTCCAGTAAGATAACAAAGGAACTGCTGAGACTGAGCAGGAAACAACTAAGGCATTTAACAGGACTATTAACAGGACACTGTAGCCTTAATAAACATCTCAACAGAATGAATATTGTCGATGATGCAACCTGCAGGCTATGTGAAGAGAAAGAAGAGACAGCCCTACACGTCCTATGTGAATGTTCAGCACTCGGGGCTAAAAGATTTAAACATTTCGGGGCTTAGTACGTTGAACCGAGCGAAATTGCATCAGCATCAATCAACTGTATCCTCAACTTCTTTGGCGATACAGGTCTGATTGAGTAAATTACTTCTTGGGGCACAATAAGCCTAGAGCTTCAGTGCAGTAGGTGAAGTGTGAAGACCACGCCCAGAATGAATGAATGAATGAATGAATTGTTGTCTTTATTCAATTTAATTCAAATCTGTATTGCATATAAAGTTTTACAAACATAAAAAGCTTATTACAAGTGATTGGTAGATACATAACATATATGGTATTCTCTCTCAACAATATAAAATATTTAATAATCAACTAATGATAACATTTCGCATGAATTACAGTTCATTATAGAATGATATTTAGTATGTATTTAGTATACAAACTATAAATTACTTATTGAATGGTTTTTCACCAGTGTGAGTTAACATGTCCTTTAAACAGTAAACATTTATAACCACATAGATTTCACTCAAATGGTTCCCACCAAAACATGTATGTTTTAAGACTAACACTTTGAGTAACTTTTGAAAACATTTGTACACATTGTAAACATTGTCACACAAATTACATTCAAATGGTTTCTCGCCACTATGAGTTAACAGGCGTGTTTTTAAGATTAGATGACATCTACTTTTCAGGTTAAAGAAGAAAAATAATCTTAAAATAATACGGTACGTAAATAACACAATACTTCGTCTTTCGGAAAACGAAAGAAGTGAATGTCGTTGTCATCGAAATAAAATGTATTCCTACAGTTCTTGCAAACACCCTCGGTGTTTACGTTTTCTCCATTGATGTTTTGCTTCACTATAAATGTTCAATTGTTTGTTTATTAAACTCTCATAATCACCAAAAAACACACTACACATTAACTGTTTTTCGCAATATGGGTACACTTTCACGGAACACATACGAAATAACGAATTGACTTGACAGGTATAAAAGAATGCAAATAAGCATCCATCTTTGGCATTTCTGTGCTCCAGTCCAATGGCATCGCAACAAACTAAGAGCGAGCCGAAAGTAACCGAGAATCGGCGATTGGCCCTTTAAAGCGGTTGTTGTATTCTATCTCTCTCGGAATTGAGGTTTCTCTACCAACTTTCGCCTCTTATAATATATACTCTTTGACGGTACAGAGTAAAGTTTTACAACTTTAATTGACGTACGTACAATTCATGTTCATTAAGTATAAATGTAGTTAATTAATGACTGAATATTGAACCTGTATGTGTTATTGGAAAATTGATATAAAATATAATGATGTGGGATCTGTATTTAATAAAATTTGTATGTTTCTGTTTGTACTGATTATTAGGTTCCATACCCTTATTATCAGGCATATCAGTCTGTGATGGTTACTAGGTATCCTTTTGGATGTCCTGCTAGTGAGCAGCAAACGTTTTGTGCATTAAGTAGTCCGGAAGCAAACTTTTAATATGCTTGCTGCTTGCTAACTAAACATCAAAAGGGTACGTATAGTAACCACCACTGATATCAACTGTTGATTGGTTTTTCAGCAATAGTTACATCAACTTCAGGCAAAAGTATAATTATTTATGTTATAGCCAGTTGGATGAAATTGTTTATAATGCTTTTAATTATTTAGTAATTATTAACGATCCATATTCGAGCTTGGATCTGACAAATGCAAGAAATAATATTTTGATACAAATCATACTGAAACAATCTTTGCAATTCCGATATATGAAACCCAAAATTTTATTAGATGTCAGACAATTTGGACAATATGTTTAGCAAAACAGAGTTTGCTATAAAACAATATTCCAAGATCTTTAA
Organism: Agrypnus murinus; assembly: GCA_929113105.1. Taxonomy (NCBI): domain Eukaryota; kingdom Metazoa; phylum Arthropoda; class Insecta; order Coleoptera; family Elateridae; genus Agrypnus; species Agrypnus murinus. Next base: position 93,924,382 of record OV816027.1, read on the forward strand.
CATCAAGATTTACAAGATTCAGTGTGTGATTACTGATATGATAATTATAGAGTACAGGTTGACGTACCCTAGTAAATGTCATAACAGAGCAATTATCTACATTTAAGTTAAAATTATTTATTTTGCACCAATTACATGACAGATTAGTATTAACTTGTAGAGCGGAAGTAGTTAGGCTACCTGCGTTCTGGGACAAAATCCCATGTTATTTTAAAGGGGCCTCAAAGTTAGCGAAAATACCACAAATACAAGATGGCGGTGGCTCGCGACAGCGTATACCGTGTAAGCATATATCATCGTTAACTTCAAATACCTTTTAAAAATACATGGGATTTTGCTATGTATATTTACTAATTAACAACAAATTAAGAAAAAATTCACATACACGTGTCAACTTTAAATTACGGTCGACAGACAAGTTTTGTACATTACATCTAAAGAAGGAAAAGAAATTATTAGTTGATAAAACTTGTATGTTTGAATTTATATTTCAGCCTGGAAGCAAAATTTTTAAAAAAAGGCCTTAACAAAAAGTGTTATTTTACTTTTAAAAGCGTTCGTTCATCTGAAATGTACAAAACTTGTCTGTCGACCGTAATTTAAAGTTGACACGTGTATGTGAATTTTTTCTTAATTTGTTGTTAATTAGTAAATATACATAGCAAAATCCCATGTATTTTTAAAAGGTATTTGAAGTTACCGATGATATATGCTTACACGGTATACGCTGTCGCGAGCCACCGCCATCTTGTATTTGTGGTATTTTCGCCAACTTCGAGGCCCCTTTAAAATAACATGGGATTTTGTCCCAGAACGCAGGTAGCCTAACTACTAGCGGAACAATCAGCGATGTTGTTTATACAAGTAAACAGTTTTAAGTCATCAGCAAACAATAACTTTTCACAATGTATACTCAAAGGAAGGTCATTAATGAAAACAAGAAAAAGCAAAGGGCCAAGGTTTGATCCGTGTGGAACATCTGAAGTAGAAGTAAACAAGGAAGACGAGACACTATGGTATTCAATGTGAGATTTACGATCAAATAAATAAGAAGTGCATAATTATTTTAATACAGACTGAGAAAAACCAATTGTTTCTAATTTATTTAAAAGTATGTATAAGTCAATTTGATCAAAGGCTTTTGCAATATCTGTGTAAATTACATCCAGCTGACCCCTACAATCAAGAACTTCTGATACTGTCACAAACGGAAATATTTATACTTAAATATTTTATTCAATACTCAACATCTCTTCCGTTTGTGTAACATAAAGCATGCAAGGCCACATTCAGTTGCCTACGCTAGTTCGGCAGCTGCCGTCTCGCGACCGGCATGTGCAAGGTCTTCTTAGAAGCGCGCTCGCTTCGCCCACCGTTGCATCCATTGGCATGCAATATCTACGCCTACTTCCTCCGTCGAGGCGAGGCATCCCACACGATGTGCCTGCAGGTGTGCATTCCTTCCAGTGAATTCACCAACACTTCCGCCCAGCTGCAGCTTCGTACCAGGCACCGACAGCGCGCATGCAAACAACCCACAAGCTTTACTGAGAACTTCTGCCTACGAATTCCAACTACGATACCAATTACTTCCTCATTCGGCAGTATATAACCAGCTTGCTTGAGCTATTCAAACCAGTCAGTTTCCATGACTCCGACACTACATCTACAAGCAAGCTGGTGAGTACTCTTTTAATTATATAAATGCTTAGTGCTTAAATTGAGTGGGCGGCGCTTAATCGCCCACTCTATGCAGAATTATGGGGAGTTGTGTCCAGGCTTCCCCGGCTTAGTTACCAGGAGGTTACCTCCTACATGCTTAGTCTGTAGACCTAGTGCTGAACAGGGTTGGTTCCCACCTTCCCTGTATTGTAGTAGTTTAGGAGGACATATACGTCCTCACCATATGTCAACATGTAAACCTTGTGTACTCTGTTTATTGTCAACATGTAAACCTTTTGTGCTCTGTTTATTGTCAACATGTAACCTTTTGTACCCTGTTTATTGTCTTAGTATATAGTTGTTTTTTTCAACTTGTGTTTGATTCCTTTCTACCTCTGACTACGTTCCCCAGTCACGCAAACCCCACGTGACAATACATGCTATGTGAAATAAGACAAGTTGGTTATTGTAAATCGCTTTGACACGAAAATGTTGAGACGGAGATAGATACTGATTAACATGCGGATAGTTTACGTTATAAAAAATTGTCTCAAAGACGTTGAAAAAATTACATATTATAGAAATAGGTCAGTAGTTTTTAACAGTACAATGACTTTCTTTCTTAAGAACAGAAGAGACACGTGCATGTTTCCAGGTATCAGGAAATGCTGATGAACGTGATATAAGATTAAATAACCAATGTAACGGTTTTACTAAAGCAGGAACACAGTCACCAATAAGAAAACTAGTCACCATATCCACGCCAGATGTAAACTTATTTTTCAAGTTTTTTATGGCGGTCATGATGTCGTTTTCTGATATACAATCAATCTTAATTAAAGGCATATTGTTTATGCATGAAGAGTTATTAACGATACAAGGGTTGGATATTGGATTGCATATAAACACTTGAAAAATAATTGCGAAATACCTCAACGATGGAATCTGGGGTGCCAAACTTTTGTCCATAATGATCCTCAATTAGGCCAGGTATTCGAGTTCCAGATATTTTTGTGTGCACATACGATCAAAATTTGTTTGGATCGGCTGAAATATTTGACTGTACGAGGTCTGGCTATTAAATAACGAGACTGCTTATGAAAAAGAGTTTTAGTTTAAAAATTATTCTACAATCGAGTGCTCCCCTTCAATGTACTCCCCTCCCCTCGCCACACACCGTTCCATTCGTTGTTTCCATTGGTCAAAGCAATGCTGAAAGTCTTCTTTTGTAAGAGCATTTAGGAGCTCAGCCGATTTTCACCACTTCGATCGACTCGAGCCGGGTTCCTTTTAAGGTAGACTTGATTTTCGGAAACAGGAAAAAATCACAGGGTGCTAAATCAGGCTAGTACGGCGCGTGTTCGAGCACTGGAGTGCCTCTAGCGGCTAAATAACGCTTCACAGACAGCGCGTTATGGACAGGTGCGTTGTCCTGGTGCAAGATCAACGACTTGTTTTTCCACAACTCCGGCCGTTTCTTACCAACTCGCTCTCGCAGTGTTGCCAAAACTTTCAAATAGTAAACGGTTAGCATGGCTTTAAATTTTGATTTCGACATCCTTGCTTTTTTCATTCTTGGCGATGCAGGAGTTTTCCAGTGCATGGATTGCCGCTTAGTTTCAACATCGTATTAGAATATCCATGTTTCATCGCAAGTGATGATGTTTTCCATCAATTCAGGCTCTTCATCTAACCTCTCAAGAAAATCTGAGCAGATCTGATGACGGATGAGCTTTTGTTCAGGGGTCAAATTTTTTGGGACCAACTTCGCACAAACTTTCTTCATGTTCAACTCGTCATGTAAAATTTTTCTGACAGTTTCTTTATCGGCGTTTACGGTCTTAGCAATCATCCGAATGCTCATACGACGATCTCCGCGCACAATTTCATTGATTTTGGTCACTGTTTGCGGAGTTGAAACAAAAACGGGTCGACCTAGGCGTTTGTCATCTTCGGTGCTCTCTCGGCCTTCAGAAAACCGTTTATACCATTCGAAAACACGCGCACGAGATAGATAATTCTCACCATAGGCCTCTTTCAACAACTTATAGCACTCAGTCGGAGTTTTTTTAATTTAACGAGAAATTCCACATTAATCCGTTGCTCGTGTTTATTGTCACACATTTTTATCGGCTCGAGAAGAAAACACGTTGGTTTCTAACCTCTATAGAAAAAATACTACTACAGCGACAAAAACGTGTTTTCGTACTGGCATAGTAGACACTTCCAGCTATCCAACGCTGCATTCGTTCCCCCCTTCCCCTCTAGCACGTCTTCTGTGCGCGCAGTCTAGTTATTTAATAGCCAGACCTCGTATATCCCTATTCAAAGAGTAGTAAAATATAGAACCAAATTTCTTATATTTGGAATGAAGTTTACTCTGTTTGCGTATTATACGTTTGCTATACCAGGGAGGATATTTCCGGTAAGATTTACTAAATTGAAATAATGCAATAGTCTCATCAAATGGTTTATACAATATTTTATAAAACTCAGAACAGGCACTGTTAATGTCATTATAAGAATTGAGAAAAGACCAGTCAATATCGCATAAAGTAGCATATAAAGTAGGAAAATTTGCTTTTTTAAAGTTATAGGTCTTCTTTTTGGTATTTTATCTGACTAACGCAGTGTTGGCTGGCACTCTGGAATTGTAATACAAAAAGCAGGATTAAATTTGTCTTCCTCAACTAAGGGGGTAACAACAATATTGGTGTCAGAAAATAGTTATAGTGATAGTTACTAAGAACGAGGTATGATCTGTCTTCAATATGACTTATAAGAAGGGATATTGAAATCACCTATTATAACCACTTTACTACTGCTATTTAATATATCCATAGCAGAGTAGGTATCAAGGAATAATTCCAAGATTTCAGGGGACAATCCTGGTGGTATATATGTATAAGGTGAAAACAAGAAATGTTAAAGCATTAACAATAAGTTTAATGCCAACTACATCAATAGAAGGAATACGTTGTTCAAAAACACAGAGATTTAAGCTAACAAACGTTAAGAGAACACATTCTCTGACTTGTATACTTGTAACGTGACATGCATCACTGTTACAAGTATTAATGGCTAATAGCGCTCCACCAGCTTTGGAAACACAAGCTTCTAAATCCCCATCCTTTCGAAAAACAAGGAAGTTTTCAAGAAATAGTTCAGAACTTAAGATATCATTAGTTAACCATGTTTCAGATAGAGACAACAGAACAGAGACGCGAGACATTTCAGAAAATAATAAATCATTATCATTCTAAACACAAGACTGTAATTGCTATTGTAAGGAAAGAAGTACATCATTCCTGCTCATCATCCCAACATCATCCCATCAAATGCTGTAACTTTGTGGTGATAGGGAAGAGCCGAGAATTATATTCTTGAATTCAACTGACTATCATCAATTTTTCCACTTAAGTAGTTTCTATATTCTATATAAATGATTACCAATAACATGTATTATTATACATTCTTATTTATTACATTTTTTTATGTATTCTTGTAGAAAATAAAAACTATTATTATTATTCTGTAATATAGACTTAGCAAAAGCTCAACTTTCGTCCGGCACTTGCTCCAGTTGTTTGGAGCCTTCTAATTTCTCAATCTAGGCTGTAAAATCCATTTTTATCTCCCATCACTTTAGTGCGTGATGCAAATAAAAATAATAAACACAACAATGCTTAGCGACGCTATATTACACGACAACGCGGCGCTAACCTTAAAACTACCACGTGTTTAACTTAATTTCGCAATTAACGCGTGCTCTGGGTCCATAACCTGTTGTAAATAACCGTTTAATAATAAAAACAACTAATGCTAATAGTTTTAATTGAAAACATGTTGATACAAAAACATAAAAACCAAAAGATTATCAAACTAATAATTGAAATAAAGAGCAGCTTCAAAACACGTCTTACCAGTACAAAAGCGCTTACAAAAGTAAAGTTAAAAAGTAACTGACTAAACATATAATACATAAACTGCATAAATACCTACATGGCTACCAATACACAAAATAAGAGAAACAATATTTTGAGATAATATCTTCAACAGTATCATTAGGTGTTATTGTTTAACAGAACAATACATTCAGCTAAAGCATTACCTAGACTTGCCCATAGGTTTAAAAGCAATAAAGTTGATATGACAGTCTGAGTTGACAGTTATGATACAACTTAAGTAGCGATATTACATGAAAATTAGGTAAAATTCGGTTGCCTAAAGTTACATCCCCAGAATTTCAAGAAAAAAACGTCACGTAAAAATGATGTAATTTTTACGTGCCATACAGATGAAATGTCCGTCTTTTTACATTCTTTTTACATTCCAAAGTTATGTACAAAGATGATCAAAAAAGTATGCATTTTTACGTGCCACCGGGCATATCAATAGCATGGGTTTTTTCGTTTTGCAATTAATAGCGGTGCACAGCAAAAATGCACCTTACATCTGTCCTTGAAAATCTAAACATGGATTCCAATAGTTCTTCGATGCTGAATGCAAATTGATTTTCCAAACTGTCCAATTCATCGATTTTTTAGATATAACGACTAAAAGTGACTTTTTTTTAGTTAATACAAACGAATAGATCTCAGTAACAGTAATAGGGTATATAGGCCGATTCTGAGCTCACACCTCTGCATGAGAAGGAAGGAAATATATCCATCTCTGTATAGCACTGGTATATGTCTATCCTTCTCCAACAAAAGTTCGACAACTTTTGAATACAACTTTCAAAAGCCAACCAACCAAAGCGAAATCACAATCACTGATACAACTGCGAGGGTTGCAAGCTCGTTTTAAGGATGTATCTATGCGATTTTCAAACCTTCGTAAAGGGTAAGGTTAGTCAAAGCCTTTAATAGCCAAGATAATAAGTAAACCAAGATTTACCTCTGCATGAGAAGGAAGGAAATATCTCTGTATATAGCACATGCAAAGGGTTATGTAAACTTTTTTGAAGTTTTATTGTGTAGAACAGCTACAGCTGTTATAAAAAAGATAAACCTTTTATATTGTTTATTTAAAAAAACATTAATAATCAATTCATCACATATTATTGTACACAAATATTAATTATTTACAATCATTTTACAATTTTCATGTATGAAATTAACATCTTAACTTAATTTCAATAATTATTTAACTATTTTTTGAAACAGTTTCTAATATACATCGTTATTCAACATGTTTCGGAATTCTGTGATGCCCCCAAGCTAGAGTGTCACCGGAACCATCAGGTATGATGTATCTCTTATCATCTAACCAAGAAAGTGCTATTTTATTCTTCAGTTCAGTATACAGTTGATGTTTATGTGATCTAAATGTTCATACATTCTTGTATATCGCTGTCTTGTTAAATACTCCATTCTTATAGTCTTCAACTGTTAACTCATTCTTGATTATATCTTTTTGTACACCTTTGGCCGTTTTACTTAATTCACCCTCAACATTGACAACGTAAGCTTTCGCTCCTGTCCCCACGAACTCCCATAATATCTCTCCTGCATATTCATCCTTCATTTTTCTTATCACAGATTCGGTTTTAGGTATTCCAAATTGATTATCTTCCTTGAAATTTGATGTATCATACTTGTTTAGATGATTCTTCATATCTTGGTAAAAATCAGCTGTACAGGTCCTCAGGATCAGGCTGTCTGTGTCTGTATAGGCTAGTTCCACATTACTCCCATAAATAGGCTTGATAAAATTGTAATAAAACTCATACATCACGTGTTTAGCTAGGTCTAGAACGCAGAATCCAATATATATATCGGTTTATCGTATTTAACCCACATCCTTTCTAGATGAATGGCTACCAGATTAGCTGAGAAAACAGATACATCTTTAAATTGCGGTTTAGAAATCAACCCTTCAGCTCCAAGCCTTTTCCCTTTATTTTCCCAGTGTGTAACCAGTCTTATATCGATCCGTTTAGCCACATTTTTCATAGTTTTCCTAAACACTGAATTATTTATACGTTTAAAATAGTACATTACATACCGAGGCCGAAAGTACTCCATTCCTGTCGAGAGAACAATATAGTTTACCTAGAGGCGATAGCCTCGAGGTGAACTAGTTCTCGAGACACAGGAATGGTACTTTTGCCGAGGTTTGTATACTATTTTATTCGCAATCGTCCTTTAAATACCGAATTATCTAAAATTCTTGGCAGATGCAAAATGTCATCGGTTGGGATTGGCATAACGTATGTCGCCACTTACATCATCAAATTCGATCGCATAATACTTCGAGGATTTTATTGAATAGGAGTATTTATAAATTAATAATAATACCTGGGTACTCGTTCTTTAGCAGCCAAGGTCCGCAACATTACCAAACATGATTTATACAGCCATTTATACACCGCATTTGGTGATGTAATTTTCTGCGCGCCACCTAGTAGCTGGATTTAAACACACGTACGAAGACAGGTGCGAAACTAGGTCGTTTCGTACCATGAGAATGTCAAGGTTACAAACAATGATGCATTTTCGGACCTTTAAATGGTCAGGAATGGACTCATTACCAATACGATTGCGAATAAAACATTTTTCCAAACTCAGACTTATCCGCATTCCTCATACGTATATTTAAATCAACGTACTCTTTTAACCAAGATGCCTGATTAAAAGATAGCACCCGATGAATCTTCTTGAGTTTTAAACCTGCGGTTAAACATTGTTGTAGATTTTTGTAGTGGATAATATACCTAGTTTTGTTGTTCAAGTTAGGAATCAATTTTGGTTGTTTTGATCCTGGAGGTGTGATATTTTCTGGGCAAAATGGTAGATCATTATGTCCATCGTGAAAATCGACTTCTAAAATATAGCCTGTTTTTGAATTTTCAGAAACATTTAATATATCCAGATTTGCGATTTCTTCAGAAGTTAAAAATTTAAAGTTATTGATGGGTAGATTGGCTGATAAAGCTTTCCCATAAAGATTTGTTGCATCTAGGTAATTGATAAAGACTGTAGGCTTCGATTCATCATATTTCAACATGTATTTATTATTAGCTTTAACATACCTCTTACCACATTGACTTACACCACCCCTAATACCCTTTTTAATAAAATGAACCATATCGATATCCGTAAACAGTGCTAATTCGATTTTTGTAAGTTTTAACATGGCCGACCACGATAAGCCTGGAGCAGTAAAGAAGTGGGTTGGGTCTAAATCATATGCGTTTTTGCATTTATCGCGAAAAGCTTCAAATACATCTGTTAACAACAAAACATCTGTTTTCAAATACAGATCTGAGTATTCGCCTAACGTTTTACATTTAAAAGTCCCCCAAACGTTTTTTGCATGCTCATAGTCTTACGCAGATATATTAGTACCTCTTAAGTTATCGAAGAAAGCTTCATGTGATGGTAATTCGATATAGTCGAGTTTGTCGAAAGAATCTACGAACGAATAGGGAAATACCCCTTTCTGTCTCATTAACTTAAATTGATTATCTTCTGGAAAATGTGTTTTAGTTGCTTGACACTGTTCGTTTTCTAAATTTTTAGCTAGCTTATCTAAGCTCATAGGCATAAATCTAAACGAATCTAAAAACCGAATTTTCATAAATTTATTTTCTCCTTTTCCTAGACTGTTAATTTTTTTATCAACTAAAACATGTTTTGTGAAAGAGATATACTTTTCTTTGTTTTCAGCAATAACGTCTATTTTGTTTTCATCTCCATCTAAAGCTTTTACGGATAGGTGGGCATCATAATTTGATAAATTATGCAGGAACACGGGGACGTAATTTGGAATTTTGAAATTGAGGTTACATGTACTATGGCTGGCCGATCGAAATCGACCCGTAAGATGGTCGTGATCCCTAACTATATCACCCCCTAAAGGTTTTTCACAAATATGACATGTAATAGCGTTGTCATAATTAAATTGTTCCTCCGGTGTTAATTTTTCCATTGGAATTATATGTTTTAGGTGGTCGTTGTAAATTCTCTTAATGTCATCCTCTAAGCGTTTACAAAATACTTCAACGCAATCTTGACCTCGATATGTAACGTACATAGATAACGAGTCATTGTAATTACATTTTATATAATATCCGAAAGAATATGGTTGATGCATATGCGTTTTTTCAGTAAATGGACCGCTGTTATCTTTTTGACGATGTTTCAGGGGGATAAGTAGAGATTCAAAGTCCGCGTAAACTACAAATGGTAAAGTTAATTTTTGTTCAAACGATTCAAATTTTAAAATATTACCCGGAACTTCATTTCCAAATTTATCGATACGTGGTTCCGTTGTTGGTAATTTAACAGTTACATGATTGCAATCGTGTTTTTGATGTTTACGTAATTTTTCTTTGTTACTAAAATTAATTAAACAACCATCACAGAGAAACTTCCTATGACCTTTTTTTGTTAGTTGTGAGCTTACAAGCCTAGATAAGTCTTTGATTAAACAATAATGCGAATTTCCCATATCATTGTCTATTACTAATAAATTTATATGTTTATCTAATCTTTTCTTCGTGAAATACAGCGGTCCGGAAATTTCATAGCTTGTTTTACAATTTTTATAAACCGACTCAATACCTTAAACATTAACCGAGATATTATTTAATTTTTCGAATTTACTGATGTCTTCCACTTTAACCGGAAACTTTATTCCTGTAAAATTTAATTCGTTTTCGTATTTTTGATAGTTAGTTACACGTTCCGCATGATAATTTGCAGGGTGAAGATCAGCTAAAATTGACCACATGAAACATTTGTTATCAGAATTCTGCACATTAATTATTGCATGCTTGTTTGCAACAGATTTCGGTAGTTGAATGTATGAAGAAGCTCTCAGAGGGTTATATTTATTTATATTTAATTCTACAAACAGCAAATTTTTTAGGACCCAACCGCTCCCCCTTTTGGCAAACTCACTCATCTTATTATCTAATACATCAATGAAATCGTTATATACCGCATTGAGATCTATCGAGAGATCACATTTTTTAAATTTAGTATTAAATGATTTTATTTCTTCTAATTCTTTTGATGGTAATTCGAAAAGTTCGAAAAGTTCCAAGTTTAGTTTCACTGCAACGTGCTTATCTAAGCTGGCTAAAATGCAGTTTAAAATTTTTGATTTTAAACCCCTTAAAAATTCCTCCACGTTTACGCAAACTTTATTATCATCTGCAGTAAGGCGGTATGTAGCTATTCTATTTTGAAATGCACTGTTTATTAACGAGATTCCGGATGCTTGCGTTACACTTATCTTATTCTTGTGTTCTAAACTTCTGTTATGTTGAGTTATGTATTTTCTTGATATATCAACTTCACATAGATCACATCTCATTATATCATTTCTTTTAATTTGCTTGGTTTCAGGTTCAATAAAAATTTTCTTTGAATTACTGGTTGATGGTATTTCCGTTGTTAATTTTCTTTTTCGTAAACCATGTTTCTCCTGTTGATGTTTCACGAAATGACCTTGACTGGTGAATATAACCCCGCAAACTTCACATAAATTAGTTATCGGTTTGCAATATCCTTGTTGATGCCTATACAGGCTATCCCTTCTTGCAAAGCACTTGTCACAAGAATCACACGAGAACATTTTTTCTTAAGATGTCTTCAACCCCCCACACACGTTGACAAAATGGAGCTTCCCCAACCGCCTCTTCTTATATACACCTGCAGCAATACCCACAATGCATTTCAATATCGATTATACCCGAACGTACCTAATACTAACACGAAATCTTTAATCATAATGATACCTTTTCTCGGATTACATCATACTTTTACTCTAAGAAATTAGGGTAGGAGTGTAGTTGAAGCTCCTATGAATGCTACTTAGTAATTTATAACCATTACAGCTTACGACTTACAACGTTAACAGCTTGGTGCGGTTAAACAATTACACTGAGAATATTCCAAAACATATATATTGATGAAGGTTTAAACCAATGCCAACATCGAGCGTGAACACTATATTCGTAGCATAATACAGCGCTCGTTGCAAGACCCATCTTACAATATTAGATAGTGTCACCATCCTTCGTAAAGGACCCCAATGTATCCATCAAAGTTCGTTATCACCAAAATACATATATCCTCATATCGTCAGTGAAAGCCAACTTATTAACAGATTAGGTAACTAAAAACAATATTTTTCCATATTTCGGAAATACACGTCCGACTAGCCACGTCCGACTAGCCATATCAGGAACAAGAAGCCCCCGAAATGAAGCAGGTCAAGGACATGAAGCATGTCAAGGACCGATAAAGTCTAAAGTGTATTGTTCATGTCAGCTTTACCGAAATCAGTAACACCGCATATGTCTAGGTTTTTAACGTACCAAGCACTCTTTGTAGAGGCGACTTACCAAGTACAAACCTGATACTCGCCCTCGGTGAGGGCACCATCGTATTACGATTTTAGTAAAAACAGAAGTTATTAGAAACATGGAAAATATTGGTTTTAGACTGCCCGACACATTTGGGTAAGCTCTAAGAATGATTCATCTATTCGACCGATAGGTTAGGGGTATACTTACCTATTGAAGTCGATGTTTAACACTTTCACTCTCACCGGCTGAAGTTGCAACCAACGTGAGTGGAGAATAGTCTTCGCTGTGTAGAAGTGTTAGAATACCGTAGCCTCTTCAAACAAAACCTGTCTTAAAGGTGGAAGTTACTCGGCTAAATAAGCAAATTCTGAAAATTAAAGAGATAGGTATACGTTATTAAAAAGAAATCACATCAAAATAACGGGTACGTAAAGCACCACATAATTTTTAAATAACCTAATAGACCACCGTCAATAAAGCTGAGCAGTAAAACTTATATACAATATTTTAATACCAGTATCATCAACCCGCGATAAGGTTTACCTACCACATAATTCTCAATGTTAAAAACTTTTTAAGTCTCACTTTAAAAATCAGAAAATGTGTTATATCTATGAAACGGTTGAGAATTCAGCAAAAATAAACTAAAAAACACCTTTACCTAGACAGAAAATCTTAAACTAAAAAATTGATGGTGTCAAGGTCGCAAAAAAAATTTGTAATACATATCTGAAATTCGACACAGGTCCATGAATTAAGTAGTGCAACATAATTTCTAAATAAAATTTTACTGTAAAATGAACCCGAATGATGCTTCACCTAACAGAAATTTCTGACATGAAAAAAATTTCAAATAAATTCAAAAAAGAAAAAGATAACGATAATCCCCGCAATAATCCTCAAATTTTGTTTCAGCATACCACAACGAGTATTTCAACACCCTAACCAACCCGACTGAACCCCGAATTACACAATTTATAGAATTTTAAATATTTACCCCACTCTTGAGTCGGTTTATAAAAATTGCATTTCACGAAGAAAAGATTAGATAAACATATAAATTTATTAGTAATAGACAATGATATGGGAAATTCGCATTATTGTTTAATCAAAGACTTATCTAGGCTTGTAAGCTCACAACTAACAAAAAAAGGTCATAGGAAGTTTCTCTGTGATGGTTGTTTAATTAATTTTAGTAACAAAGAAAAATTACGTAAACATCAAAAACACGATTGCAATCATGTAACTGTTAAATTACCAACAACGGAACCACGTATCGATAAATTTGGAAATGAAGTTCCGGGTAATATTTTAAAATTTGAATCGTTTGAACAAAAATTAACTTTACCATTTGTAGTTTACGCGGACTTTGAATCTCTACTTATCCCCCTGAAATATCGTCAAAAAGATATGGTTATGGATCACGACCATCTTACGGGTCGATTTCGATCGGCCAGCCATAGTACATGTAACCTCAATTTCAAAATTCCAAATTACGTCCCCGTGTTCCTGCATAATTTATCAAATTATGATGCCCACCTATCCGTAAAAGCTTTAGGTGGAGATGAAAACAAAATAGACGTTATTGCTGAAAACAAAGAAAAGTATATCTCTTTCACAAAACATGTTTTAGTAGATAAGAAAATTAACAGTCTAGGAAAAGGAGAAAATAAATTTATGAAAATTCGGTTTTTAGATTCGTTTGAATTTATGTCTATGAGCTTAGATAAGCTAGCTAAAAATTTAGAAAACGAACAGTGTCAAGCAATTAAAACACATTTTCCAGAAGATAATAAATTTAAGTTAATGAGACAGAAAGGGGTATTTACCTATTCGTTCGTAGATTCTTTCGGCAAACTCGACTATACCGAATTACCATCACATGAAGCTTTCTTCGATAACTTAAGAGGTACTAATATATCTGCGAAAAACTATGAGCATGCAAAAAACGTTTGGGGGACGTTTAAATGTAAAACGTTAGGCGAATACTCAGATCTGTATTTGAAAACAGATGTTTTGTTGTTAACAGATGTATTTGAAGCTTTTCGCGATAAATGCAAAAACGCATATGATTTAGACCCAACCCACTTCTTTACTGCTCCAGGCTTATCGTGGTCGGCCATGTTAAAACTTACAAAAATCAAATTAGAACTGTTTACGGATATCGATATGGTTCATTTTATTAAAAAGGGTATTAGGGGTGGTGTAAGTCAATGTAGTAAGAGGTATGTTAAAGCTAATAATAAATACATGTTGAAATATGATGAATCGAAGCCTAAAGTCTTTATCAATTACCTAGATGCAACAAATCTTTATGGGAAAGCTTTATCAGCCAATCTACCCATCAATAACTTTAAATTTTTAACTTCTGAAGAAATCGCAAATCTGGATATTTTAAATGTATCTGAAAATTCAAAAACAGGCTATATTTTAGAAGTCGATTTAACCTATCCGGAAGATCTTCACGATGGACATAATGATCTACCATTTTGCCCAGAAAATATCACACCTCCGGGATTAAAACAACCAAAATTGATTCCTAACTTGAACAACAAAACTAGGTATATTATCCACTACAAAATCTACAACAATGTTTAACCGCAGGTTTAAAACTCGAGAAGATTTATCGGGTGCTATCTTTTAATCAGGCATCTTGGTTAAAAGAGTACGTGGATTTAAATACACGTATGAGGAATGCGGATAAATCTGAGTTTGGAAAAATGTTTTTTAAACTTATGAATAATTCAGTGTAACTATGGAAAATGTGGCTAAACGGATCGATATAAGACTGGTTACACACTGGGAAAATAAAGGGAAAAGGCTTGGAGCTGAAGGGTTGATTTCTAAACCGCAATTTCAAGATGTATCTGTTTTCTCAGATAATCTGGTAGCCATTCATCTAGAAAGAATGTGAGTTAAATACGATAAACCGATATATATTGGATTCTGCGTTCTAGACCTAGCTAAACACGTGATGTATGAGTTTTATTACAATTTTGTCAAGCCTATTTATGGGAGTAATGTGGAACTAGCCTATACAGATACAGACAGCCTGATCCTGAGGACCTGTACAGCTGATTTTTACCAAGATATGAAGAATCATCTAAACAAGTATGATACATCAAATTTCAAGGAAGATAATCAATTTGGAATACCTAAAACCGAATCTGTGATAGTGTCACGTGGGGTTTTCGTGACTGGGGAACGTAGTCAGAGGTAGAAAGAAATCAAACACAAGCTGTAAAAAACAACTATATACTAAAGACAATAAACAGAGTACAAAAGGTTTACAGACATGTTGACATATTGTGAGGACGTATATGTCTTCCTAAACTAATACAATACAGGGGAGGCTGGAACCAACCCTGTTATAGCACCAAGTCTACAGACTAAGCAAAGGAGATAACCTCCTGGTAACTAAGCCGGGTAGCCTGGTCACAACTACCCATAATTTCGCATAGAGTAGGCGATTTAAGCGCCGCCTACTCAACTAAGCAAACTAAGCCATAATTAATCAAAAGACACTTACCCGCTTGTTCTTGATGAGGCTTCTAGTGAGTCTTGGCACAGACTGATTTGAAGCCAAAACAAGCGGGTTTATATATTGCTGAAGGCGGAAACGTTACTGAATTAATTGAATACATTAAGTGGAATACGAAGAACACATGAATACTTAATAAGATCCAAACTGTATAAATTATTCTAATGAGATACAAATTGTATAAATTATTCTGCAGACTGTATAAATTATTCTAATGAGATACAATCTGTATATTTTATTCTAATGAGATTCAATCTGTATAAATTATTCTCAAGGCTTATGCAGATTGTGTACCGCGCGTGGCGGCGTGTGGGCGAGTATCGCACTACTCTTGATACTAAATGAATGCAAGTTGAAATGTTACAAAAAGAATTTCATTTAAAATAATTCCGTTTGTGACACTTTCCCCCTCTTCGACGGAAGATGTCGTGGAAGGTGTGACCAAGTTGATAGTAAAAACAACCAAATAATTCAGATAACACAACATGTGTAACTAATAGCTAAGAAAAAGTACGTTAAAAGAATAATGCAGACAACAAAAAGTCGAAAGCATAAAGAAAAATAAATGTCGTGAAACAATAAAAAGTGAATATCGTGAAAAATAATGTTACTGACTGTTTCGAAAGATTCCAGGGTTGAAGATGAGATGTTGAAGTTGAAGATGAGAACTGCTTGGCTTGGAATTGTCTGAAGTGCACATGGCATAGATGCGAAGCAAGTTGATGCTACCATAGTGGCGTCATGAGCTGGTTGTTGGTTAAGGTTCCATAAAAATTATTGTTCCATAGTCATAACATAGGATGTGTGTAATATGCAGGAACACATCTGTATAGCGTATGTTGTATAGAATGATTCTTCGTGACCAAACTATTTGATTGCAGTATTGGTCTGGTGATAACTATTTTCAAAGTGGAACAATAGTAACCATAGGTGATGGTTTGTTGGAACCAGTTGGTACTGCCATTGTATTTATCCAGGTGAAAACCATTTAGTAGTAGCCAATGCTGATGGAAGATCCATTTGTGTAGACGAAGAACGAAACAGTACGTAGTAAGTAACACAGCGAAAACAAAATTTGAAGAAGTGAACATTTGAGGGATTCAATGAACGTACTTTGAACAGTATATAATATAAGTCTCTAAAGTAAAGCAAAGCAAAAAATAAAAATGATTAAAAATACAATTAATTAAAACTACAGATACGTCCGCATTCATAGCAAGTGTCAAAGAAAGTAATTCAGAACTTTATTAAGTTATGAATTACTTTGTTTTTGAATTAAATTGAACTATTGTTCAATATCAACTACACAAAAACATGAAAAGTGACAAATAAAGAAAACTAAGTTCGTAGATAAAAATAGATCTGAACAAAAATATCGTGAGTGTTAAAAATAAGATACAAGATTAATAAAATATGAATTCATGAAACAGAATAATAATGTGACACTATATTCACACTTATACGTGTCAAGAAAGAAATGGTACTGACAATAACTTTCATAAAGGAAAAAATATGACCAATAAAGTAAAAAAAAGGAAAAAAATCAAATTTAGAAGTAATAATAATATAAAATAGAAACCGTAGATTGCGAAAGAAAGTGTCAGCATTACAATATGTAAAATAGGAATATAATTGAATAATTTAATGATCTTAATAGTTGAGCTTAATAGTTGAACGTGGCAAGTGCAAAGTTTACATAATAATAAAACAGGTGAAACTCATAAACGACATAAAAATTTAGTTATTTGGATTAAGAGAGATTCTAAAAGTACATAAAAAAAAAGTTGTAAAATACATGTATTAAATTTAATCCTTTGCAATTGCGACAAAAAAAAGATAAATTAAGAAAGATGTAACAATCAAAAATTAGATCGATTGTAATGTCGGTGAAGACAAAAAAAAAGAAAGGGGTGATCTTTTATCAGTGATTAAATTGTCTTACTGGTTACGGAAAGATGTCAAAATAAGGTCTGACAAAAATCTAAATATTCAAAGGTATATAAAGAGTAAGAAAAGGGTGGATTTCTGTGATTCATTTAGCATATGAATCGTGAACATTCGAAGCATTTTACGCAAGTGTTCCCATTAGAGTATAAGGCTTATAGATGATAAGAAAAATTTTGTAGGGTTTATAACCAAGGCATTTTTTGGAAATGAACAGCGATAGCAAATAGATAAAACTCGGTGTAGTTATTAATAAATAGTCACAGACGGAGAATAAATATATGGAAAAATTATTTATTTTAAATTATAAAAATTATGAAAATTGGCAACAGTAATAATTTAGAAAAAGAAATTCTGAATATCGAATAATGGGGTAAAAGTACAGAAATTAAAGTTCCATTTGTTCCATAAGATTATACGGAAACAAATAGTGTAAACAATTTGTAATAATAAGTTAAAAATGTAAATTAAATAACACTAAAGGGTTGTACCGTGCCGATTTATTCGAAGTAAATTTCAGTTGACAGATGAAGTTTTGTCACTGAATAAGAGTCAATTTCCGTGGTCACAACGGGTATGACTAATAGGTTACTGCTAGCAAAGACTGTAAAAAGAAAAATAAATTAAACATTTAATACATAAAAGTAGGTTACCAGGTTGCCTTGTATGTTGCCACGGGAGGAAAACTAAATACCACCCATAGTATATATATTTAAATAAAAGTCAAGCCACTTATACTCCATAAGTGTCGGTTCTGGCTCGAAAGCCCTTCACACAAATTCGTAGATGCTTTCCGGCACGTGGTACAATGGGCGCCCGTTCCACGTACAAATCCCGGAGGATAGAAAAACAACTTCAAATGAGAGCGAGAAAAAATAAAAACGAGAATGCACCAGGTCGAAATGGCAACAAAGTCTGACCTGTCATGGGCAGAATACATCAATACCCGCAAATAAATACAATCATAATAAAAAAAAACATAAAGAATGCATTCATCGCACTGCGCAGTTACAATACATATAAAATCAAGCCTGCCATTATATACCTATTCACCAATAGGCTGGTTCAGGCGAATAAATAAAGCCAAAATTTTAGGAACCGACCTTCAAGCATCATAATTTACCCATGCTTGGAAAAATAATAATAATAATATAATAATAATAATATACATCTCCCCTTCCACGCGAATAATCAAAAATTATAAAAAGAAAGAAAACCCTAGGCCTGGGAATAATCAATTAATTAACTAATAAAACAGAAAAAATCTGGCAAAAAAAGAGGCTTCATAATTGGGGATTATGAAGGTGACCAAAAAACGTTAAATTGCCGTTAAATTCACTATATAAATTCAAAATTGCGGTATAAACGTTCAAAAAGGTTACGTAGACAAAAGAAAACGGTGATATATAAAAAAAATAATGTGGTTAAATAAAGACAGAAGTATTATTTAAATAACGTGTGTGTGAATAATGATTAGTTCGAAGAAATTCATAATTAAAATTCATTATAAAAAAAAGAAATAACTTCAATGGAAAGTAGCATTAAGTACTTTACTAACTGTAAATTACTGGAAATTCAAACGTTCTTAAAGGTATACGGAAATAAAGAAAGGTATAAATGTAAAAACAACAACCATTGTTATTAACCAGGGTTTCTGGTATGAAAGGAAGAAATGTTAAAAGGTTTATTGATATACTCTAGAGGAGTGCAGGAAAAGCTGACCCGATGCTGATTCGTGGTAAGGTAAGATCATTTACGTTGACAGGGAACGCGTCAATTGACGAGAAGAGTTAGTAAGAAAAACGCGAAAGGCATTCTATTAGAATAAATAAAGAATATATTTTAATTAGACTATAGTAGAAAAATTTAAAATAAAAAAAAAGCTAGGCAATCATGAACAATAAAAAAAAAGAAAATTTAAAACGATTCAAATATTTTACTAAGTATGTTTTATTCCCAACCTATAGAGTATATGATCATACGAACGCAGCAGAAAGAAAAACCGTAGTGGTCGCTGTCAGCGAGAATGCGACGAAAGTAGGTCAACGATTAGCGCAGCTGCCTGTTGGATTAAATGAGTTCAACACGCGATCTTCAAGCAAGCTGGTAGCGGAGTGGATTTTAGTAGGAAACTGACAAGGATAGTTTAGAAGGCGAATGAAACTTGAGAATAAAGGACGTAGCCGGAAATAAAAAATGTAATTAATAAAAATTGAAAGTTTCTTGTAATAGGATTGTGAACTAAGTGAGCCAAAGGGTAGATTATTGGAAATAAAAAGATAAATTCTAAATGAATACATTCCTTGCAGAGCAAAATTGATTAAGAACGATCCTAATAAAGAATAAAACTCAATAAAATTTCAAAGAGTATTACTGGAAAATAAAAGTAAATCAATTTAGTTTTGCGTATGACAACCAAGAACTACTTTAAAAGGACTGCTCGTTTTTGGATCGCAGTTAAAAGATAAAACCGATGTATGAAATGCGAAGCTGGCGGTTTTAAGAGACCTTGTAGGAAAAAGAAATATTTCTTGGAAGACTGACGTGGTTTATCTAAAAGCAGAGTCTTCAATAACGTGCAAAAATACATAGGAAGGGGTTATATTGCGCGAAGCAATACAACGAAGGGAAACAAAATTATGACAATTAAGAAAATTGCCGAAAACATGACGTAGTAAAAATATGTCAAAGAAAAATAAAAATAAAAATTAGATAGAAGAAGTGATTTTTCACATTCCAAAGTTGAAAGTGACTTCCTAAAATAAAAGATTGATTAAGAATGAGGTGTTAGTTACTTGATAAGCTAAAAATGAAATACAAAATTAGTCGGATGTTAGACGCGTATATAAAAAAAAGGAATTTGTCAACAGGAAAAGGTGTTTAGACAATGTTCGGTGTGCCAGATTGAATTGTAAAACTGCATGCTGTTAATACGGCGGGAAAAAATCTTAAAAGTAGGTAAGTGTCTTCTAAGTAAGTAAGAACTTGGGCCGGGAGAATTATGCAGTTATTCCTTGAACGCGGGCGATAACCAATGTGTTTATGGGACAGTTTATTTAAATAGTTAAGGACGTGAATCATAAAATCGATGATACGGATTATCGTGACAGTTAAACAAAACAAAAGGAATTAGAGTGAAAAGATTTAAGTTTTAATAATTATCCATTAGTAAAACTAGAAAGGTAAAGAATTTGAGAAAGAATACTGCGAGGTATACTCTTTTCCCCCTCTTCTAAAAAAAAACGAATGAAACTCAAAAAAAAGGAAATATGATGAAGAGATATAAATACTGGGTAAAAAAAGAAACGTAAGTGCTATTATAGTATACGTATTGTAAATATGCCACGTTAGGTGTGAAGGTCATCCTGAGAATAAAAAGAACTAAATTAAAAATAGGTCGGTCTTAGTAAAAAGTAATTACGTGAATAACTTAGTGTGATAAAAATTGTTGATAAAACAGAAAGAAATAAATAAAAACTACGGTTAAAAAGCACACTACCTTTGCTTTCAAAAATCGTAAATCGCTAAATCAAGAGAAGTTTATAGATGCAAAATTTATACGAGAAATTTAATTTTAGTTTTTACCGTAATGGAAAACAAGAAAAGAAACACTAGTTGACTGTAGGGACAAGGTCGAGTGAACACTACTATGATCGAAATGTAGGAGCGGCGAGAGGGAACAATCTGCCGCCAGTGCTAAGATACAGGGAGCCAATTAACAAGAGGGAATGCAAGAGAGAAACACTAATTAACCGTTGCGTAAAGTTAACGTTAATTTAAAAGTGATACGAAAAATATTGACATAAAGAAAAAGGACAATGTAGAATAGATAAAAATATTTATAAAGGGTTTTAAATCTTGCGAAGAAAGAAATAATACAGGTCTTTAAAAGATTAATATAAAATTGCAAAAGGAATTGCCGAAGATTCGATATATATTGATAGGGTTAAAAAATTAATTCACGGAAAGACTTGGTAAAATTTTATAGTGTGTTGTTGAAATCGAAATCAAGGAAATGAAAACGAAAAAAGATGACATTATTAAAGAGAAAAACGTAGTACTGCAAAATTAGCGTACGAGAATGGTCAATCTTAGAGGAAAAACGCTGAGTTAAAAAGAAAATTCGCAGGGAAAAACAGGGATCATAAAACCAGTGACCAGAATATTGTATCATTGTTGTATCATCTCGGAATAGAAGCACGGATCTTTACCACAAGTGGAGTGGTTTAAAAAAACTCGCAGGGTAAAAGAAAATGAAGCGAAAATACGAAAGGGTTATCTGAAAAAGAAGCACGGCCGTCCACCACAAGTGGTTAAAAAAAACGTAAGTAGTACAAAAAGGGTGCAAGAGGGTATCTCGGAATCGAAGCAGGCACCTCCACCACAATGTCACGTGGGGTTTTCGTGACTGGGGAACGTAGTCAGAGGTAGAAAGAAATCAAACACAAGTTGTAAAAAACAACTATATACTAAAGACAATAAACAGAGTACAAAAGGTTTACATACATGTTGACATATTGTGAGGACGTATATGTCCTCCTAAACTAATACAATACAGGGAAGGCTGGAACCAACCCTGTTATAGCACTAAGTCTACAGACTAAGCAAAGGAGATAACCTCCTGGTAACTAAGCCGGGTAGCCTAGTCACAACTACCCATAATTTCGCATAGAGTAGGCGATTTAAGCGCCGCCTACTCAACTAAGCAAACTAAGCCATAATTAATCAAAAGACACTTACCCGCTTGTTCTTGATGAGGCTTCTAGTGAGTCTTGGCACAGACTGATTTGAAGCCAAAACAAGCGGGTTTATATATTGCTGAAGGCGGAAACGTTACTGAATTAAATGAATACATTAAGTGGAATACGAAGAACACATGAATACTTAATAAGATCCAAACTGTATAAATTATTCTAATGAGATACAAATTGTATAAATTATTCTGCAGACTGTATAAATTATTCTAATGAGATACAATCTGTATATTTTATTCTAATGAGATTCAATCTGTATAAATTATTCTCAAGGCTTATGCAGATTGTGTACCGCGCGTGGCGGCGTGTGGGCGAGTATCGCACTACTCTTGATACTAAATGAATGCAAGTTGAAATGTTACAAAAAGGATTTCATTTAAAATAATTCCGTTTGTGACAATAGGAAAAATGAAGGATGAATATGCAGGAAAGATATTATGGGAGTTCGTGGGGACAGTAGCGAAAGCTTACGTTGTCAATGTTGAGGGTGAATTAAGTAAAACGGCCAAAGGTGTACAAAAAGATATAATCAAGAATGAGTTAACACTTGAAGACTATAAGAATGTAGTATTTAACAAGACAGCGATATACAAGAATGTACGAACATTTAGATCACACTGTATACTGAACTGAAGAATAAAATAGCACTTTCTTGGTTAGATGATAAGAGATACATCATACCTGATGGTTCCGGTGACACTCTAGCTTGGGGGAATCACAGAATTCCGAAACATGTTGAATAACGATGTATATTAGAAACTGTTTCAAAAAATAGTTAAATAATTATTGAAATTAAGTTAAGATGTTAATTTCATACATGAAAATTGTAAAATGATTGTAAATAATTAATATTTGTGTACAATAATATGTGATGAATTGATTATTAATGTTTTTTTAAATAAACAATATAAAAGGTTTATCTTTTTTATAACAGCTGTAGCTGTTCTACACAATAAAACTTCAAAAAAGTTTACATAACCCTTTGCATGTGCTATATACAGAGATATTTCCTTCCTTCTCATGCAGAGGTAAATCTTGGTTTACTTATTATCTTGGCTATTAAAGGCTTTGACTAACCTTACCCTTTACGAAGGTTTGAAAATCGCATAGATACATCCTTAAAACGAGCTTGCAACCCTCGCAGTTGTATCAGTGATTGTGATTTCGCTTTGGTTGGTTGGCTTTAGAAAGTTGTATTCAAAAGTTGTCAAGCTTTTGTTGGAGAAGGATAGACATATACCTGTGCTATACAGAGATGGATATATTTCCTTCCTTCTCATGCAGAGGTGTGAAGGTGTGGGCTCAGAATCGGCCTATATACCCTACTAAGGGTATGGTGTAAAAATTCAAATATAGCAAAAAATCAAGTTTATGCCTTCTAACACAATTTATTAATTTTGACGGACATAATCATATTATAAACCAGACGCTGTTTAATTGCTCGACGTCCGAACGCGCGGCGTGTTATTATGATTGCAATTATTTTGAATGCTTAAGACCGACTTGTCTCTCTTTAATAAAAATAAAATAAAATCTTCAGAAGTATTTGTTACAATTTTTTATAATTTTACTAGTATTTGAAAATATTAAATTTGTAATGCAATGGCAATATGCAGCAATTAATCACCTTCTGATATTTCATATTGTAATGTTTTTCAAAATTAATGATTTGTGTTTTTTATAAGGAATCAACTTTAATTTTTGCCCTATTACATGATATCTATAAGATCGATGAGATTGTGCATTTTGCTAAACAAATCCGGAGTGCTTCAAAAAACTAATACTTTTAGATCTTTAAAGGCAGATATAGGGTTCATGTTTGTTGTAAGTAAACTAAAAATGAATTACAATTTTCAGATAAGATGCAAATATTAGCTCAAATTAGTTTATTTAACAAAAACGTATTTACAATACTGAAATATTTATTTAAAGAATACTTAATTATTAATATTTTATTAATTAATTCAATGAACAAATGATTAATATAAATTATCTTATAATAATATTTAAATAATTAATAATAAACACAGGCAACAAATGTGCAGCAATACTAAAAATAGAGTAAATAAACTGACGTTCTAGTTCCGAATCCTGAAGTGGGGCACTAGAATTTATCAAATTTAAAATTTCTAAAGTTTCATTTTTAGAATTCGTCTTAAATGAAGAGAAGTATATATTTTTTACCTTTTTCCATTGCACGAAAGATGAGACCAAGCATTTTGTCGGCGACACTATGACTAATTTAATATGTTGTGTTTGTTGAAACTGGTAATTTATCCACAATACCTGATGAGGATCTTGCTCAGTTTGATTTATTTTTCTTCCTTTTATTAATTTTTAAGGCATTTTCATCTTCTGGCAATAGTTCGAAGATAACAAGCAACCTCCGTTTTTATTTGTGTACAAGTCCTCATGTAAAAAATATTTAGCAATTTTTCTTCATATGTATACCATCTAAAATATTTTCTGATTGATAAAAGTTAAAAATATCGGAACCTTCCGATTTTTTCCTAAAACATTGCATTTTCAAATTAATTTTGCTCAATTCAATTTCTATTGAGTTTGTTTCTTTCTTCTATTTTTTACCATTGTACTCTGAATGTTCTGAGTAGCACACTCTGTTTTAAAAGCAGTTAATGTGGTAGAAGAATGGGCAGACATTTGACTTGACTGACTGTTATAATCACGATTTCTGTGATAAACAATTATGGCAATATTATTATACATATATATTTTTAAAATCATGCAATTAATTGTCACTTACAAATGTATAACTCATGTTTGGAAAATCTCTCTTTCAGACTGCTTTATCTGCAAAGCCGCAGATGATTTCTGGGTGCTGAAGAAAAGGAGATTCTGTGATCTACCTACTACAAATTGTACAACTGATGCTGAGCTGGTTGCTGCTGGTATGTATGGCTGCTTGATAAACAGCCCACGCACACATCTTTTTCTAAAACCAAATAAAATCAAAATGTTTCTTTTATGTCTATGAATTATTTTTTTGCTTAAAACATATTTTAAAACTATAAATATAATAAGCAGTATGGAATAAGTTTAATGTTTAGTTTATCAATATTATATTACTAAATCTTGTATTTTGTCTTATTAATTTATTAGAGAAAAATCATCCTACCCTTGTACATCCTACCTTGCAGTATGTGATTCATTAACTTCTAAAAAAGAAATCAGCAGCATCTTTTCTCAATATTCATTTTTTTCTCTCGCTTTTTAAATCGAAATCACTCTCTGCAAAATATGGGATGAGCAAATACGGGTGTGCATATGTTTATGCACCTTTGAAATACAAGTTGTGTAACCATTTTTGTTTTACAATTGCTATCAGTCGAATACCTGAAAAACATTATTAATTATTGTTCCTCATAATTTTTAATATTTGTAGACTATTTTCGGTTAATTAAATGTTTAAATTGACAAATACTGAAAATTTCAATAACAAACCAGTCAAGAATTTAATAGTTCTTAAGAACACTTAAGGCAATCTTCTGAACCTTAGAAATTTCTAATAGAATAAAACTTATTACTCTATCTCCATTAATCCCTAAATGTAGTTGTTTTTTACGCACATGTTTATCTGGCGTAATTTATTGTTTGGAAGAAGGTCATACTCACCTGGATTTAATATATCTATATTAATATATCGCGTACATATCGGATAGACACTTCAGAATTAAACAAGAAGATGAATACTCGGAACTAAAGGAAATTAACGCAGGTGTACCTCAAGGTAGTGTCCTAGGGCCTATCCTCTACCTGCTATACACCAGTGATATTCCGCATTTGGGCGATGTTAAAATTGCAACTTTTGCCGATGATACCGCACTACTCGCAATAGGTCAGGAACAGGATGTGTCCACCAGTAAACTACAAACAGCTAGTAATACAGTACTAGAGTGGACAAAACAATGGAAGATCAAGCTGAACGAGCTCAAGTCTATCCATGTAATCTTTACGTACAAAAAACTAGTTGATATACAGCCACTAGACATAAATGGTACCGTAGCACCATACGCGAACAATGCCAAGTACCGTGGCATGACGCTAAGCTCAGATGGAAAGAGCATGTAAAGGAGAAAAGAACCGAACTTGGTCTAAAATATAAACAATATTATTGGCTCCTTGGAAAAAATTCTAAGTTGCCACTAAATAACAAAATCCTAATCTATAACCAGATCTTGAAGCCGATATGGTTATATGGTATACAGCTTTGGGGTTGTACCAAGGCTAGTAACATTAAGCCCATTGAGACCTTCCAAAACAAGGTTCTGCGTACCATGGTACGTCCGCAATAGTGACCTTCATCGGGACCTTGGCATTCCAACTGTTCAAGACGAGATTAAAAGGTTTGCTAGCAGGCATGAAGCCAGGCTACATAATCATATTAATGCAGAACCTCTTCAGCTGCTGGACAATCAAGATCTCGTACGAAGATTGAAGAGGACAAAACCATTTGAGCTTGTGTAGTGTTTTGGGTAAAAGCAAAGCATTATGCGTGAGTGAGAATGTTTAGTATAGTTTCAACCAGAACAAACTACAGGACATTAATGGATGAACTCTAGCTTATAAGTATTTAGTTTAAGATTTATTAGATAAAAATTAATGGTTGATCAACTTTGATCAGTTTTAATACAAAGCACCACACAGGTGTCTAATTAGGAGAAAAAAAACCTGGATTTAAAAATTTAAATAATCCAATCTTTTACACACTGCACAACCATCTTTATTCACTAAAATCAAGAACAAGCGTTTCACAAAGAGACCAGCTACATTAAAAATAACACTGAAAATGACGCGTGTAATTTCAAGGTGATGGTGATGTCACGTATATTAATCACAACATTATTAAAATTGCTGAAATTGGATGTCGTTCCCCTTGGTTGTTATCTGTCGAGGGTTTCCATTGCATAAACAAGTTGGGGGTTCGAGGTTGTTTGTTTAATAAAATTATACATATTGTATTTCTTTAAAACGTGTACTATATCGAAATGAAATAAATAATTATTGAGTTCATAATAAAATGTCTACTTAAATCTCTTTCTTTATTTAGAAATATTTAGTATTATGCAGTTAATGTCTTTCGTTGTGATAAAAATGTTTTAACGAAATACGATACGACCCCATTAATAAGCAGTAAATTACACGAGCAAACTTGAAATAAAGTAATTCAATGAAATATAACTTTATTTAGTGAAAGAAAACATTCCATGTAAGAAATAGTTCAAGTAGTAGGTTAAAATACGTTTATCGGAGGTAAAACTATATAGAAACATTGTTTGCAGTGTAGGGATTCTATAAATTAAATGTGCTATTCAATTATTCACATACTCATCAAAAGCATGTGAAGGTTACGGTAAATGATGAAGACATGAAAAGGACGTATTTTTTACGTAATAATCTTAACGTGCCAAAGATATACCGCGGTGCACGTAATTATTACGCACCATTAAGCATCGCTTTGAAATATTAATTTGCGGCATTAAAAAAGAATTAGAGGCACGTAATTTTTACATGAATTTCTATTCCAGCGCTACTTGGGAATGAATTAACACTAGCCTAAGTAATTTTTTTACTTTTTGTTTCGTCACTATCACATAAATAATTAAAAGCATTATAAACAATTTCATGCAACTGGCTATAAATAATTATTATACTTTTGCCTAAAGTTGATGTAACTATTGCTGAAAAACCAACCAAACAATCAACAGTTGATATTAGTGGTGGTTACTATACATACCCCTTTGATGTTTAATTAGCGAGCAGCAAGCACATTAACCATTTGCTTCCTGGCTACTTAATGGATAAAGCGTTTGCTGCTCACTAGCAGAGCATCCTAAAGGATATGTAGTAACCATCACAGGCTGATATGCCATTGATAATAAGGATATAGAACCTAAAAATCAGCACAAACAGAAACATACAAATTTTATTAAATACAGATGCCCACATAATTATATTTTATATCAATTTTCCAATAACACATACAGCTTCAATATTCAGTCATTCATTAACAACCTTTATAACCAATGAACATGAATTGTATGTACATACGTCAATTAAAGTTGTAAAACTTTACTCTGTACCGACCCAGATATCCTTTACTTGCAAACTTTCAGTACCAATGTAGTTTGTTTAAAATTTCTACTGCAGACAAATAATAATTGTACGCTGGCACATTTCACGTCAATATTTATCAACTTAATGAGGAAAAGTACATTTCACATATCATTAAACAAAGTTTAAAAAAAAATAGCTTTTGTAGTCATTTAATTCGAGTGGCTTCTTAACCATGTGAATCAGAAATGTTGTTTGAGATTAGCTTTCAATAAACATTTATAGCTACATATAAATGGTTTCTTACCATTGTGGATCACTATGTGTTATTTCAAATTAGCTTTTGTGAACATTTAAAACTGCATAAATCATATTCAAATGCTTTCTCACCAGTATGAATCAACATGAGTGGCGGCTCGTCCTTCCTGGGAAGGTAAGGCTTAAAAAAAACTCCTGCTGCAAAACCCGACCTGTCAGCGGCGCAATGTGTAAATAATGCTAAAGATGCATTGATTTAATTTCAGGCAGTTTAACTCTACGATCATAACGCTAGCATCATCGTAACATTGGGTAACTAATTTTTGTTTAAAATTAAACAGATCTAAAACGTTAACTATTAGATTAAATAATGCAGTTGCAGTTCTATCGGCACTTATGTTAAAAAATACTGAAAATTATTCTTTTAAATTTCCATTATTTACAAACCAGAGGTGACGATGGTATAATAACATATGATACGAGTCTTGATCTTTCATTGATTCACAAAGTATTGATAGAATAAATTTATTAACATAGTATTAAAAAATAATTTACATTAAAATACTTATATTTTATTTAGTAATTATTTGGTTTCGTTTAGGTGAGGCCGCGCTTGCTTACATTACAAAAGGATGATTTTTTAACACTGTGAGTTAACACATGTACATTGAGATTACCTTTTTGTGAAAATCTATAATTACATATACTACATTTAAATGGCTTCTCGCCAGTGTGAGTCAGTATGTGCTTTTTGAGGCTATCTTTTTGTGAACATTTATAATCACATATATTACATAGAAATGGTTTCTCACCAGTATGATTCAGTATGTGTACTTTGAGGTTACTTTTGGTTGAACATTTATAATTACATATATTACATTCAAATTGTTTCTTACCAGTGTGAGTCAGTATATGTACTTTGAGGCTACCTTTTTGTGAACATTTATAATCACATATATTACATTCAAATGGTTTTTCACCAGTGTGAGTTACCATGTGTACTTTTAGACTACCTCGCCTTGAACATTTATAATTACATATATTACATTTAAATGGTTTTTCACCCGTGTGGGTTAATATGTGTGCTTTTAGACTACCTTGCATTGAAAATTTAGAATTACATATATTACATTCAAATTGTTTCTTACCAGTGTGAGTCAGCATGTGTGTTTCGAGATAACCTCTTAGTGAGCATTTATAACTACATACATTACATACAAATGGTTTCTCACCAGTATGTTTCAGCATGTGTACTTTGAGGCTAACTTTGTGCGAACATTTATAATTACATATATTACATTCAAATGGTTTTTCACCAGTGTGAGTTAACATGTGTGTTTTTAGATTACTTCGCTGTGAACTTTTATAATTACATATATTACATTTAAATAGTTTCTCAGGAGTGTGAAGCAGTTTGTGTATTTTGAAATTATCATTTAGTTCAGTTTTATAACTACATTTATTACATTCAAACAGTTTCTGACTACTGTGCGTAAACATATATTTCTGCACATCAATCTTTGGTGAAGATTTATTGTCGACACCATTATGTTTGCCCTCTTGTGAAATTCTGATGTTATTGAATAGCTCTTCTTCGCTCTTATTGATAATTTGAATCTCATTTTTGGTAGTACCATTTTCCATTATTAGTGATTCCATTTTACTATCGATTTTGTGATTGATTGTGGCCTCATTACTAAACATTGTGAATGTTTGCAAAAATTATCACAACCTGTAATAATCAAACTGTAGATAGGTAATAGGTATAATAAACAAGTGCTTTACCAGATAGGTAAGTAACAGATTTGTGTTTAAGCTGTTGTCACTTTTCATTTGTTTTTACACTGTACGAGTACGAATTACGAAATTCTGTGTTTACCAAAATTTAACATAATTATTCAAGGCTAAATATACCCCCAGGCATTGCCTGACTTACAGTAGACATCTTTTGACGTTTGTTTGAGTTTGAGTGTCGCAGCACTCAGAGCTGTTTTAAATTAGCAATTCGGTTATGAGAAGAAGGGCCCAAAAGCGGAATTTAAAATTTAACACGAAGAAACTGTATCAGTGCCGAATTTGTAAAAATTCCTATTCTTATTAACATTAACGTCTAATGGAATAATAGTTGGGTGTTTTTATCTGCCAAACAGATGTGCATTACCAACCTAAACAAAATAACAGATAAGACAAAACTCATTTGTAAGAAACGTCCAGTTGGACCCTACCAATGACCAATTCAATTATCAAATATGGGTTTAAATAGGTTATGTTATTTGTCTCAGAATTATCTTCTTGTTACTAAATGGTAGGGGAGAGTCTGGAACAGTGGTCACCTTTTTATAATAACATCAATAATAACCATTATCAATTAACCATTTTTAAAAGTATCTGTTACCATTAGATAACAAACATTGTTTTTACTTCTACACCATTATATTCCAGAACTGAAAAAATAAAATTATAACAAAGATTTTGGAGTTGGAAGAATTTATGTTATGATAAAAAGTGGTCACTGTACCTACAGTGATGGTACAGTGGCCATTAGAGTATGGTACTGTGGCCACTACTGTGTAGGAAATGGCAATAGTAAAATCAAGTACATAGACATTTACAGAATAATGATTTATTTTGTAAAAAATAATTTGTATTAAAAAAAAGGCAACTTAAATTTAAAAAACCAGCCAAATGCTAACATTATACACAGATAAATTAATGGAAAAAACAGATTTGCTGTTCTAGTAGTGTCGCTTATTTTTATAGGTTGAGATAAATAATGTACAAATCATCAGGAACGTCTAGGAAATAATATCTGAAATAAATAAAATATTGTACTAAATAATAGTACAGTGATCTATATAACAAAAGAAGTGGCCACTGTACCATCAACTACGCTTTTTAAAAAAGTAGGAAAAAACAAAAACTACCCAACAAAATCAAAATATTATTATACCAATAAATATTTACATGTAGTAGGTATAAGCGGTCAACGCTAGTTCCTTTCGATGTTTATTTATTTAGCCACTAACAATTATTTCACTTGACTGTTGTATTTTACTTCAAGTACACAATTTCAGGTTGAGTTTGTTTTAAAATAAAAATCTTGAGATTTAAATGAAAAAACTTTGTTAATATACTCAGTGTCCTATTAGTACATTCTGTGCTAGATGACAGCACCTAATCTTTATAAATAAGAAACTGGCGGGAAAGTGGCCACTGTTCCAGACTCTCCCCTACTGTAATAAACGATGGTATAACATTTTTCCTCTAATAGTATTTTGTGTAACAAGTTAGGGAAAATAAATGCTTTCTGGGTCGAAAACGATATGGACAGCTGAGCACTTTTCTGTTGTGGTTCACACAATGTTTCTAGTCCTACACATAAATCATTTTGTGCACCTAGGCGGGAAAGTGAATGTTTTCCAGGTCGAAACTGATATTATAGGAAGTCGGGACGTAGCCAACCACTTTGCCATCCTGGTTTACACAATATCTCTTATTTTACATACGATAAGAACAGAACAAATAAAGTGTATTATGTACGTTTGCAACAACATGCTACTATTTCAACTTTATTAATGCTGCTTTAAAGCTAAAGGCGAGGACATTAAGCAGCCCTGATTGATAAAACTCATTACAAACTTGTGACGTACAATATAATTTGGCTTTATGCGTTACTAGTTGGCGCATAGGTAATATTCTGCTGCGAAATAAGACTAACTAACATGTGGAAGCTTAGCAGTAACGGCTCGCACCTTGAGAACGCCGGTCGGCCAAAATAAAGCTCTAGTTAGACGACCTAATTTCTTGGTACGTGTTCAAGTTGCGATAAAGAGCCATGTAAAAGTTGCGGTAAAGATGGCATCCAGGCTAAGGTGGCATCCGATATACGGATGCCAACTTATATTCAAGAAATTATTATTAAATTATGCGTTAATACTTTTTGTGCTCTGAGAATCCACAAAGTTAATAATAGCGATGGACAACAACTATACGCCTATGAATTTAAGCAATAGAGATGAGGATGTAGAACAGCAACTAACAAATAATCTAGAAATGAAAAGAACATGGGAGAAAAAGGGCTTCATGGCATCCTTAAGTAAATTCAAATAACACGGAATATAACACAACCACGACATATGCAAAAATACTTAAAAATATTTTATTTTTATCTTATAACAGTTTAATTTTACCGTTTTAGTTTAAAAGAAGAGGGTAAAGCTTTTGTCAGTGTAGATTTGGAATTTCCAAATCCTTAGAAAGGGCGAATGAAAGATTCTTGTCAATTCATAAATGAAAAGATTATAAAATTATAACCGTTCATTCGTTAAAGCGGAAAGTAAGTCTTTGAGTTTTTCTCTGAAGCATATGAATTTACGTTACAGGTAAAACAATAACAGTTATTTCATACTAAATTTATTTTAACATGTAATTTGTTGTGACTATCTAATTAAATATGAATTTCTAAATCTAGCGAACAAATTAAAACAAGTTTCAGGAATTAAGTGGTGTTGATAGCATCTTTGTGGATTGTACAGAACCCCAGATATTTATTCTTTATAACGAATTATCTTTAGTTTGCAGAAAACTTTTCACTGTTGACAAAATCCGATTCTTTAACTATTGAGAAGGCACGCGCGGCATTATAACAAATTAGATGCATGGCCGCCACGGCGTGGCATCTGAGGGACGCTAGACTTTAAGGCATATTTTAAAGAACAAAAAAGACATGCATGTTTTAAACTTGTAAAGTCGCATTTTTACGTTTGTATTGAGTCATGCTTTATTTTTTATAAGACTCGGGGAGATTCTTTTGCGTAAAATCTAACAACGAACCACCAGTTACAAAATAACCTATAAAACTAACACCAACACTTTTTCACTTTTATTCAATGCTAAAGACAAAACACAAGATATCATGAAATCCGGCATTTACCGTTTGAATTGTTCTTTTTGTAACTCGGTTTATATTGGACAAACACTTAGAAATTTCGACATAAGATACAAAGAACACGTACGCTCTCATAGACTTAAACATCCAGAAAAATCGAATTATGCCAAATACGAGGGTCGTTTTTTTTTCAACCTCCGATAGGCTATAAATAAAAGGCAAATGTATATAAAAAAGTCATTTTATTACTAAAAGTTCTGTATACTTATGGTTACTTTTCTACATACTCACCATAAAGATTGAAGCATTTGTTGTATCTGTGAACAAGCTTTCCAATACTGTCTTCATAAAATGTTGCCGCCAACGCATTTAAATGAGTCTTGACGTTGTCTTGAAGATCCTCAATAGTTTGGTACTGCCCTACTGTCTAAGTACTGTTCTCCTAGCCACGTCTTCAGTTCAGGGAAAAAATGAAAGTCAATCGGTGCTAGGTCGGGACTGTATGCCGGGTGATCGAAAATGTCCCATTGAAATTGCTCAAGTAGCCGTTGTGTTGCAACAGCACTGTGTGGACGGGCTTGTCATGGATCAGAACAAATTTCAGAAGTCAGCATTCCTCTTATCTTATTTTAAATGTCTCTCCGCAAAGTTTCGTCGTAAAGTTTCACAATAAACTACCGAGAATGTAGTTGCGTTGCGTCATTTAAATGCGTTGGCGGCAAAATTATATGAAGACGGTATTGGAAAGCTTGTCCACAGATACGACAAATGCCTCAATCTTTATGATAAGTATGTCGAAAAGTAACCATAAGTATACTGAACTTTTAGTAATAAAATGATTTTTTTATATACATTTGTCTTTTATTTATAGCCTATCGGAGGTTGAAAAAAAAACGACCCTCGTACATTTTGGATCAGAACCACCCAATGACACCTCAAAACAACATTAAATTCTTACATTTTTGCAACATGAAACACAAATTAGACATTTTAGAAGCTTTTGAAATATACAAACATAAACGCACAGTACCTTTAATGAATGATCAAACTGAGCTTAGTAATTCTCCTATATTAGAAGTGTTAGATCTTTAGTTTTTGTATGAATTGTATCTAGTTACCTATTTTCTGTATGTATTTATCCTTAGCAACTTGTTTGTTTATCAGTCTTATCTACCTTTGATAATGACATTTAATGTCGAAACAATATTGTCAGGTTAAGACACTAGTAAAACTTGTGAAACTTTGAATTAATCTTTTAATTTGATTATATTTCATTAAAATCTTTGTTTAAAAACTATTACTTTTGAAATAGTTAATCAACTTTTCTAATTAAAGACGTATATAAAGTTGTTTGTGTGTCATTGATTATAGAATCAGTATGTACTTTCTACTAAGGTTAGATAAGCATTTTTCTATTTGTTATCAAACAGTTTCGACATCAAGTCTTAAAGAATACGTAATATGCAATTGCGTGAAAGTTATTTTTATTATGTAATTCCTTTAATATTAATTTTGATTTACTAATGTCGACGAGCAATGAAATACTCTAAAGGTTTTTGTTAATTTAAATAACTCATTGTTGCATAACATTATGAAGAATGGTAAATGTAACAGGTGTCGACTATTATAATTATGTAATAATCTGTAGTTTTATTATCTTCTGTGGCCGAAGCTTTTTTTTTAAACTTTATTTATTGAATATAATAAAACACATTTATATATTTCATTTCAGTCGTAGAATATATTTTATTATTTTTAATCAAGAGAAAACTTTATCTCTTTTTAACATTTATTACTCTTTTTAACATTACTTTGTCAGTAATTATTTAACGAGTAAGACGAGTTTAAATAATTAGATTTCAATTAACACACTTAGCAGAACAATTCTAGAATTCACATTTAAATGACATTAAGCAAAATAATTAATTAAAAACTCGAATGAGCCTTTATGTTTTACTTGCAGGACAATCTTAAAATCCACACCTAGTTTAATACTCACTCTGGATAAACACTTGTTGAAGAGACTTGTGAGTTGAATAAATACTAATAAAGACTAAAGACTTAAGATTAAAACAGAGGTATTTATACCTTATCTGCCTACACATTTCTCATGGTCATGAGAGAGTTGGTGCTAAAGCAGTTCTCATTAAGATAAGATAAGACTTTTCTTTAAAATGTAATTTGATATTGTGTGTTCACATTCTTAAGCAATTCTTATATAACATGATCTTATCTATAGTGTGATTATACGTACGTTACTCCTCCACCCTTAGTATTTTCAATGTTATTAAAATAATTTGAAAATAAAATTTGAAATAATATTTATATGTTATAAACTTTTTCAAAGAAATCTAAATTGGTATTTCTTCGTTATTTTGGTTATTTATAAAATTTTTATTTAGAAAATCTATAAATTTGATTTTGATACAATAAATATACAATAATAAACCTATAACTATTACAATGATAAATATAATTATAATGATACTTAATAAGCTAAAATGATCGAGGGTTGTAGTACTATTCATCTTTAGAAGATGATTTTGGTTTGTGATCTTCAGTTGATATTTGTTCAATTTCTGTGTATCGATTGTAGTTAAATCGATTTTAGCTATATTTACATGTTCGAATTGAGGGGTTGTTAATTTTGCAAATATCTATGATACAGCCTTGGTAGTGTAATGTCTGGCGTGCCGGACTTTCACCCAAGCGGCCCGGGTTCGACTCCCGGCGCTGGCAGATCTGGTTAAGGTTTTCTGCAGTTTCCCTTAGCTGTAACACAAATGTGGGATTTGCGCTGTTCCATCTATAAGTCGGCTGCAGCCGCACATTGGGCCTACATAATAATAATAATCGCCCCCTCCCTCCCGCACAAGCTTATAGCTTCTGGGGCCTTGGTTAAGGTTATGGGTTGTAGTAGTTATTATTATTATTAAATTCTATTACTTTATTAGAAATACTTTTGGCTGTAAATAACATGTTTTTATGATTGATCATGACAATACAGTCAGGACTAAGATGTATAAGTTTTGAACCAACAAGTTCTTTTCGATACGTTTGATCTCTACATTTAATGTCTAAAATGGATCTGGAAGGGGAACTGATTAATCAGGTTACAGAATTAATTTGGGAAATCTTTATATCAATAAGTTCAAGTAGGTAAGGTATACAAGTTTGGTTATGATGAAAAGAAAGTAGTTGTGTCTCACAAAGTTTATTATTAGGGATTTCAAAGTAGTTTTTATGTTGACAAAAGTATAAATTGGGGGCGGTCGATTTATAATGATCGATCTCAATAGGAATGCTAGTTTGAGCATTATATAGTAAGGTGTTATAAGTCGGTATAATAATCATACGAGCTTGGTTGGTGCTGGTAATGATTGGAAACGGTATTAATTGAATCAGTTGATTATTTTCGAATTTAGAGATTAATGAAATCTCAAATATGAATGTCATTTTGTTGTCAATTTGATAAGCTTTAATAACGATAATTGTTTCATATAAATGTAGGTATTTTGGGTCAGCAGGATAAGGGATGGTTAAAACGTCTTGATCTGTGAGATATGAAGAAATTTCATTTAAGTTTTAAATTATTTCGTCTATATTTGTTATTGTAACATCGCTGATTGTTGATGCGATAACAAGGAAGAGGATGAGGAACATTGTTGTCCTGAAAAAGGTAACATTTCGTTAGCATGTCTTTGAAGTGGTGGTCTACCATCAGGGGGTATTAGTTCGTAAACGTCATGTTCTAAAATTTTTGAAATAATATAAGGTCCGTCAAATCTTGGATCCTTTTTATTTCTTAGATTAGTTTTTATAAATACTTTGCTATTTAAATTAAATTGTTTATTTGTTTTGGATTTGTTTAATTTGGAATTTCGATTTTCTTTAGTTTCCATCTCCGTTTTTTGTAGGGATTCATATAAATATTTCATTTTATTTTTATGTGTAGATAAGTAATCATGATAATATGTTCTGTTATACTCAAGGTCAAAGGGGTTTTTACTTTCAGTGTGTCCAAAAACGATTTCAAAAGGGGTTAAATGAAGATTCGAATGTATAGTATGATTGTACGCTAAAAGGCAATATTGGATTTTTTGCTGTTCAGGTATATTGGTTAATAGTCGATAATGTTCAATGATTGTAGAATGTAATCTTTCGATTGGTGAATTAGATTGATGGTGATGAGGTGTTGTTGTATGTAATTGGATTTTATGCAAGGCTATAAAATCTTTAAAGATATTTTTATTAAATTCCCCGTCGGCTATAATGACATTAGGGGGTGTAAATGTTGAAATGTATTTCAATAACTGTTCAGTTACTTCTATTAAATTTCGGGATTGTAAAGGATAAGCTTGTGCAAATTTCGAAAAAGCGTCAATGATTGTTAAGTAACTTTTATTTTTGATTTGGAATATATCGATATGAATTGTATAGAATGGTCTAGAAGAAGTAGGGGTTAATTGAAAAGGTTGATTAATAGGTTTTCTGTTGTATTTTTGTTGTTTACAAATTTGACAGTTATTAATATAATTTGTAACATCTTTTATAATAGAGGTCCAATAATATTTTTTTTTTGAGATGTTCAATAGTTTCATTTATTCCACGGTGGTTGGTTTTTCCTAAATGGTCTAACCTACAGAAACACAAAGGCTATTTTTATATAAAGAAATACTTAACCAACCAAAATGTAGCTGTGCTGGAAGTATCAGCTTGATTCAAATAACACTGCTTTAGTTTTGCCAGCTAGCCCCCAATAAGTCGGAGAGGGGCGGGGTAATACAAGATATAAAAGATAAAAAAAACAAGCGCCACTTCGTTTAAAAACAATGCTTATTACTAAAGCTTCAAGCTTATCAGGCAAACGAAGAAATAGATCTTCTACTAAAATATGGACAACTTCCACAAGTTTGGTCGTACCGTACATATATACTTACAAATGATGAACTGAAAAGCAATATTAAAATCACACAAACAAATGAATAATAAATAAATAAAACACACGTAGTGAAATGTAAACTTTCTAAGTAGGGCTTTATTTAAACTATTGGCAGATTTTAAAAGTTAACTTTAAATGCAATTTTAATGCTTAATAGAGAGAAAAAAAAAAGGTGAATGGTGATCTGTATCACAGTTGGTTGTACTTAAATCTACCCTACAATTCCACTAGTCGAGATCTCGTTTCTTAACATTAACATGTATGAATAAATTGTTGTTTCTTAAAATTAACATGCATGACGAAATTGTAACTACATTAAATAAATATAGATATATATAACTAAAACACAGACATATAATACATACAAATTTTCACAAACGTCCCACCATTCGAAGATCCACGGATGTATGTTTAAAACCCTGCTTAGGGGTTATCACTTCACCCTACGATGTTGGTTGTTTAATTCCGTCCCGATACCTGTATAGATGTAGGTACGGAGCCAAAGGGGAAGGACCTTCTAAATGAAACCCACGATCAGGGAGCAGGAACACAAATACGACAACGAACAACAAAACCCAAAAGAAAGAAAAAAAAACCTACAAAGAAATCACCCTGTATATTGTATTAAGTTTAAATATTTGAAGATTTTTACCTTTCTATAAACTGAAAGGTCTTTTACTAAACAATTCCCTCAAGGTGACTACTAGGGAAATATTACCTAAAATAAAGACATTTGTAAGATTTTTTAGCGCAACGAGGTTTTAACGAAAATAATTTACCTAAAATGGTTAGCACCAGAACTTAATCCGTCCAATTTGACGACCGATCGCACACAAATAACCAAGCGATCGTTCTGTTGAATGTGAGATTTATTCCGCTAAAGCGAATTAATATTTAAAACCAATTTCTTCATATCTCGTACATCCAAATTCTAGTACCAAAAACCAGCCATTTTGATACTTCACTCTACTATTGAGAAGGAAGCTCAAACGCGCAGGGGCGACTTCACGATAAACCGAAGGAAAGGGAAAACCAGTGACAACCAAACAACGGAGAAGCTTGGTTTTAAACAGTGACCATCAAACAAATAATGGGTTGTGAATTTCAACGTTATAATGGTATTCTTGAATTTGTTTTTGTCTTTCTTCGGAATTTAAAATATAGGTTACTTGAGTTATACAACGATGAAATTTGGGAGTATTTTCGTTTGTGATTGTATTAATGAAATTTGAAAAGTCTAAATAAAGTTGGTCATCTGGGAAATAACAATAGTAATGATGTTTGGGTTGACAATGTTCAATTAATAGGGTGTTAAATATTTCTGACTTATTAATTTGATTAACGAAGACGGCGTAATGAGTAATTCCGTCATATTTTGTGATTCTGATTGATCTTGGAATTTGAGCATTAATAAATTCTATCTGATTTTTAAAATGTTGTAGAGGTTTCTCTGAAATATCAATTACGGGGGTTGAAGATTGTTGAGAATGTACCGTGTCAATATAAGAATTTTGATCATTATTTTCTTCGTTGTTCGGGTTTTCAATGTTTTCAGTAGCGTCAGTTTGAGGGGGATTATAAGTTGGAATGTCGAATAAGTCTGTAATATCGGGAGTACTTGCTCTGCTAGCTAGTCTGCTGTCATAATTAGTTTGTTCTGGTTCAGGGATTGATAGCGATGCAGGTCTAATATTTAATGGGTGAATTTGAATTCTGGATAATGCATCTGCAACTTTATTTATTTTTCCGGGGATATAATTTACAGCAAAGTCAAATTCTTCTAATTTCATTGCCCAACGAGTTAATTTTGAATTTGGTTCTTTTAAATTTTTGAGCCATACTAATGGTCTATGATCTGTAAATAAGGTAAATTTCTTTCCGTAAAGATAGGGTCTAAATTGTTTTGTTGCCCAAATAACTGCTAATAATTCTCTTTCGATAGTACTATAATTATGTTATTATTTAAAGTCCTAGAAGCATACACACAAAAAAATCTATTGTTAAATTGAACCAAAATTTAGATTTAAGATAATATGTTTTAATTGACCATAAGTAGCTTTACTCCAAATAAATAATATAGTTGATCAGAATAAACCATAGTATTGTAAATTATTGTCAAATAAAGCTCAGCTATTTTACAGATGTATATACTTTATTTTCATATAGAAGTTAGAGTATGATTGTTCCATATACTAATTGGAATTATAATGTGAGTTCCTTCTAAGAATTCTTTAAAAATCATGAGATTGTTTTAAATATATCGTATTCCTTATGTTTAGAAAGTGCTTAAGACTGCAATAGTAGCATTGTTTTGACTATTTTATATCAATCTTCATTCGCATTTTGTTCGTACCAGAGGAACGCAGTTTCATTTTCATTTTATGTTTAGTGGCGATAACTACTAAAAAATCTTGTTTTTATTGGTTTTATATTAAGTGCCATTAAGTGTTTTTAGTACATATACTGGTAAAGAAGTCATAAGAATTTCGATTTCCATAAGAATATAATCGAGGAGTTATTAAAGCTATGAAGTGCAAAGCCTGCAAATTATACAAAAATTTGAAGGTAAGTTCCGTTTGAATTTATTGATTAGATGTTTAATTTAATATATTGCTTAAATATTTAAAAATTAAGTGGATTAATTAGTGGATTAATAATTGCGTGTGTTTTTAGGAAATGATATTACAGAAGATTTACTGGATAAAATGAATTACAATGCTTTAAAAGAACTAATTTCTTCAGTAGGACGGAGAATAAAAATTGCCGAAAATGTAAAGGAATATTTCAGGTAAATGCTTAAATATTTTACTATAACAAGGATTCAATATCAAAATTTATCATTAATAATAGTAGTATAGCAACAAGAGTTCCAGCGCAAAATCCCATGTTATTTCTTATGAAGGTCCGTTTTGCATTTCAAGGTCATCCACGGTCTAGCGAGACTCGCGACCGCGACCGCGAGTAAGATCTTCCGCGATCCAACCAAGCGCGAGGCAACGTTGCTAACTTCACGCTGTTACATGACATGAGTCGACTTAGTAACTATGGAATTTTGTTGATAAAAGTAATTAACTAATGTTCTACCAATAATAATAATAATTTAAGATAATTGATATAATTTTTATTAATAACGAATTAAAAAAATCCTGAGAACATTCGAACATAATTCAATATTAATAGACCTATAACAGTCGACAGTTAGAAGGGCCCGCATTTTACCCATATATTGCCATTAAAACGTAACATTTTATTTTAATTACATAAATCTAATTAATTATATAATACCTATAAATAACATTCTATTAATAATGAATTGGAAATATATACAATTCAAATTTAAAATACCTTTCACGACTAACTGATACGAACGATAAATGAATACTACGCTTGGTAATCAGGCATCGACACGATTCGGAGGGTGACCTTCAAGCCTTTTACCTACACAATAATTTAAACGTTATTTAATTAAAGTACTTCAGAATAGTTAGTTAGCTACTCTCATCTATCCCCAGGAGTTTAATATAGATATCTCTCATCATAACATCCCCTCGGTATATACTTTCATACATAAAAACATAAAAATCT
Source organism: Agrypnus murinus (assembly GCA_929113105.1). NCBI lineage: Eukaryota > Metazoa > Arthropoda > Insecta > Coleoptera > Elateridae > Agrypnus > Agrypnus murinus. The sequence continues at coordinate 93,966,352 of OV816027.1, forward strand.
CAATCTTGCATCTTATCAAAACTAACAAGATATACTAAAGTTTCTTAGTCGATATGCAGCAGGTAGAGAAAAAAGGGTCAATAACCTGTAGGCAGGTAATAATAGCTACGGTGATCTTAAATCACATCAGTCTATAAAATACTATTAAATAATGGTAATATTACATATATCATTCCAATATGTCTTTCGTAAAATTCAGTTTATCTACAATGAAAATTAATTAGTTTAACAATTATTATAAAGGTATAATTTGTGAATTAACTACCAGCTCGTTTATTCAGATTACTCATTAAAGAAAACAGTAGGACTCGCCCTAGAATCGATATCTTTTGTGTTAACCAACAGGAAAAAAAAGAATCAAGATAAGCCGTTTACTAATTTATTCAAAAATACTAAATCACAATCAATTCTTTTTTCTCTTAAAATATTTAATTATAGTAAATTTCATAGTAAATCATAATTTAGTGGATGTCCGATTTTTAGAGAGCGATAGCTACAAATTTTTAAAAAAATTTATTTGAACATTTTCAATCAAATCGCATCAGATTTTATAGCATGGAAGCCGCACAATTGTCCCGTATCCCAATTGAGAACGTACTAATGTTTTATTTAATAAACAGAACGTATCTAAAGAAAATTCTCTTCCAAAGCGATTAATAAATCTAAGTAGTTATAAAGACGTACATACAATTTTTATATATATATATACATAGAGGTTAAATTAGTTAATATATTCCATATGTGATATTACCTATTATAGATTTTACGCTGGATTTTCTTCTTTCTTGCTTGTTGATGATTAGTTAAGACGAATCGCCACGCACATTTTATATATATATATATATATGTATATATATATATATATATATATATATATATATATATATATATATATATATATATATATATATATATATATATATATATATATATATATATATATATATATATATATATATATATATATATATATATATATATATATATAATATAGATAAATAGATACATAGTCCACAAATTAGATGTACGAAACAAACATGTAAATTAATTAATAAAGAAAACAACACACTACGCTAAATAGATGCGCAAATTGAAAATGTTTTACTTTAGAACTATACTTGAAGAGGTTTTATTTCATACTGCTAAAAATGACACCTCAGAGTGTCAACCCCTATTTAGCAGCGGACAGAGTTGGTACCTGGAATATTTATGCTTGACTCAATGATCAAAGCCATATTACAATTATTATAGTACAAATTATAATATACGTATCACAATTAACTTTAAATATTGAGCACCTATATTGCAATCAACAATAATTGGAGATTTAATTCTATAGAGCGATATAATTGAACATTTCTTAACATTAAGGAGTAATTTATTCATAATACACCACTGCTGAATATTATCCAAGCCCTTTGGTAGTTTCAGCATCAGCATTATTGATTATTCTAAATATTTTCATATGTACTATTCCTTCTATGTATGTAACATATATATTCTTATTGAGTATGTAGTTTATATCGTATATGCAAGCACGAGTTTCGACTTTTAAGCAAAAATTTATTCTAGAAACGGATTTATTATGATATTTACATAACAAGCGTCGAAAAAAAGAAATCTACGATAACAAGTGACCTTTGCAGCCAGTTATGTAGAGAAAAGAATATGTACAAAAGGTAACCCTCGCAGACAAATCGGAATAAACTTGTTAATGTATAATAAATGAATGCTAGTTTAAAATGTGAGTTTCATCAAGTCTTGACACGATCCGCAAACGGGTTTTAACCATTGAGTTTATAAAAGCGCATCCCCAAGATTTTTTTCAATTGTGTCTCGGCATCAGTAAAGTGATGTGCTTTAATACTATGAAAAATTGTTTAAATTATTACTAAGTGAATAAAAATAGTGAATTTATTCTAAAAACAATACATAAATTGTTTATAACAATTATCAAGGTCAGCTTTTTAAATACTTTACATATTTAATTGATTGATATTTTAATGTTAAGAAAAAACGTATAACAAATTATTATTATTTTTTATGATTGATAGTAATATCTCTCTAGCTGTTTGCCTATAACGATAATAAATTATACATTTAAAAAATTTAATTATCAGTAAATTCTTCCCAAAATCATATATAATAAAAACCTTTCAATTTTGTGGTAAAATATCTTTTTAGAAAAATAATTCAACAGATTACGATAATAGTTAGAAAATCAATTAAGTATTAATCATTTAAGTTGTTTTAAAACATTTATAAAAACGTTTGATGATCAATGCGCTTTACCAAAGTTATTATTTCATTTACAGCATATAGTGTCAAATTATGAAAAAAAAATAATCTTTTATATCAAGCTTAAAATTTTTTTTGTTTGCTTTTCAGCAAAACTGTTTTCTCGGCGGTACGTGCAAGCGAGATAGAAAACGAAGTTCTCACGCCAAATTTCAGTCTCAACGCTGCAACCGAACGAGTAACACTTATCTCTCTTCACATCCATATTTAAGCTTTTATAATAAAAACATGTCTTTCGCCAGCGAACTTGTTGAAGAGTTAAGCAGACTTGTCTACGACCCACAGATAGATGATGATAGTAATGCTATCCTCAGAGCCTCAAAACAATGTACCATGACGATAAGAAATCTTAATAAGGCACTAGATTCAGTGTCATCATTGGGAGCGAAGAACCATTTATTAGCCTGCTTGGCTCAAGCGAAATCTTATCGAGAGACAGTCAAAGCCTTAAAAACTGTAGGCGAGGGATATAACCAGCGAATAGAGACAGCCTGTAGCCGAGTCAAATGGTCAGACATGAAATCAGCATTTAAGGGACGTATGCGAACTGCTGCAATAACTAACACCAAGCATATCGAGCCGAAGGCTTTCATGCAGGACTGCTCGACCATTTTTCAGAGACGTATTCTGAATACATTGAAGAAAGATGACTCATTAAAAGTGAACACAGCTTTAACAGACGTCTTCGAAGTCAAAAAAGGGGATACTATTATAAAAGAAATAAAATATATAAACACTAAAAATGCAGCCATATACCGAGACAGTAATTTAGCCCAATGGTTCAAGATAAATATTCAAGATCCTATCCTTAAGGATCTCGAAGAGTTTCAAGTAAGTATAGAAATTTTAGAAAGTTAGAAATAAACTAACGCACGCATATTTCTTTATCTAGCAAAAGGAAAGCGGGTGGACGCTAAAAACAATAATCAACCTCCAAGTTAACATCAACAAGTTTACCCCGCAACTAGGCTCAACATATTAAATCTGAAGATCAACATAAAATCACATAATACTTGAGGTCCTCTACTAGTGCCCGAAGAGATAGAAAACTTGTTTAAAAGTGCTTAAAATGTATATAATTTAGATAATAATTATTCTCATATTTATCATGTGTTAATAAAACCCAACAAATGTTTTATTGTCTTTTATTTTATTTTTATGTTTTATTTTATAAGTTACTACAAGTCTACGACTAATCAACTTATGCACAGCATTCGATGACCTAGTGCTGCAAATTAATCTGATGAAATTCCATCCGCAATATAAAAACAATAGTGCTCGCCCAAGATTCGAACCCGGGAACCCTCGCACCCAAAGCGATAATCATACCTTTAGACTAACGAGCCAGTTATATATGGAAAAAATTTTCTTCGAGAAGATTAGTATGTTTCTCATTACATCTGAATAATATAAAATATAGAACCGATCTTGGCACAAGCATTTTCAAAATTTGACGTAATGTTTTAGCTAAAATTATAGGTCGCTTTGCCCTTATACACAACATTATTAACAGATTTATTTATTATACGATTTAATTCGAGTAATGCAATTACGTGAGTACCTAGCGTGAAAGTAAATATTGCTATTATGTATTATAAAATTTTACAGTGTTGAATAGAATATTTGGCAAAACAAACCTTACAAGACATTCAATCGGCTGATCGAAGAACAATCTGACAGTTACTAATACATTCTTGCAGACAATGCAACGTATTTCGCAAGCTAACCCTCAAGTGGAAGATTTATACCAGAGGTATTAAGATTTCTTCGAATAATATTAAAACACATACGATAAACAGATATCGAACATACATCAGTATGTTCATACTTTAGTATATTCTGAATATACTATAATTATATGGTGTATATAATAAATTAAAACTTATTATTATAAATTTAAAAGAGCGCGACATATATTTCAAATTCTATTCTCTCTATAAAACAACGCGGCTATTGGATACATAAATCGCTCTAAAATATTATTATTAAAAATTAAGAAATGTATTGCTTGTTATAATTCGCGCGCGGAAGGGTATTCTACCCAAAACTCTGCAGGTTCACCTTTTCTAAAAATATTTAAATTAATCAATCGCTTTATAAAATCCAAAGAGAATTATTCAATCTTATTAAATAAGTCTAGAAACAGATTTATACCAGAACGTTTACTGAGACAGAGAGGTTGAGAAATAAGAAGCTTTTCATATGTATTTAATTTATTTTCATTTATTTTGTCATCAAAATACTATTACAATACGACTATATTACATAGTACAACTAGAAATTAAATATTTACTTATTCTATGATTTTTCCCGCTTTAAGCTCTGTGATGACTGAAATTATTTCGTTTTCGTTTTCGAGACTGCTGCTATGAGCTTTCTTTGCGGCATACAACAATTGTAGTCGATTCACTAGTTGATCAGGCGTACTCTGACGTATCCAATCCGGTTTCATCATCTTGTTTAACTTTTTGGGAAGTTTAATGTTTAACGCTTATTAGTCGACTGTTGCGCCTATAGTCTTTTTTATGAGCATTAGTAAGTGAGATTATTTTCATATAGTTGTCGATATCTTCCTCTGTTGGACTAGGAGAGCTTAATCGTTTAAGCGTTAGTAAAGTAAATGGACCGGGTGTTCCATTGAAAAGTTTGTTTTTAATTAAAATATCTTTTCTCTGAAACTGTACTCGTGAACAAGCAAATCGCCACTCATCGATGTCATTATATAGACCGTACCTAGTTTTTGTTTTCTCCGTTAGCTAATAATGCTCTATAATAGAGAATTCCTGATAAATCCTTAAGTCGGAATCGCATTCTTCTTCTTCTTCTTCATCATCATCATCATCTTCAACAGATGTAACTGAAGATGCTTGTTCAAGTTTCGGTGAGAGATAAACGGTCCCCGGTCGAGGTTCAGTTTTATCACTGTGAAAGTAGGCTAATTTATTACGTATAGCATTAGGAGCGTTTATTATTTCATCATCATCATCAAGCTTTATTTCTTTATTTGTGTCACGGGGTTCATTGGTATGCATACGTTTCAGACCCACGTCTTTAATTATTACATCATTTCTAGGCTTTGTCTTATTATCATTATTATTCACACCTATGGTACAATGGATTGTTTTCAAGTGCCTTTTATAACTACTATTACGTGAAAAAGATTTGAAATATTTAGTACACGGGACTTTGTGTCCACGGTGTATATTCATATGGCTTGCATACCCGGAGCGTCGAATGTTCAGACCGCATACATCACACAAGCGTCGTTCCATACCGGCAAATGAATGATTAGGAACAAAGTTCCTGTTTATATATAGTCCAGTTACATGTACATACACATACATTAGCAAGCATATTTACGCACAATTTTAAACAGATACACGTACAATTTGAAGTATATACACGCACATACATACATTATCAAGCATATTCATGCACAATTTCAAACAGAAACACGCGCAATTTGAAGCATATACACGCACAATATAGCTTATATACACGCGCAGACGTACATAATAAAGCAAATACACGGTCAATTTGAAGTATATACACACACACAGACGTACATAATAAAGCATAAACACGCGCAATTTCAAACAGATACACGCACAGACGTACATAATAAAACATATACATGCTCAATTTGAAGTATATACACGCACAGACGTACATAATAAAGCATATACACGCGCAATTTAAGACTAATTAAGACTAATATATATGTTCGCGCTAATCGCAGAGCAGTAGGTGTGGCCCAAGATGGTCAACAGTCAACCACAGGGTAGTTTAGGTTAGAACACATGGATTTCTGTTAGGTTAGGCGTACATATAATATTAGTTAGGTTAGAGCCTACGAATATGTTTTAGGTTCATACACGTACATCATCACATACATACATGCATTGTCCGATTGACAGGTTGAGATTATGTAAGAAACTTAAAAAACATATTCGTAGGCTCTAACCTAACTAATATTATATGTACGCCTAACCTAACAGAAATCCATGAGTTCTAACCTAAACTACCCTGTGGTTGACTGTTGACCATCTTGGGCCACACCTACTGCTCTGCGATTAGCGCGAACATATATATTAGTCTTAATTAGTCTTAAATTGCGCGTGTATATGCTTTATTATGTACGTCTGTGCGTGTATATACTTCAAATTGAGCGTGTATATGCTTTATTATGTACGTCTGTGCGTGTATATACTTCAAATTGAGCGTGTATATGCTTTATTATGTACGTCTGTGCGTGTATCTGATTGAAATTGCGCGTGTTTATGCTTTATTATGTACGTCTGTGTGTGTATATTAAGGTGGCCCTTATTTTCAAAAGTGTCATTTTTTTCAATCGATCTCCCTAAAAATATGCAAATAGATGAAAAACGATAAAATATGAAGTTTCAGATCAATCCGAAGTAATTTAGAGGTAGCTCACGCCGGTCAGAATTTCGAAAAATATGATTTTTTGCATTTTTTTTTCTTTTACCCACATCTGAAATATATTATACCAACCCTGAACATAAAAATAAATATTAATACATATTCTATAATCGATTACCTTTCCAACAAGCCAAAAATAACAAAAATCGATTGACAAATAAGGACGTTATGGCCATTTATATTATTAAAAAACCAAACATTTTAATTTCTATAAGAATATTTCATATTAATTTAATTTTCAATAAAAACCAATTAATTTATTTTTTATTTTGAAAATTTCATTCTTGAGTAATAAAAAATATTTAAAAGTAAAAATAATATAAAAATTATTTTTGCTATGTTAATATAAGTGACATTCATTAATTGTTTTTCTATGTTGGTAACACTAATGATATTGAAGTCAAGTATTCACATTGTATTCACAAATAGAAACGTGTTTGGTTCATAAAAATTGATTTTAATTTTTGATATTAGGTTAAAGATAAAGGATCCAGGTCATCACCGAGAAAGCAAACACGGAAAAAGACAACTGCCGAGAAACCAAAACCGAGAAACCAAAACCAAGAAACCAAAACCGAGAAACCATAACCTAGAAAACTAAAGCTGAGAATAGAAACTACTGACAATAACAAATACCGAGAATGCATCCATGCATTATGAAGTAATAATTATTTAATTAATTAATATTAGAATATTAACACTCACACGGCATAGCCTGTCCTGTTAGAGTTAGTTTCTCTCTCAGTCGTCACGTTAACTATTGAAGTCTGTCCCTTTTAGACCTATCAAACTTACTAACTTATGACCTACCCTCCCCTGTATAGAGTGTCCCTTGGCCTTTCTTTTTCTTTCCTCGCTCTATGTATTTTCCTTGGTCTCTGTTAAATCTATCAAACTTACTAACTTATAACCTAACTTCCGCTTCATAGTGTTTCCTTTACGCAGTTGGTCTTTCTCTGTCCTTCCCCGCTCTATGTATTCTCCTCTGTCTCTTTTAGATCTATCAAAGTTACTAACTTTTAATTATCACTTCATGAATTCTCGGTAGTTTCCATTCTCGGCAATGATTTTCTCGGTTGTGGTTTCTCGGTTGTGGTTTCTCGGTTGTGGTTTCTCGGTTGTGGTTTCTCGGTTATGGTTTCTCGGTTAGTGTTTCTCGGTTGTGGTCTTCCGGTTATGTTTCCTCGGTTTTGGTTTCTCGGTTATGGTTTCTCGGTTATGGTTTCTCGGTTGTGGTCTCTGGGTTATGGTTTCTCGGTTATGGTTTCTCGGTTGTGGTTTCTTGGTTATGGTTTCTCAGTTGTGGTTTTTCGGTTATCTTTTCTCGGTTATTTTTTGTCGGTTTTGGTTTCTCGGTAGTTGTCTTTCTCGGTGTTGTCTTTCTCGGTGATGACCGCATACGCGTAAAAACACAAATTTTTCAATCGCTTTGGAATTTCTACTAATTTATTAAATGAAGACCCTTGTAAGTGGAACGATAATGAAGCTTATAATAAAGTAAAGAATATAATTCATAATTTAAATGTAGTGAATGATGCAGCAGAACGTGTAGTAAAATTAATTGAAGAATACAATAAAGTATTAACCAAAAAAGAAGAAAAAAGCAATATTTATTGCAAGTGGTTACTAACTATCGATAAAACTGCAAATCTCATACTAAAACACGCCGTTGACTAGTACTACAAGTTAAGATTAATTTTGTATTATTTTTACTTTTAAATGTTTTTTATTACTCAAAATTAAAATTTTCAAAATAAAAAAAAAATTAATTGGTTTTTATTGAAAAATAAATTAATATGAAATATTCTTATAGAAATTAAAATGTTTGGTTTTTTAATAATATGAATGGCCATAACTTCCTTATTTGTCAACCGATTTTTATTATTTTTGGCTTGTTGGAAAGGTAATCGATTATAGAATATGTATTAATTTATTTTTATGTTCAGGGTTGGTATAATATATTTCAGGGATGGGTAAAGGAAAAAATGCAAAAAAATTATATTTTTCGAAATTCTGACCGGCTTGAGCTACCTCTAAATCACTTCGGATTGATCTGAAACTTCATATTTTATCGATTTTCATCTATTCGCACATTCTTAGGGGGATCGATCAACAATCCTACTGAAATAAAATTTTCCCATACAAGCAAGGGCCAGCCTAGCTGTATATACTTCAAATTGACCGTGTATATGCTTTATTATGTACGTTTGTGCGTGTATATAAGCTATATTGTGCGTGTATGTGCGTGTATATGCTTCAAATTGCGCGTGTTTTTGTTTGGAATTGTGCGTGAATATGCTTGATAATGTATGTATGTGCGTGTATATACTTCAAATTGTACGTGTATCTGTTTAAAATTGTGCGTGAATATGCTTGCTAATGTATGTGTATGTACATGTAACTGGACTATATATAAACAGGAACTTTGTTCCTGATCATTCATTTGCCGGTATGGAACGACGCTTGTGTGATGTATGCGGTCTGAACATTCGACGCTCCGGGTATGCAAGCCATATGAATATACACCGTGGACACAAAGTCCCGTGTACTAAATGTTTCAAATCTTTTTCACGTAATAGTAGTTATAAAAGGCACTTGAAAACAATCCATTGTACCACAGGTGTGAATAATAATGATAATAAGACAAAGCCTAGAAATGATGTAATAATTAAAGACGTGGGTCTGAAACGTATGCATACCAATGAACCCCGTGACACAAATAAAGAAATAAGGCTCGATGATGATGATGAAATAATAAACGCTCCTAATGCTATACGTAATAAGTTAGCCTACTTTCACAGTGATAAAACTGAACCTCGACCGGGGACCGTTTATCTCTCACCGAAACTTGAACAAGCATCTTCAGTTACATCTGTTGAAGATGATGATGATGATGAAGAAGAAGAATGCGATTCCGACTTAAGGATTTATCAGGAATTCTCTAACTATTATAGAGCATTATTAGCTAACGGAGAAAACAAAAACTTAGATAAAACTAGGTACGGTCTATATAATGACATCGATGAGTGGCGATTTGCTTGTTCACGAGCACAGTTTCAGAGAAAAGATATTTTAATTAAAAACAAACTTTTCAATGGAACACCCGGTCCATTTACTTTACTAACGCTTAAACGATTAAGCTCTCCTAGTCCAACAGAGGAAGATATCGACAACTATATGAAAATAGTCTCACTTACTAATGCTCATAAAAAAGACTATAGGCGCAACTGTCGACTAATAAGCGTTAAACACTGGAAATACGAAAATGTAATCAGGCCAAATTAATACAGAATAACAGACTTTGAGTTAGTCTTCCCAAAAAGTTAAACAAGATGATGAAACCGGATTGGATACGTCAGAGTACGCCTGATCAACTAGTGAATCGACTACAATTGTTGTATGCCGCAAAGAAAGCTCATAGCAGCAGTCTCGAAAATGAAAACGAAATAATTTCAGTCATCACAGAGCTTAAAGCGAGAAAAATCATAGAATAAGTAAATATTTAATTTCTAGTTGTACTATGTAATATAGTCGTATTGTAATAGTATTTTGCTGAAAAAATAAATGAAAATACATTCTATAAAAGCTTATTATTTCTCAACCTCTCTGTCTCAGTAAACGTTCTGGTATAAATCTGTTTCTAGACGTATTTAATAAGATTGAATAATTCTCTATGGATTTTATAAAGCGATTGATTAATTTAAATATTTTTAGAAAAGGTGAACCTGCAGAGTTTTGGGTAGAATACCCTTCCGCGCGCGAATTATAACAAGCAATACATTTCTTAATTTTTAATAATAATATTTTAGAGCGATTTATGTATCCAATAGCCGCGTTGTTTTATAGAGAGAATAGAATTTGAAAAATATGTCGCGCTCTTTTAAATTTATAATAATAAGTTTTAATTTATTATATACACCATATAATTTTAGTATATTCAGAATGTTCACTGATGTATGTTCGATATCTGTTTATCGTATGTGTTTTAATATTATTCGAAGAAATCTTAATACCTCTGGTATAAATCTTCTACTTGAGGGTTAGCTTGCGAAATACGTTGCATTGTCTGCAAGAATGTATTAGTAACTGTCAGATTGTTCTTCGATCACCCGATTGAATGTCTTGTAAGGTTTGTTTTGCCAAATATTCTATTCGACACTGTAAAATTGTATAATACATAATAGCAATATTTACTTTCACGCTAGGTACTCACGTAATTGCATTACTCGAATTAAATCGTATAATAAATAAATCTGTTAATAATGTTGTGTATAAGGGCAAAGCGACCTATAATTTTAGCTAAAACATTACGTCAAATTTTGAAAATGCTTGTACCAAGATCGGTTCTATATTTTATATTATTCAGATGTAATGAGAAACATAGCGGGTGGACGCTAAAAACAATAATCAACCTCCAAGTTAGGTTGATTATTGTTTTTAGCGTCCACCCGCTTTCCTTTTGCTAGATAAAGAAATATGCGTGCGTTAGTTTATTTCTAACTTTCTAAAATTTCTATACTTACTTGAAACTCTTCGAGATCCTTAAGGATAGGATCTTGCATATTTATCTTGAATCATTGGGCTAAATTACTGTCTCGGTATATGGCTGCATTTTTAGTGTTTATATATTTTATTTCTTCTATAATAGTATCCCCTTTTTGACTTCAAACACGCCTGTTAAAGCTGTGTTTACTTTTAATGAGTCATCTTTCTTCAATGTATTCAGAATACGTCTCTGAAAAATGGTCGAGCAGTCCTGCATGAAAGCCTTCGGCTCGATATGCTTGGTGTTAGTTATTGCAGCAGTTCGCATACGTCCCTTAAATGCTGATTTCATGTCTGACCATTTGACTCGGCTACAGGCTGTCTCTTTTCGCTATTTATATCCCTCGCCTACAGTTTTTAAGGCTTTGACTGTTTCTCGATAAGATTTCGCTTGAGCCAAGCAGGCTAATAAATGGTTCTTCGCTCCCAATGATGACGCTGAATCTAGTGCCTTATTAAGATTTCTTATCGTCATGGTACATTGTTTTGGACAGCATTACTATCATCATCTATCTGTGGGTCGTAAACAAGTCTCCTTAACTCTTCAACATATATTCCTCAATATATATATATATATATATATATACACGCCCAACTATCCATACCAAGCCCGCTATGTTACGCAGGCACTCAGAAGCCCGGGCTTTCCTGTAGAGTTTCAGCTGTATATTCTACCTCTATCGAACCGATAATTTCATATTATTAAGCGCAACCTGCGAGGGGTAAGTTATTTTTACATACAAATGAATATATACTGTACAGCTTTTACGAGACCGCATATATTATTGGTACTGTAGCAGTCCTGTTTGTATAAAAATAGATATTTCACGCATTATACCAAGCCACGCAGGGTTGCCGCTACTGTTACCAGCAAAACGTAAGATTATTGATCGTGTAATTTGTCTCGCCGGCTGTGAATGTCGGACAAACCACGGTTAGTCACCGAGACTTCCCGAATGCTTTCGTTCTTATGTGATGGTAATGCCGAGTTGGGAGTATCCTAGCGGAACTTTTGTTCTCGCCAACAGCCTGAGTCAAGGTCGTACTGGCTGGTCGTCTGGCTATTATCGATTTTATTTTAGCTTTCTCGCGGCATAGTAACACAGACAATTATATACAACGAACTTTATGAAAAGAAGATGGAATTTTAGATTTCAGATCATGTTCTACATGCATAATTAACTGAATATTAAGTTACCTCGGAATTCGCCTTTTGGCCGCCGATTTTGATGATTTTTTTTTAAATTGTAGGTAATCGACTATATTTCAAAGTCTAAATATTAGATTTGTCCTGTAATGCCCTGTTTAATTGTTAATAACAAATTATTACTTTTTTCATAAGGGACTAACATTTAAATAATTTCATCAAATTTGTATTATAATTGCATAAAGTTGGGTACTTATAGGTTTTTAGGGTCGTAGATTCAAAATTTTAATAAAAATTTGATGAAATTATTTAATTATTAATTAGCCCCTTATGGAAAAAGTAATAATTTGTTAATAACAATTAAACAGTAATTTTCAAACCTTTGACAGTACAGACTTTACCAATTAAATATTTTAGTTTGAAAGAAAATGGCAAGAACAAAATTACAGTTTTCAATTAAATTAATATAAATAAAAATATTATTTCTAAAAAAAGATAAATCAATATTAGACGGTTTCCTAGAAAAAAAATACCTCGGAATTCGCCTTTTGGGCACCGATTTTGATGATTTTTTTAAAATAGTAGGTAATCGAATATATTTCAAAGTCTAAATGTTCGATTTGTCCGCTAATGCCCTGTTTAATTGTTATTAACAAATTATTATTTTTTCCATAGGGGGTTAATTAATAATTAAATCATTTCATCAAATTTTTATTATAATTGAATAAAGTTGGGTACTTATAAGTTTTTAGGGTCGTAGATTACGAATCCGGGGTCCAAATTGGTCTAAAATTCAAAATGGCCACCGGTGTCAAAACTTTAATATATGAAATTTTGAATGAAAAATCGTACCAAGGGGTTTTTAAAGTAGCAAATTGTGCTGTTAAGCTAAAAAATGACCCAGATGTAAAATGCTTGTCACAAAATGGCCACCGAAACTAAATATGATTAAAATTCAAAATGTTTAATCTCTACTGTATGTTTGTTTAAGATGGATTAATATAGTAGTTAACACAATTTTAAGATTGTTGCAATTATTATTTATTTAAAATTCAAATTGATAGAATGGAGTTATTCCGTATGAATAGTGTTAAAATAAATTAATACTCCATAATTTAACCAGATTCCGTTTAAGTCTGAAACTTTATTTATCGTCAGATTTAAATAAAGGATATTGTGTTAATTATTATTTACTTGTGTTTCATGTAAAGCATTGTTAGTTTTTTCAGCTACTTCTGGCAACGTAGAAAAAGAATGTGCTCTTTACATTTTGAAAACTGATTAGTAAGCTTTTTTTTGGGAAGAATAAATTCTTTTTTACATGCTCTTACTGGTTGCGACACTTCAACAGCGTTTTTCGGCAAAGGGGAAAATAAATTTTTCAAAACTTTTGAATGCAAAATTTTATAGGTGTTTTTATAATTTTTAGAAATAGTTAGGGTTACTGAAGACAAGATAAGATATATAGAAAATAAATAAAATGGAACTTTTTTATTAGAAATTGCATGAAAATACAACTAAAAGAAATTGATTTAAATTTTATTTTATTTGACAAATCCCATATTGTATAATATCATCTTCAGAGTCATTGCGTTCTGTTTCTTCTTCTTGTTATTTTGAAAAGCATTCTTCATCAGAGAAGTTTTCATCTAAACTTCTTTTTCATTAATGTTTCCTACGTTTGGACATTTCCAAAACTTTAAAAGATTTGAAGATTTGAGTTTTGTTTTCGACTATGCTTAAAAATTGGCTATAAGTGGATTCGAAGATGCCAAAAATAAGTTGAGAATTTTCTCATTAGTTTCTTCTCTGGAAGATTTGCATGGATGACCTCTTCTAAATTAACTAATCAACTTTATTTATTTCTTCTAAATAGCTTGAAATCTTTTTTCTCGCTTCTTCGCTAGCCGTTCATCTGTATCTTTTTGATGGACCAGCATGCCTCGAAGGTTAGTTAGAGTACCGTAGGTACATTTTACTAAAACATTTTCTGCAGCTTTTATGGTTGAATGGTCTTGAACTTTTCAACATTTATTTCATATCCACATACAACTGTTTGCATAATATCAAATCTATTAATAAATTATCTCTGACTTAATTTCTGTAATTTCTGCAGAAGTCGCAAGCGCTTTGAAAAAGCACATTGCTTCATATTTTCTTTGTTTTTAAAACTGTAAACCATGTGGGAAAAAAACGTGAATCTGTGTATCAAACAATAAACAAGTAACTGTGATTCACTGGCAAACATTTTAAGAAAAAATGAATGAACTGGGTGTTTTGCAAACCTTACTGAGCTGAAAACATGTGAATACATGTCTGAGATACCTATTAGAGACCGCTAGTTTAGCCGTTTAATTCTTTCGACATTTTGTCAGCTTTTGAAGCAAAATCCCGTTACATGAGACGGTGGAATAGTCTAAATTTTTGACAGTATTGCCTTTTTGTCCGTTCCAAGTTTTGATGACTTTCGGATTTAGATTAATTTATTATGATATGAGCTTTCAATCAGTAAAGGTTTCATCTTGTAAATCCGTTTCCCCAAAAAGAACGACCTAAACAAATCCACAAACTGACAGAGGAACTAAGCGAAGACTGACAGATAGGTGCCCAGTTCGTGTTATGTTATTCACTAACCATGTACAGTGCCGCCCATTTGAAAGTGCACGACTCTTTATATGTAATATTCCAAAATGACATCGTGTAAGTCAGGATTCCATGGGCTGTGTTTATAACAGCTGCAGCGGAATGAAAGGTTTATTATTATTATTTTCAAATACTTGTTTAAAATAATTTATCAGCTTAGAGTAAGTTATAGAAAACATAACCGAGGTAAATCGGGTCTATCGTGTACTTTCAAATGGGCGGCAGTGTACCTCTAAGTTGCTATTTAATACTTCATAAAGAATTATGATATGACTTTTAAATTATTAGTCCAAGAGCAAGAGCAAAAAAGTAGGTTCATAATGCAATGAAATGTTTTCGTAGACAATAACATTTTCTACAACTTTTATTACAAACTTTTTTCTGTATAGTGCATAGCTTTATATTTAAAGCGCGCCAAACTTTCTCCAACATGGTTATTGCTAAATATATAGTTAACGGTTGATGATACATTAAAAATGGTAATAACCAAATTTGTAGAACACAAAATTTCTTATAGAATTTATTTGAAGTTTTTTTTCTATAAAATTGATACTTTAAGAGCTATAGCTTGGTAAACTATTGCACCGCGTGAATTATCTGTGGTAATGTTGGTCATAGTACACGGTAAACATTTCATAACACATAAAACGGCGAAAAGTGTTCAGAAAAATGACAGTACTGTGTAGTGTGTAGTGAATGTAATGTATTAATCTTATAAATAGTGCCAAGAAGTACTCATAATTTATACATCTTTCTTAAATTGCATGGGTAGAACCTATTATCATAAAAAACTGTCAATGTAGCAAGATATAATAGTTTGTCACGTACATCACGTACATCATAAAAAATAATAATAATCATGATGATAATAATAATCATGAGAAGGGAAAGGTGGAGAAAAGGATAACAGAGTTCAAAGAATGCAAATTAATTTTTTGAAATAAAAAACGGATTAAAACATTTATTTATACAAAAAGTGGCAAGTTATTTTACGTCATAAGTCTCATCTGTTTGGATGATGAAGGAAGTCACTCATCGTCTTCCACATCCTTGTTTTCTGCCACCGATATATCCGTAGGAGGTGAATCGAAAATTTCATTTTCATCGACTTCGTCTTCGATGGTTTCCAATGTATCTGGCACATGTGCATCCACCACAATTCGAACAAATAATGGAACATTTTAAGCCAGCTTTTCGGCATACACAGGCAGCCCCGCAATTTGTTGTGCATTTGCAAGATATTATTTTCAGCAAACTTGAGGGTGCTGGAGCCATAGTAGTTCGAATTGGTTGAAGTCCATTTGTAGTCCGCTTCCAATCCCATTCTTCAGGATCATGGTAAAATCCAAGCCAAGTTTGAACCTGGTGGTAGGTTCTAAAAGAATGGTAACGTGCCGTATCTTGGGTTGGAGGTAGAAGTGAGAGGTTTAGTTTGGTGTTACTCGCCAAATTGGCGAAGCATTTTTAGCGAAGAGAGTTAATGGACGCATTGAGAGGCGCATGATTATATATAGTGTATAATTTCGTGGCTATTGTGCGTAAACTCGGCATTTACAGCGTTATAAGTCTTAAAGTATCAATTTTATAGAAAAACTTCAAATAAATTTTATCGGAAATTTTGTGTTCTACAAAATCATCAACCGTTAACTATATATTTAGCAATAACCATATTGAAAAAAGTTTGGCGCGCTATAAATATAAACTTATGCACTATACAGAAAAAAGTTTCAAATAAAAGTTGTAGAAAATGTTATTATCTACGAAAACGATTTTTTTACTATTTTACTAGGTTACTAACATTATTCCATTGTTATTTCTAAACTACTACTATTTAGTAAGCATTAATCCTACAGTTCGGACAGCTTTTTTAAGGAATTCTCTCGTGTAAAACAGCCAGCCTTCGCATTGAAATGAGACAGTGTTAAGATCTGCAGATGAGAACAACTTTGTTCTATTTCTTTCACCTAATGTAACTGCTATCACTCAACCAACGGACCAAGAATATATAAGAAACACCTAAGAGATTTTACAGACGTATCGTTTCGATTAATTTCTTGGAAACATTTGATATGATGCTATTTTGAAAGTTCTCTAATATCAAAGATGCAATTTTTGCTTTCGCTATTGCATGGATCAATGTTAAACAACTGACAATCGAGAAAACGTTTTTTACAATTATGAATAATGGAAAAGAAGTTAACGGCGAAGATGTTACTGAAGACGTGATTTGTTCTAAAGGTATTGGTAGTTTGGCAAATCAGAGCGAGGATATGAAAGAGATAGAAGAGTCCGACATTGAAGCTTAAATGCATTGTGATCGTAAAAAACAAGGTTACCAAGTACTGACAGGAGATGCAATAATGGAGGAAAGGGAAATTCTACGCGACACCTCTCAAGTAGATCAAGAAATTCTAAGTGATGGTGATGATGATTTAAACATGAAGAAAGTACTTTATGGACAAACTGCTGAAGCCATAGGCGTGTCATTAAATTTTTTTGAACAACATAAGGATCCTGATGTAATACATATTTTACACTGGCAAAATATAAAACAAATGATAAAAAATAACACGGTACGCACAGAAGAAATTTTCAGATTTTCATATAGCTTTTCTAGAACTTTTTGGTATGAAGATTACAAATCTGATGTTGGTTGTTTCCAATCAGGTCAAATGTTGTTGTTTCGAATTTCATTCGTACGCCATGCAGCCAACCCATACCTGCCTCATGAATTTAACTCAAACCGGGTTTCTCAGGAATTGCTTTTTACCTTACGAATGCAAAACGCCAATAGAAGAATAGCATGCATACACCACATAAACAGGGTTGACAATTTTGGTGTTTCTTAATTCTACAGCTTTTTTGCTTTGGCGCTTGGTGCGTAAATTTTGCTATTAGTTTTTAGCTTTGCATCGTGTTTGACTACTATTGCATAATAAGTAGCGTGCCCCAACTTCACCTAACGATAGAAAAAATGTCAGGCGAGGCATCTGTGACTCTCGTTCAGAATTGGACTGGTCTAGTGCCCTCATGTCTCTGTGATTGCGCATTAAGTCTGGTTCCGTTACGGGTAAACTAGCTAGACATATGTTTTCGAACTATCGTTCTCAGATAGTTACGTCAAGGAACTTCAACGCTTTCTTGGATTAATTACTTATTTATCTAAGTTCTTTTAAGAACTTATCAGAATTATTAGCTCCACTTAGAGTGCCGTTAGAAAAAGATGATGAATGGAGATGGGAGAATGAACAAAAAGAAGCATTCTGTAAATTAAAAGAAATATTAAAAAACCCTCCAGTACTTGGTAATTTTAACCCAAATTTACCTATTTTATTATCTGTAGATGCTACTAGTACTGCATATGGTGGGACATTAATTCAGAATGGTCACCCAATAGCTTATTACTCCAAATCTTTAACTAAAACGCAGATCAATTATAGTCAAATTGAAAAAGAAGCATTGGCCATATTACTGGCTTGCAAGAAATTTCCTGTTTATATATGGGGAAACAAAAATCTGATAGTAGAATCAGATCATAAGCCGTTAGAAACCATATTCAGGAAGCCATTGACTGAAGCGCCTCCCAGACTACAGAGAATCCTATTTGAAATACTGCCATATCCCACAATTGTGTACAAAAAAGGAACGATGTTGTACATAGCTGATATACTGAGCAGAGACTGCGCAAAAAATGTTCATGATGACGAGGATGAAAACTCATTTGAGACATGTGTAATAATACCAATGAGTAAAACGAGATTGCAGCAGTTAAAACAAGAGACAGATACAGATATAGAATTGGTGGAATTAAAACAGCAAATACTTGTAGAATGGCCCGACAGAATAAGCGAAGTTCCGGCTTCTCTAAGAAAATACTGGTCTTACAGGCACCTATCAACTTATGAAGATATCATATTCAAAAATGATAAAATAATGATACCTCCGAGACTACAAGAAGTTGTTCTCAAATGTTGTCACTTTAGTCACAAAGGTATCACTGGTACTCTCTGATTGGCCAGAGATTTTGCGTATTTTGGCCAAGAATGTCTGTAGACATTATTAAATTGGTGCAAAACTGCAAGATTGGTACGAAGGAACAAAAAGAGAATCCTAAAGAAAAAATTTTACTTCAAGAGTATCCAGAACGGCCATGGCAAATATTCGCTTCTGATATTTATCATTTGAAGGACAAGGAATACTTGCTAATGGCAGATAGCTATTCAGGTTATTTTGACTTCGTGCAATTATCAAGCTTAACCAGCAGGTCAATAACTCGAGCATTTAGATGTTGGTTTGCTACATTTGGAATACCTGATATTCTTCGTACAGATGGAGGAAAACAATATGTATCTGAAGAATTTAAAGAATTTGCTAGAAGATGGAGGTTTGAACATAGAGTTTCCAGTCCACAGTTTCCCAGACCGAATGGTTTAGCAGAGCGATATGTACAAGAAGCAAGATCGATACTAGATAAATGTATAGAAGAAGGTTCAGATATCCAGTTAGCCCTTTTACATCACAGAAACACACCAAGAGACACCCTAGGTTCTCCAATGCAAAGATTAATGGGTCGAAGAACTAAAACGTTCATTCCCATTAATACAAAGTTATTATTACCTGAAACAGTTAAAAATGTTTCTGAAAAGTTGAAAAATATTAAACTAAAAGAGAAGAAATGTGCAGATAGAGCAAAAGCAAATTTACCAGAATTTTAAAATGATGAAAAAGTATTAATTAGAAAGAGACGCAAGGAATGGACTCCTGCAACAGTTGTAAAGAAGGCAGAAGAACCAAGCTCGTGGATTGTACAATAGGGTGGTCCAACAAAAAAAGCAAAGTCGGAAATCTTATGTTCTCACCCCCTAGGATTATTGTATATCGAAAAAAAAAGTACCCCTATTTTTTATTTTGAAATCGGACGATGTTTAGGGGTGCCTCAAAGCCCTTAAAGGTTCCAATGTATTTTATATGGGAAAAAAAACTCTTTCATAGGTTTGGTATAGAATTTTAGAAAATCAATATTTTTCAATGGGACTAATCTGTTTCTCTTCAGAAATGTTCACAAAATGACATCCAATAATTTATTTATCAAAATATTTTATATTAAAAAATAGTAATAAATATTTTTTAACGATTGTTCTGTTTCTTTCATTTATGGGGTTTTTTGCGGGTCTGTAAAAAATAGTTAATATAAAAAATTTAACAAATAAATTATTGGATGTCATTCTCTAAACATTTCTGAAGAGAAACACAGTAGTCCGGTTGAAAAATATTGATTTTCTAGGATTCTATGCCAAATCTACGAAAACGTGTTTTTTTTTCACATATAAAATACATGGGAAACTTTAAGGGCTTTGAGGCACCCCTAAACATCGTTCGATTTCAAAATAAAAAATAGGGGTACTTCTTTTTTCGATATACAATAATCCTAGGGGGTGAGAGCATAGGATTTCCGACTTTGCTTTTTTGTTGGACCACCCTATTGTACAAACACCAGATCGTACACAATATCGAAGAAATTCATGGTTCATCAAAAGAAATCACCCAGAGCTACAATAAATAAATCATGGCGATGATGTTGACAGCAGTTGACAGTAGTGTGTCAAATCAAGAACCAAAAGCACAAGCAACGAATGATCAATTTCTTCAACAACAATATACTTATATCAAGATATGGTAGAGTAATTAAGAAACCAAACAGACTGAATTTATAACTGCAGAATTAGTTGATGTGTTGTGATTGATATATGTTATTTGTTAAATGAATGATGTGTAATTTATTTATTTTATTAGTAAAAGAGAGATGTAATACAGGGATCTAGTTACAGATAGATAAACAAACATTGTACTAGTTTGACATTAGTAAATCGAACACGTTAATAAATTAATTATTTAAATAACATGTTTTATTGGGTAATTATTATTATAAATAATAACATAAAACATGACATTATTTAATGTCAATTCTACTGCTATTGAGAGACATAGTACCAACGACAGTAATACTGCCAGGTGCTTTTTCAAAGCGCTTGCGACTTCTGCAGAAATTACAGAAATTAAGACAGAGATAATTTATTAATAGATTTGATATTATGCAAACAGTTGCATGTTGATATGAAATAAATGTTGAAAAGCTCAAGACCATTCAACCAAGGAAACTGCAGAAAATGTTTATGGTACTCTAACTAACCTTCGAGGCATAAAATGCTGATCCATCAAAAAGATACAGATGAACAGTTAGCGAAGAAGCGAGAAAAAAGATTTCAAGCTATTTAGAAAAAATAAATAAAGCTGATTAGTTAATTTAGAACAGGTCATCCATGCAAATCTTCCAGATAAGAAACTAATGAGAAAATTCTCAACTTATGTTTGGCATCTTCGAATCCACTTATAGCCAATTTTGAAGCATAGTCGAAAACAAAACTGAAATCTTCAAATCTTTGGAAATATCCAAACGTAGGAAACATTAATGAAAAAGAAGATTTAGATGAAAATTTCTCTGATGAAGAATGCTTTTCAAAATAATAATAAGAAGAAACAGTTTTGCATTCAAAAAGTTTTTTTTTAGGGGCAAAGAGAAAAATTTATTTTTCCCTTTGCCGAAAAACGCTGATAAAGTGTCGCAACTAGTAAGAGCACGTAATAAAGAATTTAGTCTTCCAAAAAAAAGCTTACTAATCAGTTTTCAAAAATTAAAGAGCACATTCTTTTTTTACGTTGCCAGAAGTAGATGAAGAAACTAACAGTGCTTTACACAAGAAACACAAGTAAATAATAATACAATATTCTTTATTTAAATCTGACGATAACTAAAGTTTCAGACTTAAACGGAATCTGGTTAAATTATGGAATTCCATTCCATCAATTTGACTTTTAACTAAATAATAATTGCAACAATCTTAAAATTGTAACTACTATATTAATCCATCTTAAACAAACTTGTAGTAGAGATTAAACATTTTGAATTTTATTCATATTTAGTTTCGGTGGCCATTTTGTGACAAGCATTTTGCATCTGGGTCAGTTTTTAGCTTAACAGCACAATTTGCTACTTTAAAAACCCCCTGGTACGATTTTTCATACGAAATTTCAAATATTAAGCTTTGACACCGGCGGCCATTTTATAGCCACCATTTTGCACTTTGGACCAATTTGGACCACGGATTCGTAATCTACGACCCTAAAAACCTATAAGTAGCCAACTTTATTCAATTATAATAAAAAATATTTAATTATTAATTAGCCCCTTATGGAAAAAATAAAAATTTGTTAACAACAATTAAACAGGGCATTAGCGGACAAATCTAACATTTAGACTTTGAAATATAGTCGATTACCTACAATTTAAAAAAATCATCAAAATCGGTGCGCAAAAGGCGATTTCCTAGGTAACTTAATATTCATTTAATCACGCATGTAGAACATGATCTGAAATCTAAAATGTAATTAATGCGAATAAGATGTGGCAAAAGCTTTTATTTTACTATACATACATCTATTTTATTCTTAATAATTAAAAATCATAACTGTTATCTTTTATTAATAGTAAAAACACCTTACATTTTATTCACATGACCCATTATTTTGTAATCAATCTTTGAAACAAATTGCGTGTAGCTTCAATTTTATTTCATAATTACCCATTTACCAATTTTCATAAATTATCAGGTATTTTTTTCAAATAAAAACATTTCAATCTTCACTTTATTATTTAAAAAGTTAATTACAGCGAAAAATCTACGTAGCTAATTATAACTAATTATTGTAGAATTCTTACAAAAAGCCTACATCACCCTATTTTATGAGAGATATTGTTCAAGAAATAAAATATGTACCTAATATCACCAAAAAATCAACGAAAATATAAAATGTATAATTAGAAATTTTAAAAATTCTTTATCTGCAACTACAAATACTATAGCGTGGGTTTTGTTTTTATAATAAATAGCTATACAAACTACCAAATTAATATAATAATAAATTAAACATTTTCATGAAGAAACGGAAACTTAGGAAATAATTTTAAAGAAAATACAAGTTTGTTACAAAAATCAATATTAAATGTGTGCAAATGTACAAATATGCAGGAAACGAATTTGCGTGGGAACCAGTCCCCCTACATACGTTAACCACTCTTATGGTATAAAAATGTGTAAAGTTATAGAAAAATCAATAATCCAAACACTTGACTTTCAAGCCCCATTGCCAGATCGCTGGGACTCGTATAATACGTGTAATTTGCATCGCGCGTAAGGTCAGTTTGATGTCTACAGTATATATACAACACCGATCGTTGGCCCCCTATATTTATTTCCCTTGAACTAAACGTGTGTATTTTGAGATATATGACGGTCTTTACCCGCCATTTCGAAAATCGAGATTCCGCATCTCCTGATGATGCTTAATCAAGAAAACACTATTATACACATAAAATTTACGAAGCCCAGAACCGGGCTGCGTAAGTTGGTGCCGGGCTTCGTACAGGAGAACACTCTGTTTTAGGCTTGGTAATGCCGCCTAATGTGTATATATATATATATATATATATATATATATATATATATATATATATATATATATATATATATATATATATATATATATATATTAATCTATTAATATCAATGGAATAAGCCTATATAGTTATTTTTATATCTGGTTTATTTTATTTGCCAATATTTCGAAGAATGCTATTTTTTCTTCATTTTCAAGGCGCTACGAAAAACAATACAGATGAAAATGAAGAAAAAATAGCATTCTTCGAAATATTGGCAAATAAAATAAACCAGATATAAAAATAACTATATAGGCTTATTCCATTGATATTAATAGATTAATATAATTATAAAAGCCATTAATTAAAAGTCTACAATTCTATATATATATATATATATATATATATATATATATATATATATATATATATATATATATATATATATATATATATATATATATATATATATATATATATATATATATATATATATATATATATATATATATATATATATATATATATATATATATATATATATATATATATATATATATATATATATATATATATATATATATATATATATATATATATATATATATATATATATATATATATATATATATATATATATATATATATATATAAACGAGCAGTAAACAAGAAATAACATATCCCAGACTTTAAAGTACCATTATGAATCAACAAAGGGATGGAAAGTTCCATACCTTAATTGATATGACTTCAAACTTGGCATTCTTGCTGGTTGTAGATACTCCAATTCATGGGAAATAAAAACAATAAAAAATGAGTGTAAATTCTTGTTATTATTAAGAGGATAATTGTGATAATTGTGACAAAACGCAGCCCATAATATTATTAAAAATGTATACAGCAAGACAACATTTTGGGGTTATTAGATACAAAATATTAATATTAAAGTTACGGCTGTTAAAGTAACTTCCAATGTAGCTTCGATTTAGAATGTGGTTGACGATAATGCGAGATTCTATAGATAGAATAGAATTTAATTTTTTTTTGTCCGCATATAAGAAAGAGGCAGACTTGTCAAAAGAACGTTATGTTCAATAGTGAGAGATGCTACCAATTACTTTAATGAAGATTAATTGGTATATTTCCAACGATGAGGCAGCTCCGTAAATGGGCTATCAATGTACTGGTTTATATAGTTTTTATAATGTATACCCCCCTTTCATATTTTAATTTTTGACCGATTCAAAAATTTTAAAATATTTATGTAATTTTCGATGTAGATTCCATTCATGCTAACAGTTTTTTAATAGCATTTTATATATACAGGGTACTCAAAAACTATGTTTTTTGACAAAATTGAACACCCTGTATATTTTGACAAATTATGATTCTTTGAGTCACTCTGATAATAAATATATGTATGCATATTGTATAATTGCTCTTCTAATTCTTGTGCTATTTGTCAAAAGATATGGAAATTTTATGCTAACTGAAAGAATAACAATATCCAAAGTAGGCTGCGAAAACAAATGAAAAAATTGTTAAATGTCATTATTTCTGGATATTAAGTTTTAGTTAAGTGTGTTCTAAAGAGACTTTGATTATTTCTTTAGCACAATGTATTATTCCATTGAAAAAAGGGGAATTATCGTGGAAATTTGTATATTTTTTCATAAAAATATGATGAATCTAGAAGGAAATTTATTAGATTTATTACACTGTTCAAGTAAAAAAGCAAGGGCGTAGAATTGTGAACTGTTGGTGTGGAATTCACAAAGCTAAAATGACAGACCTGACAAAATGACTAAAGTGACAGACTTCTTAAATGGCAGATATCGCCTCTGTATAGGAAACAATGGTCCCATTTGCTGGCCCGCACGGAGTTCAGACGCAGTAAAACGTTGTTTAAAATGCATTGAGGTTAACGGTGGTTATGTTGAAAATGTCATGTAATTTATTTTAATTAATATATTTTGTTTTGTTTGCTGATTTACTTCATTATTAATTGATAATTATGATGAGGTTATCACAAAAAATATGA
Source organism: Agrypnus murinus (assembly GCA_929113105.1). NCBI lineage: Eukaryota > Metazoa > Arthropoda > Insecta > Coleoptera > Elateridae > Agrypnus > Agrypnus murinus. The sequence goes on from OV816027.1 coordinate 93,991,963, forward strand.
GTTATAAATTAACGCTTCTCAAATGTATTCACAATCAATTCTTCAATAATAATTGACGAATAACACAAAGACCAGTAAAGCAATTATACAATATGCATATATATTTCTTATCAGCATGACTCAAGGAATCGAAATTCCGAAAAATTCAAAAATTTAGGTGTTCAATTTAAAAAAACATGCTTTTTTGGGCACCCTGTATATATAAAATGCTACGACAAAACTGTTACCATGAGTGGAATCTAAATAAAAAATCACATGAGAAAAGTTTTTAAGTTTTTTGAATCGGTCAAAAATTGAAATAATAAAGGAGGGTTTACATTAATAAAACTAACCCTGTACATTGTTACAACAACTGGGCAACAATTGCTAATTTATAGAGCCATCATTTTCAATAAAATAAAGTACCGCTCTTGGTCTTCTTGAGCACCTGACATTCTTAAGCAAAATTAATTTGAGTATTTTCGACTTTACTACAGGACGTGTGTTTTTTAATACCACTAAAAGCATTTTTTGACTAACGTTCTTGGATCACACGCGAATTATACATTTGAAATTATATTAAAACAAAGACGAAACAATGATTGCAAATAGTTCAATGAAGCAAATACAAAGAAAGATAAAAATAAATAAGAATAAAATATTATTAAAAACACAAAAAAAAGACATGTTTATTAGTACACAAACAAAACAAAAAACAAAACAGACCAAAAATATACGTTTCATCCCCCTTTTACTCAGACTCAAGTAAAGGTTAAAGCGACAGGAGTCTATGCCACTTACTTATTTTATTAATTTTATTATCAATTAACTTATTTGATTACTATACCACTTAATTAATTTGTGACAAGTTTAAATTTAGTTACAATTGTATTTATATGATTTGGATGTAATGATCACAGCAAAATAATGTGCATCTTTATGATGTCAAACCAGGTAGTTACTACAAATTTTACCTGATGCGAGTTTTATATTGCCCCAATTTTAGTTAATTAAACAAAATTATTTCTTAATAAAAACCTAAAAATATTCCGTTTTTATATTACAATAAAAATCTTAAATTAAATCTAATTAAAATAAATGTTCAAGGAGATTCAACACAAACAGTTCAATAAAGCAAATTAAAAAAAAATATTTTTCGTTCCTGTTAGATCACACATAATCAATAAGTAAAAAGAAACTGAAGTTCCTTCTTGCTAGAAGAATTATTCTTTTTGTTCGGTCTGACATAGAATAAGCACACAACTTGCAGATGTAGGTGATATCATCGTTAGCAATGTTAAAATTATTAGCAACACTGCAGGGCTAAACAAAGGTGTATTTACTTATAATATACACGGCGGGACGTCCAACGTCTTGGGCTGCACTAAGTGCTATAAACCTATCTAATTCTTATATATGCTTTCTTCTTACCCCTCTATGGGTCCCATGTTTACAACTAAGGAAATGAAATAAAATACAGCGTGTGCATTTTCTAAAAACCAGTAGAAAGGCCGGGTGGAACAGCGGCCCATAAATGTATAGGGCTGAATAACGTACTATTTATAAGTATATATATATATATATATATATATATATATATATATATATATATATATATAAATATATATATATATATATATATATATATATATATATATATATATATATATATATATATATATATATATATATATATATATATATATATATATATATATATATATATATGTGCTTTTGTATCGTGTTCGCCTCCGTATACTGAACAGACGACCACAACTCCGCCATTAATAATAATTGTATATTAATTATTCTAGTGTCACAGACTTTTTCTTGAACTAACACTCCTAAATCCACCAAGAGGGGTAATTTTATTTAATTTTTTAGATATACATGCTTCTGTATAGTGCGCGTTCGTGTCAGCCTCCGTACATAGACCGCTCGTATTCACCTCCGTGTATATAATTTTGGCAAATCAAGCGTTCGAGTACGCCTCCATCAACGTTGTCAAGTTTACAAGGTATAAAACTATGGTACTTATCACTATTCAGCATATTCTGTTTATCAAGTCCGTGTTTATGTCTGCTATAAGTGCTGAGTTCGAGGACACCTGTTGAAAGTATGCCGTTAAATAAAACGGACCTTTAAATTTATACATATAAGATATTTCGAGATACAGTTCTGTTAGAAACAAATTTTCAGATTATAATAATGTAAATTTGTTTCGTTTATATTCTAATGGAAGAAAATCATATATGTTTAATATTTTATTAAATAATATAATGTCACGCCTACAATTTTTTTGTATTTTAAATAATTAACAAAGGATGACATTCCTTACTGTATAAGGTATGTGCGATGTGGTAAGTAGCTAGAATCATTTCAGAACTACATTTCTAACAACAAAGTGGTCGAAAACAATTAAAGTTTATTCTTTAAACCCATTTCATTGCTTTTGCTTTCTCACAATATATGTACAAGTCCACAGAATGAGAACGAGTTTTTGTAAAAAATACCTTTTTTTATTTCTCGACGTTATATGACCTAAATAACACGACAGACATCCCTGGAGGAAAAAAATCCTGTTGTTTTTGTCTTTGTCTGTACAGCTGTTAAGTTTTGAAATTATTGCAAATATCAATGTCAAATTTGAACCAAAACTATTTGGTCTGAAAATACAAATCCAGCTCGCAAATAACCAAAATATAAACAGTGTAGCGTCAGGGTTTTTTAAGGCGTTTACAGCATTAAAAAGTCTGTTGCAATTTAATTTTAAAAACGACAATCAAATTTAACCGAAAAATTACATCAACCATTACCATTACATCAATCATTATCGTTGAAATACATATATTAAAAATAAAAACAAACAAACATGGACGAAGTTCCAAAAGGTTTTAAATCTAGATAGATAAACACATTCTCGTTTCAAACACATAAAGTATACCAGGGTTCAATCTTTCAAAGAAATATTGATCATTTATTTGTTAATATTCCCTGAGTTATCTGTTTTGGGATGGTATTTTGAAATCTACGCCAAACAAAAAGTTACATATTGAAAGACTGTGTAAAGTTTTTGAAATTTTAGGAAAAAATAGGTATCGATAAAAGCATAATTCACGGGGAATCGAGAATAAAGGCGATTCTGGAAGTGCCACTACCCAGTAATGTTACCTAACTCAAGTTGTTTTCCGCTATAATAAATCATTATCATCTATTTATTCCGAATGTACGAAATACTACATACATGAGCATTAGCTTATACCCATAAGTACTATTAAAGTTTATTGGATGAAATTAAGCCTAATCTTTGAAACTTGGCAAACAGGGTGGATATTTGCTTAATCTTTAAAGATTAGACCATCTAAGTGACCCTCGCCAACTTCAATACACTTTTTGCGTCTGGATATAAAATTATTCATTACCCAGTGGAGTGAACCTTCATTTATTGCAGCAACTTCTCTATTGTAAATTTTTCTGAAATTGAAATTCTGGAAACAACATTTATTATGTTATATTTGTATTGTATTAGAAAATGATACGTACTAGAAAAGATGAGATTTTGAAAGACATATAACCTCTTTCCAAAAAAAGATGAGGTATTGGCGAATGCAGCTTCTGGGAAGCTCGATCAAACAATACAAATCCTAGGTCAAAGATTCAATATTGCAATAAAGTATGGTAGCATTTACTACAAAAAAGGTTTGTCATTAACAACTTAAAGATTTATATTAAATTACAATCAAATAACTACTAAAAGGTTTGTAAAAATACTCTTATAAACTGGTACAACTTTTTGACAATTCCATAAATCAACCAATAGCGTGAATATTATAAAAATCTCAAACGAAAATTGGCTGTAAAGATTAGAAGACCTCAAGACAGGGATTTTTAAAAAGAAAAAGTAACTAAAAACTCCGACAAACTCAACAAATTTGCCATTTGTAAGACTAGTAGGGAGCAAAGACAAAACATCGTAAAGAAATTGAAAATTTAAACTATAAAAGATTTATAACACCATTAACCCACAGTAATAATAAAATATCTAGAATTCACAAGTGATACTTCAGGGTAGACTGTTTCAAGTTTGTTGTACTCTCATCAGCTGGAGCTAATCATCTGTGAAACCTAAGAACATCATCCTGGCTTATTTACAAACCAATGACTAACATTAGCACCAAATGGTACCCGATGCGACACCTATAAATAAAAAGCCAACCGCACCATGCAGTAAAATTACAGTCTCTTTTGGTTGTGAAAAAGACGATAACCGAAAGTTTCTAAGGTGTTCATTCTGTTGTATGAACATCTCATCAGTTTAAAAATTTCAACTTATCTAAACTCAATAGTAAAGAAATTAGTTATCTTTCAAATTTGTGCAGATTTCTTTCTCTCCACACACAATATGAAAAAATATTCTTGTAGCCTGCTAAATGTATCGACAATAGAAATATATTTATAGTCATATCTTTAACGAATCTACGCTGAATGATGATGTCAAACGAATGCGTTTTCATAACAGAATAGATTTTACATTGCATGCCCCCACGAATTGGCAAAATGATAGAATCAGATAAACAGTCGAGGTTTAAAAAGTAACGTCGCCTCACTACACTAGTACAGACAATGTTCCAGATTTTCCTTTAAAATGTGGTATATGCTTTGTTTCGACTGCAACCAGATAAATCTGGGTGAACGGTCAAGCAGTCGTTTGAGATGTCGGACTTCATTCCTAGTATCCGAGACTAGCCCGAAGACAGAGGGAGGGCAGTTGTTAGAGGTGTCGGGAAGCACTAGGATTCGAGCTAGCTTGAGGGCAGACCACACGACGTTCACCCTTAGAACTGGTCGTTGTCTACCCCATCCCAGGCTTGTCTGGGTAACGGATGACGCGATCAGAATCAAATGTGTGGTAGAGTTATGCCGAGGTGTTGCGTTTACGTTTCACCGGAGTGTTTCTCGACGATGACCCTAAAACGTTGCAGGGGGAGCTCTGTTAACAAGGGGGTCCGGTGTGGGTGGATTGAATCTTACCTGACGTCAGGGTCTTTTAAGGAGCTAAGTATCCCGCTGTCTTCTACCCTTTGGGTGAACGGGAGACCACACGACGTTCACCCCTAGAACTGGCTGTCTTCTACCCTATCTCTATCAAGGGCAATGGACGAAGCTGTCAGATAAAGTGTGTGGTAGAGAAATTCGTGAGGATTCTCGACGGTTACTCATACCGATCAGGGGGAGCCCTGGTAGATGAGACCGGTGTGGGCGGATTCGAATCTCGCCTAAGGGAGGAGGTCATTTATGGTCACCAAGGAACCCGCTGCTTGGCCGAGGGCAATCATGGTCACCAAGGAACCCGCTGCATGACCTAGGTCATGTAAGGTCACCAAAGGAACCCGCTGTTGCCCGAGGTCATTTATGGTCACCAAAGGAACCCGCTGTTTGACGGAATCTCTAGTGCGGTGACTAGAAGTGAGGTTTATCCCATGTGTTGGGAAACTGCAAGCCGCCAGGTAAATGCGCTTAGGAGCTGTCCTGGCCACCCTTTGATCCGGACTGCAACCGGGTACAGCGGTTGGGAGAAGCTCTGAAAGCCATTACACTTAAGGAGAGTTGAAGCGAATACATAGCCTCTCACAATCAAGACAACTTCACCTTAACGGGTACACACTGGGAGTCTATAACGTGTAGACTTAAACGAAGCTCTGTCGAGAGCCCACCAAGCCTATAATTTGGTAGATCGGGGTGGCAAAACAATTAAAAAACCAAGTCCCGCCACAATTGAGGTTGGATTCGATCGGGCAGTGGCCCCAAGCCCTGTCTCGGGGAGGAGCTTATGAAGGTATGAAAGAGGACTGGAGGGCTCTCTCTATTCAACTGAGTTAAGTTGGGGGGATTGTCCTATTGCTGGACGAGGTACTTAGCCCCGTATGAAATAGGACGGGAGGGTGCCGGCAGGTGAGCTCGTGTTAAGTCAATCGCTCCGGTACTAGCCTGGATAGCTAGTAGAGGGTGGATAGGCAACCTCGCTCCGACCAGTGAGCTGACTGGGAGCAATTGCTATGCAATTGGGCGCTGGTTGGGCGTATCCCAATCACTTCCTTCTGGAAGGAACGTGGGGGTATGTTGATACGGGTACCCCACGTAAAACAAATTATAATAATCTGTCTGGCCTAGACGTTGGCCTATTGGGTGGACGGGAGACCACACGACGTTCACCCTTAGAACTGGCTGTCTTCTACCCTATCCTGCTGACGGGAAACGGATGAAGCTGTTAGAATAAAGCGTGTGGTAGAGAAATTCGTGAGAATTCTCGACGGTAACTCTGACCGATCAGGGGGAGCCCTGGTAGATGAGACCGGTGTGGGCGGATTCGAATCTCGCCTAAGGGACAAGGTCATTTATGGTCACCAATGGAACCCACTGCTTGACCGAGGTCATTTATGGTCACCAAGGACCCCGCTGCATGACCGAGGTCGTGTATGGTCACCAAAGGAACCCGCTGTTTGACTGAATCTCTAGTGCGGTGACTAGAAGTGAGGTTATCCCGCTTTTGGGCAATGGGAAACTGCAAGCCGCCAGGTAAATGTGCTTAGGAGCTATCCTGACCACCCTATGATCCGGACTGCAGCCGGGTACAGTGATTGGGATTAGCTCGGAAAGCCATTACACTTAAGAATAGTTGAAGCGAATACATAGCCTCTCACTATCAAGACAACTTCACCAAATTCGGGTACGCACCGGGAGTCTATAACGTGTAGACTTAAAAGAAGGTCTGTCGAGGGCCCACCAAGCCTAAAATTGGTAGATCGGGGTGGCAAAACCGCTTAAAAACCAAGTCCTGTCACATTTGAGGTTGGATTCGATCGGGCAGTGTGTGTGTGGTATCATCGCTCTTGATAACAGCGTCAAGTTGGGGAATAGTCCTATTGCTGGACGAGGTACTTCACCCCGTATGAAAGAGGACGGGAGTGTGCTGGCGGGTGAGCAGCGTGTTAAGTCAACTGCTCGGTCACTATGCGCGACTTAGCTAGTAGAGGGTGGACAGGCAACCTCGCTCCTACCAGTTAGTCAATCTGGTAGCAATTGCACGACTGCCGGTTATGCAACTTGCGCGCTGATTGGGCGTATCCCAATCACTTCCTTCTGGAAGGAACGTGGGGGTAAGTGCACACAGGTACCCCACGTAAAACAACCTTGACATTTCATGTCTGGCCTAGACGAATGGAGGAGATTCAAGTGAGGTTTATCTGCTGGACTAGGTACTTAGCCCCGTATGAAAGGGGACGGGAAGATGCCGGCGCATGAGCACGTATATGTTAATCGCTCCGGTACTAGCCTGGTTAGCTAATAGAGGGTGGATAGGCAACCTCGCTCTGACCAGCGAGTAACTGGGAGCAATTGCTGTGCGATTGCGCGCTGATTGAGCGTATCTCAATTGCTTCCTCCTTTGGAAGGAACGTGGGAGTATGTTGATATGGGAACCCCACGTAAAACACATGCAAATCGTGCATCCAGATAAATCTTATTTTAGTTTTTGGATGGCAATTCATCGCATCGTCTTTACAAACTCAAATTATCTCAAAATTATTTTACTAGAACATTATCATAATTTTATTTCAGCCCAACATTGTATTAGAATTGCTATTAATTAAATGTGTATTGTAATTATGTAGACTTTTAAAATTATGCTTCAGCGTTAAATTTTAAATTGCATTGACGGTATAGGAAGCTCTAGATCTACAAAAAAGAGGTAATTTACGAATGTCTCAAAAGTTTTGGCACAATGTTTAGGACTTTGTAATTTATTTGTAACAGGTTGCTATCGGAAACGAAACAAGCTTGTTGTTACGTCATTTCAGTTTTGGGGTTTAAATTTGTCATTAAATTTTATAACTGTGATTTTATAAGATAGAAGTTTTATCTATAATCTTGTTGGACGGATGCCCAAACCTCAAACTATACTACTCTCTGCGAATTAATATATTACGAAGAACCTGTGGTAAACAGAATGATGAATAGAGCCAAAGGCAGGATCGTCATCTCAAGTCGTAAATGATTTCACCAATTCAATGTTTCTAGGTCAACAATTTGTCCAGATGTCCAGACATGGTCAAAAATACAGAAAAAGGAAAAATGTCCAAATAAGTACATCCAAATCCATCTGCAACGGATACCTGTATGTTATTGTTCACTGAGCAGAAACTACTTTTCCGAAAATAGAGTCATTATTAAGAATGATGAGACATTTTTTACTCTTGGTAATTCCTGAATAAAAGGAAATTAAGGTTTTTTTGATAACATCTGATAACATCAATGAACTACCAGATAATGTAAACTATAAGGCAAAAGCTATTCCGGATAAAATGTTGGTGTGGTGTGCGATATCCGAAGCAGGGATTTCTGGGCCGATGTCGGACAAGAAAGAAGAGAAACGGTAGCTACCACATACCTGGCGATTAGCTTATACCCATAAGTTTTCTTAAAATTTATTGGATGGAATTAAGCCTATTCTTTGAAACTTAGCATTCAGGGTGGATATTTGCCTAATCTCTAAAGATTAGATCATTTAAGTGACCCTCACCAACATTCGTTACCCAGTGGACTGAACCTTCATTTATTACAGCGACTTCTCTATAAATGCATGCTGTTAGTTCCTCAATGGTTCTAAGACGACTCTTTCGCTTTCAAATAGATTAGATTCTAATTAGATCGATCGACCACACGTGCCACGGTAAATATTCAAAAGGTGAATTGATTTGGCCATTAAAATATTGCCTGAGGATCTTCATTGAATTTCCAGCTGTATGAGTTGTCACATTCTGCTGGAACAACAGGCCATTATTTAGTAGTCCCCGGCATCTTAATCCGGGAACAGCATAGGTTTTTAACATATGTGAGTAGAGTTGGAAGGTTACTGTAACGGAATGTCATTTTCGTGTTTGAAAAAGTATTGACCTATAATTCCAAACGATCCTACACTGTACCAAACAATGACTTTCGGGCTATGTAGGTTTTTTGTTAACGCTTGCCAATATTTTCACCTGTCCAATGACTCAAATTTTGTTTGTTGATTACAGCACTCTGCATAAATTCTGTGACGCCCAAGTCGGATATTTCTATGACAATGACACGATTATTCAAAACAAAAGATGCTTTATAAAATAATTAAATTCAACAGAATCTCTGACAGGTACCTACTGGATGACTGCATGTGAATATAAATCTCAAAGGTATACAAGATATCCATACATAAGGTTGTGGGGAAAAATCTGCAAAATTTGGTTGCAACTCTAATTTGCTTGCATTCATCTAGAATGCTATGATACTTTCTGGGTTTTTTTATTTAAAGTGTAGTTTACTTAGCTAGTAGAATTAATTTCTAATGCATAAATAATCAAGAATTTAAACAAGAATTAACTCGAACATAAAATTGACAAATTTTATACTTGGCATGGAATTTTGAAAAACTTTTCTGCTGTAAACATGCAGCTTCTGGAAAGCTTGCTCAAACAATACAAATCCTCGGTCAAAGATTCAGTATTGCAATAAAGCATGGTAGGATTTACAACAAGAAAGGTTTGTCATTAACAACTCCAAAATATATACCAAATTACAATCAAATACCTACTAAAAGGTTTGTAAAAATACTCTTATAAACCGGTACAACTTTTTGACAATTCCAGAAATCAACCAATAGCATGAATACTGTAAACGAGAAATTGGCAGTAAAGATTAGGAGACCACAAGACAGGGATTGTCAAAAAGAAAAAGTAACTAAAAACTCCGGCAAACTCCAAATTTGCCATTTGTAAATCTAGTGAATCAGCAAAGACAAAACATCGTATAGGAATTGACAATTTAAAATATAAAAGATTTACTAAGACTATTTAAGTCTATTAACCCAGAAACATGAGATGTGTGGAATTCACAAGTGATACTCTAGGACAGACTGTTTTGAGTTTGTTGCACTCTCATCAGCTGGAACTAATCACTTGTGAAACCCACACACAGCATCCTCGCTTATATACAAGCTAATGACTAATATTAGTACCAAATGCTAACCGATGCGACACCTATAAAATTACGGTCTCTATAGGTTGTCAAAGAGAAGATAACCGAAAGTTTCTAAGGTGCTGATTCTGTTGTATGAACATCTCGTCATCTGTTTAAAAATGCAGCTTATCTAAACCGCCATTTTCTTATTTATTAGGTGCTGCTCAAGATTAGGTGCTGTCATCTAGCACAGAATGTACCAATAGGACACTAAGTATATTAACAAAGTAATTCCATTTAAATCTCAAGATTTTTATTTTAAAACAAACTCAACCTGAAATTTTGTACTTGAAGTAAACTACAACAGGCAAGTGAAATAATAATTGTTAGTGACTAAATAAATAAACGTCGAAAGGAACTAGCGTTGGCCGCTTATACCTACTTCATGTAAATATTTATTGGTATAATAATATTTTGATTGTGTTGGATAGTTTTTATTTTTCCCTACTTTTTAAAAAACATGAAGTTGATGTTAAAAACATTTTATTATTAAATGATTAAAAACATGTAGTTGATTAGTGGCCATGTTAAATGTAGGTACAGTGGCCACTTCTTTGTTATGTAGGTCCCTGTACTATTATTTAGTACAATATTTTATTTATTTCAGATATTATTTCCTAGATGTTCCTGATGATTTGTACATTATTTATATCAACCTGTAAATATAGGCGGCACTACTAGAACAGCAAATCTGTTTTTTTCATTAATTTATCTATGTATGTATGTGCCTTTTTTTAATGCAAACTATTTTTTACAAAATAAATCATTATTCTGTAAATGGCTGTGTACTTGTCTTTACTATTCCCATCTTCCACACAGTAGTGGCCACAGTACCATACTCTAATGGCCACTGTACCATCACTGTAGGTACAGTGGCCACTTTTATCTTAAATTCTTCCAACTCCAAAATCTTTGTTATAATTTTATTTTTTTCAGTTTTAGAATGCAATGGTGTAGAAGTAAAAATAGTATTTGTTATCTAATGGTAACAGATTCTATAAAAAAGGGTTAATTTTGATTGTTGTTGATGTTATTAAAAAAGGTGGCCAATGTTCCAGACTCCCGGCTGCCCCGGCTCCTGACTCTAACTAAAAACTCCGAAAAACTCTAAAATTGCCATTTATAAATCTAGTGAATCAGCAAAGACAAAACATCGTATAGGAATTGACAATTTAAAATATAAAAGATTTACTAAGACTATTTAAGACGATTAACCCAGAGTAAAAATGAAATGTGTGGAATTCACAAGTGATACTCTAGGACAGACTGTTTTGAGTTTGTTGCATTCTCATCAGCTGGAGCTAATCACCTGTGAACCCCACACACAGATTCCTGGCTTATATACAAGCTAATGACTAACATTAGTACCAAATGCTAACCGATGCGACACCTATAAAATTACGGTCTTTATAGGTTGCCAAAGAGAAGATAACCGAAAGTTTCTAAGGTGCTGATTCTGTTGTATGAACATCTCGTTATCTGTTTAAAAATCGCAGCTTATCTAAACTCAATAGTAAAAGAATTATTCATATTTCAAATTTGTGCAGATTCTTTCTCCCCAGACACTTAGAAAAAATATTCTTGTACCCTACTAGATGCAACGACGATAGAAATACATTTATAGTCATATCTGTAGCGAATGTACATGTTCAATGATGTCAAACGAATTTTTTCAAAACGAAATAGATTTTATAGTGCATGCTCCCACAAGTTGCAAAATAGCATAATCGGACAAACAGTCGAGGTTTAAAAAGTAACATCTCCCTACTACGCTTGTACAAATACCGAGTCAGGTTTTCTTTAAAAATTGTGGTATATGCTTTGTTTCCTGAAATGAACTGGTTTCTTGTAAATCTACAAGACAAGATTCAACAATGAAACTTTTATTAGACATTTACAACTTTTTCCGGAATGTGAACGACTGCACCTAGATAAATATTATTATAGTTTTCGGATAGCAATACATCGCATCGTTCTCGACAAGCTTAAAGGTTCTCATAATTAATTTACTAAAACGTCCTAATTTTATTTCAGCCAAACATTGGCCTTCAAATTCGCCAGACCTTAATTCTTTTGATTACTAAGTTAAAGCTTTACAGAGAAAAGTGAGCAGTATCCTGAAACCGTTTAAAAATAGGGAAGAATTGAAAGGGAGAGATTTAGATTTTCAAGAAACTATTCCGTGAGCTATTGTGCAGTGGAAAGCACGATTGAGAATGATCATAACTGAAAATAGGGAAAATAGTGTCATTTTATTGGTGAAACTAGTATATATAAACGCTAATACAATATATCGTATTAGAAGTGCTATTAATTAAATATGTATTGTAATTATGTAGACTTTTAAAATTATACTTGAACGAACGCGCAGCTATTTTGAGGTTGGTAACAATCGTCATTGAACTCCAAAGTATGAAGCGTTTTATCTAGGCCATCCGGTATATTTTTAAAAATTTTAAATTCTATTGATGGTATAGGAAGATATAGATCTACCAAAAAAGAAGTACTTAACGAATGTCTCAAGTTTTGACACAATCTTTAGGTCTTTGGAATTTATTATTAGCAAGTTATTATTGGAAACAAAACAAGCTTGTTGTTACGTCATTCTAATATCTTCTCAATTTTGGGATATAAATTTGTCATTATGTTTTATTAGATAGAAATTTTCAAGAGTTTCTTCAATTTTGTTGATCGGTTCCAAAACCTCAAATTGTACTATTCTTTGCGAATTAGTTTATTAAGTTTTTAAGTAGTAGTTTCAACAACTCTTGTATTATTCAAACAATTATTTAAAAAAGTTAATAAAACTATACGTTGTTTTCTTGTAAATTGGAAAATCGCCAAAAAGTTTTATTTTGTTTTTTGATAATTTTAATATTTGTCAAAAATACCTACACCATTCAATATTATTAGAAAATATGCTCTGCAATTGTTGCCTTCCTACTCCTTTAAAGCATTTTTAATGATTTCAAAATAATCAGTAACGGGGGTGTATCAAAAAATGTTAAAAAAGGAATTTTTCATGTCGGGATATTTCTTCAAGCCCGGTTTGTGAACGTAAAATGTCATTAGGAATATTTTTTCTTAATAAGATTTTTCTATATTTTAACAAATAAGGTAATCTCGATTTAAACACCTATTGTCACTTGTAAACTTTGACATGGCGTATTTCAAATATTTTTGGAAGCAGAAGTGATTGAACAACAAAGTTTTTTCCTTTAAACAAAGAATATTAAAATGTTTTCCCATATGGATCGAACTTTATGGCACACACTGTATAGTTGACCACCTGCAAAATCTGCCGTTTCTCTTCATAATTATCAATTTTCTTAATTTGTAAGAGAATCCTTTAAAATAAGATATTTTGTTAATTTTGTTTGCTGTAAAAATTTGTGTATCCTATTATTGTTTATAAAAATATCATATTTGATAAAAACATTTGCTTCGTATTGTATATTTCTTTATACAGAGATTTGCCGAAAAACATTGATTTTTAATGTTTGAGTATCTTAAAAACGAATGTTTTCCTGAATCGTTGTGTAGAAACGTTACTGTTCATAACTCTCAATAAATCAATAATTTTATAAAATCACTAAGCATTAGCTGTTGTTAAATTGGGTCCACTTCACGAATTTTGTCCCAAATCTAAGATTTATGCATTAAAAATAAATTCTTATTACTGTAATAAGTCCTAATTTCGTAATAATTTGCAAGAATTTTAAATAAGAGTACAGTTTTAATATAATATAATCATTCTTTCCATTTAAAAAGATGTAATTATATTTACTAAGAAATACAGACAGAAACGTGATACCTTAGATAAGGAAATGACGCGTTTTTAAACGGGCTTCAGCAAAACAAATCACGAATATAAACTAAAAATATGCTAGGCAGTGTTGCCGCGAATTCGGAGGCAAAAACATCCTTTGAATGCTTTTATACAAGCGGAGGTAAACACAACCGCGTGGCGTATACATGTATATCTCGCAGCGACTCTGCGGCAATCGCTGGAACTAAAATGTATATAAGTATACGTAAATAGGTCCCGTTTGACTCCGGCTGAAAATAGGTGGAAAATGATCCTAGAGGTGTCCTGATGCCGAATAACATGGTTAGCGCGTTCGACTCCGATACCGACGAGTTGCCTCCGGATTTTGAGTCCGACTCGTACGCTGTATATAGCGTTCGGAGGTGTATAAGTACTAAAAGCATATATATATATATATATATATATATATATATATATATATATATATATATATATATATATATATATATATATATATATATATATATATATCGTAAGAATCGTAAGAAAAATATAAAAAGAATGGTGTTATATCATACCCCGCACCCTGTTATGGGGTTGTAAAGCTTGCAGATGACCAGGAATTGTTGTTGCAGGAATTTGAAATTTGGTATAGTTATAAGGTTTAAAATTCTTGTAAAGAAAAAATAAAACAATGTTATTATGTCAACCCCCGTACCCCCTTTTAGGGGTTGTAAAACTTTTAGATGACTTAGAAACTTGAAATTTGGTATAATTATAGGATTTAAGATTCTTGTAAAGAATATTTAAAAAATGTTATTATGTCAACCTCTGCATCCGTTCGGGGGTTGTAAGACTTCTAGATGGCATACAAACTTGAAATTTGGTTTAGTTATAGGGTTTAGGGTTCTCGTAAAGAATGATATAGAAAAATGTTATTATGTTAACCCTCCGCAACCCCTTTAGGGTTTGTAAAGCTTCTAGATGGCATACAAACTTGAAATTTGGTTTAGTTACAGGGTTTAGGGTTCTCGAAAAGAATGATATAGAAAGATGTTATTATGTTAACCTTCCGCACCCCTTTAGGGTTTGTAAAGCTTCTAGATGACACAGAAACTTGAAATTTGGTTTAGTTATAGGGTTTAGGGTTCTCGTAACGAATGATATAGAAAAATTGTAAAACTTCTAGATGACACAGAAACTTAAACATAGTTTAAGATTATTGTAAAAAAATATAAAAAAATGTTATATCATACCCGCACACTCTTAGGGGTTGCAAAACTTGTAGATGACACAGAAACTTGGAATTTGGTATAGTTATAGGGTTTAAGATTCTTGTAAGGAAAATATAAGAAAATGTTATTATGTTAATCGTCCGCACCCACTTTAGGGGTTGTAAAACTTCTAGATGACTCTGAAACTTGAAATTTGGTATAGTGAAGACTCTCGTAAAGAAAAATATAAATTTTTTTATTAAGTCAACCCCCGCACTTTATTTGGGGGTTGTAAAAATTCTAGATGACATACAAACTTGAAATTTGGTATAGTGACTCTCGTAAAAAAAATTAAAAAAAATATTAAGTCAACACCCGCACTCCATTTGAGGGTTGTAAAACTTCTAGGTGACATTCAAACTTGAAATTTGGCATAGTTATAGAGTTCAGAATTTTCGTTAAAAAAATAAAAATGGTAAAATTTCAACCCTTACCCACTTTGGGGGTTGTAATACTTCTATATGACAAGCAAACTTGAAATTTGGTATAGTTATAGGATTTAAAATTCTCCTAAAGAGAAAAATCAAAAATGTTAGTGTCAACCCCTCACCCCCTTTGGTGATTATAAGTCTTCTATACGTCATACAAACTTGAAATGTGTTATAGTTATAGGGTTTATAATTCTCGTAAAGATAAAAACAAGAAAATGTTAAAATGCCAGACCCCGGCCACCTTGGGTTTGTAAATCTTCTAGATGACATACAAACTTGAAATTTTGTATAGTTATAGTAGGCCAGTAACCGGGTAATTTATTTCTACAATCTTCTAGAGAATTGATTTTCTTGTTGGAAAATGTTCGGGGGTGTTCCCTGCATGTAACGTCAAGTTGGCGGGCCGAGGGCGGTTGAGTGTTAGCCAGGTGGAAGGATTTGTTTCTTTATCATTATATTGGCATTAAAATTTTTCTGTCGATCTATATTGTATGAAATTGGTTGATTTCATAAATTATAAATAAAACTGCAGGGTAGGAAGAACTAAAAAGTTTGATTCGCTCGCAAAAGAATAATTCTTAAAAGAATTTAATTTTTCATTCGAACACAAACTTTGTTGTAATTCTCTAGTAGTTTAAATTCGCGTTCTCGACCCTATCATACTTGTTGAGCGTTAAAAAATATTTTTCGTTCACAAATTTTTTCGCGATTTAAATAACAACGCAGGTTTATTATAATAATATGCTAAGATGCAGTTTTATATTAATACACGCAGAATTACAAATTTGTATGGCGCTGTCGAATTTTGCTTGATAATTTATTAATTGATAGTCTTGTTTTCGAATTATTTGTTTGCATGAAGAAGTTAATAGATTTTCTTTAAATTTATTTTCACACTCTAGACAGGTGGAAGGATTTGTTTCTTTATCATTATATTAGCATTAAAATTTTTCTGTCGATCCATATTGTATGAAATTGGTTGATTTAATAAATTTTAAATAAAACTGCAGGGTAGGGAGAACGAAAAAACTTGATTCGCTAGCAAAAGAATAATTCTTCGAAGAATTGAATTTTGTATTCGTTCCGGAATTTTATTATTTAATTTTATTTTATAATTTAATTCTCTTATAGGTCAATTAAATGTCGTTCGCTAGCGAATCATATTTTTGAGAATTAAAAAGTAACGCAAGTGTAAAGAATTAAATATGTAGTTTTATTAATATACAGAGAACTACAATTCTTCATCTAACGAGATCTCTTTTAAAATATTGTTATATAAATTTATTAACAATAGGTTATTTATCGTTTCTTTCGACAGTTTCCTGTGCTTAGTTAATATTAGAGACAGCGCGCTAAATGCACATTCAACCGAAACTTGCGTCGATGGTACTGCAAGAGCTACTTGTAATTTTCCTAATTCTGGATCCCTGTGATAGATATTTTTCCAATATTCTAGAACATTAGTTTCAAACGAAGCTCTTTAGTTGTAAGCTAAATTTTCTAATTTTTGTTTCATACTTCTCTCCGTTGTTGATGTTGTTGCTTTGCCTATCATTATACTAAGTTTCTCTTCTAATTTCAAGAAAGCTCCATGCGAAATATTAGAAGTGGATGAGGAAGCTTGCTGATGGTAACAGGGATTTTCAGTTATTCCCGAGCGAATAAAACTGCCGACGTTAAAATTTAGTTCTTGAAAGAATGAATCATAAATTTTTAAACCTAAATTTCATTCACGAGTGGTAAAATAAGAAAAGAATCGAATTTTTTCCATTTGCGAGTGATAATTTCCTTACCCTGCGAAAAAGTCAGTACAGTGTGTAATAAAATAAAACAAACATTTATCCATAGCATTAAATAAAAAAATGGCACAGAAACAAAAAGTACACAATCAATTAAAATTTCTTGATGCAATCAAATAATTCGAAAACAAGAGTATCAATTAATAAATTAGCAAACAAAATTCGACAGCATCATACAAATTTGCAATACAAAACTGCATCTTTGCATATTATAATAAACCTGCGTTGTTATTTAAATCGCGAATGAGTCATACGTGATAAATTTGTGAACGAAAAATATTTTTTAACGTTCAGCAAATATGATACGCTCGGGAACGAAATTTATTTATATTAGAGAACTAAAACATAAAATTCGTAAACGAATCAAAAATTAAATTCTTTTAAGAATTATTCTTTTGCGAGCGAATCAAATTTTTTCGTTCTTCCTACCCTGATATAAATCTTTAATAAAACGCTTTTTAGCATAATAGCATAATAATCGCAAGGTTTCTATCTAACCACTACAAAAATTTCATAGATATATGGCATGATAATCTGAGATAAAAATTAATTTGTTTTTAATAAAATTGTTCCTAAAAATGGGTACCTTTTTATTACCTATTTGTCTGATAAAAACAAAATTATTTATAAATTATTAACAAAAGCATTATTACTATTATTAGCACTATTATTACTATTATTTAAGACCTTCTTATAAAAATGTTTATTAGCAAGCAATAAAAAACCGTTGCATTACACCATTCCCTGTTAAGCAATGTTATGTGGATGACTAATGCATTATCAAGTTTCCCAAAATTCCTGACTATGTTTATTTTAACATGGTTTATTTACTGATTGCAGGGGTCGAAGTAGTTAAAGTGTGACGTTATTTTGTGTATGCTATAATAACCGTCTATAACTTCTTTCGACTCACTTTTATTAATTTAATTTTGCTAAAAGAGCTGTTTTATAGAAAGCATTTGTAGGTTATTGCTCTGCTTACAGAAGACGTATGTTTAATTAGGGGAAGCCACAAACTTTATACTTTTTACATAAAATCAGCCCATGCAAATTAAAATATTTCTTAATTATTTATGTTCCGAAATTTTAAAAGTTTCTTTAGATTCTGAAACCTAAACATTCTTTGTTGAAAACTAAAGTAAAGTTCACTAACGGTTTTAATCGTAAAAGTCGTTACAGAACATTATAGTAGAAGCAAATCGACCAGCTATCGTGATTCGCGTATGAACTGAAAGGCAAAAATGTATGGATGTTTTTATATGATAGCCTATGTATTGGGGAAGAAGTTCCGACAATTCGTCAAAAAATCGTCCTGTGCAGGAGTGCTGTAGGGGTGATTTTAGGTAAAAATCGACAATTTTTAAAATCCACACTTTTTAATATTTATATCGCAATATCTTGGGAACTAATTGCGATATCGTTGTAGTTCTTTTTTTAAATTAATGCTAAAATATGAGCGCTTCTAACTATATAAAGCAGATTAATAAAATTTGTTTAATTAATTTAAACAATATGTCTGAACTTGAAATTTAGCTTTTCGTGTAATGTAAATTACACTAAGTGACAAAGTTTCTTATCTTTGGAAATTTTCCTATACATCCTGCGGAAGAATTAATGATAAAGGTTTCAAAAAGTTTTCAAAAAAAGAATTATAAACTTATGTTTCGGAGATATCGATTGTTTTGTGAAGCGCTGTGATAGCGCGTGGCACAACTCCTTACAGGCTTCGTAAATACATGCAACGGTTCATTTATACGATCTATTTATGTTTGTAATTTTGTAATGTCTTTTCATACATACGTAATATAAGAGTTTGGAAAAAAGAAAGCAAGATTGTTTAAAGTATAGAATGTTTGAAAAGCCAATAAATAGTGATAAACAGCCAAAAAACACAGTTTAGTACAATTTATGTTTAATATTAAGTTGAACCGTTACCAAGAGTTTCCTCTAAAAAGTCAATGTTGTTTCCAGCAAATTGAATAAATCTTCATCTTACTAATTGTGAAGGAATAATGTTTTTTCATTTTCGTAAAATTTCATATTGTGCAACGGAGTTTAATTCTCATGATATCCCTATAAGGTAGAGAATGCCCACAGGAATGAAGGGTTTTGATGATTTTGCTTGATTTAGTCTCTCGATGAACCATTATACCCAAAGCCTCCAAGTTTTGGAGTATGCTTTTTAAAATTGGAATGACAGTAAATTATGTCTTGACAAATATTCAGAACAACATTTTTTTTCCTTTCATCGCCTAAATCTTCGACTAGCAACTGTATTAATAAAAACAGTTTATCTGGAATGTACTCTCTAAAACTATTGCTACTTAAATCTTTGTAGTTGTCCAATCGCTTTACTTGTGACATATCACTTTTAATGCTGTTGCAGAGATTGACGATCTCAGATATTTCAGAACAACCAATTTGCAAGAAATCGTAAGATTGCAGATCATCTTTCTGTTTAATCTCAATTATCTGTTGAAAAGTTTCACTCTTTGTCATCTTAGGAAAGATGAGCGTAGGCTCATTCGGATTTTTCGGCTTTACAAAATCAATTTCTGCATCATAATATAATTTTAGTTTTTTAAATAGATATGGACGACATAAAGTATCATCTTCCTTTTTACTAACTTCTAAGTAGCGTTTGTACACAACATTACTAGAATATACTTTTCCTTTTGTCAACTCTGTGTCTAATCCTTTTATTAATCTACTTAAATTATTTGGCAAACTTTGAGTTTGCAATTTGGTAGTGGAACTACTCTTCGTTACTTTTTTACTCATTATTTTCCATTCTTTTAAAAAAACAGGAACTGTGATATTTAATTTCATTCACAATTAAGTCGCTATCACCTATACGTTTCAGTACTGTTGTATTATTTGTGGATTTTCTATAATAACTGTAGTATATTAAAACTTGTTATAATTTTTGTTTATTCGATCGTTTTTGGCAAAACAAACATTTAGAAACATCGAATTTTTCGCGCCTTAACAAAATTTCGTCTCGAGGACTTTCACAAGTTTTAAACAAATTCTCTGCTTTATATTTTGCTTGAAAAGTTTTAATATTTTTTTACTTGTAAAACTAGAGTAACACCTTTGATGCCAGTCTAACTCATGACTTTGAGAGGAATTAATAATGCCTAGAACTTATTTAATTAGAACTATTTAAAAATTCATCATGACCAGGATCTACATTTAGCTGATTTAGCCTTAATTGTACACTATTTTTTAATCTTAAGAATGATTTTGGAGCACTTGAAGCTAAATTGTCCGCTTGTTGACAAATTATGCAGGTTTTCTGTTTTTTCTTGCGATATTGAATCGTTTTTATCTTTGATTCTAATTCGCTTTCCGAGCTACTTGTTACTTCCATGATTTCTAATTCTAAAATATAATATTTGAACGAAATAAAATAAATGACTACTACCAAATTATGTTAAACTGTTGTTTTGAGTAAGAATTGAATACATTATAAAATGGTGAAAAATAGTACTTACAATTATAGGAGTTCAAGGTAACTAAACAATGTGATGTAAAAACAGTCTTATTAATCTCTCGAAACAGACACACTTTTATTTAAAGAAAGCACCCTTCAAACAGTCACCACAGTTTCAACCACTGAATGACAAAATCAAACTAAAATTCCAGACTAATAATTTCACATCTGTCAGGGTTTTCATAAAACTATAATAATAAATACAAACATACGTCTAAAATTGAACGGTCCGTTTAAAGTTATGGAAAGATATAATTAATAAATTATTAACCTACCATAACAAATTTAAATGGGTCAACTAATAAGTTACCAACTTTTGTAACTGCTTATACATATGTACACACAAAGGATGTTCCAATTTATAGCAGTAAATGTTAAATAATATATTTAATAACAAAGGGTAAAACATATCAATAGTAAGAAATAACAGGAAGCATTATTTGATGCGTGTATGGATAGTTTGTTGAGCGCTGCGGTGTACGCGGGTATAAGACGTTTTAACAGGGGGAATATGCAGAGCTTTACGTTTCATCAAATATCTCCCTTATTAAGAGAGATAATTAAGAAAATTAAAAAGCATCAGATAGCGCAACTATTGAGTAATAACGTTTATACAGTATGATTTTTTGATAAAGTCGACGGTTTTCGAGAAAATCGAGTGCAAACAAAAATTACAATTTACAGAAATTGCCGCTTTTGAGATAAACGCTCTTGAAATATTTCTCGCCCGTATACTGCCGTGTTAAATTATTTAAGTCTTCTTAAACATTGTTTATTTCTAATACTCGCATTTAATTACCGATGGTACCATCAGAAAGCTTATAATACGTAGAATATTACTACAAAAAATCAGAAATTGATGGTTTTATCATAAAACCACTCCTAGAAGACCCCTGCACAGAACAATTTTTTGACGAATTGTTGGAAGTTCACCCCAAGACATAAACTATCATAAAAATACATGCATATATTTTTACCTTTCAGTTCACACGAAAATCGTAAATAAGCGACTTTTGTTTCATATTTTCCTCTACTATTATTCTGGATCACTTGAAACCCCCGAAACAAATTTTGGTTAAAAAACCTTGAATAATTGTTGTTTTAAATACTTTACTAGGATTGAATTAAAATATTTTGTTTTGGCAAGGAAAGAAAAGTGGCAAACACTCTCTTATACTGCATACACAGGTCCCTGTTCTTTTCTGCTTGTCATTTTCTACGAATTTCTCAAAATATTTTTTAATACCATTCTATGAAGTTATCTAGAGCAATTGAGGCGCTTCTTACAAAAACAGCCATAGTCCAATAATTCAAATTTCGTGGTTAATATCGCTATATATGTTTATGTGGTTGCCCATCGATTGGTTTACTCGGTTTCTGCAAAAACGGCCCTAGTCCACAGTTATAGCGTCGAAAAGTTTGAATAGTTCCACAAAAACAACCATAGTCCGCTTGGGTTTCTACAAAAACAACCATAGTTCTGGACAATGGTTGTTTTCACTGAAAATCAGTTGTTGAAGCATAAAACATAACCTTCAATAATAAAAACAGATTTAGTGTTAATTGGTGATTTTTTATAAAGATTATATATTTCATTATATAGGTTATATATTTCTTATAAAGATTATTGGACCGTTTTCAGCACAAAATTTAATATTAAGTTTGGTCTCCCTAGATCTGACACTTGCACTGTTTGCGATCGCTTCTTCTCAAAACTAAATTTATCTACTGATTTAGATGAACGTCAAAGTATTGAAATGGAAAAGAATTTTCATCTGGCTAATGCAGATAGATTTTATGAAATAAAAAGACAATGTAAGATTAAAGCCAAGCAAGAGGTTGTTATGAGCATAAGCTTTGATTACATGCAAAATTTGCAAAATAGTAAACTAGTTTTGTTGCACTTTATTCTCAAATAGAAGATGTAAAATTAATATGTCATTAATATGTAATATGTAATATCAAATAATAATAATAATATGTACTATCGTTAATAAGTCACATATATTTCAGATTTTGCGAAATTCAGGATATAAGGGGGCAGTAGCAGCAACCTGTTATTATTTCTAAATGTCGAAAAAATAGTAAACTCTTTTTGTTTCGCTCGAATTTTGAATGGTAGGGCTGAAAACACTCTGTCAAAATTCTGTGTAGCACCACGGATAAAGATATCAGGTTTTATTGAAAGTTGCATTGGAGCATAGCGGTGTTTAGTTCTGATGATAGATCAATATACTAGTATTTTTTGACGAAGTAAATGATCCTAATGATATTGACCATGGTAATAAGTGTCTTCGATCTACTTAAATTCTCTATTTTTTGAGCATAGGCGATATGAAGTGGTATTTTTAAAACCATCATAAATGCGTAATGAGCAATTTGAAACAGAGCGTCACATTTACGTTGAGTACCTACTTTTATAGGAATCTTTCTCATTGCTTCTACTGTGACTGTTCATACTCGCTCAATATCCATTTCAGAATTGTGATATTGAGCAAAACAAGTTGCATTCAAATGAATACATCTACATTACTAATCATCTGCGTACATCTGCTACACATATAGATTGTTTGACTTTGAACATCTTCTTTGTTCTTGTTTCAATATCAAGTAACCACTATGTATAGTATTGACGAATAGTGGCCACTTTTTGCACCCATGACACGTATTCGACAGTTTGCCACTACGTTGTCGCGGAGATTTTTGTTATAATTGTAAATTAGAGGTATGTAAAATAAGGTATGTTGTTGATTTTCTTTTTCTTTTTGTCATATCTTTTTGCAGTTTTCAATGGTTCAACACCTTACTGTATGCTTATTGCCGTCACAACCGAATTGTCATTCCATCGAACAAGAGAAATTCGTATTTTCTCTCCAGATTTGCGTCAAATGCTCCCGTCTTTTTCTTAGCAATTGGATGTGTAGATTCTAGGTCATCCACTATTCCTGTTGTCACGAATGGTAGCTGTTGCAAAAAATCCTTTTTCTTTAAGACTTGCACATAATTTATATCAAAAAAGAAGTTGTCACGAAAAATATTATGATTATGGTTGTTCTCTACAATAGATAGTAGATCAAAAGCAATGCCACCTGCCAACCCACGTACTGATTTTTAAGGTTTGGAGGATACGCCTCCATATGGCATAACTTCTAAAGTACCTTTCAGCTGAACAAATACACAATAATTTGAAATCGAATCTTTCCGGTTTTCGTTTCAAAAACATTTTGCGTGAGTGCCGTCCAAAATATAGAATCATCTGTTCATCTGAGGATAAGTTGCACTAAAATACTGCATACTGCATGGAGTTTTTCATGCATGTTAAAAAATGCCGCAAACTTTCAAAATCTATCAGTTTTATAGAGCTTGCTGAATATTTCTGAACTTGTTTGTAATCGTGCAGCTTTTCAATGTCGACTACATTGTCTTCTTCAACATACCATACAAATCAGCCTGTGGTAACGTGTGATCTAAAGTAAAAAAAAAAGAAATTCACAAGAAAGAAAACATACGCCCAGATTCAGTAGAGCTCAATTACAGTAAACAGTATGTATTATTTGCAACCAACCGAAACGTAGGTAAGATACACAACTTTTTTGCTTCTGTGTCCTGCAAAAGTACGGGGATTTATGGTATTCGTCTCATATATTACGCCTTGTGCTTTGACGACTCTTTCTCAGGTGTTGCTTGTAATAAAATCTACAAGGTTTCAATAGCATTAGGATCCGGACTGTTGAGAGTCACTTTAAAACTTTTGGTCGTTTTGGTGTGTGACGAGACCCACCATCCTGTTGAATGATAACATCGCAACCAGGATAGAGGGCTTCAAACTTAGTAACAACTTGGCGTAGTTTTCAGTTCACTATAGTGAAACTGGAAGTATTTAAGTTGTTGAAAAAACTTCTCATCGTCTAAGATTAATGTCTGATAGACGTCTAAGGATGTTGGTGGAAATTTGTGTGAATCGTTGTGTTACTTTAAGAGAGATTACGGTACTTTGGAATGAAAAAATACATTTGGGACTGTTATGGAAATGCTGTAAGTTAAATGGAAGTAAGGACACAAATATGCCCTTTTTAAAGGTAGTTTGTTATCTTTAAACTTTGATACATTGAGTGTTCCTTAACTATCTTTGTAACACAAACATTTTCTGTATTCACTCAAAAAAGCCAATTCTAACCGAGAAACAAGAAGAATGACAAGTGGCATGGGCTAAATCTGTAACGGCACAGTTATTAATGCTGAAATGTATCAACAAATTCTTAACGCTAACAAATTTTTTAACAAAACGATGCTTCTTGTCACACATCAAAAACCACCAAAAGGTGGTTTGAAAATCATAATTTTAAAATTTTAGAATGGTTCTCAAGCAGTCCGGATCTAAGTATTATTGAAACCTTGTGGCAGAAGATGAACAACTGAGAAACATACCTCCAAAAACAATTCCCATGAAGAATTTGAAATTATCAGAAATTGGGGCATCATTCACTTCAGAATATCGGAATCCCCAAGTTACAAGTATGTCAGCCAAAATTCAAGCGGTGAATAAAGCAAAGGGAGATGTTACTTAATTGTGTTTTTGAAATGCTGCTCGAATATTTAGTTGAATTTTTGAAAATTGTTTTCTGCAGATCTTGTTTTTACAGAAGGAAATAGTTATTGGTTGAAAATGGTGTAATTTGGAACACTAGTTAGAAAAATAAAAATGGAATTAAAAAAAGCTCTGGCAGATTGAATTGTCTGATTTTTTATTTCAAAATTGCAACTGTCCGAATATTTAGTTGTTAGGGCTCGTACATGTTTTGTAAATGGGTAATTCCTCCAATTGTTGTCAATATTGACTTACCTTTTGAAACGATGTAGAAATATCAATAAATTAGTATAGGTTTTATATTATGAATCTTTTCTCATTATAATATGAGTTAATCACTGGTAATGCTATTTATCTTAGAAGTCTTTTTTTCTAGTTTTCTGTTTCGTCGCAACACGGGAATGACGGTTATTCTACAGGAATGATAATAATAAAACAACTAAGCAGGAAAAAATGTTTTATTGAAAAGTAAATAACTAAATAACATACTAAAAAGTTATACTAAATCTGGGCACGTTCAAATACATCTAATTTTTCTGGAAACTGCAACTTCTGTTTCATCACAAAAAATCACTATAACATAGAAAGGGGGAGATAAAAGGTGTCTTTTACACATAATAGCATGTTACTACAGCGCACCTATTAATTTGTACGGTGCAGTTAAAGATGTTCCATGGAAATGAGGAAAATAAAACGTTACACACTTTATGTCGGGGAAATGCATAGAAAAGCTGTAAAAACCTATATTTTTTATACGTCTTAGATTAAAACAACATCAAGGATATACTTTGGTCATGCAAAAATAAATAGAGTCCCTTTAAAAAATTAGAAAAGTATGTAATTGCTGTAAAACACTGGTTGGTTACATCCCATGGGAATGATAAATTGTTAATTAAGATACTTTTTAATATTATTGTATACGATTTCTAAGCAGGATACTTGAATTATACATCGTTTGAGATATTTACCCAAATCTCACAGAGAAACATCGATAACTTATTACCAGAATGTATATTTAAAAGGCAAATTTAATCAAAGGTTGTTGATGAAACTACATATTTGCAAATAATAAAAATTTCTTAAAATATTATTGCAAAACATACATGAAAATGATCCGAAATAAAAAAAACTAAACATATTATTAGTTACAGTCAAGGTTGGTCATGGCTGGAATTTCTATTATATTAGCATGATCTATCTCAGGATATTATTTACTATTATAAACGCACAGCTGTTTTTTAATAAAATATTTTCTAAATTTCAGCTTTAAGGCTTCTAATTTTAATCTTCTGAATTACATAGATGATTATATAGTAAATGATAATAATGGTTAACGCATGTTTAATTTAAATCAATAATGCCTTTTAATTTCTTGTAAAAACCTCAAACGTATTAGGAACGAAAAATGTAAGGCAATCTTTTATTACTATTATCTCCCATTTGCAATGCTAAAACCCAAGTTGGTTTAAACCTACAAGTTTTAAATAAAATTCTGACGCATAAATGAAACGTATTATAAAAGTGTTTATTAAACAGCTTTACAAAATATAATATGTAGCAATTCTTGTCACTTGAAATGACGCAATCTTTACTCAGAAATACACTGGACACGGAAAAATACACTAAAAAGTAATTACACTTTAAGAATAACTACACAGGATTAATTAACTAACATTAAAAAAATGCAGAATCGACTATTTTCTGTTAAATTCGAAACGATTTTGTTTTTGAGAATAAAAGATAACCGTGATTTTATTCATTTTATTACTAATTTCCAGTTTAAACTTTAAATGATCGTTAACCTATAATAATAAATAAACATATACAATTGAAATAGTTTTCATATAGAAAATACATATTAAAATCAACTGACCTAATTGGAACAATCGTAATAATTTAATATCTAAAATGTCCTTTAAGAGCACTCATAGTGTATACTGTATACGAAAATACGTTTATCGCTTAACTCAACTGTTTTTTTTTGTAATCAGAATTTTACCTTTGTACTAAAATGTATTACAGAAGGGCAATAAGAAATAAAAAAAGAATCTGATATGTTTAATTAGGTATTGAAATGAAAATGCTTTCCTAATATCTCATAATTTCATAAAATCAATTATTTAATAGACATGTAAAACGTAGTGTCTAGTACAGTTCTAACATAAATACAAAACAAAACCCAAACGTATTTTAGCCATTATAATAGTAATATTGTAAATTTTAGCGTCGAATTCGATATCAACGATCTTAGAAACACCTTTAAGGACAAAATCTCATACAATTCCAATAAAAATTCTAATTTTACGACATTTTTATGTTTATGGTACCTTAAAACTTATTTAAAACATTTTAAATAAAATTCAGACACACATGAATGGAAGTAAAAGATTTATTAAGTAGCTTTAATAAAACATAATTATTTTTGTCACTTTAAATGACGCAATCCTTACTGAGAAACACACATAGTACTTTGACAACGTAGAGAGCTATATCAATATTTCGAATTACTCCCAGATGTTAAGTCTTATGCAAATAAATCAAATTTTAATTATCATGGCCGCCATATTTCATCCGTCCTTTAAGATTTGCAAACGCTGACATCAAATTTGAAATCAGCGACTTGAAAAACCCCTTTGTAGAAAATTTCATACAAATCCAAAAATATTTCGAGTTTTATGATGCTTTATGCATATAGTATTTTAAATCTGAAAGCCTTTTAAATAAAATTCATACACATACAGAACGAAACTAAAAGTATTTATTACATAGCGTTAATAAAATTGAATTATTTTTGCCAGTTTAAATGACGCAATGAGAGTAACTCGACACCGCAGACAGGCAAAGGAATTCAAGCAGGCTGGCCAATACTGAAAAAATAAATGGACGCTGCATAAACCTATAGCTTGCATAAAATAAACAGACGCTGAATAAACCTATAGCTTGCAAAATACGCTGACTGATACCATCATTTATATACACTTATATACGCTGGACGCTGGGTGCTACGCTTTTGGACCGGACGCATGGTAGGCCTTTATATATATATATATAAATTAAAAGGCATTATTGATTTAAATTAAACATGCGTTAACCATTATTATCATTTACTATATAATCATCTATGTAATTCAGAAGATTAAAATTAGAAGCCTTAAAGCTGAAATTTAGAAAATATTTTATTAAAAAACAGCTGTGCGTTTATAATAGTAAATAATATCCTGAGATAGATCATGCTAATATAATAGAAATTCCAGCCATGACCAACCTTGACTGTAACTAATAATATGTTTAGTTTTTTTTATTTCGGATCATTTTCATGTATGTTTTGCAATAATATTTTAAGAAATTTTTATTATTTGCAAATATGTAGTTTCATCAACAACCTTTGATTAAATTTGCCTTTTAAATATACATTCTGGTAATAAGTTATCGATGTTTCTCTGTGAGATTTCCAAAGGAGAAATCCAAAAATATTTCGAGTTTTATGATGCTTTATGCATATAGTATTTTAAATCTGAAAGCCTTTTAAATAAAATTCATACACATACAGAACGAAACTAAAAGTATTTATTACATAGCGTTAATAAAATTGAATTATTTTTGCCAGTTTAAATGACGCAATGAGAGTAACTCGACACCGCAGACAGGCAAAGGAATTCAAGCAGGCTGGCCAATACTGAAAAAATAAATGGACGCTGTATAAACCTATAGCTTGCATAAAATAAACAGACGCTGAATAAACCTATAGCTTGCAAAAGACGCTGACTGATACCATCATTTATATACACTTATATACGCCGGACGCTGGGCGCTACGCTTTTGGTCCGGACGCATGGTAGGCCTCTATAGATATATATATATATATATATATATATATATATATATATATATATATATATATATATATATATATATATATATATTGTAGACTTTTAATTAATGGCTTTTATAATTATATTTTAATCTATTCAAATCAATGGAATAAGCCTATACTTTATTTTTTATATCTCGTTTATTTTATTTGCCAATATATATATATATATATATATATATATATATATATATATAAAGGCCTACCATGCGTCCGGTCCAAAAGCGTAGCACCCAGCGTCCAGCGTATATAAGTGTATATAAATGATGGTATCAGTCAGCGTATTTTGCAAGCTATAGGTTTATTCAGCGTCTGTTTATTTTATGCAAGCTATAGGTTTATGCAGCGTCCATTTATTTTTTCAGTATTGGCCAGCCTGCTTGAATTCCTTTGCCTGTCTGCGGTGTCGAGTTACTCTCTGCATTTCTGAGTAAAGATTGCGTCATTTAAACTGGCAA
The DNA here is from genome assembly GCA_929113105.1 of Agrypnus murinus. Lineage (NCBI taxonomy): Eukaryota > Metazoa > Arthropoda > Insecta > Coleoptera > Elateridae > Agrypnus > Agrypnus murinus. The sequence goes on from OV816027.1 coordinate 94,021,678, forward strand.
AAATAATTCTATTTTATTAACGCTATGTAATAAATACTTTTAGTTTCGTTTCTGTATGTGTATGAATTTTATTTAAAAGACTTTCAGATTTAAAATACTATATGCATAAAAACATCATAAAACTCGAAATACTATTGAATTTGTATGAAATTTTCTACAAAGGGGTTTTTCAGGTCGCTGATTTCAAATTTGATGTCAACGTTTGCAAGTTTTAAAGGGCGGATGAGATATGGTGGCCATAATAATTAAAATTTTATTTATTTGCATAAAACTTAACATCTGGGAGTAATTCGAAATAGCGGATAAGTGATTCATAAGTCATTTAAAGTGACAAAAATAATTATGTTTTATTACAGCTACTTAATAAATCTTTTACTTCCATTCATTGGTGTCTGAATTTTTTTTAAAATGTTTAAAATAAGTTTTATTAAGGTACCATAAATATAAAAATGTCGTAAAATTAGAAATTTTATTGGATTTAGATGAGATTTTGTACAAAGGGGTTTCTAAGGTCGCTGATACCGAATTCGACGTAATAAGATTTACAATATGACGATTATATGTTATTATGTCAACCCCCGTACCCCCTTTTTGGGGTTGTAAAGATCTTAGATGACTTACAAATTTGGAATTTGGTGTAATTATAGGATTTAAGATTCTTGTAAAAAAATATTTAAAAAATGTTATTATGTCAACCTCTGCATCCCGTTCGGGGGTTGTAAGACTTCTAGATGACATAAAAACTTGAAATTTGGTTCAGTTATAGGGTTTAGGGTTCTCGTAAAGAATGATATAGAAAAATGTTATTATGTTAACCCTCCGCAACCCCTTTAGGGTTTGTAAAGCTTCTAGATGACACAGAAACTTGAAATTTGGTACAGTTATAGTTTAAGATTATTGTAAAAAATATATAAAATAATGTTGTTATATCATCCCCCGCACCCTCTTATAGGATTGTAAAACTTGCAGATGACACAGGAACTTGAAATTTGATATAGTTATAGGGTTTAAAATTTTCCTAAAGGGAAAAATCAAAAATATTAAAATGTCAACCCTCCCACCCCCTTTCGAGTTATAAAACTTATAGATGACGTACAAACTTGAGATTTTGACATAGTTATAGAGTTTAAAATGCTTGTCAAAAGAAAAATAAACAATGGTAAAATTTCTACCCCCCAACCACATTGGTGGTTGTAAAACTTCTATGAGACATACAAACTTGAAATTTGGTATAGTTATAGTGTTTAAAATTTTCCTAAAGGGAAAAATCAAAAATATTAAAATGTCAACCCTCCCACCCCCTTTCGAGTTATAAAACTTATAGATGACGTACAAACTTGAGATTTTGACATAGTATAGAGTTTTAAATTCTTGTCAAAAGAAAAATAAACAATGGTAAAATTTCTACCCCCCAACCACATTGGTGGTTGTAAAACTTCTATGAGACATACAAACTTGAAATTTGGTATAGTTATAGTGTTTAAAATTTTCCTAAAGGGAAAAATCAAAAATATTAAAATGTCAACCCTCCCACCCCCTTTCGAGTTATAAAACTTATAGATGACGTACAAACTTGAGATTTTGACATAGTATAGAGTTTTAAATTCTTGTCAAAAGAAAAATAAACAATGGTAAAATTTCTACCCCCCAACCACATTGGTGGTTGTAAAACTTCTATGAGACATACAAACTTGAAATTTGGTATAGTTATAGTGTTTAAAATTTTCCTAAAGGGAAAAATCAAAAATATTAAAATGTCAACCCTCCCACCCCCTTTCGAGTTATAAAACTTATAGATGACGTACAAACTTGAGATTTTGACATAGTATAGAGTTTTAAATTCTTGTCAAAAGAAAAATAAACAATGGTAAAATTTCTACCCCCCAACCACATTGGTGGTTGTAAAACTTCTATGAGACATACAAACTTGAAATTTGGTATAGTTATAGTGTTTAAAATTTTCCTAAAGGGAAAAATCAAAAATATTAAAATGTCAACCCTCCCACCCCCTTTCGAGTTATAAAACTTATAGATGACGTACAAACTTGAGATTTTGACATAGTATAGAGTTTTAAATTCTTGTCAAAAGAAAAATAAACAATGGTAAAATTTCTACCCCCCAACCACATTGGTGGTTGTAAAACTTCTATGAGACATACAAACTTGAAATTTGGTATAGTTATAGTGTTTAAAATTTTCCTAAAGGGAAAAATCAAAAATATTAAAATGTCAACCCTCCCACCCCCTTTCGAGTTATAAAACTTCTAGATGACGTACAAACTTGAGATTTTGACATAGTTATAGAGTTTAAAATGCTTGTCAAAAGAAAAATAAACAATGGTAAAATTTCTACCCCCCATCCACATTGGGGGTTGTAAGACTTCTATGAGACATACAAACTTGAAATTTGGTATAGTTATAGTGTTTAAAATTTTCCTAAAGGGAAAAATCAAAAATATTAAAATGTCAACCCTCGCACCCACTTTTGAGTTATAAAACTTCTAGATGACGTACAAACTTGAGATTTTGACATAGTTATAGAGTTTAAAATTCTTGTCAAAAGAAAAATAAACAATGGTAAAATTTCTACCCCCCCCACCCACATTGGTGGTTGTAAAACTTCTATGAGACATACAAACTTGAAATTTGGTATAGTTATAGTGTTTAAAATTTTCCTAAAGTGAAAAATCAAAAATATTAAAATGTCAACCCTCCCACCCCCTTTTGAGTTATAAAACTTCTAGATGACGTACAAACTTGAGACTTTGACATAGTTATAGAGTTTAAAATGCTTGTCAAAAGAAAAATAAACAATGCTAAAATTTCTACCCCCCATCCACATTGGGGGTTGTAAGACTTCTATGAGACATACAAACTTGAAATTTGGTATAGTTATAGTGTTTAAAATTTTCCTAAAGGGAAAAATCAAAAATATTAAAATGTCAACCCTCCCACCACCTTTTGAGTTATAAAACTTCTAGATGACGTACAAACTTGAGATTTTGACATAGTTATAGAGTTTAAAATGCTTGTCAAAAGAAAAATAAACAATGGTAAAATTTCTACCCCCCCACCCACATTGGTGGTTGTAAGACTTCTATGAGACTTACAAACTTGAAATTTGGTATAGTTATAGTGTTTAAAATTTTCCTAAAGGGAAAAATCAAAAATATTAAAATGTCAACCCTCCCACCACCTTTTGAGTTATAAAACTTCTAGATGACGTACAAACTTGAGACTTTGACATAGTTATAGAGTTTAAAATTCTTGTCAAAAGAAAAATAAACAATGGTAAAATTTCTACCCCCCATCCAAATTGGGGGTTGTAAAACTTCTATGAGACATACAAACTTGAAATTTGGTATAGTTATAGTGTTTAAAATTTTCCTAAAGGGAAAAATCAAAAATATTAAAATGTCAACCCTCCCACCCCCTTTCGAGTTATAAAACTTCTAGATGACGTACAAACTTGAGATTTTGACATAGTTATAGAGTTTAAAATGCTTGTCAAAAGAAAAATAAACAATGGTAAAATTTCTACCCCCCATCCACATTGGGGGTTGTAAGACTTCTATGAGACATACAAACTTGAAATTTGGTATAGTTATAGTGTTTAAAATTTTCCTAAAGGGAAAAATCAAAAATATTAAAATGTCAACCCTCCCACCACCTTTTGAGTTATAAAACTTCTAGATGACGTACAAACTTGAGATTTTGACATAGTTATAGAGTTTAAAATGCTTGTCAAAAGAAAAATAAACAATGGTAAAATTTCTACCCCCCCACCCACATTGGTGGTTGTAAGACTTCTATGAGACTTACAAACTTGAAATTTGGTATAGTTATAGTGTTTAAAATTTTCCTAAAGTGACAAATCAAAAATATTAAAATTTCAACCCTCCCACCCCCTTTTGAGTTATAAAACTTCTAGATGACGTACAAACTTGAGACTTTGACATAGTTATAGAGGTTAGAATTCTTGTCAAAAGAAAAATAACCAATGGCAAAATTTCTACCCCCCATCCACATTGGGGGTTGTAAAACTTCTATGAGACATACAAACTTGAAATTTGGTATAGTTATAGTGTTTAAAATTTTCCTAAAGTGACAAATCAAAAATATTAAAATTTCAACCCTCCCACCCCCTTTTGAGTTATAAAACTTCTAGATGACGTACAAACTTGAGACTTTGACATAGTTATAGAGGTTAGAATTCTTGTCAAAAGAAAAATAACCAATGGCAAAATTTCTACCCCCCATCCACATTGGGGGTTGTAAAACTTCTATGAGACATACAAACTTGAAATTTGGTATAGTTATAGTGTTTAAAATTTTCCTAAAGTGACAAATCAAAAATATTAAAATTTCAACCCTCCCACCCCCTTTTGAGTTATAAAACTTCTAGATGACGTACAAACTTGAGATTTTGACATAGTTATAGAGTTTAAAATTCTTGTCAAAAGAAAAATAAACAATGGCAAAATTTCTACCCCCCATCCACATTGGGGGTTGTAAAACTTCTATGAGACATACAAACTTGAAATTTGGTATAGTTATAGTGTTTAAAATTTTCCTAAAGGGAAAAATCAAAAATATTAAAATGTCAACCCTCCCACCCCCTTTTGAGTTATAAAACTTCTAGATGACATACAAACTTGAGATTTTGACATAGTTATAGAGTTTAGAATTCTTGTCAAAAGAAAAATAAACAATGGTAAAATTTCTACCCCCCACCCACATTGGGGGTTGTAAAACTTCTATATGACATACAAACTTGAAATTTGGTATAGTTATAATTTTTTAAAATTTTTCTAAAGGGAAAAATCAAAAATATTAAAATGTCAACCCTCCCACCCCCTTTTGAGTTATAAAACTTCTAGATGACGTACAAACTTGAGATTTTGACATAGTTATAGAGTTTAGAATTCTTGTCAAAAGAAAAATAAACAAAGGTAAAATTTCCAACCCCCACCCACATTGGTGGTTGTAAAACTTCTATATGACATACAAACTTAAAATTTGATATAGTTATAGGGTTTAGAATTCTCGCAAAGATGAAAACAAGAAAATGTTATAATGTCAGACCCCGGCCACCTTGGGGGTTGTAAATCTTCTAGATGACATACAAACTTGAAATTTTATATAGTTATAGTAGGCCAGTAACCGGGTAATTTATTTCTGCAATCTTCTACAGAATTGATTTTCTTGTTGGTAAATGTTCGTAGGTGTTCCCTGAATGTAACGGTTGGAATGAAGTTGTCGGGACGGGGGCGGTTGAGCGCTAGACGCCATCTTGGAAAACACGTTTTATCAAATATCTCGTGAACCGTGCATCGTACGACAAAAATAGTATAGATCGTTTTTTTGAAATTCTGTTTAATGCTTTATATAAATGGAAGTATATCTGATTAACGTCCAAGTGTACGCAAAAAACGTGTGTGTCTTTTTCTTAAATAATATAATAATGTAATAACTTTGGTTTTAAATTAATACTCTAGGAATATTAAAACTTGCTTACTTTCTCCTAAATTCCAATATCATAAATTTTATACTTTAATATACACAACTGAAACTAATTTCTTATGAAACATAGGGTTGTAGTGACCCGTAATGTCAGTGATCCGTGGCTTAGCTGAACTCTACTAATACCTATTAAGGCTGATTTACCCGATTCTGAAGATAGGGAAACGCAATGTAAACTTTACTCGGTTTTTATTCAATAACCGCTCAATATTTTTTGATCGGGTTTTTACCAAAAATTTACCTACAATGTAGTGTATGATGTAATGTTTTTAAAAAATAATTTTTAACGTTTGAAACCATAAAAAACTTAATTTAAAGTTGAAATTTTCGTTTCTAAAAAAAATCTTTACATTACATCATAGCATTTGACGCACAGATTACGGGAAAAATGTTTAAAAAAATATACGTTGATAAATAAATGAATAAAAGCATAGTAAGCGATCCTATTGCAAATTAAGTTTTTTATGGTTTCAAACGTTAAAAATTATTTTTTAAAAACATTACATCATACACTACATTGTAGGTAAATTTTTGGTAAAAACCCGATCAAAAAATATTGAGCGGTTATTGAATAAAAACCGAGTAAAGTTTACATTGCGTTTCCCTATCTTCAGAATCGGGTAAATCAGCCTTAAGGGAAAACTAAGTCTTTACATTTTTCGTTCTTGGTTAATTTACTATCTCGATACAGGAGAGGATACTAGCCAAAAAATAAAAAGTTACTTGCGAGATTCTTTGGTATCAAGTATTTGGAAAAACATAAATGTCTATGTTATAATTTTAACTATTTTGGAGTACTGTTTTATTATTATTAGCCAATGGGTAATTAACGAAGATATAAAAATATTATTCTATTTAAATTATTTATTTAAAAAAAAATGCTTAATGCGATTAAACTTATATTAGGCATCTATTAATTAATTAATGAAAAAGGAAATACATTTTTAGGTGTATTTATTTGCTCAAGAACATAGACAACTGCTGCGCGAGGAGGTCCGAAACGTAAGAGGGGCTTATCGAGGAGTAGAGATGTCGATACAATTTAAATTGTGTTTGGTATTAAATTTTATTCTTTTACGGAATTATTGTAATCGCGAAAGATCGCGGTCTACAATTTTATAAGAACGGCTTTTTTCGATTAAAGGCTTCGTTTCTGAAATATGAGTTGATAAACGCGAAAGTACCCTAAAATTAGTTAATTTTTGAAGCTTCGTAAACGAAGTTACAAGCATTTAAAGTTTATATTTCCCGTAAGACTCAATGCTTTGCAAAGATTTGTTTATTTTTTTTTAGAAAAACGACTATAAACTTCGTCGTAATTCGTAAAAGAACTATCCAATTTTTTTAACTTAAACCTTTGTAATAACTAACACGAATCGTGAAATAGCAATGTAATAATCACTGTTATAAAAAATACATGACTTTTTATAATAAAAAGTGGTCAGACATAAATAAAATAAAATATTATATGCCTTTTATTCTACAACGGTAGTTTAGTATCAAATTACACATGTGGATACCCGTCGCATTTTGTTACTATAAACAAGCCTTGAGGAACAAAAACAATTAATTGTAATAAAGTTCGCATGTTGACTATATAGAATTCTTAGGACGTGTTTCTTTTAAGATATTTAATTTTTAAATGACCCGAATGAGTGTTGCACAAATAAATTATTTTTTACAAGTACTTTATATGAACTGCAGCTGTAATAAGGTTTATCAAATTAATATTTGCAAAAGAGAACCTATATGGAATATCCCTAAAAAAACGAATGTTAAAAGAAACACGTTTAAAAATTTTTAAACATAACTGACCTTGAATTTGTCAAAAATAGTTTACTTTCATTAAAGATAGGAAATATATATTTGTCTTCTTGACAATGTTTTGCGTCAATTTTGTAAATATTGTTACTACAAAACATATGGTAACTATCCAATTAGGCATTGTAATCACCAGGCTCTGCTTAGTATTGATAATGAAACTTCACTCCTATCAAGAAAAAATCTTTCTAGTCTTGCATTCTTATTTTACAAAACATTACTAATGGTCGTATACTAATGGTCGTATTGTTATACAGTTATATTGTATTATGTTTATTGTTTTGTTGGCGAGTGTAAACAAAGGTATTTTGTACTGCTGCACCAATAAATTATTCTTATTCTTACAGTGTTCTGGTCTTCTTAGTCAAATTTACTTTTATGTACCTAGATCTACTAACCGATCAACAATGGTCTTTTATTATAGAATACCAAACACTTTTCACCATTGTTTATTGTTTCCAGCCTTACTTTGTGGAACTCCATAATCATGAAATAAATAAAGCTTATTAAAAGTTTCACAGTTTTATTAAAATACAACCTGACAATATTGTTTCGACAGCTATGCTGTCATTATCAAAGGTAATATAATTATAAACAAACACGTCGCTAAGGTAGATACAAAAATAGGTAACTAAATAAAATAATAATAATAATTAGAATTAAATATCTAATACTTCCAGTAACGGAGAATTACTGAGCTCAAGTTGTTCATTCATTAAAGGTACCCTGAGTTTGTGTTTGTATATCTCAAAGGCTTCTAAAATGTCTAATTTGCGTTTGTTATTACAAAAATGTAGGAATTTAATATTATTTTGAGGAGTCATTGTGTGATTTTGTTCTAAAAGGTGTTTGGCGTAATTCGATTTTTCAGGATGTTTATTTTTGTAATGACGTACGTGTTATTTATATCTTATGTCAAAATTTCGAAGTGTTTGCCCCAATATATACCGAACTACAAAAAGAACAATTTAAACGGTAAATGCCCGATTTCATGATATCATGTGTTCTGTCTTTAGCATTAAATAAAAATGAAAAAGTGTTAGTGTTGATTTTAAATGTTATTTTATAATTGTTGGTTTTTCTTAGTATATCTGCAATTTTTTCTGATATTTTGCCAAAATATGTTATAGATATGTAATTTGTGTCTTCTGTTTGATTGTCAATGGGATATACTCTTTTGATAGCTAACCTATAATCTTTTTGTTTAATTAAAGTGTCAATCATGTTCGGATTATAATGATTTGCATGTGCTAGTTGTTTAATGGTTGATATCTCTTTGCTAAAATCTGATTTTGTTAGTGGAATAGTTAAAGCTCTGTGTACTAATGATCTGTAGGCTGCTATTTTATGTGTATTATGGTGACAAGATTCATTTGGTATTGTTATGTCTGTTTGTGTTGGTTTTCTGTATATGGAAAATTCAAATAGATTGTCTGCGTTAATCTTGATATTTAAGTCTAGAAAGTTTATAGCCCTGTTTTGTTCTGTTTCTAGTGTAAATTTTATATTAGGGTGGATACTGTTAATAAGAATTAAAAATTCATTGATAACCTCAAAAGAACTGTCAAAACAAGCTAAAATGTCATCAACATAACGAAACCAGAAGATAATATGTGTGTAGAGAGGTTTCATTCAAATATTCGATCTTCAAACTTGTCCATAAATATGTTAGCTAATAGAGGACTTAGAGAATTACCCATAGGTAAACTATCCTTTTGTAAATAAATTATGTTATTAAAAGGAGAAATAATTTTGACTTATACAAAGGTCAAATAATTGAATTAACTCTAACCTTTTAACTAATTCTATATTACTATTGATCAAGAAACTATCTAATAAAGGAATACATTCTTGTGGGGGTATTCTGGAGAACATGTTGCAAATATCAAAACTAACAAGTCTTGAATGTGGTGGAAGATGTATGTTTTGCTGCTTATCTACTAATTCTAATGAATTTCTAACAGAGTATTTCGATTTGTAACCTATCGTGTTAATAATCTGGTTCAGTTTTTTGGATAAAATGTGATTAGCTGCATTGATGTATGATACAACTGGTCTTATTGGCATATTCTGTTTATGTGTTTTGACTAGTCCATATAGTTTAGGTATTAGTGGGTTTTTATTAATGATTTGTTGCTTTTCTAATTCTGAAAAGCAGATATTGCAGTTTTCTAAACCTTGTTTTATTTTTTTTGGAATTTTGTGGTTGGGTTTTTGTTTAAAGTTTTTAAATTTTCTTTATTAATAAATTCATTAACTTTTTGTATGTAAATATCTTTTGAAAGAATTACCAAAGTGTTACCCTTATCTGCTTTAACAGAAATTAGATTGTTCTCTGTGATTTTCTGTTTTATAGATTGCAGAACTGATATGTTAGATGTGTTGTACATACATTTTGTCCTGTTTCAAAGACATCTCTTTTAACAAATTCGAAATTTGGAATTTTGCATAGTTATTATGATCTTTCTTAAGTATAGTTTCGCATTCAACGGCCAAAATTTCTTTAATTTTGTTGGTAAATTTTGGAAAAGGACAAAATTTGAAACCTTTGTTAAGAAATTGTGTTCGACAAGTTTATGAAACGAGGATAAAAGTTTGCAGTGTTCTGACAATTAAGGTTATTTTGTAGTGTACGTTTTTGTTGTACAAGTCGATGAAGTTTATTTTTCTGTGTGGTGTATTTTTTGAATTTAATGTGACTGACGGTTTCTCTAATGTCAAAATCTAAGATGTCAAATTGAATATTGTGTAATTTATGAGTAAGTTCTGTATGGAGTACCTTTATATAAACGTGCATATTGTCTCTTATACTAAACCATTTCTTCGATTCTTCTTTGAGCCATCTTCTTTTGGCATTCCTAATCACTTTTTCGGTAATCGAATTCTTGGTTCTGGTAGTGATGTTTACGTTGTTAATAACATTTAAAACCAACACTAACACTTTTTCATTTTTATTTAATGCTAAAGACAGAACACATGATATCATGAAATCGGGCATTTACCGTTTAAATTGTTCTTTTTGTAGTTCGGTATATATTGGGCAAACACTTCGAAATTTTGACATAAGATATAAAGAACACGTACGTCATTACAAAAATAAACACCCTGAAAAATCGAATTACGCCAAACACCTTTTAGAACAAAATCATATAATGACTCCTCAAAATAATATTAAATTCCTACATTTTTGTAATAACAAACGCAAATTAGACATTTTAGAAGCCTTTGAGATATACAAACACAAACTCAGGGTACCTTTAATGAATGAACAACTTGAGCTCAGTAATTCTCCGTTACTGGAAGTATTAGATATTTAATTCTGATTATTATTATTTTATCTAGTTACCCATTTTTGTATCTACCTTAGCGACGTGTTTGTTTATAATTATATTACCTTTGATAATGACAGCATAGCTGTCGAAACAATATTGTCAGGTTGTATTTTAATAAAACTTAATTTTAATTAAAAACATTATACAATTGTTTACCTATTAACAGATTTGACATATTTATAGATGTTTTCACATCGAGAGGTACTAGATCTAAGATAATTAGTATTTATGAGCAACCACATAACAGTGCAATTTAATGTATTATTATTAACCTAACTATCTCACTTTGGCATATTGTTCACACACTAGTACTATGTTATTATATTATTTATTTGTAATATTATTTTATGGAACATCTACTTTTTCATGTTATTAGTATAATGTTATTGTTAGCTTATGTTTCCACCATAGGCATTTTGTCTGTTGGGAAAAATAAATATTACTATTACTATTACTATTACACAAATCTAAAGATTTAAAAAATAATTACGTGTACAACGAAAATTACAATAAACAATCTTACGAAAACTCACAGACCAGGAGCAGATTTGTAACACACCCAACCCGTCTATAGAAGGGTTACCTGTCCTGAAGTTTCATTTTTATAACAATATAGCAAAATCTTTGAGTAATTTTAAGGTTCAAATGTACCCAGAAAAAATTTAACGGTACATTAAAAAATCTAAACAAAACCACAGTGGATTTACTTATATGTATTGTGAATAACTATTCCAAATTTAACAATAAGTCAGTACAAAGAAGCCATTTAGACACTCAAATACGGTGAATAAATCTTAACCGCATGATCAATAATCGTCGTTTTTTCATAAATAATCTAATAATGTGATAACTGTGGTTTTAAATGAATAGTCTTGGAATGTTAAAACTTGCTTACCTAACTTGTTTTGAAAAACGATGTTTATTAATTAAATTATTTGACATTTTTTATGTGAAAAATAAATTTTAGAAAAACTGTACATTCAAAGTTAACCAAAAAATACAGCTTAAGTCTCATAGTATTTGAAATTTCTTTTTCCAAATTTTTAGGAAAGTTGTATGTCTAATGTAACTTGAACGAACAGTTTCTCTAAAATTAATTTTTCACGTAAAAAATGTGACATAATTTAATTAACAAACATCGTTTTCCAAAACAAATAAAGTAAGCAAGTTTTAACATTCCTAGAGTATTAATTTAAAACCAAAGTTATTATATTATTATATTGTAACAAGAGAGAAAAGGAACGAACCTCTTTTCGAGCGACAGGTGGTGTGTTCTGCCGCCTTCGAGAAAATGACGCATCACACAAGCATGTAAATCAGACGCGGTTTATTCTAGCATTTTCTGGAATACATAGAAGGTTCCAGCGATTTCTGGTGCGTTTATATGAGGATATAAAAGCGGATTGCGGATAAAAGAGAGGCAGTCAACAGCAAGTCATTAACTGTGTATTACAAAATAAATAGTGAATATAAATGTTGTATTAGAAATTCGTAGTCTGTAAATAATAGTTTTTAATGTTTTATAATCGTAGCGTTAATTTATAGTGTATTCATTAGTGTATAGAAATAAATATTTGTTTGTGAATAGACGATTTAAACAGCACTTGTATTATTATTTGAAAAAGAACGTTACAGTGGTGTTACAGGTGTGAGGTTTTTTTTAAAATAAATAAAATCGCGTAATAATTAAATAAAGTGCTGTGAGATTAAATTTTTAGTGTTAAAATTAATTTCAACAAACGATTAAAATGGTGATGAAACTATTGAAAGATCTCTTAGTAATAGATTTAAAACGGGAATTGGACGAGAGGGACTTGGATAGTAATGGAAAGAAAGAAGTTTTGATAAATCGGCTAAGAGAATGGCTTTTAGAACAGAAGGAAGATCCTGAAAATTACCGCTTCAAAATACCTGGACCCGCAATTGATACTAGTTTGTTGTTAAGTAAAATGAAAGAAGAGTTACTGGAAAGTTCTAGAAAGTCCGAAGATAATGTTAGAATGTTAAAAGAGGAACTACTGGAAAAGTCCGAAGAAAATGCTAGAAAGATGGAACAAAAAGTTTTTGAAAATTCTAGAAGGCTTAAAGAAGATTTACTAGAAAACACAAGATTGCTTAAGGAAGAATTACTAGAAAAGTCCGAAGAAAGTTCTAGAAGGCTTAAAGAAGAATTGCTGGACAATGTCAAGGTGTTAGAAGAAAAAGTTTTCGAAGAATTTTTGGAGAATACCAGCGCGCTGGGGCTATTGGAAGGCAGATTGGCGGAACAAGATAGGGTAATAAAAATGGTAGAAGAGAAAATAGCCCAAATGCAATTACCATCAACAGCTAAGAAAGACGACATAACCGATATGTTGGAAGATAGAATGAGGCAACTACGGTTTCCCTCAACTTCTGAGTTTAATGAAGTAAAGAAGCAAATTAAAGAAGAAAGGGGTCCTGCCGTAGGGATAAAAGTAAAACCACCCACGTTCGATGGAAAGATACCTTGGTCCACCTACTACAAACAATTTGAGGCGGCCGCTGGGGCCAACGGATGGACAGGCAAGGAAAAGGCCGTTTCTTTAACTGTGGCTTTGCGTGGAGACGCGTTGAACGTCCTGCAAACAATCCCAGCAGGACAGGAAAATGATTATCAATTGTTAGTGTCTAGATTGGAGATGAGATATGGAGACGCGCATCTTCAACAAGTGTATCACGCGCAAGTGAAGAATCGTATCCAGAAGAATGGAGAAAGCCTGCAGGAGTTTGAAGCCGATGTTGCGCGGCTTGTCCGATTGGCGTACCCTACGGCACCCGATTCATTTCTGGGACAGCTCGCTGTGCAGACCTTCATTGATGGGTTAAGAGACGGGGAAACACAACAATCATTGAGGCTAGCACGACCAAGAACAACTGATGATGCGCTTGCTCACGCCTTAGAATTTGAAGCTTCAAAGCAAGCGTCCCGAGGTCACGGGCGTGTTCGGGCCGTTGTGGAGGAAGAAGAAGGTTCTAAAGATCACCTAGAGGAGTTAGTACTGAGAGTTCTTCGGAAGGAAGAAAGCCGTAAGAAGAATCATCAAGAAGTTCGAGGGCCTCGTTGTTGGAATTGCGGCGAACAAGGACATGTAGAACGCCGTTGTCCCAAAATAAGAAAAGTACAACCGTCGGAAAAGTTAAAAGGGGTTGGCAAAAGGGGGCGAACGTTGACTGCGAGTGAAGATGCCCCGGAGATCACGATCCATGCCGTAACATCAAAGAATAGTAACGGCAGTTTGTTTGTAGATGGAAAGATTGCTAACCGAACTGTTCCACTACTTATTGATACGGGGGCGACAAAATCCATCGTACGCCCTGATGTTCTACGATCAAGTATTAAGTTGTTACCCACAACTACTCAACTCCGTACAGCAACAGGTGAAGTGATACCAACACGCGGAGTGGTGAAGATGAAGATTGGTATTGGAAGTGAAGAACGTGATCATGAGGTGCTGGTAGCCGACATCATTGACGAATTCATCTTGGGAATGGACCTCCTGAGAAAATTTGGTTTTACATTGGACTTGAAGGAGGGTGTTTTGAAGGTTGGTAACGAAGAACTTCCGTTGCACCCACGAGAAGATCCTGTCGTAAGGGTTTTGCTGACAGAAGATGTGATATTGCCTGGTCAAAGCGAGATGGTTGTCGAGGCGGGTTTGGATGGAGATCTTCGGGTAGGATGTGTGCGAATGATGGAGCCTGTTTGTGATAAGAAGATCCATAGTGGCATACTGGTGGGAAAAGCGCTGATCAAGGTTGGAAAGAGAGTACCGATGAGAATTATGAACATTAATGTGGATCCGGTGACATTGAAGAAGAGTACCCTTGTGGGACAGTGTGTGCCAGTATTTCGAGTAGCCAGGTGTATGGCTGATGTTCCAAAACCAGTGCCCAAAGACCATGGTGGAAAATTAGTGGGTATGGTTACTAGTTCGTGCGAAGACCTTAACAGAACGGAAGTGAAAGAGGTACAGGGTTTGGTTCACCGATATCAAGATATCTTCGCTCTTGACGATAGCCAGAAGGGACGAACAAATATAGTAAAACATAAAATCAATACAGGCAACTCTATGCCTGTCCGTCAGCAGCCGAGGCGTCTACCTCTGGCAAGGCGAGCAGAAGCCGAAAAGATTATTATTGATATGGAAGAACAAGGGGTCATCGAGCCATCCAGCAGTCCATGGGCATCACCGGTGGTCCTGGTCAGTAAGAAGGACGGGTCAACGAGATTTTGTGTGGACTATCGGCAGCTTAATGACGTGACCAAGAAAGACAGCTATCCCTTACCACGCATCGACGACACGTTAGATACCCTGTCTGGTTCACGATGGTTTTCGACTTTGGACTTGAAGAGCGGTTATTGGCAAGTTGAAATGGAACCTGAAGACCGGGAGAAGACCGCGTTCACTATTGGTTCCGGACTATGGCAGTTTACAGTTATGCCTTTCGGTCTATGTAACGCTCCGGCCACCTTTGAGCGTCTAATGGAGACCATCCTGAGAGGGTTGTCGTGGAAGACCTGCCTGGTATACCTAGATGATGTGATTGTGGTCGGAAAATCATTCAACGAACATTTGAAAAATCTAGAGGAAGTGTTCCGAAGACTACGTGGAGCCAATCTGAAACTGAGTCCGAAAAAGTGCCACATATTCAGAAAGGAAGTGAAATATCTCGGGCACGTCGTATCACAAAATGGAGTGGCAGCCGACCCCGATAAGATTCGTGCAGTTCAAGAGTGGCCAACACCGAAAGATAAACACCAAGTTCGTAGTTTTCTTGGGTTATGTACCTACTACAGGCGTTTCGTTCCTGGGTTTGCCAATATAGCGAAACCTCTGACAAGGTTAACTGAAGATGGGCGCGAGTATGTTTGGAGCGGAGAGTGTGAAACAGCTTTCCAACAGCTGAAGCGTGCCCTGACAACGGCACCAATATTGAGCTATCCACGGACAGAAGGGAAATTCATACTTGACACAGATGCAAGTAATTTGGCCATTGGGGGGGTACTTTCTCAGATACAGGATGAACAAGAAAAGGTCATCGGCTATTTTAGTAAGGTTTTGTCGAAAGCCGAAAGGAATTATTGTGTGACCAGAAAAGAACTATTGGCCGTCGTGAAGTCCGTTGAGCACTTCTACAAATACTTGTACGGACGGAAGTTTTTATTGAGGACGGACCATGCAGCGTTGAAATGGCTGTTACAATTCCGTAATCCTGAAGGCCAGGTCGCAAGGTGGATCGAACGATTACAAGGATACGACTTTGACACCGAACATCGAGCGGGCACTAGTCATCGAAATGCCGATGCTCTTTCAAGAAGACCCTGTCCAACGGATTGCCGTCATTGCTCTCGTTTGGAAGAGAGGGTTTGCCAAGTATTAAGGACTGCCATCGTCAACGACAATTGGTTGCCGGAAGAATTGCAACGACAGCAGGAGGCTGATCCCGAACTAAAAATGCTACTGGAATGGAAGCGTGTGGGAGAAAGGCCTGCCTGGGAGGCCGTCAGCCCATTTAACAGAACGCTCAAAGCATATTGGGCCCAATGGGAGTCCTTGAAGGTGGAAGACGATCTCCTGAAGCGAGTACTGGAGAGTGAAGATGGCACCACCATTAGGTCTCAGTTCGTGGTTCCAAGAAGCCGAGTGGCTATAGTATTGCGACATCTCCATGACGGTGCCTCCGGAGGACACTTCGGTGTGAAAAAGACCTTGGAGAAAGTTAGGGAGCGTTTTTATTGGGTCAACTGTAAAGAAGACGTGAAGGAGTGGTGCCGGAAATGTGAACTATGTGCCACTGGCAACGGACCCTTGGGGAAACGAGGAGCACCTATGAGGCAGTACAATGTGGGTAGTCCTCTGGAGAGAATAGCTATAGACATTGCCGGACCATTTCCCGAAACTGACGATGGGAATAAATACATCTTAGTGGCAATGGACTATTTTACCAAATGGCCAGAAGCATATGCCCTACCAAACCAGGAAGCTGCGACTGTTGCTGACGTACTAGTCAAAGAGTTTTTCAGTCGCTTCGGAGTGCCCATGGAGCTGCATTCGGATCAAGGCCGCAATTTCGAGTCTGTACTCTTTGGAGAGGTCTGTCGATTGTTGGGCATTCGCAAGACTCGGACCACACCGTTACATCCGCAGTCCGATGGAATGGTAGAACGCATGAATCGAACAATGGGCAAATATTTGGCCAAGGTCGTCTCCGATCATCAACGAGACTGGGACCAATACCTGCATCTGTTCCTGATGGCTTATCGTGCATCGGTCCACGAAACAACCGGTCAGTCACCAGCGTCTGTGATGTTTGGACGCGAGTTACGGTTACCGTGTGATCTGGAATTTGGGTCTCCACCTATAGAGCAGGAGGTAGCCGGGAATGATTATGTCATCAACTTAAAGAAGAAGTTGGAGGATATTCACGACCGAACCCGAAATAATAGTCGAATCGCGAGTGACCGGATGAAGGCTACGTACGATGTGAGAGCCCAAGAAGGAGGGTTTCAACCTGGAGAGCTTGTCTGGTTATACAACCCGCAAAGGCGTCGTGGCTATTCTCCAAAGTTACAGCGAAATTGGGAGGGTCCATACCAGGTGAAGAAACGAATAAATGACTTGATTTATCGCATCCAGAAATTGCCAAGAGGGAAACCAAAGGTGGTACACTCCAATCGTCTGGCGCACTATGAGGGAAATAATGACGCAGTTCCGGAAGATGAGGCTGAGGTGGCCATCAATACCATAAGGCCTGGAGATGATCAGCCAACCTTTAGAGAATTTATGGCTGCGTTTTCTGGAACTAGAAAAGCGCGATTCGGAGTCACGACTGAGATGCAACAAGATCTCTTCCGGGTCCCTGGTGATTATTCCATTGCCCACTGTGTCTCCGAGGATCTCCGTATGTCCAGGGGGATCGCAGTGGTGTTTAGAAATAAATTTGGACGGCTGAATGAACTTCGAGAACAAAATCCCTCTGTTGGTAAATCCTTACGCTTGCCTGATCATGACCGATCCATTTACTACTTGGTAACCAAGCAGTTTTACTACCAGAAACCGAGTTACGCCGACTTGTGGAGGGCACTATGGAATTTGAGAATCGAGTTGCTTACCAGGGGAATTAACAAATTGGCAGTTCCCAAACTCGGCTGTGGGCGGGACCAGCTGGATTGGAGAATCGTTAGAAACATGCTGGAAGTTGTCTTTAGAGGTACGGACGTCAAGATCTCCGTCTGCAGTTTTGACCCACAGCCCGCATTAAGGCCAACGAAGAGTGTAGACTGTTATTTCTACCGTAATGGAACGTGTAGTCGAGGTGAAGACTGTCGATATCGTCATGACCCGTTCTACAGGAACCAGAGCATAAAACCTGTTCTGGGACAGAACAGACTTGAAGAGGGGGGCAGTGTAACAAGAGAGAAAAGGAACGAACCTCTTTTCGAGCGACAGGTGGTGTGTTCTGCCGCCTTCGAGAAAATGACGCATCACACAAGCATGTAAATCAGACGCGGTTTATTCTAGCATTTTCTGGAATACATAGAAGGTTCCAGCGATTTCTGGTGCGTTTATATGAGGATATAAAAGCGGATTGCGGATAAAAGAGAGGCAGTCAACAGCAAGTCATTAACTGTGTATTACAAAATAAATAGTGAATATAAATGTTGTATTAGAAATTCGTAGTCTGTAAATAATAGTTTTTAATGTTTTATAATCGTAGCGTTAATTTATAGTGTATTCATTAGTGTATAGAAATAAATATTTGTTTGTGAATAGACGATTTAAACAGCACTTGTATTATTATTTGAAAAAGAACGTTACAATATTATTTAAGAAAAAGACAAACACGTTTTTTGCGTACACTTGGACGTTAATCAGATATACTTCCATTTATATAAAGCATAAGGCAGAATTTCAAAAAAACGATCTACACTAGTCTTGTCGTACGATGCGCGGTTCACGAGATATTTGATAAAACATGTTTTCCAAGATGGCGGCTAGCGCTCAACCGCCCCCGTCCCGACAACTTCATTCCCAACCGTTACATTCAGGGAACACCTCCGAACATTTTCCAACAAGAAAATCAATTCTGTAGAAGATTACAGAACTAAATTACCCGGTTACTGGCCTTCTATAACTATATAAACTTTAAAGTTTGTATGTCATATAGAAGTTTTACAACCCCCAATGTGAGTGGGGGTTGTTTTACCATTGTTTATTTTTCTTTCGACAAGAATTCTAATCTCTATAACTATGTCAAAATCTCAAGTTTGTACGTCATCTAGAAGTTTTATAACTCAAAAGGGGGTGGGGGGTTGACATTTTTATATTTTTGATTTTTCTCTTTAGGAAAATTTTAAACACTATAACTATACCAAATTTCAAGTTTGTATGTCATGTAGACGTTTTACAACCCCCAATGTGAGTGGGGGGTAGAAATTTTACCATTGTTTATTTTTCTTTTGACAAGAATTCTAAACTCTATAACTATGTCAAAACCTCAAGTTTGTACGTCATCTAGAAGTTTTATAACTCAAAAGGGGGTGGGAGGGTTGACATTTTAATATTTTTGATATTTCTCTTTAGAAAAGTTTTAAATACTATAATTATACCAAATTTCAAGTTTGTGTATCATATAGAAGTTTTACAACCCCCAATGTGAGTGGGGGGTAGAAATTTTACCATTGTTTATTTTTCTTTTGACAAGAATTCTAAACTCTATAACTATGTCAAAACCTCAAGTTTGTACGTCATCTAGAAGTTTTATAACTCAAAAGGGGGTGGGAGTGTTGATATTTTAATATTTGAGATTTTTCTCTTTAGGAAAATTTTAAACACTATAACCATACCAAATTTCAAGTTTGTATGTCATATAGACGTTTTACAACCCCCAATGTGAGTGGGGGGTAGAAATTTTACCATTGTTTATTTTTCTTTTGACAAGAATTCTAAACTCTATAACTATGTCAAAACCTCAAGTTTGTACGTCATCTAGAAGTTTTATAACTCAAAAGGGGGTGGGAGGGTTGACATTTCAATAATTTTGATATTTCTCTTTAGAAAAATTTTAAATACTATAATTATACCAAATTTCAAGTTTGTATATCATATAGAAGTTTTACAACCCCCAATGTGAGTGGGGGGTAGAAATTTTACCATTGTTTATTTTTCTTTAGACAAGAATTCTAAACTCTATAACTATGTCAAAACTTCAAGTTTGTACGTCATCTAGAAGTTTTATAACTCAAAAGGGGGTGGTAGTGTTGATATTTCAATATTTTTGATTTTTCTTTTTAGGAAAATATTAAACACTATAACCATACCAAATTTCAAGTTTGTATGTCATATAGACGTTTTACAACCCCCAATGTGAGTGGGAGGTAGCAATTTTACCATTGTTTATTTTTCTTTTGACAAGAATTCTAAACTCTATAACTATGTCAAAACCTCAAGTTTGTACGTCATCTAGAAGATTTATAACTCAAAAGGGGGTGGGAGGGTTGACATTTTAATATTTTTGATTTTTCTCTAGGAAAATTTTAAATACTATAACTATACCAAATTTCAAGTTTGTATGTCATATAGACGTTTTACAACCCCCAATGTGGGTGCGGGGCTGAAATTTTACCATTGTTTATTTTTCTTTTGACAAGAATTCTGAACTCTATAACTATGTCAAAATCTCAAGTTTGTACGTCATCTACAAGATTTATAACTCAAAAGGGGGTGGGAGGGTTGACATTTTAATATTTTTGATTTTTCTCTTTAGGAAAATTTTAAACACTATAACTATACCAAATTTCAAGTTTGTATGTCATCTAGAAGTTTTACAACCCTAAAAGGGGATGCGGGGTTGACATAATAACATTTTTTTAAATTTTTATTTACGAGAATCCTAAACCCTATAACTAAACCAAATTTCAAGTTTTTATGTCATCTAGAATTTTACAACCCCCAAATAAAGTGCGGGGGTTGACTTAATAAAAAATTTTTATATTTTTCTTTACGAGAGTCTTAAACCCTATCACTATACCAAATTTCAAGTTTGTATGTCATCTAGAAGTTTTACAACCCCCAAATGGAATACGGGGATTGATTTAATAATTTTTTTTATATTTTTCTTTATAAGAATCTTAAATCTATAATTACACCAAATTTCTAGTTTCTAAGTCATCTAGAAATTTTACAACCCCTAAAAGGGGTGCGAGGGTTGACATAAAAATATTTTTTTATTCTTCTCTGTACAAGAATCCCAATTCCAATAATTGTGCCAAATTTCAAGTTTGTATGTCATCTAGAAGTTTTACAACCATCGAACGGGGTGCAGGGGTTGACATCATAACATTTATTTATATTTTTCTTTATAAGAATCTTAAATCCTATAATTACACCAAATTTCAAGTTTCTAAGTCATCTAGAAGTTTTACAACCCCTAAAAGAGGGTGCGAGGGTTGACATAAAAATATATTTTTTTATTTTTCTCTGTACAAGAATCCCAATTCCTATAATTGTGCCAAATCTCAAGTTTGTATGTCATTTAGAAATTTTACAACCCGCCAACGGGGTGCAGGGGTTGACATCATAACATTTATTTATATTTTTCTTTATAAGAATCTTAAATCCTATAATTACACCAAATTTCAAGTTTCTAAGTCATCTAGAAGTTTTACAACCCCTAAAGGGGAGTACGAGGGTTGACATAAAAATATTTTTTTATTTTTCTCTGTACAAGAATCCCAATTCCTATAATTGTGCCAAATTTCAAGTTTCTGTGTCATCTAGAAGCTTTACACACCCTAAAGGGGTGCGGAGGGTTAACATAATAACATTTTTCTATATAATTCTTTACGAGAACCCTAAACGCTGTAACTAAACCAAATTTCAAGTTTCTATGTCATCTAAAAGTTTTGCAACCCCTAAAAGGGGGTACGGGGGTTGACATAATAACAGTGTTTTATTTTTTCTTTACAAGAATCTTAAACCTTATAACTATACCAAATTTCAAATTCCTGTGACATCTGCAAGATTTACAACCCCATAACAGGGTGCGGGGGATGATATAACATTTTTTTATATTGTTTTTTTACAATAATCTTAAACTATAAATGTACCAAATTTCAAGTTTCTGTGTCACCTAAAGGTTTTACAACCCTTAAAGGGGTGCGGGGGTTGACATAATAACATTTTTCTATATCATTCTTTACGAAAACCCTAAACCCTATAACCAAACCAAATTTCAAGTTTCTGTGTCATCTAGAAGCTTTAAAAACCCTTAAGGGGTGCGGAGGGTTAACATAATAACATTTTTCTATATCATTCTTTACGAAAACCCTAAACCCTATAACCAAATCAAATTTCAAGTTTCTGTGTCATCTAGAAGCTTTACAAACACTAAAGGGGGTGCGGAGGGTTAACATAATAACATTTTTCTATATCATTCTTTACAAGAACTCTAAACCCTATAACTAAACCAAATTTCAAGTTTGTATGTCATCTAGAAGTCTTACAACCCCCCGAACGGTATGCAGAGGTTGACGTAATAACATTTTTTAAATATTTCTGTTTACAAGAATCTTAAATCCTATAATTATACCAAATTTCAAGTTTCTATGTCATCTAAAAGTTTTACAACCCCTAAAACGGGGGTTGACATAATAACATTGTTTTATTTTTTCTTTACAAGAATCCTAATTCCTATAACTGTGCCAAATCTCAAGTTTGTATGTCATTTGACAATTTAGAAGTTATAAAGTTTATTTAATTTCAATATTTTAATGCGTAAGAAGTTCCGTTTGAAATGATGTCACTGTCTGCCTCACAAACAAATAATTTTTAAAAATTTTAAAATATAATAGGGGATAAGATTTATTATTAGCTAACAGCATCAGTGATTGATTAAATACTGAATGATAATATAATAATGGTTACGTTTGTTTCACTTAAATCAATAGAGCTTTGAATTAAATCTTACGATTTTATTAAAATTATCGCCCAGAGCAATTAAAAGCGGTTTAAACGAAATTTACATGACGCATAAATGAAACGTAAAGTGTTTATTAAACAGCTTTAACAAAATATAATATGTAAGAATTTTTGTCACCTTAAATGACGCAATCTTTACTCAGAAATACAATGCATAAAGTGAAGTCCCGTTGAAATGACGTCACTGTCTAGCGACAAAACTATCAGTGTTACCAACACAATTCTTGTTAAATATGCGGACGCAGGGTAAACCTATGCCATAAATTTGTATACAAATGTATACAAATCCCGCGCTATTAGCGCTGCGTGTGGCAAACGCTCGAACTACGATTTTATACACGAATCAGGAATGGGTGTCAAACTGCGCACAGCCAATTTTTACATTTTCGTCATCTAGACACTTTAAGCTTCATGTGGTGTAATTTTGAGGCACTAGTAACCCAGCGTCCGTATATCCGGACGCCGAGTGACTTCGGACGCTGCTTGAACCTAAGATTTTACATGGGGGGACGCATAGTGGTGCCCTATATATATATATATATATATATATATATATATATATATATATATATATATATATATATATATATATATATACTTCACTACTTTTCCGGGTTTCAGTCCGCGTATTCACTATTCGGCTCCTAGAGGAACCAGACAATGGTTGACGACGTTTCGGCAATGATTTCAGATCACTTCTAACTTCCTTCTGCTTCGCGTGGTTACACGATGTAGACTGACGTCTTGTTGCAGCGGTTGGTCTTTATATACGGTTACGGTGTTGCGCATGGTTGCGGTCGGCTGGTTTTTGGCGCGGCTGCGTGTCATTGGTCTCGCTTGATCCGGTGGCTTTCTCTCGCTTTCCCTTTTATCGTTCTGCTGTGCTGGTTTTCGCTTCTTGACGGTGATGCTGGTTATAGCTGGTTTCCAAGCTGATGGTAGTCGCTGTGTATCGTTCCTGGTATTAAGATTCTTCGGACGTTTCTCGATCTCAATGGCTTCTCTTATGGTTCGTCGGGTCTTATGTTGTATATTCGCTAAAACTTTTGTATTTTCGAAATCTATGTTATGAGATGTACCACTTACATGTTGTGCTAGTGAAGACGTTCTCTCATTTTTGTTGACTGCATTTCGGTGTTCTTCTCTTCTTACTTGAATTCTTCTGTTGGTCTGCCCTATGTAGGATTCCCCGCAGTCTTTACATGGGATCTCGTATACTCCTTGGCTTTCTAGTGGTATTTTTGTTTTTGCGGATGGTAGCATGTTTCCAATCTTTTTGTCGGTGTTGAAGATGGTGTCGATGTTGTGTTTTCTCAGCACTCTACTTATTTTGTCCGTGGTCCCTTTGATGTACGGTAAGTGTGCTTTGGATACCGATGTTTATTCTTCCTTTGGCTTTGGGTCCCTTGGTGTTAACGCTTTCTTGATATTTCTGGACGAGAAACCATCAGCTTGGAAACCAGCTATAACCAGCATCACCGTCAAGAAGCGAAAACCAGCACAGCAGAACGATAAAAGGGAAAGCGAGAGAAAGCCACCGGATCAAGCGAGACCAATGACACCCAGCCGCGCCAAAAACCAGCCGACCGCAACCATGCGCAACACCGTAACCGTATATAAAGACCAACCGCTGCAACAAGACGTCAGTCTACATCGTGTAACCACGCGAAGCAGAAGGAAGTTAGAAGTGACCTGAAGATGGCAAGTGTGATCTTGCCGAAACGTCGTCAACCATTGTCTGGTTCCTCTAGGAGCCGAATAGTGAATACGCGGAGTGAAACCCGGAAAAGTAGTGAAGTATCATATAATATCCGCGGAAATTTAAAATGTAACATATATATATATATATATATATATATTGCTGTGATATTGGTTAATTAAAAATAAATATTATTTTAAAAAAAAATTATAATATATTTTAATACTGTGAATAATTGCCGTTTGATCTTAGATAATTACTTTATAATAAATTGAACTTTGGAAATGCTTTTCAACTTCCCTCTTTTATAAATTCTAATATGATTTGAAAATACCTTTTAATAGATTTAATATTGCAATGGTTATATAAAATTAATGTTACGTTAGTTCTTGACTAACTCAAGTTTACGTAAGAGAGTTGGGCGCCAGTTAAATAACTTAAATTAACAGAATTATTTAATAAAGACTCATCTCAGGGTGAATGTGGATTCTTGTGGTATTAAAAAAATATACAAATTGAAATTTAAAAACACTTTTAAAATTGAAATCTTAATTAATTTTTAACTATTACTAAATTGTTCATATCACTTTACTACACTTTACAAACGATAGTCTTTTCTTCAGCAAATGCCAATACAAAAAAGGAAATAACTTCCTACCTTTTTTTTATAGATTTCTTCTTTCCCTTTACTATAGATGTCCTCTTTCCCAAACCATTGGCAGAGTAGATCACTTTATGTTGACCCAGGGCTGGTTTCCAATTCAGGGTCGACTTTCTTCCTTTTGCATGGATTTTCCATATAATATTATCCACACACTTGATTTTGGAACTCACTTTTGTTTATTAACTGCGGTATATATCCCTTTTTCGAAGAAACTTGTATTTGCTTTTTGTGTTTAATTAAATAAAACACCGATTGATGGTTTTAATCGAAGATTTATTATCTTGCTTATTTAGCAAGTAAATTAACTTTAAAAGGTGGTTCTTTATACACTTTTACAATTTACAACCTTTTTAATACTTTCGCCGTATTCCATACATCAACCAACTTAACTATTTATTTACAATATTATCAGCCACGACTTTACTGGATTTACTATAATATCTTTACTCTTTCGTCGTTTAACAGTAAGTGATTATTTACATATTTACTATATTTCTTACACGACTTTACTGCGTCGCTTTCTATCAGCAACTCTCTAAAATTATGATTTTCTAAGCTTAAATACTATTTCCTATTTACATAATTTGACGTCACCTTATGATCTAATACAATGACTACACTATTTACAATACATAATAGCAGATTAATATTCTTTATAAAAGTGACACATCTATTACAGATTATTACACAATACTTTTACGCAATAATAACGAACTATTTACATAAACAAAACCTTAAAAGAATCACATAACCCGTCGATAATGCTCATTTGAAATTATACATAATTGAAGTACATCATAACAAAAACTTTCGAACAACTGGATGTTACGTACACTTAAGTAATCGGTGAGTAAGCTATTTGATAATAAATAATGAAACATGTATTATTTAACCTTATTAAAAAGTATACACATTGATTTCAAAATCAATGACACACCATAAAATACCTCAAATTTATTTTTAACTGGAAAAGTTGATAAAAATATTCCAAAAGTGTTAGTATTTAACAAAGATTTTAGATTTTCACAAAATTTTCAAAATTTTCCAAAATTTTGAAACTACCATCCACAGCATATATATATATATATATATATATATATATATATATATATATATATATATATATATATATATGTGCTTTTGTATCGTGTTCGCCTCCGTATACTGAACAGACGACCACAACTCCGCCATTAATAATGATTGTATATTAATTATTCTATTGTCACAGACTTTTTCTTGAACTAACACTCCTAAATCCACCAAGAGGGGTAATTTTATTTAATTTTTTAGATATACATGCTTCTGTATAGTGCGCGTTCGTGTCAGCCTCCGTACATAGACCGCTCGTATTCACCTCCGTGTATATAATTTTGGCAAATCAAGCGTTCGAATACGCCTCCATCAACGTTGTCAAGTTTACAAGGTATAAAACTATGGTACTTATCACTATTCAGCAGATTCTGTTTATCAAGTCCGTGTTTATGTCTGCTATAATTGCTGAGTTCGAGGACACCTGCTGAAAGTATGCCGTTAAACAAAACGGACCTTTAAATTTATACATATAAGATATTTCGAGATATAGTTCTGTTAGAAACGAATTTTCAGATTATAATAATGTAAATTTGTTTCGTTTATATTGTAATGGAAGAAAATCATATATGTTTAATATTTTATTAAATAATATAATGTCACGCCTACAATCTTTTTGTATTTTTAAATAATTAACAAAGGATGACATTCCTTACTGTATAAAGGATGTGCGATGTGGTAAGTAGCTAGAATCATTTCAGAACTACATTTCTAACAACAAAGTGGTTGAAAACAATTAAAGTTTATTCTTTAAACCCATTTCTTTGCTTTTGCTTTCTCACAATATATGTACAAGTCCACAGAATGAGAACGAGTTTTTGTAAAAAATACCTTTTTTCATTTATCGACGTTATATGACCTAACTAAGACGACAGACATCCCTGGAGGAAAAAAATCCTGTTGTTTTTGTCTTTGTCTGTACACCTTTTAAGTTTTAAATTATTGCAAATATCAATGTCAAATTTGAACCAAAACTATTTGGTCTGAAAATACAGATCCAGCTCGTAAATAACCAAAATCTAAACAGTGTAGCGGCAGGGTTTTTTAAGGCGTTTACAGCATTAAAAAGTCTGTTGCAATTTAATTTTAAAAACGACAATCAAATTTATCCGAAAAATTACATCAACCATTACCATTACATCAATCATTATCGTTGAAATAAATATATTAAAAATAAAAACAAACAAACATGGACGAAGTTCCAAAAGGTTTTAAATCTAGATAGATAAACACATTCTCGTTTCAAACACATAAAGTATACCAGGGTTCAATCTTTCAAAGAAATATTGATCATTTATTTGTTAATATTCCCTGAGTTATCTGTTTTGGGATGGTATTTTGAAATCTACGCCAACCAAAAAGTTACATATTGAAAGGCTGTGTAAAGTTTTTGAAATTTTAGGAAAAAATAGGTATCGATAAAAGCATAATTCACGGGGAATCGAGAAAAAGGCGATTCTGGAAGTGCCACTACCAAGTAATGTTACCTAACTCAAGTTGTTTTCCGCTATAATAAATCATTATCATCTATTTATTCCGAATGTACGAAATAGTACATACATGAGCATTAGCTTATACCCATAAGTACTATTAAAATTTATTGGATGAAATTAAGCCTAATCTTTGAAACTTGGCAAACAGGGTGGATATTTGCTTAATCTTTAAAGATTAGACCATCTAAGTGACCCTCGCCAACTTTAATACACTTTTTACGTCTGGATATAAAATTATTCATTACCCAGTGGAGTGAACCTTCATTTATTGCAGCGACTTCTCTATTGTAAATTTTTCGGAAATTGAAATTCTGGAAACAACATTTATTATGTTATATTTGTATTGTATTAGAAAAAGATACGTGCTAGAAAAGATGAGATTTTGAAAGACATATAACCTCTTTCCAAAAAAAGATGAGGTATTGGCGAATGCAGCTTCTGGGAAGCTCGATCAAACAATACAAATCCTAGGTCAAAGATTCAATATTGCAATAAAGTATGGTAGCATTTACTACAAAAAAGGTTTGTCATTAGCGACTTAAAGATTTATATTAAATTACAATCAAATACCTACTAAAAGGTTTGTAAAAATACTCTTATAAACTGGTACAACTTTTTGACAATTCCATAAATCAACCAATAGCGTGAATATTATAAAAATCTCAAACAAAAATTGGCTGTAAAGATTAGAAGACCTCAAGACAGGGATTTTTAAAAAGAAAAAGTAACTAAAAACTCCGACAAACTCAACAAATTTGCCATTTGTAAGACTAGTAGGGAGCAAAGACAAAACATCGTAAAGAAATTGAAAATTTAAACTATAAAAGATTTATAACACCATTAACCTACAGTAATAATAAAATATCTAGAATTAACAAGTGATACTTCAGGGTAGATTGTTTCAAGTTTGTTGTACTCTCATCAGCTGGAGCTAATCATCTGTGAAACCTATGCACATCATCCTGGCTTATTTACAAACCAATGACTAACATTAGCACCAAATGGTACCCGATGCGACACCTATGAATAAAAAGCCAACCGAACCATGCAGTAAAATTACAGTCTCTTTTGGTTGTGAAAAAGACGATAACCGAAAGTTTCTAAGGTGTTCATTCTGTTGTATGAACATCTCATCAGTTTAAAAATTTCAACTATCTAAACTCAATAGTAAAGAAATTAGTTATCTTTCAAATTTGTGCAGATTTCTTTCTCTCCACACACAATATGAAAAAATATTCTTGTACCCTGCTAAATGTATCGACACTAGAAATATATTTATAGTCATATCTTTAACGAATCTACGCTGAATGATGATGTCAAACGAATGCGTTTTCAAAACAGAATAGATTTTACATTGAATGCCCCCACGAATTGGCAAAATGATAGAATCAGATAAACAGTCGAGGTTTAAAAAGTAACGTCGCCTCACTACACTAGTACAGACAATGTTCCAGATTTTCTTTTAAAATGTGGTATATGCTTTGTTTCGACTGCATCCAGATAAATCTGGGTGAACGGTCAAGCAGTCGTTTGAGATGTCGGACTTCATTCCTAGTATCCGAGACTAGCCCGAAGACAGAGGGAGGGCAGTTGTTAGAGGTGTCGGGAAGCACTAGGATTCGAGAAAAGCTTGAGGGCAGACCACACGGCGTTCACCCTTAGAACTGGTCGTTGTCTACCCCATCCCAGGCTTGTCTGCGTAACGGATGACGCGATCAGAATCAAATATGTGGTAGAGTTATGCCGAGGTGTTGAGTTTACGTTTCACCGGAGTGTTTCTCGACGATGACCCTAAAACGTTGCAGGGGGAGATCTGTTAACAAGGGGGTCCGGTGTGGGTGGATTGAATCTTACCTGACGTCAGGGTCTTTTAAGGAGCTAAGTATCCCGCTGTCTGGCCTAGACGTTGGCCTATTGGGTGGACGGGAGACCACACGACGTTTACCCTTAGAACTGGCTGTCTTCTACCCTAACCTGCTGACGGGAAACGGATGAAGCTGTTAGAATAAAGCGTGTGGTAGAGAAATTCGTGAGAATTCTTGACGGTAACTCTGACCGATCAGGGGGAGCCCTGGTAGATGAGACCGGTGTGGGCAGATTCGAATCTCGCCTAAGGTATAAGGTCATTTATGGTCACCAATGGAACCCGCTGTTTGACCGAGGTCATTTATGGTCACCAAGGACCCCGCTGCATGACCGAGGTCATGTATAGTCACCAAAGGAACCCGCTGTTTGACTGAATCTCTAATGCGGTGACTAGAAGTGAGGTTATCCCGCTTTTGGGCAAGGGGAAACTGCAAGCCGCCAGGTAAATGTGCTTAGGAGCTATCCTGACCACCCTATGATCCGGACTGCAGCCGGGTACAGTGATTGGGAGAAGCTCTGAAAGCCATTACACTTAAGAATAGTTGAAGCGAATACATAGCCTCTCACTATCAAGACAACTTCACCAAATTCGGGTACGCACCGGGAGTCTATAACGTGTAGGCTTAAAAGAAGCTCTGTCGAGGGCCCACCAAACCTAAAATTGGTAGATCGGGGTGGCAAAACCGCTTAAAAACCAAGTCCTGTCACATTTGAGGTTGGATTCGATCGGGCAGTGGTCCCTCTTGATAACAGCGTCAAGTTGGGGAATAGTCCTATTGCTGGACGAGGTACTTCACCCCGCATGAAAGAGGACGGGAGGGTGCTGGCGGGTGAGCAGCGTGTTAAGTCAACTGCTCGGTCACTATGCGCGACTTAGCTAGTAGAGGGTGGATAGGCAACCTCGCTCCTACCAGTGAGTCAATCTGGTAGCAATTGCACGACTGCCGGTTATGCAACTTGCGCGCTGATTGGGCGTATCCCAATCACTTCCTTCTGGAAGGAACGTGGGGGTAAGTTCACACAGGTACCCCACGTAAAACAACCTTGACATTTCATGTCTGGCCTAGACGAATGGAGGAGATTTACGTGAGGTTTATCTCGGTTAGGGAGTTCGCTCGCTAACCCATGAGAAACTGAAAATGAGAAATCGTCTAGAGACCTACACTTAAAGGATGCTGATGCGAAGATACATAGCCTCTCACGTTCAAGACAACTTCACCTTAACGGGCACACACCGGGGTGCTACTTTGATGGGCCCTATAAAGTAGCCTCGAAACGAAGCTCTATCGGGGGCATACCAGGCCTATAACTGGGAGATCGGGGTGGCAAACCCATTTAAAAACCATGCCACACTTGAGGTTGGATTCGATCGGGCAGTGGCCCCAACTCTGGCTCGGTTGTACTGAACTGACTTAAGTTGGGGGAATAGTCCTATTGCTGGACTAGGTACTTAGCCCCGTATGAAAGGGGACGGGAAGATGCCTGCGCATGAGCACGTATATGTTAATCGCTCCGGTACTAGCCTGGTTAGCTAATAGAGGGTGGATAGGCAACCTCGCTCTGACCAGCGAGTAACTGGGAGCAATTGCTGTGCGATTGCGCGCTGATTGAGCGTATCTCAATTGCTTCCTCCTTTGGAAGGAACGTGGGGGTATGTTGATATGGGAACCCCACGTAAAACACATGCAAATCATGCATCCAGATAAATCTTATTTTAGTTTTTGGATGGCAATTCATCGCATCGTCTTTACAAACTCAAATTATCTCAAAATATTATTTTACTAGAACATTATCATAATTTTATTTCAGCCCAACATTGTATTAGAATTGCTATTAATTAAATGTGTATTGTAATTATATAGACTTTTAAAATTATGCTTTAGCGTTAAATTTTAAATTGCATTGACGGTATAGGAAGCTCTAGATCTACAAAAAAGGGGTAATTTACGAATGTCTCAAAAGTTTTGGCACAATGTTTAGGACTTTGTAATTTATTTTTAACAGGTTGTTATCGGAAACGAAACAAGCTTGTTGTTACGTCATTTCAGTTTTGGGGTTTAAATTTGTCATTAAATTTTATAACTGTGATTTTATAAGATAGAAGTTTTATCTATAATCTTGTTGGACAGATGCCCAAACCTCAAACTATACTACTCTCTGCGAATTAATATATTACGAAGAACCTGTGGTAAACAGAATGATGAATAGAGCCAAAGGCAGGATCGTCATCTCAAGTCGTAAATGATTTCACCAATTCAACTAAAAGGTTTGTAAAAATACTCTTATAAACCGGTACAACTTTTTGACAATTCCAGAAATCAACCAATAGCATGAATACTGTAAACGAGAAATTGGCAGTAAAGATTAGGAGACCACAAGACAGGGATTGTTAAAAAGAAAAAGTAACTAAAAACTCCGGCAAACTCCAAATTTGCCATTTGTAAATCTAGTGAATCAGCAAAGACAAAACATCGTATAGGAATTGACAATTTAAAATATAAAAGATTTACTAAGACTATTTAAGACTATTAACCCAGAAAAATAATGAAATGTGTGGAATTCACAAGTGATACTCTAGGACAGACTGTTTTAAGTTTGTTGCACTCTCATCAGCTGGAGCTACTCACTTGTGAAACCCACACACAGCATCCTGGCTTTAATACAAGCTAATGACTAATATTAGTACCAAATGCTAACCGATGCGACACCTATAAAATTACGGTCTCTATAGGTTGTCAAAGAGAAGATAACCGAAAGTTTCTAAGGTGCTGATTCTGTTGTATGAACATCTCGTCATCTGTTTAAAAATGCAGTTTATCTAAACTCAATAGTAAAGGAATTATTCGTATTTCAAATTTGTGCAGATTCATGTAAATATTTATTGGTATAATAATATTTTGATTGTGTTGGATAGTTTTTGTTTTTTCCTACTTTTTAAAAAACATGAAGTTGATGTTAAAAACATTTTATTATTAAATGATTAAAAACATGTAGTTGGTACATAAGTGTAGGTACAGTGGCCACTTCTTTGTTATGTAGGTCCCTGTACTATTATTTAGTACAATATTTCATTTATTTCAGATATTATTTCCTAGATGTTCCTGATGATTTGTACATTATTTATATCAACCTGTAAAAATAGGCGGCACTACTAGAACAGCAAATCTGTTTTTTTCCATTAATTTATCTATGTATAATGTTTGTTAGCTTTTGCCTGGTTTTTTAAATTTAAGTTGCCTTTTTTTCAATACAAACTATTTTTTACAAAATAAATCATTATTCTGTAAATGTCTGTGTACTTGTTTTTACTATTCCCATCTTCTACACAGTAGTGGCTACAGTACCATACTCTAATGGCCACTGTACTATCACTAGGTACAGTGGCCACTTTTATCTTAAATTCTTCCAACTCCAAAATCTTTGTTATAATTTTATTTTTTTCAGTTCTAGAATGCAATGGTGTAGAAGTAAAAACAGTATTTGTTATCTAATGGTAACAGATTCTATAAAAAAAGGGTTAATTGTGGTTGTTATTGATGTTATTAAAAAAGGTGGCCAATGTTCCAGACTCTCCCGGCTCCTGATTCTAACTAAAAACTCCGGAAAACTCCAAAATTGCAATTTATAAATCTAGTGAATCAAAGGCAAAACATCGTATAGGAATTGACAATTTAAAATATAAAAGATTTACTAAGACTATTTAAGACGATTAACCCAGAGTAAAAATGAAATGTGTGGAATTCACAAGTGATACTCTAGGACAGACTGTTTTGAGTTTGTTGCATTCTCATCAGCTGGAGCTAATCACCTGTGAACCCCACACACAGATTCCTGGCTTACAAGCTAATGACTAACATTAGTACCAAATGCTAACCGATGCGACACCTATAAAATTACGGTCTTTATAGGTTGCCAAAGAGAAGATAACCGAAAGTTTCTGAGGTGCTGATTCTGTTGTATGAACATCTAGTTATCTGTTTAAAAATCGCAGCTTATCTAAACTCAATAGTAAAAGAATTATTCATATTTCAAATTTGTGCAGATTTCTTTCTCCCCAGGCACTTAGAAAAAATATTCTTGTACCCTACTAGATGCAACGACGATAGAAATACATTTATAGTCATATCTGTAGCGAATGTACATGTTCAATGATGTTAAACGAATGCGTTTTCAAAACGAAAAAGATTTTATAGTGCATGCTCCCACAAGTTGCAAAATAGCATAATCGAACAAACAGTCGAGGTTTAAAAAGTAACATCTCCCTACTAAGCTTGTACAAACACCGAGTTAGCTTTCTTTAAAAATTGTGGTATATACTTTGTTTCCTGAAATGAACTGGTTTCTTGTAAATCTACAAGACAAGATTCAACAATGAAACTTTCATTAGACATTTACAACTTTTTCCGGAATGTGAACGACTGCACATAGATAAATATTATTATAGTTTTTGGATAGCAATACATCGCATCGTTCTCGACAAGCTTAAAGGTTCTCATAATTAATTTACTAAAACGTTGTCCTAATATTATTTCAGCCAAACATTGGCCTTCAAATTCGCCAGACCTTAATTCTTTTGATTACTAAGTTAAAGCTTTACAGAGAAAAGTGAGCAGTATCCTGAAACCGTTTAAAAATAGGGAAGAATTGAAAGGGAGAGATTTAGATTTTCAAGAAACTATTCCGTGAGCTATTGTGCAGTGGAAAGCACGATTGAGAATGATCATAACTGAAAATAGGGAAAATAGTGTCATTTTATTGGTGAAACTAGTATATATAAACTCTAATACAATATATTGTATTAGAAGTGCTATTAATTAAATATGTATTGTAATTATGTAGACTTTTAAAATTATACTTTAACGAACGCGCAGCTATTTTGAAGTTGGTAACAATCGTCATTGAACTCCAAAGTATGAAGCGTTTTATCTAGGCCATCCGGTATATTTTTAAAAATTTTAAATTCTATTGAT
Organism: Agrypnus murinus; assembly: GCA_929113105.1. Lineage (NCBI taxonomy): Eukaryota > Metazoa > Arthropoda > Insecta > Coleoptera > Elateridae > Agrypnus > Agrypnus murinus. The sequence goes on from OV816027.1 coordinate 94,056,137, forward strand.
GGTATAGGAAGATATAGATCTACCAAAAAAGAAGTACTTAACGAATGTCTCAAGTTTTGACACAATCTTTAGGTCTTTGGAATTTATTATTAGCAAGTTATTATTGGAAACGAAACAAGCTTGTTGTTACGTCATTCTAATATGTTCTCAATTTTGGGATATAAATTTGTCATTATGTTTTATTAGATAGAAATTTTCAAGAGTTTCTTCAATCCTGTTGATCGGTTCCAAAACCTCAAATTGTACAATTCTTTGCGAATTAGTTTATTAAGTTTTTAAGTAGTAGTTTCAACAACTCTTGTATTATTCAAACAATTATTTAAAAAAGTTAATAAAACTATACGTTGTTTTCTTGTAAATTGGAAAATCGCCAAAAAGTTTTATTTTGTTTTTTGATAATTTTAATATTTTTCAAAAATACCTACACCATTCAATATTATTAGAAAATATGCTCTGCAATTGTTGCCTTCCTACTCCTTTAAAGCATTTTTAATGATTTCAAAATAATCAGTAACGGGGGTGTATCAAAAAATGTTAAAAAAAGAATTTTTCATGTCGGGATATTTCTTCAAGCCCGGTTTGTGAACGTAAAATATCATTAGGAATATTTTTTCTTAATAAAATTTTTCTATATTTTAACAAATAAGGTCATCACGATTTAAACACCTATTGTCACTTGTAAACTTTGACATGGCGTATTTCAAGTATTTTTGGAAGCAGAAGTGATTGAACAACAAAGTTTTTTCCTTTAAACAAAGAATATTAGAATGTTTTCCCATATGAATCGAACTTTATGGCACACACTGTATAGTTGACCACCTGCAAAATCCGCCGTTTCTCTTCATAATCATCAATTTTCTTAATTTGTAAGAGAATCCTTTAAAATAAGACATTTTGTTAATTTTGTTTGCTGTAAAAATTTGTGTATCCTAATATTGTTTATAAAAATATCATATTTGATAAAAACATTTGCTTCGTATTGTATATTTCTTTATACAGAGATTTGCCGAAAAACATTGATTTTAATGTTTGAGTATCTTAAAAACGAATGTTTTCCTGAATCGTTGTGTAGAAACGTTACTGTTCATAACTCTCAATAAATCAATAATTTTATAAAATCACTAAGCATTAGCTGTTGCTAAATTGGGTCCACTTCACGAATTTTCTCCCAAATCTAAGATTTATGCATTAAAAATAAATTCTTATTACTGTAATAAGTCATAATTTCGTAATAATTTGCAACAATTTCAAATAAACAGTTTTAATATAATATAATCATCCTTTCCATTTAAAAAGATGTAATTATATTTACTAAGAAATACAGGCAGAAACGTGATACCTTAGATAAGGAAATGACGCGTTTTTAAACGGGCTTCAGCAAAACAAATCACGAATATAAACTAAAAATATGCTAGGCAGTGTTGCCGCGAATTCGGAGGCGAAAACATCCTTTGAATGCTTTTATACATGCGGAGGTAAACACAACCTCGTGGCGTATACATGTATATCTCGCAGCGACTCTGCGGCAATCGCTGGAACTAAAATGTATATAAGTATACGTAAATAGGTCCCGTTTGACTCCGGCTGAAAATAGGTGGAAAATGATCCTGGAGGTGTCCTGATGCCGAATAACGTGGTTAGCGCGTTCGACTCCGATACCGACGAGTTGCCTCCGGATTTTGAGTTCTAATCAGTGTTTTAAGAGCTACAAGTTGATTATGCTAGATCTGGAATTAGAAGAAATTAAAAAACATATGTTCATTAATGACGTCATGAGCGTGCCTTCGTTTGCCGTCGTTTCGCAATTGTTTTGAAAAATCAGTCATAGAATTCTTTTGTTTTGGGCATTTCATATATAAACCCCAGCATTTTCCAGCAAAAGAAGTCGATATTTTGTATTGAAAGAATCCACGTCGGCTCCAGTTTTGAAAACTGTAAAATTTAAGGTTAGATGTACCTAACAGATGTTTGACAACTGTCAAAAATTATTTTTATAAACAAAAGTTGAAATAAATTAAATAAAGGTGTTTACCTGTTTATCTACGAGAAGTTTATGGAAGAGTTAATTAGCACGGTGCTATAATAATTTAAAAGTGAAATTATTTTCTTCGTTTGTTATAATAAAAGACAAAGTGAATTTAATTTGTGTATTGATCGACGCATCGATTTTTTGTAAACAACTGTCAGCTGATATTACATTTACTGCAGTCTTGCCAAATTGGATATTGGTTTTAAAAAAGGAAACTGTTCGGAAATATATAAGGTTGGTTGCGTATATAATTGTCTTTGTAAATAAATTGAAAAAAATTAATACTAATTTGAGTTCATCTTAGGAATTAAAGTTTGATTTGATTAAATTTCTTGAATTCTTTGTAAGAATTGGTTTTTGTTTTGAAATATAAATAAACAAGTCATATTTGGTTTAAGAAAGATTTATTTTTTTTTTTATGAGTTTTGGTTATTTTGAATAGTTGTTTTGTTAGTTTGTTTAAACGGATAACAGTATTTGGTCCTTATTGTCAGACAAATACGACTTTCTTTTACGTTTAAACAAACCACAGGATTTATTCCTAATTACATTTGTATTTACATTTTTCTCTTAACTTTGATTTTTCTCTTTCTTGATTTTAAAAATATTTGTTTGAATAAAGTTTTTATGTTATTCAATTTACGCATGTGTTTAATTGATGCTATTACAATCCTACAGAAGTATTTTCTTTCCAGTTCAGATAACAGTTATAGGTGTCCAGTTTGCAGAAGCATAAGTGCTTATAATTCATGTTTGATAATATATGTCATTGTCAATTCTTGTTTCCAGGCATAAAAGAATACAAGAGTCTCGAAAGTCAAATAATTTTTGTTCCACCGAACAAACCTGAGCTAGTTAAAAAAGGGTATTAAGAATATATGTCCTGGTTATTATTTATTATTATTTTATATTTTTATTTTTATTTGAAAATCACCGCAATATATATTATATATATATATATATATATATATATATATATATATATATATATATATATATATATATATATATATATAAATTTTTAGATGAAGTTAATTTTTATTAAGTTGCATAATGATTTTACATTAAATAATATTATATCTATAAAGGCCTACCATGCGTCCGGACCAAAAGCATAGCGCCCAGCGTCCTGCGTATATAAAGTGTATATAAATGATGGTATCAGTCAGCGTCAGCGTCAGCTTTAGCAAACTATAGGTTTATTCAGCGTCCATTTATTTTTTCTAAAGTTTAGCAGCTTGCTTGCCTGTCTGCGGTGTCATGTTACTCGCTGTATTTCTGAAAAGATTGCGTCATTTAAACTGACAAAAACAATTCTATTTGATTAAAGCTACTTAATAAATTCTTTTAGTTCCGTTTCTTTATGTGTATGCATTTTATTTAAAAGGCTTTCAGATTTAAAATACTCTATAAAAACATCATAAAACTCGAAATATTATTAGATTTGTATGAAATTTTATACAAAAGGGTTTTTGAGGTCGCTGATTTCAAATTTGATGTCAACGTTTGAAAATTTTAAAAGACGTATGAAATATGGCGTCCATAATAATTAAAATCTAAAATACTAAAGTATTTTAAAACATTTTGTTTTCGTTTATATTTAAAGTTTTCCATCGACGATTTCCAACAATTATTGCTGTAGAAATGGGTTTACATATATAAACTATCGTCTTTAGTAATTAGTAATAAAGTGTAAAAAGTAAGATCGCCGATTATCAAGTATCAAGAAACCGTTTTACTTAATTTATGTTATGTAACAAAAAATATTATTGACTGCCAATCTTTTAAAAGGACATTTTTGTTTTCGTTATTAGTGCTTACTTCATTTTTTAGGTGCACGAGGTTGGATATAGACAAAGGTTTTTATAAGGAATTCAAAGATTTATTGATTCAAGTTAAACATAAATTAACAATTATTATCTTTCACTATATTTAATCAATTACTGATGCTGATTTAGGAAAAGAAAATTGATATATAATAAATCTAAAACAATCCGGGTCCAGAAGTTTTGTTAAAAGTTGTTCGTTAAACCGAATAGTGACTTTATATTTTTACGTTAAGTAACTATTTAAGTAAATGTTTCTTATATATTTAAACAGCCTATTAATAATGAATTTAACAACAGTTTCAAATATCCTAGATATTTATATTGTTGGGAATAAATTTAAACTCAGAGTATTAAAATTAGAAACGTTAAAGATAACGAATTTACAAAAAAAATATTAATATTATAATAAGATTTTAACTACAGCAAAAACAAAAATAAAAAATTTCAACGTTATAAGAAATAAAAATGTCCAACGTTATCTGAAACAGTTTTTATCCAATTCAGTAAAGTGATATTTTATTGTTTGCAATTATTTATTTTAAAAAGAAAAACAGCTGTGCATTCAATGTACTAAATGATATCCTAATAAAAATATGTTAATGTAGGTCATCCGTTAGTACCTTTATTAGTTTGCAAGAAAAACAATTCGCGAGAGAGATATTTATATTTTGCAACATAAATAATAATTTATAAAATTTTAACTTGCATTGTGGCGTGAGAAATAAATAAAATGAATCAGTGCATATAAGAACAATAACGTCGATGTCCTTCAGTAATATGATATTATTTTTTGAATAGCAACCGTAGCAACGGAAAACGACAGGTTGTTAACCATTAAATTCTTGGAATTAAAACTGTTTAAAAGATATTTAATTTGTAAATGCTCCGAATGAGTGGTTTTATTTTGATTTACTTTGGATTATATCATACATAACCCCGATTTTTAGTATTTGGTCTGTTGTTTTTAATATAATCAATAGGTATAACTGAAATGTGAAATCTAGAACCTTGGATTATCATGATTACTTTTGCTTTCTTTGGGAAAATGATGGGGTCACACAATTTTAATATTATTAAAAACATTTTTTTTACAGTTATAATTTCCCTATTTTCTATTCTTCTAATTTTTTCTAATTTCTTATGAAACGTAGGGTTGCACTATGGGATGAATGCTAGTATTTCTTGGCCGAAAAGAATTTTTTTCAACATCTGTTTTTAAATAAATAATAGCAGGTTTATTTTGTAAACACATGGGGCAGTTTAAAAACCCACCCGTCTTAACGCTGAATCATTTCTGTGCAACACTAACCCTTAGCAAGATGCACCTAATTTTACTGTCATTACCTAGTATGAAATGGCAACAAAAAGTGTACAAAGTTGAAAAGTATTTTACAGTATTTTTACACAGACAAGTTACATCAAACTTTCAGCAGGGATTCATATGTCAATGATAAGTGCCTTTAAATAGTTAGAAGTAATTCAGTTTTGTTTTTCTAATAAAAAATAGATAAAATGTAAAGTAGTTGCGGTTCTGTTAAATCGCGACGTTATTAAAAATGTACGAAGGCTTACAAAAAAATGATAATAAAATATATCTGTTAATTATCAGTAAAGTGTACTTAATGCGTACATAATAATTATTTCTTGCGGGAATCTGCGGATTCTAAGTTGTACTTAATTTTTTAGACGATTGCCGTTTTAAATATGAACACCTGTTTAACATACTGATAACAGAAAGCTATGAAACTATTGATGTTTTAAATTATATAACCAGTCAAATGGATGAAAAAGACTTGCCCTTATCATATTCAACAGCAATAAGAGAAAAAATTAGAATATTTAGTGTAAATATGAGAAACTATTGGCAAAAATGTGGGCGAAGATTGGATTCATTCAAAGAAAGCATAAGGATTGGTTAAATAAAGAACTAACTTTTGAATAATATAAACCAATGGTCCTAATGCATGCTAGAGGACGTCCTAATTTGGAATACCCAGAAAAATCAGAAAGATCTAAATACGACGTGCAGCTGCAGTTTCTAAAGAAAACGAAGATAAATCGGAATTAATGGTCACAACTGTCAGTACTACTGCTCTCATATCTGCCCAAACAGATTTAGCTGTTGTCTTAAATGAAACAACTAAATCACCAACGCGGTAGTTTGCATCTTTCTTATAGCACCGAGACTAAGACGTCCATTCGATCTAAGACAGATTCGATATGATGCACATACAGATAAATTTAGATAGATGAAGATTAATGTGCAAAATGGATCTTCGTGTGATCTACCGAAACCTACTTGTAGCTGGACCACAAATGATGGAAATGCTGCCCGTCGACCATTTTAGGATCCAGTTTTTGCTATTGCATCAAGTAGCGTAGATGCAACGCTTATAAATAATTTTAGAATAACACATTTCTTCGTCGTCGCAGTTCCTCTTACTATAGACCAATTCCAAGCATATTGTTTTAATACTGCTAAAATATAAATGAAGAAATATATATCCATGGTATCCGATTCAAGCTACAGTTCATCGAATTCTTATTCATGGAGAATTCAGACTCTGAAGAATTCAGTACTTCCTGCAGGCTACTTTGGGGAAGACACTGCAATTCACGCAAGATGTCGCGAGTGCAGCAATAAACTCTACAAATACTATAGACAGTTTCATGCAAAAACAAGCAGAATTTTAAATCTAACTATATTCAATTAAATATATTCAAAAGAGCCACAGATACGTATATCTGATCCTGTGCTATCGACTACTTCATTAAATTACGGCGGAAGGAAATTTTTTTCAATATCTTCCAGGGGACGTTCTTCGCCCATTGGAGACTCCAAATGTAGATCCTAAACATTTGACATCTACCTACGAAAAACGTTTATCAGAATCTGACTGATAAGGAATCCGAACCTTCAGAACAAGATACTTTTCAAACAATTATTGCTTCTGAAATAGAACCTCTTGATGACATAATTCTAGGATCAGAAGATGTGTAATAAAATATTTTTCTAGTATCACACTTTTGTTGTTTCCCGTTGGACCTTAGTAATAATCTACATTGTAATTTGTATAAGGTAAACTTGTATATTTATATAAATTGTAGTAACTTTGTTATAGGTGTCATATTGTTTGGTTTTTATAAATATTTTGTAAATACATCCATTAAATAATGTAAAAACTGTATAATTTACTTAAATCTAAATAGGTAATATTTGATATTTTATATATAAAACTTATCATAACACTTAAAATATTTTTGGCCAAGAAATACTAGCATTCATCCCATAGTGGGTTGTAGTGACCCGTAATGTCAGTGATCCGTGGTTTAGCTGAACTCTACTAATACCTATTAAGGGAAAACTAAGTCTACATTTTTTCGTTCTTGGGTAATTTACTATTTCTTTACAGGAGATGATACCAGCCAAAAAATAAAAAGCTACTTGCGAGATTCTTTGGTATCAAGTAGTGGTGGGTTCGCGATACCACCCGCGTGTCACGACACTTGCGAGTCGAAACCATTATGACGTCAGAAGTGTCGACTCTTCATGATACTTTAACGACACTTCGCCTTTACATCATGCACGCGCTAGTGTAAATATAATCCAATTGAAACGACAAGCAGTAAAGATTGATAGCTACATAAATCATAAGCAAACTATGGATTAAAAAACAATTATATGAGTAAATTCTGTTATGGTTATATATTTATGCATTAAGTACATTAAAAGACATTAAATTATTTATACGCCGTGTTCGTTCTAACATTTGCTATAGGAAATTAGTATGGGAAATCTGAAATATGCCAAATAGTTCGTTCTCGAATAAAAGTCGGTGAAATTAATAGTTGCAATCGATAGATAAGATATTCTAACGTACTGTCCAAAAATATTACCCTTAATAACAATCCCAATTCTTCAAAAATTATAAATTCATGAATTATTTGCAAAACATTAATTTAAAAGCCGAAACCTGAAAAGTTGACGTGAAGCCTCCGTGGTTCAATACCAACGGTGGCTTGTTAAACTGCACGGGCTGGTGGAATGCAAGATCGAACCCCGTTACAAGCATAACTTTTTTTAAATTTTATTTGTCATTAACCTTTAATTTAATAACAATTTAAATAATTTGTTATTATTCTTTTATTCGAAAAACGTACAAGAAATAATACATTACAAATAAAAAATAATGGTACCCAATTAATAAGACATGAATTCAAGAATTCTCATTACGTATTTATTTCAAATTAAAATAAATAAAATGTAAAATAAGTACTTGTCAATACTGAAACTTTAAATGTATTTAAATCTTCAGGATTTTGAGTGTTAATTAACTAATATTGTAAAAATTGGTTTTTGTAGTATGCAGTATGAAAAAGCATCGTCAGTTTTCATTTCTAATTTATTATTTCTTGTACGTTTTTCGAATAAAAGAATAATAACAAATTATTTAAATTGTTATTAAATTAAAGATTAATGACAAATAAAATTTAAAAAAAAGTTATGCTTCTAACGGGGTTCGATCTTGCATTCCACCAGCCCGTGCAGTTTAGCAAGCCACGGTTGGCATTGAACCACGGAGGCTTCACGTCAACTTTTCAGGTTTCGGCTTTTAAATTAATGTTTTGCAAATAATTCAAGAATTTATAATTTTAACTAAAAAAATCTACAACAAAATAGTTTTATATGTACGTCTTATTCAATGATTGTTGGCCAGTTTAACAAATCTGCCTTTAATTTCTTTGTAAGAATGATCAAGCAACTTCGACTTACACTCTAATAAGAGCGATACTGTTCGACACGAAGTGTCGCGACACTTCAAGTGTCACGACTACGAACAGTATCACGACACTCGACACCCAAGTTCCCATCACTAGTATCAAGTGTTTTGGAAAAAATGTCTATGTTATAATTTTAACTATTTTGGAGTACTGTTTTATCATTATTAAGCAATGGGTAAATAACGAAGATATAAAAATATTATTCTATTTAAATTATTTATTCTAAAAAAATGCTTAATGCGTTTATACTTATATTAGGCATCTATTAATTAATTTAAGAGAAACGAAATACATTTTTAGGTGTATTTATTAGCCCAAGAACATAGACAACTGCTGCGCTAGGAGGTCCGAAACGTAAGAGGGGCTTATCGACGAGTAGACACGTCGATACAATTTAAATTGTGTTTGGTGTTTAATTTTATTCTTTTACGGAATTATTGTAACATCTAAAAATATAAAAGTGGCGCCGTTAGAAGCGAAAGATCGCGGTCTACAATTTTATAAGAACGACTTTTTTCGATTAAAGGCTTCGTTTCTGAAATATGAGTTGATAAACGCGAAAGTACCCTAAAATTAATTAATTTTTGAAGCTTCCCAAATGAAGTTAGAAGCATTTAAAGTTTATAGTTCCCGTAAGACTCAATGCTTTGCAAAGATTTGTATATTTTTTTTAGAAAAACGACTACAAACTTTACATCGAAAACTACATGATTGATCTAATAACGGTGCATCAGGTACGATAGATAACTCCAGAATTATGAAATGTGCCCTTTTCCACAGTCCAATTTTCGGCCAATTTTTTTTTGGTATAACAATTGATAATAAGCTATCGAATACAACTAGTCCCAGCTTTTACTCTCAAAACTCCCCACAGGGTTACACGTTTTACTCCACTGAGCACTCTACTATTAATAAAAATAGCAAATAAATCATACTTTAGTCATTGTGGACGCCATATTAGTTTCACCCTTTAGAATATTCAAACTTTGATAGTAAATGTAAACCCAGCTACTTCAAAAACCTCAGATGCCTGGTCTCATGCAAATAAACCATACTTTAGTCATTATGGACGCCATATTAGTTTCACCCTTAAGAATTTTCAAACTTTGGCAACAAATCTAAAATAAGTTACTTCAAAAACCCTTAGATGCCAGGTCTGATACAAATAAACAATACTTTAGTCATTATGGACGCCAAATTAGTTTCACCCTTTAGAATATTCAAACTTTGATAGTAAATCTAAACCTAGCTACTTCAAAAACCTCAAATTCCTTTTCTCATGCAAATAAACCATACTTTAGTCATTGTGGACTACATATTAGTTTCGCCCTTTAGAATGTTCAAACTTTGATAGTAAATCTTAACCCAGCTACTTCAAAACCTCAGATGCCAGGTCTGATACAAATAAACCATACTTTAGTCATTATGGACGCCATATTAGTTTCACCCTTTAGAATATTCAAACTTCGATAGTAAATCTAATCCCAGCTACTTCAAAAACGTCAGATGCCTGGTCTCATGCAAATAAACCATACTTTAGTCATTGTGGACGCCATATTAGTTTCACCCTTTAGAATATTCAAACTTCGATAGTAAATCTAATCCCAGCTACTTCAAAAACGTCAGATGCCTGGTCTCATGCAAATAAACCATACTTTAGTCATTGTGGACGCCATATTAGTTTCACCCTTTAGAATTTTAAAACTTTGGCAACAAATCTAAAATAAGTTACTTCAAAAACCCTTAGATGCCAGGTCTGTATTACAATTTGTTGATTGTAATATTGTAGATCTTATCGTTTAAATTAAGTCATCTGGGCTACATACCTGTTTCCTAGGAGATATATTGACATTTGGTCACATCTTTGACAGAACCTGATATCAAAGTCAAATCTGGTGGTAATAAAGATTTCCTGTATGAAATAATATTATTCCTTTTAATCGAGGGTGCTTGTGGATAAAAGAGAACAAGAGAAACATCCCATGTAAATAACAACCCATCATTTTATCTGGATTTTGTGTCTTCCTTCCAGCATCTTAAAGATGGATTTTTTATGGTGGAGTTGAATGGAAAACTTCCCTTTTTGTGGTAATATTATTTGTGGAATAATGGGAATATTTCCTACTCTAGATTAGAGGATTTACTGTTTACATGTGGACGGACTCCCTTGTGTTTTGAATAAATACATATGGTCTTATTATCCATATCGGGGATGATTTATTGATTGAAGGTGATAAGATAAATTTTGGAGACAAAAACCCTCACTAGAGGTAAGACGGTTTTCGTGAAATTGTCAAGCCATGATTTTTCCTTTTTTGTTGTTCTAGGGTTTTTTCTCCTACTGGGTTAGTGGTGAATTGCATTGTACCACTCTTTGTATTGATGTTCGAGCGCGCCAAGCTTACTAGTTTAATATTGGATCCTGTCTTAGTTATTTGTCATTGTGGTCAACTGACAAACTGTTAATAGGCGTTTACCATTGGTATTCTTTTAGGAATGGTATTTTTTCTGTAATTAGTATAGTTGTATGTTTGCACAACGATTTAACAATATCAATACTTGTAAATAGAGTTAATTGTTGATATTAGTTCTTGGTACAAATGTACATGTGTACATATGCATAGATATTTTATTTTGGATATAGTGTGTATGTAGGTACGCACAACCGTTGATTCAGTAATTGATGTTTGTTTTGGGTACCTAATCAGATACATGTTCGTATGCAAAGAATTTATATAATTCAATACTTGTTGCCTTCCGAGGCCGATCATTTTATTTGCATTTATGTTATATGCTAATCGATAAAAATTATTGTCACAATCAAACATTATTATCAGTCCTACTCTTTTCCTGATTTATGGTAATACCGTTTATTAATAAAGTAACAGATTGTGAACGTATGTGATCACACACGGCAACCTACTTCTGTATTTGAAATACCTATATTTGCATTAAGAGTAATCTAATACCCTTTTCAAATTTGAACCATCATATCTTACAGGGTGTAATTAGGGCATGATAATAAATGCGTGTAATAATTTAGCAATCTTTTTTGTGTGAGTTACCCAGTCTTCTAATACTAGTAACCGAGTATCAGAAGGAACTTTGTTTTGGGAGCCAAGGGCGAACGGTTACTGGCGCCCGCAATAATCTTTCTAGTGGTCCCTAAGGTAAGTAAAGTAAACCGCACGACCACTCTCCGATGGAGTTAGCCCGTTTTCCTCTTTTGTCCATCTCCTGGGCTATCGTTACCGCACAATTTTTGTTTTAAGTCAAAAGGAGCGTGACATCTGATACAAATAAACAATACTTTAGTCATTATGGACGCCATATTTGTTTCACCCTTTAGAATTTTCAAACTATGACAGTAAATCTAAAATGTTGTTTATTCCAAATTCCAATACTTCAATAACTTAATTTATCAACAGAAATTGCCTAATTTATTTTTGTACATATCTTGTGTTGTCGAATGTCAGATTGAGTGGACTGTTATTCTTATTTACTTACATAAAACACAAAGGGTGCAAGATTGACGTTTTTGTTATACACGGCAACTTAAAAAAATGATGTAAACTCAAAATCTGATAGATAAGAATTGTGAAGATTTATAAAAATCGGCATTCTACGTATTTATTTTAAAGTTTGTTCAAATTAACGTAATATAATAAATGCCATAAAATTATATTTTAATTGTATATTTTGATTTATTATTATCTAACAGCATCAGTGATTGATTAAATACTGAATGATAATTTAATAATGCGTCATGTTTGTTTAATTTAAATAAATAAAGCTTTTAATTACGTGTAAATATCCCACACATATTTTGAGAACGAAAGAATATCCTTAATTTCTTATCCATCTTATTAAATCTTACAATTTTATTAAAATTATCGCACATTTGTAGTAGCAAGCAAATCTGTTTTAATAACGAAATTTAAATGACGCATAAATGAAATGTATTAAACGTGTTTCTTAAATAGCTTTAACAAAATATAATATGTAAGAATCATCTATCAACAGAAATTGCCTAATTTATTTTTGTACATATATTTATTTATATAAAACACAAGGGGTGCAAAATTGACGTTTTTGTTTTACACAGCAACTTAAAAAAATGTTGTAAAGTCAACAATCTGATAGATAAGAATTGTGAAGATTTTAAAAATCGATATTCTACATATTTATTTTAAAGTTTGTTCAAATTAACGTAATATAATAAATGCCATAAAATTATATTTTAATTGTATATTTTGATTTATTATTATCTAATAGCATCAGTGATTGATTAAATACTGAATGATAATATAATAATGCGTAATGTTTGTTTAATTTAAATAAATAAAGCTTTCAATTACGTGTAAATATCCCACACATATTTTGAGAACGAAAGAATATCCTTAAATTCTATCCATCTTACAATTTTATTAAAATTATCGCCCATTTGTAGTAGCAAGCAAATCTGTTTTAACTACGAAATTTAAATAACGCATAAATGAAATGTATTAAAAGTGTTAGCTTTAACAAAATATAATATGAAAGAATTTTTGTCACCTTAAATGACGCAATCTTTACTCAGAAATACAATGCATAAAGTCCCGTTGAAATGACGTCACTGTCTAGCCATAAAGCCGTCAGTGTTACCAACAAAATTACTGTTAAGTGTGGGGACGCAGGGTAAACAGTTGCCGATTTGTATACAAGTGTATACAAATCGCGCGCTATTAGCACTGCGTGTTGCAAACGCTCGAACTACGATTTTATACACGAATCAGAAATGGGTGTCAAACTGCGCACAGCTAATTTTTACATTTTCGTCATCTAGACACTTTAAGCTTCATGTGGTGCAATTTTGAGGCACTAGTCACCCAGCGTCCGTATATCCGGACGCCGAGTGACTTCGGACGCAGCTTGAACCTAAGATTTTACATGGGGGGACGCATAGTGGTGCCCTATAGATATATATATATATATATATATATATATATATATATATATATATATATAAATATATAAATGAAACACAAAGTTACTAAAATAGAACTCCCCATATGGTTCATAGATCTCAAACCTAATGAGAATAATAATGAAATATACAATATTACAAAATTAGAACAAAATATCATTAAATTCGAACCTCCTCATGCTAAGCGAATCATTCCCCAGTGTGCAAGATGCCAAGAATACGGCCACACTAAAAATTATTGTCGCAAAATGCCACGATGCGTGAAATGCGCAGTACTCACCCGACAATGGAATGTGAACGGAAAGTTCGGGACAACAAAGTAAAATGTGCCAATTGCAGTGGTGACCACCCTGCTAACTATCGAGGCTGCATTGTACATAAACAATTGCAACAACGGCTTTACCCAGCCCTCGGGGAAAAAAAGTTGATTCAAACACAAAATACACTTATTCCTACCCAAAAAATACAACCAAATATGACTTATGTACAAGCTATCAAAAATAATTTACAGAATAACAACCATCCAACAACACTCGCAAACAGTCAACAAACCAGCAATCTTAACAAGCTAGAAGAAATCATGACTTTATAAGATCGTAATCTGGAATGCCAATGGCTTACATCAACACGCTCAAGAATTAAAAACATTCATAACAGACCACAACATAGACATTATGCTAATATCGAAGACACATCTTACTGATAAACATTACATAAGGATACCTAAATATAAAATATACACAACCAAACACCCAGATAATAAGGCGCATGGTGGGACAGCAGTAATAGTTCGAAATAGTCTCAAGCATTATGAAAGAGAAAAATGCTCTAAAGATTTTCTGCAAGCCACTAGCATCTCCCTTGAAGATGGAACGAGCCCAATCACCATCTCGGCAGTATATTGCCCACCTAAGCACAAAAATAAAAAAGAAGACTACGAGATGTTTCTTAAAACATTAGGTAACAAATTTATAGCAGGCGGCGATTATAACGCCAAAAATAAAACTTGGGGTTCAAGATTAACAAATACCAAGGGAAGAGAATTGCTTAAGGCCATGGATAATAACAACCTGAAGTATATATCAACAGGTGAACCAACATATTGGCCATCGGATAGAGAAAAACTACCGGATCTGTTAGATTTTGGCATAACGAAAGGCATCGATATAAAGAAAAGTAAGGCAGAAACTTGCTTAGAATTATCGTCTGACCATTCGCCAGTAAAAATTACAATTTATTCTCAAATCTTGAACAAAGATAAACATCCATCCTTATACAGCAAAAATACCAACTGGGACCTTTTTAGGCAAAAAATGGATAAATTAATAAGACTAGATCTCCCATTAAAAACTAATAGAGACGTTGATGTGGCGGTAGAACAACTAACCAAAGATATTCAAGAAGCAGCCTGGTATGCTACTCCAAATTCACATTTTACCCATGAAACAGAAAAAGTACCAATTGGTACTATTAAACAGAAAATTATTGAAAAAAGACGGCTGCGAAAACAGTGACAACAATCTAGAATTGCAGAAAACAAAAGTAAGCTCAACAAGGCAATAAAAGAATTAAAAGAAATGCTACTAGACATCAAAAATCAAGGTGTTCAAGATTATCTACGAAGCTTAACGGCTATAGAAACGACGGAATATTCTCTATGGAAAGCAACGAGAAGATTAAAAAGACCAACACAACCCTCCCATTAAAACTGTTATCAATCAATGGGCTAGGAACGACAAGGAGAAAGCTGAAGTTTTTGCTGAACATCTCCAAAAAGTGTTCCAACCACACCCTTCTGAAGCAACCATTGACGAAGAAAATGAAATTAAAAACTTTCTTGAAACTCCATACCAATTAGATTTACCTCACAACAATACAACAATAAAAGAGGTAACTAAAACAATCAGGTCTGAAATTAAAACCAAGAAAGCGCCTGGTTTCGACTTAATCACTGCCAAAGTGTTGCAAGAATTACCTGCAAGATGTTTTAAATTAATAACCTTCATTTTCAATGCGATACTTCGACTCAACTATTTCCCTTGCATGTGGAAAGTGGCGCAAATAATTATGGTATTATGGGAAACCCGGAAAGAAACCTGAAGAAACTAGCTCATAACTAGACCAATAAGTCTCTTGCCTGTCTTATCAAAGGTATTTGAAAAAAAATATATAAAAAGACTAAAACCAAAGAAGTGCTAATGTAATGCTATCTTCGTCATACTCGTAGATAATGAGAGTAAAGCACAACAAAACGCTTTCTGTGATAATTTCTTGCAAAGATGACGCAGAGCTCATTTTTCGGTGGACGGATAGTATGTATGTAATGATGTGTATTTGATATGTAAATAGCAAGATATCATTACAGTACAATACTTATCTGTTACTGAATGAAAATTTTTAACCAATTAGATATATACAACCTTGAAAACCCTTTCTCATTATCATTAATATGTCCAGTTAAAACAATAAAATGTAGTTGTAGTAATAACAAACAATAATCTTTAGCGGAAGTTTCTAGTTTGGAAATCATGATGTATTTTACACATTAAAAACTAATCAAAATTGAAAACTATTTGTAACAACAAAAAGGAAGGAAATAATAGCACAGTCAGTACTTCACAATGGCACAATATAGAAATTGCGTTTTGCAATTTCTAGTAATAGCGTTATTTGTTTTTGTAGGTTGTTGTAGAAACGTTGTAGTATATAATTAACCTCACTAAAAAACTATCCTAACAGAGAGTAACGTATGTAATTGGAGGTGCAAGAATAAAATCTGTTCAGCTTTGCAATAACAAACAAGGGCTATTTCCTATCTATGTTAATGTAACTTGGCGAGATGATAATAATTACGTTGAAGTACTTCTTATCACCGATAGACCTATGGACGAAAATATTGGTGTATGTATTATTGTATTTGAATAGTTTTAAAATGATGATATACTCGTCTGAGTTGCAAATATACGATGTAAGCGCCATAAATTCTCGGCCCGGCAGGCTTTACCAAGTTTATTTTTTCTATATCAGGCCGAGAATTTATGGCGCTTACCTCGTACTTACACTATATAAAATGATAATTACAAGGAGAATCGCACGACGATGCCGAGAACCAATAGAAAAATTCAAATTTGAATTGTATCCGTGACAATCACATAATTTTTCGGAAATTTATATATATATGCTAACAAGGTGTAATTTTTTGGAAATTTTTTGGAAATTATACTTGTAACATATATAGCTACATAAAACCAATTAATCATAATGCATTTTTTTCTGTGCGTCGTGCGATTCTCTTACCGAATATAGCCTCGTGCATTGATTCTGCCTGGAAATTTTGATTTCGTGCATTTCTGCAACGTAATTGCACTCCACTTCGTGTCGTGCAATTATGACGTTGCAGAAATGTCACTCAAAAAATTTCCGGCAATAATCAATGCACTTGGTATATTACAAGTGATTATTTCATTCTACTTCGTTTTTGACCAATCGCAAGGCTTTATTTTTTGGATTACAGCGATAATTCGATAATTTTTTATTGTCCTTTTCGACTGTTTTTATCTTCGTGACAACGCTGAAAACTAGTGTCACATGTGTCCCATTTTTTACTTTCATGTCAAATACTAATCTTTATGTTAATAAGTAGATGCTTAAATAAACAACTGTATCATGAAATAATCTTACCGAATTACATGCTCGTGCTTCTGAAATTATCTGTTGTAATACTCAAGTTGATTAAAACGCAACACTCGTGTCATTTTTTGACAAATTTCCCTCCGTTGCACGTCGGGAAATTAAAACGTCAAAAAATGACACTCGTGGTTGCTAATCAACGTTCGTATTACAAATCGATAATTTCGAAGCACTCGTGTAATTACAAGTGAAACTTTAACTAAAAATTATCTACCAAACCATCTTCTGTTTTCATTTCAATTATCAAAGATCTTCGGACTAGGTTAGATGAAACATAAGATTTTTTTTTTCCAGTTTCATTTCAACTTAGAAACACAACTAGATAAAAACAGGTACATACACCTAATGCACATATATGAAAAAGACTTTTGTAAGGGAATGAATAGTTTGTTCTGCCCAGTTTGGCACGAAGCTCAAAGATACGTCGGTATGACACCTGGAACCTGTCCAGTTCCTCCAGTATGTCAATATAGCAAAAAAATATTATAAGCGTGTTAATTCTTTTTCTCTACAGGGACGTTATCGTTTGCATAATTGCAAAGTTGATTTCCAAATGATTCCTTTCATTCATGTCGTACCAGTTGGAAGCATAAGACTTACAGCTCAGTTAATTGATCACAGACATCACGAGCTAAACCTTCTTTGTATAAATATGTATTTTGGCGATAGTGGTTAGTGTAAATATTTACTTTGTCCTTTTCAAGATTGTATTTATTTTAAACTTATTTACTAGAGCAACTCATTGGCGTATTTAGGATTTTTTCGGGGAGGTGGCTACTCTATAAAAACTCCAAATCAAAATATTTAGGTTTTCACATAACATAGATTTTGACATGAATGATCTGGACTATTAAAGAATTTTCGGGAGGGAGGCTCCAGCTTATAGCCCCCCCCCTCCTAGAAGAAACGTTGAATGGAATACGTAAAACTTTAATTGAAATAAACTAATACTTAAACTGGATAATAATTGGCTCTTGCTTGATATCTACATATTTGTATGTATCTGTATTGCAAGTAGATGGTGTTTAGAACTGAATGAATGTCGTGGAATTACCAAATTGGACAAAATAACGTGCATTTTTTAAATTTGACTTAGGGCCGGTATTATAAAACTTTTACTTCCTAGATAAAATTTACTTTGAGAGTAAATTAATTTATTCTGTCAATTTGCATATTAAATTGACAGAATAAATTAATTTACTGTCAAAGTAAATTTTATCTAGGAAGTAAAAAGTTTTATAATACCGGCCCTTAAAAGCTTAAATATATCGCAAAAAATACTAACCTTACTTTTGTAATTCAAACGTCAAAACCTGTCATTTATTAGGCAATACAAACAAAACAAAATAAAATAAATAAATTAAATGAAACAGAGGAAACAGTTGAAACAGATGATACAGGCGAAACAGATGAAACAGACGAAACAGATGAAACAGATGAAACTGGTGAAATTGACGCAATAATTGGGCAAACTTTAGACTGTTCTGATTACTATGATAAAGAAAGATGATGTCAGCTTTCAGGTAAGGGTGTAAATTCTATTGTGTGAGTGTAGAGCTGCTTCCCCAGACAAAGTCCTAGGTGCACCACTGTGTTATGGTATAAAAATATTGCTTGGAATGTTAATAGTAAATAATAAATATTACGCCTTAGGTCATGCGGCCCCATAAGATCAATCCCGAAGCTGAAAAGTCTTTCCGAATCTAATCTTACTTTAGTTCAACCTTATTTTTATGTAAAATAATAATGTGTGAGCAACGGAATTTTGATTCAGAGTTGGCCTTGAAAAACAGAGATAGCCATATCGATCATGTGCAATTTTGAAACGTATGAATGGGGCCATATAACTCATCTTCTTTAATAAATTTTTAATTTAATCGTATTATTTAAAAATTTCTTAAGAAAGATTGTTGAGAGCTCCGAAATCCTAACTAAAATGCTACGCGTGCGCGCCATTTAAAGTAGGTCTGTCAGTCAGTGACTTACCCTAATAGCACACATTCCCCGATGGACGTTCTTTTTAGGTCCATTGTAGCTACTGTAGGTCCGAGGATGTAAAATGGACGTCTGTTGGACACTCGCACGAGGACGTTTTTCAGAAGTACAAAAAAAGACGTCCAGCGGAGGTTTGTTTTGGGTCCATAGTAGAACCTTAAATCCCAGGACATAATAAGGACGTCTGGCGGACGTTCACACGCGGACGTTTTTCAGAAGTACAACAACAGACGTCCAGCGGACGTTTGTTTTGGGCCCATAGTAGGTCCTTGAATCCCAGGACATGATACGGACGTCTGGCGGACGTTCACTTGAGGACGTTTTTCAGAAGTACAGCATAAGATGTCCAGCGGACGTTTGTTTTGGTCCACAGTTAAGCCCTTAATCCCAGGACAAGATACGGACATTTGGCGAACGTTCACACGCAGACGTTTTTCTGAAGTACAACAAGAGACGTCCAACGGACGTTTGTTATGGGCCCATAACAGGCCCTTGAGTCCCAGGACATGGTTCAGACGTCTGGCGGACGTGCACATGAGAACGTTTCTCAGAAGTACAGCATAAGACGTCCAGCGAACGATTGGTTTGGGTCCATAAAAGGACGTTCATAGGGGAACATTTTACAGAAGTACAACAAAACATGTCCGGCAGACGTTCGATTTGGGTCCATAATACGTTCTAATAGGAATTACAAAATGATTACAAACAATTTGTAGATTAAGATTAACAATTATTCTAGAAATCTATTTTAACAAAAGATGTCCACTGGACGTTCAGTTTAGATCATGGTAGGCCCGTGACTTCAAAGTCATAAAAAAACCGGTCTGAACTTCAGATAAGGATCTTTTTTTAAGAATAGTCTGTTACAGGTACATATAATTTTGAGAGCTTAACAAGGACCTCTATGAATACACATTTTTCTTATTGTTATTAAATACTACATTATGTAGTTCTCTAAACAAAGAATTAAAACTAGTATGGAATATCCGAAAATTGCTTCTCCCGTGTTTTAAATTAATTATATTTTCTGTACTTTATGGAATACTCTTTTAATATACTAAAGTATATTAATATAATAATAATAATCGCCCCCCTCCCTCCCGCACAAGCTTATAGCTTCTGGGGCCTGGTTTCCTGGTTATGGGTTGTAGCAATTATTATTATATTGTAATGAGCCGGGGTCCCTACCCACTAGACGATCACGGCCCATCTTACTCTACCCGCGCAAAATTCAAATATTTAACAAACCGGAAATTGACACAGTATTACCAACCTTACAAATGACAAACTTTATAAAGATAAATATAACAAAAAGAACAAACTTGATATTTAACAAACTGGATCCTACGTTGTGATTATTTTTTATAACATGTGACCAAGGTTGATAACGATTGATCCACTTCATACGGTCGGAGAAAGAGAAAACACAAGTAAAAGAACACAAATAAAAGAACAATTAAATATGATTGTATTATTTTATTAATTTATTCTTAATCTTGAGCGAGGAGGGACGTATTTAAACTGATACAAATTAATGGCTAGTTCTCTAAAAACCTCCTTGAAATTATATGCTAACCCAGCTTAAATACGTACACGCTGCAAGTTTCATATGTGATCAAATGATTATTTAGTTGGGATACATTAAACAATACAGGTCAATAAATCAATTTATTGAGTTGATACAATTGTGTGATTATACCAGGCATTTATAAATAGACAAACGCAAATCTCTCAATGACATAAAACATCAAAAATGAGTGAAACAGAATGAATCAAAAAGATTTACAGATAAACTAGGCAAGGTAAACGTGCCAGATTAAAATGAATACGCAAGGACTGCTGAACAAAAATTATATCATATTTGACATAGCAACATATACGTTGTGACCAAACCATATATGGTTTTATATCAGAACACGTCCTTTTGCAAGACATAGTGTTACTGTCAACAACAGGGAATCCTCGTATCTAGATAAGCGAGAGTGTGTTATAAGCACTGAAAAATAATAACATAGCACATATAAATAACATAAATATGCAAAACAAAACAGTTTGACGGTTCTACGACACGGCCTATCATAGGGTCATAAGCCACCGGGGAGCCTTCGTCGCATGCAATCTTTTGACGGTTCTACGACCCGGCTGATCAATGGACTTATGCCACCGTGGAGCCTTCGTCCCCCCCTTAAATACTAAATCAGATTTTCTCTTACACGGCCTATCATGGGTTTTATTACCACCGTTCAGAGTAATACACTCTTAAATAATAATAAGTCTAACCTTTTGTTCCGGACCAAAAGATTATCCCTTCATTTTTTTTAGTCACAAAGTAAAATGTTTTGTTAGGTTATAAATATTAACCTAAAATTCCATAAAAACTGACAGTAAAACACATAACCGCAGCAGTCGTATTTAAACACTAATAAAATATCAAATTAGCAATAATTAGCTGTAATGCTACGACAAACGTTATAAAACATTATTTTCTAGTAATAGTTATACTTCCAACGGTCAAATTTATCAATTATTAAAAAGTATCCAAGGAATCTTAAATTTAGTTGCCATATAGATTTTGACATAGCTATAGATTCAAGCGAGAGATTTGGGTTTCAGATTAATTAAACAATACAAAAATTACATCACACAACTAGAATCAACATACATTAAATAAACAGAATAACTTACATGAATTGATATTAAGGTTTAAAAACTAAGCCAATATGGCTACTTCCTACCTCTTTACATTTTCTTTTTTCCCTGTTTCCAAAAAAAAACGAATCGTTACCTAACTACAAAAAAAATCAAAACTACCAACATTAGAATCTGCAAGAAATATCCCTAAACATAAAATCAAAACTACCAACCCCAAAGAAACTGTAATAAACACCCCCAACATTTAATATTGAAGCAAACAGTTGTTATTTTTAAAATAAATTACATATTTTGCCTGAACTTGTACGTAATAACAGAACTAGGTAAATTGATTATTATGAAAATTGTTTTGTGTCAAAATGACTTGCTACAGCTACTTTGATAATTTTGGTTGACTGTAGGTCTGACCACTACAATATTATTATATATTTCATACGTTCATACCATCATAAACCCATTAAAAATATTTTCTTTTTAATTAATACAGCTATTTAAATTTCTCTGCTAATATAAAAATGACACAGCATGTAATGCACGGATCATAAAAGACGTACTACGCAAACTCAGTGCCAACAGTAAACACCGTAAAGCCATTATAAGCCGCCATCAGTGATGCCAGGTCTAGGGAAATTTCCCTAGATCTAGGGAATTTTTAACGCTTTAGGGAAAAAGGGAATTTTTCTCAAAAAAGGCCAAATTCTAGGGAAATTTAAAACAAACTCTCAAATCCATCATTTTTTAATAATTTTCACAATTTAAAAATCTCTACATAAAAAAATTACATGCTCATGTTTGTAGTAACATTTTGTTTAACCCTCTAACGAATAGTAGTAAAAGCAAGATTTAAAACAAATGTGGGTAAAACAGATCGCGTATTTGGTATACGTTTCTATAAACTTAAGCGCCAATTCTCAATTGCTTGAAGAGAAGTAGGTTTTTCCCCGACCAGCCCGAGGCTATAAATAGGGGTACCAATAATTTTCCTTTGCCGTTCATTTAACGCTCTGCTTTCGTTAGCGCATTTTACTTAGGGTTTTTATTCGCTCTTATATATTCTGTGCAAAATTTAAATTCAAAACAAATACCTAGTGAGTGTTGTTTTGTGACAATTTCCGTTGAGTACGTACCTATATATTTTATTAATGAACTTTTCTTCCGTTTCTCCACTTCACCACAGTGCATTATATCCTTTCGATATTTTTACTAAGACATTTAAAAAAAATAACAAATTTTGCAGTGGAATATCCAGTCAGACACAATCATGGCATCGACTTCAAGAGAGCCTCTGTCATCGCCGTCACCATCATCTTCAGAAGAAGCCAAATCTTTGTCTAAGAAAAGAAAGAAGAAATCGTACTCTCAAAAGTACCAGTCAAATTGGGAGCAGCAACCTGAGTTTAAGGGATGGCTTCAACCCAGTAAAAAAGGAATTACGTTTGCTCACTGCAAGTGCTGCAATAAAGACTTTGTATGTGGAGAGTCTGAAATAGAAAAACATTCGAAGGGGAAGAATCATTTAAGTAAGGTGAAAAGTTTATTAAATCAACCAACATTAACTGCACTGCCCAGCGTCTTTAGAGCGAACTTATTGGCAACTAAAGTAAAAACCGCTGAAATTAAACTTGCGGCTTTTGTAATTGAACATAACATTTCCTTTAACACTATGGATCACCTAAGTGCACTTATACGCACAACGTTCAATGATTCAGAAATTGCCAAAAATGTAAAATGTAACAGAACAACAACTAGGGCAATTATTACTAATGTAATAGGTAGTTATAGCAGCGATATTATTACTAAGGTATTACAAAAAGAAAAATTTTCACTTATAGTAGATGAATCTACCGATAATGGCACGATTAAACATTTAGCATTAGTTGCTCGTTGTTTTTATGAGAATGATGCACAGGATTTTTTTTTGGGTTTAATACAGGTACCTGTTGCCACAGCGGAAGCCCTATATGAAGCAATAACACGTTATTTTGAAAATCATAAAATTAATTATAGGAACAATTTAATTGGTTTTGCTTCGGATGGGGCCAACGTGATGATGGGTGCCCATAATTCATTAGCATCTAGATTGCAACAAGATATACCGCATTTATTTATTATGAAATGCGTTTGTCATTCATTTAACTTATGTGCAAATTATGCATGTGAAAAACTACCTAGAGTAGTTGAAGATTTTGCCAGAGATGTGTACACATATCTACATTATAGTTTTAAGAGGCAAACTGAATTTAATGAGTTTCAAAAATTCTTAGATATAAAACCTCACAAAATTTTACAATTATCACAAACCAGGTGGCTCTCTTTGCATTCAGTGGTTCAGAGATTAGTTGAGCAATATGATGCTTTAGTTTTATATTTTACAGACGCACATTTAAGTGAAAAAATTATAGCTGCGGAGACGATTTTAACTAGATTGCGAGATCCATCCATTAAAATGTACTTACACTTTTTGAATTATGTTCTGCCATATTTCACGAAACTGAATTTAGAAATGCAAGCGGAAAATATAAAAATTGATTCACTATATGATAAAATTGAAAATACATTCCGTTGTATAGCCGACTGTTATTTGAAAAGGGATTATTTGGACAAAACTCAGACCGAAGATATTCAATTTCGAAATCCGCATAACTTTATGGAAATTGAGCAGATTTATTTGGGTGCGAATGTTATGAGTTTAATTGCAAATAATACACACGGATTAGATGAACAAGGCTTGCTAGATTTTAGAAAAAGATGTTTGGAGTTTTATGTTGAAAGTTGTCGACAGATATATGAAAGATTTAAATTTAGAGAACCTGAACCAGTGACATTAAAACTTTTAAAAATTATTTCGCCTCATGAGGTAATGAATAAAAAACACAATTCAATTGCGCCATTGCCCTCTAGGTTTCCAAACTTAATTAGGGATGAACAGTTAAATGAACTTGACAGAGAATGGCGGCAGTTGAGAAATTTTAATTTTTCTAAAGATTTTGAAAATTTGAACGTTAAGGAATTTTGGTTAAAATGTGCCAAATTAAAATTAGG
The DNA here is from genome assembly GCA_929113105.1 of Agrypnus murinus. NCBI lineage: Eukaryota > Metazoa > Arthropoda > Insecta > Coleoptera > Elateridae > Agrypnus > Agrypnus murinus. Next base: position 94,081,122 of record OV816027.1, read on the forward strand.
TGAGAATACACTTATGTTTGGTACACTGTGCGATTTTGTTTTTAAAATGTTTACTTTACCGCATTCTAGTGCAACAGTAGAAAGGGTATTTTCACAAATCCTAACTGATCCTAATGATTTGTCCGTACTCACCCCCAATCACTTTTTAACGTTAGAACCCGTTTCTGCGCCGCCTGACGAAAATTTAAATAGCACACCCTTGAATAGACTCTCCAGATGGCAATTAATTCAAAATTTCCATCAGTCCATTTGGCGTCGTTGGCACGCCGAATATTTGCATACTTTCCAACAACGCCAAAAATGGCATAATTCTAATGTCAAAGTGACAGTCGGTTCGCTAGTAGTTGTGAGGCAGGAAAATCTACCTCCCGGACAATGGTTATTGGGTAGAATAACAAAACTCCATCCGGGATCGGATGGGATTGCAAGAGTGGCAACCTTGAAAACTAAGCAAGGCAGCATTAAACGACCTTTAGTTAAATTATGTTTGCTACCATCGCAATAATTATTTTCCATTAGATTTCTTTTGTTTTATTCATATTTTTTCCATGTGAGTTCATTTTCACAGCGAATTGTTCTTATATTTAGTTATCGTTATTGTCATAAAAGGAATAATTTGTTAAATCCTTTTATCGGTGGGGAACATGTATAGAATTAGGTGTATTTGTTCAATAATGGCAAACAAGCATAATTTTTATACTTGACTTTATGGAGTGTTTCCATGGAAACAATAATAATATAGAATAAAAAGGTTTTATGTCAAGACTCATATTTTTTCAACAGTAAGATCATAAGTGCTCAACTCTTGTCGGCAAGATTTTTATTTTGTATGAGCATTGGTTGCTTGGCAATTAAACGAGATCAAATTGACGAAAACACCCGAGCGCGGAGCGCGAGGGTTCTTTTCCCAAGAATTTGATCGAGTTTAATTGCCTTTTAGCAATCAATGCGAATCAAAAAATAAAAATCTTGCCTGACAAGAGTTGAGAACGAATGATCTTCGGTTGGAGAATTAACTGAATGAAGCGTTAAATACGTCAAATTTTTAACAACTTTATGAGAACAATTATAATTATAATTAAAAGTGAATTTTGAATGTTTTCATTAATTGAAGCGTCAGGAATGTTGCCGAAGCGCGACATTTTTACTATTGTCAAAATGACATTTGATTTTTTAAATATTAATGGTTGCTAAAATAATGCTAAAACAATGAGGTAGCGGCAAGAAAAGTAGCATCCCTAGTAGCACATATACATTATATAAATATTTTTTTCAAATATTTAAAATATATCTTTTTCAACATCCGCCTAAATATTTAGCTAATATATCATTTAGAATATTTCTTCAATATTATTTTAATAATATTTATATAACATTCTAGTTAGGATATCTTATGAATGTTATATAAATATTCATTCTCAAATATTTAAAATATATCTGTTTTAACATCCGACTAAATATTTAGCTAATATATTATTTAAAATATATCCTCAATATTATTTTAATACTATTTATTTAACATTCTAGTTAGGATATCTTATATGTATGTTATATTTCTGATTCATATAATATTCCTAGAATATTATTTTTATATTTTTGGAATATTATTAGAATGTTTCTAAGAATATTTTTGCACAGCAAATTATGCTCTATAGCAACATGAACTTCAATTTTCCTTTCACCACTTATTTTCTTGTTGATGGTCATTTTAAACTTTTCAAATAAAACCCTATACATTTTGTTCTTCTAGTGAAAAGAGAATTTAGCTCTCTTTATGAAACCATATTCTCTAACAGGCGTTACATAAGAAAATTTTCAAAAAATTGCGTTTCAAGTTTATTTAGCACAAGAGTTACACTTAGTAATAAAACACTTGGGTTTGAATTTAAATATGTATATTCTTTTGGAATGGTAAAATGACCGTCAACAAGAAAATGAGTGCCGAAGGAAAAATTAATATTGCTATAGAGCATAATTTTCTATACAAACTTTCTCAATACATTGTTTGATAGAACGAACATTTAAAGAGTTAGTGCCAATAAGGGGTTCTATTGCACACCCTATAGAGAATATCTGCTAGATAAATTGCACATTTAAAATATTATTTCCTGTTTTAGGGGCCTAGAAAAATAAAGGAGTCGCTTTTAAATTCTGACACAAAATCAACCATTAGAAAATGCCAAACAGTGTCAATGTTGATGAACACATTTTAACGTTTTACTTCTCTAATTGTAATTGTAGGTAGTATAAGAAAAGGATTATACACCTGACAAAAATTTTTACAGCTCATTTTAATTCACGACAATCCAATAAAAAAATAACTACTCATCCATCCTGAAGACTTCAATAATTATAACTGAAATATTAAATTTAATAGCAGTTTATTCGCTGGTATATTAAGGATATAATTCCAACCTCATGGAATAGGACTGGAATAAAAGATATATTATAGCAAAACTAATTTATTCACTCAGTAAAATATATAAATACTCGATAATTATTCAATAGGAACGTTGTCTTGGAATTCATAATTCTTCTTTCTGTAAGAATAAAAAAAAGATTTAGGGTTATCAAAGAGTCATTTTAGTATTTAACTTTAAAATATTGAGGAAAATATTTAAACATAAATTACAGTGAGCTAATTTTCTGTAAAATTTGTCTTGTAAATGTAGTCAAGTCCAATACCATTATGTGGGGCGACCAAGAATAGAAAATGTGATTAAGCAATATTAAACATTTTTTAAAATTAATGGAATATTTTCAAAACAGTATACAAGCATAAAACTCAGATTTTTTACAAGTTACTTCAATCAAAATAATTCAAGTTAAAAATCAGAAGTGCCTTTTATCACTTAACGCCTCTTTATCTATTTATTTATTTATCACGTCCTTTAATTTAAATTAGTTAGATCTGAAATCATTTCCTCTTTCCTGGTGGTCTAGGTGTCCCATAACTGGTGGACACTTTGAGCTTTCCGTACATATGGTAAGCTGGTAGATAAAAATTACTTACTAGCTGTTGTTTAATCTTGTCGAAGCATGTCAACCAATTCTTAATAGCTGCTATGATGTCATGCTCGGTTGTTACTTGAGCATTTGGGCTTAGGGTTGCTGCTTCTGTAATATTTAATAACATAATAATAATAATCATATCGGTAAAAACAATGAAGATTTAACATACTTTTGATACAGTCAGATACTATTAAGGAGGAAAACATTTTCTTTCCCTTCCAGTCATATAAGGAGGCGACAGAATCTGTAAAGTTTCTTTAAAATATTGTAACGGGAGAGAAAAGGAACGAACCTCTTTTCGAGCGACAGGTGGTGTGTTCTGCCGCCTTCGAGAAAATGACGCATCGTACAAGCATGTAAATCAGACGTGGTTTATTCTAGCATTTTCTAAGAATACATAGAAGGTTCCAGCGATTTCTGGTGCGTTTATATGAAGATATAAAAGCGGATTGCGGATAAAAGAGAGTCAGTCAACAGCAAGTCATTAACTGTGTATTACAAAATAAATAGTGAATATAAATGTTGTATTAGAAATTCATAATCTGTAAATAATAGTTTTTAATGGTTTATAATCATAGCGTTAATTTATAGTGTATTCATTAGTGTATATAAATAAATATTTGTTTGTGAATAGACGATTTAAACAGCACTTGTGTTATTATTTTAAAAAGAACGTTACAGTGGTGTTACAGGTGTGAGGTTTTAAAATAAATAAAATCGCGTAATAATTAATTAAAGTGCTGTGAGAATAAAATTTTTGGTGTTAAAACATAATTTCAACAAACAATTAAAATGGTGATGAAACTATTAAAGGATCTCTTAGTAATAGATTTGAAGCGGGAGTTGGACGAGAGGGACTTGGATAGTAATGGAAAGAAAGAAGTTTTGATAAATCGGCTAAGAGAATGGCTTTTAGAACAGAAGGAAGATCCTGAAAATTACCGCTTCGAAATACCTGGACCCGCAATTGATACTAGTTTGTTGTTAAGTAAAATGGAAGAAAGTTCTAGAAAAGCCGAAGAAAATTCTAGAAAGTCCGAAGAGAATTCTAGAATTTTAAAAGAAGAATTACTGCAAAAGTCCGAAGAGAATTTTAGAAAGTCAGAAGAGAATTCCAGAATGTTAAAAGAAGAATTACTGCAAAAGTCCGAAGAGAATTCCAGAAAGTCCGAAGAAAATGTTAGAATGCTTAAACAAGAATTACTTGAAAATACTAAAGCACTGGAAGAAAATGTTAAAATGATGAAAGGAGAATTGTTGGAAAATGTCAAAGCGTTGGAAGATAAAGTTTTCGAAGAATTTTTGGAGAATGCCAGTGCGTTAGGACTATTGGAAGGTAGATTGGCGGAACAAGATAGGGTAATAAAGATGGTAGAAGAGAAAATAGCCCAAATGCAATTACCACCAACAACTAAGAAAGACGATATGATCGAAATGCTGGAAGATAGAATGAGGCAACTACGGTTTCCCTCAACTTCTGAGTGGCCGTTTAATGAAGTAAAGAAACAATTTAAAGAAGAAAAGGTTCCTGCCGTAGGGATAAAAGTAAAACCACCCACGTTCGATGGAAAGATACCTTGGTCCACCTACTACAAACAATTTGAGGCGGCCGCTGGGGCCAACGGATGGACAGGCAAGGAAAAGGCCGTTTCTTTAACTGTGGCTTTGCGTGGAGACGCGTTGAACGTCCTGCAAACAATCCCAGCAGGACAGGAAAATGATTACCAATTGTTAGTGTCTAGATTGGAAATGAGATATGGAGACGCGCATCTTCAACAAGTGTATCACGCGCAAGTGAAGAATCGTATCCAGAAGAATGGAGAAAGCCTGCAGGAGTTTGAAGCCGATGTTGCGCGGCTTGTCCGATTGGCGTACCCTACGGCACCCGATTCATTTCTGGGACAACTGGCTGTGCAGACCTTCATTGATGGGTTAAGAGACGGAGAAACACAACAATCATTGAGGCTAGCACGACCAAGAACAACTGATGATGCGCTTGCTCACGCTTTAGAATTTGAAGCTGCAAAACAAGCGTCCCGAGGTCACGGGCGTGTTCGGGCCGTTGTGGAGGAAGAAGAAGGTTCTAAAGATCACCTAGAAGAGTTAGTACTGAGAGTTCTTCGGAAGGAAGAAAGCCGTAAGAAGAATCATCAAGAAGTTCGAGGGCCTCGTTGTTGGAATTGCGGCGAACAAGGTCACATACGACGTCGTTGCCCTAAACCAAAACAGGTTCAGCAGTCGGAAAACTAAAGAAGGTCGACGAGTGGGGGCGAACGTTGACCTTGAGTAGAGATGCCCCGAAGATCACCATCCATGCCGTAACATCAAACAATAGTACCAGCAGTTTGTTCGTAGATGGGAAAATTGCTAACCGAACTGTTCCACTACTTATTGATACGGGGGCGACAAAATCCATCGTACGCCCTGATGTTCTACAATCAAGTATGAAGCTGTTATCAACAACTACTCAACTCCGTACAGCAACAGGTGAAGCGATACCAACACGCGGAGTGGTGAAGATGAAGATTGGCATTGGAAGTGAAGAACGTGATCATGAGGTGCTGGTAGCCGATATCACTGATGACTTCATCTTGGGAATGGACCTCCTGAGAAAATTTGGTTTTACGTTGGATTTGAAAGAGGGTGTTTTGAAGGTCGGTAACGAAGAACTTCCGTTGCACCCACGAGAAGATCCGGTTGTAAGGGTTTTGCTGACTGAAGATGTGATATTGCCGGGTCAAAGCGAGATGGTTGTCGAGGCGGGTTTGGATGGAGATCTTCGGGTAAGATGTGTGCGAATGATGGAGCCTGTTTGTGATAAGAAGATCCATAGTGGCATACTGGTGGGAAAAGCGCTGATCAAGGTTGGAAAGAGAGTACCGGTGAGAATTATGAACGTTAATGTGGATCCGGTGACATTGAAGAAGAGTACCCTTGTGGGACAGTGTGTGCCAGTATTCCGAGTAGCCAGGTGTATGGCTGATGTTCCAAAACCAGTGCCCAAAGACCATGGTGGAAAATTAGTGGGTATGGTTACTAGTTCGTGCGAAGACCTTAACAGAACGGAAGTGAAAGAGGTACAGGGTTTGGTTCACCGATACCAAGATATCTTCGCTCTTGACGATAGCCAGAAGGGACGGACAAATATAGTAAAACATAAAATCAATACAGGCAACTCTATGCCTGTCCGTCAGCAGCCGAGGCGTCTACCTCTAGCAAGGCGAGCAGAAGCCGAAAAGATTATTACTGATATGGAAGAACAAGGGGTCATCGAGCCATCCAGCAGTCCATGGGCATCACCGGTGGTCCTGGTCAGTAAGAAGGACGGGTCAACGAGATTTTGTGTGGACTATCGGCAGCTTAATGACGTGACCAAGAAAGACAGCTATCCCTTACCACGCATCGACGACACGTTAGATACCCTGTCTGGTTCGCGATGGTTTTCGACTTTGGACTTGAAGAGTGGTTATTGGCAAGTTGAAATGGAACCTGAAGACCGGGAGAAGACCGCGTTCACTATTGGTTCTGGACTATGGCAGTTTACAGTTATGCCTTTTGGTCTATGTAACGCTCCGGCCACCTTTGAGCGTCTAATGGAGACCATCCTGAGAGGGTTGTCGTGGAAGACCTGCCTGGTATACCTAGATGATGTGATTGTAGTCGGAAAATCATTCAACGAACATTTGAAAAATCTAGAGGAAGTGTTCCGAAGACTACGTGGAGCCAATCTGAAACTGAGTCCGAAAAAGTGCCACATATTCAGAAAGGAAGTGAAATATCTCGGGCACGTCGTATCACAAAATGGAGTGGCAGCCGACCCCGATAAGATTCGTGCTGTTCAAGAGTGGCCAACACCGAAAGATAAACACCAAGTTCGTAGTTTTCTTGGGTTATGTACCTACTATAGGCGTTTCGTTCCTGGGTTTGCCAATATAGCGAAGCCTCTGACAAGGCTAACTGAAGATGGACGCGAGTATGTTTGGAGCGGAGAGTGTGAAACAGCTTTCCAACAGCTGAAGCGTGCCCTGACAACCGCACCAATATTGAGTTATCCACGGACAGAAGGGAAATTCATACTTGACACAGATGCAAGTAATCTGGCCATTGGGGGTGTACTTTCTCAGATACAGGATGGACAAGAAAAGGTCATCGGCTATTTTAGTAAGGTTTTGTCTAAAGCCGAAAGGAATTATTGTGTGACCAGAAAAGAACTATTGGCCGTCGTGAAGTCCGTTGAGCACTTTTACAAATACTTGTACGGACGGAAGTTTTTATTGAGGACGGACCATGCAGCGTTGAAATGGCTTCTACAATTCCGTAATCCTGAAGGCCAGGTCGCAAGGTGGATCGAACGATTACAAGGATACGACTTTGACACCGAACATCGAGCGGGCACTAGTCATCGAAATGCCGATGCTCTTTCAAGAAGACCCTGTCCAACGGATTGCCGTCATTGCTCTCGTTTGGAAGAGAGGGTTTGCCAAGTATTAAGGACTACCATCGTCAACGACAATTGGTTGCCGGAAGAATTGCAACGACAGCAGGAGGCTGATCCCGAACTAAAAATGGTACTGGAATGGAAGCGCATGGGAGAAAGGCCTGCCTGGGAGGCCGTCAGCCCTTTCAACAGAACGCTCAAAGCATATTGGGCCCAATGGGAGTCCTTGAAGGTGGAAGACGATCTCCTGAAGCGAGTACTGGAGAGTGAAGATGGCACCACCATTAGGTCTCAGTTCGTGGTTCCAAGAAGCCGAGTGGCTACAGTATTGCGACATCTCCATGACGGTGCCTCCGGAGGACACTTCGGTGTGAAAAAGACCTTGGAGAAAGTTAGGGAGCGTTTTTATTGGGTCAACTGTAAAGAAGACGTGAAGGAGTGGTGCCGGAAATGTGAACTATGTGCCACTGGCAACGGACCCTTGGGGAAACGAAGAGCACCCATGAGGCAGTACAATGTGGGTAGTCCTCTGGAGAGAATAGCTATAGACATTGCCGGACCATTTCCCGAAACTGACAATGGGAATAAATACATCTTAGTGGCAATGGACTATTTTACCAAATGGCCAGAAGCATATGCCCTACCAAACCAGGAAGCTGCGACTGTTGCTGACGTACTAGTCAAAGAGTTCTTCAGTCGTTTCGGAGTGCCCATGGAGCTGCATTCGGATCAAGGCCGCAATTTCGAGTCTGTACTCTTTGGAGAAGTCTGTCGATTGTTGGGCATTCGCAAGACTCGGACCACACCGTTACATCCGCAGTCCGATGGAATGGTAGAACGCATGAATCGGACAATGGGCAAATATTTGGCCAAGGTCGTCTCCGATCATCAACGAGACTGGGACCAATACCTGCATCTGTTCCTGATGGCTTATCGTGCATCGGTCCACGAAACAACCGGTCAGTCACCAGCGTCTGTAATGTTTGGACGCGAGTTACGGTTACCGTGTGATCTGGAATTTGGGTCTCCACCTATAGAGCAGGAGGTAGCTGGGAATGATTATGTCATCAACTTAAAGAAGAAGTTTGAGGATATTCACGACCGAACCCGAAATAATAGTCGAATCGCGAGTGACCGGATGAAGGCTACGTACGATGTGAGAGCCCAAGAAGGAGGGTTTCAACCTGGAGAGCTTGTCTGGTTATACAACCCGCAAAGGCGTCGTGGCTATTCTCCAAGTTACAGCGAAATTGGGAGGGTCCATACCAGGTGAAGAAACGAATAAATGACTTGATTTATCGCATCCAGAAATTGCCAAGGGGGAAACCAAAGGTGGTACACTCCAATCGTCTGGCGCACTATGAGGGAAATAATGACGCAGTCCCGGATCGGAAAGATGAGGCCGAGGTGGCTATCAAAATCGTAAGGCCTGAAGATGATCAGCCAACCTTTAGAGAATTTATGGCTGCGTTCTCTGGAACTAGAAAAGCGCGATTCGGAGTCACGACTGAGATGCAACAAGATCTCTTCCGGGTCCCTGGTGATTATTCCATTGCCCACTGTGTCTCCGCGGATCTCCGTATGTCCAGGGGGATCGCAGTAGTGTTTAGAAATAAATTTGGACGGCTGAATGAACTTCGAGAACAAAATCCCTCTGTTGGTAAATCCTTACGCTTGCCTGATCATGACCGATCCATTTACTACTTGGTAACCAAGCAGTTTTACTACCAGAAACCGAGTTACGCCGACTTGTGGAGGGCACTATGGAATTTGAGAATCGAGTTGCTTACCAGGGGAATTAACAAATTGGCAGTTCCCAAACTCGGCTGTGGGCGGGACCAGCTGGATTGGAGAATCGTTAGAAACATGCTGGAAGTTGTCTTTAGAGGTACGGACGTCAAGATCTTCGTCTGCAGTTTTGACCCACAGCCCGCATTAAGGCCAACGAAGAGTGTAGACTGTTATTTCTACCGTAATGGAACGTGTAGTCGAGGTGAAGACTGTCGATATCGTCATGACCCGTTCTACAGGAACCAGAGCATAAAACCTGTTCTGGGACAGAACAGACTTGAAGAGGGGGGCAGTGTAACGGGAGAGAAAAGGAACGAACCTCTTTTCGAGCGACAGGTGGTGTGTTCTGCCGCCTTCGAGAAAATGACGCATCGTACAAGCATGTAAATCAGACGTGGTTTATTCTAGCATTTTCTAAGAATACATAGAAGGTTCCAGCGATTTCTGGTGCGTTTATATGAAGATATAAAAGCGGATTGCGGATAAAAGAGAGTCAGTCAACAGCAAGTCATTAACTGTGTATTACAAAATAAATAGTGAATATAAATGTTGTATTAGAAATTCATAATCTGTAAATAATAGTTTTTAATGGTTTATAATCATAGCGTTAATTTATAGTGTATTCATTAGTGTATATAAATAAATATTTGTTTGTGAATAGACGATTTAAACAGCACTTGTGTTATTATTTTAAAAAGAACGTTACAATATTTTTTACAATAGTGTTGATCCCATGACTTTCAATTCGGGCAAGGAATGATAACTGAAAATAATAAGATATGTTATAAGAAACGCAATATGTGCATCCAAGTACCTATCATCTTTTTCTGTTTATTCTTTGTACTTGGGCGTCTTTCACATGTACCAATGTCTTCTTCGCTCTTCATGGGTAGTCTCCCTTCAAAATCTTCGTGGAAATTCTGATCATCATCAGGAATTATCTGTGGTCGACTTTGCTCCCTCAATATTTGCAAAAACCAACTTCAGCTGATGAAGTCACTTTCAGTTTTTCTTTTGTACTCTAGAAAACATATTTAAAATTTTAAAAAGGTATAAATTTAAACATACGTGATTCGTACCTTTGTCAAACTTGCATTACTCAATCTGTAGCTGGTTGAATAATCATGTTATTTTATTCTCTTGGTCTTTTATTCGTAGGAGTAGAATAGTCACTTCTTATCTTATCACCACTGGAGTCATGTAATAAGGTTATCTTTGGGACCTTGGGAAAAAGTATTATGCCAGTGACTTCCTCATCATGGTTCATCTGTACTAAGCAGTTTATTATAATCATAATCTTGATTTTCATGCAATTGTACTTTGTACAGACATTCCTCTCCTGTTAGATCTCCTTCAGAAAATTCATTACTATCAATGTTTAATTCGGTGTATTTATTACAATTTTCTAAAGATTCACAAGAACTAAAAACTCTCCAAATAATAATTATCAATTACAGATGGGTCTGTTGCAGCTTTTCTTGACTTCTTGGTATCATTACACAGGTGACGAAAATACCTTGTAGATCAAGAACGGATTTTCTTTTACATGATGGTATTTTCCTGTAAAACAAAAAATGTCTATATCACTCCACATAAAATTCAAGCACCAATTTCGCCGATTTTTTAAAAGATTTTATTTCGATAGTTCCAGACTTTACACTTGCACTGTACATATATAACTAATTAATTTTCTGCCCACTATTTCTGTTAAAAATATACGAAATTCTCTTATACGAAACACCACAATAATTCGCAATAAATACAAATAACTAAGATGAGCAATACTTTATGGTATATTAATACATACCTGTACATACCTTACAAAACAACTTTTATTAATCTGACAAAACAACACAATGTAATGGCGTCGTTGCACTTGGTCCTGCCTCCCATCTACGAACGTACGCGACGATACACGATCGCGCAAGGTCATAAGCAAGATCTACAATTCAATGTTTACCAATAGATATCTACTGTACATAATAAAAATAAAATATTTATTTGAGATTTGTTTCATAATATTAAAAATTACACACAACTAACATATTTATTTAATATGTATATTAATATATTTCTAAATATTTCATTTTCAATATTATATAAATATTTTCCTAATCTTTTAAATATTTAAAACACTTATAATATTATCTTTATATTTTTTAAATATTAAAAAAATATTGTGTGCTACTGGGGATACATTCTTTTCAGTTAAAGAAATCATTTCTAACTTGTGATTGGTGCATGTGACACTGTTTTTAATGTCTCATTGATCTACAACACTATGAAGTTAATTATCGCTGGAAATTAATTTTCCATGTATATAGTGTTCACAAGAAACTATAAACAAAAAAAAGGGAACATTACACTCCACATTTTCTAATCTTATTACGCCAAGAAAAACCGCTTTGCAAACTGGTATTGCTATATACGATAATAATTGATGGAAACAGTGGCCTTGTTAATGGTTAATCTGGTCAAGAAAAGTACAAGAAATTATTATCAGGTTAGTAATTATCTTTTTTGCATTGGTTGGCTAATTCTTAAGCTAAGATAAGCAGTGCTAGAGCAGTTCTCATTAAGATAAGATAACACTTTTCTTTAAGAGAGGGAGAGAGAGAGGGAGAGAGAGAGAGGAGAGAGAGAGAGAGAGAGAGAGAGAGAGAGAGAGAGAGAGAGAGAGAGAAAGAGAAAGAGAGAGAGATAAAGAATTTGATATTGTGTGTTCACATTCTTAAGCAATTCTCATGTAACATGATCTTATCTATAGTGTGATTATACGTACGTTACTCTGTATTGTTTGTTGTAAATAAGTGTATAGTCATTTTGATTAGGCTGTAAAATGATGTAAATATGATATAAGATTATGATGTAAATAGTATTTAAGCTTAGGAGACAACAGCTTTAAGAAGTTGATGAAATACGGCAAACGAGAATAGTCGTCGATAAAATTGTAAAGTTAGTCACAATATTAAAAGTATATAAATTGTTCTAAAGAACCATCCGCAATTTCTGTACCGCGCCAGATTTCCTTGACTTTCAGTTCACTTTCAGTACCTATACAGTTTGTTTAAAATTTCTACTGTAGACAAAAAATATTTGCACGTTTACACATTTCATGTCAATATTTATCAACTTCAGTAAGAAAAAGTAAAATTCACACTTACGATAAATTACATCATGAAACAAAGTTTTTTTTAAATAATTAGTTTTTGAAGCCAGTTGATCCAAGTGGCTTCGTATCCATGTGAATCAGCAAATGTTGTTTGAGATCAGCTTTTCGTAAACATTTATAACTACATCATATAAATGGTTTCTTACCATTGTGGGTCACCATGTGTTGTTTCAAATTAGCTTTTTGTGAACATTTAAAACTGCATAAATCACATTCAAATGCTTTCTCACCAGTATGAATCAACATGTGTCGTTTCAGGTTACCTACTTTTTAGTGAACATTTATGACTACATCCATAAATATTAAAATACTTTCAGTGTGTGTCAGCATGTGTATTTTGAGATTACCTTTTGGTGTTATAACTACATACATTCAGTGGCGGCTCGTGCCTTCCTAGGAAGGTAAGGCTCAAAAGAAAAACTCCTGCTACACAACCGGATATGTCGACGGCGCAATGTGTAAATAATGCTAAAGATGCATTGATTTAACTTCAGGTAGTTTAACTCTTCGATCATAACGCTAGCATTATCGTAACATTGGGTGACTAAATTTTGTTTAAAATTAAACGGTTCTAAAACGTTAGCTATTAGATCAAATAATGCAGTTGCAGTTCTATCACCACTTACGTTAAAAAATCCTAAAACTCATTTTTTTAAATTTCCATTATTTACAAACCAGAAGTCACGACGGTAAAAGAGTCTTCATCTTTTATTGATTCACAGAGCTGTGATATCTCAGCCTCAGTTCTGCTTATAAGAAGAGTATACGATAACCAAGTCACTGCAACAAGCCAGTGAATGCATGCAGATGCATGAACTGAAGCTTCATAAATTTTGAGCCTCGTCCATTCTGTTTGCATAATGATAGTTTATTGCGCTACGTTGGGTATGCGCATATAAATACATTTTATTATAAAATAAGCTTATTTATATTAAATTCAATATTTTTATTTTAGAAAGTATTGATAGAATAAATTTATTAACATAGTATTAAAAAATAATTTACATTAAAATATTTAGATTTTATTTAGTAATTATTTGGTTTCCTTTAGGTGAGGCCGCGCCTGCTTACATTACAAACAGATGTTTTTTTTGCACTGTGAGTTAACATATGTACATTGAGTTTACCTTTTTGTGAAAATTTATAACTACATATACTACATTTAAATGGCTTCTCGCCAGTGTGAGTCAACATGTGTTTTTTCAAATTTTGTTTTAGTGAACATCTATAGTTACATAAATTACATTCTAACGTTTTCTCACCAGTATGAATCAGCATGTGTACTTTGAGATTAGCTTTTAATGAACATTTATAACTACATACATTACAAACAAATGGTTTTTTATCAATGTGAGTTAACATGTGTACTTTGAGATTACTTTTTTGTGAAAATTTATAACTACATATGCTACATTTAAATGGCTTCTCACCAGTGTGAGTCAGTATGTGTATTCTGAGACTACTTCTTAGTGGGCATTTATAACTACATATGTTACATACAAATGGTTTCTCACCAGCATGATTCAGCATGTGTACTTTGAGACTACCTTTTTGTGAACATTTATAATTACATATATTACATTCAAATGGTTTTTCACCAGTGTGAGTTAGCATGTGTGCTTTTAGTCTAGCTCGTATTGAACATTTATAATTACATATATTACATTCAAATTGTTTCTCACCAGTGTGAGTCAGCATGTGTACTTTGAGGTTACTTTTGTGTGAACTTTTATGATTACATATATTACATCCAAATTGTTTCTTACCAGTGTGAGTCAGTATATGTACTTTGAGACTACTTTTTTGTGAACATTTATAATCACATATATTACATTCAAATGGTTTTTCACCAGTGTGAGTTAGCATGTGTGCTTTTAGACTACCTCGTATTGAACATTTATAATCACATATATTACATTCAAATGGTTTTTCACCAGTGTGAGTTAGCATGTGTGCTTTTAGACTACCTCGTATTGAACATTTATAATTACATATATTACATTCAAATTGTTTCTCGCCAGTGTGAGTCAGCATGTGTATTTTGAGATTACCTTTTAGTTGACTTTTATAACTACATTTATCACATTCAAAAAGTTTATGACTACTGTGCACATCAATTTTTGGTGCAAATTTGTATAATTTGTTGTCAACACCGTTATGTTTGCCCTCTTGTGAAAGTCTGATGTTATTGAACAGCTCTTCTTCGCTCTTATTGTGAATTTGAATCTCATTTTTAGTAGTACTGTTTTCCATTATTTGTGATTTAATTTCACAATCCATTTTATGATTGATTGTGGTCTCTTCATTACTAAACATTGTGAATGTTTGTAAAAATTATAGCAACCTGTAATAATTTAAAACTGTAGATAGGTAATAGGTATTAGAAGTAAGCGCTTTACCAGATAGATAAGTAACAGATTTGTGTTTAAGCTGTTGTCATTTGCTTTTCATTTGTTTTTACACTGTACAAATTACGAAATTCTGTGTTTATCAAAATTTAACATATTCAAGGCTAAATATAACCCGAGGCATTGCCCGACGTACAGTAGGCATCTTTTGTACCCGCTGCATGAGAAATCTGCTAGGGACTTTCGATGCTACGGTGGGTTTAATTTCACTCCTTGTTATCAGATGGCGATTTGACAGATACTGTTCGACATAGTTGTCAGATCGAGCAATTTCGATTGACAAAATAGGGAAGACGCACGTATTTTTTTTAATTTTTGTATTCGTTCATTTTGGTTAGAAAAATATTTCCAGATTTCCAGAAATATTTCCAGTGGAATTTTTAAAAATCCTCAATTTATTTGAAAAAATTAAATTTAAAAATTCTCCTCATTTAAAACCGAATTTGGCCTTGAGCAACTTCCCTCAAAGCTATTTGATGTAAAAAAGTAGGTACCGCTGTGATTGTGAAGAAGCAATATTGACGATCTACTCAACGTTAGATGGCGCTGATGAAAACCAATAAACTGAATTTTGAATATTACCAGAAATATTTAACACCACTTTAATTATGGCAGTTAATTACACAACAGCATAACGTACATTATTATATTAATTACTCGTTAATAAGTAGACGATATTTGAACTTGAAAATAAAAAATTTTTCAAACTGACGAGTAATAAGGGACTCTTAACTGTTTCATTAGCACCAACAGTGGGTCGTCTTTGGAACTGTAAGAGGTAACAAAGTTTCATCCATTAGAGGACACCAGTATTGCATTTTATATTTATTTAAATTTTCAAGGTTTTCAAAAATTAATTACTTAAAATTGGTAATTGTTTAATGCATTTATAACTGATATTCTAACTAATTTAGTAATGACGTTTATGAAAATGCAAGAATCTCCTCAATTGACGACATATGCGTCTTCCCTACTCTAGCAACGATCGAGAGCTCAGCTCTCAAACACTGTCCGACCGCCCGAGTGTCGTAGCTCTCAGAGCTGTCTCAAATTGGCAATTGAATCGGTTATTAGAAAAAGGACCCAATAGCGGAATTTAAAATTTTAACACAAAGAAACTGTATCAACACGTCATATGGAATAATAGTTGAATCTTCTTATATTCAAAACAGATGTGCATTACCTATCTAAAGAAGGGCCCTTCTGCTAATGACCGATTCAATTATCCAATATGGATTTAGATAAGTTATGTTATTTGTCTCAGACTTATCTTTTTGTTACTGAATGGTACTGTAATAAAGGATGCAATAACACTTTTTTCCACTAATAGTATTTTGTGTACCAAGTGGGGGAAACGAATGTTTTGTGGGTCAAAAACGATATGGGTAGCCGAGTGCTTTTCTGTGGTGCTGAATGTTTCTAATCCTTCACAAAAACAAAATACATAAAACATTTTGTGCAGCTAGACAGAAAAGTGTATATTTTCCAGGTCGAAACTGATATTATAAGCAGCCGAGACATAGCTAACCACTTGTTCATCCTAGTGTAACGGGTACATTTTCCACCGGCATTTAGTATGCAGAATTTTGTATTTATTCTCATAAAAAATCTTAAGTTCGGTCCTGTAGGGCTGCGTTTTATTTAAACAAGCATTTTAAGAAAAGATTGTTTCATATTTGAGGTAATTAATGAATGTAGCGTCATAAAGATGTTGTCTTTTTCGTATCTTGCTAAATTGCATTTTGGTATAATATCAATTACTTCAGCAGAGACGTTGATAAAAATATAGAAGTTGAAAATATAATTCCCTTTGTTAGTGATTTGCGTTTTAAATCGGCGTAGGAATATTCGTCTAGACACGCCAGAAGCTGCACTATTCCGTATCAGTTTGGCGCGCAATTTTAGGTGATTCTATTCTTTATACTTAGAGTCGAGAATCCTATAGAAGGTCAAGCAAAAAGCGTCCTTGCTGCATAAAAACAGATGTATTCACGCGTAGTTATGGGACCGGAGTTAGTAAAAACCCGCGCTGGTGTTGACGCGGGGAGACTTCTGATGAAGCCCATATAGCAAGCGGTCGATTGCGGTCGATATTATAAAAATGCCGTTTCGTTTTAGTGATATGGAATTTGAAAGGTAATTCTAAATACAGTTCTCGTTTAGTTTAATAGACTGCCGGTTTTCGGGTGACCGGAGAATCTAATTGAAAGAATCTACAGTTAATAATATCGTTTGATAAAGTGTTCGTATAATAATCGAAATATGCGGTTTATAAAAATATCGTTGTACAGTTGGGGACTCTCTTGGAAGTTCGTGCTTCTGAAAAGTGGAAATCCGATTTTCCCTAATAAAGTGGAATCAAGCTAATACAGTTCCAGTTTTGTAATTCCGTTAAATACTATACCGTACCGAAATAAATTAACATTTATAGACTTTCTCCTCCGTAATCGAAATCTCGATTAATAAATAACTCGTGATATGTGCCTTCTAAATTCAGTTCAGAATTAAAGAATATGTGTGTTGTTTTAGTGAAAACAATGAACTTTGAAATGGTTATCAAAACAAATAGCCAAATTTTTATGGAACTTTTATGGTTGCATTTAGTTATTGCAGTTTGGAGTGAATTTGTAAATTATGATTCACCATATCCAGATTTTACGAGGGTTATTCCCTTGCATCTTTAATTTATGAAAGAAAAATCCAGATTTTCCAGTTTCCATGTGCAGTGACGCTGTCGTCAAATTTTATGCAGTTTATCGTTGAGTTTGGTTTGTGATTTACCGAAAATAAAAGGTATTGACTTTTGTTTTTTAGTGTTGATCCTTTATGTAAACCTTTGTTTGAACTTGTAGTAATTTTTTATAGTTGTTTCTCTTAATAGAAATTCAATACAATTTTTTTATCCATTAAATTTTATTATCAACAGAGCTCTTAGGCAGGGACTTATTGTTTAAATTCTTGTATGAAGAATTTGTAATCCTTTATTATTTTTTATTTTGGTTTTTCTAAATAAATATAATTTTAAAGTTAATAATAATTGGTAAAACGGAACCATATAGTTATGAACACCATATTTCATTTTACTTCAAAATTTTCAAATAAACAAGATCTTGCTTGTTTTATATAATATTTTATTCATTTTCTGGTTAATGGATTCAATAATTTTTAAAGCTTATTCAATTAACATCATTGATTGTTTGTTTATAATTACTTAAGCTTCATAACCAGATGGCGCCCTTCTTGTGTATGTTTTGTGTTTTATGAAACCTTTATCCATTACTTTATAAATTAGACAACTGCAGAACCAATACCTACGACCTGAACTTTAAAAATTTGTAAGATAGAGCTAAATCTCAAGCTGTGGCAGATATTTTGAGTTTTCAGTTACAGTAAGTATGAATCATTTTATATAAATTTTATAGTTTTTATTGTTTATTTTGAGAAAAAAAAACGATTGTTTCACTGGCACCAATCGCATGTCATTTTTATAGTTGTGTTCTTGTATAGAAAAAAAGCAATGTTTCACTAGTTCACTAAATATCTCTTATTCTACACATGATAAGAACATAACACATAAAGTTTGTTCTGTATGTTTGCACCAACATGCTACTATTTATTTTCAACTTTATTAATGCTGCTATAAAGCTAAAGGCAAGGACATTAAGTAGTCCAGATTGATAAAAATTACACTCATTACACACTTGTGACACCTAACTCGTGCGGACGCTTCATAATGAAATGATGCATATTCTGCTGCGAAATAGACTAATCTAAGAGCAGTTCATTTCAATGTGGTAGATTAGGTTCTACAAGTAAAACTGTGCAGTTTTTGGATAATATTTAAAATATAATTTTTTGTGCTTAACTTTGCTGCATTTTTGTCGGGCGTTGCTTGTTGGGGGGCACTTGAAGCTCTCTATTAAGTCATTTTGGTATTAACGCACAGTACGCTTTAGCAAAGCTAGGTTGGAGTCTGGATTTGTGAAAGTGCCACTTTAAATCCTAAAACGCAATATACTATTTTCTCTATTAATAGTGATTTATTGTTGACTGTTTATTCCAAGTTAACCCAAAATGGATATGGAACATTATTCACAAATAGTCATCAGTGCCTGGCGTATGCTGATGACGTTACGTTATTAGTAAGAACTGAAAAAGAACTAAAAAAATAGTAAAGAACTTGAAAGCAGCAGCAAAAAAAATCGGATTGCAAATCAACAACGAAAAAAACAAAGGATATGGAAATGGGAAGGTGACTAACAAATAATTGTGAGGCTGTGTTTGAAAAAGCTAACAGTGTAGTTTTCTTAGGAGTATTATTAACAGAAGACTGTGACAACAGTAAAGAAATAAGTGCCAGAACAACAAGAGGGGCTAAATGTGTAGGTTCATTAAAACAGGTATTAGAAACCAAAAGAGGTGCTTCAAAGTTCTAAAACTAGAATTTATAAAACAGTCATAAGACCAACTGTTGTGTATGCTAGTGAAACGTGGACTATGAACAAGGCAGAAGAAATCAGGGTAGAAGTGTGGGAACGGAAAGTATTACAAAATACTTATGCAGGCAAGAAAGTGGGCGACAGCAGGGAAAAGAGAACAAATAAAGAACTAATATATAGATATGTTTAGTGAACCAGGCAAAATAAGCCAAATAAAATAGGGAAGAATACACTGGCTAGGACATGTGGAAAGACTGACATAAGAAAGAACAATGAAGAAAGTACTAACGGTAGTTCAGAAGGAACAAGAAAAAGAGGAAGACTTAGAAGGAAATGGTTGGATGCAGTTAAATAGGCCTCAAGTAAAATTATGAGAGGAAGACAGTCGTGCAAAAAAACATGGGCCTAAATGGCTTGTAGAAAGGCATTTATTGTTACCTACGAGGAAGTCGGATAAAAAGAGTTTCCTTTACATAGATTTACTTTAAACAGGTACAGGTATAATAAAATAAAAAATAAACATCAAAAATAAAAAACAAACAAGAAATTAACATTCTGAGTAGTTAACTCAGTTTTCGGGGTCGCCCCCCCTCTCTATTCG
The DNA here is from genome assembly GCA_929113105.1 of Agrypnus murinus. Classification (NCBI taxonomy): domain Eukaryota; kingdom Metazoa; phylum Arthropoda; class Insecta; order Coleoptera; family Elateridae; genus Agrypnus; species Agrypnus murinus. Next base: position 94,100,983 of record OV816027.1, read on the forward strand.
GTAGCCATATCGAGATTATATACTCAAGCACTCTTTTGACAATACTCTCCTTTCTGCACCACCCATGAGACAGAGCTGCGAACAAACAGAGGTGCATTTTCCCACGTAGTTTCCCCAGCAAGCCGAATCCAATTTTTTTCATAATCATAAATTCTATTTATGCAGTTGTTTTAGAGCGCCAGGTTGCGACTATAAGACAGGTTGTCTACTATAAGACTTGGCTGCTCTTCAATGATGTGCAGAAGAATGCTATCACTAAAGTCGGATAATCGCTGTCTATGTCCCCTTCATCCAATAATTTCATGATGTCTACTACATTTTCATAGGTTTCTCCACAGCAATTTTAGCAAACAGCTGAGCAGCTCTATCCTGCTTTTCGGCATCCACAGGCTGCACCACATTCTGTTTTACATCGGCAAAAAATAAATTTCAGAAGCTTGAGAGGGACGGGCGCCTACGGTACCTTGTACAGGAATAAACATTCATTGTGGTTTTTTTTCAGCTCCAAGAATCCGGATCTTTGTATTTTTCGAGCCAGGTGATGATACACTTTGTAGGTGTACATGCAAGCTAATACTTGCATAGGCGTTAGTGAGGAGTGATTGAATTTGCTCTTAATTATAGATTTCGTTTTTACTGAAGATCATCAATCGATTGTTCTAACATAGACTTAAAAATAGTATAATGTCTCAAAGATCTTCCATGAATCTTTTATGTTTTTAGGCTATAAAAGTTTTAAGAGTAATGCTACGTAAAAAAGTTATAAATAAGAGTTCTAAATCATTTAATTTGCTACAAGAAAGCTCAGTATACAATTATTGTACGAGTAACGGTTACTGAGGTATTGCCAAAAAATTTTTTGCATTTATATTTTCAATATAGCAGCCGAATGGGAAGGGTGCGACCCCGAAAACTGAATTTATTACGAAATATGTTTATTTTTATAGTTATACTATATATTAACATATTTAACTTTTTGTTGTGTTTATGGGCATTAGTAAAAGTAGTAAAGATTTTTTGTAATTATTACCATTAGAGTTAATAATTATACCGAAATAATAGCAATGATCCTCAGACTAATACCGGTACTACACTTGAAATTATATCAATAATGCTTCTACAATACTCATAATACTTGCAATAATACCAATAGTACCTATTATACTAATAATAGGAAATGACACCCGTAATACCAGATAATACAAATAATACCAGTAATACTTATAGTATAATACGTACTTGGTATTATACTATAATATAATTTCAATGAGAAAAAGTACATTTTCCATCATTAAACAAAGTTTTTGTTTTAAATTAGTTTTTGTAGCCAGTTGATTCAAGTGGCTTCTTATCGATGTGAATCAGCATGTGTTGTTTCAGATTAGCTTTTAGTAAACATTTATAATTACATACACTACATATTAAATGGTTTCTTACCAGTGTGTGTCGGCATGTGTAGTTTTAAATTAGCTTTTTGTAAACATTTAAAACTGCATAAATCACATTTGAATGATTTCTCACCAGTGTGAGTCAACATGTGTTGTTTCAAATGATGTTTTAATGAACATCTATAGTTACATAGATTACATTTTACGTTTTTCTCACCAGTATGAATCAGCATGTGTTGTTTCAGATTACTCTTTCGTGAACATTTATGACTACATAAATTACATTCAAATAGTTTCTCATGAGTGTGACTCAACATGTGTCCTTTGAGATTAGCTTTTAGTGAACATTTATAACTACATATACTACATATAAATGGTTTCTTACCATTGTGGGTCAGCATATGTTGTTTCAAATTAGCTTTTTGTGAACATTTAAAATTGCATATATCACATTCAAATGCTTTCTCACCATTGTGAGTCAACATGTGTTGTTTCAAGTGCTGTTTTAGTGAACATCTGTAGTTACATAAATTACATTCTACAGTTTTCTCACCAGTATGAATCAGCATGTGTTGTTTGAGATTACTTTTTAGTGAACATTTATGACTACATAAATTACATTCAAATAGTTTCTCGCATGTGTGAGTCAACATGTGTACATTGAGATTACCTTTTTGTGAAAATTTATAACTACATATACTACATTTAAATGGCTTCTCCCCAGTGTGAGTTAACATGTGTACGTTGAGATTACTTTTTTGTGGACATTTATAACTACATATATTACATACAAATGGTTTCTTATCAGTATGATTCAGCATGTGTACTTTGAGGCTACCTTTCTTTGAACACTTATAATTACATGTATTACATTCAAAAGGTTTTTCACCAGTGTGAGTTAGCAAGTGTGCTTTTAGACTACCTCTTATTGAACATTTATAACTACATATATTACATTCAAATGGTTTCTCACCAGTATGAACCAGCATATGTTGTTTCAGATTACATTTTAGTGAACATTTATGACCACATAAATTACATTCAAATAGTTTCTCATCAGTGTGAGTCAGCATGTGTATTTCGAGATTAGCTTTTAGTTGAGTTTTATAACTACATTTATTACATTCAAACAGATTCTGAATATTGCTGCTAAATATATATTTGTGCGAATCAGTTTTTGGTGAAAACTTGTATAATTTGTTATCAACATCGTAATGTTCGCCCTCTTGTAAAATGCTGGTATAATTGAACAGCTCTTCTTCTGCACTCTTATAGTGAATTTGAATCTCATTTTGGGTAATACTGTTTTCCATTATTTGTGATTCAATTTTGCTATCCATTTTGTGTTTGATTGTCACTAAACCTTGTGAATGTGTGTACAAATTTTGACAACCTGTAACAATCAAACTGTAGTCTAAATAGGTAATAGCTATAAGAACTAAGTTCTTTACCAGACAGGTAAGTAAAAGATTTGTGTTTTATCTGTTGTCCTTTTCATTTGTTTTTACATTGTATGAAAGTCTCGTACGAATTACGAAATTCTGGGTTTACCAGATAATTAATAATATGTTCAAGGATAAATATACCCTGAGAAATGTTTAGTCAATGCCTGAGGCATTGCCCGACGTACAGTAGATATCTTTTGTACTCCCTGAATAAGAAATCTGCTAGGTTTCCATGCTGCGGTGGTGTAACTTCACTTCTTGTTATCAGATGGCGACTTGACGGATACTGTACTGTTCGACAAAGTTGCCAGATCAAGCGACGGTCAAAACAAGATCAAATTTGTTCCTATAAAAAATCTTATTCTTAACGTCATATGGAATAATTAGTTGAAGCTTTTTATCTACTGAACACATGTCCATTATCAACCTAAAGGAAGATACGCAAAAAGACGCATTTGCCAGAAACGTTCAGGTGACCCCTGCTTCTAATAATCAATTCAATTGTCAAATATGGGTTTAAATAAGTTATGTTATTTGTCTTAGAATTATCTTTTGGTTGGAATGGAACAATCACAAGTGGAAGAACTATAGACGTGAGAAGAACAGGAGCGATTACTGGTGATTCCCTTGTGAGTTGTAGTGTCAATCTTCCTCCCACATTTTGTTCTTAAATTTTGTAATCTTAATTTTTCTGGTGAGGCTATTTACACGTCTCATCGTAGGTTTTTCGATAGATGATACGTGGCTAGGACCGCTGAGGGCCTTTCAGAAAAATATTCGCCAATTGTAATGGAAATTGAACATTTGAGAACAGCATACCCACTCGATTGTCGGCACTTTGAAGTTAATAAGGTAGCTTCGAATATCGCACACAACAGTGACAAATTACGTTCGATTCGTCGAGCCTTGCCGATCATCATCGTATAGTATGCTGGTATAATAACGAGGAGCATGTATCACAGCATAAAGTATTGACAGCTCGAGAATACAATAAGGTCTCACACGATGCCATTCAATACTTGCGAGAGAGCACCTGGTTACAACTATAGTGTGATTCGGGAAGTAATATTACAACAGACGTTATAAAAACCAAATTAATGGATTTGGTGCCAGTCGATAATACAGATAGGTGGCGTTTCTGTCAGTGCAAGAAGGAGTACTTCTAATACCAACACTGCCGTGCTAAGCGAAAACAACCTATCTGCAAAACTGCAATGTAGAAATGTACTATATAGAATGTAAATGTGAGCTAAGGAAATATATGGTATATTTCTGAGTTGATGTTTTGCAGATAGGTTGTTTTTGCTTAGCACGGCAGAACAATCCTAATCAGAATGTTAAATGTTGTAAATTGTAAAAGTTTATATGTTTTAGCATAACAGTAGAAAACCATCGTTTAACAGAAATAGTGCTAATTTTTAATTGGATGCAGATTTCTCACTGAAAAACCATTTGTTAGTTGCACTCCCATCTGCGAAGATAGCGCTTCAAAAAATGTACCATATTTGATATGGTAAAGTTTATGAAGTTTCCGGTATTAATATTATTAAAGTATTTGTGTGAGTGAAGCCAGTGTAGTAGAAAAAATGGGTGTAAACATAACCGTTTAAGGTTCTTATAAAACAATGAACGGTACGTGGGTAATTGTACTGGAAAAACGGGAGTAAAAAAAAACAAGAAATATTCAATAATACGAAAAAATTAGAAGGAAGTTAGTAACGACCTAACATATCTAAAGAGAGCAATTCAAAAACAAATACGGCAAATAGTACGGAAAGAAGAAAATGCCAACAGTATGAAGGTAGGCTACCAAAGACTTAATCACCAACAATTCATATGGAGCACGAAAAAAAATAGGTCAATCTTAAAGGAGAAGGAACCACCAAAAAACTAGTAACTAACAAATTTCAGGATGGATCTATGATGACGAACATGGCAACGATTAAGGAAAAAGAGAACAACACATTTATTACATAAATATTCAGTACATAAAGGTACGTGAAACGTGGGGAACCGGGCAGTGAACCAGATTGATCTATCCTATACCCTAACATATAAATGAAGCATTCAAAATTACCGATATCATGAAGGCAGAATTGTAAAAAGCATCGCAAATCACGCAGTGTTCACTCCACGATCACGTGGTCGACTCCAGTAATTTATCTGATAACAGAAGCAACAGATGAATTCGAATGATTCAGTAGCGTCACAAAATGTAATTTAATAAGGGTGACGTTGATGCTTAATGTGTATTCGATTATAATCGAATACACGTACAAAATAGGGAAAATGAAATTAATTTATACTATAAGAAGAATTATTATTAACGTCGAAGTTGAATTATTTCATTCCACCTATAATAATAAAATTTATTTTCATCCGTATAGACCACAAAAGTGAATGGCATAAGTCAACAAAAAAGTTAAATTTTTGCAATTACTTTTCTTTAAATGTATTCATTACCCTATGCCATTTGCGAGATTTCTAAACCTAATGGACTTTCTTATGGATCTACATTGTAGCGCCGTGATTGGCTGTTTAAGTTCCCACTAGTGGACGGCCTTCGGCGCTTCGAGAAGTTTCATAACCTGCTTGCCTTCATCTTTACATCAAATGGGTATTTATTGAGTAATTAGATGACTACTTTATCTGTAGATGCATTTAAATGGTTTTTCTCCAATTCTCCGAAAATATGTATCATGATTTTTTTTAATTTAATTTTTTATTCAACTTAATTAATCGTCAGATTTGAATTAAGAAACTTGTTACTAGTTTGAAACAATTCGATAGATTTAATAGTTTCCTGTACATATTATCTCACACACGAACTATAATTTATTTTAAAGAGCTTTACATTAGATTTCCTTCTTTTTTAATTTAAAATCCTTAATAATGTACTGATGACATTTATATTTTTTGATATATTCTGCAAGTTTAAAGGCTTTTTCCTTGCAAGCAGTGGTAATTAACTTCGAAAATTATTTAAAATATTGATATTTATGTCACATTTAATATTAAAATTAGTCCTATTTACATAATAAATTTCTAAAAATGTGAATGACCACAATCTTCATAATCATTTGAAAGAGATGATGGGTTCTGATAATTCTTGCAAAAAGTTTAGTCGACCCTGCTGTTTAAATTATTGTGACACAGTATTCGACAGCACGAAATCGATTATATTATTTATTTAAAATATCAAAGCTTCTTTTAATAGTTAAACCTTTAAACATCTATCGTTTTAATTAATTCTAATTAATTAAAACGACTTATTAATTAAACTATTATTAAGTCACAAAAAGGATTAATATGCACTCTACTATAAAACAACATTGAATTTATCTAAACACGTCAGTTGTTATGATAGTTTTCATTTCATATTTGTGCGCCACAGAAGCTGACCAATCACGGCGCCACAATACACGTCCGTAAGAAAGTCCATTAGGTTTAGAAATCTCGCATGCCATTTACCCTAATATGACCCTAACTATAAACCAACAAAACAAACTTAAAATACTAAGAAGAATCTTTGGAGGGGGGGTTAGAAACTGATGGAATGTACCAGAAAAGATACAACCACGAAATAGACGAGCTAATAAAAGGAGCAGACATAGTACGTGGTATCAAAGCACATCGGCTAAGATGGATTTTTGAGATTACTTGTGGGAGTACTGATCTTTCGCACATTATGAATGTTATCTAAATTTCTTGATAAATTTAGTAGTAAAAGTTTTCTTTTAATTATTTTTCATGATTAATTCAGAATTCACCTTGGCATGATAATCAAGTTTTTTCCCAGACTTAAAAGTCAACTAAGTATATGGTAAAAATCTCATTTTACCATCTTTGTGAATTGCAATTAAGGCCATTTCCGAAAGGACGTATACAATAAGATAATGCTTGAGAATTTCAGCTCAAAACATTTTAATTTATAATAAAATATTCGAATTACTTAACTTTAGTTACTTTACGTTACTTTTACTTTTAGCATGATGACTGTTTAGGTAATTGAACATATTTATGATGCAGTTTTTATACAAAATGTGTTTTTTAATTGATCATTCAATAAATAGCTCATTTAAAAACAGTTTGTATAAGCCCTTTTTCCATAAATTTGCTTTGATGAAATATAATGAATTTAAGCAACCTGGTAAATAAATTAGAAATGTTCATTGTTTGTTGCCTTATTTAGTGAAACTCCATAATAATAAAATAAATAAAACTGATTAGTTAAAAGTTTCACTTTATTATAATCTACTTGACAGTTGTTTTGACAGCTAAGCAGTCATTATCAAGGATAATATAAATATAAACAAAAACATCACAAAAGTAAATATAAAGGGAAAAATATAAAATAATAGATAACTAGATATAATTTTCTAGATAATGCTCCTGCTAGGAGCAATTAGTAGAAGAAGACGAAGATAAATTAAATTGGTGAAACTTTACTGAGTACCATGCAAGATTCCTAAACTTGTAAAATTTCAGTACATAGTTAGTTGGATCAAAATTCCTTCTGCAAAGAAATGCTTGCATGCTTACACATTTCATATCAATATTTATCAACTTCAATGATGAGGAAAAGTACATTTTCAACTTATGATAAATTACAGCAACATAGCTTTTTAAAAAATTAATTTTGGTAACCAGTTAATTCAATTGGCTTCTTATCCATGTGAATCTGCATGTGTTGTTTATGCATGTGTGCTTTGAGATTACGTTTTTGTGAAAATTTATAACAACATATTTTACATTCAAATGGCTTTTCTCCAGTATGAATCCTCATGTGATTTTTCAGTTTACTTTTTTCTGTGCATTTATATTTACATACGTAACATTCAAATGGTTTTTCACCAGTGTGAGTCAGCATGTGTAGTTTGAGATTACCTTTTATTGAACATTTATAACTACACAGATTACATTGAAATGGTTTCTCACCAGTATGAGTCAGCATGTGTACTTGGAGGCTACCTCGTTGCGAACATTTGTAACTACATAGTTTACATTCAAGTGGTTTTTCACCAGTATGAATCAGCATGTGTATTTTCAGTCTTCCTTTTACAGTGCATTTATATGTACATATACAACATTGAAATGGTTTTTCACCAGTGTGAGTCAGCATGTGAATTTTGAGATTGCCTTTTATTGAACATTTATAACTACACATATTACATTTAAATGGTTTTTCACCGGTGTGAGTCAGCATGTGTACTTTGAGACTACCTCTTTGCGAACATTTATAACTACATAGTTTACATTCAAGAGGTTTTTCACCAGTATGAATCAGCATGTGTTTTTTCAGTCTAGCTTTTACAGTGCATTTATATGAACATGCACAACATTGAAATGGTTTTTCACCAGTGTGAGTCAACATGTGTGTTTTAAAATTACCTCTTATTGAACTTTTATAACTACACATATTACATTTAAATCGTTTCTCACCAGTGTGAGTCAGCATATGTATTTTGAGGCTACCCCTATGGGAACATTTATAACTACATAGATTACATTCAAACGGCTTTTCGCCAGTGTGAGTCAACATGTGTGTTTTCAGGCTACTTATTATTGAACATTTATAATTACATATTTCACATTCAAATGGTTTTATACCAGTGTGAATCAGCATGTGTTTTTTGAAATTACCTTTGTGTGAACCTTTATAACTACATAAAATACATTGAAATGGTTTCTCAGGAGTGTGAGTCAACATGTGTAGTTTGAGATTACCTTTTTGTGAACATTTATAACTACATAGTTTACATTCAAGTGGTTTTTCACCAGTATGAATCATCATGTGTTTTGTCAGTTTAGCTTTTTCTGTGCATTTATATTTACATATGTAACATTCAAATGGTTTTTCACCAGTGTGAGTCATCATGTGTATTTTAAGACTACCTCTTATTGAACATTTATAACTACACATATTACATTCAAATGGTTTCTCACCGGTGTGGGTCAGCATGTGTACTTTGAGGCCACCTTTTTGTGAACATTTGTAATTACATAGTTTACATTCAAATGGCTTTTCGCCAGTGTGAGTCAGCATGTGTGTTTTAAGATTAGCTTTTAGTTGACTTTTATAACTGCATATATTACATTCAAACAGTTTTTGACTACTGTGAGCAAACATATATTTCTGCAAATCAGTTTTTGGTGAAAGTTTGTATAATTTGTTATCATCACCGTTATGTTCGTCCTCTTGTACAATTCTGGTATTATTAAACAGTTCTTCTTCGCTCGTATTGTGAATTTGAATCTCATATTTGGTATTAGTGTTTTCCATTATTGGCGATTCCATTTTGCATTTGATTGTGGTCTCCTCATCGCTAAACATTGTGAATGTTACAATGTTGTTGTTTAAATTATCCCGAACTGTAATCTTATATAAGGAATAAATGCTTTACCAGACAGGTTAGTTAAGCTGGTTTTACACTTAACAATTTATTGGCAAGAAATTTTCAGAATTTATTGACAAGAATTTGGGAAATTTCAACAATCAAGTAAGACACAACCTTCAAAAGTATTTTAAAATATTTCAAAATCTGGATATATATACAATATATACAATAAAATAAAGCTGCCTAATTCTAATTCTGCCAATTTATTGCAGATCGAAAAATAGTCAATAATTTCTATATTAAACATACCAATAATAGTTTGGTCAATTGCTTGGCCAAGCTAGTGGCAAAAAATTGTTGAGTGTAAAACCAACTTAAAAGATTTATGTTAAACTCGGTTTTTATTTGTTTTAACACTGTACGATATTCTGTGCTTACCAGAATTAACACATTTAGGGCGAAATATGCCCCAAAGTACCGCAGACAAAATCTTTTAAAAAGACAAAAAAGTCTTTTGTACCCGCAGAATAATAAGACATCTGCTGAGGTTTCGATGCTGCGGTGGGTGTAATTTCACTCGTTGTTTGAGATGGTGATTTGACAGATACTGTTCGACATAGTTGCCAGATTTGATCGCCAGATCTAGCAATTTTGACTGACACTCATTTCGGTCCCTTCAAAACGAAAAGCGTAATTCATATTATGGCAAAAGTGTGTTTGTAATTGTTAACAGTTTGTAGAAATATATCCTTTAATGTAATAAAGTGATTAAGGACTGTATCGAAAAGAAAGTTGACACCTTCAGACTCATATACCTTTTATAATTATGCAATACTTTTAATAATTTTATAATAAAACAACACTTTAATATCTAGAAAATTTAATAATTTACAGAAATAAAAAAATTATTATTATTTTGCCAGTTATCTCACTTTATTTTTTAGGTTACGTATTAAGCTTTGGACGGCTTCCTTTGTGATTGCTTTGGCGGGCTTATTCAATTATTTTTTAAATCTTCTAGGCTAGTTGCAGCTTCATCGTTTTTCTGAAGATGTCGCTTAATAATAGTCCAATATATAGCCCCTTTACTTTCAAATAATAGCGACAACCATTGATCTCGCCGCTGGAGCTAAATCACGTTGGCGACATTGAATGTTACCAGATTTGACATTCTGTCACAATAAATCTTAGGTTTAATAATAATCATGCACAGAAATATTCACAGTTTAACATTAATTTGATAATGGACTTCATGTTCTGTAAAAACGATCATATTAATATGACATATACGTCTGTAATTCTAATTTTTTAGCAACTTTTTATTAAAAATCCGCAACACCATGCATGTAGTAATTTTTTGTTAATTAAAGTTTGTATCAGGTTTGCTCCACGATGTCGCTACTATATGAAATAGAGGGGCTATAGTCCAATATCTTCAATAGAACGCGCTTCAGGGTAGACTTTATGCTGTTTACACCATTCCCTAGTAGCCGCTGCATAATGAGATGCAGCTAGGTCTGACCAAAATAAAGTAGGCACTGTATGCTTTTTAATCATTTGCGACGGTCTTTTTGGAAACATTCTTTTCGGTATAAATCTGCATTCAAATATTCTTGAGTAAATAAGGGACTAAATTTCATGCCGCATTTCATATGGCTTGCCATACTAGATCTTTTTCCCATATTTTTCCATGAAAATCGACTTGTCCTTTTTGCTCACATATGCATTTTTCTCAATAGTGTAAAATTGGGGCATTGGCAATGCTTTATAATCAAATTTGCAGTAAGTCTTATCGTCCACTATAACACACTGGTTTTTCCTTGTTAAGACGTTGTCATACAGGTTTCTTGTCTGTTTTCTTAGATCTACATATTGTTTTTCGTTCCTTTCAGATTTTTTGTTTTTTATAAGATTTCAAATTATACTTTTTCTTTATTCGCTGAATCATTCCTATTGATGCCCTAGTAGCACACATATATTATATAAATATTTTTTTCAAATATTTAAAATATATCTTTTTCAACATCCGCCTAAATATTTAGCTAATATATCATTTAGAATATTTCTTCAATATTATTTTAATAATATTTATATAACATTCTAGTTAGGATATCTTATGAATGTTATACCCCTAGTAGCACAAATATATTATAGAAATATTCATTCTCAAATATTTAAAATATATCTGTTTCAACACCCGACTAAATATTTAGCTAATATATTATTTAAAATATATCCTCAATATTATTGTAATACTATTTATTTAACATTCTAGTTAGGATACCTTACATGTATGTTATATTTCTGATTCATATAATATTCCTAGAATATTTTTATATTTTTGGAATATTATTAGAATGTTTTTAAGAATATTTACCATCAGCTTGGAAACCAGCTATAAACAGCATCACCGTCAAGAAGCGAAAACCAGCACAGCAGAACGATAAAAGGGAAAGCGAGAGAAAGCCGCCGGATCAAGCGAGACCAATGACACGCAGCCGCGCCAAAAACCAGCCGACCGTAACCATGCGCAACACCGTAATCATATATCAAGACCAACCGGTGCAGTAAGACGTCAGTCTACATCGTGTAACCACGCGAAGCAGAAGGAAGTTAGAAGTGACCTGAAGATGGCAAGTGTGATCTTGCCGAAACGTCGTCAACCATTGTCTGGTTCCTCTAGGAGCCGAATAGTGAATACGCGGAGTGAAACCCGGAAAAGTAGTAAAGTATCATATAATACCCGCGGAAACTTAAAATGTAACATTAATAACCTTTACAGGAGGGTTTTAGAAGAGGAGATTCTACGAGACGTCAAGAAGCTGGAGAAGCTACGATCCAAAAGAAACAAGCTGCTGTGCAACCTCGCATTCCTGGAACGCTGCCGGGACGAGAATATAATACCAAATTCCATGAAGCTGACGTTCCACAAAAAGAACAACCAAACGAGGAACATCTTGAGAAGAGCAAGCCTAGCATTGACAAGAGAAGCAATTCACGATACCAGAAGGGCGCTAAATAGCACCAACATCGAGCTAATACAGTTACACCTACGTTTAAGTAACACAATTCATCCAGCTCTGTGGTCAACACTAGATATCCTCACGGAGTTTCGAGCAGAAACTGACGCTAATTTGACAACTTCTAACCAGAAGAAGAAATTTGAGAAGCTACAAGCCCAACAACAGCCCAGGAAGTACATCAACCACCAAGTTGAACCAAAGAAGGTAGTTTTCAATCTTTCAGATCTACCGCTGGATGAAGCGACACATAGCGTGCTATCGAAAGGATTTAACTATGCAGTAGCGCCAAACCGGATTCCAATAGAAAACATTATTTGCGGAGTCGAAGCATCAATAACAGGGATGCCAGGAAATACCGCCGAAATTATACGTCAAGACGTGTCACGTATACTGAGAACAGCCAAGCCACCGAAGAAGAACTTATCCCACGAAGAAATCCAAGCTTTACGCGACCTACGGGAGAATACTAGCGTAATCGTGTTACCAGCAGACAAAGGCAACGCAACCGTAGTCATGGATAAGGGTGAATATGAAAGAAAAATAGAAACCTTACTAAATGATCCTGGATACCAAACAATCTCAACGGATTCTACAACATATTTGGAAAAGACCACTAAAGCCAAAATAAAAGCCTGCAGTTTCAGTCAAGAACAACAGTTACAACTAATTCCGAGAGAGAAGTCGTCATCATGCCCTAAGCTGTACGGATTACCAAAAGTCCACAAGGAAGGTGTACCACTAAGACCCATCGTAAGCTCCATTGGATCACCACTGCAACCTCTAGCGAAATTCCTGGCCAAGCAACTGCAACCTTATGCCGAAGAAGCCGAATCTTACGTAAAGAACGCAAGCCACTTCATCGAGCGTATAAAAGACATAACAGTGGCACCAGGAGATCTGCTAGTAAGCTTTGATGTAACCTCTTTATTCACGAATGTTCCAGTAAAAGAAGCAGTAGATATGATACAACGGAAATACCAAGTCCCAAATAAAATCATCGAGTTAACAAGACACTGCCTAAACAACACCTACTTCATCTACAAAGATCAACGGTACAAACAAGTGGAAGGAGCACCTATGGGATCACCTTTATCGCCGGTAATAGCGTAATCATAGAAGAATTAGAAGTCCGAGCAATAGAAACGGCAAGTGACAAACCTAAACTATGGCTAAGATACGTAGACGATACTTTTATTATATGGACCCATGGAGAAGAGAAACTGCAGACCTTCTTACAGCATCTAAACAACATACACCAGAAGATCAAATTCACAATGGAGGTGGAAAAGGACAACCAACTACCTTTCCTAGATGTTTTTCAATGTTATTTGAATTTCTAAGTAAAATATATGCGGTGATCTATGAATAAAATAAAATACAATAAAATATCCACCATTCCAAATATATTTAATAATTATATAGGATGGATTAAAATGAGAATGCACCACAAATATTCTTTATTCCTCTCAGCTAGCTCAGGTTTGCTCAGTAAAGCATAAATTATTTGAATTGCGAGACTCTTATTTACTTTTATGCCTGGAAAGAAGAAAAAACTTCTTTTGTAAGCACTAAAGTTCCTGCAAGCTGGACAACTGCTACTATAATCTGAATCCAAAAGAAAAGAACGCTGTATGCTTGTATTAACATCAATTAAACACATATGTAAAATTGAGAACACATAAACTTTATTTAACAAACAAAAATAAAATTCAAATGGAAAGTCAAAGAGAAAGAAAATGTTATTCACAATAGTACAATTGAAAATTGAGAACAAATTCTCAGGTTTGCTCAAACGTTAAGAATAGTCGTAGTGATCTGACATAGGATCAGTACAGTCATTCGTTTGAACAAACCAACATAAATGATATTTAATTATAAATAAAAATGTTTATCAAAATAAAATAAATTTTTATTAAAAGAAATTTAATTGTTTTCTTTAATTTGAAATTGAGTAAATTCCCAAAAGAACTTAATAAATTAAACCAATTAGATTTTTATTATTTATCAGGATGAACTTTACAAATTAATTAATATTCGTTTAATGAACAAGAATCATTTATTTTAACCAACCTGGTATATTACGAAATAATTTCCCTTTTAAAAATAATCCGATTGGTAACACTGCGACGAAACCAAACAGCTGATTTCTTGTTTATAAAATATCGATACAAAGATCGATGAACACAAATTAAATTCACTTGAATTTATTTAAAATAAATCACTTTCACTTTTATATAATCGTAGCACAGTAACTAAATCTTCTTTTAATCCTTAAAGATAGTTCAGGTAATCACTTTTATATTTATTTTAACTTTGTTTATACCATATGACATTTGTCAAAACATATGATTGAAGTATTTAACCTCAAATTATTACAGATTTATATCCGGAGCCGAGCGTGAGCTCTCTCAAAGCATTTTATCGACTGATTTTGTTACAAAATACACCAGCTTATATAGGTTCAGCCATAACAAAAGAAACCTATGACACTTTTTCCAAACAGCAGAAGATCGAATTCGCGTGTGACGTCACTAATCCGGAACAGCTGTTTTGGATCAGCACTAATCCTTAATCTGTTATTATAGGATTGTAGCCCTTAAGACACTGATCAGAAAAGTGTAAGACATCAATGCATTAAAGTGTATGTATACATCAGTGTATCCAAAAATGTATTATAAAGAAGATATTCAAGAAAAACGGTTGACAATGTACTATTCTCGTTACGAACTAATTGCATATACAATTTAACAAATCAAGGTTCATCCTTTACAAAATAGCCACAGGGATACATGATATGAGTAATACAATTGTTTTCTCCATAAAAACATCTTTACAATTTAATACAAACATATTTTTTTTGCAGTACGAACATCGATGGATACACCAATAATGCTTATACAAGTGCCAGCTTGAAAGTAAAGTCAAAGTTAATCAATTTATGCACAAAATGTCCAGCATACAATGCTCTAAGAACTTACATAAAAACAATGGCGAGGTAAAGCAGGATAAAAGCCTACAATAGTCAGTTAACGCGAAACGAGAGGATTCAAATACCTCCATTAATTGAAGTGATCAAAGATCTTGTAAACAAATTCAAAAATTAATTGTATTCTATGAGTCATAATAAGATTGACCTAATTAATCTATTTTCAGCTAATTAGCAATGTAAACTTGAGCTAGTCTCCTGGAAAATCGAAGAATATGTCCAACGTTGAACAACGTAAAGTGAAAATTTGAATATGGAAATAACCTTCTCCTAACAAGTGGAAAACCGACCTAAAGTGTAACTTAGGTTGCCTAAACATGATTATGATCAAACAATCTAACTAGATCATATCCTTTTTCTAAATGAAACCTACTTATTTGTATATAAGAAAGTTAGGTTATGTTTGCATGAAATCTTTAATCTTAAGTTTTTAACTTAAATATTAATGAACCTAACTGTGGTCCTATCTATAGCCTTATTAATAATCATGCCCAAAACATAGCATGCCCCTCTTTTAATTTATGTCTGATATTATATAAAGAATTACTTAAATAAAGAATCTACAGCGACAGTAAAAAGTAAATCACAATGACCATTGACGAATTACTTTCAAGAAATATTATGCGACACTATTCAATAACGGTTCTTTCTGAGCACAAGTTATTTTAACAAATTATGTCAATCATTTTAAAGTTTTAAATACTATGTTAGGGTAAATTCAGGAGAGACGCTACCCATTTTGCTTGAGGGCTTCCAATAAAAAGGTTTTTGCATTTAATAAAGATATTCATTTAATATTTTAATTAAATATTTATCTTCTTCAACAAATAAAAACAATTATAAAGTTTTCTTAAGCAAAATCAACAATTACATATATAAAAAAATAAAAAGGTTAGTCAAGTGGCGTCTATCCCAGATCTTGTAGGAGAGATGCCATACTTAAGCGTTGAGATGCCATGTACACTACTTCATTTTTATATTTTTCTTTCTTATATTTTCTCTCTTACATTCGTTACAGTATGGGGCGTACATTGTACAATATCCATTAAGCTATTTTTACAGGACTGGAGCACTTGATCCAATCGGTTTTCGTTTTTGAAAAAAATAATATTTTCAGCACTCAACATACGAATTTTCAGCATCGCTCGCAGGCCTACATTTACCAGGCTTAGTAAACATTCTTCATCATCAGCATCTTCAGATCATTCCTTAGCTGTAAAATCATTTATCACTTTATGTAGCGTCTCTCCTCATTTTGTGGGAGAAATGCCACACTTAAAAAAATAACACACATAGAAACATTTGCAAACAAATTTATTATTTACTAAAGATCCCCACAAAAAAATAAATTGCGTACTTACTTTGCTTTAATCTCCCTATTTACACTTGCAGTAATCAAGTAAGTATCGCACGCATAAAACTTTAACGTGATTTTTCGTTGAACTTTTGTTTTAAATCTCTAAGGACACGTCATACGCAACAACAATCGAGTGTGTACTAATTTGATTTCATAGCTACAAATAATGTTATTGAAATGCGATATAACTATATCTCTATCTTTTTTAGTTGTGGAGATATAACAACTGTGGCGTCTCTCGTAACGTGGCATCTCTCCTGAATTTAACCTATACTCAATTGATTGCAATTGCATTTGCAAACATAATTGTTCATCAAAGAAAGTCCCAGTTTTAATCTTAGTAACACAATATACTATTTTCTCTATTAATGGCGATCTATTGTTATGGTTGTTTATTCCAAGTAAACCCAAAATACCTTAATATTTACTAGTATAAAATATCGTACAGACACGGGTTATAGCCCTAGCAAATTATGCATAATTTAAAACATAATAACCATTAAAAGAAACTGCAAATTTATCGCAAAACTTTATTGTATCAAAAGGAATATTCAGAGAAAGCACTTCCAATAAATTTAAAAACATAAAGTTGACTTGACATAGTCTGAGTTGACGAATACAATGAATTAAAACTAGCAATTTTAAGTAACACTAGTCTTAGTCGTTTTTTTACTTTTTATTTAATCACTATCACAGAAATAATTAAAAACGTTTTAAACAATTGCATGCAACTGGATGTAAATAATTACTATACTTTTATTAGTTTTATCTAAAGCTGATGTAACTATTGCAGAAAAACCAACCAGCCTAATAACAGTTGATATCAGTGGCGGTTACTACATATGCTTATGGATGTTCAGTTATTGAGCAGCAAGCATATTAACGGGTTGCTTCCTAGCTATTTAATGAATACAAAGTTTGCAGCTCACTAACAGAACATTGAACAGACTACGTAGTAACCACCAATAGCTGATATGCAGCTGATAATAAGGGTATATGGAACCTAAAAATCTGTACAAACAGAAACATACAAATTTTATTAAAACGAGTGTTACAAGTGACAAACTATGAATTGAACTAGCTTTACAGATTATTTTATAAGATAACCCGGTCTATGAGCTGCAGCTTTTTTGTTTTAAATTGGCCAACTTGTAAAAGTGCTCTGTATTGAATTGGCATAGTTTTAATTTTATCCCTTTTATCTATCCTTCTAATTCTTTAGTATTTTCTTGTTCCAATCCCCCTTTGT
The DNA here is from genome assembly GCA_929113105.1 of Agrypnus murinus. NCBI lineage: Eukaryota > Metazoa > Arthropoda > Insecta > Coleoptera > Elateridae > Agrypnus > Agrypnus murinus. The sequence goes on from OV816027.1 coordinate 94,118,769, forward strand.
AAACTCTTTGCCTAAATTGAAACCAAAAATGTTGGATTGCCCTCATTTGAGTAACGTTTGGTATGTTTTTGTTTTTTTATATAATGTATGCCATGCTTGCGATATTCAGCAAGATTGTCTGTTACATAATGGGCCATTGCCATATCATGCCAAAACACATATTCATTCTATCTCTTTCTAATACACTCTGTTGTTTAGACTTTTTTGTCTACTCAGAGGCGAGAGGGACCAATAAGAATTTAAAAACTTCCTTTACTGCTCATAACCAACCACTTCTGTGGAAATCTTGAGTGCCTTTTATATTTCACTTCCGGATCAACCTTCTACACCTGCCTCATTGTAGTAGAGATTGTACCCTCATGAATTTTACGCAAACATGTTCGTAGTAGGCTTTTCGTTTTTCTGTATACTTTGGTACTGATTTGCTTTTCTATACCACGACATTCCTCTCCTTGTTAATATTTCTTACATGAATGTGGGAAACTTTGAACTTAGGCTTAATTTGTGTAAATGTTGTCCCACTTTTCCTATTGTTTCTTGTTGTAGTTCATTTCTTCACAGGCCCCTTACTCCTCTTTCGTCCATTACCTACACATCCTGTTGCCAGTTTCCTATCTTTTCTTCTTCTAATTATATTGTAATCAGTTTCTCTTGGTATTCTCATTGCCGTAAAACGTTTTATCTAAAAATCTATCAATTATAATTCTGTGATCTTTTTATATTCCCTCCTAAGATACCCCCTCTACTTATTTATGTGCACTACCAAAGCTGAAGCAATTTTAGGCCTTGCATTAAATAATCAAATGTGCTAAATAAATCATAATTGCTTTCAACAATCTATTAACCTAAACAGTTTGTAAACAATATTGAAAATACAGATTCCCACATCATTATATTTCATATCCATTTTCCAATAACAAATACAGCTTCAATATTCAGTTATTAATTATCTACATTTATACTTAATGAACATGATTTGTATACATGAAACTCTGTACCGTACAAGATTTCTTTGACTTGTAAACTTTCAGTACCTATGTAGTTTGTTGAGAATTTCTACTACAGACAAATACTTGCTCGCTTAGACATTTCACATTAATATTTATCAACTTCAATGATGAAAAGTACATTCCCAGTTACGTTAAATTACATCATTTAAAAAGGTTTTTCAAACAATTACCTGTTATAGCCAGTTGATTCAAGTGGCTTCGTATCCTTGTGAATCAGCAAGTGTTGTTGGAGCTTAGCCTTTAGTAAACATTTATAATTACATATACTACATATCAATGGTTTCTTACCATTGTGGGTCACCATGTGTTGTTTCAAATTAGCTTTTTGTGAACATTTAAAACTGCATAAATCACATTCAAATGCTTTCTCACCAGTGTGAGTCAACATGTGTTGTTTCAAATGATGTTTTAGTGAACAACTATAGTTACAGAAATTACATTGTATGGTTTTCTCACCAGTATGAGTCAGCATGTGTCGTTTCAGATTACTTTTTAGTGAACATTTATGACTACATAAATTACATTCAAATAGTTTCTCTTCAGTGTGAGTCAGCATGTGCATTTTGAGATTATTTTTTAGTGAACATTTATAACTACATATATTACAAACAAATGGCTTCTCACCAGTGTGAGTCAGTATGTGTATTTTAAGATTAATTCTTTGTGGACATTTATAATTACATATATTACATACAAATAATTTCTTGCCAGTATGACTCAGCATGTGTACTTTGAGATTACCTTTTTGTGAACACTTATAATTACATACATTACATTTGAATGGTTTTTCACCAGTGTGAGTCAGTATGTGCACTTTGAGGCCAACTTTTTGCGAAAATTTGTAGGTACATAGTTTACATTCGAATGGCTTTTCGCCAGTGTGAGTCAGCATGTGTGTTTTAAGATTAGCTTTTAGTTGACTTTTATAACTACATATATTACATTCAAACAGTTTATGACTACTGTGGGTAAGCATGTATTTCTGCAGATCAGTTTTTAGTGAAAATTTGTTATCAACACCGTTATGTTCATTATCTTGTGAAATTCTGGTATTATTGAACAGCTCTTCTTCGCTCTTATTGTGAATTTGAATCTCATTTTTGATAGTACCGTTTTCCATTATTTGTGATTCCATTTTACTATCGATTTGAATTTGATTTTGATCTCATCACTAAAATTGTAAATATTTGTAAGAATTATCACAACCTGTAATAATCAAACTGTAATCTATAGAGAGATTACAAACTGTCGACATCTCGGTTGCTGTGAAAAATAGAATATATGAACTTTATATAGTATGCCAGCATGCTATACTGACATTATTGACAATTAATATGAAATTTCACAGCAACTGAGATGTCGAGAGTTTGTAATCTCTCGATAGATAGGTAATAGGTATAAGATGTACTTACATAAAGATGTAAAGCACTTGCATTATAAGACAGGTAAGCAAACAAATTGGTGTTTAAAGCTGTTGTCGCTTTTCATTTGTTTTTACACTGTAGAGGTAGACAGTGATGTTATGGAGCGGCAGCTTTTCGTACTAATTTTAAGGTTAAAAATGTAACAGATTGCTTTAAAATTGTGATAGATTCCTGTAATATTCAGATTAGGCAAAAATGCCAACAAATTGTTATTTAAAACAGGAAAAATAAAATAATAATTTAATTAAAATAAATTATATTAAAAATCTAGTAAGATATAGTTATTAATAACTTTTATCCAACACCTCTATATAAATATCATGTTTACTATGGTCATTTTAAATAAGGAAAGTGATTGTTTATTCTTATTTACATTATAACCTATGTTGCCCCTAGCAACGTGGGTTATTTTTAAAAAACTCACTCCTTCAAAGATAACAACCAATCACCAGCTTACGTTACTTAATATTATTAAAATCCAGTCATCGTGCTAGAGTATTACCGTCAAAACTACAGACTAACTATACATTGCAAATTCGATGTTTAAACTTAAATAAAGAGGTGTTGGATAAAATTTTGTATGGCACGCGTGAGTTAAGGATATTATCCACTGCCGGCCCTCGAGGGTAAATTTTTCGTTAGTGGATAATATCTTACTTAACTCACTTGTACCATAAATAACTATTTATACAATAGTTATTTGTCACGATCACTGTATTTTAATAATATTAAGTAACGTCAGCTGGTGATTGGTTGTTATCTTTGGAGTGAGTTTTTTAAAAATAACCCACGTTGCTAGGGGCGACGTAGGTTATAATGTAACATAAGAGTAAACAATCACTTTCCTTATTTAAAATGACCATAGTAAATATGGTATTTATATAGAGGTGTTGGATAAAAAAAATTATATAACATGCACTATAATAAAATAGAAAAAATCAAAAGCTTTGTATAAAAACAACGTAAATCTTAAATGTTAAAAGATCAATTACTTACTTGATTTTAATTTTTATTTTTTAACAAACGCCATTCAGTATTTAATTTTTCAGTTCCTAGTAATAGTCCAGTCAAACTAAACATTTGAAATGGAAAATGGAAGTACATAAAATTTTCTTCTTCCAGCATGCAGGGGGGGGTCTAGAAAAGCTTAACTTGTAGTTTTTGACCTCAAATTCATATGAGCTTTTTCCGCCATTTTGAAAAGAAGGATGAAGTGTTATTTTGAAATTATCTCTGTAACAGTAGGTCCGACAAAAAATTATTCGAAACTTTTTCGCGTAATATAAAAAATAAAAAAGTTGTAGACAATCTATTATCGACAAAAATGCTTTATATAAATTTTTTGTCGGACCTACGGTTACAGAGATAATTTCAAAATAACACTTCATCCCTTTTTTTTCCAACGTTTTTTCCTCATAACTTTTTCATTTTTTATATTACGCGAAAAAGTTTCAAATAAAAGTTGTAGACAATCGCATTGCCGACAAAAATGCTTGATATAAATTTTTTGTCGGACCTACTGTTACAGAGCTAATTTCAAAATAACACTTCATCCCTTCTTTTCAAAATGGCGGAAAAGCTCATATGAATTTGAGGTCGAAAATTTCAAGTTAAGCTGTTCTAGCTCCCCCCCCTGCATGCTTAAAAAAAATCTTTTCAAAGACAATAAATGTAATGTATTCTCCAGGAAACCGGCGAAAGGTAAATCGGCCACCACAATTTTTATTTCTGTTTTCTCTCACAACTTTTTCATTTTTTATATTACGCGAAAAAGTTTCCAATAAAAGTTGTAGACAATCGTATTGCACATACAACATGCACGTACAAATTTTTTGTTGGACCTACGGTTACAGAGATAATTTCAAAACAACACTTCATCCCTTCTTTTTCCAACGTTTTTTCCTCATAACATTTTCATTTTTTATATTACGCAAAAAAGTTTGAAATAAAAGTTGTAGACAATCGTATTGCCGACAAAAATGCTTTATACAAATTTTTTGTCGGACCTACTGTTACAGAGATAATTTCAAAATAACACTTCATTCCTTCTTTTCAAGATGGCGGAAAAAGCTCATATGAATTTGAGGTAGAAAACTTCAAGTTAAGCTTTTCTAGACCCCCCCTACATGCCAAGTTAAGCCCATTTTTGGTACAGTTTGACTGGACTATAAATGAATTAAAATGATCTCAAAATATCATGATGCGTGCATTCGTGAAATCTGCTGAATCTCTTTTTTATGGATTAATTTACAGTCGCCTAATATTTTTTGCTTTGAAACGTTTTAATAAAGAAGAAACAAGTAAAAAAGAGAACAAAAATAAGAATGATTAAAAATGTAATAGATTAGATGTAATTGTAGTACAGTAATAGATACTTTGCTAATGTTAATAGATCTGTTACAATTATAATAGACTTAACTTTAAATTTACCTATGGACATAACATCCCTGACTGTAGGTATTACGAAATTCGGTGTTTACCAGAATTTAACATGTTCAAGGCTAAATATACCCCGAGGTTAGTAGACTCTTTTCTACTATACACGGTGATTCAGTACCTAATAATCGGCCTTTGAGGATAAGCTTCTCTGGTCATTAGAAACATAAAACCTTAGTAACATTTTTTTGATTAAAGGAACTTGAAAATTTCGAAAATTTTGCCGGACGTTTTCAGAAAAGTACGTGTAGTTGATGTGGGTCAGTTTTTAAGTCTAATAGAATTAAATGCCAGCGCTTTAGAAATTGACATCATCAGTACAGAAACGTGACAACTGTTGAATAAACACAAGGATGCAGACGGCGCACATTCCAGTTTGGATATTGTTGAACATACTTAAAACGTTCTATTAACCGGGGGATTCTCCGGTGTTCTAATAGTAGAAAAATGCAGACATGACATTTGATGTCTTATTCGTTACTAAACAGATATTAGTAAATTAAGTAAAGATATGTTGGTTAATTTAATCTATCCATCAATAGGTATTGTTATTTTTTATTTATTGTTTATTTTATTGGAAGTTTAAAATCTAAATACAGTAGTACAAAGTTCCTTTAGTAAAACCTTTATTGCTTTTCACTAGAAATCGGTCGCCTTTCTTCTGAAATTTCTGGGAATAAGTATTGTTATTCTAAACGCAACAGCGCAAAACTGCTGTTTAGTAAAAACTTTATTGTTTTGTGGTTGATAATTGGTTTACATAGAAATAGTATAAAAATAATACAAAAATGCATGCTCAAAAATAAGTACTGTCTTGCAAAATCAAAACGAACGTTCTACTAATAATAAGTGGAGTATCAGGGTTTTGCATTTCATTAGTCTCTGAAAACTTGGTCGAAGATTTAAAAACGTAATAAAGGTTATCGGTTGGGTTGTTTGGAGTATTGCTGATACAGCTGTAACAATTAGTCACAATCCTTAGGAATAATAACGGTATCTACAGTGATGATTTTATTTCTTTTCACTAGAAATCGGTGCCCTTTATTTATTACATAGTATGTACTTTCTAGGAATAAATATTACTTTAAATAAAAAATAGTAGTATGACATATAAAATTTTAAGCATTATAAAATGTAACTCTATTATGACATAGAATCACTGCAACTATACTGGAATCGCCCAAGATATGGAGTAATAAAACAAAGTAGGAGGAGTTAGTTGCGCAGAACTCTTGTGCACCGCAGCCCAATTTACACTGAAGTTAACAAAATGGCCGAGTCGGAGCGTCACCTTCATCGCGGCTAGAGCGCATGTGTTTGGTGTTGTGTGGTGCGTGCTGTGTGCAACTTTAAAACAACCAATAGTATGTCGAGATTCAAATAGCGCGGGCGCTTGTGGGCGATTTTATTACTCTATATCTTGGGCGATTCCAGTATAGTTACCTAGGCCAGCTGGTCGATCAGAGTACCGTAAAACGCCGCCATATTGGGGCAGAGAAGGGTGATCTTTAATAATGAACAAATTAAAACCACATTTTACGTATTTGACAACTTTCAGAATAAGAAGAACCTTTTAACCTAGACGTCGATTTGATTAAATTCAATACAGATGAAAATAATGAACAATTTCGTGCTTCTTTGGCCCCAATATGGCGGCGTTTTGCGTTACTCTGATCGACCAGCTGGCCTAGGTAACTATTATAGATGTAGTGACTCTATTATGACAGTTTATAGAAAATTTATTTTAAAATTACTTTTTATGTTAATTATTTAAGTCTAATTATTGTCATGCGCTACACATTTATTACTCAAACAATATATAGTTACCTGAAATATGCTAACCTATGTACTAAATATCTTCTATCTAATTATTTTGTCACTCAAATGATAGAACAACCCACAACAATAATTTATCAAATATATTGTTACAATGGAATTTATGACCTGTAGTATTCCCAAAATGTAAATTACGCTTTAAGAAAAGTCCACTTGCTGCTTTTGACACCGTTGACCATGACATATTATTAAAAAAGTTATACAACTGCGGACTTGGACCAACTTTGCAATTTTTTTAGTAGTTACCATTGTTCTAGAAGAATGTATGTAAGATTTGGAGGTAACACGTCTGGGAAATACATAGCAAATTCAGGTGTCCCTCAGGGTTCAAATTTAGAGTCTTTACTGTTTTTAATCTTTATTAATGATTTACCTTTAGCCTGCAAATATTCCAAAGTTCTTCTATTTGGTGATGACTTAAAGTTTTATAGAGTCGTTGAGAATAATACTGATTTTCAATGTTTAGAAGATGTCCAGGCAATATACAGGGTGATTAAAAAATAACTGATATTCTTTAAATGGTAGGCAGAGGAGAGGCAGTAGAGCTAGTTTACCTTGACAAGTATAGATCAAAAACGAAGTTTTCCAGAAAATTAATTTTAAGGTTTTATTGAATTTTGGATCCGATCCTGACCTTGGATCCTTTTGGATCAAGGTAAATTAGCTCTACTGCCTTCCCTCTAACTACCATTTAAAGGATTACCTTTATTTCTGAATCACCCTGTATAGAATTAATGAAGGATACTGAAGGATACAAATCCATGAATTTTGGATCCGGTCCTGACCTTGGATCCTTTTGGATCCAAAATTCATTAAACTTTAAAATTCATTTTCTGGAAAACTATTCGTTTTTGACCTGTACTTGTCTAAGTAAATTAGCTCTACTGCCTCCAAATTGAAAAGATTGAGAAAGTTCAAAAGCGTTTTTTAAGATTTTTATACTTTAAAAAATATGGAACATATCCAGATTATCGAACGGTTCGTTCAGAAGATCTTAAAACAGAATTTAATTACTTGAGCCTAGCAGCGCGTAGGAAATTTAATTCCTCGATTTTATGTTATAAAATCTGGAATAATATTATAGACAGCCCCGAACTGCCAAGTTTATTACAAATAAAAGTTCCACCACGATCCATTCGTTCTTCTGTCATGTTTCGCATTCCTCTGCAATTATGTTGTACTGTTGTAATACAAGGTTGTTTATATGGTCTTGTACACAATCTTATAAGTTAGGTATACCTTTTAGAAGATAATAAAAGACATGTAACTTGTATTAGATATTTATTTATTCTTGTTGTTGATTATTGTTGCTATGGCAATATCCCCATCATTCAACGCCTCTATGATGGATATGTATGTAATGATGTGTATTTGATATGTAAATAACAAGATATCATTACAGTACCTTGCTTCCACCCATGATTACTATATTACGACTTATGAATGAATTATTAAATATTACAGATTTAGATTTATCAATATCATTATATAGATATAACGCAGAATATCTCTTATTCTATCCCCGAAAAGAACAGAACACAAAGTTTATTCTGTACGTTTGCATCAACACGCTACTACTTTCAACTTTATTAATGCTACTATAAGTCTAGGACATTAAGCAGTTGAGCATGATTCAACTCACACACTTATGACGTACAATATCATTTGGCTTATTAACAATGGGCAATATTCACCTCTCGTATATGGGCGCTTCATAGCGAAATGGAACATAATATTCTGCTGCAGAAAGTTTGTGCACTGCACAGTTTTTGAATAATATCTAAATTATAATTTTTTGCGCTTAACTTTAACATTTAGTCTTAGTTGGGCGTTTATTGCCAGTTAATTAGTTTGCACTCTCTATTGGTCATTTTGTTATTAACATACAGTACTTTTTAACCGAGCTAGGTTAGAGTCTCGACTTGCAAAAGTTCTTCTAACAAAATTACTAGCAGGTCATTGGTGAGGGTGGTTTCGGTTACTTCCAGTGATCTGATTAAAAAAGAACTCATGATTTCTGTAAATAGAATGATTTTATTTAGCAAAGCTAGTGCAGTTTGTTGTGTGGTGGATGGCCACTACTCGGTCATCTGCATATCCAAATCTTCTTGACGTTGTTGTGTTCATATTTGCAATGTAGGGGCTGCAGAGTAAGGAGGCGAGAATTGAACTTTGGGGAAGCCTGTAAACTTACTGCAGAAAAACCAACCAACCTATTAACAGTTGACATCAGTGGCGGTTACTATATTAGTATATTAACAGCAAGCATATTAACTGGTTGCTTCCTAGCTATTTAACAGTTACTATGTTTGCAGTTCAATAACAGAACATTCAAAAACGTACATAGTAACTGCCACTGGCTGATATGCCATGAATAATAAGGGTATGAAACCTAAAAATCTGCACAAACAGAAACATACAAATTGAGTGTTATCAATGACAAACTATGAATTAAACTGGCTTTACTGACTATTTTACAGACTGCAGCTTTTCTAATTTTTGCCTTTAACTTAGCCACTGGTGAAAGTGCTACGCATTCAATTGGCTTAGTTTTAATTTTATTATAACTTATAATTCTTTAGTAGTTTTTGCTTTCAATCCCCCTTCGTAAACTTTTTGTTTAAGTTGAAACCAAAAATTTTCTAATGGCCTTATATGAGAAGCATTTGGTACTTGTTTTTTCATATAATGTATGCCATGCTCGTTATATTCAGCAAGAGTGTCTGATACATAATGGGCCATTGCCATATCTCCCAAAGTACATATTTATTCTCTGCATAATATTTAAATAAAATTGAAACTAGTCTCTTTCTAATACACTCTGTTGTATAGACCTTTTTGTCTACACAAGGGCTATAGGGAGCAATTAAAATTCGTTAACATCCCTTACTGCTTATAGCCAAACACACAAACAACTTCTGTGGAAATCTTGAGTGTCTTTTATATTCCATTTCTGGATCAACTTCAACACCTGTCTTGTAGTAGTAGTGTAGTACCAACCTATTGTAGTGCAACGTTCTTTTTAATTAATAACACAAGTGCTGTTTAAATCGTCTATTAATAACTAGAAATAATAATTATAAAAACACAAATATAAACTAACTATTAACTATTATTTACTTTTAACTACAATATTTATTTCGTACACACTCAGATATTTATCTATTACCACTTGCGACTACTAACACGTCTGATTGCTCGCGGTTCACTAATTGATTCCCTTCCGCGGCAGCCGGGGTTTATATACCGTACCATCTTCTCGAACATGCCCAGATTCTTCTAGAAGGTCTATTGATTTCTCGCGCCGTCTATGACTCACACTGATAAATCACACATACCGGCGCCGCCGAACCACGCGGGCAGATGTTGTTGGGTTACGCATTCTCGAACTTTCGCCGGCGGAGTTCAAAGGAATGACCGCGCTCATTACACTGCCCCCCTCTTCAAGTCTGTTCTGTCCCAGAACAGGCACCACTCTCCGGTTCCTGTAGAAAGGGTCGTGACGATATCGGCAGTCTTCACCTAGACTACACGTTCCATTCCGGTAGAAGTAACAGTCTACACTCTTCGTTGGCCTTGATGCGGGCTGTGGGTCAAAACTGCAGACCAAGATTTTAACGTTCGTACCTCTAAAGATAACTTCCAGCATGTTTCTAACGATCCTCCAGTCCAACTAGTCCCGCCCACACCCGAGTCTGGGAACTGCCAATTTCTTAATGCCCTTGGCAAGTAGCTCGGTCCTCAAATCCCATAACGCTCTCCATAGGTTCGCGTAACTGGGCTTCTGGTGGTAAGCCTGTTTTGTTACTAGGTGGTACACTGATAAATCACACATACCGGCGCCGCCGAACCACGCGGGCAGATGTTGTTGGGTTACGCATTCTCGAACTTTCGCCGGCGGAGTTCAAAGGAATGACCGCGCTCATTACAGTAGTAGAAATTATTTCTTGCGCATTCACTACCGTACAAAGAGGTGTATGGCCTACTTGATTGTATGCCCTCTAGAAGTTTACGCAAACGTGTTAGTTGCGAGGCTTTTTGTTTTTCTGTATACTTTGGTGATGATTTTCTTTTATTTACTATGACATTCCTCTCTTTCAAGATTCTTTTCCTATTGATTTTTCCTATCTTCACGAGCATCTTATTCCTCTATCGTCCACTACCTACATATCTTGCTGCCAGTTTCCCATCTTCTGTTTTTCTAATTATGTTGTAACAGTTTTTTCTTGGTATTCTCATTGCTGTAAAATGTTTTACTTTAAAAGGTTTTCTATAATCTCATTTTTTCTGTAAAATTCACCAATAATAATTCTGCAATCTATTTATACTGCTATTTACTGAATATTTTAATTAAACCTCTCTAAACACGATATTATCTTCTGGTTTCGTTATGTTGATGACATTTTAGCTTGTTTTGACAGTTCTTTTGAGGTTATCAATGAATTTTTAATTCTTATAAACAATATCCATCCTAATATAAAATTTACACTAGAAACAGAACAAAACAGGGCTATAAACTTTCTAGACTTATCTTGACTAATCTATTTGAATTTTCCATATACAGAAAACCAACACAAACAGACATAACAATACCAAATGAATCTTCTCACCATAATACACATAAAATACACATATTCCACTAACAAAATCAGATCTTAGCAAAGAGATATCAACCATTAAACAACTAGCACATGCAAATCATTACAATCCGAACATGATTGACACTTTAATTAAACAAAAAGATTATAGGTTAGCTATCAAAAGAATATATCCCATTGACAATCAAACAGAAGACACAAATTACATATCTATACCATATTTTGGCAAAATATCAGAAAAAATTGCACATATACTAAGAAAAACCAACAATTATAAAATAACACTTAAAACCAACACTAACACTTTTTCATTTTTATTTAATGCTAAAGACAGAACACATGATATCATGAAATCGGGCATTTACCGTTTAAATTGTTCTTTTTGTAGTTCGGTATATATTGGACAAACACTTCGAAATTTTGACATAAGATATAAAGAACACGTACGTCATTACAAAAATAAACATTCTGAAAAATCGAATTACGCCAAACACCTTTTAGAACAAAATCACACAATGACTCCTCAAAATAATATTAAATTCCTACATTTTTGTAATAACAAACGCAAATTAGACATTTTAGAAGTCTTTGAGATATACAAACACAAACTCAGGGTACCTTTAATGAATGAACAACTTGAGCTCAGTAATTCTCCGTTACTGGAAGTATTAGATATTTAATTCTGATTATTATTATTATTTTATCTAGTTACCTATTTTTGTATCTACCTTAGCGACGTGTTTGTTTATAATTATATTACCTTTGATAATGACAACATAGCTGTCGAAACAATATTGTCAGGTTGTATTTTAATAAAACTGTGAAACTTTTAATAATCTTTATTTATTTCATGATTATGGAGTTCCACAAAGTAAGGCTGGAAACAATAAACAATATTTATACTGCATCCTAAGAAAATACGTCATTATATTTTATATCCATTTTCCCATATCACATACAGTTTCAATATTCAGTTATTAATTAACTACATTTATAGTTAACGAATACAGATTAAATTGGTGAAACTTTACTCTGTACCGTGCAAGACTTCCTAGACTTGTAAACTTTCAGTACATAACAGAGAAATGCTTACTCGCTTACACATTTCATCTCAATATTGATCAACTTCAATGAGCAAAAGTATGTTTTCGACTTATGATAAATTACATCAAAACAACATTTCTTTAAAAAATCAATTTTGGTAGCCAGTTAATTCAAGTGGCTTCCTATCAATGTGAGTCAACATATGTTGTTTCAAATGATGTTTTACTGAACATCTATAGTTGCATAAATTACATTCTACTATTTTCTCAGCCGTAGGAATCAGCATGTGTTGTTTCAGATTACCTTTTAGTGAACAGTTATAACTACATACATTACATACCAATCGTTTTTTATCAGTGTGAGTCAGCATGTGTACTTTGAGATTACTGTTTTGTGAAAATTTATAACCACATATTTTACATTTAAATGGTTTTTCACCAGCATGAATCAGCATGTGTTTATTCAGTTTACCCTTTTCTGAGCATTTATATTTACATACATGACATTCAAATAGTTTTTCACCAGTGTGAGTCCGCATGTGTATTTTTAGACTACCTCTTACTGAACACTTATAACAACATGTATCACATTCAAATGTCTTCTCACCAGTGTGAATCAGCATGTGTACTTTGAGGCTACCTTTTTGTGAGCATTTGTAATTACATATATTACATTCAAATGGCTTTTCGCCAGTGTGGGTCAGCATGTGTGTTTTCAGCCTACCTCTTATTGCACATTTATAATTACATATTACACATTTAAATGGCTTTTCACCAGAGTGAGTCAGCATGTGTGTTTTAAAATTACCTTTGTGAGAACATTTATAACTACATATTGCTGTGTTATTTGCAGGTAGAAATGTTAAATAGGTAATTTGGGTTGCCTATCTTTCAGGCGTTTGTAATCGAATCTCTGTTAAAAGGTTTATTTTATAGTCTCAAAAGTACGGTTGAACCCAGCTATATACAGGAATTAAGATAAATACATCCTATTTGCGATAATTACTTGTTAAAGTTACATTTTATGCAAGATTATTTAACGATCCGATCTATTCATTACATAACCTCAAATTTTGAAAATAATTTTTCAAAATGGGTTTCTTTAGTGGAATAATTTATTCACATTATGTTAACATGCATAAAAAGTTTTATATTTCAACAAAAGGATACTATTTAAGTGTGTATATAATTTAATAATTGTAATTTTTAATACATTGATTGGTATGTTGAATTGTTTTCTTGATCTTCCGTCAATAGCTCAAATTTGGTTAATTGCACCTAGAATATAATAAAACGGGCTATTATGAGTAGATTGGCATATATAAAAGTAACTTACCTTGCTTAATTTTCAAATGGGTGATTTTTTCTTTTACGATTCATAGTATTGGCTTATTGAGCCACCGTTCTAATTTAATTAATGTAGGTTCATGATATTATTGTGGAATTTCGTTGGATAGCATCTTGGCTGTGTAAGTTGTATAAAGTTTTTGTAGTTCTATGTGTGTTTTCTCAGCCAATTCAATTTAAAAATGTCCATACACCTGTGCCGATATTAAACTATTATTTCGAGTTAATTTTGTATCGTAAGTGTTTGTTATTGATGTCAAACTATTGGGAAAAGTTATATAATCATATTGTGTAAAGATTAAACGGTAAAATTGGTATGTGGACAGATTTAAATGAAAATTATTACAATTTTTGTCGAGTGTGAAAATTTGCTTGTTCGACTCAAATTGTGGGTTATTGTTGGGTTTTAGAAATAAAAATGTTATATTGTTAGTTTAAGGAAGTGTTGGGGATTCTTTTTATGTAATTAAATCTAAAATTTAAAGAAATTTTTATTTTATTTAAAAAAATATTAAATTTCAAATTTTGTCCATGGATTACTTGATTATGTTGTATATTTATTGTTCCTATATGTTTTAATCAAGATATATACAGGTCTGGTAGAGCAGCTCGCCGCCATTTTGTTGGAGCTAATTGCTAGTTTAAAAAAAAACACTAGATTGCAGCATCATATCAAGATCTGTCAATAAATTGTCATCAATCTGACAATTCTGAAGTTTTTTTAAAATTCGAATTTCTTGTGCAAGTTATTTGTCTTATTTTAACTTTAGTGTTAGCTTGTTGCGTTATTTTGACTTTAGTGTTAGCTTGTTGCTGTGTTTTTTTTCATTTTAAGTGGCATTTATTACCACTGTGAAAAATGAAGAAGTGTAAATTTTGCGGCTTCGTGAAACTTTTAAAGGAAGATTTGGCCCTCTTTCACGTACCAAAGGTAAAATGTAAATTAATATTCGATTTCAAACAGGGTTTATATTTGTAACATTATTTTATAGGATACGAATAAGCGTAACAAATGGACTATGTCTACGGGCACAATTTTAAACAAAAATGACTTCGTCTGCATGAAGCATTTTGAAAAGAGGTTTGTGAGGGAATTTGCAGATGAAAGTGGAATAATTAACAGAAGGACATTAGCACCAGATGCAATCCCTACCCTTTATTTGGGTAGTTCCCATTCTTCCTCTGTTTTGAATTTTCCATCTGAAGATCCTGCCCTGCTTATCCCTTTGAAAAATTATTCCCAGACAAAAAAGCGGTGGGTATCTTTTTATTTATTTTAAGGTCAGTCCAAATGGTAGCAAAATCCTCCACTGGTCCACATATTATCCGTTTTAGAATTTTTCTTTTAAACGCACACAATCACAACAACAGGATTGGTCAAATGATGATTCGCAATAATTGCAAGTGATGAATTTTAAAACACAATTCACATTAAAACAGAAATTAATAAATAATAATAATAATTAACTACACTAATGTATTTCTAAACACGTGGCATTCGTGGCAAATGATAGATACATAACCTAAAATTAAAATTTGTGTCAATTTTTGAAGTACCTTGGTAAGGTTGCGCCATCTATTTTCCACAAAGTAAACGGCTTACTAGCTCTCATTTTTGACACAATTATTTACATTGAAACATAGGCAAGCTGTTCTACCAGACGTCTATATATCTTGGTTTTAATGTAATTTGTATTGTGAAAAACAATTAGTAATCTCCAGAACGTATTGAGAGGAGGTTGTGTTGTTTGTGCATTGATTAACCTATAAAAACATGCATTTTAATAATTTGAAAGAACAAAGTGAGGTTACAAATTTTAACAAATGAAATTTCGTGCAAAGAAATGCATATAACTTGAATGTTTGTAAAAATTATCCGAACTGTAATAATCGAACTGTAATCTTAGCTAATAGCTATTATAACAATAAGTAAGTGAGACAAGTAAGTAAAAGATTTTTGTTGAAACTGTTGCCGATTTTAATTTGTTTTTTATTACACTGTGCGAAATTTTGTGCTTACCAGAATTAACATGTTCAAGGCGAAATTGGTGAAATATACATACATGGGCCTAATTGTATTTATGCACAGCATTATAATTAGGATATTATTGCTAGACTCCTCTAAACATAACCGTCTCTTTATGGCCCAAGGGCCTCTTTATGATCCGACGGGCAATAATGAAACGTCAATTAAATGTCAGAGGTGTATTTGTAGAACTTGATTGGTTCTTAATATAATTTGTAAACTTATCACCAATGAAAATAAGCTGAAATTAAGTATTTTAGATAGTAACTATAGTAACGTACTTCGTATATATGCACATAAGTATACGTACAGCGGCTTGATGTAACCTACGTACTCATTTAATTATATTTTTTACACAATAATAGATTTGAGATAAAAACAATCTGTGCATAAAATAGTGTATGCATTTCGGGCATAACTTGCTTTTATGGCCCTACAGCCTTTTCCTAGCCCTCGGCTGACGCCTCGGGCTAGAAATAACGCTTCTGGCCGTAAAAGCTTCTTTATGCCCTTAATACATAAATAACTAATATAGACGTCTTTTGTGCCCGCCGAATACGAAACTGCTAGCGTTTCAATGCCGCGGTAGGTGTCATTTCAACTACTTGTTGTCAGATGGCGACTTGGCAGTGATGCAGTTCTAATAGTTGCCAGATTTGATCACCAGAAATAGCAATTTCTTTTGACACTCATTTGCAAGGGCGATGCTAGCGTACGTGCAAAAGGTGCAATGAACACGGGCGGCCAATTTTAAATCACGGACCAAATAATCAGTAAACTTTTTTCATTCTTGTTGTTTAAAGCTTTTAAAAATAAAATAAGATTTTAGTACAGTTTAAATATTAGGCATGCAATTATAGAAATGCTGAAAAGGTTCAGGTATAAGGGAAAAGTTCTTTGTACTTATTCTTAGTAAAGCCACTAGTAAAACACGTAACCAAGTGCATCACATTGTTCAATGGAACTCTCTTTCGGCTTAATGATTTAATTTTTTGATTAAAAACTTTTTAGGATATTGCTTAGGAATTGTCAAAGTATGACAATTTAAAAAACAATTACAATTTTCTCAGTATCTCCACAACTAGCACATAGTCATCACCCCTTGTTACTTTTGTGATTGCTATGTTCTCTAAGTATGGTTTGAATTTTAGTTTTGTAATTTGGTATAGGGATTTGTAAATATTGCTGCGATTCGTGGATTATAATACAACACAAACGGCGGTGGCAATCATGACGATGCGCACAAAATATAAACCACCTACCTTTGCTTTTAAAACATACGATTGCTCAGGCTAAATAAAATTTGTTGTGAATCATCAAACTCTTCACAAAATCGAGGCTCTCAGGCAAGTCGCTTCAATAGGGCATTAAATAAATTATATAGATCTAGGAACAGTAGTAATATGCAACAAATACAAAACAATTTTTCTAATTTAAAATGACATAAATGTATTAATTAAGAACACAAACAAAAATTTAAAATAAAAGAAAAAATCTTAGATACCATAAACTTTGAAATATCAATCCTAAAATGGTTTAATACTTTTTATCTGAGGAGTAATATTTCTGGCATCAACAGAATTCTTAATTGCTAAAATTAAACAAACTAAATTTAAATTCCTGACTTTTTAAAATATTAAAGTATCTGGCACTAACAGTTTGCCAACTGTATCGTTATAAATCAGCAATTCTCTGCTTCCATATGGTTGTACAATAAAATGAAGAAAGAAGGTTAAACACTACCTTTAATTATATCCAAATAAATGGCTTTACTAAATCGAAATTAAAATCCAGGTGCCTCTTTAAATTGTGACAAGTCCATAAATTTAAATGGTTATATTTCAAATTCCATTCCAACATCCCAACGTAACGAAGATAGATAATTTTAAAATGTCACATAAAAAAATTAATGCACTTGTTATTATTGTAATTATATGGTGTTATTATAACCTAAACATTATGACATGTTTGTTTACATTTCTTGTTAACTCACAACATAACCTTAAAATTATATGTTTGCACTCAATAGATGTGCATTGTTTTGAGGTTGTAAATAAAAGAGAATTTGTTACAAAAATGGTTGCTCTTTTATACCCTTTTTGCAAACAATTGAACTTTGACAAATTATTTATAACCTAAGCAAATTATTGTTTATAAAAATTAACTATTCTTTAAACTAATTAGATAAAATGATAGCTTAAAAAACTCCCTATCCATTGGTATATTGCATTCATGTTCCGATAGCAAAATAAGGCCACCATTGAATGTCGATGACATCTCATTTTTACACAACTATTAAATAAATAAAGTTGACTTAATTATACTTAAAATTACGTTTTTATACCTTCCTATCTTGACAAAATTAAACCTTATATAGTAACAAACATTATTTACATACTTTCAGATATCAACAAAACAAAAACAAAAAAAATTCAAGCTAAATACATTATTTCTGTCTACAAGGCATAATAATGATGAAAACCTCGTTAACTTGAAACACAATCCATTTCTTATAAATAAACTCAGGTAAGGCAGTAAATACTTGTATATACACCCATTACAACACACCTTGTCTGTTTTAGGTTAAATCTTGCTTTAAATATGGTCTCAGCTTAATTTAAATGCTTTATCAAGTCAACATCTCATATCGTTAGCTGAACTAAAGAAAATTACCTCACTTCTAAGGAAGATCAGTTTTACAAATATCTTTTTACTAAATATTGTGTGCTAGCGTGCATGTTAACTATAAAAAAAACCCTTTTCTGGTTTCATTATAGATAATTTTCTCAAAATAAAATTTTAAAGTGAGGTAGGCAACCCATCTAACGTCTCGTTTGCAAAGAACTATCTAATAAAATTAGTAAAAACTACTAATCGAGTGCATTTTTTATATTGTATGCCAAATAACATGACAATGTGTAGGTACATGGATTGTTGGAGAAGATTTTTTAGACAGCTACTGGATCACATCTGCATTTTTGGGATTACTTGTGGGCGAACTGATTTTACTGCACGTTATGAACATTATCTGAATTTCTTAGATGTTTACTTAGAATTTCTTGATAAATTTGGTAGTAAAAGTTTTCTTTAATTATTTTTCATGATTAATTACCAGAATTCACCTTGTTATAATAATCAAATTTTTGTCCCAGACTTTTAAATGTCAACCAAGTATTTTGTAAAAAGCTGATTTTGCCATCTTTGTGAATTGTATAATTGAAGCCATTTCCATAAGGGTGTATACGACAAAATGATGTTTTGAAAATTTCAGCTCCAAACATTTTAATTTGTAATAAAATATTCAAATGTTACTTTTACTTTTAGAATGATCAGTGTTTATGTAATTTAATATATTTATGTCCGATTGCATTATAAAGTACTTTTTATTGTATTTTTTTGCGGCAATAAACTGGCTTATTATTGTACTAGTAAAATAAAGTAGCAGTAGTAAAATAAAGTATGGCAACTGTATATCACATGTCAAATTTTCTTCTGTCAAGAGTAAATGTCAAATTTATAAACTGATTTTTTTGATAATTAGCTAATTTTAGGAATCGAACATAAAGCTTTGTATGCTTACATAATCGGACCTTATAGACTCGCCCTTTTTATAAGCCTTGCTCGCTCGCCCATAAACTGGGCTTGTCTATAAAGTGCTACATTATGTACTTGTTACATAAATAGCTATTATGATGCAGTTTTTACATCAAATGTGTTTTATAAATGATTGTGTTCAATAAATAGCTGATTTAAAAACAGTCTGTATAAGCCTTTTTTCCGTATATTTGTTTTGATGAAGTATGAATTTAAATAACCTGGTAAATAAATTAGAATGTTTATTGTTTGTAGCCTTATTTAGTGAAACTCCATAATCATGAAATAAATAAAACTGATTAGTTAATAAGGGTTTCACTTTATTAAAATCTATCTGACAGTTGTTTCGACAGCTAAGCTGTCATTATCAGAGGTAATATAAATATAAACAAACACGTCACTAAGGTAAATATAAAGAAAAAATATAAAAAATAGATAACTAGATAATAATTTTTATTTGGTTATGAATTAATGAACAAGAAACACGTCATATGCTCTTGCTAGGAGCAATTAGTAAAAGAAGACGAACATGAATTAAATTGGTAAACTTTACTCAGCAACGTGCAACATTTCCTAGACTTGTAAACTTTTAGTACATAGTGTGTTCTAAATTTCTACTACATTAAAATGCTTGCAGGCTTACACATTTCATGTCAATATGTCAATATTTACCAACTTCAATGGTGAGGAAAAGTACATTTTCCAGTTATGATAAATTACAGTTAAGTTTTTTAAAAAACTAATTTTGGTAACCAGTTAATTCAGGTGCCTCTCATCCATGTAAATCTGCATGTGTTGTTTGAGATTAGTTTTAATAAACATTGATAATTATGGTTTTTTATCAGTGTGAGTCAGTGTGTGTACTTTGAGATTACTTTTTTGTGAAGCTTTATAACAGCATATTTTACATTTAAATGGTTTTTCACCTGTATGAATAAGCATGTGTTGTTTCAGTTTACCTTTTTCTGAGCATTTATATTTACATACAGTACATTCAAATGGTTTCTCACCAGTGTGAGTTAGCATGTGTATTTTGAGATTACCTCTTACCGAACATTGATGACTACATATATTACATTTAAATGGTTTCTCACCAGTGTGACTCAGCATGTGTACTTTAAGGCTATCTTTGCGTGAACATTTATAACTACATAGTTTACATTCAAAAGGCTTTTCGCCCGTGTGAGTCAGCATGTGTATTTTGAGACTACCTCTTATTGAACATTTATAACTACATATATTACATTCAAATGGTTTCTCACCGGTGTGAGTCAGCAAGTGTTTTTTGAGGCCACCTTTTTGTGAACATTTATAACTACATAGTTTACATTCAAATGGCTTTTCGCCAGTATGAGTCAGCATGTGTGTTCTAAGATTAGCTTTTAGTTGACTTTTATAACCACATATATTACATTCAAATAGTTTTTGACTACTGTGCGTAAACATATATTTCTGCAAATCAGTTTTTGGTGAAAATTTGTATAATTTGTTATCAACACCGTTATGTTCGCCCTCTTGTGAAATTCTGGTATTATCGTACAGCTCTTCTTCACTCTTAGTGTGAATTTGAATCTCATTTTTGATAGTGTTTTCCATTATTGGTGATTCCATTTTGCTATCCATTTTATGATTGATTGTGGTCTCTTCATTACTAAACATTGTGAATATTACAATGTTGTTGAAATTATCACAAACTTTACCATACAGGTAAGTTAAGCTGGTTTTACACTTAACAATTTTTTGTCAAGAAATGGATTTATCGACAAGAAATCAGCAAAAATAAACGTTTGCCTGGTCATTTTATACACTACAATTTATTGATGAGTGCTTTAAATCTGCCAACCTTAAAACAAAAATATGATATTGGATAGTGGCTGCTTTTACCATGGCCTACTAGATTAATATCCACTACGTTCCTAAATGGCCGTGTCATTCGGAAATTCGCGGTAATAACGGTAGTGACATCGTTAGTTAGTTTTTTGAACTATAGATAAATCAAATTGACAAACAATGACATGCAACGACATAATAAATAAAATAATATTATAAAATTGGTGTTTAGGTTAAGTTTTAATAATAAAAAGTACATGAGCAAACCATAAAGCTAGGTAACAACGGAAAAGGAGAGCAGTAAGTAGGTACCTAAGTAAAATTTTGATAATTTATATTTTTAACACTTTCCTGCTGATGGGTTTGTGTTCTAAAAATTTCCGTTTTAGCGAATTTGTTTTTTCTAGGCAGATGTTGTTGAGTGCAGGTTTTGCAGTAAGAATAATAATTAATCTGCATAACTCTATCTTGTGCAATAAACAAGTAAATAATACATTTTTCATTAAAAATGGCTGGATTAAATCAATAAACTGCCCACATGTTTTTTCGAAACTCAAAGCAGGTAACACTTGCTGTACGATGTCAGCGATTCGTTTAATAAGCCCTACAAATAGTTCGTTGGGATAGGTCAAGGCTCCATGGTCTTGAAGAGTGATTAATCTTAAAAGAGGTCCTGGCACAGTTGTCGACAACAATGGTGATACACAATTATCACAACGGAGTATCTTTTCTAATCTTCAAAATGGTTTTTGCACAGAACAGAACGTTCAGAGAAGTTTCTCACTAGTTAAAAATGTGTTAATAAATTTATGTATGTTTAAAAATGATGTTTGATTTACCAGGAATAATATGTTTCAAACAGTTTAACCATTTAAATCGAATCCTTCGGTCAACGGGGACTTCAAAGAAGGGAGATTTTTTATTTTTGCATATTATGCAGCTCTTCCCCATTCTGCCTTTGAAGTCAGAGCCAAAATATGACAATAAAAATTATAGACTTCAAAACTGACAAATTTGCGACAAAAATTATAATCTCTGGCGCCACCGTTCTTACCATTGCTAACCTCACTTTTTCCGAATGACACGGCCATTTAGGAACGTAGTGGATATTAATCTAGTAGGCCATGCTTTTACGTTACGTTCATTGGCGGAGAATTTTATATTTATATATTAGTTATGTATGTCATAATCATAAGATTTCACCAATGCTAAATAAGCTACCTATTCTCTAAAATCATCATATGTTATGTTAATTTAACATAATGTTACTAGCATAGATATGTTAAACAGGACCTTAACAGACTGTCAATGAGTTGATATTCTCTAATTCATTATGTTACATGGTAAATAACATAGGTTTATTTGAACTATTTTGATAATTTTATTATTTGTCAACTTAATTTTGATAATTAGAAGAATATAATATTCTTTGAAATGTCTGAAGGCAGCATCAATCGCAAAATTGAAGCGTACTTTTGATTATCAGTATGATATGTACCTATCTCGGAAAAATGGAAGAAGATCAAACTTTTAGAACGGGGATTATAAGTTCAACTCTTACCTCTAACAACATGCATTGATGAGGAATGGCACAATTAACTGTGCGTCTGAATTCCTGTATTGTGGGAACTGTGCTTTCAGAAACACTATGGCAAATGGATAATGACTACCTTATCTAAAAGTCAACATTCTTATATTGTATTGAATTATTAAATTAAGATCTCTTACATCGTTAAAAGCTCAGTTTACCTCCCTTGAGTACCGAAGGGCTCAAGTACCCGTGAGCCGTCGGGCTTGTGAAAGGGGACTATTATTTATATCGTTTCGCCAATTTGAAAAATTCAACACTGATGAAGTATTAAAAAAATTGTTGACAGTTGGTCGTGCAACTTAAACTTATCCCCACTAAAAGAGACGGTACTTGATGTATGGGGAAGGGTTACAGTTGCAGGAAGTAATCAAGTTTCAATAATCGAGGGATTACAATACACTAGGACAGATTCGTACTTAAGAACCTAGAATTACAAATATCCGTGAAGATAGTTCAGAAGGTTTTTCAGTTCAGGATGATGCTCCAAAATAAAATTCTTCTACCATGCAGCAATCGACGTTTTAAGAAAACATGCAAAAGATGGAAGCTGATGCTTGGCTAATAGTTGTTTATTATCAATTAAAGTGGCAAACCTGTTCCGCCGACCAAGGGGATTCTCATATGGTCTTAAATTTTCTATTAGTTTTCGGGCCAATTATTTACTTAACCCTAAACATTAATTTGAATGTTTTTGCTGGCATCTCAAGGGATTATGGAGGTCTCTTATAGCTGTTTCTTTGCTATTCTATTATAAATGAATGTTTACAGTAACGAAAATGCTAATATTAATTAACAGAGGATTTTACATAAATTCATGTAGTTAACATAATGTTGTGATATAGGCATCCCAGATAACAAGTATGCACGATGTATTGCTTATCTTCCAGGCGAAAGAATTTTATAATTTTTTTTATTTTAAAAACAATAAAATTTTGCATTAAATATGTTGAGAATACACACTACAACACTGTGAGATGGAAGGCGATGAATTTTAAACAGATTCTTTACTTGAATTTCACAAACTCAATTTTAAGATGAACGATTTTCTGTCGTTGGTTGATTCTTTCACACTTAAGTTAGATATTTTGAAGCCATTTTATGGCATGTTTTCACCTGAAGATTATTAAAGGCATAGGTGAGAAGGTATACACGAGTATTTATTACTTTACTTACAGTTTTTATTAATGAATTTCGAGAAAATGTTCTATTTCTTTGACGATTCATAATTTTCCATAGTAAATGGATATTTTTCAATGTTATTTGAATTTCTAAGTAAAATATTTTACAGCAATATTGTTAAGGTAGAAAGTCACCCAAATCTAAAGTCAAGCTAGCTGCTGTATATGAATACAATCGATAAATTTTAATTCACATATGAACATTAGAGAAAATTAAAAATTTATTTATTTGTTGTTTAGCACACAAAAATTGTCATTTTATATCAGAAAATAAATAAATAATGATAACATCGTCGTTTGCTTTACTAACGTAGTATACATTGATGCGTAAGATTTGGCAACGCAATGTACGATCAGTATTTGACGTAAAACCAAAGTGAGGTTAGAGTTTGAAAAAATTATTGACTGCTGCACGTTAAATAGATATATGCGGTGTTATAAATATGATTGTGACCAAAAATTATTTTTTGTTGACATCATAAAAGAACAAGAGTGTGGTTTAGCTTCAGTTTGGTCGATTCGTTGTCCATCTTGCCAAGTTGTCAAATACGTTCACACATAGAAACATACTCCCCCAATGATGATTCTACAAAACGTCATGTTTTAAATATAAAACTTGCAGCATGTAGAAGATTCTTAATACTATTTCCTATTATCATTATTATTTTTTGTGTATAACATTAACTACTAATCAAAAATTGATCTTCAACAATGATCGATGCCGCTATTGGGGCAAGTCAAATCAACGCGATTCTCACATCAATTGACATGCCTGCTGTGAGCAAAACAACGTTGAAGCAAGCAGGGGATATTATAGGGAAGTCAAGTAGCGAGAAAAGTTGCGAGAAAACTTTGCTTCAAGAGCGGTAACTAACAATAAAAAGGCCGTTGTAAGTTTATCACTGTTTTTCAATATTGCAGTACAGAACTTCGATCCTTTTTATACACATATAAACGGTTATTACGGTTATGAACTTCATATTTACTCACTTATTAATCAAAAGTTAGACTGATTTGTCCACTCAAAGTGTCTCTTTAATATAGAGCACGCACTCAGTAGTCCGCGACCACATCGCCGAACCACGTCTGGGACCACGTACAAGTAATGAGAAAAATCAATGTTAATACAATTTTCATTTTATTTCATTATTTTTATTCAATTTTATTTATTATATTTGATTTCGTCCATTTAATTTATTTACGTATATCATTATTTTCAAGTAATATAAAAAATACCAACATACAATTCATGTAACATATCAAATTTGAATTTCCGCGCGAAGCAACGTTGCCATATTATATAATAGGGATTTGCATGTGCAGGGACTTCAGTCATCAGTTTCCGGTTACAGCTGGAATACAAAGTTATAATCGAAATATCTCAATAACTAAGAGGTAAAATGCAGTTTTTTCAACGTCAATATAAAATACAATTTCTAAACTATTGTTACATAGTTTTTCATATACATGGTGAGTTGTTTAAATATAAAACTTTCAAGTTGTTCTTGGGCATACTGTGTAAATCGATATACATCAATGTATTTTACTGCAACTTTGTTAATCGTTTTCTCGGTACATACGTGGTGAAATGCCGTTTTTCGGGTATTAATCGAAAGAGCGACATTGAATTTACCAAATCATACTTAAATTACATAATTCTTGAGTTGTAAGGTTTGAGTGACTTTCTACCTTAACCAAGTTCTGGGGTGCATTTGACACCAGAATGTTAAATTGGGGAACTTCTTATAGAGAAGGGTTAGGCCTTTGAAATCCCAGAATTGTAACGTTTCAGCAGGGTCTGCTAGAATGTTAAAATTTAGTTTATATTCATAATTTTGGTGTCAGAATTTATGTAATTTTTGTTTGGTAGAATCTTAAAATTAATTTTGTGATAAGAAAAGGATATAGCAAAATGTTAAAATGTCTTTATTTGGATTCTTGTGAAGTAATGTTTGTTAGAAAATTCAAGAGGGTCGTCAATGAATTCTAACTCTAAATTTTGTATTTTAATAGCCGTTTTAGGTACTAAAATGAAGGAAAAATTCTCCGCTTTCATTCTATAACATTTATTTAAACAATTAATTTAATTTTTTATCAACAATTTTATTAGAAAGGTTTTTGGTGGGAAACATGTTGTTTTGTTTCTAGCTAGAAACCAGACTAATCTAGTTCCAACTAGGTAAATCACTAGCAATTCGCAATTGTTTTCCAATTATTATAAAAACAGCACGAAAATTTGATCACTTTCTCTTGAAGTTTCGTACATAGCAAAAGTCATGTCAGTTTGTACGTTTTTTTTTTGATAAAATTTCGAGGTTATGTTGGTGAATTTTATGTCATTTAAATGTCAACAAAGTGAGATTATGACAAATGTCATCTTGTTTAAAAATTCTTAAAAGTTCTTAATCATTTAATTAATAATAATAATAAAAATGAACAATCAAAGTGAACTTAAAGTGAAATAAACGAAAGTGCAGGTTTTTTGAATTTGGTGTTCAGACTGTTATTACTATTTGGTAAAATATCTGGAAATTTATTTTGTATGGAACGAATTAATGGAAGGTGATGGAATTGTGTTGCAAATAACCGAATTATTGTATTATTTATTTATTAATTATTTAACTTTAATGATTATAATTATCTTTAACAATCACAAATAATATCCATTTGAAGGATGACATGGAATGTGAACATCTTATCAACAAATAAGCAGGTAATTTTACCAACTATAACAGGAATCTGCTAACTTTCAAAGTTGGGGTGATTAACTTTTTTGTGTGGCGTCAAATAATTTAAAAATTTAAAATAATTTTCAATTTTTAATT
The DNA here is from genome assembly GCA_929113105.1 of Agrypnus murinus. NCBI lineage: Eukaryota > Metazoa > Arthropoda > Insecta > Coleoptera > Elateridae > Agrypnus > Agrypnus murinus. Next base: position 94,145,507 of record OV816027.1, read on the forward strand.
TATTAATAGTAATTTAAGAGTGTTGGATTGATCAGATAAGAATTAAAAAGGACAAAGAGAATTAGAATGTCTCTTAATTCTTATTTTGTTAAATCTATTTGACACCGAGATTTAATTTGATTTTTTTTAATTTTAATTTTTAATAGTTGTTTTCTTTTCTCTTCATGGAATTTTAAATTTTTATTACTTTTCTGTGTTAATAAATAAAATTATCCATGTAAATGTTTAAAAAAAATTTATTTGTGCCTGGTCCATTAACAACGTTTTACAGATATAATAGCTAGCTTAAATAGCTTCCTAATTAATTAGCGATCCGCTTGATTTTGTCTCGTGCATTTATGGAACTTGTTTTCCAGTTTAGAAATTATAGCCGGAGAATCTTTTTAAAACGGTAAGTGATATTTAGTTGTCTATATTTTCAGACTGTTTTACCGTAATTTTGTGTTTGTGAATTTCAACAATAATAAATTTATTTTGCAATTTATAACCCTTCATATTTCATCAAGTGTTGGAGGGTTTATTATTATTCTACAATTAATTTTTTTTCTTTTGACCCCACATTATCACAAAAATATGTAGGTAAATACATTGTTGGAGAAAAATATTTTCGAGACAGCTACTGCAAAAATCATATCTGCAGTTTTGGGATTACTTATGGGAACATTGACTTTTCTGCACATTATATGAACGTTATCTAAATTTGATAAGAATTCTTGATATATTCGATAGTATTTAAGTTTACTTTTAGTCATTTTTCATAATTGCCAGTATTCACCTTGTCATGATAATCAAGTTTTTTTCCAAGGCTTAAATGTCAACCAAGTATTTGCATTTTGCCATTTCATGAATTGTAAATTAGCTGCTATTTTGAAATATTTGTAAAAAGTCCTTCATAACTACATTTCTGCCAAAGTACAGACTGTGTTTGAGCTCACAATGGATATAAGTTATATCTAAATATACAATAGTTTACTGTACAAATTACTTTTGTGGGGAAGTCTTCATCTTCGAATATCCAAACACTAGACTGCTGTTTAGTTTCAGGGTCGTAACTGTATACCCAAGATTCGTCACCAGTTACAATGTATGCCACTTGCTTGGAAGCTCCTCCGTCAATTTTTGCAACATAAATTTACACCAGTCTACTCGAGCCTGTTTTTGACTTTCTGAGAGCAAATGCGGTATCCAACGGCTTGCTAGCTTTCTTACCACAAGATGTTTATGCAAAATGGTGTACACCGCCGAGGATCCAATCTTCACTTCCTCCTGAATCTCCCTATAAGTAATATTTCGATTGGACTAAATCAAGCTTGCCATACGATCAACATTTTCTGAACAGGCAGCTTCCGCAGGTCTTCTAGCAGCTCTCGTCCTCGTCGAAATTCGCGGAACCAATGACTAACAGCGGATAATGAACGGGCAGCATCGCCAAATGCTGCTATCAAATTTTCATGGCTTTGCTGGTATCCTAACTGTCTTTTATAGTCGTAGAAAATCATAGCTCTAAAGGCAGTTCGCGGAATGCTCATCTTAACTGAATTAAAAATGCACATCTACTTATCTTACAAAATTAACTACGTTTCACAAGGAAATCGGAACGTTTGACAAGTGTGGGTAACGAATGTCAACTAATGCGACATTCAATTGTTGCAATTGTTTCTAGCCAATTGAGCTTCCATGGCCTGCTACTAACTATTAACAGAGCACCCCTCGTACAATTGCGCGTTTATTAAATGTATCCGTAGTGAAACAAAAGTGGTTAATTTGACAGTTGAAAATATTTTTTTAGATTTTCAAGTTAAGTAGTTTTAGCCCATATTACAGTTATTCCTCTTGTATTTATTACGATGTATTGAATATATAGATACGAAGATTATCAAGTTTTTTAAATTTTAGCAATAATCTATTATAAGTTGCGATTCCCGTTAATTCCTGCGTTCTAATTTGTACATCACAGAGAAGCATCTTTGGTGAAGATTTCCTGAACATTTGAAACCCTCCTCCCTGAGTTAGTAATTTTTAAAGTTACTACTGCAATTTATAGTTTATTTAAAATTTAACATAAAAAGTGCAGCAGAAAATTCTTTAGATAATTAAACAAAAACTAAATGGTTTCCAGGTTTTTGCTTGCACAAGTGGAAACTTAATTTTAATTGTCGTTATTCCTACAAAACAGTTCAAACATTGGTAAAGAACGGTATTTTGGCGAGTAATATTAGTTCAGAAAAACGCGATGCGCCGGTTTTTCGACTTTTACACCACAGTGAAGCGATTTAGCACGAAGTTTCATAAACCTCACATTTCGACATTTTTTAGAAATTGTAAAGTAATAACTTTAGGCGGATATACAAAAAATAAGTTATTTATGTTACAAGTTAGTTAAGTAAAAGATATTATGGATAATATCGTTAACTCACGTGTGTCATACAACGTTTTATTCAACACCTTTTCATTTAAGTTCAAATATTGAATTTAAAATGTATAGTTCAGTATGCAGTTATTGACAGTAATCAATTTGACACTCTAACCCGATGACTCGATTTTAATATTATGCAATGTAAGCTAGTGATTGGTTGCAGCCAATCACCATTTTTAGTCAAGTCAATTTAGAACAAATTTTCATGAAAGTAAAACATGCGAGGTGGTTGCTAGGTATGAAAAACGTTCGGTCCCTGGACAACGAAGTAAAACTGTCAATTTGTTTTAAATATAATATTATAAGGTGGCTGTTGTCAACATTTACCTTGGTAACAATACTGTTGTATATACAAACATTATTTTATTATAATCACTGAATTATCATTTCATTTATTTATTTACGGTGGTTAATAAATGTCAAGGGGAGAATGAAAAGTTTAATATATTACACGCAGCGAAAGCCCTTTCAGGTGCTCTGTGTTTTTAATTAACCTCGGCTACGCTTATGCTTCGCCGCGGCCAATCAAAACACCTTGCACCTAAAAGTAAACTTTTGCAGCTTGTAATGTAAATAACTATTTGTTGTTTAAACTAACAATAAATCGAAAGTCAGTCTAGATTTAAAAACAACAAAGTTTTGAGTTGAAAGATTTTAGATAACAGCAACTTTAGTATTTTATTTTTTAGAATTTCTAAGCGTTTGTTCACTATTACATAAAATTGTATTTTTTCAGCCTTGATGAAAATTCATATTAAATAATTTATGTAGAAGCAATTTAAAAATAAATGTAATCACTTTTTAAGATTTTCACTTTATTTATAGTAAAGAAGAACATTTTTAATATATCTTGATATGGTGTTAATTGAATATCTTTCTATTTAAGAATTGTAACTGTTCACTTGGAGGACCAGTATAAGTAATTTTGATTTATTTCTTTTTGAGTGAGGAATAAGGATGGCAGGGTATCCTTCATACCTCATGGCACCGATTACTATGATCATTTGGCCGACCCTACTAGAATTTAGCCGGATCTAGGGGAATTCTACCCCCAGTAGGGATTTTTATTGTTCTAAACATCGCATTGACACGGGACCTACAGTTTTACTTCCTATCCAAGAAGAAGGCATGTTTTTAATTTTTCTCCGCTATGAAAAATTACCAACTTGGAATATAAATAATTGTTTTGTGTTTTATATTTTTACATTCTTTTTCAACTGGAACATACTTGAAATAGCTTTCTTCTAAAGTTTTTTGAACATTACAGTTTGTTAGCAGAAAAATGTTTATTGGAAATACTGATGCCTGCACCATTATTTTTAAATCCATTATGTTATAAACACATACAGCTTCTTCTGCTTAATTCTAGCTAGCTTTTAGCTGATTCTGCTATTAATTGCTACATTTATATTTAATGAACATTAATTATAAACATCAACTAAAGTCAAACTTTATTCTGTGAAAGATTTCTTTGACCTGTAAAGTCTCACTACCTCATTTGTTGAAAATTGATAAATGCTCATTTATATATTTTATGTCAATATTTACTATAACTTCAATAAGGAAAAGTAGTTTATTAACCTACGATAAATTACATTATTAAGTAGGCTTTTAATATATTAGTTTTGTAACTATTCAATTCTTGACAGTGTGAATCAGAATGTGTTTCTCCAGCTGAGATTTTCGTGAATATTGATGACTACATATATTACATTTAAATGGTTTTTTACCAGTGTGCATCAACAGGTGTTGGTTAAGATTACATTTTAGTGAACATTTATAACTACATATATTACATTTAAATGGTTTCTCACCAGTATGAGTCACCATGTGTATTTTGAGATTATGTTTTCGTGTACATTTATAACTACAAATATTACATTCAAATGGTTTCTGATTATCACTGTGAGACCACATGTGTATTTTGAGTTGATCTTTTCGTGCACATTTACAACTACATATACTACATTTAAATGGTTTCTCATCGGTGTGAGTCACCATGTGTATTTTGAGATTATGTTTTCGTGAACATTTATAACTACATACATTACATTCAAATAGTTTCATATTATCACCGTGAGTCAACATGTGTATTTTGAGTTGGTCTTTTTGGGAACATTTATAACTACATATTTTACATTCAAATGCTTTTTTATCAGTGTGAGTCAGTATGTGTACTTTGAGATTACTTTTTAGCGAAAATTTATAACTACATATTTTACATTCGAATGGCTTTTCGCCAGTGTGAGTCAGCATGTGGTTTTTAAAATTACCTTTGTGTGAACCTCTATAACTACATATATTACATTGAAATATCTTCTCAGAAGTGTGAGTTAGCATGTGTATTTTGAGACTACCTCTTACTGAACATTTATAACTACATGTATTACATTCAAACGGTTTATCACCAGTGTGAGACAGCATGTGTATTTTGAGGCTACCTTGTTGTGAATATTTATTACTACATACATTACAATCAAACGGTTTTTCACCAGTGTGAGTCCGCATGTGTTTTATCAGACTACTTCTTATCGAACATTTATAATAACATATTTTACATTCAAATGGTTTTTCACCAGTGTGAGTCAGCATGTGTGTTTTGAAATTACCCTTGTGTGAACCTTTATAACTACATATATTACATTCAAACAATCTCTGACTATTGCGAATAGACATACATTCCTGCAAATTGGTTTTTGGTGAACATTTGTTATCAACACCGTTTTGTTCGCCCTGTTGTGAAATTCTGGTATTATTGATCAGTTCTTTACTCTTATTGTAAATTTGAATCTCATTTTTGATATTACTGTTATCCATTTGTGATTTCAGTTTGCTATCTATTTTGTGTGTGATTGTGGTCTCCTCATCACTAAGCAATGTGAGTGTTTGTGAAAATTATCACAACCTGTAATAACCAAACTGTAATCTTAGATAATATAAGAAGTAATAAGTGCTTTACCAGACAGGTAAGTAAAATTTTTTGTTGAAGCTGTTGTCACTTTTTATTTGTTTTTGGTTTTTACGCTGTACGAAATTCTGTCTGTACCAGAGGTGCTTTCCAATGAACTGGTCTACTGATTATATTTTACAGATTAGATCAGTACAAAAGAAAGTAATAATTTAACACGCTAATAATTAACTAGCTAAAATTATTTCCCCACAGATCAAAAACTAGGTACTTACTTGAATGGAAAGAGGGAGGTAATACACTTCAGATTAGATCATCAAGCTCCAGGATCAATGGAACAACAAATAAGTGAACCAGATGATCTTAATAGGTAACACCATAGACAAACAATGAAATATAGAGTGCTAATATGAAATGCGCAAAATGTGAATGGGAAGACGCGGGTATTTGTTTAATTTTTATATTCAATTGTTTTGGTTAGAAAAATATTTCCGGATAAGCAAAATTTGTAAAAACGCTTAATTTACTAGAAAAAATAGTTTTAGAAATTATCCTCAATTTGAACCAAATTTTACCTTAAGCAATGAGCAAACGTAGGTACCGCCACAAATGAGGAAAGGCAACATTAACGATCTACTTGCAGTTAGATGGCACTGATGAAAGCCAAGTGTGTAGCCCTCTATAGTAAAAATCAAATAAAAATAAAGTAGATGGCGCTTCGAAACATGTTACGTTTACACACCTAAAATTAAAACAGTGGGAAATTTGAAAATTAATATTGTGTTAATTAGTTTTCAAAATATTTACTGAAGAATATATAAAATTTATTTCTGTTGTTTTGGTACAAGATGCCAGTGTATCTTATTAACAATTTATAAATATAACTAATGAATAATGCATACTATCATAACATAATAATTCAAAAAACCTTAAAATTAGATTGGCTTAATATCAACATCCCTATATTCGTCTTATTCGTTGGGTTGGGACTTTCCGATCCTAAATTTATATTTTTTCCACTATATCCTCTACTATTTCGTCTAAATCGCTCCTTCGTTTTTCTTCACTAATTTTGTGGTATATGCAAACTTTCCATTGTTCTGCAGAAACGGTAGACATTCCTTGATTAGGAAGTTTTTTGGCATCTGCAAGTGAATATATTGTATGTATTATTAGCAATTATATAGTACGACACGATGTTTCACTTGTGCCCATATCAACTCGATTGGATTTAAATTGCAAATATAAAGGTGCAACCCTAATACGGTCCTTCTGCTACTTTTCACCATTTCATCAATTTTGACCAAATCAGAAAGTATGGGTAAAAGTAAATCGTAGTTCTAACATGGTAGAAAGAAGAATTATGCAGAAAATTAATTATCGAAGATACAAAGCAAAATTAAAAGATAGTGGAAGTATATTAGCACGAAACCCTAGATTTCTAAAAATAAACACCACTCTTTCATTTTAGGACATCTTACATAGAAAACAGTCAATCTTAAAGAAAAATACTCGAGACATTATAAAACAGTAGCTTTGGGTCCGGTAACCTATTTTGATGATATTAGGTTTAATACATTTAAAATTTCATAGATAATGGTAACAAAAAAGAAAACGTAGAAAGTAGTATAGAAATCTCACCTAGAGTAAGGTACTAGTAAAGAAAGCTTAAATACCGTCGATTATTGTAACATAGAGAATAATAGGATTAAGTAAGAAAGGAAGGGAAATAAAGAAAGTGCAAAAATTAGATTTGTAATTAGAATAGAAATTTAAATAAAGCTTGGAATCTTAGGCTAGTTCTTAAGGCAGTACGCAACCAACATCTGTAGTGTGTAACAACATGAATCTTTAGCAGATGTATATATGTAAATAATCAATGTGTTTCATTACAAACCCCGAATGCATTTAAATACAATACAACAATCTGCTGCATGTTTTTCCGTATGTTCCCACCGTATCATCAAGGTGTGCGACCACCGTAAATACTATCACTAATAATTTTCGGCAGAGTCATGTAACAAAACTAAGTTATTCTTACAACTGCACTTTTAAGGTGTGTAAATATATTCGCTATGGCGATTTAGAGCGAGGTTTATTCTACACTAAATACAAAGTTATTTCCGCTCACTAGTGAGTAAACTTGAACTTTAATTGCTTAAAAACATCGAGACAGAGGCTTTGTTAGAGATGTTGGATAAAAACTATTATTTGATTTCTCAAGAAAACGCTACTGTTGATAAAATGTCCTGATGCTTGGTTTTAAACTTCTACAGCACATGTCATGGTTACGCTGTAGCAGTTAATTCTTAATTCACGTTTTTATAAAGAGTTCCTTCTTCTTCTTCTGTTTCATGTAATAAATTTCTGAAATGTTCTTTCCTAATTTCTTTTTTCTTATTTTCATCGTACTCTATGTTACCTTGCGTATCTTTTAATCCCCTTTTTTTATTGTGTTCTTTCTGTTTTGATTTTTGATTTGTTTGTTATTTACTTGTATTGTTGTTTTTACTGTTCTGTTCCAGCTCATTCATCATTTCATCCATCCATGCCTTCTTTTTCTTTCTGCAAGTCTGTTGTGCTTCTCTCTTGATTTCTTTGTAGTTCTCTAGGTCTTCATCATTTTTTGTTTGCAGCCATTTTTTTCTAGTTTTGATTTTTCTGTTACTTATTTCTTGGCATTCGTCATCATACCATTGGTTCGTCTTCTTGTTTTCTTTATAGCCTATTGTTCTCTCACTGCTCCCTGTGATCATATCTTTGATATTCTTCCATTCTTTCTCTATATTCGTTTCTCTCTTCTTTTTTTCTATCTCTTTGTTGAGATCTCTTATATATTCTCTTCTTCCCTCTTCTGTGTTGAGTTTTTGAGTGTTCCACGTTTTATATTCTTTTCTTTTACTTTTTTCTATATATTCTTGCTTTATTTTTGCAACTACCCTATAATGGTCTGTATCAGCATTCGCACCTCTATATGATCTTACATCTGTAATTATCCTGTCATGCTTTTTATTTATTAATATGCGGTCTATCTGATTACCCTTTTTTTGTCCCTGGTATCACCCACGTTTCCTTATGTATTTTTTTTGTGTTTGTATTTTGTGCTACTAATTATCATATTCGTCTTCATTGCAAAGTTGCAGATCCTTTTGTTTCCATTATCATTCGTCTTGTTGTGTATTGTATATGTTTCCCAGCAACTTCGTTTACATAGTTCTCTTTTCCAATTTTTGCATTCATGTCTTCCATAATAACTATTACATCATGTTTTGGTATGTCTTCATAAGCTTTTTCTAATTCGTCGTATAGTTTATCTTTCTCTTCTTGGCTATCTACCTCTGTGGGTGCATAAACATATTAAGGACATATTTAGGGGTTTTCCTTCTACCCTTAGGTAGGCTAGTCTATCATTTATCAGGTTTAAGTTTATGATTTTTATTTTATTATCTACTATAAATCCAGTACCATAATTACCTTGTTTCATTCCTCCTGAATATAACATTGTGAAATCCTTTTTATTTATCTCCCCTTGACCCTTCCATCTCAACTCTTGCAAGGCTGCGATGTCTATTTTATATTTCTTTAATTCTTTAGCTATTTCTTCTATTTTCCCTGGTACTAACAGGGTTTTTATATTCCATGTTGCTATTTTTCTTAATTTGTTATTTTTGTTTTTATTTTTCTTTTTTGTTTGTTTCCTGTTCATATCCGTGTTCGTTGCTATTGTCGTCTTCTGTTTGGCTCATTCTTGTTCCTGCACAGTAAAAAATGGAGTATTAAATCTAACACTCAAATAACACCCAGAGTGGTTTCTATTTATCCACACTGATGAGTATAAATAACATTGGTCTTAAAAGTGGTAAAATATATAACAACTTTAACCTTCAATGCAGGTTAAAGTCATGGACACTAACGAGTGTAAAAATGACAAACCATATTGTTGAGAAAACATTTGTCGAGTGTAAAGTATGCACGAACTGAGTGTTAATTTCCCATTCTTTTAGTGTAAAGATTATTGCTTATAATGGTAAGGAACATTTTTTTAATGGAAAAGGAACCAACTATAGTGGTTACAATCATTTATTGGAGTGTAAATAACTTATTTTGTTCGTGTAATTATATACTTCTATTTTTTGGTTCAGATATTTTTTTTGTAATTTAGGATAAAATAGAAAAAAGTAAAAAATAGTGCACACAAATATTTGTTTTATTTTAAAACAAAATGCAAAATATAAATACATTCTAAATCTAAATAATCCAATGTAAATACATATTGTGATGATTTTCCCTTCATGATTTGAAAATCATGAATTCTTAATTTTGTTACCCAATGTAAAAAAGGTTCAAAGTTGACTGTTTGTGTTTCTCATTTCTAATTATGAATTGAATTTTTAAAAGGATTTATTGTTAAAACTATTCAAGTTTGAGTTAATTTATTTATTGGATACATGTATATAGTAACAAAATTTGATCAGGAAAACAATTTTGGGTCTGCAGGATTTTCACTTCCAGTTAAATCTGAAAAAGAAAATGTATTAGTAAAAGGTTTATAAAACATTACAAGCATTATTAACAACAATACAAAAATAGTCTTGACGACCATATATAGTTAGTAGGTACATAATACAATTGCTTTTTAGACAATAATCAAATTACCGAAATAATGATCAAGATAAAGTTCTTTTTTGAATAAAATTATAAACTATCAAAATATATGGAAAATAATTATAATAATAATAATAATAATTGCTACAACCCATAGCCTGGAAACCAGGCCCCAGAAGCTATAAGCTTGTGCGGGAGGGAGGGGGCGATTATTATTATTACGTAGGCCCTAAGTGCGGCTGCAGCCGACTTACAGATGGAACAGCGCAAATCCCACATTTGTGTCACAGCTAAGGAAAACTGCAGAAAACCTTAACCAGATCTGCCGGCACCGGGAGAAAAATGGCTGCAAACAAAAAATGATGAAGACCTAGAGAACTACAAAGAAATCAAGAGAGAAGCACAACAGACTTGCAGAAAGAAAAAGAAGGCATGGATGGATGAAATGATGAATGAGCTGGAACAGAACAGTAAAAACAACAATACAAGTAAATAACAAACAAATCAAAAATCAAAACAGAAAGAACACAATAAAAAAAGGGGATTAAAAGATACGCAAGGTAACATAGAGTACGATGAAAATAAGAAAAAAGAAATTAGGAAAGAACATTTCAGAAATTTATTACATGAAACAGAAGAAGAAGAAGGAACTCTTTATAAAAACGTGAATTAAGAATTAACTGCTACAGCGTAACCATGACATGTGCTGTAGAAGTTTAAAACCAAGCATCAGGACATTTTATCAACAGTAGCGTTTTCTTGAGAAATCAAATAATAGTTTTTATCCAACATCTCTAACAAAGCCTCTGTCTCGATGTTTTTAAGCAATTAAAGTTCAAGTTTACTCACTAGTGAGCGGAAATAACTTTGTATTTAGTGTAGAATAAACCTCGCTCTAAATCGCCATAGCGAATATATTTACACACCTTAAAAGTGCAGTTGTAAGAATAACTTAGTTTTGTTACATGACTCCGCCGAAAATTATTAGTGATAGTATTTACGGTGGTCGCACACCTTGATGATACGGTGGGAACATACGGAAAAACATGCAGCAGATTGTTGTATTGTATTTAAATGCATTCGGGGTTTGTAATGAAACACATTGATTATTTACATATATACATCTGCTAAAGATTCATGTTGTTACACACTACAGATGTTGGTTGCGTACTGCCTTAAGAACTAGCCTAAGATTCCAAGCTTTATTTAAATTTCTATTCTAATTACAAATCTAATTTTTGCACTTTCTTTATTTCCCTTCCTTTCTTACTTAATCCTATTATTCTCTATGTTACAATAATCGACGGTATTTAAGCTTTCTTTACTAGTACCTTACTCTAGGTGAGATTTCTATACTACTTTCTACGTTTTCTTTTTTGTTACCATTATCTATGAAATTTTAAATGTATTAAACCTACTATCATCAAAATAGGTTACCGGACCCAAATTTTCAACAATTCTCAAAGTGAATAAACTGCTATTAAATTTAATATTTCAGTTATAATTATTGAAGTATTCAGGATGGATGAGTAGTTATGTTTTTATTGGATTGTAGTGAATTAAAATGAGCTGTAAAAATTTTTGTCAGGTGTATAATCCTTTTCTGATACTACCTACAATTACAATTAGAGAAGTAAAACGTTAAAATGCGTTCACCAACATTGGCACTGTTTGCATTTTCTAATGGTTGATTTTGTGTCAAAATTTATAAGCGACTCCTTTATTTTTCTAGGCCCCTAAAACAGGAAATAATATTTTAAATGTGCCATTTATCTAGCAGATATTCTCTATAGGGTATGCAAAAGAACCCCTTATTGGCACTAACTTTTTAAATGTTCGTTCTATCAAACAATGTATTGAGAAAGTTTGTATAGCAAATTATGCTCTATAGCAATATCAATTTCCCCTTCAGCACTCATTTTCTTGTTGACGGCCATTTTACAATTTCAACAGAATATACATATTTAAATTCAAACCCAAGTGTTTTATTACTAAGTGTAACTCTTATGCTAAATAAACTTCAAACTCAATTTTTGTCAAAAATTTTCTTATGTAGCACTTGTTAGAGAATATGGTTTCATAAAGAGAGCAAAATTCTCTTTTCACTAGAAGAACAAAATGTATAGGGTTTTATTTGAAAAGTTTAAAATGTCCATCAACAAGAAAATGAGTGGTGAAAAGAAAATTGAAATTCATGTTGCTATAGAGCATAATTCGCTGTACAAAAATATTCTTAAAAACATTCTAATAAATAATATTCCAAAAATATAAAAATAATATTCTAGGAATATTATTTGAATCAGAAATATAACATACACGTAAGATGTCCTAACTAGAATGTTAAATAAATAATATTAAAATAATATTGAGGATATATTTTAAATAATATATTAGCTAAATATTTAGGCGGATGTTGAAACAGATATATTTTAAATATTTGACAATGAATATTTATATAATATATTTGTGCTACTAGGGATATAACATTCAAAGATATCCTAACTAGAATGTTATATAAATATTATTAAAATAATATTGAAGAAATATTTTAAATGATATATTAGCTAAATATTTAGGCGGATGTTGAAAAAGATATATTTTAAATATTTGAAAAAATATTTATATAATATATGTGTGCTACCAGGGAAGTGTGTGTGCTCAATATTTTCAAAACTTTTTAAACAACAAGTGCATATAATAGATGTTTAAAGAGCATTTCAATATTCATATGAACATATGATGATACTCATGATCAAAGACGAGAATTAAAAGCTGATAAAGAAATGAATGTAAAATAATGCAATGTGTGTCCAAAGCAGCGATTTATTTATAAATGGAATAAGCACATGTAAATAATAATTTAAAAGTGAAATCTTATACACCCCTAATGTTGTTTTGTAAATCTAGTGGCAAATATCAAAAAATGATACATTTTGGTAATCGTCCAAACAATTTTATATGTTCATGTTCATTTAATTTATAAAGAAATCTGATGACTTATCAGGTGGTCCACTGCAGCACCTGTTTAATTTAAATTTCTCGTTATCAGCTAAGTAAGCTCAAGTATCTAATAAAATTAAGACAGTGGCGTGGAGCTTTTATAACACCTTTATTCTATGTAGATCACATAAAGAAACATTACTAGATAAGATTATTGGTACGCTAATGATCCGACATATTGCACAGGCTTATCAGCAAATCTTTCTCATCTCTGCTCATAATATTATTAGTATATGTTTTAAGGAACTTAAATATGAAAAACCTGATCTGCATGCAATAAACAATTACTTACTCTTCTGACATTATGTGGCAGTGCACTGTCTTGTTGAAACTACAGATTATTTGACATGTAAGGAAAATGCTTTTGTCGATATAATCAGCAAGAAAAATTCTCAAGTAACTATCGGTGGTCAAAGTCTCTTCGTAAATGCATGGGCCAATTATTGCCTCACCTAATAACTTGTTGAGATCTCTTGAGATCTCAGTATGGATACAGATTTCAACTTTCTTGGTACAAAAATTGAACAGTACCAGCTAGATGCCGGCTATACTTTTTGTCACGCTTCTTGGTTAGGCGGTTGTGCCTCTTTAAAACTCTTCACTCAATGTCAGTACTCAAAAGTCACTAAATCTGAATGCTTTAGTTACCTTTCTCGTAAATGAATAGATTATATAGTATTATCAGACATTGCAATAGGCATGTTGATTACCAACCTTGCAACTTTGACAAGTCCAAGCTCCATCCGTATCAAACGTAGTGACTGGAGGTCTATGACATTCTTGATGGTATAATGAATGACAATCTGAGCACTCCAGTAAACGATTTCTTGCTCCCACATCCATACAACTAAAATAAATAATTTATTAAATGCATACATATATAATCTGGTCCCCCTTTTACTGCATCTGCAGGTGTGAAATGGAGGTAATGGTGCTATTGTAGCAAGTACATTATGCTCCCTCATAATCTATCATTCACGCAACTTTCATACCTTATCTTAATGAGCTCAAATATTAGTGTACTAAATTTTTAAAATCTAGTGGCAACAAAGATTTGAACCCATGTCCCTCTGATTGTAAAGAAGGAACTTGACCATAGAAAGCCTTTTTTAATTTTTTTAATTAAACACAATCAATGGTGGTTACTATGTACACTTTTGGATGTTCTATTAGTGACCGGCAAATGTTTCCATGTAAGTGGTCACGAAGCAACAGAGTACAGAACATCCAAAGGGGTACATACAAATCACTACTGCACATAACATTCAAACTCGTCCACAAACAATAAAACATACTTGCAAATTATACACATCAAGTCTTCATTAAAAAGATCAAGTTCTACCAATTCACTATTGGAACTAGATGCAGTTTTAGTTTCTTCAATACCAATAGTAGCAGCTTTAATCTCTTCTATAGGTCGATTACTGAACGAAGCAAGTAATGTTCCAAAATTCTTAACAATCCCAGTCTTATTCTTAATCGCCTCTTCCAGATTAATTTGAAGAAGTGACTGCTCTCCATTTAGCAAATGATCGCATGAATGCAAAGATGCTACCGCTTTTATGTAGTATGGGTCCAGATCATTTAGAGCCATTTTATAGTTTAATTGAAAAAGTGTTTTATATTAGCATGCAAGAGTTTCACAGGTAATTATGTTTTTTCGTTTCACATAGGTACATAACCTTTATTATTTATTACTTTTACTTTACTTTTTTACTCATTATTACAGAACTATCTTACAAATGTTATTGTACGGTTATATTGATGTATTATAATATCCTCTTGTGTCCACTTGTCCAGTGATGTTATAGAGCGGCAGCCTTTCGTACTAATCTTAAGATTAAAAATGTAACAGATTTCTTTAAAACTGTAATAGATTCCTGTAATATTAAAATTAGTTGGAAAATTTCAGAACAAGTTTTTATTTATTTTAATTATTAAAAAAATAAAATAAATTATATCATTAATTATTAATTATATAATCTATATTTATTATATTAATACGATTTTCGATTTCCTAGATAAAATTGGGACGCGCCAAAGATTGATCTGCACTCTCGCGGGATTTTTTAAAAGAAGTTATGTGTTAGCTCTACGGGGGACTCAACTGAGGAGACGAATCGGCAATGGGCGTTCCAAACATTTGCGTACCCAATGGCCTGTATTTTAAAAAACTTTCGTTAGAGGGCGCTTCGGTCCTTGACAACGCTCAGACCACGCTGGCCATTGTTGACAGTTCGCTGGAGTGCCATATGGGTCGCAATGTTTCATAAAAATTAGCCAGATTTGCGATAAAATTTGCGATAAATCGCATAATCTGTCAACACTGTCAGCGTTGTCCAGAATCGTAGCGCCATCTAGAAGTAACGTTCAAACTTGAATTAACGTTCAAGGTCGGGGACGCTTTATTTGACTCGTTTCGTCTCCTCAGTTGAGTCCCCCGTAGTTAGCTCTGATGTAATAATAATAATAATAATAACTACTACAACCCATAGCCTAAACCAAGGCCCCCAGAAGCTATAAGCTTGTGCGGGAGGGAGGAGGTGATTATTATTATGTAGGCCCAATGTGCGGCTGCAGCCGACTTACAGTTGGAACAGTGCAAACCCCACATTTGTGTCAAAGCTAGGGAAAACTGCAGAAAACCTTAACCAGATCTGCCGGCGCCGGGAGTCGATCGCGGTCCGCTTGGGTGAAAGTCCGGCACGCCAGACATTACACTACCAATGCTAAATATGTAATGTAATATGTATAATCACCAGTACAATAAAAATATTATTGAGAGAAATCTATGAATGACAATTCCATTATAACGACATTTAAAAAAATATGAAATCTAAATATTTACCTAAAATTATCATAAATATTAAATTGAATTTGTCAAAATTACAATCACCAATAAAATACAACATAGCAAAAACAACCGCTAAAACTACGTCATCAACTACCGCATATTGAAGATATTTTTATGTTGTACTACGTCATCTATGTTTATTGGCGCGTCCCAATACAGTAAACTTACCATAAAGTTCCAATAAGTAAAAAAGAATGATATAATAAACAAGACAGAGATGCTCAATACTGCTTCATCAACTATATTATATGTATTTGTTAACAGATAGATAATTATCTGATCTACAGACCTGGAAATTGATATAGGTTCACCTAGAATATTGATATAATTTTTGAAATATTTTTGTTAAAACGTATCTTACCGTAAAACCACTTTAAACCCAAGCAGCATTTAAGTAGCAGTAACTGAGATCGGAACTTTGATTGAGTAGTTGTTACGTAACTGCAACTAAATTTATGACTTTATAGGTTTAATTTCTTCAATTCGGAATATTTTAGTAATTGTGTAGTTGTTTCTACTATTTATTGGAACTATGTAGTTTCATTACTTCTGAGTAACTATTAAAGTATTTGGAACCGTATTGCCACTTAGTATACTTACTTTAAAGTCGTTGCAACTTCAAAGTGGTATTATGATTGTAGCAGTAACTTGCCCGAAGCTACTTTAAAGTTTGTAAAACCTTACAGTAGTATTGAATGCAACACTTACGTTTTTGCTACCCAGAAAAATCACATTAAAGTAATTTTTCGTAAACTACTCCATCTCCATATTTACTTGTAAAATGTTGGATTAATCAATAATCATTAATCAATTTGCAATTTGTTATGATTGTTAATAGATGTTTTACTATATAACCTTCAATAAAAATAACAAATTAGTGCCAAATTGTGCCTTAGGGATTGTTATGTATGTAGGTTGAAGTTGGCAACATTTATTTATAGTGATCTAACTAACCAATCCTGGCATGCTCTGGGCGTGCGTCAGTAACACTCGAGCCGCCTTGGAGGATATACGTCTTCTACAGTCTATGCATTGTGTATTTAATTCGCCCAGCTCACTCAATATTAATAAAGTTAATTAATGACAATAATTGAGTATCTTTTATTTAAACACATAAAAGAACATAACAGGAATAATATGAAAATGGTTTCTATCATGTGTATCAAACGTATAAGTATTTCGTGTATATTTATCATGTTTTATTTTTTGACATTTGTGACATTTTTTTACTAAAAAATATAATTAAAGAAGGCGCGTTGTTATTTTTCGATCTATCATCATCATATTTAACAGAAAAGTTGCAATGGTTTATAATTTTGGTGTACTGGAATGACAAAATAATCAAACATTTCATCGCTCTTTGTATTAAGTACGTATTACAAATAAACTGGTAGTTCATTTTGTGACACGATCCAGCATTATATAGTATAGAAAATGATAGAATATTTGTTAAGTTGCAAGAGCAAGAGAGAACAAACACGCGACATGATGTGTCAAAGAGAAAAGAAGTTCCACGAAAGTAGCAATTACTACGCCGCCACGTACCTGCTACCCAAAAATTGTTCCCCATTTTGGTTCCAGACACGTAACAATACCGTAGCAATTACGTTCTTGTGACTAACGGCAAAAACTTTATAGTTCCACCGGTGGTTGCTGGTACGTAGCAGTGACTAAAAATGCTGCTTGGGAAGGCTTAGTTACTAAGCATTTTTATGTGTTCTCCTACCTTTTCAAAACATCTGCATGTTTGGTACAAAAGATAATAACATTTGAAGATAAAAGTGAAAAGTTTTAAATGTTTATAAATTGGAAATTGAAATAAGTTCACTAATTAAAACTCACCATTTATTAAATATTAAATTATCAAAACCAAAAAAGAACATTAATTTAATAATCAGTAATAATAATGATTTGAAAAATTCGATTGTTCATGCTTAAGACGAGATGATTAAGCTCATTGATAGTGACAGTACCAAGGCCTGCAAAATGGCTCTCCTAAGATCATTTACAGTACGGAAAGGATCATTTGCACTGTAAATCTTTTGGATGATAATAATTTCCCACAGGTTTTCCATTGGGTTAATGCCCGGTGAGCATGATGGACAGTCTAAGGTTGGGATTTGTGACGCTACCAACCCTGCTCGTGTATTCCGACAGCAGTAAGCAGTGCTTATCCTGTTAAAAAATTACGTTTTCATGCTCATGATCCTCATAATAAGGAATTCACTTGCCATCCATGTCAAACGAAATGCCATCCGAAGCTTGTTCATTCCGTTAAAAGAAAAATGTTTGCAATCTCAGCTGAAAACCTGATTGGACGAAAGCAATAACACATTTAATATTCCCTGTTGCTTAAATTAATAAATAAAGGTACTTTTAGATAATCTGGTGCGAAGAGAAAAAATTTAATTTTGACTGACCTGACGGGTTTTGTGATCATTAGCATGACTTATGAAAGAAACCATTGAGCTTTTAACGTAGAAACTTTGATGGTTGTTGCCTAATAATCTAAGCTGGGTTTAACGAAATAACCAAGCTTCAGATGGCATATCCTTTAACATGTATGGCAAGTGAATTCCTTATTAGGAGGATGATGACCATCAAAACTTATTTTTTCAACAGGATAGGTACCTACTTACCTCTATCGGAACACACGAGCAGGGTTGGTAGCATCACAAATCTCAACCTTAGACTGGCCATCATGTTCTCCAGACATTAGCCCAATGGAAAACATGTGGGACATTATCGTTCAAAAGATTTACAGTGGAAATGATCCTTTCCGCACTGTAAATGATCTTAGGAGAGTCATTTTGCAGGCCTTGGTAATGTCACTACCAATGAGCTTCTTAATCATCTCATCTTAAACATGAGCAATCGAATTTTTCAAATCATTTACCATAATGGTGGTGCTACTAATTATTAAATTAATAAGCTTTTCTGGTTTTGATAATTTAATGTTTAATAAATGGTGAGTTTTAATTAGTGAACTTATTTCAATTTCCAATTTACAAACATTTAAAACTTTTCACTTTTATCTTCAAATGTTATCATCTTTTGTACCAAACATGCAGATGTTTTGAAAAGGTAGGAGAACACATAAAAATGCTTAGTAACTAAGCCTTTAAAGTGGTTTTACGGTAAGATACGTTTTAACAAAAATATTTCAAAAATTATATCAATATTCTAGGTGAACCTATATCAATTTCCAGGTCTGTATATTATTTGATGTTACTTTTATATAAATATTATATGCCTTTACTAACTTCATCTTGATGTTTATACACTAAACCCATAGTTCACTTCGTCTAGAGTTTGCTTAAATTGTGGTTTAAACAAAATTATAATAATAATAATGTTCATATATTTTGGCGACTGTATACTGTATAGAAATCACCAAAAGTACAATTAATGATAACATTTAAAATGTACGTACATGCAGGATGTTCCTAACTACAATATAAACAATTGACTAGTACTAAACTCTTTACTTTCTTTTTGAAAACATTTGATTTACTTTGCGTTCTTTTATAAATACCTATTGAATGTGCAATTTACCAACGTTAATTTGTAATCCTCTTCTTCAATGCAATAACCAGAGATATTCTGCAACATCGCCTTCTTCGTCCAATGTTTTTCTTCGGTTTTACTAATATACAAAATGGAACTTGTTTCTTAAAATGTTTTTATCAATTTTATGGCAACATAAGAGACTCTTATTCGTAGATACTTTTCTTGGAACTTTGAAATTACCAGACGATAACAGGTATCACAAGTATCGTAAAATCGAATTACGTAATTTTCTTTTGCTGCAGAGCCAACAATGTACTATTACTACTTTTAAAAGTTGCTGTAATGATTCTCAATGTTCCTCAAGTATAAGAGTAAAATTATCATATAAGTTAAAAATAATTTTTTTTCTCTCTTACGTAAGCAGATATCAATGAGCATACTTGGATATTGCATACAAAAATCAACCTATAGATTTAAAAACGACAAAGTTTTGAGTTGACAGATTTTAGATACTTTAGTAGTTTTTTCTTTTAATTTTAAAAAATTTTTGTTTCATCATTATTACATAAAATTGTATTTTTTTCAACCTTGCTGAAAATTAATATTAAATAATTCATGTAGAAGCAATTTAAAATAAATGTAATTACTTTTAAGATTTTCACTTTATCTAGTAAATAAGTACAATATTTTTAATACCTATATGTTACTATGGTGTGGTTAATTGAATATCTTTCTGTTTAAGCATTTCCATAACTGTTCAGTTGGGGGACCAGTATAAGTAATTTTGATTTATTTATTTTTGGGCAGAAAATCGGGATGACAGAGCATCCTTCGTACCTCATGCCACCGATTACTATGATTATTTAAATGACCGATTACTACTAGAACTTAATCGAATCTAAGGGAATTCTACCCACAGTAGGGCTTTTTATCGTGCCAAACATCGCATTGACATGGCACCTACAGTTTTAATTCCTATCAGAGTAGACGGCATGGTTTTCAATTTTTCCCCGCTATGAAAAATTGGCAGCTCGGAATATGTTTTGTGTTTTATATTTTTACATTCTTTTTCAACTAGAATATACTTGAAATAGCTTTCTTGTAAAGTTTGTTGAACATTACACTTTGTTAGCATAGAAATATTTATGAAAAATTACTGGTGCCTGCACCATTATTTATTATTATCATTCTTAACAGTGTGAATCAGCATGTGTTTCTTCAGGTGAGCTTTTTGTGAACATTGATGACTACATATGTTGCATTTAAATGGTTTTTCACCTGTGTGCATCAGCATGTGTTGCTTAAGATTACATTTTAGTGAAAATTTATAAGTACATATATTACATATAAATGGTTTCTCACCAGTGTGAGTAAGTATGTGTATTTTAAGATTATGTTTTCGTGTACATTTATAATTACATATATTACATTCAAATGGTTTCTTATTATCACTGTGAGTCATCATGTGTATATTGAGTTGATCTTTTCGAGAACAATTATAACTACATCTACTACATTCAAATAGTTTTTCACCAGTGTGAGTTCGCATGTGTATTTTAAAATTACTTCTTACAGAACATTTATAACTACATGTATTACATTGAAACGGTTTTTCACCAGTGTGAGTCAGCATATGTATTTTGAGGCGACCTCTTACTGAACATTTATAACTACATATATTACATTCAAACGATTTTTCACCGGTGTGAGTCAGCATGTGTATTTTAAGGCTACCTTTTTGTGAATATTTGTAACTACATAGTTTACATTCAAATGGCTTTTCGCCAGTGTGAGTCAGTATGTGTTTTTTGAGACTACTTCTTATTGAACATTTATAATAACATATTTTACATTCAAATGGTTTTTCACCAGTATGAGTAAGCATGTGTTTTTTGAAATTACCTTTGTGTGAACCACTATAATTACATATATTACACTGAAATATCTTCGCAGGTGTGTGAGTTAGCATGTGTAGTTTGAGACTATGTTTTATTGAAGATTTATAACTACACATATTACATTTATTTGGTTTCTCGCCAGTGTGAGTCAGTATATGTATCTTGCAATTACGTTTTAGTTGACTTTTATAACTACATATATTACATTCAAACAGTTTCTGACCATTGTGAGTAAACATATATTTCTGCAAATCAGTTTCTGGTGAAGATTTGTTATCAACACCGTTATGTTCGATCTCTTGTGAAATTCTGGTATTGTTGAGCAGCTTTTCTTTACTCTTATTATAAATTTGGATCTCATTTTTGATATTAGTGTTATTCATTTGTAATTCCAGTTCGCTATGCATTTTGTGTTTGATTGTGGTCTCCTCATGACTAAGTATTGTGAATGTTTGTGACCTGTAATAACCAAACTGTAATCTTAGATAATATAAGAAGTGATAAGTACTTTACCATACAGGCAAGTAAAATACTTGTGTTTAAGCTGTTGTCACTTTTCATTTGTTTTTACACAGTACGAAATTATGTGCTTACCAAAGGTGCTTTCCAAAGAACTAGTCTACTGATTCAGTTTTACAGATCAAATCAGTTCAAAAGAAAATAATAATTTTACACTGAAAACTTTGTTTCACAATCCTGACAAATCACACAAAACCTACCCTTTAGATGCAACAAAAGTTCTTATGCCATGATGAATCATTTACCGATTGATACCCATAATTTATTGATAAATACATTAAAGGTTTTTTTACAGGAAAATATAATTTTTCTAACATGCACTACCAGCTGAAATTATTTTCCCACAGATCAAAAACTACTTTGTTGAAAGGCAAGGGGGAGGTAATACAGATCAGACTAGATCATCAAGCTCCGGGATCAATTGAACATCAAATAAGTGAACCAGGTGATCCTAATAGGTAACACCATAGACAAAGAATAAAATATAGAATACTAATATGAATACAAGTGCCTAGTCGGAGCACGGCCGGACGACGTCATTGGCCACGCGGTGACGAATCAGATTTAAATTCTCAACGGCGCGCAGCGGCAAATTGGAAAGTAAATACCTTCTTATTTATTGTGTGTTGTGCATTTTACATACGAATTTATTGAAATTATTGAAAACATAATGACCCGCATGAACTGCTCTTTATTAACCCTTTCATTATCTATAATAATTGTAATTAGAATACGTCAAGAAATAACCGACAATATGTTAGAAAACTGAAAATTTAGACTCTTTTTAACTCGTAAAAAACACGTAACAATACGGATCAATAGCAATAGGAAATACGTAGTGATATACCTGGCATGTTTTGATATAAAACAAATAAAGCCATTACTTCAAAAATATATATTTTTTGATATTGATTATGAAAGTTGACTTTTTAACGAAAAATCGTAAGGAAAGTAGCATTGTTTTAATTATTTTGTAATTATGTTTCTAAAAAAACAAACTTCAATCTCCTTGGAGATTGTTGTCAAAGAATGCTGTTTTACTGATTTTTTTTTAAATTTTGCATAAATCCTTTTAGGACAAATTTCTAAAGTTACAATATGCAAAAAACCGTGTACACGAAGTTACGAAGTCTGACTACATAACTACATATTTTCACAATATACATGTATACTAATTTGAGTTTGCTAATTTTACGAAAAAATAACATACATTCATTCATAAATAAAGACAAAATTTGAGAAATACAGTGCTGACTAATGAATGATCTGAACATCTGAATGATCATACATATTCTTATTCAACTGTTCAATCAAGATTACACTGAGGGGAACACTAAAATTAAGAAAAGGAGTTGTAATTTATTGGAGCAGTGCATTTTTTACATTTTGTCTTTATTTATGAATGAAAGTATGTTATTTTTTTAATTATTAATTATTTTATTTGTTTTTGTAAAAACATGCCAGGTATACCACTACGCATCATTTTTTATTGCTATTGACAAATTTATAATGCCCATTATGTTTTCAATAATTTCAATCAATTCGCATGTAAAATGCACAACACACAATCATATAAGCAGGTACTTACATTCCAATTTGCCGCCGCGCGCCGTTGAGAATTTAAATCTGATTCGTCACCGCGTGGCCAATTACGTCGTCCGGCCGTGCTCCGACTAGGCGCTTGTATATGAACTGCGCAAAATGTGAATGGGCGAGACGCGCGTATTTTCTTTAATTTTTGTATTCGATTGTTTTGGTTAAAAAAAATATAGAACAATATTTCCGGATAAGCGAAATTTGTAAAAACGCTTAATTTACCAGAAAAAAATTGTAAAATTGTTCTCAATTTGAACCAAATTTGACCTTGAGCAACTTGACAAGTATACATTAAACATACCAATACATTTTTTTTGTTGAGGAATGCATTAAATGCTTTTTTGACTCACGGCTCCTTTCTTTTGGTACATGTTCAGCCTTTTTTTCTTCCCGGGGTGTAATGTAATGATATTCATCATAAAATCAGTCATTACATCTATATTACCTCAACAAGGCATTGCATGCTAAGTGGTTGCCATGAGAACAGTGATCAACAACAAGTATAAATAAATACCTATCTCATAGAAGTAAACATGTCTTTTATTGTCTTCTACAAGAGATAACATATAAGTAGTGTACAAGACCACACACAAGCAACCTGTATTCCCACATGGTCATCTTCAAACACTACATTGGTGACGCCCGTCGATAAGAAGAAGAAAGAACTTAGATAATCAACACCAGATCTTCAATAATTCCATTGCTCTGGTTTTCTGTCTGCCGACCAACAAAGCCTGCACTCCTGGAAACTTGAAACGGTTATTTGATTATCTCACGCAAGCAGTCGACTTTCAGAAGTTTATAAATATCCTTTTTTTATCATTTGAATAAGATAAGTAAACTATATTATATTGGTTACGTTTCAATATGGCAAAGTTAGCAAATCTAGTAAAATTTCCAATTTTTGACAGTTCGCATGTACATATGTCAATAGCCTTAACGATAGATACTTTGACTTCCTACATATTGAGAACGAGATTCAAAGATATAATGTCCTAATTCATAACTTGCCATATAACATTTTACAACTACATTCGAATCTTATCGGGTTTATTGATAATAATAAACTTTCATTCGAACCATACACCACGTTCATCAACGAACTATTAAAATACTACTTGGATTCTTCTTTAGATAAACCTACTTCATACAACCCAAAATCAAATACTATCTCTTCTCCCAAAGAGATTACAGATTTCTGGTTACAGCAAAATGATTCACCTGAATGTTTTGGTCTAGTTAACCTATTTAAAAACGAAATCATTTCTCATCATAATTTCATAACTACAAACTGTAATCAAATATCGCAAGATCCTTGTTATAACCCCCAATTAAGTGACGATACTCAAAACGTCATTTATCAATGCAATGCTCTTTCAGACGCACCTGCATCCACTGATACTTTCTGTTTCGATAAACCTAAACATTCAATTATTGAAAAGCACGTTTCACAGGTTAATACTTCCATTACAGAAACTATTACAAATAATTTAATTTCAAAAGTGCATTAATTCCATAACCAAACAGAATCACAATCTCCTACAAACATTTAAAAAACATCAAAGTCAGTTAGGATACCGCTAAAATTGAATCCTAACCAATGTGTAATAAATCAGAAATTGCAAGAGCTTCCGAAGGCCGACGGTTTGGGGATATCAACCGCCGCATCTTCTACGAAGACTCCCTTGGATCTAGTAAAACATTCCTGGAATCTACAAACTACAACACCTCCAGTTCCTGATGGAAATCACATCAATAACGTTCCTCAAGAACCAAAAGCTACGACACCCGTAGTAACAGCTCCTGAAAAATGTCTTCAGGAATTCTCGGACACAACGATGCCGACATCTCTCGTTTCGCCATAGGAACGATGCCATAAGAAGAGATTGTTCTTGGATATAACAAGATTAATATTTTTTTATCTTTATTTAATTTTGATGTTTAGTTTGCTTTCTCGGATAACCATCAACGAACTTCGCAACAACCTTAACCATCAAAATCTTGTTATGTCAAAACGCGAAATTTTATGCAAAGGTCACGAGATTAAACAGCCTTATTACCTCGTAATTAAAACAATGCGAACATTCGACTTTTTGCTAACCGAGAAAATTACAACAGTGCAACTGCTATTGACCGAACTCAAATTATGTTATCATAATAGCAAAATCTATTTCGCTAATAAACTTTGGCATTATGTGCAGTGTACTAACTTTCAAGTTTTACGCCATAAACACAAGTGCGAAAATAACAGTAGTGACTTATATTTTTCCACGTGAGCTTTGTCAACTCGACATTACGTGATATCATACATTGATAACATTCATCTAATCAATCCTAAATAGCATTTGGACCTCCCAAATATATGTGCTACCGGATTAAGCTTCAAGTGTTCAATCTCCTCAAATAACAGAATACAAGAAGATTCAATCATACTCTCCAACAGGCAATTTCACCTAGTACTTCCTACAATCTTAGGACAATGCTATGAATGCTGCCTCTGTTTTATGAGTACAACCCCACTTCTTCCATTCCTACGGATAAAATGAATACAACTACGTTTATCAATGTTGACCACAAACTTACTACTTAGGCTAACGCTTTTAAATTAAATTAGCATAGTTAATTTTAATTTTGAAAGTTACAACAAATAAATCGTAATGCAAGCATCACTTGTTCACGAAACACTTATTATGTTGTTCCTTGGTTTTGTTCACGTTCTTAAATTTTATTTCTTTCTTTCTATACCTAAACCAAAAAATGAAGGATCTAAACCGAGTGAATCTAGCAGGCGCAGATTAGCAGTCGGAGTTGATTGTGAGCGAGCCTTGTTCCCAAATTGTCAAATTTAGACAGTTTGAAATTAAAAATTGTCATTGCAATCTGTCAAAGTTTTGAAAGGTTTTTCACAACTCCAATTGTTACTTATTAAACTACTATTAATAAATATTAATTGGAGTTGTGAAAAATCTTTTAAGCAGCAACTAATGTCTTACACACTTTTGCTATCAGAATGTTATTTATTAATAGTAGTTTAATAAGTAACAATTGGAGTTGTGAAAAACCTTTCAAAACTTTGACAGATTGCAATGACAATTTTTAATTTCCAACTGTCTAAATTTGACAATTTGGGAACAAGGCTCGCTCACAATCAACTCCGACTGCTAATCTGCGCCTGCTAGATTCACTCGGTTTAGATCCTTCATTTTTTGGTTTAGGTATAGTAAGAATTACAGAACGTCCTAACAAGTGATTCCTGTACATCAAGTTTATTTTAATTAGGTTAAGTTTGTGACATCACCTTGCAATCAGCATCACATGTCTGGCCCTAAGCAATTGATGCCCCTTAGCTATCAGCAGCAAAGGCTTTTCAATTCCTTGATTATTAGCAATTAATTCTTAACATAAGTTTTATTGTCTTAGCATTAAGGAACCATTGAAAAGATGCAAACGACCTCAATTTTTTTGTAGCTAGTATACATTAAACATACCAATACATACAAGTACGACATTAATGTATGCTATTTTTTTTGTTGAAGAATGCATTAAATGCCCTTTTGACTCACGGCTCATTTCTTTTGGTACATGTTCAGCCTTTTTTTCTACCCGGGGTGTAATGTAATGATATTCATCATAAAATCAGTCATTACATCTATATTACCTCAAGAAGGCATTGGATGCTAAGTGATTGCCATGACAACAGTAATCAACAACAAGTATAAATAAATATCTCATAGAAGTAAACATGTCTTTTATTGTCTTCTACAAGAGATAACATATAAGTAGTGTACAAGACCACACACAAGCAACCTGTATTACTACATTGGTCATCTAAACACTACAGTACTGCCACAAATGAGAAAAGGCAACATGAACGATTACTCGCCGTTAGATGTCACTGATGAAAGCCAATGTGTATAGCCCTCTAATAAACATCACAGTATACCATTCTAGGCAGCAGTAACACTCTCCTACGACTATCAGTGTTAATTCTCACCCCGCGAAGCGGGGTAATGGCTGTTATAGGCCTAAGCCTCTTCAGCCAGCCGTTGGCAGACCAATTATTATTAAATAAATTTAATAATAACTGGCCCGGCAACGGCAAGACCTTGTGGTTATAATCAGCAGCATTAATAATAATGTTAGTGATGCTAACCACAATCGCTCCGTACTTGTATTGTACGATAATTTCACTTTCATGGCTCTTCTTTTGTTTGTTATCGGCCATAGCAACATGTGGGACATGTTGGTATGGGCGACAACGTTGGATGAGATTCGAAGAAACATTGGTGAAATTAATATCGTTGTATAATTACGGCAGCGTGGTGGATAATTGTATATTGATGATTGAGTTGTGGTTGGAAGTTGTTGTCGTAATTCATAGTTGATTGGTGTAGCAGTTGGCTCGGTTAATAAAGATGAAGTTGACCATTGAGGTTAATCACATCATACTATAGACATCGATTCAAGGCAGAACAATATGCAGCCGTGCGGCAATTAAACACCTTCTGAGATTTCATATTGTAATGTTTTTCAAAATTAATGATTTGTGTGTTTTTTATAAGGACTCGACTTTATTTTTCACTGTTACAAGATGATCTATAAGATCTCGATGAGATTGTGCATTTTGTTAAACAAATTTGGGGACCTAAAAAAACTAGTATAAGTATCAACACTTAGATCTTTAAAGACAGATGTAGAGCAGTTCCACATGGAACGTATGGTCGGTACCGACCTTCAGCACTAGCCATCAATGCTGGACGTATTACCTTCACATGTGGCGCGTATGATCAGTTTTATCGAAATGTATCTTCGCAGCAGACAAGTCGTTGTTGCCGTAGGTTTGCTAATTAAAAAACGAAGAGGAGAAAAGAAAAACGAGGGATTATGGGTCCATCTTATAGTCAGTGTAAGATATTTGAAGGGCACCTTCATCACATTATATTCACAGTGAAGAGAAGACGAAAGGAAGTTTTTTTTCTCTTGTCAATTAAATCGTTTGACGAATTACATGCGAAACTAGAAAAAAACTTATTCTTTGTCGGTTAAGTTTTCAAAATTCTGTACTATAACAGCTGTCATGTCCCTATAAGCTTTAATATTAACATCTTAATTTTTATATTCCTCACAGGAGGGCATCCCGAATACATCTTTGATATGAAACAATTCTGTGTCCATTTTATTACTATTCATCGTGGTATTGTAAACGTAAATGAAAACGATTCAAAAACAACTGGCAAACCTGCAATCTGGTAAGCAACCGACCATCAGCGGACATGTGAAATAGCTTATTTACAGCAATAATGCTCGTGAGCGCGTTGACCATACGTTCGACGCACGGGCTCGAAATGGCACGACTGATCATACGCGTTCCATGTGAAATTGTACATTTAACCACACGGTACTCTCTTATACGTCCTGACGGTCAGTACTGACCATGTACTCCATGTGAAATGACATGTAGGGTTCATTTTTGTTGTAAGTAAACTAAGTGATTTAGAATTTCCAAATAATGTGCAAATATTAGCTTAAATTAGTTGATTTAACAAAAACATATCGAGTGTTTTTTTAAATTTGACGTCAACGTAGGCTGTGAATAGTAGATTGTGAATTATTTAAACACGTGATTAATTTGAACGTTTTGACAATGACATTTATTAATACGATCAAGATCCGTTCACAATCAACTACCCATAGCCGCCTTCGACGTCAAATTTAAAAAAACACTCGATATTTACTATATTGAATTAATTAAACTATTAAAACTTTAATAATTCAAAGAAAAAAATATTAATGTAAATTATCTTTATTTTAATATAAATAATAAACACAGACAACAAGCGTGTAGAAATCCTAACAGTAAATCAATGGACTTTTTAGTTCCGAATGCTGAACTCGAGCACTAAAAATGTTCGAATTTAAAATTTTTAGTTTTATTTTCTAAATCGTCTTACATTCTCTATTCTATTAACCAGATCTGTGAACATACTGAATAAAAAGGTATTTTGTTGTTTAACCTAATAATAAATTCAGAAATAGTGCTGCCTATAGACAGAACAACAAAGTTTTGAATTGACAGATATTACATAACACTGGTCGTAGTACTCTTTTCTTTTAAAATTTCTAAACTTTTGTTTTGTCACTATTACATAATATTTTATTTTTTCAGCTGATGAAAATTATAATATAAATAAAGATTGATAAAAAGTTTCACAGGTTTTATTAAATTATAATCTGACAATATTGTTTCGACAGTAAGTTGTCATTATCAAAAGTAATATAAATATAAACAAACACGTCGCTAAGGTAAATACAAAAAATAGGTAACTAGATAAAATAATAATAATCAGAATTAAATATCTAATACTTCCAGTAACGGAGAATTACTGAGCTCAATCTGTTCATTCATTAAAGGCACCCTGAGTTTGTGTTTGTATATCTCAAAAGCTTCTAAAATCTCTAATTTGCGTTTGTTATTACATGTATTATTATTATTATTACAATTATTCAACTGGAACATATTTGAAAGAGCTTTCTTGTAGTTCTTTTGTTACACTTTGTTAACATAAAAATGTTTATGGAAAATAGTGATGCCTGCACCATTATTTTAAATCAATTTTGTCATAAACAAATACAGCTTCGACATTCTGCTATTAATTACTACATTTATATTTAATTAACATTAATTATAAACTCAACTAAGTTTGTCAAACTTTATTCTGTATCGTGAAGATTTCTTTGACCTGTAAAATTGCAATATCTCATATCTTGAAAATTGAGAAATGCTCGTTTACATATTTCATGTCAATATTTACTAACTTCAATAAGGAACAGTATGTACTTTTCCTCAATAATGTTATTGACTTATGATAATGTAATTGATTATAAAGTACGCTTTTTAATATATTAGTTTTCTAGCTATTCAAATCTTAACAGTGTGAATCAGCATATGTTGCTTCAGGTGAGCTTTTCGTGAACATTTGTGACTACAAATATTACATTCAAATGGTTTTTCACCAGTGTGCGTCAGCATATGTTGGTTAAGACTACATTTTAGAGAACATTTATAACTACATATATTACATTTAAATGGTTTCTCACCAGTATGAGTCACCATGTGTATTTTAAGATTATCTTTTCGTGAACATTTATAACTACACATATTACATTCAAATGGTTTCTTATTATCACTGTGAATCAACATGTGTATTTTAAGTTGATCTTTACGTGTACCTTTATAACTACATACACTACATCTAAATGGTTTCTCACCGGTGTGAGTCAGCATGTGTTGTTTCAACTTATACTTTTGGGAACACCTATAATTACACAAATTGCATTTTTCTTTTATCTCACCAGTGTGAATTAGCATGTGTTGTTTCAGTTTAGCTTTTAGTAAACAACTATAACTACAGAAATTGCACTTAAATGGTTTCTCTTCAGTGTGAATCAGCATGTGTTGTTTCAGATTAGCTTTCAGTGAACATTTAAAACTGCATAGATTACATACAAATGGCTTCTCATCAGTGTGAGTCATCATGTGCATTTTGAGTCTACCTTTTAGTGAACATTTATAACTACACAGATTACATTCAAATGGTTTTTCACCAGTGTGAATCAGCAGATGTTTTTTCAGTTTAGCTTTCAGTGAGCATTTATAATTACATATATTACATACATATGGCTTCTCACCAGTATGAGTCAGCATGTGTACTTTGAGAGTACCTTTTAGCGAACATTTATAACTACATGCATTACATTCAAATGGCTTTTCACCAGTGTGAATCAGCATGTGTATTTTGAGGCTACCTTTTACTGAACATTTATAACTACATATATTGCATTTAAATTGTTTCTCACCAGTGTGAGTTAGCATGTGTATTTTGAGATTAGCTTGTTGTTGACATTTATAAGTACATATATTACATTTAAATAGTTTCCGACTACTCTGGATAAGAATATGTTTCTGCAAATTAGATTTTTGTGAAAATCTACATTGGTGTAAGTTAGATTTACATAATTTGTTATCAACATTGATTTGCTCGTCCTCTTGTGAAATACTTGTATCATCGAATAATTTTACTTCATACTTATTATGAATTTGAATCACATTTACGATTTTCCTATTTTCAGTTATTTGATATTCCATTTTACTATCCATTTTGTTTTTGTTTGAGGCTATCTCATCAATAACTACACATTGCCGTTATTAATGTAAGAATTATTACAACATATAATAAGCAAAATGTAACTTTTAAAAATATATACTTTTAAAAATATAAAAAGTGAAATCTTTACCGGATAGATAAGTAAATGATTTGTTTATGTGTATGAGAAGTTGCCCTTTTCCATTTGTTATCACAACTTGTCAAAATTCAGCTTACATGGTTTCAAAGATTATTTCAATTAACACCGACCAAAGATACATATACCAGCGTATTCGGTCCTCGAGGGTACCCATAGGTTCAGGCAGTGATGTTATGGAGCGGCAGCTTTTAGTACTAATTTTAAGGTTAAGAATGTGACAGATTGCTTTAAAATTGTAATAGATTCATGTAATATTAAAATTAGTGGAAAATATCAGAAACAAATTTTAATTAAAACAAGGTAAAATAAAATAAATTATATTAAAAATTTAAAAAGATTTAGTTATTAATAACTTTTTATACAAAAAAAATTATATAGCATATATGCATGTAGTAATCTTTCTTTTATTAAAGTTTGTGTCAGGTTTGATTCACAGTGTCGCTACTATTTGAAATTGGGACGCGCCAAAGATTGATCTACACTCCCGGAGTATTTTGTTAAAAGAAATTATGCGGTGAAATTATCTCTTTTGCAAGATGTACGATCACCAGTATAGAGAACATATTATTGAGAAGAATCTATGAATGATAATTCCATTTTACTGGTATTTTAAAAATTATAAAATCCAAATATACAACTTAAAATTATTATAAAAATTAACACAAATATTAAAACCAGTCAAAATTACAATCACCATTAAAATATAACACAGCAACAACCATCGCTAAAAACTACTCATCAACTATTGCAAATCGAAGACATTCTGATAGAAATCCCATTCTGACGTTGTACAACGCCATCTATATTCACTGGCGCGTCCCAATAATAAAAAAATCTACAAGAAAGAGTCATCACAAACACGTGGGCGAAAGTGTAAAATGCATCTCGAATTACGCGAAGGCCACGCTGTAATCTAAATGATAAAATAAACAATAAATGCGCTAGAAAGATTCAGTAGCGGAACAAACCCCTTTTTAATTAAAAATAAATGTGAATGAAGCAATGAAGATCTGTTGGTTCTAGCGTACGTCACTGAATTCGTAGCAACGTGAAATTTGTAAAACAAAAATATTCACAATTTAACATGAATTTGTTAACGGACATTTATGTTATGTAAAAACGATCATATTAATGTAATATGCAGCTACGAAAATATAATTTCTAAACAAATTTTTGTTAACATAACGAAACAATATGCATGTGGTGATTTTTTCTTTATTAAAGTTTATGTCTGATTTGCTCCACGATGTCGCTACTATTTGAAATAGAGGGGCTATAATAATAAATTATAGCCTCTTTATTTTCAAATAGTAGCGACAATGATTGGTCTCGCCGTTGGAGCAAAAGCCCTAGAACAATGTTGGCGACATTGAAAGTTACCAGATTTGACAGTCCGTTTTGCAATAAATGTTAAATAATAGTCATCCACAAAAATATTCACAATTTAACATTAATTTCATAATGGACATCTATGAAATTATAATCTATAAACAACTTTTAAATTAAGTGTAACGTTGAAATTCACGACCCGTTGATTGTTTTACGGTCACTGTTTAAAACCAAGCTTCTCCGTTAGTCTTGGTTGTCGCTGGTTTCCCTCCCCTCTCTATATCGTAAATTCGCGCTAGCGCGGTCAAGCGCATTCACAATGATGCGGTAGGCATAACAAAATGGTTGGCTTTCATTAGAGGATGGTTGAATGAGAGATGAGATAGGAAGTTGGTTTAGTATAATTCGCTTTAGCGGAGAAAATCTCGCGTCCATCAAATCGATCACTTGAATGGTTATATCTGATCGATCGTCGACCAGACGGAATAGACTCTAGTGTTAACCACTTAGGTAAACCTTTTTTTATTATTTTCCACCATGTGCTAAAATCTCATTAAAATCGTATTCTATTTTAGGTAACAAGTCTATATAATTTACCTAGAAGAAATGATTGAATGAAAGACCTTTCAGTTGATCGAAAGGTAAAATTCTTTTCAAATTAATACCACATACAGAGTATTTTATTTTTAGGTTTTTTCTTTTGGTTTTCGTTCTTGCTCGTTTTTTTTCTCTTCTTGCCCTTTTGATCTTGGGTTTGGTTTAACTTCAAGGTCTTCCCTTTTGGGTTAGTACCTGCATACATACAGGGTTGTTGTATGTAACACAAGATTATACCAGAATAAGTGAAACAAAAAACCCTAAGTAAGGCTTTTAAACCGTATCATCCGTGGGTCATCGAATGGTGGGATGTTTGTTTAAAACTGTATGTATTTATATATATTGTGTTATTTTATCTATGTGCCCATGTATTTTTGAAACGTTTATACAATTTATTTACTCATGCATGTTAGTGTTTAAGTACTAATTCAAACGAGATCTCGAATAGTTAAATTATCATAGGGTAGTTTTTAAGATTTATAACCAGCT
The DNA here is from genome assembly GCA_929113105.1 of Agrypnus murinus. NCBI lineage: Eukaryota > Metazoa > Arthropoda > Insecta > Coleoptera > Elateridae > Agrypnus > Agrypnus murinus. The sequence continues at coordinate 94,179,532 of OV816027.1, forward strand.
GTGATACAAATCACCATTCTGTCGATTTTACTAGACTTATTAAAATCCTTAATTAGTATAGTTAAGAACCTTTACCGTTTACAATAAAGCCCTACTTAGAAAGTTTACATTTCACTACATATCTGTGCTATATTAATATTTATTTATTTTGTGGTTTTATTATTTGCTTTCCAGCTTGTAACCTGTAAGTATATGCACTGTACGACCAAAATTGTGGAAGTTGTCTATATGTTAGTAAAAGATCTATTTCTTCGTTTACCTAACAAGTTTGAAGCTTTAGTAATGAGAACTGTTTTAAAACGAAGAGGCGCTTGTTTTTCTTATCTTGTATTACCCCGCCCCTCTTTAACTTATTGGGGATAGCCGGCAAAAACTAAAGTAGTGTTATTTAGGTCAAGCTGATACTTCCAGCACAGCTATATTTTTGGTAGGTTTGGTATTTATCTGTATAAAAGTAGCCTTTGGGATTCTGTAGGCTATATAAGGTAACCGTATGCATGTAGTAATATTATCTTTGCTAAAATTTGTGTCAGGTTTGCGCCACGATGTCGCTACTATTTAAAATAGAGGGGCTATAATAATAAATGTATAATAAATATAGCCCTCTATTGGGAAGCGCCAATAAATATAGATGGCGTTACACAACATCAAAATGACTTTGATATGCGGTAGTTGATGGCGTAGCTTGTAGCGGTTGTTATTGCAGTGTTGTATTTTAATGGCGATTGTAATTTTGACAAATATAAGTTTAATATTTATGATAATTTTAAGTAGAATATTTAGATGTTATAATTTTTGAAATGATAGCAAACACTATGATTTGAAAATAAAGGAATTATAACAATAAATTTTAGTAGGGAATCTCCATTTATTAATAAGGGTAATGACATGAAGTGTACAAACCATAGGTCCATATAATTTTCTATGATTAATTTAGTGCGTGGACGATTATAAGTAAAAGTTACATAATTTCGTGTACGTAAATCTGGTACACATACATTTATTTTGGCTAATACCTAGATCAGGAACATCAATAAGGTAATTGACTAATTTATATAACAATAAAATTAATTGATGCTGATTTCTGGTTTCTAAAGATTCCATTTGAAAATGTTTTAGGTCTCGTAACTTGGCGAACTCATAACGGGAGCTTCCTGTATTCCAAACCAATCCAAGGGAATCCACAAAAAACAACAATGCCGGAGCAAAACGATCCCAGAAGTACAACGAAAATCACTTCTCAAATTTAAGGCTTTCCGAGGTGGCGATATATATTTGATCTCCACAACAAAGGAATGTTGAAATTTCGGTGACCTTGAGTTCCACAACAACGAACAAATATTTCCAAATATGGGATTAAAGTCTATGCACTTAACTATACGCAAACTTTCCCATCAAGAGAGGAATTTACACCAAAAATCACCACACTCATATCAGGTGTTAAATTAACGAAAGTTTCAACCAAACGTAACTGTCGCTTGAAGCATGGTGGGAGTCACGTGGTAGCTTACTTTTAATAGGCTAGTTGCAACTATGTCTTATTGCGCAATTTAGTACTAGAGAATTATATAGCTTGTTATCAGAACAAATTAACGGAAAATCGTTATGACCACATTGGGAAGCTCGAAAAATCGATATTTGTGTAGTTAAGTCGTTCGAACTAAATGACACTATTTAAAAATATAAGATTTTATCGAAAGAAAAATATTAATTAAACCTATATACGGGGAGACTAATGGCGACAGTCTTGTACATGTCATTACACTTCTCATAAGGGTTCTGTATATTCTAACAATCCTGTAGCATACTTACGAGTTCAGCAAAGCGAGAACAGATGCCGATTGGTTAGATTCACTGCGTAACCGCAATCTCAAACTTATGGTTACTTCTCTGGTAATTGGGTCGATTGGTGATTGGTAATCATACCCGCATTGCAATCAGGCGCCAAAATGCAAATATTCCACTTGATCATAACCGCAAAAACCTATTCTAACCACAAATTTGATTTCTGTTTGAGAAGTGTATTTTATTGCTAAATTTTTACAAAGGGATACCAGCTCAGTACACTCCGTCCCAACACACCAACCTGCTCGTAAACTCAATCATACACATGCAGTTTTTTAAAGCAACCAAAACACACAGTACACACACCTATACTGCATACAGACAGGTTACCAACATGCACACTCATTCCTAGCATGGCAGCGTGGATAACTAGTAGCAGTCTCAGATTTTTGGGCTTGCTTGCTGTTGGGTAGTACGCAGTACACGAATGCTCGAGTCGGTTTTAGCAACATGACCCGACTGCTTTATTAGCCGGTGGATAATCTTGCTTATGTGGTTATACCGAGTGGCGCCCGGACTTGGAATCTTGCGGTAAATTCTTATTGATTATGGACAAAATAATAGAAAAACACATACAAATAAATCTCCAAGACAATAATAATAATAACACAATTTTATTGTTATTAACACAAAACAATGAAACGACAAACTAAAACAAATAATTGATACCAGAAGAATAGATTTTTTATTATGTGAATTAAAAAGCTTGAAATATCTTTTATTTATGGAACTTTTTAAATTAAATTACAAAAGAAAAAGCTTAATAGAAAATTCTACCTTTTTAATTTTTTAGTTAAATTTAATTATTCCCAAAATAGTTAAGTTTCTTTTAATTGAAGATTAATAACTTTTTTTTAATCACTTGATTTCCAACATTATAAACTATAAAAAAATAATAGGTTTAAGGATTATAATTTTGTTTATAATTTTTGTTTATTTTGATATCATAAATTTGTAAACTAATATGAAAAAACTCAGGTTTTTATTTTATTTATTAATATCCATATGATTATTTCCTGTTAAAAAATTTCCAAATCTCTACGTACCAGCTGCTTGTTTCATTACTGTTGACAAGTAATTCAAGAAACATGTGTCATGGATCTATTCAAAATTATGTCCAAATAAAAGGTTTTACAAATCGGAATTCCACATCTATATAATTCTTATACATCAATTGTAAGTAAATTGCATTTATTAACATACATATCCATTTAATATAATAATTTCCATAAATTTTTCTTATCAAAATCAATGGAAGAATTAATTAAACACTCATTTAACTTTTGGCACTTGTTAATTAAATCCTTTATTTTATAAACTTTTTAAATTAAAACACTTTGACGTTTCTCAAGAATAATTGTAACCTCACATATTTGACATTTATTCGCAAACTTGACATATTCTTAAATTTCTTTAATCTTAACAAGAAATGTGCTTTCTTTAAAAAATGAAATTAGAAAAGAATTTTATAAAAAATATGGCCTTCATTTTATATGATTTGGCCGAAACAAAAGACTTGAAAACAATTGAATGTTGACACATTAGAAATACAATAACCAAATTCTTGTTTATAAACTTTCATTAGTGCAAAAACTAATTAAAAAGTCTAGTAAAAAATTAAATTCCGAATCCAACAATATACGGAACTTTCATCATGATTTATGTAAAGCAGTTGCAGTTGATTGTAACTTATCTGATCACAGTGGCATTTTTATTCACATTCCACAATCGGATACGATTTCTAGATCCGAATTTCAATATAAAATTTGTAGGCCTATAACTGAATTAGGAAAATTAACTTTTTACAATATCGTTGAAAAAATTGATTGGTCATTTGTCAATAACAAAATTATTGATGTTAACACAAAGTTTGAAATATTTCTAGACATAATATTAGAGAGTCATAATGCTGCCTTTCCTGAAAAACAATATGTGAACAGGCATAATTCACATGTTCATCCCTGGTTCAATACCAAACTATGGAATATGCGTGAGCATCTTAAATTTCTTGATTTGATATATAAACAAAGTCCATCTCCATTAAATAGAACGAACAGAAATGCTTTTCGATCTCACTATAAATCTGAAATTAAAAACTCAAAACGGGAGGCTAATGACAGATTAATAAAAAAATCAAATAACCCAAAAAAATGTATTTGGGACATAATAAATAGACAGAGAAGTAATACAATACCGATTAAAAATTTGGTGGAAATAAGTCCAGATGAATTTAATGAGCACTTTGCCAATGCACCTCACAAACTTTTAAATGAACGCCTTATGTGCACCCCAAGTCTTAATCCTCATTTCAATTTTAATTATAATAATTTACCTAAAACTGACTTTGAATTTAACGAAGTCACTTATATTGAAATACGTGACATTATTTCAAATCTTAAAAGTAAATCTACCAAAGACATATATGGCTTAAGTGTAAAAGTTATAAAAATTATACAGGATCTTTTAATATATCCTCTTACTAGATTAATAAATGGCTGTCTTTCAGAGGGTATCTTCCCGAGTATATTAAAAATTGCTCTAGTTTCACCGATTTATAAAAAGGGCGCAATTGATGATCTAGCCAACTACCGCCCGATATCTCTGCTTCCAATTTTTAGCAAAATTTTTGAAAAGTGCCTGTATAATAGATTAGTCAAATACTTTGAATTTAATAATCTATTTTCCAATTGCCAACATGGCTTTCGAAAGAAACGAAGTACAGCTTTAAAATTATGAAATTGTAACATGTCGTTAATATGAAAACGAAGTTTCAACTAAAATTCCACAAGGTAAGTTGCTAAATATTTGCATATATCCTTAATACAATACATTTTGTCTGTTCCAGATGATATCTTTCATATCAAGACAAGACTAATCAAGTTAACAAGAAAATTGTGTATATTCTATGGAAAACCAAAATTTCCACATATTCTTTACACACTAATTAATGAGTTCTAGTGTGCACGTTTGTTTTAATTACCTAGCTTTGAAATTAAAGCTGATGAAATGATAAATTTTATTTAAATTTTATTAATTGGAAAGTGCAGTTATGTAACCAATCAATCGAGTGGTTCTAAAATTACATATTATATATAGACACACATAGACACTATGTATTATTAGTTAAATTAGTCACTCATAATGGATTAAGAAAGAATAAAGTAAACAAAACAATAATTTTAATATGTTATTATTATTATTATGTTACACAATTTAAGATGTCTTTTAATTTTCTAGTAACAGCTAGGCTATTTATTCAAAAATGTATAAAAATATAAATAAACTTACCTTGCTTTTCTGGTGTACCCCAATGGCTGAAGCATTTTCTTCGCCTGACAGTGCTAAATGCAACAACTTGTTGCCACAATCCATTGAGAATAGCGAACACGCACCACTACTGTAAAACAATATTATTATTCATGAATTAAACATTTCGGCAATTCTTAGATTATAGGTATGTATATTTCATATACATCACAATAATGACATGTAAAATGAACTTAAGAAAAAAAAACATTTAATTTCTTGTCTATTTCATTGTTTTCTATTCTTTACATGTATCTTTATGATTCTTAGAATTCTGAGGATGTAATTTGTGGCATGAGAAATTTATGTAATTTACATATATAACCACTAGTTGGATTCTATCTTGTAGAATTTACGAATAATTATACAGAAATTGGAGTATCATTTCCTAGCGTGAATACAGAATAATGTTATTAACATAATTTTGAATATACATATAATAGCCATTAGAAAAATTGCAAAATTCTAAAACTTTATTGGGCCATGGCTACAAAGAAACAGAAAAATTGATTTCTCAGAAATTAACTCTTGATTATAGACTCGGCTTGTTTTGATACTTCTAAAGTAGTCGTTAAGTTAATATGCCACTGATAATTTATGGCTATTTCAGCTTTAAAGACACTCATACCCCCTCCACTTATTTGTATGCATTTGTTGCATCCAAAGCTGAAGCATTCTGATGCTGTGCTGTCAGAAGGGCACGTTAGGCAGTCGGTCTCAACAATCACAAAAACATCTTTCTATGGTTGTCGTTAAAAATAGCCGCCCTATACCACGCACAATTATGTATTTACTTCAGTGGTTTGGCAATGTTAAGTACAATTAACATTTATAAATGTACTAAATAAATCAAATTTGCTTTAAACAGTTTTTTAACATTAATTTTACAAACATTAAAATACTGATGTCCGCATCACTATATTTAAATCCATTTTACAATAAATACATACATTCAGTTATTATACAGTTATTATTAACTACATTTATACTTAATCAACATTAATATTATATACATCAATTAAATTTGTGAAACTTTATTCTGTATCGTGGAAAATACATTTAGTACCTAGGTTGTTAAAAACTTTTACTGCAGAGAAATGCATCCATACGCATTTTATGATATTCATTAACTTCAATTAGAAAAAGTAGATTTTCGCCCACGTTAAATTACATCATTAAAGTAAGTTTTTTAATATATTAGTTTTGTGATTAGCTAAGTGTTATTTGGGATGAGCTTTTAGTCAAAGTTTATGATTATATAATTATATTACATTTAAATGGTGTTTCATCCGTGTGAGTCGTCAGCATGTGTTGTTTCAAGTTATATTTTTGTGAACATTTATAATTACATAAATCACTTTCTTCTATTTTCTTGCCAGTGTGAATTAGAGTGTCTTGCTCCAGTTTAGCTTTTAGTGAACATTTGCAACTATCCATATTACATTCAAATGGTTTCTTATTATGACTGTGAGTCAGCATGTGTGTTTTGAGTTTATCTTTTCGTGAACATTTATAACTACATGTGTTACATTCAAATGGTTTCTCACCAGTGTGGATCATCATATGTTGTTTCAGCTTAGCTTTTAGTGAACATTTATAAATACATAAATTACATTTAAAGTGTTTCTCACTACTGTGAGTTAACATGTGTATTTTAAGTTTATCTTTTCGTGAACATTTATGACTACATATAATACATTGAAATGGTTTCTCACCAGTGTGGGTGAGCATGTGTTGTTTCAACATATATTTTTGTGAACATCTATAATTACATAAATCACATTTTTCTATTTTCTCGCCAGTATGATTCAGCAAGTGTTGCTTCATTTTAGCTTTTAGTGAACATTTATAACTACACATATTACATTCAAATGGCTTCTCACCAGTGTGAGTCAGCATGTGTATTTTGAGATTATCTTTCCGTGAACCTTTATAACTACATATTTTACAAGCGAATGGTTTCTTGTTATCACTGTGAGTCACCATGTGTATTTTGAGTTTATCCTTTCGAGAACATTTATGACCACATACACTACATTTAAATGGTTTTTCACCAGTGTGACTCAGCAAATGGTTTTTCAGTTTAGTTTTTAGTGTACATCTATAATTACAAATATTACATACAAATGGTTTCTCATCAGTGTGAGTCAGCATGTGTACTTTAAGACTACCTTTTCGTGAACATTTGTAACTACATATAGTACATGCAAATGGTTTCTCACCAGTGTGAGTCAGCAAGTGTATTTTGAGGCTACCTTTTTGTGAACATTTATAATTACATATATTGCACTGAAATGGTTTCTCACCAGTGTGAGTCAACATGTGTATCTTGAGATTACCTTTTTGTTGATATTTATAACTACATAAATTACATTCAAATAGTTGCCGACTACTATGTATAAGCATATGTTGTTGTAAATCCGTTTTTTGTGAAAACTTACATTGATATACGTTAGATTTGTTATTGTAATTTGTAATGTGGTATTGTAATTCGTTAGCATCATTGATTTGCCCGTCCTCTTGCGAAATATCGGGATTATTGAACAATTTCTCTTCTTTCTTAATGTGATTTTGAATCTCATTTTTGGTACTGCAATTTTCCATAATTTGTAATTCCATTTCACTACTTGTTTTGTTTTTGAATGTGGGGCTACCTCATCACTGCACATTATTATTGCCAATATGTGTAAGAATTTTCACATGTAGTAATAAAGAAGATGTTGCTTCTGATAATATAAAAAGTAGTTTTATTGAAAATCTGTGTCTCAGAACTGTACGAAGTTTTACCTGTGATACTTATTATTGATATATAATAAATGAATGCTTATAGATAGAATAGGAGTGCCCGGAGGTTCCCGTAGAATCCGAGGTCGTTTTTGTGCCGTCTGAAGAAGATATCTGTTAGGTTTTTGCATCTTGCGAAAGTATAGTTTTATTACTTGTCGTCAGATGGCGGTTTGACAGGTATAGGTAATGTTTGATAGCGTTTTCCATTTATATGCACCGATGCTGCACTGACTAATAGCATTTTCGATTTATATGCACTGATACTGCACTGACTAATAAAACTGATGATAAAAATCGTTTACAGTAATATATATCAGATAGAAGATTTTGCTTTATCAGCCAACATCAAAGCTAACCTGTGAATTAACCGCTCATTTTCACTTTATTTAACAAAAAGGATATTATATTACTTTCTTTCTGTAGATAATATCACTACCTCCTTTAAATTGTATCCAAATCTGCAGTGTTGATGGTAAGTTTCCGCTTTTGGACATACCAAAATAGGCCAAACTGTTTGCTGGATATACCTCACCAATGCAATGATAAGATTCTTTGTCATAGATAATATGTCATGCTTACCCTTAGGATTAAGGTATAGTTGCTAGTCATTTATCAAAAACATTTTTCACCACTAGTTACCATATTATGGCAAAACCTAAAAACCATAATGCCTTTGTATTCCATGGTGCAGTGCATGGTGCGTCTCGTCGAGACGCTTCGAATGACATATAACAATGGTTAGTTTGGAGTAATATTTGTTGAGATAGACGAGAAGATTTTGTTGTACTTTTGTACCGTACATTTTCAACTAGTTCTCCCAGGTATCCTGGACTTCAGTGCATAAAGGTAAGTGTACCTGGAGCAAAATTTATCGTAGATTCTAAAGATATGCAGCTTATGGTGGCAAACCTTCTGAATCCCTGAGAAAATACCAATACTGTGGAAAACTACCAAAATGTACCATTTTTCAGTAGTTTTCTTGACATAACTTTGTGCACAGTAGGAATCTTCAAATACACCAAAAGACAAAATTTGTTCTACTCGCCGAGTCCGTCAAAATGAGCCTTCTTCGGTCAGTACGGTCTATATGGGTTAAAGAATCATCCTTGAACGTTTGAAGCAAATTGGAGAACATAAAATTATTTCTGTTTCCATTTAATGCAAATTTATTTCAGTTTCCCTGAGGCAGCCTCAATTTCTAAATTCCTAGTAAATGATATGACGCGTACATTGCTGAAATTTGCTGAATCTCTCCTTTTATGGTATTAATTTACAGTGACCTAATGTATTTTGCCTTGAAACGTTTTAATAAACAATAAATAAGTAGCAATAGAGAGAAAATAAGTATTATTATTATTAACATGCAGGCAATAGAATTAAATTTCATTGTAATAGAGTGTAATATAGATGCTTTGCTAATGTAATAGATCTGTTACAATTGTAATAGACATAATAACATCCCTGATGCCAACTTTTTATATGTTTGTTATAAAAAACACATTATTTGTATTTCGTTTCATCACTTATCGCCCTTTTAAAATACGTTTCACTTCATAATAAAATATCAATTCACTGAAAATTAAATTTGTCACGGCTGTTTATTTTGTTTATCACACTTCCGAAATGTTTCCGTCACAGAAATAAAACTGGTTATTGTATTTTAATATTTATATTCAACATACATAAAACAAACTAAATGGGCGACCAAGATTTAACACGTCTGCACAATCAGGTGTTACACCCGCTACTAATGTTTTTAACGCCGCAGCTCGCAAACAAATTAGAGGTTAAATAATTATATATTTGACTAGTAAAAAGTGTGACGTAAAATACAAATCACATTATTAATGTCGCGTATATATAAATTTGAAGACACCAGACTTACCTTAAGCAAGCGCTCTCCATTTTATATCGGAAATATATAGCAAATTTACATGTGGGGTATGTAATGTTATGGTTCACAGTTATTTAACTTTGGTATTTAGTTATTAATTATTTAACGTTTATAATCTTGTTATTACAATTTGTTATGGTTTACAGTTGTTTAACTTTGGTTTAGTTATTAATTATTTACCTAACGTTATATCGAAGGATGTGTTCTTATTGTTGACGAGTTGATTATTAAATTATGTATCATAGAATGCTTAAAAGCAAAATTTATTAGAAGGTTGAAATTTAGTTATAATCTAGTACTTTGATTTTGTTAGAAAAAAAGAGAGTAGAAAGAATAATAAAAATGGCAGATGTAAAGAGATTGTAACAAAATTGTTATTAAAATAAAAACCAAGAATATCTTTGTTGATAAAAGGATGAGTTATTTTCTTATTATAAAATTAATTCCAAGAAATTGCTATATAAAAGATTAAAATATCAATAACAATAAATGGAACATTAATACTTATGCTGGATATAATTAATAAATAAAAACTGGTATGAAAAATGAAAATTGGTATGAAGAAATATCGACTTTAATGGATGATGGCGCAAGAAAAACTAAAATAATGAAGAAAACAGAAAAGAAGACACTTAGGGAAGAGAGTTCAAATATACCGACAGTTGCCAATGCAATTCAAGGAACATTAAAGGTAAAGTGACAAAAATAATCAGCAGTTGTTAGGTGGATGATGAAATCATATAAAAATAAAAACAAATTTGATAAACTAGATGGACTTGTTTTGATAGTGATTTTAGGTTCATATTAAACAAACTTTTTAATAGGTTATTAGTCATTTTAATATATTTTAGATTAGACTCTTCATGCGAGTCAACAATAAGAGAGGTGCCCTAAAATTATTGAACCCTAAATAATCCGAGAAGTTGAAGTCTTATGTTTGAGCTGACCATTTTAAATAATTATTTGTGTAATTCTGATAATACAAAGGGAAATAAACCACAACAACTTAATTGGTGCCCAACGTGGGGCGAATTGAATTGCAGTATTATAAGTAATTTTAATGCCATTGTGGGGTGATTGTGCCATTAATAATCATTATTGCAATAACATTTTAAAAGTATGCAACTTTGAAAGAACAAGGTTATAAGTAGTCATTTGACATTCATTCATTGGTTTTGACAGTTGAGATATATTGACAGAAGAATTAATTCATTGACAGAAACGGAGCTGGACATAAATAATCTACTTGACACAAAATAAATACATAACTAAAAGTTTTCTTCTTATTTGTGATATTTTATTAATAATTATAATAATTCTGTGATTTTGTTATAGCTTGGTGTTTACTTATGAATAGGTACCTTTTATTAATTTCAAATGTCTACTAGAAGTAAGTCTGTAGATAGAATTACAAGAACAGGTAAGAAAAAAGGGCGTAAAGATAATTCAGAAGGAACACAGACAAAAGAAGATACAATGGAAGAGGAACGTATAAGTCAAGAAGAGACAACTTCAGAATATCAAACAGAATAAGAACACAATGTAACGCAGACTACCAATTTGGAAGCAATATTTAAAAAAATCCAAGAAGAATTCAAGAAGTTTGGAGAAGAAATTAAGAGTGTTAAAGAAGAAAACCAAGAGCAATTCAAGAGGACTAAAGAGGAAAATCAAGAGCAATTCAAGAGGTTGGAAAAACAGTTCATCAATGCAAGACAGGAAATAAAAGAACAAATAGACCAAACAAAGGACCAATTAAGTAAAAGGATACATGAAATGATTGGTAATTTAAAAATTGAAATGCAGGGAGATTTGAAAATTGTGGAAGATAAGCTGAATGAACAAAAGATCAGAAATGATGAAATCATGAAGAAAAATCAGTGCTTAGAGAATAGGATAGATAATGTTAACATGGAAGATTTAATTCAACATGAAGATGTTGAAGATAATATTAAAAATTTAAGACTAGAAATAAACAAATATATTAAAGAAGTAAAGAATGATGCAAGTCAACAGTTAAACAGGTTAAAGAATCAAGAGTACTCATGGGACAGGCATGGCAATAATACCACCAATGAACGATCAACATATACCGAAATATTATGCTGATAGAAGAAAACATCCGAAGAAGTTTATTAAGAATTTGGAATCATATTTGGAAAACATGAAGCAATTTCTGAAAGATAATTACAATCAAAGAATCGAGTTAAATTTTATTAAATCGTCTTTAAAGAATGAAGTAGAAAACTGGTTTGCAGTTATGGAAGATAGGATTACTAGTTTTGAGGTTTTTTAAAATTTATTTTTACAGCAATACTGGAATGACATAGATCGGGAATCAGTACGAAGGCAGCTGATTCTTGGAAGGTATAATTCTAATTATGGTTTAACTCGAGAAAAGTATGCTACGATTAAGTTTAGTCAATTTAAATATGTAGAGGATGTGACAAATGAGCAAACGTTGACAATTGCCTTGTCAGAACATTTCGGTGAAGAAATAAGAGGACATGTAGTCAAAAATGGTGTTCAAACATTTCAAGAATTACTAAGAGTTTTGAAAGATATGATCTGAATGATGAATTACAACAGAATAATTTGAAAATGAACAGAAGCATAAATCAGAATTATAGAGATTATAGATATCAAAGAGATAGGCAAGACGATATAAAACAATGGAGTTTAAGAACATGCAAAATAAAGGTTTTGATAAAGAAAAAGATGGTAATAGAAATATCAACGATATACAACGTTATCGTAATCATAACTACTCAACTAATTATTTTTATAGGCAGCAAGGAAAGAAAATATCAAAACACTTATACGATGAGAATTATAAACAAGAAGACAATAAAGAACAGAAGGAGGGGGAAGTTGAGGTAAAACAACAAGAAAATCAGAATTTTTGTTAATATGTACTACTGTGTATCAACATTATACTCACCCAAGGGAATTTATTAGTTCTCCTGACAGTAGTACAGAAATCGTTTTTAATAAATCTTCAGGTTTTGTTCAATACTTACCTTTTATCAAAATTAAGATTATTGATATATGGGCTGTGGCACTTATAGATACAGGGGCTGAAATATCTCACATTGCAGAACAATTTTTAAACGATAAGCTAATAATAAAGATTGTATTATTCCTATAAAGAAAATCAATCTTATTGCAGCTAATAAAAAAAAGTTTAGTACTCTAAATAAAAAAATGGTATATGATATTCAATTTAATAATTTCAAAGTATTGGCGGAATTATTAATTGTACCAGGAATGACTATAGATTTAATTATTGAAATGAATATAATGAATTTATATAATATAGCAATAAAACTTTTCAAATAGAAAATGAAATTATAAAATGCGTACAAGGTTCAAGTGTGAATGATATGGAAGTAAAGTCAAATTATCTTCAGTCTCAAAATATGCAAAATATTAAAAAATTAAATGGTATTGGGAAAGAATTTAATTCGGCAAATGTAAAAATAAACTGCCCCGATTCAGAACAAAATAAAATTTTGATCTTATTAAATAAAAATATAGACTTGATTAATGAAAAAACGCAAATTGCTAAAGGATATGAGCATAAATTGCAGGTTATTGATGAAAATGCTTTTAATTGTAAAACATATCCTGTACCTTATGCGTATAGACCAAAGGTTCGGTAAGCCATTGAAGTAATGTTGCAACAGGGTATAATTGAAAAAGCTTCCACTAGTTGTATTAATCTAATAGTAATTGTTAAGAAAAATGATGAAAGTATAAGGCTCTGTCATGATGCCCGATTAAAGATGAAAGATTAACGAACGTACAGTTCCTCAGTTTGAATCACCTCAGAATATAGAGAGTATCATCGGAAGACTTGGTAAAAAACGTATTTTTTCAAAATTGGATCTAAAAAAGTCGTTCTGGCTTATTCCATTAGAGAAGAATTGGATTTTGTATCGATGGAAACATTTATGTTTTTTGTGTAGTACCTTTTGGTTTGTCAACCAGCTGTGCAGCCTTAGTTCGAGCTCTCCCAAAACATATTAAATAAATATGAAGATTTCTGCATCCATTATGTTGACGACATTCTTATATTTAGCGAGAACTTAGAAAAACATTATCAACATTTGGACATAATTTTAAAAGCTTTGAATGACAATGGTTTAAAGTTAAATATTGAAAAATGTGAATTTATAAAAACAGAAATTAAATATTTAGGATATAAAATTAACACAAAATGTATCACAATCGATAATGATAGATTATTGGAAATAAACAATTATCCTAGACCAAAAAATTTAAAAACTAAGGGGATTCCTCGGTATGTTAAATTATTATCGGAAATTTATGCATAATCTAGCAGAAAAGTAGTTGCTCTTATTGGAACTTCTTAGAAAACATGTTCGATGGAAATGGAGCGACAGACAAGAAAAGGCATTCCAGGATTTAAAAAATAGTTTCTTCAACAAGTTAATTTTATATCACCCTGATTATAAAGAAACGTTTATTTTAAGAACCGATGCGTCCAATTCAGCAATCGCTGCAGAATTAGTACAGATACAAAATGGATTGGAGGTTCCAATTTCTTTTATTTCCAGAGCATTAAGGACGTATGAGGTTAGTTATTCTATTACAGAGAAGGAAATGGCCGCAATTGTGTATGCAGTAAACAAATTAAAATTTTATTTAACAGGGAATCAGTTTGTTATTGAAACAGACCATTCAGCATTGCTTCATATTATGAAGACCAGGTTTGCGAACAGCCGAGTGTATAGATGGAGCTTATTATTACAGGAATTTAGTTTTTTAATAAGATTTAGATCTGGTAAGACAAATATAACTGCAGATTATTTAAGTAGGCAAATTTCAACAGAAAATACTGATGATAATGAGGTATTAATTGCTTTAACAACGTTAAATACAGAAGAAGGTATATTTTCTCTGAGATATTTATTAGAACAACAAGAATCTACGGAACTTAATAATGTTAAGGTAAAATTAGAAAGTACAGAAACATATAAGGGATATCAATATAAAGAGAATTTTATAGTTAAGTTAATTTCTGATAAAGAACTGTATGCGACCAGCAACAAACATATTCAAGAAATGTCAAAGTATTTTCATATGAAGTATTGCCACATAGGTTGTAGGAAAATATGGTTAATTATCAGAGAATCATACTATAATTATAAAGATTATAAAATAATAAAAAATTTATTAGTCAATGTCAACTGTGTAAATTAGCTAAAAATAAAAATTATAAAAGTTCTTATTATGTAAAAAGTATTAATGTGGATCGTCCATTACAGTTGGTGGCAATTGATTACATTAGTAATTTGAGAAAGAGCGAAGGTTATCAACATATTTTTGTAGTTGTGGATATATTTTCAAAATATGTAAAACTATATCCTGCAAAAAACTGCACTACAGAAAACAGTATTAATTTTCTGAAACGTTTCATCCAGACAGTGGGCAAACCTAAGCGGTTCTTAGCCGACAATGCTTCTTATTTTAATAACGATAGTTTTAAACAATATTGGGAAATTCAAGAAATATGTGTTAGTTATTGTTCTATAAGACATCCACAAGGTAACCCTTGTGAACGGTACATACAAGAAATTACAAAATATTTAAGAATTTTAGCGAATCAAGATAGACAACTTAATTGGATTTATTATTTGCAACAAATTGAAGGATATTTAAATGAAGTACCTTCAACTAATACAGAAGTAGCACCTATTTATTTAATGAAACAAATACACCCAGATCGGCCCTGGATTATCAATCAAGAATATGAAATGGATTTTGAAGAAGAATTGAATATGATCAGAGAGAAAATTAGATTAAAATCACAGAAATATAAAGATAAAGAAAATAGGAAGTTGAGAAAATATACTACATTTGAAGTTGGAGAAGAAGTAGTGGTAAGAAGCTTGCGAACATCAGATGTATCTAAAAAATTTGCGCAAAACTGTTGTTTCCATATTCAGGACCATATATTATTAATCGTAAATTTGGAGATTGTTCTGAATTACGGTATCCAAATACTATAATAAAATTAGGGGATGATTTCATTTAGAAATGTTGTATCCGTATTTTAGCATCAATAATAATTAATGTTACAAAGTTAATAAATGTTCATCTGCAGCGGTCGTAGCAGAATTAATTGAAAAAAATATGTAAATAGTGACTAATAAATCTTCTTAAAATATGTACTTTTTAGCGACTTTTTTTAAATATGTACCAAATATGTATGTAGTTTATAAAAAAAATAGTATATTATTCAACAAGCATATAATGATGGCTACTAATCACTAGGGTGAAGTTTATGAGAAGTTTAAGCTTATTAGAATCGGCTGAGCGAATACTCGCCATTATATGCGAGTCGAATACTATACTTTGTCCACAACTGTTCCATTCAATTTTAATTCGATTTTTTATTCCATATATGTTTACCAACTGTTTAAAAGCCTTTGTAGCTCAGTGGGTTAGCAATCGAGTTTGTGACGCAGAAGACTTGAGTTCAAGTTTATCAGGCAATATAAGAGTTAGAGTTTCTGAAGTGGGCCCATCATTTTTTGACATGTATAAAATAAAAAAACTTATATCATATTTAAATAGTACTATATAAAGTATACTTCGTGGCAAATTTGTTTGTTTTTATTCTCATTATAACAAAAGTTATAAACAAATAAATGTTATTGCAGTGTTTTATATGAAAAATTATATCTTTATTCTAGTGCATGATAAATTGGTAATCGTTTATAGAGAAAAGAAATTTATAGAGAAAAGTGTACAGTTTCATGAAAAAATTATTTCGATTGCAAAATTTTAATTTTTAATTGCAAAAATCACGATTTTTTAATAAACAAATGGGAATATTTGTATGATCTTAACTTGTAAATTAATTTTTAAACATATATCTTGATACTGTATAGTCAAAATTTTGCTAGCAAGCCATTATTAAACAAATAACACGCATTTTTGTCTCGCGGTGCACGGTCCATACTTGCGAATTAACGCAACGCGAGGAGCCTCGCGCGCTAGTTCAGATCGCGCATAGACGTCATGGATTTCAAATTCAACTTCCATTTGCAACAAAACTTACAATTCTGCATAAATTATACTTTATATATAAACAGTGAAATTAATAAATACGTTTATATTAATAAAACTACTTTTTAATAATATCAACAATCAGAGTTCGTGTATCACTGGAAAAAAATTTACGTTCAAGTTTAACATTATCCATAGGAATATATGACTGATACTGCCGCGTATTTTTTAAGCTTTTCGCTTTAGAGTATCGCTTTATATAATCTTTTTTCGTGCAAAAATTAAAATGAATATTTTGAAAAAAAATTTGTGCCCATTCAAAAAGAATACGTGGCGTGTTTATAAAATTACTGTCAATACGCTGTAAGCTAGCTCGATAGGCCTGCCTTTTAACAGTCCTACCAATGCCATCACAGGCACCTTTACCATGAGACGTTGCAAAGAAATGCCACTGGGCTTCGAGTCCAAAGTTCCAGACTTCTTATTTCCGTGAAATGAAGAATAATATATCTGAAGGGGATCCATTGTCTCTTTGGACTTCGCCGAAAATGATATAATTAACGTGCAGAATGCAATTCAAGCGCACCATTGGCTTAATTCACAAGCAACTTTGCATCCCTATGTTGCTTGTTATCGAAAAAATAATGAAATTAAGCACCTAAATTATGTTATTATTTCCGATGTTTTGCATCATGACTCTGTTACGGTCCATTTGTTCAATTTTACATTCATAGATTTTAAGAAAAAAACTTCGTAAGTGCAAATGTCAAATAGATATTTATGCATTAAGGGAGATATGAATGTTTTTTCCCCCGAGGTTGACGTGTTACAGACCAAGGGCCGAAGGCCCGCGGTCTGTAAGTCTACCGAGGGCAAAAAACAGAATATCTCCCGTAGTGCATTAAATATTTTATTTTTTAGTAACATCATATTCTTTATTTTCAACTTAAAACGTAAAAAAACATTCAAAATTAAAATAAATTGTGAATATCAAAGGTGGTTTGACTGTGCCGTTGTTACGATGGTTGCTACAGTTGCATGAATTTGTTTTTCAATCAACAAAAAAAAATGTCTGAAAGCAGCAGCGTTATTCCTCACAGTGTGATTATAAAAGCGGAAAAAGCCAGTGAGTTATTGGTTCCGAAGAAGTCTGAACATTTGTACATCAAAGAATATGACCGATTTCATGTATGGATGGTGTTAAAACTCCCTTGGGAGATATGAGTTGCTTTTCATAGTTGGTATCTAGGACGAAAATAATCCAAATCATGTTACTAAAAAATAAAAATAATTTATTTTTCGGACGGCGCTGGTGCGCAATATAAAAATAAATTCAACTTTGCTAATTTAATCAAACATCAAGAAGACTTTGGAATCGAAGCCCAGTGTCATGGTGGGACCGTCCAGTGGCATGGTGGGACCGTTAAAAGGCAGGCCTATCGAAAGCTAACTCGATAGGCCTGCCTTTGTAGCGTATTGACAGTAATTTTATAAACACTTCTTTTTGAATGGACACAGAATTTTTTTCAAAATACTCATTCTGATTTTTGCGAAGATTATATAAAAGAAAAAACGATTTTGAAAAATCGACACTAAAGCGAAAATCTTAAAAAATACGCGACAGTATCATTCATATATTCCTATGGATAACGTTAAACTTGAAAGTTTTTTTTCCAGTGATACACGAAATGATTGCTGATATTATTAAAAAGTAGTTTTATTAATATAAACGTATTTATTAATTTCACTGTTTATAAATGAAGTATAATTTATGCAAAATTGGAACTTTTGTTACAAATCGAAGTTGAATTTGAAACCCATGTCTATGCGAGATCTGAACTAGCGCGCGAGGCTCCTCGCGTTGCGCTAATTCGCAAGTATGGACCGTGCACCGCGAGACAAAAATGCGTGTTATTTGTTTAATACTGGCTTGCTAGCAAATTTTTCATTTTCAATTTCACATTCGGAATCCTTAGACTATACAGTATCAACATATATGTTTAAAAATTAATTTACAAGTTAAGATCATACAAATATTCCCATTTGTTTATTAAAAATCGTGATTTTTGCAATTAAAAATTAAAATTTGCAATCGAAATAATTTTTGCATGAAACTGTACAGTTTTCTCTATAAATTTCATTAACGATTACCAATTTATCATGCACTAGAATTAAGATTAAAACTTTTGTTATAATGAGAATAAAAACAAACAAATTTGCCACGAAGTATACTTTATATAGTACTATTTAAATATACGTTTTTTATTTTATACATGTCAAAAAATGATGGGCCCACTTCAGAAACTCTGACTCATAATATACCCATCTCAATAGTACATTCTAAATTGCTAATAGCGCGCTACGCTAAACAATAATGGGTCTTATTACCTGCACGACAGGGCGCATTTTGCATTTATTTTCTTACTAAGTTTCGTCCAAAATGGCTTGCGTCTTACAATCGCGGTTGTAAATAGTGGAATTTAAAACTTGCTAACAAAATACGTACTTTTAGTGACTAAATGCTAAAAATATGTACTTTTATGCACTAGGGTAGAAAATATGTACTTTTATGTAAAATAGTGATCGAATACGGCCGCTGTATCTGGTAAATTTTATTCAACATAACCTAATTTCATTTTGACATTTTGATAATTTATCAATATTACCATCTGATGTATTGATAAAAATAAATAACTATAATTTTTACAGGTATAACAACCTAATTTTATTTTGACATTTTGATAATTTATCAATATTACCAACTTGATGTTTTGATAAAAATAAATAACTATCATTTTTACAGGTATAACATAACCTAATTTCATTTTGACATTTTGATAATTTATCAATATTACCATCTGATGTATTGATAAAAATAAATAACTATAATTTTTACAGGTATAACAACCTAATTTTATTTTGACATTTTGATAATTTATCAATATTACCAACTTGATGTTTTGATAAAAATAAATAACTATCATTTTTACAGGTAAAACATAACCTAATTTCATTTTGATAATTTATCAATATTACCAACTTAATGTATTGATAAAAATAAATAACTGTAATTTTTACAGGTATAACATAACTTAATTTTATTTTGACATTTATTAATTTGACATTTTGATAATTTATGAATATTACCAACTTGATGTTTTGATAAAAATAAATAACCTCTTATTTTTACAGGTATAACATAACTTAATTTTATTTTGACATTTTGATAATTTATCAATATTACCAAACTTGATGTATTGATAAAAATAAATAACTGTAATTTTTACAGGTTTAACATAACTTCATTTTATGACATTTTGATAATTTATCAATATTACCAACTTGATGTTATTACCACTTATAAAAAATGATTGCAGATTATATTTCTTTGATTGTATTTTGATACATTATGTATATGCAATGAAAATCCCGAAAGTTATTGTTACTTGCCGATATATCGGCGAGTTACCCGACGATACGATACCGATAATCGGCGGCAGCTGCCGATATGCCGATTTACCGGTATCAACATCGGTATCGGTCGATCACTATTCACAGAACTTTTCTCCACTATGAGTTGACATGTGTTGTTTAAGATGACTTTTTTGTGAAAATTTATAACCACATATATAACATTCAAATGGCTTTTCTCCAGTATGAGTGAATATGTGTCGCTTAAAATCGCCCATTTGTGAAAATTTATAACCACATATATTACATTCAAATGGCTTTTCATCACTATGGGTCGACATGTGTCTTTTAAGACTACCTTTGTGTAAACATTTATAACTACATATATTACATTCAAATGGCTTTTCCCCACTGTGAGTGGATATGTGTCGCTTAAAATCGCTCATTTGTGAACATTTATAACCACATATATTACATTCACATGGCTTTTCTCCACTATGAGTTGACATGTGTCGATTAAGACTACTTTTTTGTGAAAATTTATAACCACATATATTACATTCAAACGGCTTTTCTCCAGTATGTGTGAATATGTGTCGCTTATAAATGCCTATTAGTGAACATTTATAACCACATATATTACATTCAAATGGCTTTTCATCACTATGAGTCGACATGTGTTGTTTAAGATTACTTTTGCATGAACATTTATAACTACATATATTACATTTAAACGGCTTTTCCACACTGTGAGTGGTTATGTGTCGCTTAAAATCGCCTATTTGTGAACATTTATAACCACAGATATTACATTCAAATGGCTTTTCGCCACTATGAGTCGACATATGTCTTTTAAGGCTACTTTTCTGTAAACATTTATAGCTACATATATTACATTCAAATGGCTTTTCACCACTATGAGTAGACATGTGTTGTTTAAGATTACATTTACGTGAACATTTATAACTACATATATTACATTCAAATCGCTTTTCACCACTATGAGTCGACATGTGTTGTTTAAGATTACATTTACGTGAAAATTTATAACTACATAAATTACATACAAATGACTTTTCACCACCATGAGTGGACATATGATCGCTATGAGAGGCCATTTGGTTATTTAGATTACTTTTTATAGAATATTTATAATCAAATGGCTTATCACGATTATGAGTAGACTGAGATGTTTAAAATAAGTGTTTTGGGAACATTTATGGTCCATAGGCATAACATTTCAGTGGCGTTTCACCACTATGGGTGATCATGTGTCTTTTGAAAAGAGTTCTTATTAAACATGTAATTGCATAAATTACATATAAATTGTTTGATACCATTATGAATGAGCATTTGTTGCGTGGTACATGTTAAATCTTTTCTAGGGAAGATTTTGTTGATATCTGCTAGACATAAAAGTAGCTGACCATATTCATTTGCTTGTTGCTAAAATACTGATGTCATCAAATGGTTTTTATTCTTTCTCCATGTATATTTCACTCATCTCAATTTTGGCATTAAAACCTTTCATTATCTGTTAACGTACGTTTATATTGGTTTGTTTTGATTGTTGTTATCTCCTCATCGTTCATTATGGAATGTCTGGAAAATTATTGCAACCTATAGGTACATGCTTTTACCAATTATATATAACTATAATTTTTTTTTCATTTGCATAGTCACTACATTATGTAACTTGAACTTTTCTGAAACGAAGAAATTTCAAAAATAGATGTGTATTGGTATAGGTGTAATAAAACGAACCATTTACCTGATAGTAAAAGCATTCATTGTCCAATATACAAGATTGTTGACAGTACGAGAATGATAGATGTCCATGCCATTAGTGAGTATGTGTAAGTGGTATCGGTTACTTCAAGCACTAAAAAACATTTCAAACACCATTTTTAATATGTTTTATTCTATATTTTCTGGATGCTTGATTCATTCTGATATCTATCAGATTGGATCAAAAACAATCAGGAATCCACAAACCAGCAGGAATTTTATTGGAATTCAACGCAGAGTTGGCAACATCAAAGAGATAAATCCCCTAATAGCAGCTTGACATTTCCCCAGATTTGAAATAAAATACCTATAGACCTCTCATTTTGGGTGTACAGCGTGCGTTCTCATGAATAACGGAGTTGACAAACATCTTACAAGTAACATTTAAAAACACTTTCTAAGTATTTCTAATCCCCTTATTATGTAACTTTCGATATATATCGAACGTTATATATCGAATTTCGATAAGAAGTGTACTTCCAAACGAAATTCGTTATTTTGTTAATCTGTAACCTGCTTCGTTGCGGTTCACTCAAGTTACGGGGGACTCAACTGAGGAGACGAATCGGCAATGGGCGTTCCAAACATTTGCGTACCCAATGGCCTGTATTTTAAAAAAAAATGTTAGAGGGCGCTTCGGTCCTTGACAACGCTCAGACCACGCTGGCCATTGTTGACAGTTCGCTGGAGTGCCATATGGGTCGCAATGTTTCATAAAAATTAGCCAGATTTGCGATAAAATTTGCGATAAATCGCATAATCTGTCAACACTGTCAGCGTTGTCCAGAATCGTAGCGCCATCTAGAAGTAACGTTCAAACTTGAATTAACGTTCAAGGTCGGGGACGCTTTATTTGACTCGTTTCGTCTCCTCAGTTGAGTCCCCCGTAACTCAAGTATAACGAATGATTTATGTTTTTGGCTCCTATAGTACGTTTATCGGTTTGTGACTATGATCATGCTATTTATTATAGGTTATGTTCCTATTTACTACACGTTATTTGCGCGCCAGGTTTCAAATTTACGTTGGCTTTCGTTCCTGAATTTGTGTAGTTTATTGAATTTTTATTGTCTTTTAATTGTTGTTATTGTTATTAATATTGTGATTGTTATTATTGTTTTCTAATAAAAATATATTTAAAACTCTTTTTTTTAATATTTACCTAGGTAGTAGGTACGTTTCAAGTTTTTACAAAAATATCAGAAGCAATAATTTATGTTTAATCCCTTAATCCTCACTTTATCGAATTTTAAAAACTTATCGGATGGTAAAATCTAGTAAAATCTAAATACAATAGAAACCCGTCTTCTTAAAGGTACCTAATCACAAATGAAAGTTACAAGAATCTGTCGGTGTTATGGTGAAAGAATTGCAAAAAGTAAACAGAAAAACTTAAATTATATTTGTTAAACTTTGCACAAAAAACAGAAGTTGCAAGCATGACCGTAATTCGTAAATCATTCCTATTCAAATATCAATTGTTATTTTTTTCTTTGTCAGTAGCTATTTTAAAAACGTTTAAAGAAAAAATATAAAATTAAAATATTTTAGCATATAGAAAACTACATGTACAACGATACTGAATTAAAATTACAAGAATTTTTGTTTTCTGGAAAAACTGCATACCTAATGGGTTTTACACATAAACCGATTAGTTTTTTATACATAAACTAGTCTTATACATAAATTTTTCTAAATTTAATCTAAAATCCGATTTCTAATTGAACCGTGTTTGAATTCATACAAATTATACCATTCAGTTCCCGCATAACGATACCTCAAAAGCTTTCGTTAAAATATCGATTGCAAGATAACGATTTTCGTAAGAATTTATCTGACAGAATACCAAAATAACGAGTTTCGATATTATATCGAACTTCGATATTTTAACGTTCGTTATCTCGTCAACGAAGTCTTACAGAATAAGGTGGTAAGTTTTACCTGTGATACTTATTATTGATATATAATAAATAAATGCCTATAGATAAAATAGGAGTACCCGGAGGTTCCCGTAGAATCCGAAGTCGCTCTTGTGCCGTCTGAAGAAGATATCTGCTAGGTTTTTGCATGTTGCGAAAGTATAGTTTTATTACTTGTCGTCAGGCGGCGGTTTGACAGGTATAGGTACTGTTTGATAGCGTTTTCGATTCATATGCACCGATGCTGCACTGACTAATAAAACTGATGGTGCAAACGTTCGATTCATGCTTTTCGGTTAACACTAACTCGGTGCCAAGTGACCCTAATAGCATACCGACGTCCGATGGACGTTTGAGCAATGTCCTCGGCGGACTTAATGAACGTCCAACGGACGATCGGATATAGTCCGTGGGACGTTATATGAACGTCCATGGGAAGCCCAAATGTCACAAAGTTGGACATTATTAAAACGTTCCAGACGGACGTTTTGCGTACGTCTTCCAAGAACTTGACGAACGTTTTAAAAACGTCCATATTATGTCCAAGGGACGTAATAAACGTTCGATTTATACTACGTGGGACGTTATATGGACGTCCACGGGAAGTCCAAATGTCATGAACTTGCGACGTTCTTAAAATGTCCCGAGCGGACGTTTTGCGGACGTCTTTGTATGTCCTCGGAGGACTTAATGAACGTCCAACGGACGATCGGTTATAGTCCGTGAGACGTTATATGAACGTCCATGGGAAGTCCAAATGTCACAAAGTTGGAAATTATTAAAACTTTCCAGACGGACGTTTTGCGTACGTCTTCCAAGAAATTGACGAACTTTTAAAAACGTCCAAGGGTGGTAATAGACGTTCGATTTATACAACGTGGAACTTTACATGGACGTCCACTGGAAGTCCAAATGTCACGAACTTGCGACGTTTTTAAAATGTCCCGGCGGACGTTTTAAAAGCCTCCATTATTCGTCCAACATACGTAATAGACTTTTGATTATACTGGGTCGGACGTTCTATGGATGTCCATGGGAAGTTAAATCGTCATAAACTTGGATGTTCTTAAAACGTCTCAGATAGACGTTCTGCATACGTCAGCCGAGGATTTGCTGGATATTTTAAGAGTGTTGAGTGTTAAGTCCAAAGGGGACCTAATGAATCCTTGACTCAATGCCCTACACCACATAGATATTTGCCGCCGACTTGACGAATATCCCAAAGATGTTTTACAGTCCTCCAGTGCACGGACCTAAAATAAACAAACCACACAAGAGGAAATAAAAGAAAGTTATTTTTAAACGTCTTATCCTGTACACAAAAGTAATTTCGATTCCTATATAAGGTTTCTCTTTCAAGAACGAACTTTTAACTTGGGACTTTAGTCCCAAGTTCTTCCAGTCCAACTATTCATAGTTATTTCACTTTATTTAATAAATAATTACAGGTTGATTGGTATCAAAAATAAATTCTTTAGAAAATAAACTGGAATTAGACATTACAATTTTAATTCTAGTTTACTTACCATTCCTTCCAGACTGATCTCTTGCACCACTCTGGTTCATGCCTTGAGCCATATGTGGTTTGGGGTGTGAGACCTACACGGGGCGACTTTATGAAGGGAGAAACATACTGACAAACCAATTTTGGATTTTAGTATATAGATTTTAGGTATAAGTAATAAATATTTTAAAAATTGAATAATTTTTCGATTTATCTAACTAGTTTTTTATCAGTATACATCCTTTTTTTAGCACAATGTAAACTTATCTATGTTACAATATGTACTTGATAATAATAAAAAATTATAAAACTGTTAAAGGGATTTAAGGACGGCTTTCGTTGGAAAAATCAAGTTTTGTAATTTCATTTAGAACACCAAAATCTACAAACTCTCAAAGTTGCAAAACTTTCAGGTTGTTTCGAATTATATAGGAATCTAATTAATGGCAAGCTAATTATTGGTAAAAATCAATTTTTTAGCAAATATAAATCCTTTTTCTACAATAATATAATTATTACATAGATTATATGATGTAAACATACAGCATAAAAACTTAAAACAAAAAGTAAATTCAACTGTTTGGAATCATTATCAAAATTTAAAAAATCCAAGTTCTTCTATCTTCACTTTTAGCCACTTCAGAGGTTCTTTTCAAGTATCTTTTGAAAGTGTCTTCTATTTTCTTTTCGGTGCAACTTTTCAGTAACGGTTTTAAAGCAGCGCCTAAAAATAAATGCAAATATAATTAATATATTGTGCACATAGCTTTTATCAATGCAACACCAGCATTCAAGATTGCAAAATGCCATATGCCTAAACCAGTGACGGTTTGTACACTTTTGGATGTTCTGTTAGCAGACGGCAAGTATATATTAACTGGTTGCGTAGCAGCCGATTACACAGGTTGCATCTGTGATGCTAACAGAATATCCAAAACAGTACATAGTAACCTCTGCTGGCATCGGGTCATACATGGATTTATTTAAAATCCAAAAATACAATATAAAACTCAGATGTTTTATTTGAAAAACATAAATCTTAGATCCGTAGCTTTTTTTGGCAACTTTGTTATTATTAAAAATATGAAATCCATTAAATTAGCAAATACTTTTATTTTTTCATGCTAGATTACGATAATAAAAAAAGATTGAGCAGTGTGCTAATGTTATATCACAGAGACTTGCACTTTAATGTTAATAAGTTACCCTGTATATTATTTTGTTTTTGAATTCCTACTTTACGATCTTTGAACGACCACAAAGAGAAAACTGTTGAATCATAGGGAAATGAATGCCCCTCCCCTAGCTTTTCTAATCCTCTATTGGCAGGTGCCAATTTCCAGTCTGTCCAGAACTATAAATTTTCATACTATATTTAGTTAAATTGAAAGGAGCACAAGTGAATAAAAAATTGAGACAGGGAAGTAACATTCTCTTCCCTCTACCTTGGATTTCTGAGAAAACTGAAAATTTTAAAAATTTGAATCTTTTAGAAATTCATAATATGCATATTCCCTATGTTGACAACTGCTTAGCATCTACTCTGTACATTTATTATCATCTTTGATCATAAACAGAGCGAGGCAGACCTTGCTAAAGAGCAGTTATCTACACTATCCTGTGCAGCTGTGTCTATAAAATTATGATGTAATGGTCGCTCTTCAAGATTTTATACGTGCGACTGCACAAAATTGAACATCAACTATACATTTAGCAAGGTTACGCTTCCCTCTTATCATGATACATTAAAAATGTTACTTACCCTTAATTAGCGTGGCCATAAAAAGAGCAGAAAAGTTCTTATGTTTGAAGCCTATTCAGAAATATTTCATTTTTTATCATGATTTGTCAGCAATCTTTTCCAAGCTCTTTTTACAAATTCGTTCACATTGTCTCCTCCAAGTTTGGAAAGCAGATCAGTCTAAAAAAATCAGACACTCAGTAGTGTTAAATAAATTTGTGCTAAAAATAAGAAAGAATTATAGAAGAACTAAAAGGTCTGTATGTGCAGGATGTTATGACATGATATTGCGAACATAAAAAAATATAAGACACCCTACACATCAAACTCTCACTAATAATATCATTGTGCATTCATTTTTTGAGTAAGATTTCTGCAACGTTGCAGAAAGTAAAATTTACAAAAAGAATTAATCCTGGAAGGCAAATTCAGTATCATACAACATATACGGCAAAATAAGCATAAAGCACTTGTTTTTACACCAATGAATGATTTCTGAAAAGATTTCCACGTTTCAATTGTTTTCAGGTAACATATACATAGATTTTCAAAAAAACTGCTGGTTGCCATAAATGCTATCCAAAGAGTTTTTCTATTGACTTTGTACAGTGATATTCTAAAAAGTATTACTTACAGATTTTTGCATATTTAAGGTATCTCCCAAAAACTGTTCAACTTCCAGTAGAAGTTTATTATTTTCACATAGTAAAGGTAAATTCAAGTTTTCCCATATATTTTCTGATTTCTTCATTATGTTGTGTTTTTTATATACCTTATATTTCATTTTTCAAGTGAAGAGATTATTATTTCAGTCATGTTCAACCTTCATATAATTTGCTTTAGATATTTTGAAAATAATAATAAATCCTTATTACTTAACAATCTAAAATACTATAATACTGCAGGTTACCATGAATATTTTGCTGGTGAGTTACTCATTCAACTATTTATTACCGTTATTACTGCACAATAATAATCATATAATAAAATATTAATAATCACCCTTGCACTTCACACTATTTACTAAAAACACATAACGTAAAAGACTGATTAAATAGATGTTAAAAAAGCATATATAAATAATTGGTTCAAACAGAAACTGCAAGACAAAAACGAAGAGAACAAATACCGAAAACCGAATGGCGGCTTATAATGGCTTTACGGGGATTTACTGTTGGCACTGAGTTTGCGTAGTACGTCTTTTATGACCTGTGCATACTGACGTCACACACATGCTATCTCATTTTTATATTAGCGGAGAAACTTAAATAGCTGTATTAATTAAAAAGAAAATATTTTTAATGAGTTTATGATGGTATGAACGTATGAAATATATAATAATATAATAATAATTGCTACAACCCATAACCAGAAAACCAGGCCCCAGAAGCTATAAGCTTGTGCGGGAGGAAGAGGTGCGATTATTATTATTATTATTATATTAATATACTTTAGTATATTAAAGAGTATTCCATAAAGTACAGAAAATATAATTAATTTAAAACACTGGAGAAGCAATTTTCGGATATTCCATAATAGTTTTAATTCTTTGTTTAGAGAACTACATAATGTAATATTTAATAACAATAAGAAAAATGTGTAATCATAGAGGTCCTTGTTAAGCTCTCAAAATTATATGTACATGTAACAGACTATTCTTAAAAAAAGATCCTTATCTGAAGTTCAGACCGGTTTTTTTATGACTTTGAAGTCACGGGCCTACCATGATCTAAACTGAACGTCCAGCGGACATCTTTTGTTAAAATAGATTTCTAGAATAATTGTTAATCTTAATCTACAAATTGTTTGTTTGTAATCATTTCGTAATTCCTATTAGAACGTATTATGGACCCAAATCGAACGTCTGCCGGACATGTTTTGTTGTACTTCTGTAAAATGTTCCCCTATGAACGTCCTTTTATGGACCCAAACCAATCGTTCCCTGGACGTCTTATGCTGTACTTCTGAAAAACGTTCTCGTGAAATAGACATATTGCCAACTTAGCAAGCACTGTTATTATTATTTCCTATTAAATGAGGTTATGTGCATTATTTGTTTACTATTGTCGCATTGTTTTTAAAGAAATAATAAACCAAATTATTGCAAAAATGATATTGTCAAATGAATCGGATAGCGAGAAAGTTATAACATTGTGCTGCTATGGTACATGTGGAATAAAATATAAAAAATCACGAAATGTGTGGGTACGGAAAATCTTTCTTCGTAAGGAGCAGTTGAAAGAATTTTATCAATAAATATTAATTAGTGTCCCAGCTTATAAACAAACGAAGAGAAACTTTGCTTTGAAAAGTTTTCACTACCAATTACCAAAAACAAAAAACCTAAATATAAACAAAAAATTAAAATTTTAGTGTCTATTTTCATCATGTGCACTGGCGCGTGCGCATTATCAACTACCGCTGACCACCAACCACCAAAATTCGAACACGTCGGAAATTTCAAACTGGTGGTCACCGTTTAATGGTAGTAGGTGGCTAACAGTGGCTTAGGGCCGATTGTACAATGTGTGCTTAAGCCTGGCTTTAGCTTAAACCGAAGATAAGCTTGAGCTTTTCACAAACTAGGATTGTACAATGGAGGTTTTAGTGTTGAGCGGGAGCTTAACTTGAACCGTCAAACCTGGCGGTTTAAGCTTGGGTTCAACCAAGCCTGCAACCAAGGTCCCTGGGTCTGACGTACCTAACCTTACTTTTTTGATGTGCGTACCCATTTTATGGTATGTGTGAATATTTTTGTGATGATGTCTCGTTTTATTTTCAAATAAGTGCTGTTGCAAAAAAAGAATAATTATGGAAGGATTTATGGATACAGATGATGAAGAGATGTTGGAACTGGTAGATGTTATAGAAAGACAGCGAGCCCGCAAAGAATTTCGTCCTCGTGAAAATCAATTTCTAAAATGGAATGATGTAGAGTTTATGAGAAGATTTCGTTTTTCAAAAGATGGAGTGCGTTTTATTTTTTTGTGTGACTGTCAACTGTCACCGTACTCACCGTAAAAGGGTAAAAGTATAACATACGCATGCGCGGATGGCTACTAACCATATGAAAACGTTGCACTCTACAGTTTAGCTAAACTCGGTCTCGATACGCTTTGTACAACGGATCCAAAAGTTAACCTCGAGTTCAGCTGAACCTTAGCTCAGGTAAGCTTCAGCTGAACTTCGGTTTGTACAATCGGCCCTTAGGGGTCTATTCTGTAAGCATTCTGTAAGCGAACCGTTCACGAGCGGTTATCGTTGTTTGAAAGGTTTTTCGCTCTAAAGCTATTCTGTAAGCAAACAACCACCGTTATGCACTCGTTAGTGAACAGCATATCCTTCGAGATCCAACCTTTCACGAACGGTGGCAGATTAGTCTACGTTAGCCAACCTTCGTGTTTATTCTTATAATTATAAAAGAAATTTTATATGTGAAATTGTTGTATTAATTTTATCAGAGTATGTTAAAATGGAAAGTAATTTATTTAATCTAATTGTAAATGAATTTGAAAGAATAAATATATGACGCTAATTAATCTAACCTCAAAAACTTGGTTGAGATGAATCAAGAATTATTAATAGCCGCTTATTAGGAGATAGTAGCAATTATATACTTTGAATAAATTGTTATTTCAGGTAGTACCTACCTCACCAGAGGTGGTCTTAGATCAGGTGAAAAACCACCTGTAATAAAAATTACAAAAGGATTCTTATTATTAAAAATAATCTCTTAAGAAGGTATAATAATAGTGATAGAATATATCTCAATGAAATGGGAGAAGAAAGATTTACTATTGTAGGTTGATAATTTTACTATTGTTGGGGTATTTTAAACATTTTCAGGAATTTATTTGTAAAATCTTCTTACTACATTTGAATAGGGTTCTAAAAAATAAAAATAATTATAGGTACTCATATTTTTAAATTCTTGAAGTAATTAACGGAAAAGATGTATTAACTTTTTAGAAAACGTTAGACAGTCGTTGAGAGTGCGCGTAGCTCAACGGTTGGTGTTACAGAATAACCTATCTATCGATTCTCGTTGAAGCTGCCGCTGAGGAAGTCGCTAACGATCGCTGTTCACGAACGGCGCCATTCGTGAACGGTTAGTTACAGAATAGACCCCTTAGTGGGACCAGCGCCATTGATTAATGTATGTTTAAATTTTAGTTGGTGGCGGTGGGTGGTTGACGGTGGCTCAGTGAGACTGCAGCCTAAAAGACAGTTAGAATACCAGCAAAGCCATGAAAATTTGATAGCAGCTTTTGGCGATGCTGCCCCTTCATTATCCGCTGTTAGTCATTGGTTCCGTAAATTTTGACGAGGGCGAGAGCTGCTAGAAGACGAAGCAAGACCTGGAAAACCTGCGGAAGCTGCCTGTTCAGAAAATGTTGATCGTGTGGCAAGCTTGATTCAGTCCAATCGAAATATTAATAGGGAGATTCAGGAGGAAGTGAAAATTGGATCCTCGGCGGTAAATACCATTTTGCATAAACATCTTGGGGTAAGAAAGCTAGCAAGCCGTTGGATACCGCATTTGCTCTCAGAAAGTCAAAAACAGGCTTGAGTACTGGTGTAAATTTATGTTGGAAAAATTTGACGGAAGAGCTTCCAAGCAAGTGGCATACATTGTAACTGGTGACGAAACTTGTCTAGTGTTTGGGTATTCGAAGATGAACACTTGCTTACAAAAATAATTCGTGGCAGAAGCGTCAAGAAGAAAACGATTGCTGTTTTTTCCGCCGAAGTGGTCCTGTTGCTGTTATTCCACTTGAAGATCGCAGAACTGTTAATTCTGAATGGTACTGCGAAGTGGCTTTACCACAGATGTTTGCAAAAATACAGACAGGTCGCCAAAGGATCGCCTAAGTAGCGCTGGAATAGAAATTCATGTAAAAATTACATGCCTCTAATTCTTTTTTAATACCGCAAATTAATATTCCATAGCGATGCTCAATGGCACGTAATAATTACGTGCCCCGCGGTATCTCTTTGGCACGTACGTGAAAAATACATCTTTTTCATGTCTTCGGCATTGCCATATTAAAATGCCAATAATGGAACAACGCATTTTATTTATAAATTCTGTACACATACTGTCACCGACAAAACGCTTATTAGTCTCAATTTTAGTGCGATGGAAAGAAGTAGTAAAATTTATTCCTCTCGTCATTTAAGACTACTTCAAAAAAATGAAACCTTAAAAATTTTAAATTTAATCTCCGATGCTACATTTAATCTCAATGCTCCAGTTCCGGGTTTTTGTGTAGGTGATAATCAGCTTAACTATAACGCAAACAGTGACAATTCGGAACTACAACGGTCATCTGAAAACAATTCGGATATTGATCCGACGGTAGTGATCGAAGAACAATATATTTATCAAAACAGCGGGTCCATTTCTCCAGCCCCGCAAGCATTAAATTTTGAAATTTTATTACTAGCATATCAATGTGCTGGCCTTGTGCTGCAGTGTGCTACAAAAAGTTTTCATTGTGCTGCCTTCCAATACGATTTATTGAAAGTTTTACTTTGCTGGGCTGGGGAAACGCTTAGCCCTGCAAATTCGGAATTCTGAAGTTTTAGTGCTGGCACCTGAATGTGCTAGCTTTGTGCTGCACTGTGCTGGAAAAAAGTTTGATTGTGCTGCTTTCCAAAACAATTTATTTCCAATCTTATTTTGCTGGGCTGTGGAAACGCTTAGCTCAGCAAATTCCGAATTCTGGAGTTTTAGTACTAGCACAACAATGTGCTTGTTTTGTGCTGCACTGTGCTGGAAAAGGTTTTCATTGTGCTGCCTTCCGAAACCATTTATTTCAAATTCTATTTTGCTGGGCCGGGGAAACGGTTAGCCCAGCAAATTCCGAATTTTGAAATTGT
Source organism: Agrypnus murinus (assembly GCA_929113105.1). NCBI lineage: Eukaryota > Metazoa > Arthropoda > Insecta > Coleoptera > Elateridae > Agrypnus > Agrypnus murinus. The sequence goes on from OV816027.1 coordinate 94,212,648, forward strand.
AGTGCTGGAACATGAATGTGCTCGCTTTGTGCTGCACTGTGCTGGAAATTTTTTTTATTGTGCTGCCTTCCGAAACGATTTATTTCAAATTTTATTTTCCAGTCTGTGAGCAACTGAGTCGGTATTATTTTAACCAAAACGTTTTAACCAAAACAAGCGATAAATGCTGAGATGTATTGTAGAGAGGGTCTATACGCTCCCTGTGGACCAAAATGGGGATCCAAAATGTGAACTTAAACAACCGAAAGAAAGACTGGGTTCGTTTAAAAAAACTAAGAACGAAACAAACAGAATTTGGAACAAGGTCAGTTAAATGACATAAACGAGCTCTGAATTTCGAACAATTCCCGAACGCTTATATTTGAAAAACAAATGACAAATTTATTTTTCTTAATTGTCAATTAACTAAGGCAAACTTACCAGTTAACTAATACATTATTGTATTCCCTCGTACAATTTTTGTGCACTAACAAACTGATATATTTATATTTAACGTTAAAATTCGTTTTTATGTAGACCCTTATTAATCATTTATACGAAGTGAACCTCTAACCAAAATACTATATGTGTTTCAAATTTTATATAATTTCATGATTCGAAATCTATATCTTAATGATTTAAAACAAATACACATTCAATGCTAAATACATGCATAAAAAGATTGCTAACAATACTATCGACAAAATAAGTAATTGTCATCACATACTGCTGTATAATATGGGGAGGTGATAGTAAAAAGTTTAATGTTGCCGACAAATTACTAATGATTGTATAAAGATAAAAATAAAATTTATTGACGTAAATGACCATACAAACGGGCTATATAGCAACAGATTTCAGTAAAAGCACAGTGATGATACATACTAAAATTTAAACCACCTTTACCATAAAAAAAAAATGCTCCGGCTAAAATAACTGTTGTGAAGTTTGAATCTTACACCACAATTGAGACTCAACAGGCTAGTCACTTTAATATAGGGCACTATATATACTTATGAATCTAAGAAACATAATTAAAGTACACAAGAAATATTCCAAAAACCTTTTTAAAATTGAAACGACAAAATTTATTTTAGCAGTCGTTTTTCACTAAAACGACTGCTGTTTTTATATCTTTTTGAAAACAAAACACTGCTATGGTGATAAATACAGCTGGATTACTGCTCTGGTGATGCTGTAGAAATACAGCTGGATTACTCTTGTACTTACTCTATGGCAAGTTTCATGAAACTATCTAGGGAGGTTTCGTTACACTGTCTCAAGATTGACAAAGGTACCTACCCAAAAAGCTGTTGTTAAAGAGAACAGCCTCTCTTTAACAAAGAAGAATTAGGAAAGCATGTAGATGGTAAAATTGGAAAATATGATGCCGTATCTACTAAAAACGTTAAATTCGAATTGTAATCGCGTGCTGTAGTAAATTTGCAGAGGTGGTGGTTGCATTTGTGGATACAATTTTATTAGAAAGCGGTTTTGGCGTAGGTAGCAGATACGATCTTACAAGCTTTTTAAAACCGTTTTAAAACTGCATGGGTTGATGCAGTTTCTGGAACGATTGCTAAACCGTTGATGAAACGACACACACCATTTGTCGAGGTAGATTAAGTTCGAGGCTGTTGGAATGACTGAGAACGAGTAGGTGTTGACATAACCTCTCGTTTAAAATTGCCTGAGTTATGTAATTTTGGTTTTTGTAAATTTAGTATGCCATCTATCTCCCAGTAATCCTCAATGCTGAGGTTAGCATCGAATTGCGAAACTAGCAACTGCAATTCGGTTGAAAGTTTATAAATTAACACTTTTATAAAGATTTCTGATAATTGTAGTTGAGCACATTGGATCAAAATTATTTGATAAAAATCAAACGCAGATTGTTCCAGGGTTGATTTGGACAGTAAGGTGTTTATACTAATAGTAGAAGGCTTTTTAGTGTATCTCTTCACAAGGAAATCCTTCAATACGGAAAATGCGTTTTTAGAAGGTGGATGCATCGCTAGAGATCTACAGACATTTCTCTAAAATATTATCAGGAAGGGGTAATACTAACAAATTGAATTTCTCCGTCTCTGTGACTATGCGATTAAATTGAAAATAACGTTCTAGAATATGAATATGAAACTGTAGGAAGGAACAAAATCATCTACCACATGCGACCTGGATGAGGTCTCAATATGGCGGAGTAGGTATTTCCGGTTTTGTAATGAGATATTTCCATTGGCTGTTCTCGCTGTCTCGAATAGCGCACATAAACTAAATAACCTCAATTTTAAAATATAGTATTTTGAAATTAATCTTAAAATATAAATTTTATATTTAATATTTTAAACCAACGAATACTTATGAAAAGTAATTCTCTTCTTCGTATTTGTTGGATATTGAGAGAAAAGCAGATTTAGATGGAATCTAATGGCGGCCAGTGTGACGTCATATCCGTCAATTTTAAAGCTCATTGCGCCGGTTAGTTACGCTTCTTCCTACAATTTTATATTATAAGCGTTCTACTAAGCTAAAATAGAACTCCATGTCTGATTTAAAACTTGGAAATTCGACTATTGAAATATTATGCCTAGAACTCTACCTAAAATAGCTGTAGATATCAGCACCACGGCGGCGGTAGATTCATAAATTTAAATAAACGTAGTGGTTAAGTATTCCTTCCCGTTTTCCTTTTATAGTCAATCCACAAGAAATTCTTGGGTGAAAACCCTATATTTGATAGAAACATTTCAAAAAATCCCCATTAGGAACTAGTAAGAAATCTCAAGGAGAAAAATATTTAAATAATTTTTTTATGTATATAAAGTCCAGGAAAATGTTTAACTTAATAAATATGCACTTTGGAGCACACTAGGCAGTAAAAGGTTAAAGTTTAGAGCTGATTTTTCTTAATATCATTATTAATTGTCATTGTTCAGCTAACGATGAAGTATCGTTACGTATTTTTGTACATAAAAATGAATTTGAAGCTATTTCAAGGCATATATGACCTAAGAGAAACAAAGTACATGATTGTGGTGATGATGTATACAAATGTTTGCTACCTTACCTGCATGTTTAATTTGAAAAAAAAATTAACGATTTGGTGAATTCGTTAAAACCTTCTTCTGTAATAAGATTGTTGGGCTTGTGGCTAATATATTTCATTAAGTTGTTGTCAAGCAGTTCCTTGTGTACAATTTTGACATAAATGTAAATGTGGGGATAATTCTTTATAGAAGATATCTTTAAAATAAGATACAAATTTCTGCGGTTTTGCAAAAGCAATCTAAAATAATGTAATTTAGTTGTTATTTCATGGCTGGATATCTTAAAAATATCTAAATAATGTTAAACAAGTTGTAAGGACGGATTTTGTAAAGATAGGAAGATGTAACTAGGCAAATTAAAGTAATTAAGGTAAATTTAGTTATTTAATAATCGCATTTACGAGATGATTTGGTCGACAAGTTCTGGTGAATTGATTTTATTATGTCAATACAGTAGGGTATCATTAAAAAGGAAGCTTTTTAGGTTACCTATTGAAATCGTTTAAATAACAGTTATTAGTTATAAACAAATATGTGGTTATGTAGTATTTAGTTCCAAACTGCTTTTGTTTCTAACTAGAAAAATCACCATAGCAGTGGTTTGTTTTCAAAAAGATATAAAACAGCAGCCGTTTTAGTGACAAATTCTCTGTTAATTTCAACATTGCAAGCACTGCACTTGTGTTCAGAGCAAAATTTTAAATTTGAAGATTATGTTGGGTTTTGAAAAATGTAAACATTCCAATGTAAACAAAATGCTACATTATATTTTGGTGAAATGTCAAAGTGATTAATAATTGTTAAAGTTCTTTGAATTTCACTAGGTGTTTTAAAAATAATAATTACTTTTAATTAAATCAATATTCAGTGCTGTGAATTTTATTAGTGAAATAATTTTCTTTTCCGTGAAGAAATTTTTTTTGGTTTACAAGAATGTCAACCTTCGTAATAAATTGGATAATGGAAGGGAATTTATAAATTGATTCAGTGAAGGGACTTACCTTATCTCAAGAAAACAGTTGGTTTTAATTATTTAATTATTACCATTTAATTTGAACATTATTTGGAAGAGAGATGAATTTCATGTATTCTAACCATTTTTAATTATAAACCATATGGAAGAAAGAGGATTTCTGTTTCATTACTACATTCGTTGGTAATTTAAAAAGACGCCAAAATTTTAATATTTTTTAAGTATTTTAAGGTATTTATTTAGTTATAATCTAGTGTTTAAGATAATGAGGCTGACAGAGATATTACTCCTGAATGTAAAAGGCATTAATTTTCTTAGGATTGATTTTTCTTTTATTCAGGGTTTCAAAATTTCATTTATTTTTATATTGTTCTATTTTAATTATTAGGTGATTTATTTTTTGTGTTTCTTGTTAAATAAATTTTGTCATTTCAATTTTGAAAAGGTTTTTGGAATATTTCTTGTGTACTTTAATTATGTTTCTTAGATTCATAAGTATATATAGTGCCCTATATTAAAGTGACTAGCCTGTTGAGTCTCAATTGTGGTGTAAGATTCAAACTTCACAACAGTTATTTTAGCCGGAGCATTTTTTTTTTATGGTAAAGGTATCATCACTGTGCTTTTACTGAAATCTGTTGCTATATAGCCCGTTTGTATGGTCATTTACGTCAATAAATTTTATTTTTATCTTTATACAATCATTAGTAATTTGTCGGCAACATTAAACTTTTTACTATCACCTCCCCATATTATACAGCAGTATGTGTGACAATTACTTATTTTGTCGATAGTATTGTTAGCAATCTTTTTATGCATGTATTTAGCATTGAATGTGTATTTGTTTTAAATCATTAAGATATAGATTTCGAATCATGAAATTATATAAAATTTGAAACACATATAGTATTTTGTTTAGAGGTTCACTTCGTATAAATGATTAATAAGGGTCTACATAAAAACGAATTTTAACGTTAAATATAAATATATCAGTTTGTTAGTGCACAAAAATTGTACGAGGGAATACAATAATGTATTAGTTAACTGGTAAGTTTGCCTTAGTTAATTGACAATTAAGAAAAATAAATTTGTCATTTGTTTTTCAAATATAAGCGTTCGGGAATTGTTCGAAATTCAGAGCTCGTTTATGTGATTTAACTGACCTTGTTCCAAATTCTGTTTGTTTCGTTCTTAGGTCTTTTAAACGAACCCAGTCTTTCTTTCGGTTGTTTAAGTCCACATTTTGGATCCCCATTTTGGTCCACAGGGAGCGTATAGACCCTCTCTACAATACATCTCAGCATTTATCGCTTGTTTTGGTTAAAACGATACCGACTCAGTTGCTCACGGACTGGAAAATAAAATTTGAAATAAGTCGGTTCGGAAGGCAGCACAATGAAAAAATATTCCAGCACAGTGCAGCACAAAGCGAGGGCATTCATAGAGCAGTACTAAAACTCCAGAATTCGGAATTTGCTGGGTTAAGCGTTTCTCCAGCCCGGCAACATAAATCTTAAAATAAATCGTTTCGGAGGGCAGCACAATAAAAAAAATTTCCAGCACAGTTCAGCACAAAGCGAGCACATTCATGTGCCAGCACTACAATTTCAAAATTCGGAATTTGCTGGGCTAACCGTTTCCCCGGCCCAGCAAAATAGAATTTGAAATAAATGGTTTCGGAAGGCAGCACAATGAAAACCTTTTCCAGCACAGTGCAGCACAAAACAAGCACATTCATGTGCTAGTACTAAAACTCCAGAATTCGGAATTTGCTGAGCTAAGCGTTTCCACAGCCCAGCAAAATAAGATTGGAAATAAATTGTTTTGGAAAGCAGCACAATCAAACTTTTTTCCAGCACAGTGCAGCACAAAGCTAGCACATTCAGGTGCCAGCACTAAAACTTCAGAATTCCGAATTTGCAGGGCTAAGCGTTTCCCCAGCCCAGAAAAGTAAAACTTTCAATAAATCGTATTGGAAGGCAGCACAATGAAAACTTTTTGCAGCACACTGCAGCACAAGGCCAGCACATTGATATGCTAGTAATAAAATTTCAAAATTTAATGTTTGCGGGGCTGGAGAAATGGACCCCAAAACAGCGATTGCGAAAGTGAGTGCGAAAGTGACGAAGGTGAGAATAATAATTTTGTGACTGAAGAAACAATTTTATGCGAAGTAACCGCAAAAGAAGATCTTGCTGCTTGGTACGTAAAGTGTGATGTATCTTTATTTGAGGTCATTTTATGCGGTTATAAAATTTTTTAATAAATATTCAAATATTAAAATAAAAGTTAAAGCTAAAACAATACTTAACACACCCAAAACAGGTAAAACTAACCACAGTTGAACCAGGAAATTATGTGCATTTTGGACTACAAAAAAGCCTTTTTAAGAAAATCAAGCAAGTAAAGACCTCGTTACCACAAACTATTAATTTGCAAATAAATGTGGATGTACTTCCAATATACAAAAGCAACTCCTACCAGTTTTGGCCTGTTCTGTGTCGTGTCACTAACCTGGATATTGCTTCAAGAGTGTTTACAGTTGGGATTTATGGTGGAAAAGAAAAACCTTATAGCTCGAAAGACTTACTTTCTCCCACAGCTGCCGAATTAGTTAAATTACTTACTCATGGAATACTATATAATGGAGCCAATATCAAAATTGGTGTGCATTCCATTATTGCCGACGCTCCAGCCAAAGCATTTATTTTGCGTGTAAAGTCTCACACTGGATATTCGTCTTGTACTAAGTGTGATATTCAAGGTGAACCAACAGAACGAAGAGTTGTGTACGTCGGTAGTAATACTAGACCCGCTCGTCCAAGAACAGATCCAAGCTTCCGATCCCAACAAGATGAAGATCATCATGTTGGAGAAACTGTGCTAGTATAACTCCCTATAGATCTAATTAAACAGGTTCCATTAGAATATATGCATCTAGTTTGCTTAGGATGCATGAGGAAATTATTGAGATTGTGGACAAAGGGAGAGCCTTCGGTATTCAGACTTGGAGCTCAACGGGAATTGTTAATTACAAAAAATCTGTTACATATTAGTCAGTATACTCCTTACGAATTCCGGAGAAAGCCTCGAGAGTTGAGTGAACTGGACAGATGGAACGCTACAGAGCTGAGGCAATTTTTATTATATACTGGTATAGTTTTTCTCTCCAATATCCTCCAACAACCACATTATGAGTTATTTGACTTTGTTTGTGGCCATCCGAATTTTAGCTGATTCCAATCTATGTCAACAGCTCTCCTTAAACAGATATGCCGATCAACTGCTTGCAAATTTTGTGAAAGTTTACACAAGCCTTTATGGGAAGAAATACATTTCCTACAACATTCACGGCTTGACTCATCTCGCCGACGATGTATTGAACTTAGGGCCATTAGACTCGTTTAGTTCCTTTCCTTTTTGAAAGTTATCTTGGATATATAAAGAAACTCGTGAGATCTGGATCACTCCCTCTACAACAGGCATTTAACAGAATCACAAAATTGGAAAACGTTGACATAGAAAAAAACAGAAGTTCAGTGTCACTACCGGTACAAGGACATTAAATTGTTTATTCCCGAATCATCGTCAACACGAGCAAGCAATTACAAATTTCATGATCAAAAAGCAGAATATAACGGAACCACAATACGAGCTGACTCCTTACATGACAGTACTATACTCACTGTCAGTGGCGAATTATTTCATGTAAAGGCCATATGTACTGTAGGAGAAAGTAGGGAACCATTTCTTTTAGTTGAGAAACATAAAGACGTAGCACCTTTTTTCATTGTCCCATGTAAATCTACCAAATTAGGGATATTTAGTACGAGTGGACATAAAGAAGAGGAACCAACACATCTTAACTTTACTGATATAAGACGAAAATGCTATAAAATGCCATGGAAAGAAAAGTATGTGACTGTACCTATGCTCCATAGCAATTAAACTCGTTCAGGTAAAACTTATTATATTTTCAATGTCTTCTCTTCTTTACTCTCTATTATAATTTAATATCATCGCTGTATATGAGTCTTTGCCCCAGTGTAGATTAATACTACACTGTGTGCAACTCCATGTAAAAATTTACTTATTAATTATGCATTAGACAAAAAATAATATTCAAGGTGTTGCAGACGTAAGTAACAACAATAAAAGCTTTATGTAAAATTGTACATTTATTAATCTATGTCTTTTACGTCACCAGCTTTATGATTGATGAGTCGGCTTTTATATGATATCATTTATATGATAAGTTAATATTATAAAAATGTCATAATGTAGAAAAAGACAAAATTAATGAACTTGATTCAAATAAAAGGTACCTACACCAATTCAATTATGTGAGGGAACTTTGATCAACAATGTTGTCTTCGAATAAGATTAACAACTGTTTGTTCAAACAATATTTTCTGAGAGTTTTACCAGCATCTTTAAGACAGTGTTTGGTACAATTAAATCTTACTGGCAATTAACAATGAACAATTAAAATTTTAATTGTTAATGACAATTAAATCAATAAATTAATTAATTGTGATTTTTTTATTTTGCATGATAACAATTAGTTAATTATTACTTGCTCCGATAATTCACAATTAATTAATTGTTAGTTAAAATTGATTTTCATTATGATGGCAATTAACCTGATATTTATTAAAAAGACGGAATATAGCTGTATAAATAATGCATCCCTTAAGAAATCAGATGTTTTTTATTTGTAACTACAGCTGGGACATGTCTATTTTGTTATTCTTACTAAAAGCATTTTACGATTTATACCTATTTTTATAGAGATTGTGCAGATAATACATTTTTTATAGTTTACAAAGTTTATTTGTGCACCCAATATCACATTACAATATATGCGTAATAAAGAATAAAGATATTTCAATTGCTCTTTTTATTTATTATTAGGGTTTGTTTAAAAGTCTGGGACAAGGTTGAAATGCGATCTGCTGTTATTACAAAATAGTAGAATTCATAGTTATTTTTTTAACTAAATTAAAACTTCCACAAATAGTATTTAAATCATTAAATAGTTGTTACATTTTTAATGGTGATTTTTAATTGCGTATTAATTGAAACTAAGTCTAATTGCAATTAAATTTAGTTGCAGTCTGCCATTGCAATTAAATATAATTGCAATAGAAATGTCACAATTAAATCTTGAATCAACCGATTAATTGATTAAAAATTTAATTGATTGATGCCCAGCACTGATCTTAAAGGTAATGCTCTGTGAGAAAAACAAACTAAAAAACGTTATAAGCATTATTATAGTAGATAACAAAGGAATATGCTTACATTCTTTGCTATAAGTTATTGCTAAATAACTACATAATACTATATATTATAGTATAGAAGCGTCAAAACATTTAAACGACTTAACTATATACATATTGCTATGGTATATTATATTTAAATGTTTAAATAAACATCACATTAAATTTTATGGTAATATGCGCTGTACTAGTATACACCTTACAACACTTGACCAACAATTTACTTCACTTATGTTTAGTGTAGCAAGGCAAACTGAAAAGTTGTACAGAAACAAACACCACTTACCTTTGTGATGAAAAGAAAATTTGCTCCGGCTATGATTTTAAAATCCAAAGACAAGCTCAAGAAAATTACATGAGAAAATCTCAGGCGGGTCGCTCTTTGACAAAAAATAAATTATTGTTCAACTTTTACCTGCGACATTCTATTAATGGACACAAAACAAGAAAAATACACAAATGAATCTGCTTTTAAACATTTAAATATTTTATTAATAAACACATGAAGAAAAATTGAAAAGATAAACGAAAACAAAAAAATCCTTATTATCTAAAATGGATTCATTTAATTAATGGTGCCAAATTGATTTAACAAAATAAGAATCAAAAGACAGTGTTAATGTTCCTTGTCTTGCTTGATTTTTATTTGATCAATCCCACAATCTTAAATTATAATAAAATAAAACAAAAAAAAAAGGAAACGAAATAAAAACAAAGTTAAATTTTGAAAATAAATTGTTAAATTCGAAAATTTTGCGCCATTCTTGGATTATTGCACACACTATTATTATTTGGCAGTTCTCTGTAAATTTACCTGGTTATTTGTAGCATTGGTGAACACGCATTTCCATAATTGTTCTTGTAGGTCTTATCAATTGTGTATTTTTCAAAAATTCTTATTACATCCAGTTATAAAATTTGCTTCCATCCAGAAATAAAGTTATAAAACGTTTTCAAAAAAAAATTTTTCTTCTGATAAGTAAATAGTCCAAACACCAAATTAAGACTAGTAGGTAATGCGCCACTTTGACGAGACGGAAATTGACATGCCATCTGGCATGCTAATGGCATGGCTCCTCCCCTTGCTTCTGATTGGCTACCCCCACTCCTGTAGCTCCTCCCCTTGCTTCTGATTGGTCGCCGCCATCTTGGATGACACGCCTACTGCTCTCTGATTGGTTACCCCCCACTCCTGTAGACACGCCTGCTATTCTCTGATTGGCTGACGACGGCCATTTTGGAACGTCTGGCGCCATTCTACCACGCCCGCCATTCCGGGAATCTGTATTACCGGCAGTCTGTGTATCGTCAATAGAGGGCGTCATGAAGGGATCTGTATTACCGGCAGACTGTGTACTACTACTAGAGGGCGTCATGATGAAATCTGTATTACCGGTATGTAGAGGTGGCGTAAAAAGAGAACTGTATTAGAGAAGAAAACCCTTCAATTAGAGTCTGCGGCCATTTTATATCACATGTGACGCTAAATTTGAATCTGCCAAATTACTGAATCTGTCAATTTTAAATTTGTCAGTTTTTCATCTGTCATTTTAAATCTATCATTTTTGCATCTGTCATTTTAAATCTGTCAATTATGCATCTGTCAATTTTTGAAATCTGTCATTTTTGCATCTGTCATCCAAATCTGTCAATCTGGGATTGGATCGACCATCTTTTATCCCTTTCACTAAGCTGAAACTCTTTCTCTCTCCTTCTCATAGGATGACTACTTACCGGCTGCTTTGTAACTCTCGATGACGATCTACCTTTTATATAGTCACCCTTCACCCTTAGTCATACTAGTAAATGAAACATCAGTGTTTAAATATACATATTATTTATTTTGCTATACATTTAATGGACAATTGTAACATATTATTTGACAAATTATTCATTACACAGTATGAGTTGAGATCATCACGTAACACTTGCAAATTGTTCAAATATTTTTGTAACCTATTTCTAAGACAGTTTATTTCCACCATGGTGTTCTTAATACGACGGTGCAAACGTTGTCGTTGACGTTTTCGGCTGTTGCTGTTGATATGATTGCAGTCGTGTACGTACGGCATCGATAAACTTTTGCGGAAAATCGTACGACACTCAGTAGTGACCAATAAAAAAACTAGCTCAGGAGCCGTTACCATGGCAACTAAAAAATTTATTGGAAATTTTTTGTAGGTAGACCAACCTAACTGAAATTAATAAGTGGAAATTTTTCTGTCAAAAATGTCAAATTTATTTAAACTATACAACTGAACAAATTACAAAAAACTAGAACAAATCAATTGAAATTAAATACACAACTATTGTAATAAACGTTTCCTGTCAATTTTAATTTTGGATACCACGGCTAACTGGTTACAACTTGACAGAGATAATCAAAATTTAAAATAGGTAGAAATGGTTTGTGTCGTCACGATTTTCTTTCCGAATATATCCTCGTGCATTGATTATGCCTGGAAATTTTACTTTCGTGCATTTCTGCAACTAATTGCACTCCACTTCGTGTCGTGCAATTATGACGTTGCAGAAATGTCACTCAAAAAATTTCCGGCAATAATCAATGCACTTGGTATATTATAAGTGATAATGTTTTATTATTTCTAATAAAATGAACGAGTTCAATCCACCAGTTGCTGCTGCGTTGTCTATTAAACTGGTAGCTGAGTAGTACCCGCATAACAGTTCGGTCGTGAATAAGATGGAGTCTGTTGTCGGAAGCGTTTTATAGACATCTTCAGGGCGTCTCAGTTGACCTTCTGCTACGTTCTCTATGTTTGCGTGGTAGAAACGCGAAAAGTCCAGGTGATGTAACGTTCGAGCCTGATGATTGATCAGCGGTGCTAGATGCAATATAGACTGAAACTCGTAATCTTTTAAGGTTATAGTCCGTTGTTCATCATTCTGATGAATCGCCACCCTGTTGCCGAAAAACTCGTTGTGAATAATCTCGATGTATAAATTCTCACATAGATGGACTTTCAAATGTTTATCACGATGTAGTACACTGTTGTCCTTGCAGCAGCAATCATAAAAGAAATTTTTAAACATTGCCTCGACTCGTATATCATACAGCTCGAACCAGTCACTTTCCGACAACACTATTTCACCATGCTGGCATACGTTATTTACGCATTCGAGCTTCACTACCACGTCAAATTCTTTAGACCCCAAGGCGTCGTCGTCGTCGTCGTCGTCGTCGTCAGGCGGAATAAGTCCTACTTGAATGTTGTGTACATGGTCGTAGTTTTCTTCTTCTTCCCCTGGAGGTCTCGTAACATACAACGGATACTGGACAGCCCCGAGCAGTTGAACACGTACTTCACCTTTAGCTGCTGCTACTGGTGTATCTACAATGGTAAAGTTTGCTGATGCTGCTACAGCGTCATCAGCGTAGTTTAGAGGCTGCTGCTGCGACAGATCATGGAACGTAAAACAATAATACAATAATCGGTTAATATAAGCATAAACATACAAAAGTTTTAAATATCTTACCTAGTTCTTCATTGTTCGACTCTTGACCGTTGTCGGTACTTGCTGTTGATGATGATGAGTGATCTACAACATCCGGGGCTTCATCTAAACAAGTAACAAAATAGGCACAAATTAGCATACAAACACAAACTTGAAGTTTTATAAACAACTTACCTATTTCCAGGGGAAATAATTCGCTCTCACAGGTCTCGTTATCATAACAATAATTAGGACTGCTTATACTCGCCATCGTCGTAATTGCTGCTGCTGCTGCTGTACACGTGCTGTCTGCTACTAGCACACGCTAACAACTGCCGACTTTATATAGTCGCTTATACTTGCCTAGATCCAACGCATGCTCAGAAACATGCATACGGTAAACAAGTTGTCGGCTTTGACAGACAAGTTTTATCTTGTTTAATGACACGTCATCACCGTCAGGTGTGTAGGTAATTACCTCATTCTTGCTTCTCTCATACTAGTTATAGCTATCACTTTCATGCCACGGTACAGGGGAGAATAGTAATAATACACATATAGAACATTAATCTTTTTATTCTATGACAATCTTTCTCAAAAATTATTGAACAAAACAATAATTAAATAACTAAACAATTATTATTAAGGTTGAAATCTGTTCTCAGATAACCATGACAGAACATTAATCTTTTATTCTATGACAATCTTTCTCAAAAAAATTATTGAACAACTAAACAATAATTAAATAACTAAACAATTATTATTAGGATTGAAATCTGTTCTCGGATAACCATGAAGGCATACTCGTAACACGTTTGAAACTTGATCTTTCTTTCATTGTCAAATTGTTGTTGTTGTTTAGCCGGAGCAATTGAATGCCTTGTACGATTTGTTATGCTAAATATTCTTTTCAACAATGTCTTGATCTACTACTACTACTACTACTTAACAGACACAATTGAAAAGAACAAAATCGCGTTTATCAGGTAAGAGATCTATTTCATGAGCATGTTCCCGAGTATCCCCGTGATGGCTGTGATTTACATTCAATCACTTCTGAGTTTCACCACCTTTTGATAAACAATTAATTACAATTCCGGTACATAAAGTATAACTCTCGCCAGTTTCACTTATTATTATAATACACTATGCTAAAGGTCGATTAACATACCCGTATTATGTGTTTTATAACGACAACAAAAATCACCACCAACAACATCAGTAGCTCCAATGAGAGTCCAACAGTGTGACCACCCCATAGTGATGCAGTTGCTGACGGACTTTCGTTGTCCTAACATGTTTATAAGCAAATGAACAATAGTTACTTTTACAGAGTATGTTGCTACTCATACATAAGTAATTGAACTTTTCAATTATATACAATAATAATAATAATAATCTTTAAAATATCGTCCTTCAGATAATGTACTTATTGAAACTACTACATTACTATAAAATTATTTTACTAATACTTAAGAGTTAAAAAATATGTTACTATACAAATATTTTTACTTAAATAAAGATATACAAATTTTTTACAAAACTTAAAAATACAATTATACTACAAACCTCGTAGAAGGTCATTGACTAACACAGGGCTTCTTATGTCCATAGGGAACAGAGTCGAAACTGTCGTCAAACTTACGTTTTTCTGACCTAGGCCCGTAGATCTTTGTTTCATTCTTGGTAATGACCTGGTGGTGTTTTGTACGGCGTATATTCAAAGAGGCAATGTATAGAGGTTCAACAGGCTCTTTGGATGTAACCATCTGCCTCATACTGTGGAAGTTGATGAGCTTCAGTACATCATAGTTCAGTCTATACCTTTTACTTTACACACAGTAAAGTAAGTGTTATACTTGCAACTGAATATAATGTAACTATAGTTCTTAGGACCTCCAGAGGTAAATGCTACTATATAGCTGCCAGGACCGTAGTCTTCTAGCTCATCAGTCATTTCTCCCAAGCTGGAACCCGTTGGTACATCCCATTCCCCTTTTCTTTGCCTGAAAACATGCATTCAATAATTAATATAAATTAATGAATTAGTTGTGATAAACTTACCCCAAAACGAATTTAACATTAGTTTAGCCAAAGCTCTTAATCCGGGGTTCTTTAGTATTTCCGAGAATTCCATGCGTATACTTTCCTTCTCGAAAAATTCTTCGATATATGCATTCTTCTTCTCTGCATCGGACAAGCAATCCCCGGGCCAGCCTGATACCTGCTGTTTCATTTTGATAACCTTGTTCATCATTTCCGTAAATAACCCGCCAACCTTCTTCATAGTGGTATACTGTTCTATGTTGTATTGCCAAACTTCGTAAACTTCCAGCATGACATACCCCATCTCCAAGGCTTTTTGTACTTCGTCTATTACCCAAGTACCCGTTAATGATCGTTCACCTTCCGTATGATTACATTCGTTCTGGTTAAGCTCTGAACCGCAGGTTCTGCATAAAACAAACATTAGCTTGTTGTTCATTCTGAGTGGTAGTACCGGGTGGTACAACTGTTGCGGCGGCAACACCTTACATTTGACGAGACCGTCTGTATGTTCTAATTCAAGTTTTTTGCAAGCATCGCCCACGTAAACCTTAGGATGTCCAATAAGAAACTTGCCATACTTACACACCCAAGGATATAGCGAACAAACATCAACATACTTTATTTTTTCTCCAGACCCGACTTGATAATATGTTTTGCAATTACCAGTTCGCCCACCAAAGAAGGCATCACGAGGGTTCAGAGGTGTCGATGCCATTAGAGGGCTGTTTTCAAGTTCTTGTTTTAGTTCTTTGTTTCGTTGCAGCATTTCCCTAAATTCACATTCCCACATTTCGATGACGTCATAGCCTCGCTGTCTCAGTCTTTCGATTTTGATGCTGGTTCTTTGTAAACGTTTGTTCAATGTATCCGAGGGATCTTCATGCACAGGTTCATCTCGCCTTACGGATAGACAGGTGTGCCCGTGATAGTAACAGCCGTGAAATTCAAATACTTGTCGTGTTTCTTCACAGTAACCATCAACCTTGACGCCATCTACTATAGTCTCTCGCTGCTTGGCTGAATGTTTAATGTTGATACCTCTTTGAGTCTCTTCATAGATTAACCAGAGAGTGGCTATTTTTGACTGGTTGTCGACATTCCTGTAACCATTACGAGGAATAACTCCAATCGTTTCTGGTTTCAGGAAATTTCTGCGATAAACCAAGTTACAGGCTGAGTCTATGGTTACTGCTTCGGTGAACGGACATACGTTGCGCTCTTCTAAATTTAAGGCATGCCTTGGTCAAAATGTCAACATCACGGATGCAATACTCCACTACGTCACGTTGCATTCTAAAATTGTCATTTCGGTGTTCCTTATGCCAGGCCATCAGTTTGAGGCGTGTGTCTTCGTTCATGTAGTCGTGATCGTAATATTTCAAGTCGGGCAGAGGTCCATCATAATTGGCATTAGCCTGGGTGTTAAAGTGGTGTGGGAAATAACCCTTCTTCAGTTCGGCGCCTAAATCGAAGGCTTTTGGAAGTGCAGACAAAGCCATCGGGAAGTAGTTTAAAGAATCGATAAACTTAACGTTATCGATACCCATCATGATAATGCTGCTTCTCATAATTAATTCAACCTTGAGATCGGTGTTTTCAAGTACATGCTTAAGAAGAAATTGGTGATCATACGCCTTTCCATTATGGGCCAACACAACAATCCTCTTAAAGGCCTTCTCAACCCCTAGTATATAGTTTAGGAAGGTTTGTATTAGATTTAATTTTATGACCTGTTGTCTCAGGCAGCATTTTGCGCATATGGCAACTGTATTAGCCTCATTAATACAGTTGTAACAGCGTTGTTGGAAGATACACAGGTTGGGTACGTGTATCTTCTCACCATCAGGACCTCGTTTATTCTGCCTCGACTCCAGGGTCATAAAATATAAACAGGTAGCCTTTCGAAGATGGTTTTCTGCTATCGGGTTTTATATGACAGTAATGCCCTGCAGGTTGATGTTTCCGCACATCTTGCAGTATATTTCATCACAAGTATGAGTTCTTTGGGCTATTACTGTCTTCAGGCACTCGGGGCATTGTTTTATATGTTGGCATACTGTTTTCATGCCATATGAACCGATAGTTTTATGCTTGTTATAGCAGTCTGGGCATCTAAATTTGCGATGACAATTTTCGCACGTTATTTCCTGCCTGCTTTTCTCGCATGGCGGGATCTGCTGGCAACATGGGCATGATCCAGCACATCTGTGATCGTTCTTATGGTCATACGGAATGTGACAAGATTCACAGTAATATCTACACACAAACGCCGCTTTCAAGTTGCTAATCACGTTGTAGTAACTGTTGTAATGAAGCAGATTGATTTTCGCTGGAGCATCAGGACCTTCAAATAAAACTGTTCGCCCTTTGGACCCATATGCATAAACGGTTATTTTAAAACCGTTCATATGAGTCTGGACCCGCTTCAGTTCTTCAACACCAGCGCCTTCCTCAGGAATCTGAATACCAACTTCTTGCATCAGCTTATTTGTCTCGATATCTTCCATCTTTGCACGGTTTTCTCTGATTTGTTTGACGAGAGGATCCTTGAGAGCATAAGCTCTGGCCCAAAACGAGAGCTCGGGGAAGGCATAGGTTGTTTTTATTGTTGATGACTGCTATACCCTTTCGTTTAGTACATTCTTTTTCACAGCTGTTGTAGGTGTTAACTCGTCCAGAGCCTCTATAGGATTTCACTTGGGTCATTGTCATTCGAAAGCTATCTGAATGAAAGCCTTCAGAATTGCTCTGATATATTTTTCCCAATAAGTCCCATATTTCCTCGAACGATACGTCCCTGGCCTTTTTAAAGGATATGTATGCGTCTTCCTTGGCGAAACATTCTGAGCCAAACGTGAAACCAATCTTATTTTCAGAGTCGACGTCTTGGCATATATGCGTTACTATATCTTTTAGCCTATTCTTCACCCACGCTTCTGGATCGATAACGTCTTGAGGAATTTCGTTTAGTTTGAAGCAGACACTACGCTGTTGGAAATTATATTTTTTACTATTGTGATTTCATCTACTATCTGGAATGCCATTTCTGTTTGTTTAAAAAGCTGCCTAATACCTCACTTTGGTCAGAGCTAAAACCAAAACAAATTATTACATTAGACTATAGAAAAGTTATAATCGTATGTAACAATAAAATTTTAAACATTAGAGCTCTGTTTAGTTAGTAAGGTGTATCAGAGTATATTATAAAACAATCTTCGAAACTCTATGAACTTTAATCGACATTAAGACTAGGGAAAAATTTAAAAAATATAAAACTATTCCTACATTGCTGGAATTCAAATTTAACATTATTATTATTCGCGTTGCAAGAGCTCTAATTACAGTGTACAAGAATGGCTAATTAAAACTCGACTTGCAAAACTACAAAGATTCCATAACCTCAAATTATTATTTGAATAATTATGTTACAGCCCTAGATAATAATAATAATAATAAACAAAAAAAATATATAAAACTATTCCTACATTGCTGGAATTCAAATTTTAACATTATTATTATAAACAAAAAATATAAATAATTATTTACGTTATATATTGTTATTCTTAAAATTTTAATAGCAATCTAATTTAAGCAAATATCATTAATTATTATTATTAATAACAAACAAAAAGGTGCAGGAAAAAAAAGTAACTACGTAATAAACAATTAATAAAATCCTACCTTTTGGTTGGCTGCTATGGATCGTCTGTCGCAAACACTCAAAGTTTTATTTAAATTAGTTTTTATTTAAATCACTAAACAAAGCACTACAACAACGACAAATTATAGTTAGGGCACTATTAACAGCGATAGCGGACGTGAGCAAGTGACGCATGGGAGTTCAGGGTTTGCTTTTTATACGCTCTAGATCGCGCGAGATAGATTGTGCAATATCACGAAATAGACACGAATGGACTTGTTTCAAAGCTCGCTCAGATAATAGGGTCTTTTATTAGGTTATAAATCAGTTGGATGTCATAAACCCGCATGGTCACATTTGCCTGTTTCATCTTGTCTAATGATACGATCTACGCAACACACTGCCTCCTGCCGTCGGTATTGATTACACTCAGATCTGATTAAAACGGATCCTATATTGACATAAATAAATGCAAATTCTTGTTAATAGATATGATTTCTTCAATTTCGCTTTTCCATTGTATGGAACAATTTAAGGGTGTCATAAGGCTGCCTCTAATTTATGATTTCCCGAAATCAGATCAGGTGACAGTTTTATATATATTACATTGCACCTGTTTAAAGAAAAGGCTTGTATAGGATTATAACGCCCATTATCTTGGATTCTTTCAGCTTGTGAACCGACAGTGCCCTAGCAAATCGTCATATAACACCCAAACTCCTAATTAAGATATCGATCGATCTACCGATAAAGATTTACCTGAGAGAAAAAAGAATTTTTTATAACAAAAACGTTGTTATTATTGTTGGCTAAACTTTTATAATGGCAACTTTGAATTGTTTCGTTCAATTCATTTAATAAAGCTGATAAAATTACATATAATTCCTTTTTTGTTTTATTAAAACTGCGACTATTATTATTATCTATTATTAAAATTTAATGGATATTTCGTGCGGTTTCTACCTACATATAAATATTTCAAAATACACGTATATACCTTCCAAATGTTCATATCGCTCTAATGTTAAGTAAATAGAAATTTCTGAACCTTTAAAAGCCTCGATTTAATAAAGCTGGTGAAATTACATATAATTCCCTTTTTTGTTTTATAAAAACTGTGACTATCTATTGTTAAAATTTAATGGATATTACATGCGGTTTATACGTACATATAAAAGGGATGTTAATTAGCAAACCCACTTTATCGTCGTATAACATCTAAACTCTTAATAAGGGTATCGATCGACCTACCGATAAAGATTTACCTGAGAGAAAAAAAGAATTTTTATAACTGGGATAAAGGAAGGTTTATATTTTTATTGTCAACAATAGTTTTTAAACTTTTAAAGAAAATATCACAATTAATAAACTCCCTGGGTGAAAACGTACTTGCGCTGTAGTTTCAATAATCTGAATATAATATAGGTAATATTATTTTAGATTGCAGGGTATGTATATTATTAATAGAATAAAAAATACGTTAAATTTGTCTGAAAAGTGTAAATATCTTCTATTTTTTTGCTTTTTTTGTACACATTTGCCGCATTTGAGTTTACCGTTGCAAATATTATGATCTCTCCTTGCTTTTCTTGGAGAAATTCCTACATCTGAGATTTTAATGTTGTAAATATTAATAGTTTAGAATCTGTTATTAGTATATTTCAAAATACACGTATATACCTTCAAATGTTCATATCGCTCTAATGTTAAGTAAATAGAAATTTCTGATCATTTAAACGCCTCGATTTAATAAAGCTGTAAAAATTACATATAATTATTAAAATTTAAAATAAGTAATAATTTTAGATTTTAAATTGGGGGCAAGAATCGACGTAAGCAAAGTTTGTAAATAAAATGTATCCGGTTGTCTCTCTTTAACAGGTTAAAACACTGCCAATTTAACGAATATGAACCCTTTTCATTATGCTTTCTCTCTGGGGCAGTAAAGGCTTGGTTTTTCTAGGTACCTAGAAAGAGTTTATCAGTACTGTTAATTAACAGAAGAGTTATTGTTACGCTACACTTCACATTATTTCTCAATTTATTAGCCCCGTTATGCCTCTAGTGACGGTTTTGTCTCTAAGCAAAGTTTTGCAAATAAAATGTATCCGGTTGTCTCTCTTTGACAGTTTAAAACACCGCCGATTTAACGAATATGAACCCTTTTCATTATGCTTTCTCTCTGGGGCAGTAAATCATGATATTATCTTTTGAAAGGCATGGTTTTTCGTTTCTCAGGTACCTAGAAAGAGTTTATCAGTACTGTTAATTAACAGAAGAGATATTATTACGCTACACTTCGCATTATTTCTCGTAAATCTCTGATATCGTCTATCGAGCAATTTTCTAAGAACAGCAGCTGTGAATGTTTGAAATGTGTATTATACAATGATCGAGGGGAAACTAGACTAGAAATTTATTAGCCTCGTTATGCCTCTAGTGACGGGTTGTCTCTTTGACAGGCTAAACACCGCCGATTTAACGAAGCCGAACCATTTCATTATGTTCTTTCTCTCAGGGCAATACATACAGATATTATCTTGATGTTAAGAACAACTGCATTTTGGGTCTCCGGGGCGCATACAGGTTTATTCCTGCAGATTAAACTGACTATAAAAACCGAGCCTCACCCCTACACTAACTTTAGTTTTATTCTTGATTGCGCTGCGGATTGGTGATAATTATTTCTAACGCTCCGGTGATATTATTATTATTAATTAGTTTTCACTCAGTAGTGCTTGCTTCAACATTAAAAACAGGTATGTTATTTTTATTATTAACGTGTACGTGTTTACGCAAAAAATTTTAAATAAAATGCTAATATTTAAATTCTAACATGTGTGTGTGTGTGTGTGTGTGTATCTTTGTTTTTACGTAGAAAAATGGACTTGTTACAACAATTGAACAAGCCTTCAGGCAACAGCGGCGGTCTGAAACCTATCAAGAAATTATGCGACTACAGGGTCAAAGAGGTCGTCGAAATACTACAATTCAATTCAATTCAAAAGAGTCGTTTGCCGTGATAAACGTCAAAGTATGATTGTTGTTGGCGAAAACTACGTTACATTTCTACCTATGCGAATCAGCGATAAGCTGACGTACGAGCGGGTTAAGGAACTTAACGAAAAGATTGACGCTAAAACCATTTCTTTGGGCCTGCTGTACCTGGGGAAAACAAGCGGACGTTTGCCATATGACGACTGCATGTTTGTGGAAACAAATAAGGTACATTTACACGCATCATCACCATTGAGTTCTCTTTTAATGCTCTATTTTATGTTTCTAGCTCCTGGAGCCGCAGATAGAAAACCGAGGCCAACAGTAAATACAATATGAACGGTGGCGATCTCTCTGCAATATTCATCAACACCATCATTTGATGAAATGTGAAATTAATTGTAATAATAATTCCTAGCTAAATAAATATTCTATTTAAACATTAATGTTTCATTTACTAGCATTAGGATGAAGGGAGAGAGCAAGAAGGAGAGAGAGAGTGAGAAGGAGAGAGAGAGCGAAAGCAAGCGTTCGAGAAAAGGTGAGAAAGAGTTTACGTCTAGTGAAAGGGATAAAAGATGGTCGATCCAATCCCAGAGCTAAAAATTCAAGGGTTGGAAATCCAAAATGTCGACTTTAAGAATGAGAAATTCAAAATTAACAGATGCATAAATGACAGATTTAAAATGACATTTAAATTGACAGATGCATAAATGACAGATTTAAAATGACCGATGCAAAAATGACAGATGCATAATTGACAGATTTAAAATGACAGATTTAAAATGACAGATTTAAAATGACAAATTTAAAATTGACAGATTCAGTAATTTGGCAGATTCAAACTTAACGCCACATGTTGTGATATAAAATGGCCGCAGACTCTAATTGAAGGGTCTTCTTCTCTAATACAGTTCTCTTTTTTTACGCGACCTCTCTACATTCCGGTAATATAGATTTCTTCATGTCCCCCTCTAGTAGTAGTACACAGTCTGCCGGTAATACAGATCCCTTCATGACGCCCTCTATTGACGATACACAGACTGCCGGTAATACAGATTCCCGTAATGGCGGGCGTGGTAGAATAGCGCTAGACGTTCCAAAATGGCCGTCGTCAGCCAATCAGAGAATAGCAGGCGTGTCTACAGGAGTGGGGGGTAACCAATCAGAGAGCAGTAGGCGTGTCATCCAAGATGGCGGCGACCAATCAGAAGCAAGGGGAGGAGCTATAGGAGTGGGGGTAGCCAATCAGAAGCAAGGGGAAGAGCCATGACATTGGCATGCCAAATGGCATGTCAATTTCCGTCTGCCTCAGGTGGACCAATACCTACTAACACTTCACTTTACCTTTTTATTTGTCACTTTAATTGTTCAATGTTATTTTAATTATTAAACACTTTAAAGAAAACTAATTCAATTTGTATGACCCAACCTAACCTAACCTAACCTCCCTAGACTTAATTCGGAAATGTAAAGTTCAAAACTTTGATTATTTTTTGAAACAAATTTGAGACACTTGTTTCCTACACTATGAAGCGTATAATCGGTCAATACGTATCCATCAAGTTCGTTGTGTTTCAGACATCCTAATATGTACGAAGCATCCTCTATAAAATCTTTAAATGAGTCTTCGTTAAACTGCACACCTAGATCAGTGCCTTTCTTCAAGATTCTTATACACACATTAAAATTCTTGAAAGGATCCAGTCCAAGATGTAAATATTTCGACCCGCTGTTGTTTAACGGCAGCTGTATTTCACAAAGAAGTCCTGATTTTTCGTAGTTTAGCATTTTTCATCATCCATCATCATCCTGAACTTGTATATCGTATGTTTCTTTTGCAAACTTTTTAAAAGTTTTGATATCATCGCTATTCGGTTGAAATTGAGGTGAATCACACTTCCTAGGCACACTATACGGTTCACATCTACTATTATGTTGAATGCGTTCAGCTTTGTAGAATGACATTTTAACTATGAATAAACAGCAACACCGATAAATCGTGACTAAATAAGTAGGTCTGCTGCTTCTGTTATTTATTACCGTCTAAAGAGGAATGGAGGAATCACTAAAACGTTTACATTTCCCCTATACCTAAACATTTAATACAACGGTTCTCCTACTAACCGATTTCTGCTTGTCTCAACTCGTTGGATCCTGTTTGATACGGTCTGTAGGTTCCTATATCCCTCACTGATGCTGTTTTCCGCATACTCTATTCGAAATATGCATAGTATTCGTCAGCGCTTAAAGTATAACTTCATGTTTATACTTAGGCTCGTAATCGTATGTAGCGTATTGATGCTTGCATAGTATAATTATTTTCTCAACGCAGGATACATATCGATGTTTTTCTAGTTCGATTAAATCCTATAAGTTATATTCATATCGCCCTTTTTATTCTGTTAAGATGTTTATAATAATCATGGTGAGCCTGGTATGAACATAATCCGATTGTACCTATTCTTTTCTCTCCGTTTGTATAATATAAAATACATATTCCGCGTCAGACTGATTAGTATCGTCATATGTACCGATTGTTATATTTCCGTGGATATTTGAGTTTTCACCAATACACAGGATAATTTTTTATCTCTAATTTTATATATGGCGTTTTATATAGAGCAGGAGTCTCACGATAATTTATACGTATATTGTCTTTGAATATTCTAAAACAGATAAAGAACCCTGAACCCTTGTTAGGAATTTTAGAAATAATGAAATTTTTATTGAATCAGCTAAATAGATAGTGTACTTATAAGTGAATCTCTAAATAACGAATGCGTTAACAGAACTCCTGCATTAATATACATAACGTTTCATCGTGTTTTTTCAAAACACATTTCATTTTAAAAAGAATAAGAATAATTTCAATTTTATTTATCAGGCTATATACATTATATTATTTTCATATATTAGTATCCAAAGTTATCGTTTCAATAAAAAGTAAAATATTTATCTGATTTATTTCTCCAGGTTAAGTCTTCAGGGTTCTCATAACTGTAGATATTGCAAGAGGTAACTACCCTGTGTTTCAAAGTTAAAAAGACGTATTACAAACATATGTTATAGACTTATATTTCGATGGTATCGAAAATGGTTACAGATTATTATTAATCATACGAGTTTACTATAGATACGATGAATATCCTACAAGAGTATATAGTATATTATTAGATATCTGCGTATTTCGAAGCTATTGAAAATGTATGATATATTGTAAAATAACGTTTAAATATGGCGAAGAATATCTATATGATGCATAAACAATAAGAACACATATGTAGAAACAGTTTATAAGGTAGTAGATATAACGAAAAAGGCTAAAATCTGTTCAAAACTACATTTTGTCTAGAAACTAGAAAATTAGAGAATTGTAGCATACGCTTGTTAAAGAGCCGGTAACAACTCATGCGACTTCGATGTAGCTATTGTTGATACAGTAGTTGTTTTACACCCTTCAGCCATAATTATCACAAAAGGACTGTATATCTAAACGTATATAATCTTGTTTTTCTACGACCGCTGGTGTAAATAGTGTAAATCGCACGAATAACCCCTCTAGTAAATGCTTCCTTACACACGTGTGTAGTAAATTAACTCCGCCCACAAACATTCAGCTTTAACTGTCAAATTTAAAATTTCATAAATAATAGGGAAACAACCCTCTTTCTCGCCCTGCGGCCATTGTGTCAGCAATCATGAAATTTAAATGGGGGCAATGGGGCGCAGGCGAAATTTATTTGAACTCATTTTTTTAGTGACATTATTCAGAGAAGATTTACTTGTTCATGGTTTCTTTGGTTTGTAAAGATTTCACGTTGGTGACACTGATTTTATATTTTTCTAACTTGACATTTGACATTTTGTGCCTTCATCAAGACAAAAGGTAATGTTTTGTTGTTTACTTCCTTATACTTATACTAATTCGTTTTAATTTTAGTTTACAAAATGTCAAGCGATAGTAAGATGTGTACCCCACCCGAAATTACTGCCCAAGCTAAATCCGCTTCAGCTAACCTATTACCTGCAAAATCTCGTGAGAGATACGAAGCAATTTATAGAAAGTTTATGGATTGGCGTCTTAAAAACAAAGTACACTCATTTTCTGAGAATGTATTGATGGCCTATTTTGAAGAATTATCTAAAGAAATGAAACCATCATCACTCTGGGCAATCTACTCCATGTTACGAAGCACCATTATAATACATAACAATATCAACATCGCAGATTATTCTAAACTACAAGCCTTACTAAAAAGAAAATCAGACGGTTTTCATAGCAAGAAATCCAAAATTTTAACTGCAAGTGACATAAAAAAATTCATGGAAACTGCACCAGATGATAAATATTTATTTATGAAGGTATTGTATGAATTAGTTGTTGTAACATCAAAAAATCTTTTTTTTAATAATTTCAGGTTGTTCTCGCAATCGGCATTAGCGGTGCTTGTCGAAAGCAAGAACTAAAATCTCTGAAATTAGAGGATATTGAAGACACTGGAAAATCATTGATTATAACTATTCGCAACACAAAAAATAAAACAACACGTTCATTTGTTGTGTCTGAAACATTTTATGGAATCTGTAAACAATATATGAACTTACGTCCATCAGGTGAAAGCACAGAACTTTTACCATTTTTTTTGAATTACCAGAAGGGGAAATGTACAAGGCAGTGTGTAGGAATTAACAAATTTGGATCTGTACCAACAAAAATTGCAGAGTATCTTGGTTTGAGTGATCCGAAGCAATACACTGGACACTGTTTCAGGCGGTCGTCAGCCACCATCCTTGTAGATGCTGGAGGCGATCTTCTATCATTAAAAAGGCATGGTGGCTGGCGATCGTCAGCCGTGGCTGAAGGATACGTTGATAATTCTTTACACAACAAAACTGCCAATGCAACAAAAATCATTTCTGCAATTGAAAATGAAAACAATACTACTACACCAACTAGCATCATTATAGAAGAAAACAGCAACCATACTACAAGTTCTACATTGATAAATAACACGCCGAATCCTTCACTTGTTTTTAATAATTGTGTGGTTACAATTAACAATTATTATCAAAATAATCATGAAATGTGAATTAGGAATAATAAAAGTTACAACGTAATTATATTTTTATTTAGGAATTTTGTTGTAGTCATGGCCATGGCGGTCGTAGAAAAAGTATATTTTATTTAGGAATTTTGTTGTAGTCATGGCCATGGCGGTCGTAGAAAAAGTATAGTACATTACACGAGTTGTAAAGCAATTACGTACTCGTGGAATTACATTACTCGCTCCTTCGTCGCTCGTATGTAACTCTTCCACTCGTACGTAATATGCTTCTTACAACTCTTGTTATGTAATATACTATTTTCTACTCCCATAATAGTAAGAAGGCAAGAACGCAATCACTTGTTTGATTAGTAACTTCGGCATTATGAACACATGCACGTAATGAAAAAAGGAACTAACACGTAATATATATATATTACATAGCACAAGGAAAATTGCAATAATCAAAGTGGCCAGTGTCAAAAAAATTAATTTGACATTTAAATTTTTATGAAATTTTCTTTCGCTGTATTTGTTAATACGAAGGGGTATAATGAATAAATCCACGTCAGAAAGTGATGATTGTGAAACAGAAATTCTGGGGACACCTCCAGAAATAAAACGGCAAGCGGAGAGTACCTGTGCCGGTCTTCTCCCTGAAAAATCTAAAGCACGTTACGAAGTGGTGTACAAAAAATTTATGGATTGGAGATTAGATAAGAACGTACATTCGTTTTCGGAAAACGTTCTGTTGGCATATTTTGGAGAAATAGGAACAAAATTTAAACCCTCCTCTCTTTGGGCTCTCTATTCGATGCTGAGAAGTGTGATTATTTTAAGACATAATGTCAATATTGCTGAATATTCAAAATTAAAATCTTTCCTCAAAAGGCAATCAGATGGATTTAAAAGTAAAAAATCCAAAGCCTTAACTGGTGAACAGGTCAACAAATTTATTCAAGAAGCTCCTGACCTCATTTTTCTACTCTCAAAAGTAAGTAAGTGTTCAAAATGAGCTTCATTTGCTTTACTTTATTGTTGGTTGCAGACTATTTTGATTGTTGGCATAAGCGGAGCCTGTCGCAAACAAGAAATAAAAAATTTGAAACTTACTGATTTCGAAAATTTAGGCGACAAATTTCTTGTAAATATTTCTACAAGCAAAACAAAAATTGAAAGATCATTTGTTATATATGGACCCTTCTACAATGTCTGTAAACAATACTTGGACATTCGCACTCAAGTTAAGGACGCAAACTTAACACAGTTCTTCATGAATTACCAAAAAGGCAGGTGCACAAAGCAAGTTGTGGGAATAAATAAAATTGGCAATGTGCCAAAACAAATTGCACAGTTTTTGAAGCTCGAAAATCCTTCTGCATATACAAGCCATTGTTTCCGTAGAACATCAGCCACCCTTCTTGTAAATGCTGGTGGGGATTTACTAGCTCTTAAGCGCCATGGAGGATGGCGATCTTCGGCGGTGGCAGAAGGTTACGTAGATAATTCTCTTTACAACCAGAATGAAACCGCAGGTAAAATAATGGAGGCAGTAGCTTCAACTTCTACTTCTCTTGAACAAAATTTTGTTTACATGGTTGATGAAAACCAACCAACAACATCTACAACACCTTTGTCACATAATGCTTCCTCTAGACCATCACCACATAATGCTTCCTCTAAACCATCATCCGATAATGCTTCCTCTAAACCATCATCAGATAATAATGCTTCGTCTAAACTATCATCACATAATGGTTCCTCTAGACCATCATCACATAATGCTTCCTCTAGACCATTAATAATTAAAAAATGTAAACATTTCACAATCAATAATTATAATTATTACCACTGTAATGAAAAATAATGCATTATATTAAAATATAAACTAAAACATGCTACATAATATTTATTTTAACGTTTTTATATTGACGGCACAAAAAAACGAATCCAGCTTATAGACAAAACTTAAATGAAACGCCAAGTAGTGATTTTCATGCATTCAACAGGCATATTCTGGTAAATTGGTACGTACATACTTTACATACCCATACTAAACTTGTACAAATATGATTACTGTCCAATTAAGGGTTTCCTAAAACAAATGCTAATTAACTAAAAGAAAAGTATTGTAGGTATATCTTCAAATTACTTTCATGAAGTCACATAAACATGCAGGTTAGGTAGGTATACATTTGATTACAAAAACTTCGAATTTCTTCTATAACAATTAGTGCGATATAAAGCCTTCTTTCAAATATACAACCACTCTAGGTTAAAATACAATAACAAACTTCGATTTTATTGCCCACAAAATGCTGATTTGGTTAGGCTACGAGATTAAACACATCTGTCATTTTAACAAACTTCAGTCAGATGCAGTCAAGTGTACCAACACCAACACTACCAACCGCACGTTTCTGTATTCAAAAGTTACTGAAATAAATTCTGAATTTATTTCAAAACAATAATCTTTGCTCGTAGAAAAAGTATAGTACATTTCTCGAGTTGTAAAGAGATTACGTACGCGTGGATTTACATTACTCGCTCCTGCGTCGCTCGTATGTAATTTATCCACTTGTACGTAATATGCTCTTTACTACTCTCGCTTTGTAATATACTATTATTTATTTCATAAACGTATATAATTTGTTACAATTATTCTTAATGTACTGTAAATGCAAAAAAAATGTAATAGACATTTGTGCTGTGTCCTTAGGTAACTTATTTATCATATATTATGTTTAAAACACATAAAGGTTTTTATGTATTTTTTCTATCTTGTTTAGGTTCGCGGGCGAACGTTAAACAAATGCGGGAAATAAACCTTTGCTACCAGGAAAATTGAATGTTTTTTTGGAAGTTTGCTCAAAGACATCGGCATGAAATTTAAAGAATCAATAAATGTTATTACACTTTAAAGACATAATTTTTGTTCCGTTGAAAATATTTTTGGGATTGATTTCCCTTCATAAATTGTTGACTGACGACGCACTGTATTAATTGTTGAATCGTTAATACGTATTGCTAAACTTTAAACAAATAAAAAACAATAAGTCTATCATTTAAATCAAGGTCGTTCTGCAAATCTACAAAAGGAACAGAATGGTTTTCTAGTGATAAGAAATTTTGTGAAACCAGTTTTTGGTGTAGGAATATGAGTGTTTACTCGTGCGTTAATAAACAAAACATTGAAATTCCTCGAAAAAACAATTAACAGAATGAATCAGTTACAATCTGTAAAAACATTAGTTTCTTGTTTAAAAATCATTTATGTAGTATCTCTTGAGTTGGTAACTATAGTTCGTGTGCGTATTTATATTTATAAAGATTGGGCCGGATATTTTTCAATTGATTTAAATTTAACGTTTTTATAATTTGCGTTAATTTGTAAAGTGGTTTCTTGTTAACTACAGCTAATTTTAACAGGTATGATCTTTCATGTTTATATTCAGATGCTAGAATAGTTTATTTATGGAAATGAATGCTAATATTTTTTTTAATTATAATCTCCCAACTAATTTTGTTAGAAAACACATCGTTTGTTATATAGCCGACATAATATAGCCGGTGGAAGTCGTAAAATTAAATAACGATAACAAATATTTGCAGCACAACAAAAAGGTAGGAACCGTTTAAAGAATTGTTTTTATATTATATAAACTATATTTTCGTTTGCCAGAATTGATGGAATTTTAAAGCATAATTATTATCGTTAAATTAGTTGTATCGTTATTATTAACTTTCAATTTTGTTTAGAGTACACTTATTTAAACATTCGTGTAAATTGAATGCGGTTATTTAAAAAAAATTTTAGGCTGAAGTCTTGGTTGAAATGAAAATGTTATTAAAAATAAATATTAGCTCTTAAGTAAAGAAAATACTAAACTAGTCTGCCCGAAAACAAACACTGTATTGTTTTCAATGTCAACACTTCATATAAACCTTGTATTAAATTGCCTCTGGAAGAATATGCATGAATCAACATGCTTAGCTTAATGAATTAGTTGAGAGGTTACTTATGAGTAATTAATTTGAATATTTAACTATAGATTGTTTCATTTTCATGTATGAATATGAGAAAATAGGGCAAATTATTATACCTTAACAATCTAGACCGGTTTAAAATATAACCAAATTTCTTGCAGTTTCAGATGATTCACATTTTCAGATTAAAATATTGAGAAATATTGATTGATAGATCTAAACATATAATCTGATTCTTTTAATTGTTAATTTTTTCGGAACTACTGTAGTCCTTGTAATGTTGCTTAGTTTTTAACTAGCGGTTGTTTGATATTAAAATTCTTTTCTGATAATGTATGTCAATATAAAATATATTTAAAAGCAAATTTGTGTTGCTACAGCAGTAAATGAAAATATAAATAATACTCATTTTAACATCCAATTCTATTATGGGGTATTTATAATAATATCTGTTTTGTATGTGTTAGTATGTCTTCGTTTTCATACTTTGCATCCGTGACTTATGGAATATATTCATTTATGATATCTAGTTAATCCTATTACATATAACCGTATAAGGTTTTTATTAAATCAATTAAACAATTGCATATAAATATTCATAAACACTTTTTACATTATTATTCCAGTACACGTATCAAGCTAGCAATGTTTTAAGAAATCTGCTGCTTAAGATTCTCTTGAAAGCTGTTAGCTATTATAAAACAGTCTAATTAGGGAAAATCTGCAAGCTATATAATAATATAAGATTTTTATATTACATATCGGGTTTCAATAAGGAATATATTCATTTATGATATCTAGTTAATGGGGGTATATTGCGTTAAAGAGATAATGAAGCATAGATGTAATCTACCTTCATTCCTAAGAAATATGTAATACTAAACAAGTGACTATATTGAAAGTAATTATATTTGCATTGTTTTGAACATAATGGTATGTTATGATAAGAAATATTTAACGAGCATCGAATGAAACAATACATTTTACTTGAGGTTTCTTGTTGGCGTAGAGATAATCCTTATACATCCGGTTCTGAGAAGTGAGGTGAAATCAATAATGAGAAATGACAAGTTTCTACATGTTAATTATGTTACACATTTTAAATGTTATGACTAATAGATTTATATTTTAGGAATGTCTGTAGTTGAAATGTTATATGCAAATCAGATATAGAAAATGAAATGCTCGATATGAACAGTTATATGATGTGATCCTGATTGAGAGTAAAATTCTTTACTATAAGATATTATATGATATTAAAAGTTAGAGTGTACCACATGTAGTTAAACCTAAAAAGAGAAAAAATAGCGGTTGAATGCGGGCCTTGTTAGTCGTATTCTATTTAGAGTGTTTTCAGGAATTTATTTGAATTCATTATCAATATAAATATTAATTAATTATTATTGAGATGAGATATGCAAATGATACCGTAAATTAATTTAATTGGCAAAAATTAGATGTACAAATGAAAGATGAGTTATGTAAATGAGAGATGAGATATGCAAATGAGAGATGAGATATGCAAATGATTAAAATCGCTATGATCCCTCCGGATGACTGCATCAATCATTTATAAAATCATTACGATCTCGGATGACTGCATCAATCATAATGTGATATGTAGAGTTGACCTGTATGCGTGGTATACGCTGGTCCGCGTATAACGCGAGCGCGGTGAGTTCACGCGCTAGACCGCGAATGACCTTGAAATTGACCAAAAATTACTACTTTGGACCTTAGCGATTTCCCATATTAATTTCCATAAGGATTGTCGCAGAACCCGCCTAGCCTATCTACTGGCAGCATGGAAAAAAATGCTAGAACACTTATACGATGAGAATTATAAACAACAAGACAATAAAGAACAGAAGGAGGAGGAAGTTGAGGTAAAACAACAAAAAAATCAGAATTTTTGTTAACTTGTACTACTGTGTATCAACATTATACTCACCCAAGAGATTTTATTGGTTCTCCTGACAGTAGTACAGAAATCGTTTTTAATAAATCTTCAGGTTTTGTTCAATATTTACCATTTATCAAAATTAAGATTAGTGATATATGGACTGTGGCACTTATCGATACAGGGGCTGAAATCTCTCATTGCAGAACAATTTTTAAATGATAAGATAATAATAAATAAAGATTGTATTATCCCTATAAAGAAAATCAATCTTAATGCAGTTAATAAAAAAAAGTTTAGTAGTACCTACTCTAAATAAAAAAATTGTATATGATATTCAATTTAATACTTTCAAAGTATTGGCAGAATTATTAATTGTACCAGGAATGATTATAGATTTAATTATTGGAATGAATATAATGAATTTATATAATATTGAAATTGATACTAACAATAAAACTTTTCAAATAGAAAATAAAATTATAAAATGGGTACAAGGTTCAAGTGTGAATGATATGGAAGTAAAGTCAAATTATCTTCAGTCTAAAAACATGTAAAATATTAAAAAACTAAATGGTATTGGGAAAGAGTTTAATTTGGCAAATGTAAAAATAAACTGCCTCGATACAGAACAAAATAAAATTTTGATCTTATTAAATAAAAATATAGACTTGATTAATGAAAAAACGCAAATTGCTAAAGGATATGAGCATAAATTGCAGATTATTGATGAAAATGCTTTTAATTGTAAAACATATCCTGTACCTTATGCGTATAGACCAAAGTTTCGGGAAGCCATTGAAATAGCGTTGCAACAGGGTATAATTGAAAAAGCTTCCACTAGTTGTATTAATCTAATAGTAATTGTTAAGAAAAAAGATGAAAGTATAAGGCTCTGTCTTGATGCCCGAAAGATTGACGAACGTACAGTTCCTCAGTTTGAATCACTTCAGAATATAGAGAGTATCATCGGAAAACTTGGTAAAAAACGAATTTTTTCAAAATTGGATCTAAAAGACTCGTTCTGGCTTATTCCGTTAGAGAAGAATTCTCGTAAATATACTGGATTTTGTATCGATGGAAACATTTATGTTTTTTGGTGTAGTACCTTTTGGTTTGTCAACCAGCTGTGTAGTCTTAGTTCGAGCTCTCCAAAACATATTAAATAAATATGAAAATTTCTGCATTCATTATGTTGACGACATTCTTATATTCAGCGAGAACTTAAAAAAACATTATCAACATTTGGACATAATTTTAAAAGCTTTTAATGACAATGGTTTAAAGTTAAATATTGAAAAATGTGAATTTATAAAAACAGAAATTAAATATTTAGGATATAAAATTAACACAAAATGTATCACAATCGATAATGATAGATTATTGGAAATAAACAATTATCCTAGACCGCAAAATTTAAAAACTTTATGGCATTACAAGATTTAAAAAATAGTTTCTTCAACAAGTTAATTTTATATCACCCTGATTATAAAGAAGTGTTTATTTTAAGAACCGATGCATCCAATTCAGCAATCGCTGCAGAATTAGTACAGATACAAAATGGATTGGAGGTTCCAATTTCTTTTATTTCCAGAGCATTAAGGACGTATGAGGTAAGTTATTCTATTACAGAGAAGGAAATGGCCGCAATTGTGTATGCAGTAAACAAATTAAAATTTTATTTAATAGGGAATCAGTTTGTTATTGAAACAAACCATTCAGCATTGCTTCATATTATGAATACCAGGTTTGCGAACAGCCGAGTGTATAGCTGGAGCTTATTATTACAGGAATTTAGCAGTGGCGGCTCGTCCAGGTAGGCAGGTTAGGCAGTGCCTAACCTGGGAAAATTGAGTGCAAATAAATCAAAAATGGTTTAAAATTTCTTCAATAAACTTTGTAAATGTTTTTAATAGTAAACCAAAATAGAAAAGTTATCGTCTTTATTTTATTTACTTATTTTCTTTATACTTAGCCTGCTATATTAAACATTCCGTCGAGTTTGTTTGCTTGAGATAGATGCAAGTGAGCGTACGTATCACTGACGCAGGTCAGGCTAGACGAGTTTGAGACGCTAAAAGCGCCTGTGGTAGTCACGAGTACAGCGATGTTAGTGGACGGTTTCTCCTGGGCTCCAGACCAGACCCGGCTAGCCTGGGTTGGAACTATTCACTGATGTTATTTCTCCCATATTGACGTTCTCGTGTCATTTTGTTACGTTGTCTATTTTTTTACAAATTTACTCTTTTTAGTATTTTATATTCTTATCAGATCATTATTATAAACTATGTATTACTTGGAATAAAAATATTTTAGAACCATTCAAAGTATCTGGTTATAATTCGGTTTTTACAGTTTTAATGTGTTGAGAAAAATATTAAATTCATTTTCTTTATGATAGAAAATAATGGTAGTTTACAGTTAATAAAACAAAGTCGGATAGAAAATGCGACTTAATTATGTATATTCTTAAAAAAAGAAAACATCTAATGCTATATAATAACGATAATTAAAACAAATATAATCGTAAGTCAATATTCAACACAACGTTTATTCAAATATCTTTAGTAGTTTCTTTTGTTAAATAATTTCTAATAAAATAAGAATTACTTACATTTAGTTAGAAATCTTTCATAATCTTTAAAATTCATGTGGTATTAAAAACTATTAAATTATTTTATTATTGAAGTTAGATTGCACCGGCAATTTGCACAGACCCGGCATGCCTGGGTTGAAGATAAGCTCCGTCCAAGATTCAATTCTTCAACTGTCACCGTTATTATTGTCTGCTGGAGTGCTCCATTAAAACATACAGATTAATTTTTAACATATTTAAAAGTTTGTTACTGAAATCCATAAGTCCATCTGTGTGTCCGTTAATCAATCCGAGTGGATTTTTGGAATATTAAAATTTGTATTTCATATTCAGATAGAGCATCAAAATGTAGAAAAAGATCTATGACACACACACCAGTTTCCTTCCTTTTAGCAAAAAACTAATAATTAACAACTTTAAAATTTATTTTCTCGTGTTCATGCTTTTAAGTTGGTTCTCTCTTTGCAGTTTGCTCACTTTTGATTTATTTGTTATGAGATGTATTGTTTATTTTGCTTATTGGTACTACGTCTTTCGTTTTTTTCAGCATTTTTTTATTTCTTGATGCATATAATACATAATTATTTTTTGGGAAACATTGTTCTTATTTTGTTGATAGCAGTTTTTAACACCATAGTGGTATTTAATTTTTTGTGAATTGCAATTTTGATGATTAATACCTGTTACATAAGTTTTGGGAAAATGTTTTAATGCGCTCTGTGATATAGTGAAACTAATTCATCTAGTCAACTATGGAGAAATATGTTGCTAGGTGTTTTGTCAATTTGTATGACATATCACAATTTTCTTTGTCATTTGTGAAATGGCGTATAAAATAGATATTCGAAAGTCCATCTACAACCTAGTTGGACAGGTGCCAAAACGAGAAATAGTAAACATTTTTCGCGGGCAGAATATTTCAAAAACTACGATATATCGAAGAATTCGGGAATGTGAAGAGGGTATTCCATGTGTAAACCTGCCAAAAACAGGCCGTCGACGTAAGTTAACAGAAGTTCAAGCTAATAGAGTAGCCGAACGTTCCAAAAACACCATTGGAGTTTCCACCCGTAAGCTTGCCCGCCGTTTCCATGTCTCGAATGCCACAATTTCTCGATGCATCGCAAGAAAAGGCCTAAAATACAGAAAACGGAAGAAATGTCCCAAGTATACTGACGCACAATTGGCCAGAATCCCTCGTTGCTGTAGAGCTTTGAGGCGTCATCACTTCGCCAACAACCGGACAATTATCCTAGACGACGAAAAATATTTTACTTTTAGCCACGCAGAAATTCCAGGCAATGCAGGTTTTTATACAGATAACATTGAAGACACCCTTAGTGATATCAGATACAAACAGAAAGCCAAATTTGCTGACAAAGTTTTGTCAGCAAATTCTGGTGAGCGATATCTGCGGCAGGGATATCCAGAGTTCATGTAGGTAATGTAAGAGGTCAGGCAGTGACTGCTGAAGTATATATTCGAAACTGCTTATCCAAATTGATTGTTTTTATTAATTAGCACCATGCTAATGATGATTACATATTTTGGCCTGACCTTGCATCGTCACATTACGCCAGAGCTACACTAGACTGGTTAGAAGCCCACCATGTGCCGTATGTCCCCAGAAATGATAATCCTCCAAACGTCCCTCAGGCAAGGCCAATTGAAAATTTTTGGGCTCTATTGGCAACAAAAGTATATGATAATGGTTGGGAAGCCCGAAATCAACAACAATTGCGCCAAAGAATTCTCCAAAAAGTTAGAGAAGTGGACTTAGAAAGCGTCCAAACCTTAATGCGACACATAAGACAAAAACTTCGTCTTATTGAGGTAGAGGACCCCTAGCAGCAATATAGGAGCCAAGTGTTAAAGTTTAATATCCATTAGTTATTGTTATGTTATGTTCACTTAATAAAGGTTTCTTGAGTTTAAATAATATTCTTCTAGAATTTTTCACAAAACTTATGTAACAGGTGTTATATCATAAATTGTGCATTTGTAATTCTGCCTACCCAGAGAAAATGACCACGAGCCGCCCCTGGAATTTAGTTTTTTAATAAGATTTAGATCTGGTAAGACAAATATAACTGCAGATTAGTTAAGTTAGTACGTTACTATAGTTACTATCTAAAATACTTAATTTCAGCTTATTTTCATTGGTGATAAGTTTACAAATTATATTAAGAGCCAATAAAGTTCTACAAATACAGCTCTGACATTTAATTGACGTTTCATTATTGCCAGTCGGATCATAAAGAGGCCCTTGGGGCATAAAGAGACAGTTATGTTTAGATAAATCTAGCAATAATAGTCTAATTATAATGCATCTGTGCATAATAGTAGATTACTTACCGAGGCGGGAAGTAGAACATTACGCGGAGAGCAATGTTGCTGCCCGAGGCGCGAAGCGCCAAGGGCAGCAATTGCTCGACGCGTAATGTCTTCCCGCCGAGGTATGTATACTATTTTATTCACAATCGTACATAATTATGTTCTTTAATTGATACCTTATACTTGATATATGTAGGACACAACACCAGTGTCTTTATTCAGGTGGCGATAAAATGACAATTGGTGCAACAATTGTCAAAGTAAATTCGTGTCACTACTAAACCAAATTTAATTACATTGCTCCTAATTGCAATTTACACGATTTAAAATGTCTGATAGTGAAACTGATGTAAGTTGCACACCACCGGAATTGCGAGAAGTTGCTAAAACAGTGACTGGCTGTTTGTTACCTGCTAAAAGTAAAGATACGAAAACTTCTGCCATCTGTTGAGAATATTTAGAACGAGCAAAAGGTAAGTAATGGATATTACTAACCAAGAGAACTCATTACTAACCAAGAGAACTTATTATTGACTATGGTGTATAATAAACTACTTTCTAACTTTTTAAACGTCAATAATGAACACATTATGTATCGATTGTGAATAAAAGTTCTTAAAGTATTAATGTGGATCGTCCATTACAGTTAGTGACAATTGATTACATTAGTAATTTGATAAAGATCAAAGGTTATCAACATATTTTAGTTAGTAGTTTTGGCTATATTTTCGAAATATGTAAAACTGTATCCTGCAAAAAACTGAACTACAGAAAATAGTATTAATTTTCTGAAACGTTTCATCCAGACAGTGGGCAAACCTAAGCAGTTCTTAGCCGACAATGCTTCTTATTTTAATAACGCTAGTTTTAAACAATATTGGGAAATTCAAGAAATATGTGTTAGTTATTGCTCTACAAGACATCCACAAGGTAACCCTTGTGTACGGTACATACAAGAAATTATAAAATATTTAAGAATTTTAGTGAATCAAGATAGACATACTAATTGGATTTATTATTTGCAACAAATTGAAGGATAATTAAATGAAGTACCTTCAACTAATACAGAAGTAGCACCTATTTATTTAATGAAACAAATACATCCAGATCGGCCCTGGATTATCAATCAAGAATATGAAATGGATTTTGAAGAAGAATTGAATATGATCAGAAAGAAAATTAGATTAAAATCACAGAAATATAAAGATAAAGAAAATAGGAAGTTGAGAAAATATACTACATTTGAAGTTGGAGAAGAAGTAGTGGTAGGTAGCTTGCGAACATCAGATGTATCTAAAAATATTTGTGCAAAACTGTTGTTTCCATATTCAGGACCGTATATTATTAATCGTAAATTTAGAGATAGTTATGAATTACGGTATCCAACTACTATAATAAGATTAGGGGACGATTTCATGTAGCAATGTTGTATCCATATTTTAGCATCAATAATAATAATTAATATTACAAAGTTCATAAATGTTCATCTGGTAAATTTTGTTCAACTTTTTGATAATTTATTAATATTACCAACTTGATGTTTGATAAAAATAAATAACTATAATTTTCAGGTATAACATAACCTAATTTCATTTTGACATTTGTTTATTTGACATTTTGATAATTTATCAATATGACCAACTTGCTGTTTTGATCGAAATAAATAACCATTAATTTACAAGTACAACATAACCTTATTTAATTTTGACGTTATACTATTTACAAATGACAGAACATTTAACCTAACATAACCAAATACGATCTTGCAAAACAATACATTTAAATGATTAATAAGCTTTGAATATGTTTAAATGGATAAAGCCATTTTATAATATTATGAAGGGTATTTATTTTATAATGTTGAACGAAGAAAAAAAAATAACAATAAAGGGGGGAAATAATAATGAATATAATTATAAATAATTAACTAATAATGATTTTGTTTATTGTTTCCAGCCTTTAATGAAATGATTTAATAATTTACTTTAATAAAATGATGATTAATTAAGTGAATTTATTCTAGATTTATATGATTAGCGAAAAAAAAACTAATACCAACATAAAACATTTGACTCATATAACGATTAAATATGTACAATCAAACTAACTACTATTTATACACGAAAAATAGCAATAAACTGATTTAAATAAAATTGACTTAATCCTAACTAAAGTTATGATTCTAATTTAGCGAAACATAATAATGGAAGTTAAACCTTCTATCCAACAAAATAAAAACAACCTTATTTTTTCAATTGTGATTATGGTAATAAAATAATAATATACTGTTTGCTGTATGTCGATATTGCAACAATGTGATTAATAACCATTTGTTAAGTATTATTAAAACAATGATTTTTTAGTAAAATAATAATTTTGATTGAATAGATTATTTTAAAAATTTTTCAATCGAAAATTAGGTGGAATTTGTTATGGTTCACAGTTATAGAACTTTGGTATTTAGTTATTAATTATTTAACGTTTATAATTTTGTTATTACAATTTGTTATGGTTTGCAGTTGTTTAACTTTGGTTTAGTTATTAATTATTTACCTAACGTTTATAATTTTCTTATTACAAATTTTAAAAAATTGGCATCTTCGTAAACTTTTATAACTACATATATTACATTCAAATGGCTTTTATCCACTATGAGTTGACATGTGTTCTTTAAGACAAATCTTTCGTAAACATTTATAACCACATATATTACATTCAAATGGCTCTTCTGCACTATGAGTGGATATGTGTCGCTTAAAATCGCTCATTTTTGAACATTTATAACCACATATATTACATTCACATGTAGTGATCGACCGATATCACTTTTTTTTGACGATACGATATATCGGCCGATACCGATATTTACGTGCCGATAAACCGATATATCATATCGGCAAAATAGACTTTTTCAATTTTTAATATCTATAGTTTTTAGTTTTAAAGATATTTATAAAAATGCGTTCCTGGTTTTTACTCATTATGAATTAACATAATGTGTTTTTAACTAAGAATAATTTTGGGAAATTGTCAGTATGTAAAGACATTTTAAAATAATATCACCGTATTGAACCTCTTAAGTATTGAATAAAATTCTTTTAATATTTTTGTTACGGCGAAACGTGCTGTTCCACTCGACAGCTGCAGCGGTGTCAGATTTCATAAATTTGCTTGCATAAACAATTTACAATCAATTTATATAGGATGTAGAAAATAAACGTTAAATGTGAATGCTAATTAACTATAAAAATATAATACTGTTTTGGGCAAATCTTCTCAGCTGTTGATATGCATTCTGTGCGTAATTTGCGTGAATCCCCGTTCGGCAGCCGTCATACGTCACGCCACTTATAAAAAATGATTGCAGATTATATTTCTTTGGTTGTATTTTGATACATTAGGTATATGCAATGAAAATCCCGAAAGTCATTCAGGTCTATTCTGTAAGCAAATTGTTGAGATTGTTACGCTTGTTATGCTTGATATGAAACAAGCATAACAATTCATGTGTCAAAAACGGTATTCTGTAAGGATTTATTTTGTTCAAGTAATTGATATGGATTAACAATTTATTGAAATCTATATCAATTGTTGGGTAACAATTGATATGAATAACAATTCACCACTTCGAGATTTTGATGTTAGTTTTTACTTTTAAAACGCATCGTATATGAACGAAAATACTTGGAAATTATTTAAAATATAAGTAATTTTAAAATAAACGCCCTAGCAATTGTTGCCGAAGAAATAATTTTCCTCTTCTAAAAACGTTCAGTGCATTTCGACTTCGTGGGTTGCGATCAGCGGAACTGTTTGTTGTTATTAGTAGTATTGCTACTAAACGTAAGTAAATTTTTTAATGATTACCGTTGATTCTTATTACAATAATAATGGATTTAGAAGGAAACGTGTTCCTGGGTCGAGTAGAAGAAGTGGAAGCAGCAAATGAACGGTAAAAATCAATAAATAGTATAGTATAAAAACTTAACCTAACATTCTACACAGAAATCGTATTTGTATATCGCAAGGCAAGTATGGGATAGTAATGACCCTTTTTCTTTGCCTGAACTTTGTCAGATGCATCCGAGGTAGCAAGGAATGATTTATCAAGCAATGTTGATTGTAGAAGACAAATAAGAAACAACATATAAATCACTTCTTATAGAACGAGGTAATATTTATTTTATGTGATAAAGTATCGAAATTGTTACTACATTATTTCCTATTATTGTTCTTTAGAAATTGTAGCAAATTGGCTACAACATCAATAACAGCAGCCCTTTAATCTCTTTATGACAGTAGTATTCTTGCATATGCAGTTGTAGTCCTCTTTGCAGCAGAGAGTAGTGCATCAATACGAGGAATGGTTCTTCGTCGCTTGGAAACTGCTTCAGTGTCACCGTTTGCACCCTTGGATTTTTTAGCACCCTAGAAAGTAACTGGTTACTTGAACATCCTCTACTATGACTTTCATCGTAGGAGATTGTAGAAGTATGATTTCATTACCTTCCAAAACATCTTGTAAATTGTAACGTCTGTTGCAGTAATCACTTCTGCTGATATGTTGACAGAATAGGTGGTTCTAAGAAAAATGGCAAGTTCCACCCTTAAAAGTTCGAGCTCTGTTTCTAGTGTTGCAATTATATACATTT
The DNA here is from genome assembly GCA_929113105.1 of Agrypnus murinus. Taxonomy (NCBI): domain Eukaryota; kingdom Metazoa; phylum Arthropoda; class Insecta; order Coleoptera; family Elateridae; genus Agrypnus; species Agrypnus murinus. The sequence continues at coordinate 94,254,588 of OV816027.1, forward strand.
TGTAAATTATTATAAATAAATATAGTTTTTTTAAATGAAGTGTTTTTTATCTTTCAGTTTAATTTTAATATCTTGGAAGTATTATTTGCTGTCGTCGCTTGATATGTGTATTTCTAAAAATTGTTGCTAGACAATATTTTCTCTAGATTATAAATTCGGTAAATGTAAGTTTTTACCCCCAATTTATTAATGCATAGTAGATACTTAAGCATCTATATTTCAAAGTCAGTGTTTTAGATAAAAACAAATCATTTATTCAACTTACGACCTAAGGAATTGATTGTGACCTCAGATTCCCAAGAAATTGCATTATATTTTTATATTCATTGGGGTACTTTCACACAATTTTGCAAAATTTAAGTATGGATAATAATAGGATTTCTTTCTTACTATTATTTACATTATAAATTATTATGTAGGTAATATTGTTTATTACTTTAGAAAGAAAACACTGTTGCGACACACACACACTAATTTTTTAACGTTCATCCAGTCATCACCAGTTGTTGCTCTTGCTGGTCCATTTGCGACAATTTAGTATACTAGTAAGCTCTTTCCACAGTTTTTGTAAACATTCAGGCGCTTTTCCCGGGCTCAATCTTTCTGTAAGCAATATTTGGTGGACATAAACTCCAACATTACATAAAATTGCTTTTCGGTGTGTCGGGTATTCTTCTCCATGTTTCAAATTCGCGCGTCTAATTATTCGAAACTGTCAAATGTAAATGTCACTGCTCGAACGCGCATGCACAGTCGGTAATATAGTTCATAATTAGTTTGCATTTCAGTTGTTGTGATTCATTTCAATTGGATCATAACAAGTGCAGTTACAGAATACCAAATATTGCACGAATTGTTAAGATTTCGTAGCAATCGGGTCCATAACAATTATTGTTATACTTAACAATTGATATGAACCAGTGCTTACAGAATACATGGCATTGTTACTTGCCGATATATCAGCGAGTTACCCGCTGATACGATACGATACCGATAATCGGCGGCAGCTGCCGATTTACAGGTATCAATATCGGTATCGCTAGATCACTATCCACATAGCATTTTTCCACTATGAGTTGACATGTGTCGTTTAAGATGACTTTTTTGTGAAAATTTATAACCACATATATAACATTCAAATGGCTTTTCTCCAGTATGAATGAATATGTGTCGCTTATAAGCGCCCATTTGTGAAAATTCATAACCACATATATTACATTCAAATGGCTTTTCATCACTATGAGTCGACATGTGTCTTTAAAGACTACTTTTGTATGAACATTTATAACTACATATATTACATTGAAACGGCTTTTCCCCACTGTGAGTGGATACGTGTCGCTTAAAATCGCTCTTTTGTGAACATTTATAACCACATATATTACATTTACATGGCTTTTCTCCACTATGAGTTGACATGTGTCGATTAAGACTACTTTTTTGTGAAAATTTATAACCACATATATTGCATTTAAACGGCTTTTCACCACTGTGAGTGGATATGTGTCGCTTAAAATCGCCCATTTGTGAACATTTATAACCACATATATTACATTCAAATGGCTTTTTTCCACTATGAGTTGACATGTGTCTTTTAAGACTACTTTTCTGTGAACATTTATAACTACATATATTACATTCAAAGTGTGTTTCTCCATTATTATGAGTTGACATGTGTCGCTTAAGTTGGCTAGTTAGTGAACTTTTATAATCACATATATTACATTCAAATGGCTTTTCACAACTATGAATAGACACATGTTGTTTAAGATTAGATTTACGTGAACATTTATAACTACATAAATTACATTCAAATGGCTTTTCACCACTATGAGTCGACATGTGTTGTTTAAGATTACATTTAAGTGAACATTTATAACTACATAAATTACATACAAATGGCTTTTCACCACCATGAGTGGACATATCATCGCTATGAGTGGCCATGTGTTTATTTAGATTACTTTTTTTAAGAACATTTATAATCAAATGGTCTATCACGATTATGAGTAGACTGAGATGTTTAAGATAACTGTTTGGGGAACATTTATGACTATAAAGGTATTACATCTTAGTGGCGTTTCACCACTATGGGTGATCATGTGCCTTTTGAGAAGACTTCTTATTAAACATGTAATTGCATAGATCACATATAAATTGTTTGCTACCTTTATGAATGAGCGTTGCGTGGTACATATTATATCTTTTCTAGGAAAGATTTTATTGATATCTGCTAGACATAAAAGTTGCTGATCATATTCATTTGCTTAAGTTGCTAAAATACTGATGGTCATCAAATGGTTTCTATTCTTTCTCCATGTATATTTCACTCATCTCAATTTTGGCATTAAAACCTTTCATTATCTGTTAACGTACGTTTATGTTGGTTTGTTTAGATTGGTATCTCTTCATCGTTCATTATGGAATGTCTGGAAAATTATTGCAACCTACAGGTACATGCTTTTACCAATCATATATAACTATAAAAAAAATGTCATTTGCATAAAATCACTACATTATGTAAGAAATTTCAAAAATAGATGTGTATTGGTATAGGTGGAATAAAACGAACCATTTACCTGATAGTAGTAAAAACAGTCATTGTCCAATATACAAGATTGTTGACAGTACAAGAATGATAGATGTCCATGCCATTAGTGAGTATGTGTAAGTGGTATCGGTTACTTCAAGCACTAAAAAACATTTCAAACACCATTTTTAATATGTTTTATTTTATACTTTTGGATGCTTGATTCAGTCTGATATCTATCAGATTGAATTGAAAACAATCAAGAATCCACAAAGTAGCAGGAATTTTATTGGAATTCAACGCAGAGTTGGCAAGATCAATGAGATAAATCCCCTAATAGCAGCTTGACATTTCCCCAGATTTGAAATAAAATACCTATAGGTGCTCTCATTTTGGGTCTACAGCGTGTATTCGCATGAACAACGGAGTTGCCTAACATCTTGCAAGCAACTTTTAATAACACTTTCTAAAGTATTGTAGTTGTAACTGCATACACGTTTTTAATCGCTATTGCTCGAGGAAATTATATTTGCAGGTAGTCACTAGTAGGGAAAAAATGAGAGTTCTGGAACCACCCCCCACTCCTGACCTTGACCTTGAACCTATCTCGCTCTAACACATGGTGACCTTGAATCTATCTCTGTCATGTTAACGTGGCAACACCGCATTCTCAAGGTCAACAAAATGGCAACACCGCATTCTCAAGGTCAACAATATGACAACACCGCATTCTCAAGGTCAACAATATGGCAACACCGCATTCTCAAGGCCAATGATATGGCAACAATGCATTCAAGACCACTCTTCAAGGTCATCAAACACCATTCAAGGTCAAGCTTTAGATATATATAGCAGGTCGCATGTATTGAAAATGCAAAATGTGTGTAGAAGCGAGCTTGCAGAATACGTGCCTGACAGAACGAGTGTTATCATTTCGTAATTGGAAGGGTATACAAACCCCAAAATCTTTAGCTGAGGCCGGATTTGTGTATACGGGGCGTGAAGATAGAGTAGAATGTTTTTATTGCCGAGTGAACATTTTCAAATGGGAACCGTCGGATAGTCCAATCGTAGAACACCTGAAATGGTCACCACATTGCGTGTTTGCAAACGTGTTAGCACCCATAAACGTTGAAAGCGGTAGAGACGTTTGCGGTTAAAAGAAGATACAACATAGAATATAACACTAAGGAAGATGTTACCAATCAAGGCGGTAATATTATTAGCAACCTTGTACGAGGATGTAGTGTACGTTGCAAAACTTCCAGACACAACAGCAGCTTTTATTTCATACAACTTCAATACGAGTGTGTGGTATGGAATGCAACCGGTGACGTTGCAACACATGGGAATGTTTAAACACGAGGTCGGCAATAGAACGCAAGAAGTACGATTCAGGGTCAAATTCGTGTACCCAACATATACCATGGATAGCGAGTGGCAAACCCTCGGGAATAGTCCGGTAGAACAATGTAAAGTCAGCAGCGAAAAGTGTTACGCTTCAGTGGCGACCTTGGGCACCCTGTTAATCGCAGTAGTTGGTGTAAGCATGGGAACATATTGTATCGCTCGTTATCGTTACCACTAAAGACTATGACCTTGGCTCCCACCCGCCAACTGAAACCATGACCTTGGATCCCACCCCTCGACTCAGACCATGACCTTGAATCCCACCCGTCAACTCAGTGTATATAAACGCATACGCAAGAACACTTCAGTAGTACAGCATCTACACAAGAACAATTCAGCAGTACAGCATCATGAACGTGGTAGAGGCAACCGTTTTAGTAACATTCGATTTCGAGGACGACGAGGATGAAATGCGAGACGAAGAATTATATGGTGGGAACGTCGAGAAAACTTTAGACCACCACAAAGAGGCATTCATTAAACGCGTCAAAGAGAAGAGTGTTCTTGAAGCTGGTTATCTGGTGTTTGCGCTAGTGACGTTTGCATATTCCATGGACTTAAATGGGGAAAGGATATGGTTTGACGGAAAAAGTGGGACAGCGCCGAAACAATTGGAAGAACCGTTAGACGAATGGTACGATACAAATATAAAAATTCCCATCATGAGACGTATAGAGGAGTATAATACCGATAAGTTGCGAACGGAACATTTGTGTCGTTTCACCATACTAATAGCGGATAGTTAAAGTGCTGTTTATAGACTAGTATAAGCCGGATAAGTTTCGAACAGAACATTGGCGTCGTTTCACCATCTTAATAGCCGAGAGTTAAAGTGTTGTGTTGTTTTTGTAAAGTCACAGAAACAGCCAGCGCATTATTTAGTGAAAAGTACGCCGAGGCTTAACTAATGTATTATTGAAATAATTGTACTCTGTAAACAAATACAAGATTGTAAATTGTAAAAGATAAATGTACTCTGTAAACAAATACAAGCGGGTAAATTGCATATGTATTTAGTTAAATAAACCACGTATTTATCTCATTATATCGTTTCATTTAAGACCGATCTCCGTCTCTTCTAGAGATTAGTTTAACGATTAAATCAAAAGTGAAACTAAGATTTAAAAATGTCATACCATTTTAATTTCAATTAGATTCTTACTTAACTATGAAAATATCCAGAGGAAAGATCAACACAACCTCAAGGTAAGAACGACACCAGACAGTCAGGAATGTGCAAACAAAGAAATTCCACAGACATCGTTGAGAACAGGTGAAACAAGGTCAAGGAGATTGTATTTACACAGAAAGGAGTGGCCAGACAGTCAGGAATGTGCAAACAAAGAAATTCCACAGACATTGTTGAGAACAGACGAAACAAGGTCAAGGAGATTGTATTTACACATAAAGGAGTGGCCAGACAGGCACGAATGTGCAGGCAGAACAAAAGAAATTCCGCAGACGTTGTTATGTTTACAAAAAAATGTACACGAAAGGTCAACACTACCTCAAGGGTAAGAACTACACCAGACAGTCAGAAATGTGCAAACAAAGAAATTCCGCAGTCTTTGTTGAGAACAGATGAAACAAGGTCAACGAGATTGTATTTACACAGAAAGAAGTGGGGGCACAGATATATCTATAACTTCCAAGCTTCACCACTCAGTTACATTTACAACAAGTTAGAGAAATGAACAACGAAATGAACAATGAAAGTGGAGTAGAAAGTGGAGTAGAGAGTTCGTCGCCGGAGGTCGACCGACCAGCGTCTCGGGGATCAAGTCTGTGGAGCGAGGATACGGAGATCCTCGTTGTGAACGACGTTGCGCAGGTAGAGGACCTGGAAGAGACTGAGGAGATGGAGGACGAGGTGGAAGACCTGGACGAGGTGGAAGACCAGGAGGAAACCATGGAAGTGCTGGTAAGTAACTAAATAATTTAACAAAATTACTTTTAACAAAAATACTTTTAACAAAATTACTTTTAAATAAAAGGAGGAAACGATGCAAGTGCTGGTAACTAACTAAACAATTTAACAAAATTACTTTTGAATAAAACACATAGATATGAGACATATATTTTTATTTTAATGTTTATAGCCGGAGAACGTTTTAGTGGCGATGTCGCGACCCGTACTAGTACGGGGGCGGTTTAGCACGCTGGTGCTGTGTTGCGTATGTAGGGAGACCTACATAACCGTCCCTCGGGACTATGACGCGGTGAGGTACGCCGCCACTCACCAAAAGTGTGAGGCATGCACATAAGTGAGTTAGAATTAGTTTATTGTAATAAAATTACGTTTTAATTTACCCCGTGTTTTGCAGGTGCAGCGCGAGTGTAAACAATCCCCAAAAAATCCCCCAAAAAAATCCCCAAAAAAAATCAAAAAAAATCAAAAAAAAATCAAAAAAAAAAAATCAAAAAAAAATCAAAAAAAAAAAAAAAAAAAAAACTAAAAAAAGTTAAGGTAGGTTAGGTTAGGTTAGTTGAAAACTAGATGATACTACAAAGAAAACAAAGCTGATACTATAGTAACCCCCTTAAATGAATTTTAAGGGGTGTCAAGGTAAAGGTGAGGTAAACTACTGGAGGGGGGGAGGAGGCATGGGGAGGGATGGGTGGTGGGTTGAGGGGGGGGGTTTGGGGCCGGGGGGGGAACGAAAATTGAAAAATCAGCGCTCTAGCTCTCAAGGTTAATGAAGGGCAAGAATTCGATTGCTCGATTTGCTAAGTAGAGATAAATGAAGGTCGTCACGGGTATGCTGTTGACCACAATTGAATGGTCATAGAGTATTTCCGGGTTACAACAAACTTTTGGTTTTTTTTTTTTTTTTTTTTTTTTTTTTTTTTATCTTTTTTAAATTTTGGATATTTTTCAGAGAGTATTGTCTGGTTGCTACAAACTGTTGAAGTAAAACAACATAGTGAGTAATGGGTCAGACGGTTTTAGTGACTTTTTGTTTACGGTTATAATATCTACAATTTCTTTTATTGTATACAATCAAATCATCAATTGTAAAGGAAAAAGAATTATTTCATGCTATTTTTTATTTAAAATGTGTTGGTCCTAACTAATATTAACAAAATTACTAAATAATATTAACAAAATTACTAACTATAATGTCTATAATATCTACAATTACACATCACTGCTGATCCATCTCCATCTCCAACCGTGCATTCAATATTTGAAAGTAAAGGCTGCCGTGACAATTATCATCGCAGGTACACTCATCCGCATCGTTGCCTCCAAACTGGGATACCGGACCGAGGATATGCAACCGTTCGGAACACGCAATTGGGTCGAAGGTGTTGTACAGCATCCGTTTCATGCAGCCATCACACCAATGGGATGGTACGTGGGAAATCGATCTCGACACCGTTGTGTGGTATTGCTGTGGTAGGGTGGCCGTACTACACACACTGCGTATGCAGCCCTTGCATAGACGCTTCTCTTTCCACGTGTAGTATGACCACCACAGACAGTACGGGACATCTGCCACTGTAAAGCACCCCTGCAATACCGTAGCCACCTGTTGAAACCGTAGGGTTCGGTTTGCACAATCAAGGTCCTCCAGGTCACCGAAACGGTCTTCATCATAATGTCTTTCGGAGTTAGCGGTTGTATACCAATACCATTTCCACATCACCCATAGTTCGAACACTAGGCGTTCAATTCCTATACCTATGGATGATTGTGGATTCATCAGCTCTCGATGGTGGCGGGCGATGGATACATGTGGACCCAAGGAGGCAGCGATGCAGCGTAACGATTGAGCCCGTAGGCTGAGCCAGCGATCCCATTTCTGCGCATCTGGCGCGGTATCTCCTTCAACGGAATGTGGTATGCGAGGTGCGATGACGGACATTGTGATGTGTTACCTGGTGTGGAAAACACTCCCTATTATATCGAAGTTACAACACCCACGGAGGGAGTGGGAAGTGGAAGACCTTGAGGTACCTATACACCAATGCCCTTGAGAAAATGTAAGGTTTCTGTCTAGACACCGACCTATACACCAATGACCGTGAGGAAATGCAAGGTTTCTGTCTATACACCACTGACCGTGAGGAAATGTAAGTATTTGCGCGAATGCAAGGTAAAGTGGTGGGGGTGATGGAGGGGTTCAAGGTGAAGGAGTGGGGTGAAAGTGGGGTTCAAGGTTAGGGAGTGGGGGGTGGTTCGACAAAACCGGAGGGCGACGAAGTGGAGCGTCAGTCTGTCTTCGTTCATCATGGATACATCATCTAGTAGTGTTACCAGTGTTGGTGAAGTGAATAAGTGTCGTTGTGTGACATTGTCCTTCTGGTCAAAATTATCGATGAAGAAAGCGTGCCCGGTACATGTGCCGCGTACACCATCTCCAGTTGCTGCGTGCCCGGTACTTGTACCAACTATCGAGCGTGCACCATCTCCAGTTGCAGCGTGCTCGGTACATGTTCCGCGTACACCTTCTCCAGTTGCTGCGTGCCCGGTACTTGTGCCAACTATCGAGCGTACACCATCTCCAGTTGCTGCCGCAAAGAAGATCATAGTACTACAAAATGTGGTAGTAAAGGCGGCAGCCGTTAATGTGGAGAAGCCGAAGTACGACATGCTTTCCGGGCGTTCACAACCTTTACTGCGAGAGCTGTTGACTTCGACAAATGTGTTTTACGCTGTTGGAAGTTTGCACATGAGAGGAATCCCCATCGTGACGGTCCAGGAAGCACCTGCGGCATCACCATGTTCGGGTGAGTGGGACTCCCAATTGTTGAATAGCCCACCGGGCAGCGAGTATGATATCTCAATTCGGGGGTCCCTTTTGGGGGATGCATCACCATCTGCAACCGATGATGAAGTGAACCTGCCCATGGAGATTGCTGCAAGTGCAAATGTAATTGTTGATGAAACGGAGTCGGACTGTTCCACATCAATTGCAAGCGATCCTGACGATGACGATGAGGAGTTAATCATTCCGGGTACCCCCTGTGATGACGGGGTGCATGACCATTTGGACATAGACACAGCGACACTTATGGAGGTTTCTGATGACACAGCGTCCATACAGTTGTCCGGCAGCATCAGAGACTTCACAACTTCGGCGATGGTCTTCATAGATGGTGTACCATGCGAGAAGCAGTCTTTACCGCTTGCTGTCGTTGATGACGCACAGCAGACAAGGATTACACGACGGTTAAGAGAAGTGGCGTCCGGTTTGCGAGGGTGTGAGAGTGAACGCATCGCTCTCCTCCAACGCAAAGCGGAGCTCTTAGCTGCTGTGGAAAGATATGAGATCAAAATCAAGAGTATCAAGACGCAGCAGCTACGACAAGTGATGGAGGAGTTGGGGTCCTGTGAGAGCGAACGCCTCGCACTTTTAACCGAAGCGGAAAACTTGTCAGCTTTGCGTCATCAACGACGTTAACGGTTGGTATAACTGTGACCTCCCACTAACAATAACCCAGTCCTCTTCCTATCCCGGTCGGGTTTGCATAACACGTCCTCGTCGTCCCGACTGGAAATCAGTATCGCGAACGTTAGTAGTAAAAGTTGATGTAAAAGCTTTATCGTTTGCCAGTGCGTTCCCGTTTACTGATTACAAAGAATATGCATGTGTGTAGCTGTGGCGCGTCCTTCACCCGACGGGATGCCTTAGCCCGTCACCGAAGAGAAAGCTGCCGTGGACCGCTGGACTACCAATCCACGAGCGGTAAGCAACCATTCCTGTGAAGTTGTATGATGTGATACGAGTATTTTGTTGATTACAGCTGGGGGAGCTTCGGATGCTGTAGGTAATACCGGTGAAGGACCTGCATCTAAGAAAGCGAAACAAACCTCCCCGCAAGGTACGTGTACACATTGTTAACGGCTTTAGTGTTAGTGATCTGTGCAATTGTTTCAGGAAATACCTCCGCGACGGTGTATTGTGATGTGTGCGAGCTGGATGTTCCACGACGTGGCTACGCTGGACATCTACGAAGCAACCGCCACAATCATCGTAATACCGCGTCAGTGCAGTCGGAGGAAGTGGTGGTCCTGGAGACGGCTTTCAAGTCGCGTATAGCCAGTTATCGAGTCTCGGTGAGAAATCATCACATAAATCTCAGAGAATTTACTGATGAGACCCGCGAAAATGTGTTAAGACTATTAGAAAGAAACGTTCAGCGCTTTCGTAGTGTGAAAGTCAATCTAGAAGTATTCGGAATGTACTTTTTGGAAAGTCAAAATTTGCACGAAATTAAATCGTTTAATACGCAAAATGAGATTGTGACCGGGACTTCGAATCTGACCGATTTGTATGATGATTTCGTTGAGGTGCTGGATACGAAGATGTCGGACTTTAATGATCGGAACTCAGGTAATGAATAGTTACGGGTTACGATTCGATTGCTAATTGTAGGGTCCTTGCAGGTTGGGTACTGGAGCAGCTGTTATTTATAGAAGTCAACGTCAATAAATACAACCCGCTCCGTGCTTCCTCCTATGTTCTACTTCCGCCGTCGATACAACATAAAAAGGCTGTAATCAACGTGCAAAATAACGATCAGTGCTGTTTTGGTTGGGCCTTGGCGTCCGCTTTGTATCCGCCGAGGGGGGGACCTTCCAACAGGACGACTTCGTATCCAAATTTTGCACAACTGTTTGATTTTGAAGGTATCACCTTTCCTGTCAAACTGGATGCTATTTCGAAATTTGAAGCGCGTAATCCACGCTTATCTATTAACGTGTATGGTTTGGAAGCTGTATTTAAAGACGGAGAAATGAAACAAGAAGTTGTAGGGCCTCTGCATTACTCTAAGCAAAAGAAAGAAGTACATGTAAATTTATTATTAATTTCTGATATGGAGGGTAATAGTCATTACTGTTGGATAAAAAACTTTTCGCGTTTGGTATCGTCACAGTTGTCGGCTCACAATGGAGAAAAACACTTTTGTGACGGCTGCTTGCAGTATTTTCCAAGTGAAAGTAGATTAAAACAACATACCCGTTTTGATTGCAATCATGTTTACACCAGGTTACCAACTATCGAACCCGTATGCAATAAATGGGGGCACGACCAGCCGGGTAATCTATTGAAGTTTGAAAATTTTCAAAAGCAACTTACAGTACCTTTTGTCATTTACGCGGATTTTGAAAGTGTGTTGAAACCTTTGGACACGGTTGAGCCGGATCCTAGTGGAAAATTTACCATGACATCGTACGAACACGAACCACATTCGTTTGCGTATTACATTAAGTGTTCCTACGATGACGCGTTATCTAAATTTGAATTGTACCGTGGTCCGAATGCAGCAAGTGAGTTTATGCTGCGCTTAGAAGGAGATGTTAGAAGGTTGTATAAGGATCATTTAAGACATGTTCAAGACATGCGACTTTTATCGTGCCGACAAACTTTCAACTATGATAATGCAACCGTGTGTCATATTTGTGACAAACCCTTTGGTGAAAACGACGTTAAGGTGAAAGATCACTGTCACCTCAGCGGCGAGTACCGCGGAGCGGCTCACTCCGGGTGCAATTTAATGTATCAAATTCCCGACTTCATACCGATATTTTTCCATAATTTGACGGGATATGATTCACATCTATTCATAAAGCAATTGGCATTAGAAAAAGAAGCAATCGAAGTGATTGCGCTCAATAAAGAGAAATACGTTTCGTTTTCGAAACAGCTTTTGGTAGATGAAATTAGGGACGGGTCCCAACGAATACAGGTATGTCTTAAAATGCGCTTTCTGGACAGTTTACGATTTTTAAATTCTAGTTTGGATAAGTTATCTCAAAATCTAACTTCCGACCAGTGTTTGACTATCAAAAAGTATTTTGGAGATGGGGTTAGCTTCGACTTACTGCGACAGAAAGGTGTGTTTCCCTATTCGTACGTCGACAGCTTCTCCAAACTCGCACAGGACACGTTGCCGACGTATGAGGACTTTTTCGATCGTTTGACAGGGGAACACGTCTCTCGATCGCGGTATGCTCGCGCTGCGGAGGTGTGGAATACGTTTGGTTGCACGACTTTGGGCGACTATTCGGATCTCTATTTGAAAACCGATGTCTTACTTTTGACTGATGTCTTTGAAAACTTTAGACGTGTATGTCTTGAAAATTACAAGTTAGATCCGGCGCAGTATTTTACTGCACCGGGTTTAAGTTGGGATGCTATGTTGAAACGCACGTCTGTAGAACTGGAGCTGCTCACGGATCTGGACATGCTCCATTTCTTTAAGAAAGGTATTCGGGGAGGTGTCAGTACCTGTGTTGGCAGGAAGTGTTTCGCGAATAATACGTTTCTTCCAAATTATGACGCGTCCAAGCCCCATTCTTTTATTATGTATCTCGATGCTACCAATCTCTACGGTTACAGTATGCGACAGTATCTGCCGCAGCGCGACTTTGAATGGCTTAGTCCGTACGAAATTGAACAGTTCGATCTAAATTCCGTGGCGGAAGACGCCGATATGGGTTACGTGCTGGAAGTAGATCTACACTACCCAACGCGGTTGCACGATTTACATAATGACTTTCCTTTCTGCCCCGAACCTCTGGTGCCGCCTACGGGAAACGCGCGTCACCCAAAATTAATTCCAAACTTGTTCGATAAAACGCGTTACGTTATCCACTATAGAAATTTACAACAGTGTCTTAAGCATGGTTTAGAATTAACCAAAATTCATCGCGTGTTAAAATTTCATCAGGCACCCTGGTTGCGTTCCTATATTGATTTGAATACCACGTTACGTAATCAGGCAACTAACGAAGCGGACAGGGACTTCTTTAAATTAATGGTTAACAGTTTATTTGGCAAGACAATGGAAAATGTCGATAAAAGGGTGGACGTTCGTTTGGTTAGTCATTGGGAACGTCATGGTAAAAAGCATGGGGCTGAGACGTTAGTAGCAAAGCCTCAATTCAAAAGCGTTGCTGTCTTCTCGGAAAATTTGGTCGCTATAGAGTTACAAAAAGTGTCGGTTACATACAATAAACCGGTGTACGTGGGTTTTACTATTTTGGATCTTTCTAAAACGATAATGTATGAATTTTTTTATGATTTTCTCAAACCTTTATATGGTGATAACGTGCGCTTGCTGTACACAGATACTGACTCTTTCATTATAGAAATTCGTACTGAAAATTTTTATGCTGATATGAAGCAACACTTAGATAAATTTGACACCTCAAAATTCCCACCTGACAACATTCACGGTATACCGCGCACGGCCTCGGTGGTTGGTAAAATGAAAGATGAATATTGTGGAGTGCCCCTCTGCAGTTTCTACGGTGCAGGTGCTAAAACGTATTGTGTAAACGTGCTTGACCGCGACGGTGAAATGGCGATTAAAAAGGCGAAAGGGGTAAAAAGGGCGGTAATTAAGCGCGATCTCACCGTTGAGGACTACCGTCAGGTTGTGGAAGATGGTGTTGTGCTCTTCCGAAAAATGTTTATATTCAAATCACGTTTACATGCTATGTACACAGAACTTCGGAATAAAGTAGCGTTATCACCAGCCGATAACAAACGTTACATTATTCCCGGGTCGCACAACACTTTAGCATGGGGACACCGCGATATTCATCCGGGGCGTGATAGTTATCAGAATTTGGATCGTCTGTTAGAATTACTGCAAGCCGAAATGTAATTTTGGAACTCGTTTGTTGGTAGAACCGACGGTACTGATTAGTATTATCGCAGAGGCCCCCGGCTACGTTGACAACAGCCTTTTCTTTGTTATGAATTATTGTAAATAGTATTTATGCTTTGTAGTTTGTTACCGTATATATTTCATGTATTTATTATGATATTGATTAATGTGAATAAATTATATACATCATACTCTGTGTTTCTGTAAAGGTAGAAGAAATAAAACACACTATTGATATCAAAAAGTGATTTATTATTGTTTACTGCTTACATAAAATGATAGTTATATATTAACATTGCAACACATACACTGCATGCACTGTACTACTTAATGCACTGTACTACTACATTATATTACTACGTGATAGTTATCAGAATTTGGATCGTCTGTTAGAATTACTGCAAGCCGAAATGTAATTTTGGAACTCGTTTGTTGGTAGAACCGACGGTACTGATTAGTATTATCGCAGAGGCCCCCGGCTACGTTGACAACAGCCTTTTCTTTGTTATGAATTATTGTAAATAGTATTTATGCTTTGTAGTTTGTTACCGTATATATTTCATGTATTTATTATGATATTGATTAATGTGAATAAATTATATACATCATACTCTGTGTTTCTGTAAAGGTAGAAGAAATAAAACACACTATTGATATCAAAAAGTGATTTATTATTGTTTACTGCTTACATAAAATGATAGTTATATATTAACATTGCAACACATACACTGCATGCACTGTACTACTTAATGCACTGTACTACTTAATGCACTATATCACGTGCTGCTATATACGAGTTGTGGGTATTATCAAAGCCCAACCACTTCACTAAAACTTGATCTCCCTTTTTTTTTAACACCTTCTCTACTAAAAATACTTCAGGATGTTTAACCATCTGTAATTCCTCCGTGTAGAAGCCTCCACGTATCTCTTCCCCGTTCGTGTCTTCCAAGATATACGTTATGGGATTGGTTCGATTAACCTTTTTAATTTGAAAGATTTCGGTACTCCATGTGGGAGTATAACCTTTCGCAAACGCTTCCCGATGCTTGCTGATTCGCACGTGATCACCGACTGTGAATTTAGCACTTCGCAGGTCGGTGGTTTTCTGGAAATCGTAAACTGTTTCTAAAAGAATCTTGGCGTTGCTGTGGTTCACTTCGATGGGTTTGTAGCCGGTGGTGCGGTGTACGGTATCGTTGTATTGGTTAACAACCTTTGGTAATAACTGCAACCACTTATATGACCCTTGCATGGAAAATTCCTTCCACATCTTGTTTTTAAGAGTTCGGTTTACACGTTCTACCGGACTTGCTTTCATACTAGAAAAGGTGCTGTAATGGTTGATGTTGAACGTTTGCATTAGCTTACGAAAATGGTGGTTGTAAAATTCCTTCCCCATATCCGTTTGTAAATTGTCGGGAGTACCTCCTGTTGATGTTAATAATTTTTTCATTGCTTTCGTGACGTCTTCACCGGTTTTTCGTTTAAGTGGACACGCCCAAACACGCTTGCTAAACATATTCAACAATACTAAAATATATCGAAAACCTTTATTTATTTTAGCATAAGGAATCATTTCCACAAGATCGGCCATGTACAAATCGTTCAGGTCTTTTACGATTACGCGTCTTCTTTGAAATCGTTTACGAGCAGGTTTATGCAATTCTTCAATTATTTGACGTTTTATACTCATTTAGAAAATGCTGGAACACTAATAACAGCTTCAAAAATAAATATGTCCTTTGATCCAGGCTTCTTCACCTTAAACTTATCCCCTTTCTTCAATGACACTCCGATGAGTGATTCGGCATCGTATAACGTATCGTTTAAAAAGATTTGCGCATCTGTGGGATAGTATTTGATTTGTTTAATGATACCTTTTGTTAGAGGAACGACATACTCGAAGTTGGTGGAGTTCAAAAGTGCATAACCGTTTTCATGGTTGTATATTCCCATCATATACAACATTGTCTCGTAGTGTAAATTAGACACGTCTTCTAAAAAGAATACTTTTGCACGAGCGTCGAGTTTAACTCGGACAGGAGTTTTATGAAGATGTTTACCGAACTTATCCAGAGTCATCGTCGTGAGGTACTGACGATATATGATGATATGGCTGACTAATAACAGCTTCGAAGTAAAATGGGACGGCTGTAGACGGATATAGCATCATTGTTGTGTACCTTACATTTGGTATATCGTCTAATAGGTACACTTTCGAACGAGTGTCGAGGGGTTTTGTGAAGATGTTTCCCGAATTTATTGAGCGTCATGATTGCACTAACGTTAGCAATATTATGAAACGGATCGATACGCGTGTGATGATTTATTCGATAATTTTAGCAGCTCTCAATTCATCGATAATATATATGATTTCATTAGTGTGACCGGTGTGGCCAGCCGACTTTGAACTTAAAAGGAGTCTCAATCTGTCCACTAGTTTATTAGGATCTTTCCAAGGTATAAATTCCACCTGTTTATTATTATAGTTGAGAACGCGCATATCACCACCGCCACGTTTTGGTAATGTGCGAGTTTTCGATCGCGTGACCGGTGTAGTAGGTGTAGACTCGCTTCGAAATCTTGCTCCAGGAGTAGTTAGAAGGGGTCTAATTATACTTGAATATTTCTTTCCGGTTCCGTGTAGCTGTGCACCCTCAATGTAACCTCTTCTGGTAGCATTGGTACGTGTAAGAAGGTCCTTATACTTCTGCAAGTCTGATTGGGTGTATCCAATAGGTGCTTTTTTAAATACTAATTCGTAAAAACCAGGAGTGCCTGTATATTTAAAAATTGTGCCTGAGGGTTTTTTAATAATAAAGTCGTTCTCGTCAAAAGTGAGTACGGCGTCTCCGATTAGGTACTGGTGAGATTCCGGATGGAATCGTACTCCATAATGATGATCGAACTCGTTCTTAGTATCCTTGAACATGTTTTCCATATACATTTTAGCTCTACCAGAAAAGGTCTCATCTATGTAAGTTTGGAATTCCGGACTGAATCCAACAGCAGCAAGTTGTTCTTTCAATTGATCCAATGTTGGGACCCCAGATTCTTCCAGGACTTCTGTTTCAAAAACTGAGATATCAGGTGAGGGAACGCTAGTAGTGCGCATTCTTTGGGTGATAGGTGATGGTTCGTGAGGTATTCGTCTTGCGGGTGGAAGTCGTTTATAAAATTTTTTTGGGGTCGAGGTAGGTATGGGAGAAGACACTTCCGTTTTTAAGGGTTCTTCTTTCGGAGTTAATAATTCCGTTTTAACTCCGGTTATAAACTCACGCAATGGTTGAGTGATAGGTTGATAGCGGCGTTGTAGTTCCACTTCTGACCGTGCAATTTCAGACTTGAGACTTTTGTATTTCTGTTTAACATGACGTCGTGCTTTAACCAAGTCTTCTGCTACACGCTTATCCATGTTTACTAAAACGTTTAGTTCGTGTCTTCGGTATTTATGGTGAAGTAACAGTCGAAACCTTTTCGATAACGTCCTCCATTAAGTGGATAATCTTTGTCGATTACTAAAAAGCCATATTTCTCCTTCCAACAGTGTAAACACAAGTGTTTAAACGCTTCGAAAGTCATATCCCCGCTAACATGATCGTTAAATATGTGTTTTAAGTTAGTATTATCCTGCTTAAACACGACAATGAGATTTGAATTATCTCTTACGAGTTGTTTAGGTATCGCAGAATATGTCTGACATAAATAAAAACAGTCGATGTGTTTATGTCTCCCGAAGCAGAAGTAATCACGTATGGTGCTTTGACTATCGCAAACTACATCGTCGAAGATAATAACCGAGTTTTGGTTTGCATCCTTAGGCGGTAATATAGTTTCAGAAGAATCGTATTCGAAATAACCGATGGGTAATGATCGAAACAGGTCGCGCAGATATGCGTATTTCGGTTGATAAAGAGATTTACTATAAACATATACGTTTTCGAAGCGTAAACCGTTTGGATGTTCTAGTAAACTTATCATTAGGTTGGTTTTACCACATCCGGAACTGCCTACTATTATACCGCGTTTGCATCCTGCACCCAACAATACGCTATGTTTAAACACTTGTGGCGTCGGTGAACAATTATCCCGATTTACAACCGGTAATCTGTGTCTCTGATGCACCAACTTTAGCTGCTCCATGTAGGACACGTTGTGAGGGAAGAGCACACGTGTGTGATATATATAAATATATGTAGACGGGTCACTTACAGTCACTCTTCACCTGTGATAGGAGGAGTAATGTGTTATGAAACGTACTCTGCGAAAAGCGGATAATCGTCAATCAACTCGTAAGGGGAAGGGAGTGATCAACACTCTCATTAATAAGTTACCGTTAGAATTACATTTACCAGGGTATAACTACTGCGGACCTGGCACCCGTTTACATCAAAGGCTTGCTCGTGGAGACAAAGGAATAAACCCGTTGGATGAAGCTTGTAAAGAGCACGACATAGTCTATTCAAAAACTAACGATCTTGGTGAACGTCATAAAGCCGATAGTATATTAGGACATAAGGCGTGGACTAGGTTTCGTTCTAAGGACGCTCGTTTTGGAGAGAGAGCGGCTGCACTTACTGTGGCCGGCATTATGTCTGGAAAAAGAAAATTGAGTATGGGTGTTCGACGGCGATCTAAGGTGAAAAGAAGGGGTACTTTAACGTTCAACAACGCCATCAAATTAGCTAGAAAACGTATTGGTGGTAAAGTAAAAAAGTTATCTTTAAAACGATCTGCTCGTCTTGCCCTAGCGGCCTTGAAACGTAAACGTATCATTGCTCCCAAAGGTCGGATTATACCTATTCCCAAGCAAGGTGGTTTCCTACCGCTGATTCCTTTATTTGCCGCTCTCGGAGCTATAGGCTCGTTAGGAACTGGAGCAGCTGCGGTTGCCAAAGCAGTGAATGAAGCAAAAGCAGCGAAATCAGCGCTCGAAGAAACGAAACGACACAATATAGCGATGGAGCAAGCGCCTGTAGGAAAAGGATTATATTTGAAACCGTACAAAAAAGGATTAGGATTGTATTTACGACCTCCAAAAAACTACCCTTAAAGCTACCACACCGACCACTGACCAATATCGATCTGTCAAAGTACGTAAACGAGTTAAAAATTCCATACTTCAGAGGTATTTTTATGCGAAACGGGTTACCGAAACGTATCCGTAAAAACGAATGTGGAATTGTGAATTTGGATGATACAGATGGGGAAGGTACGCATTGGACATCGTATGTTAAACGTGGTCGACATATATTATACTTTGATAGTATTGGACAGTTAAAACCCCCACTAGAACTCGTTCATTACTTTAAAAGTGATGGTAGCTTAAACGTTATTAGTTACAACTATGATGCTTTTCAGAAGCTAAATTCGTACAATTGTGGACATTTAGCGCTGAACTTTTTATATGAAAACACTCCTTAACATTTCCTCAGTCTTACTGGGAATGTTGAGATGTCTCAAACATTTATCTTCTCCGCTACAACGTCTGTTTTAACTTCTCCTTTTAACCCTCCCATATATTTGGATCCTACAAAACAATGGGTTATGCGTTTGACAAATTTCGAAACGTTCAATACTGTTCCGAACGTAACGGATAAAAACAACGTGTTTAAAATGGGAGAAAGAATAATAAAGATACCTACTGGATCATATGAGCTTGCTGATATAGCTCAATACATTAATTCTCAAGTAAACGGTGAGTCTGTTAACATCGATCCGAATCATAATACCCTAAGATCGATTATAAAAGCCGATCACGACATTGACTTTACAGTTGAACACTCTATCGGAACATTGTTAGGGTTTAAGAATAGAATCTTAAAAGCTAAGGAACGTCACATATCTGATTTTCCAGTTAAAATTATCAAGGTTAACTCGCTAATGATAGAATGTAATATAATAACAGGAAATTATATTAATGGTACACCTGCCCATGTGATACATCAGTTCTTCCCCAGTGTTCCTCCTGGATTCAAAATAATAGAAGCACCTGAGACTGCACCCTATTTACCAATTAATGTCAATACTATTTCAAACATTACCCTTAAAATATTGGATCAAGACGGGGATTTGGTTAATTTCCAAGGGGAAACCGTGACGATAGGACTTCATTTGAAGAGCGTGGATGATGGTGTTCAAATATAACACTCCTCGATGTTGCACTGATCGCTCTGGCTATAAAAGATCGTGTTGGAAGCGGAAAATGGTTAGTCAGGCATCGGTCGCTACTCAATTGACAAGGGGTAACCGCTTATTCTTGCAAACCTTAGGTTTTATTATCCCAAAATGAATGTGCTAAATGTAAACGAAAAAGTGCTCGTCGATAACTCGATTGTTGGAGCTGAATTTCACACTCACCAACCTTATACCACTCGTTTTGAGAATAATGATGAAATTCGAATACCTATTCAAGAGGATATGTCCACTTTGCCTTCGCGTAGTTATCTATATGTAGAAGGTACTGTACTGAAAGAAGATGGTAAACCATCAGCGAGTGGTAAATTTATAAACAATGGTATTGCATATCTTTTTAGTGAGATTCGGTACGAAATGAATGGAGTTGTGGTGGATTCGGTAACAAAAGTTGGTCTAACAACCACCATGAAAGCTTACCTTTCCCACAATTCGAATGAAAGCGTTAAGTTACAAAACGCTGGTTGGTTTCCGGATGGTACCAGCACCTTGCTAGATAGTAAAGGTAATTTTTGCGCCTGCATACCTTTATCAACACTGTTGGGGATTTTTGAAGACTATGGAAAGATTATTATGAATATTCGTCAAGAATTGGTATTAATTAGAAGCAATTCCGATGTCGATGCCCTAATATCCACCGATGCTAATGAAAAGCTTAAGGTTAACTTGCAAAAAATACATTGGAAAGTTCCACATATTCAACCGGGATTGGCGGAAGAATTATCATTAACGAAATATATTGGGAAAAATATTGACACTCAAGTGGCATTTAGAAGCTGGGAAACACATATTTATCCCGCTGTACCGCAAACGGATAAGCACAGTTGGTCTATTAAAACATCGACCACTCTGGAAACTCCCCGTTACGTTATCATAGGGTTTCAAACCGATCGTGATGGTCAGTTGCAGAAAGATATGAGCACATTCGACGCCTGTGATATTCAAAACGTGACGGTATTTTTAAATACGGAAAGATATCCTTACGATCAATTAAATATTAATTATGGTGAAAATCGATATGCTACTTTATACGAAATGTATGCTAACTTTCAACGATCCTACTATGATAAACCCAACGAACCTCTACTGACTCCTGATAGATTTAAGGCACTTACACCTCTAATCGTCGTCGACTGTTCGCGACAGAAAGATTCCTTGCTAGGGAAAGCTGTCGTTCTTCGAGTTACTTTCGAAACTCACAAAAGCATTCCAGCGAACACTACTGCTTACTGTCTCATTTTGCACGATCGTGTATTTACGTATAATGCATTGACGAAGCAAGTACGTCAACTGTAAAGGAAATCGTTATATACGTCCAAGGACCTGTTACCTTTATTAGTATAGTCGCACGCTTCGATCATGCTAGTTATCGATGTGCAAGGTTTCAAGACTTCAGAAAAAGACTTTGCACCCAAGGAATTAGCCGTGTTTGATGGACATCGTGTGTCTCACTACGTTTTCAAACCTCCATTCGCCTTTCGCAACTTACCACCCACGTTTCGTCAACAAGCTACTTGGTTAATGCATAATCATCATTGTCTGGATTGGAATGAAGGATTCACACCTCCCTTTATGCTCCCTGTAATTCTGCAACGCTTAACTCAGCAGGCGGATACCATTTACGTGAAGGGATCTGAAAAGAGCAACTACATTCGACGTTTCGTATCACAACCGGTGGTGGAGTTACCAGAGGAACCAGCTCTACAGGCTATGCTTCCATCATGCTTTTATCATCATCATTCACTGTGCTATTGTGCATTAAGTAATGTATACTACTTATATAAAACTCATGTAATGGATTTTTCAGAATAAAGTTTTTAAATATTCATAATGGTTTTATTAAAACAACATAATAAGATTACAACTATTTATTCATTGTCTATTACAACTTATATAACTATTCACGATTAAATATAACAATTACTAAACTTTAATACCCAATCCAGATAACATCATATGATTACAACTATTCATTGTCTATTACAAACTTATATAACTATTCACGATTAAATATAACAATTACTAAACTTTAATACCCAATCCAGATAACATCATATGATTACAACTATTCATTGTCTATTACAAACTTATATAACTATTCACAATTGAATATATAACAATTACTACCCTTTAATTCCCAATCCAGATAACACACCAAACCCGAAGGAAAACCGACAGCAGCAAGGTTGTCACGTGCACGTTCAGTTGCAGCAATCCATTCACTATACGGTGTAACACATTTACATTTGATAAGAATGAAATCACATTTATCAGGCAACAAGTTAATAGTATGACGATGTATGAGCAACCCCTGTTCTGTACATGTGGAATTTTGTATATTTATAAGTTTACCATTTTTTAACAAATAATGGACTTCTACACCTGCACACGAAGTGTGTCGATAATCGTTTTCACTACGTACAACCACAGTGTTCGATAGTTTAGCTCTTTCGATTAACAACCCGGTATTGTGCGTTTTATAACGCGAAAATTTAATTTCACCCTTATCTGTTGTTTCAAGAACCCAGTAATGTTGCCAACCCACTTTGATTGAACCCATTTTTGTAACTGACGGTAAGCGACTGATGTGACTATTTAAACTATACCCCCACCACTTTTAAAACGTGTATTATAGATACCCTCTCTATACTCTTCTTTCAAAACTGGAGCGATTACATTTTCCACATAGCTTATTCGTCTCTGAAATCGTACCCTATCCCTTGCTATTATCTCCCATTGACTTCTGCGTGCTTGACGATGTGCATACTCCCATGTTAACATGTAATGTATTTTGTTTTTACTTTCATCAAATGTCACTAAACCACCCATTTAATCCGTCCTCTATTAAGTCATATGCAAAGTCCCTTAGATGTTGCGCAATGAGCTTTTTTACCAAACACTCATCACAAATCACACCTCTAATGAAGTCTTGACACAACTGCACGCCTTTTCTATATCGTTGTGCTAACTCTTGACAATATTCTGGACTGAATATCCCCGTACCATGAACAGCTTCGTGTACCGCATCCTCCTCTAGCGCTTCTAATTCACACCGTAGTTTCACCACAGCATTCAGTTTATCAATAGCTTTGCTTGATACGTCTTCACTGTTACGCGTCTCCATTGTATTTCACTACGTTACACCTAGACCATGTGTTCTTATATTCACCCGCCCCCCACCCTTTCCGCTCTTCATTCTTCCATTACGCAATACACCTTTTGACTTCCACATCCACTATTACCTTTTCTGGTAGATAATGCACAACTTCTAGCATTCCAAACACGTTCGGGATTTGCATCTTCATTAATGGTTCCAATATGTTTGTGATGTTCACTATGCAGTCACCCGGCATGTCTACAACACCATCTATTATGCTATGGTAGAAATTGAAAAATTCCAAACCCTTCAGAAGGTTTAATCGATATGTTAGTAACGGTATTAACTGCCACAGCTCATATAAGGACTCCCACGCTAAATACAATTCATCATCTCCTGCATCAGTTATCTTTATGATTTTTGTTTTATCGTAATTTCTGTTAACACGCTCAAACGAGATAGTTTTTGTACCCATTTTCAAAGGAACCCCGACCTCTTCTCCTGCTTTAAAGTATTTATTAATGACTCCTTCATTGGTTATTAACGCGTTCCACTCCGTTTCATCAAACAGCATGCACTGATTCTTTACTCCAGCTACTTTTATTACAGGAGTGAATCCCAAATGAGCACATAATCCAACAAATACAACTTTACTTTTTGATTTGTTTAAATAAAACACTGATTGATTCACTAGCGGTGCCCATTTAGCATCCTTAGGAAGCTCGTTTGGAACCATCAACTGCTTTTCTAGAGCTTGCGCTTTCGCATTCTCAATTGATTTAGCGAGGCTTTCCATTGTAACACTGCACTGTACACTGCAACTGCAAACGCTTTACTCTTCCCATACATTCAACCTGCTATATATATCTAAAGCTTGACCTTGAATGGTGTTTGATGACCTTGAAGAGTGGTCTTGAATGCATTGTTGCCATATCATTGGCCTTGAGAATGCGGTGTTGTCATATTGTTGACCTTGAGAATGCGGTGTTGCCATTTTGTTGACCTTGAGAATGCGGTGTTGCCACGTTAACATGACAGAGATAGATTCAAGGTCACCATGTGTTAGAGCGAGATAGGTTCAAGGTCAAGGTCAGGAGTGGGGGGTGGTTCCAGAACTCTCATTTTTTCCCTACTGTCACTCTTTCTAACGGTAGTAAAACAAAACTTTAAAACTTGCTGTTTATATGCGTTAACGCCAGTAATATTACAAAACTAATAATTTTGAGTAGAATTAAAAGTAATTTTTAATGGGTTATAATCATGGGATATAGCGCAATAGAGAAGAAAGAAAAAGTGAGTTGCAGCCGTCTGCACCTGTTTCGCACTTATTAGTGCTCATCAGGACGGCATAGCAAATAGAATGAAATAAAATCAACAAACATAGCAGCCAACCGGACATTTGCAGTATCGGCCCGGAGACATAGTTTTCAATGCAACAACAAACGTCACTACGGAGGCAGCTATAGCCACTACCGTGAGGCAACCGAGCCCAAAGTATAATATCAAATGATTAGATTTTAGTTAGAACGAACGGAGAAGCACCGAACGAATTCCTTTGCTCATTAATTTGGTGCTTGCTATAATTTAAACGCACGTTAATACATATAGAATACAGAGTTTATACATATTTAATATTGTAAACGAACAGAGTATTATTTATATAGTTTTCAGAGAAAGGAACGAATTAAATACACCTGAACAATTATAATTAGAAAAAATTATATAAGATCATTAGGCCTACAGTTAAATTAAATGTACCCACGATTTCTATTAAATGCAATAAGATAATATACTTAACCTATTTTCAACTTTTTAGAAATTGGCTATATTGATGAAGAAATGAATAATTTGATTGTAGTATTCGCTAATATTTAAACACGCCGAATTATCTATATCAACTTCCTACTAATTAATATAATCCGTAATTTGTTTTTAACAAGTGTGAGAACGAGATATCCCAGTAAACAAAACTGTGACTTTTACTTGTCTGCTATATAAGAATCAAGTAAAATGAGCTATATAAACACATTTACATACCCCACATGTAAATTTGGTGATGCAACATTTGCTATATATTTCCGATATAAAATGGAGAGCCTGCTTAGTGTAAGTCTACTATCCATTTTTTTTTATAGTGTTCTCTGACTTTGAAAGCGTATTACTCGGAAACTACCGAGCCAAATTATAAAAAACGAGCAAATAGTATTTATTTCTACATATAATAATATAATATATTATTAAGTATATTTTTATCGGGCGATATGTAATAAAAAGTACCCGTTTTTACGGACAATTCCGTTACGTGTAAATTAAATAATTTTTTTCTCAGGAAGTATATGCAATATATCCTGAAATTTTTGTAGGGGTTAGAAAAAAACCTTGCCTTTCATATGCTATTAATTTCCAGACAAAGAAACATTTTATTGAAGATTTATATGAAAAAATAGCGAAGTATGTTTTCTTGTTTATGAATATATATAGCGTCAAATTTTTTCACGAATGAAAAATCTTTCATATCTAAATGACCCTTGTTGAAAAATAATTCCAGAAATCTAATTACAAATATAAAAAAAATAAATTTCAAATCGACCAAATCATAAAATATAAAGTTTATAAGTGAGTGCATGTGATTGTTAAAGTGTTCCTAAAATATTAAATTTTAGGGTGGATAATTATCCTTTTAATTCTTAAATTTTATACAGCCTTAAGTAGTGTTTAATTATAGTGCTGTAATTACTTTTTCATTCTGGTACAAGTGATGAAACTACTGAAAAATAAGCATTTATTGTTTACAGAAAGTGAAACTATAATGATAATTTATTGGATACCTACAAAATGCTTATCTCTGCAGCTTTAACATAAGGTTTCCAAATAAATAAACAGAATAAACAGAGCTAGATTGTAATAAACATTTTTAAACTTGAAATATAAATAAATATTAAATTAAATAATTTAATTTAATTGATTTGAACAATTAATTTCAACTCAATTGCTACATAAAATAAAACAAATAGAAATCTCTTTTAAATAAAACTTAAATTAACATACTAGAGTTAATTATTCTTGTTAATTTAGTTGATCTTAATAATATGTCTAGTATCTGCTTGATTTGCTCTAAACCCATTAATAATAAATCTCCGGGATTGAAATGCGATGGCAAATGTGCACAGTTTTTTCATCAAAAATGTGCTAGTTTGTTTTCGGCTGAGTTAGGATCTTTCTCAGATAATGCTGTCTCATGGAAGTGCTTAAAATGTAGAAAATCTTCATCACCAAATTCTTCCGTAATAATCGATGATCATGGAGATCTTGACGAAGGGACGTCTGGATTATCAGTAACTGCATTAGCTCTGCTACGTGAAATTCAGGGAGATATTAAATTACTAAATAGTAAATATGACGATATACTCCATTCTGTTGAGTTTTATGGCGGAAAAATTTCAGATTTCGAAACGGTCTTAAACAATATGAATTCTAAGATTAAAGAGATAGATCAACTGAAGTCAGGAAATTCAGAACTCGAGAAAACCGTTACAAACAACAATATTGGAGACTTAACAATATCGAGATACAAGGTGTGACAGAAAAATCGAACGAGAATGTGATGGATCTAGTGCAAAAGACAATCTTGGCAGCTGATTGTAATATTCAGAAGGAAGATATAGATGCAATCCACCGTGTTGCCTCCAATCCCAGTGGTTCACGAAATAAACAACTTCCCAGAAACATAATCGTGAAATTGATATCTTGTCGTAAGCGAGATGAAATATTGGCAGCATTTAAAGCTAAAAAGAATTCTGAAGGTAATGGTGGTACACTTGGAATACAAGTTACAGATATTGGCGATGGCATCTTTATCAACGAGCATCTCACAATAAAAAATAAATTGCTATTTAAAGAAACGAGAAAGGCGGCCACTCAAAGTGGTTATAAGTTTATTTGGTTACGTAATGGCTCAATATTCGTTCGCAAGAATGATAAATCAAAAGTGTTCGCTATTAAATCGGTGAGTGACTTACAAAAACTGTAATATTAAACTATTAGTTTTGATAATATTTCGTCTTTTTATTTAATGAACTTAACAATATATTATCAAAACGTTCGCGGATTGCGAACTAAAACTAACAACTTGCATACCAACACTAGGGATAATCACTACGATATAATTTGTTTTACGGAGACTTTTTTGGACACTGACGTAGCAGATTCTGAACTGTTTAACTCATGCTATACCATCTACCGCCGCGATCGTTCCACAACACCATCCAATTCAAACTATGGTGGAAGAGTTCTAATTGCAATCAATAAGGCTATCTCTTCAACGCTTATGCTGGATTTTCAAGGTGACTATGAAGATATATGGGCGCGTATATCATGTGGCAGGAGAAATATGTTCCTGTGTTGTATATATCTACCACCTCGTGACTGCTGAATGCTATTAAGAACACTGATGAGACGTGGTGTGGCGCAAACCATTCAAAAAAGTTTGGATGGGTTGAACTCATTAATCCCGAAGTGCGTGCAGATTTTGACCAGTATCGTGGGGGCATACAAGAAATCAATGGTTTTAGGGGCGGAATAAAACCTCCGTCTGGATCTGGACAAAGAGTGATAATTTTGCATATTGGAAACGAAAATTGATTTTTGGAAGAGTGCTTAAAGTGCTTTTTTGGGAATAAGAAAGCTGCTACTTTAGATTACCATAATGAAATCAACAAAGAGCATTACAAGGAATGGTTTCGTTTTGTACTATCTGTAATACCAAAAAAATCAGTAATTGTAATTGATCAAGCTCCATACCATGCAATGCTGGATCCCAACTTTAGATATCCAACATCAGCATGGAGGAAGCAAAGAATTATTGATTGGATGGCAAAAAGTAATGCCGTATTGCCTGATGAAATCAATCGTTTCGCAGATTTAACAAAACCAAGACTTTTGGAAATAAGTAGAGCCTACCATTTTTGAGAAAGTATATCTACTGGAAACAACAACCAAAGAGCTTCGAGGGAATGATTTGAAGCTTTTATAGTTACCTGTGGCACATTTAATTTAATGCCATAGAGCTAATTTGGGCGTATGTGAAAAACAGTGTTGCTAAATTAAATACAACATTTAAAATAGTAGACGTTTTGCAGGTTTGTCAAGAAACTATACAAAATGTTCCTACATCAGTGTGGA
Source organism: Agrypnus murinus (assembly GCA_929113105.1). Taxonomy (NCBI): domain Eukaryota; kingdom Metazoa; phylum Arthropoda; class Insecta; order Coleoptera; family Elateridae; genus Agrypnus; species Agrypnus murinus. Next base: position 94,282,631 of record OV816027.1, read on the forward strand.
AAAATTGTATTGACATGCTAAAAAACTTGATGAAACATATCGAGAAAAAGATCATCTCGTTGATGTTGCGGTGGAACCATTAATAATCAATCTCGGTGAAGACAGCGACGAAGAATCTGATTTTTCTGATGCACACAGCGATATGGATGATGTATCAAACGATTTGTAAAGAATCGTTTAATTATAATAACTATTATGTACACTTTTGTTTATTACATTTTAAACTATTTAGAATAATACGTTGGGAGATATATTTAATAAATCTCTATTTAAAGAAAAAACACGAGCTTTATTTTAAAGGATATTTTAGTTTACATACATATGATAATATGATATGTATTTAACATGCTTCTTAGCAAAACTCTGACTGGTCACTTGAATAATTTTATTATTCTCTTCAATATTTATTACTTCTATTTATCAGATTGTAAGTTATTGCACTCACTACATCTTAATTAGTAAAATTATCAATATAATGTAATTTAAAACAACAAGTGACTTATACAAAGTTTGGAGGTTACATATATTATATATACTATCATAAAGAAAGCATGTAATAATAAACAAACGCCGCTACATTCTTAGCATGGTTAGGTTCAGAGGACACATCGCGCGTCTTGACCCCCTTGACGCTTTTGCATCGGATCTCACTAACAATCGTTTTCTTGTTAATACATTTTCATTGTTAAAATTCGGAAAACTTTTTTGACGAAAATAATGCCTACACATGAAAAGTGTTTATTTAGCGAAAAAACCTTAACGCTATCTCTAATAAATAAGAAAACATAGTTCGCTATTTTTTCATATAAACCTTCAATAAACTGTTTCTTTGTTTAGAAATTAGTAGCATATGAATGGCAAGGTTTCTTTCTAACCCCTACAAAACTTTCATAGATATATTGCATATACGTACTTTCTGAGAAAAAAAATTGTTTAATTTACACGTAAATGAATTGTCCGTAAAAACGGGTACTTTTTATTACATATCGTCCGATAAAAACAAAAGTATAGTACTTAGAAATGTAATATTTTACTATTATATGTAGAAATAAATATACTATTTGCTCGTTTTTAAAACATTTAATTAGGCTCGGTAGTTTCCGAACAATACGCTTTCAAAGTCAGAGGACTCTAGAAAAAAAAAATGGATAGCAGTGTCTTCAAATTTACATATTTGCGACATTAATAATGTGATTTGTATTTTACATCACACTTTTTACTAGTCAAATATATAATTATTTAATCTCTAATTTGTTTGCCGGCTGCGGCTGATGCGGGTTGAAAACATCAGTAACGGATAAACAAATTAAACAGCCGTGACAAATTTAATTTCCAGTGAATTAATATTTTATTATGAAGTGAAACGTATTTTAAAATCGCGATATGTGATGAAACGAAATAAGAATAACGTGTTTTTTATAACAAACATATCAAAGGTTGGCATCAGGGATGTTATTATGTCTATTACAATTGTAACAGATCTATTACATTAGCAAAGCATCTATATTATACTCTATTACAATGAAATTTAATTCTATTACCTGCATGTTTAGTAATTCAAATTTGCTCTCTATTCCTACGTATTTGTTGTTTATTAAACCGTTTCAAGGCAAAATATATTAGGCCACTGTAAATTAATACCATAAAAAGAGAGATTCGGCAAATTTCAGCAACATAAGCGTCATATCATTTACTAGGAATCGAGAAATTAAATGCCGAAACCGAATGGCATTAATTTGTTAAAAAATCTGGAATAATCTTGATCAGTTGGCATCTTGATTAATGTTGTTTATACATAGCTTTTGATTTTTTTTCTATTTTGTTATATTGCATGCTATGTAATAATATTGATTTTTTTTCTATAATAAGTTATTAATTAATAACTATATATTTTTCTTTTTTTAATAAACAAAATAAATAAAAATGGTGTTCTGATTTTTTTCCCCTAATGTTACTATTACAGGAATCTATTACTATTTTATAGAAATAAGTTATCCTACACAAAATGGAAAATTTAAAAATTGTTGCTTTAGCTTAAAGATCCTGCTGCAAAGGAATTGCAATTAAGTTTTGACCGTGACTTTACTTTTTTGGGTTTATTTTAACGTGCTTTTGGTGGCGGATAAAGCTTTGGAGCGCATTCGAGTGAGCCTCCAAAAAAAAAGGTGGATAACGCCTCAAAATTTGCGTGGAACCGCAATGTACCGATTTTATATAACTGTGGTGATAGAAGATACTCATAATTAAATAAATTTAAAATATACGGCCCTTTTTAACAGTGACATAGAATTTACGTAAATAACAGATGCATAATGTGGCGGACATAACGCTCTCCAATATAATGTCTATCAAATATAATGTCTGTCTTTTTGTTGTTGTATAGTCCATTGTTATTTAGTGATTCACAGTTTGTAGAAACATGTAATTAGGCTTTGCCTGTATGTTTCGAATAAAGTTTATAAAGGTTATTTCGAAAAAAAAAGAAAAATTATATTTTCTTATAAGAAACCCTTAATGTATTTTTTCGCCTCGTTTATTTACGTTGAAATTATTCATCTTTGCATCAAAATTTCATTCTCAGCAATAAAAAAGTTGTTTGTTCTGTTGCACTTATAGGTTAGCTTTTGCGATTTGTCAGAATTGTGATCCAAAGTTGTTCTATTGGAAACTATTATTTTCTGTTATGCACTAATCTTTAGCTGATCTGATCTGTAAAACTGGACCAGTAAATCGGTCCAATGGAAAGATCCTCAGGTTTCACTTTTACAGCTCAGCAATTGCATCATGCGTCTTTCCCTTACTTAAACTTCCTTGATTTAAACACACACACTCTATAAAGTTCTCATATCGCTAATGTAAACTGTTATCAGAATAGCTTTCAACAAGCTGATTAAATGCAAATAGTTTATTTTAGTTTTATCTCAATTCACACAATATAACAGAATAATTTGTCGTTACTTTATTGTATAATTAATAAACTAATGGTCTAGTTGACTATAAAATCCCATTAATCTGACCACAGGTAAACTTTTCTAATTTTTCCCTTTTAATCAAACTATAGTTAAGCTGCTTCTAGTCCTCAGACACTTGTTAAACACAAAATCAATAAAACTGTGCAAAAATGATTAGAAAGTCTTAAATCCCAGTAAACACAGCAACATTTTATTTATGTAAATGAGAGTAAGAATGCCGACACTATTATGTAGCAGCTAAGTAAAATTCAAGTCATCTGGAGAGCGTTATGTCCACATCATTATGCATTTATATTTACGTAAATTCTATGTCACTGTTAATACATATTAGGTGCCAACTGCTTACCCTAATGGGTAAGCTTTAGTAACTAACGCACTCTTAAAACACTGCTGTTTTTACTGCTTGTTGCTTTTGTTGAAATACGAAAAAAGAATTCAAGCTGGATCCTCACCTCTCTCTCTTACATCCCGTAGTTCAATAGGGTTTGGGTCATCCAGCGCTAGGTAGCGTTGGCTGTAAAAAATATACCGAGACACATGAATGAATGAAAACACAATGCATGTACTTCAAGATTAGTAAGATATATGTATTTTCCAAAACACTCGATATAACTAAATCTTTAGCTTCATAAATGGTCTTCACATATTAATAAACTACGTTAATAAATTCTGAGACATTATACAATTTTACATTATAAAATAAAATGTTTACTAAAGCTCATCTTTTTCAAATATTACCCAAACGGTTGAGAATTTCGAAAAAATAATTCGAAAAACACCCCTGCACCCCCTGTCGAATTATTCATAACCCGATATAACAATATAGGTTTCAACCCCATAAATCCACCCCCTACATGTATATCACTCGTTTTCAATCTGAAGGGTCATTGACACCAACAACACTAACTACAATCTTGTTCTAATTTTTTATTTAATATAAGTAAGTACTACTATTTTATTACTGTTAGGGCCTATCTATTCTATTCACCTGCTTTTAAATTTATCTGCAAGTTAGTTGCTATAGTTACAATTGTTCCCACAATGGTATCCATGACAATTAACTAGCAGATAAATTTACAAGGAGGTGAATAGATCGGCCCTTAGTTGTTTGTTGTTATAAGTTAACAGTGGCGTGCGGTGAGGATTTAGGCTAGGGAAGCAACCACGATTTTAATTTTAATATACCTTAGTACAGGCGCAGATTTCCGGGGGGGATGCGGGAAATCCCCTCCCCCAAATTTAGAAATAAGTATACATAGAATAGAAACAAATAATGTTTGTTTAATTATTATTTATTAAAACAATTATTTTTCCAAAAATTTCCCCCTCAAGATAATTATCTGGATCCGCCCCTGCTAGGTACAATAAAAAACAGTGTTATAATTATTAAGCTTAAAAGTTTTTCGAAGAAGAACTTTTACACTTTATAACTTATTCTTTATTTTAAGAAACTACTACTATGTATTTATAATGCAACTCGATTTTCCGGTCTTTTTAGCAAAATATCGGTGCAGGTTTTAAGCTTTGTTGTTAAATTTGAAAGTTCTGGTTTTGATCTGCCTTGCTCAGTAATTTGTAATTTCTCCCCAAAACTGTATGCAGAAAATTCTTTATTAATAATTTACAAACTGAACAAAAAATCGTCCCGATTCGGATGTATCGGAAGTACTCGAATCTTCCACCGAAGCAGCTGAATTTGCAGTCATGACGATAATGCAATTTTAAATTTGCATACAGAACAAACTAAATAGAATTATTTGTCTTTAAAAAAATTCCAACTTATATAAATTGAAATAATAAAATGTGACAAAATACAGTCTCATTCGCAGATTTACATTACTGAAGTAACATTAAATTTAACAAACACTAAATCGAACAAATAACCAAATTATAATAAATAAACATTTGGGCAAGAAGCACACTAAAAATAACGACCAAACAATGTTAACCGCATCGTCTGTATAACCACGCCCGCTTATCAAGGCCAGGAGAAGCGCAGTTATAAGCAACGAAATCAGTGCTTATATGCAGCGTATGTAACACATTTGAATTGGTATTTTCTTTCCGTGCAAGTTTAATAAGCCTAATTTAAAATAGTACTCTAAATAATTACTGTTTGCTGTACGGATTTGATATTGAGTTTTAATTTGATCAAATATTACAAATTTAAATAAACGATAACCATAATTTTATAAAAATATTTTTGTTAGCATTGGATTTTATTTTTAATAAATTCTCAAGGGAAGCATTGCTTCCATTGCTTTCATGGACCGCACGCCACTGTAAGTTAATAAATTAAAAAATGTAACCTATTAAACAACTGATGTAGGAAAAGTATAGATTTTCGAAACATGTTTCGGAAACCTGATTAATGGTTTTAACAATAAACTTCTGGATGTGATAAACCATTATTTTCATTCCATTTATAGAAAATGTCTTCCAGAGCACTGAGACCACAGAAGATTAATTTGTAAAATTATCTAGGTAACAATCTAAAAGCAAAAAGCGAAAAAGAAGATATGCATACGTATGTATATGAATCATGATCAGATGTTAATTGCCCTTTATAACAAAGTCTACCTTTTTTCAAATTGCGGCCAAACGGTTGAGAATTTCGAAAAAATAATTTAAAAAAAACTCCCACAACCCCCACCGAATTATTCATAACCCGATAAAACAATATAGGTTTCAACCCCATAAATCCACCCCCACCCCCTACATATTAACTCATCGGTTCACATTAAAATGTTAGTTTTAACAAATTTCAAAAATTATCTTCCTATAATTTTGCGATCTTAAAAGGGTGCCTCTGACCATCTACTCTCATAATCTTAATTAGTGAAAATATCCTAACTTCGACCTATCAAGACTACACCCGCGAAAATAAAAGATTTATTAATAGAATTCAAATATACTTACGCAATCAATTTTCCTCTTCCAATTTCTTCTATCGCCAACAATAATAAAATTAACGAACATTTGTGTTTGGGCGTGTGCACGCCCACACACAAACGATGCACGTTTTAAAAATGAAACGACCACGAACTTAACAAAGATTAAAAGGATCAGTTGAGTTTTTTACTTATATAGACCTAGGAATTTACATTAATAGCGAAAAAAACCCGTGGTGTTCTCTAACGGTAAAAAGCGATAACTACTAATTGCACGCCTGAAGGGTGTACACGCTTAGGGGGTGGGAGTGGATTTATGGGGTTGAAACATATATTGTTTTATCGGGTTATGAATAAGCTCCATAGCTTTATCCGTCACCAAAAGCACGTTTAAATAAGATCAAAAAGTGGTGTCAGGCCTAGAACTTACCTGTAATCCCTTTGCAACAGGATCTTTAAGTTAAAGCAACAATTTTCAAATTTTCCACTTTGTGTAGGATAACTTATTTCTTTAAAATAGTAATAGATTCCTGTAATAGTAAAAATTAGGAGAAAAAGAAAATGTCACAACAACATTTTTATTTATTTTATTTATTAAAAAAGGAAAAGTTGTAGTTACTAATTAATAAGTTATTATAGAAAAAAATCAGTATTATTACAATAGCATGCAATATAACAAAATAGAACAAAAATCAAAAGCTACCTATGTTAAACAACATTAATCAAAATGCCAACTGATCAAGATTATTCCTGGTTTTTTAAAAAATTATGCCATTTGGTTCGGTATTTAATTTCTCGATTCCTAGTAAATGATATGACGCGTACATTGCCGAGATTTGCTGAATCTACCTTTTTATGGTATTCATTTACAGTTGCCTAATATATTTTGCCTTGAAACGTTTTAATAAGCAATAATAGTATATTATTATATGAGCAATTATGATAGCCATAATTCACGATAATGACAATTGAGCCCACGAGCCGCAGGCGAGTGGCTCAAGTCATTTGAGTGAATTATGGCCATAATTGCGAATGTAATACTATACTTTTTCTATTCCTATCATCAGATAACTTCGATATAAATTTCACAACTTTATTATTAATAAAAATCAATTTACATTAATAACAATTAAACAGTTAATGTGAACTTATTCTATATTATTGTTTATTTGATGCATTATTGGGGTAAAAATGAATTGTGAAATTGTTGCAGTTTGTGATATTCAAAGATGGCGTTACTACGTCCAACTTTACATTTTTATTGGTAGTGTTACAACTGGAGTTAGCTTGAACCGATTGCAAAATTTTTTGGGCGGTATCCATTTTGTTCTTCAGTGAATCGTCGATGTAACCTTCTGCCACCATAGTCGACTTCCAACCCCCGTGACGTTTCAAGGCCGTGATGTCGCCTCCTGCATCTACCAGTAAAGTGGCAGAAGACCTCCGGAATGAATGACCAGTATACATTTCCGGGTTGGGAAGCCTTAAAAAGGTGGCAATTGCTTTCCCCATCGCAGAAAACTTATTAATTCCTATTTTTTGATTTGTGCATTTTCCTTTTTGAAAATTCAAAAACAAAGAGGGACACTCAATGCCAGGTGGACGTAATAAGACATATTTTTTGACGATGTTATAAAACTCTCCTGTGATGGTAAACTTGCGAACCACTTTAGTTTTTGTATTGGGCACATTCACTAACATGGTTGATGTGAGATCTTGCAGATCCCCAAGTTTCATTTCCTTTAATTCGTTACAGCGACAGGCCCCCATAATGCCCATTATTAACGCCACCTAAAGTAAAACAAAATGCAATTAATAACATTATTACTGATAAGATGTACTTGTAATTCTTACTTTGGTTGCAAGATATTTGTTATCATTGGCATTTGCGATAAAATCATTTATTTCTTCTGGAGTGAATGTTTTGGCCTTCTTTGGCTGGTAACCATCAGACTTGCGTTTAAGAAATGCTCTCAATTTTCCATAACTTTCCAGTTTGACATTATGATGTATTTCGAGTGTACTTCGTAACATCGAATACTGTGTCCAAAGCGAGGACGACTTATATTTTTCTGATAACTTTGCAAAGTATGCTAATAGCACGTTCTCCGAAAAAGAACCAATTTCTTTGTCACTGCGCCAATCCATGAAGGCTTTATAAGTGGCTTCATACATTTTTGCGGATTTCGTCGGCAACAGGTTTTCAGTTGTTACTTTTGCTGCTTCCACAATTTCTGGCGGAGTACAAGTTTCGTTTTCTGCGTTATTGTCCATTTTTAACACAAAATAAAGAATCAACTCAAAATTTGATAAAAAAATTAAACAATTCTGACATTACTTTGTTGAATCGGTTGTCAAGTGACAACGCCGCAGAAGGGTTGATAGTGGGCGATTTCAAATGGAACAGCGAGCATTATGAATCTCTAAGCTTTTGATTGGTTGGGAACAGAGAATTATAGCCTCATAATTACCGCTAGTGCATTGTAGCCACTATAATTACCGAAAAAAATGCTAATTATTGCAATATAATTGAATAGGAGTAGAAAAATACGTTTTTCGTTGACCGTTTGTTAATGTCAATATTAATGAATGATTTTTTCTAAAAAAGGATGTATTAATGGACGTCATTAATACACTCTTTTTTATTAAGTAACTGTTTTGTGAAAAAAGGATGCATTAATGGACCTCATTAATACACTCTTTTTCATTAATAAACCCGTTTGTGATTTTGACGTTTTGATGATGTTTTACTTTGGGCAACCAGATATACGCACAAGTTTGGATTCGGTATTATTTGAAATTTTCTATCTTAAAATCGAAGAATTTTACGGTCAACGAAAAACTGTTGTAATCAATTCGTTTGTTAATGAGCAACTAATGATCTCAACTATTAAAGGCACTCACTCCCTATCGCTCGTTCGTGCTTTAAACAGTTTCGATCATTAATCGCTTTCATTAACAAACTAATTTATTAAATAACTATTAATCACTTATCGCCATTTTAAAAATACGTTTCACTTCATAATAAACCAGTTGAGAATGAGCAGAGCTAGCACTAAACTAATTAATTTTTGAAAACTAATGTTGACGTAACACATTAGTTGTCATAAAAACTAAAATTCTAAGTCCTAAAATTTTTCGAATTTTTTTTGTTGCTAAAAATGTTTATTTTTTCGTAAATTTTTAAAAAATACAAAATTCTTCATTTTCCAAAAATTTACCGAAATTCCCGGTGGTCATTTTGGCCACTTTCCCGAAGAGATCAAAAAAATGTTTCAACCAAAAGTTTCTTAGAATCCGATGTACGAAAAATTCAAAAAGTCAACAGGGAAAAAGGCGACAGACAGACCGACAGACAGACTTCACGAATTCAGAGACGAACTTTTTGTTCGTCGAATATCAATTTACTGGAAATTAAAGTTGTTACAGCTGTTCCCACTTCCGAACTGTTTCCGTCACAGAAATAAAACAGGTTATTTATTATATATTATATTGTATTTTAATATTTATATTCAACATACATAAAACAAACTAATAAATGGACGACCACGATTTAACACATCTGCACAATTAGGTGGTACACGCGCTACTAATTTTTGCAACACCGCACTTCACAAACAAATTAGAGGTTAAATAGTTATAGATTAAACTAGTAAAAAGTGTGATGTAAAATACAAATCACATTATTAATGTCGCATATATGTAAATCTGAAGACACCAGACTTACATTAAGCATTTCATATCGGAAATATATAGCAAATGTTACATCACCAAATTTACATATGGGGTATGTAAATGTGTTTATATAACTCATTTTACTTGATTCTTATATAGCAGACAAGTAAATGTCACAGTTTTCATTCGAAGCGTCTCGACGAGAGTTACACCAAGTGATACAAGGACATGTGGTTTTTAGTTTGTCATGTGGTGGGAAATGTGGTTTTTTGATAAATCACAGGAAACTACCTGACTCCTCAGGGAAAGGGTGACATATTATACATTTTTTTTCATACATTAGTATTTTTGTTGAGTTTTCTATATTTGTTGTCGTGCTGTTTATTAATAATTAATATTTATAATTTTATCACTAACTTTGCTGTTGAGGTTGCGACCTGCAGCATTTTAGGCGTGAAGGCGATTTTTAGTAATGCTCCTTACTTATTTACTAATATAGTATCTACTAATATTCCTTATTTGATTTTTTTGACGACCTAATACAAATATTTCTGAGTTTTATAAATTGAACATTGCTGAGAAAGCTGTCGCTTAATTGTATAAATATTTTCTCTAGTGTTGTACATATTTATAATTTCTCCTATTACGTATTTCTCTATCTGAGCATGTCTGGAAATCAAGTCTTTAAAAATGTCGTTGAACTTTTCAGGGAATGTTTGGAACAAAATGGTGCAAAGAGAAAGTTATTCATCTAAACGAGCGGATTCTGAAAATGTATAATATGTCATGCTTACCCTTAGGATTAAGGTATAGTTGCTAGTCATTTATCAAAAAACGTTTTTCACCACTAGGCACTACCACTGGCAAAACCTAAAAACAATGCCTTTGGTGCAGCTCTCGTCGAGACGCTTCGAATGACATATAGCAATGCTTACTTTGGAGTAATATTCGTTGAGATAGACAAGGAGAAGATTTTGTTGTACTTTTGTACCGTACATTTTCAACTAGTTCTCCCAGGAAACCCGGACTCATGCGCAGTGCATAAATGTAAATGTATCTGGAGCGAGATTTATTGTAGATTCTAAAGATATGCAGCTTATGGCGGCAAACCTTCTGAATCGCTGAGAAAATGGTTCAAATCACCAAGATGTACCATTTTTCAGTAGTTTTCTTGGCATAATTTTGTGTACAGTAGGAATTTTCAAATGCACCAACAGACAAAAGTTGTTCTACTCGCCGAGTCCGTCAAAATGAGCTATAATATGTGAGTATACGATGCTGCTGCGCAAAGTTAGCATTTTGAACTTTACCGCCCTGCTACGCCCATCTTATCAATATGAGTGATGCCTTCTTCGGTCAGTACGGTCTTTATGGATTAAAGAATCATCCTTGAAAGTTTGAAGCAAATTGGAGAACATAAAATTATTTCTGCTACCATTCAATGCAAATTTATTTCAGTTTCCCGGAGACAGCCTCTTAATTTCTCGACTCCTAGTAAATGATATGACACGTACATTGCTGAAATTTGCCGAATCTCTCTTTTTATGGTATTAATTTACTATATATTTTGCCTTGAAACGTTTTAATAAACAATAAATACGTAGGAATGAGAGAAAATAAGAATTATTAAACATGCAGCTAATAGAATAAATTTCATTGTAATAGAGTATAATATAGATGCTTTGCTAATGTAATAGATCTGTTACAATCGGAATAGACATAATAACATCCCTGATGCCAACTTTATTTGATATGTTTGTTATAAAAAAAAACGTTATTCTTATTTCGTTTCATCACTTATGGCCATTTTAAAATACATTTCACTTCATAATAAAATCAATTCCCTGGAAATTAAATTTGTCACGGCTGTTTATTTTGTTTATCCCACTTCCGAAATGTTTCCGTCACAGAAATAAAACTGGTTATCGTATTTTAATATTTATATTCAACATACATACATAAAACAAACTAAATGGGCGACCACGATTTAACACGTCTGCACAATCAGGTGTTATACGCACTACTAATGTTTTTAACCCCGCAGCTGGCAAACAAATTAGTAGTTAAATAGTTATATATTTAACTAGTAAAAAGTGTGATGTAAAATACAAATCACATTATTAATGTCGCGTATATTTAAGGTAGAAAGTCGCCCAAACCTTACAACTCAAGAATTACATAATTTAAGTATATTTGGTAAATTCAATGTGGCTCTTTCGATTGATACCCGAAAAACGGCATTTCACCACGTATAAACTGAGAAAACGATTAACAAAGTTGCAGTCAAATACATTGATGTATATGGGTTTACACAGTATGCCCAAGAACAACTTAAAAGTTTTATATTTAAACAACTCACCATGCATATGAAAAACTACGTAACAATAGTTTAGAAATTGTATTTTATATTGACGTTAAAAAAACTGCAGTTTACCTCTTAGTTATTGAGATATTTCGATTATAAACTTGTATTCCAGCTGTAACCGGAAACTGATAACTGAAGTCCCTGCACATGCAAAACCCTATTATATGATCTGGCAACGTTGCTTCGCGCGGAAATTCAAATTTGATATGTTAGATGAATTTATGTTGGTATTTTTTATATTACTTGAAAATAATGATATACGTAAATAAATTAAATAGATGAAATCAAATATAATAAATAAAATAGAATGAAATAAAATGAAAATTGTATTAACATTGATTTTTCTCATTACTTGTACGTGATCCCAGACGTGGTTCGGCGATGTGGTCGCGGACTACTGATTGCGTGCTCTATATTAAAGAGACACTTTGAGTGGACAAATCAGTCTAATTTTTGATTAATAAGTGAGTAAATATGAAGTTCATTAGTAACCGTTTATATGTGTATAAAAAGGATCGAAGTTCTGTACTGCAATATTGAAAAACAGTGATAAACTTACAACGACCTTTTTATTGGTAGTTCCCGCTCTTGAAGCAAAGCTTTCTCGCAACTTTTTCTCGCTACTTGACTTCTCTATAATATCCCCTGCTTGCTTCAACGTTGTTTTGCTCACAGCAGACATGTCAAGTGATGTTGATTTGACTTGCCCCAATACCGGCATCGATAATCGTTGAAGATCAATTTTTGATTAATTAATGTTATACACAAAAAATTATAATTATAATAGGAAATAGTATTAAGAATCTTCTACCTGCTGCAAGTTTTATATTCAAAACATGACGTTTTGTAGAATCATCATTGTGGGAGTATGTTTCTGATCTGTGAACGTATTTGACAACTTGGCAAGAAGAGCAGCGATCGACCAAATTGAAGCTATACCACACACTTGTTCTTTTATGATGTTGTTATATACTTTTGTATATTTGGGTTTTATTTAATAGGAATAAAACACAGTAATTCGTAAGACAACCATTTATTATATTCTTCGATTCTCGTATATATATTCTATTACTATATTCACACTATAAACTATTGGTTATGCAACCAATCTTACATATTAGTTTAACCTAATGTATGTATATATAACATCTCCCTTTTTTTTAAATTAAATTAACATACTTCTAACATATAATCATTTAATTTAGTAGGTGGTTTTCGATTACGTATAGGTCTCATTGAAGCAGGAATGACTAACGTTTGGTTAGGAACATTTTGGGTATCACTATTGTTAGGTGTGGTGTCACTACTATCATTCAGAGTTTCAGACGATGTTTTGATATTTTTCAATGATTCTTTGCTTTGTTTATTAGTCGCTTTTTCTTCTAACCAATTATAATTACTTAAGTAAGTATTTAAAGAAGGTCTCAAATCCCATCTGTTTCTTCTATATCTACCTTCTGGTGTTTGTATTATGTATGATCTTGGAGTATGAAAGTGTGATATCACTTGACCATGTTTCCAAATTCTTCCTTTTCTCATTGTTATGTTCTGTCCGGGTTGTAACGATTTCAAATCTTTTGCATGTCTATTAAAATATCTTCTTGCTGAATCTTTCTGATATCTTTCTTTTCTCTGCTGAACATCTTTCTCTACTTTTGGAAGCAAAGTCTTAGTTTGGACGGGTAACCTGGTTCGGATATTTCTACTCATCATTGCTTGTGCTGGAGATATTCCTGTTGATTTGATAGGTGTATTTCTATATATCATTAGCATTTCATAAATGTCTGTGTGAAGTTCATATGCTTTTCTTAACATATTTTTTGCTATTTGGACGCCTCTTTCTGCCATTCCATTAGCTTGTGGAAATCTAGGACTTGTTGTGGTTAATACAATGTCCCATTCTTTGCCAAATTGATGAAAGATATGACTATTAAATGGCATATTGTCAGATATGATTTCTTGTGGAATTCCTTTTCTAGCAAAAATTTCTTTAAATTTTACAATAAGTTCTTAAGCTGTTTTAGTATTTAATCTAATAGCTTCTAACCAATTTGAGTAGTAGTCTATAACAACTAAATAATTTATTCTTCCATATTCTAATATATCAGTAGCTATCTTTTCCCAAGGTCTGCTAGGAATTGAATGTGATAACAAAGTCTCTTTTTGATTTTTCTTTTGATACTTTTCGCGAATTGTTGTCGCGAATGGTACAGTTTTGTACCATTTCTTCAATATTTTTGTTTATTCCGGGCCAATATACAACAGATCTAGCTCTCATCTTACATTTTTCAATACCTTGATGGCCTGCGTGTATTTGGTTTAAAATTTCCTCTCTTAATTTTGTTGGTACTAATAATCTATCATCTTTAAAAATAAGTCCATTATTTACAGTTATTTCAGATTGAAATTTCCAATATGGTTTAGTTAAATCGCTAACTTGATGTTTATTTTTCGGCCAACCCTCTTGATTATATTTTAAAATTTCTTTTAAGTTATCATCTTTTGCTGTTGCTTCTTTAATCTGCTTTTGCTTTTCTTCACTAATTGCTAAATGCTTAGCAACACTATGAACAACTGATTCTAGTTCAACATCTTCTTCAACTGGATCTTTTAAATATGATCGGGATAATGTGTCTGCAACAAACATTCTTTTTCCTGGAACATGTGTAACAACATAATTATACTCTAATAGTCTTAACATCATGCGTTGTAGTCTATTAGTCACTTTATGTATTTCTTTTTTCATTATGGCTTCAAGTGGTTTATGATCACTATGTATTTGAGTTTTTTGGCCATATACAAAATTATGAAATTTCTCCATTCCAAAAACAATTGCAAGCAATTCCTTCTCTATTTGTGCGTATCTTTTCTCAGTGTCAGTCAAAGCTCTGGATACAAATCCAATTGGCTGCTGATTTTGCATTAAACATGCTCCTAATCCATTTTGAGATGCATCGGCTTGTAATATAAGTGGTTCACTTGGATTAAAGTATTTTAAAACTGGTGCTTTAGTTAAACAATTCTTAAGCAAATCAAATGACTTTTCTTGTTCAACATTCCAATTAAATAATACATCTTCTTTTAGTAGCTTTCTCAGTGGAGCATTAATCTCTGATAAATTTGAAATAAATGGAAAAAATAGTTCACCACTCCCAGAAATCTCTTTAATTCATCTTTATTCTTTGGTGATTCCATATTAATTATGCTCTTAATTTTATCTTGATCAGGTTTTAAACCTTCTTCACTGATAATGTGTCCCATATATTTTACTGATTTAATTTTATATTGCAACTTATCTTTATTAAAAGTAATATTTTGAATTCGTGCTGTATCTAAAACCTGTTTAAATATCTTATCATGTTCTTGCTCTGTCTGTCCTGCGATAATTAAGTCATCAAATACTACTTGCACACCTTCTATATTACCAAATATTCTTGTTGTTATTTTCTGAAATACTTCTGGTGCTGATTTTATTCCAAATGGCATCCTCAAAAATTTATACTTGCCAAAAGAAGTATTAAAAGTACATAAATCAGAACTCTCATTATCTAATTTTATTTGCCAAAATCCTGAACTCATGACAATTACGGAAAATATTGTTTTAATTTAATTTAGAAGCTATTTCTTCTGAAGTTGGAATTATATAGCGTTCTCTAATAATAGCCTTGTTTAGATCTTTCGGATCCAAGCATAATCTCAATTGGCCTGACTTCTTTTCAATTATTACAAGATTGTTAATCCAATTTGTATGATAGTCTACTTTAGTTATAACTCCTTGATCTTCTGATGTATCTAGTGTTTGCTTTAATTTGGGTTGTAACGTTATAGGAATTCTTCTAGGAGGATTTGTGATAGGAGTAATCGTAGGATCAAGTTCAATATGATACTGTTAGTTTGTCGTAATAACACTTTGACTTTTGGATTTGAAGTAGTCATGATTTATCGTATTTCTTGTAAAAGAATTCACTTGTAGGTTAATGTGTGTATTTGGATGCCTCGTACGTAGATTCGTATTCTCGTCGCCAATTGTTAGTTTGTCGTAATAACACTAATTAAATCTTGTAACTTTTATTATCAAAAACACTTTAATACAACACACGTGCAAAATATAAAAGTAAAAATAAACTGTTCCTTTATCATAACTACAACAGCCAGAATAGGAGAATGAATAATAACCTAACTTACTACATTTCTATTTAGCCGCGAACAACGTACCACTCTGGCAGTGTTTACAACTTCATGCAGTAAAAGTTCCTGTATTATGACAGGGTACAACAGATACTCTTCATTGATTTGACCTAATCCAATAAAAATATCTTTATACTCTCTAAATATAACTTCCTTATTTAAACCATTATTAACAAGATCTACTTTTGAAAGCAATCCTAATTTGATACATGCATTTAATCCTAGTAACGGTTGTGATTCAACTTCGCTTACAATAAAATCTAAGTTAGTTTGTTTATTATTTACACTGCATAATAAATTCAATTTACCTATAGCTTTAGTTTTGTAATTGCCATAACTTACTAAAGTAACATCACATTTTTTTAATTTTATATCTGGATTTTCTAATATTAATCTGTTACTAACACTTTCTGGTATAATGTTTGTTTCTGCTCCAGTGTCTAATTTAAATTTAACAACTTTATTAGCTATTTTTACATCTGAATACCAAGCATTATTAGACATTTGTACATCATTTATAGAAAATGTAGGTTCTTGTGAAACTAAGGTAACAAAAAATGTATCCTCTAAATCAACATCATTATCATTACTATTACTAGCTATAGTCTTAACTTTAAATCTATTAACATTTGTTTTATTTCCTACATAGTTCTTATTTCTATTTGCAACTTTAGTTCTATCTTTATTAATTTTCTGTTTACATTTGACTTCAAAATGATTTCTACCATTACAATAATTACAAACTTTGCCAAATGCTGGACAAGCCCTTACCTTATGTTTTCTGCCACATTTGGTACATTCAAATTTAACTGGTTCTGCATTCTTACCAATCTTTGATTTGGATAGCTTCGATTTTTTAATGTCTTCAACTATATGCTGTTCTTTTAATAATCGTACTTGTCGCTCACTGGTTTCGGCTGCTATACACAATTCAATTGCATCATCTAATGTGATATTGTTGTCCCTCAGTAACCTTTTCTGTAATGTTTTGTCTTGAATACCACAAACAATGCGGTCTCTAATAAAACTATG
This sequence comes from Agrypnus murinus, assembly GCA_929113105.1. NCBI lineage: Eukaryota > Metazoa > Arthropoda > Insecta > Coleoptera > Elateridae > Agrypnus > Agrypnus murinus. The sequence continues at coordinate 94,299,754 of OV816027.1, forward strand.
CTTCTGGTCGCCAAATTCACAATTAGCTGCTTTTGATTGTAATTCGGTAAGAAAAGATTCAAACGGTTCATTTTCTTTTTGACAAATGTTGTGAAAATTAAATCTCTCTGCTGTTAAATTCTTTTTGGGTAAGCAATATTCATCAAACTTTGTTAGAACTTGGTCATAAACATATTTATCACTTTCAGGTGTAAAAGTAAAATTATTCATAAGTTCTAAAGCATCTTCTCCTATTAAGTTAAGTAGAATTGCAATTTTTCTTTTGTCTGTAGCTGTATCAAGTCCTGTCGCAATCATATATGTATCAAAATTGATTTTCCATTTATGCCAGTCAATTGCAGGATTTCCAATGATTTTAATATTATTAGGTTTATTAAAAGAATCCATCTTTTAATTATTGTAGTTTAATTGCATCAATTTTATTGTTAAAATGTGCACGTGGTTAACCTCACTTTCTTTGCTTGCTTTTAAATTTTCAGTATACGTCGTCTAATTACTTCAAAACGTACCTGTTTATTTGTTTTGTTAAACACTTTTAACACCTTAACACAGCTGCCACCATGTTACTATACTTTTGTATATTTGGGTTTTATTTAATAGGAATAAAACACAATAATTCGTAAGACCATTTATTATATTCTTCGATTCTCGTATATATATTCTATCACTATATTCACACTATAAACTATTGGTTATGCAACCAATCTTACATATTAGTTTAACCTAATGTATGTATGTATAATTGTATATATAACATATGTCATCAAAAAATAATTTATGGTCAATAATTCAATACAACAGCATTCAATAATTCTTACCAAACTCTAACCTCACTTTGGTTTTACGTCAAATACTGATCGTACATTGCGTTGCCAAATCTTACGCATCAATGTATACTACATTAGTAAAGCGAACAACGATGTTATCATTATTAATTTGTTTTCTGATTTAAAATGACAATTTTTGTGTGCTAAACAACAAATAAATAATTTTTTAATTTTCTATAATGTTCATATGTAAATTAAAATTTGTTGATTTTATTCATATACAGCAGCTAGCTTGACTTTAGACTTGGGTGACTTTTTACCTTAAGCAAGCGCTCTCCATTTTATATGGGAAATATATAGCAAATGTACATGTGGGGTATTTAAATGTGTTTATACAGATCATTTAACTTGATTCTTTTATAGCAGACAAGTAAATGTCACAGTTTTCTTTAGTGGGTATGAGTTGACTTGTGTTGTTTAAGATTACTTTTATTTGAACATTTTTAACCACATATATTACATTCAAATGGCTTTTCGTCACTATTATGAGTTGACAGGTGTCACTGAAGTTTGCTCATTAGTGAACTTTTATAACCACATATATTACATTCAAATGGGTTTTCACAACTATGAATAGACATATGTTGTTTAAGATTACATTTACGTGAACATTTATAATCACATATAGTACATTCAAATGGCTTTTCTGCACTACGAGTGGATATGTGTCGCTTATAATTGCTCATTTTTGAACATTTATAACCACATATATTACATTCACCTGGCTTTTCTCCACTATGATTTGACATGTGTCGTTTAAGATGACTTTTTTGTGAAAATTTATAACCACATATATAACATACAAATGGCTTTTCTCCAGTATGAGTGAATATATGTCGCTTATAAACGCCCATTCGTGAACATTTATAACCACATATATTACATTCAAATGGCTTTTCACCATGAGCTGACATGTGTTGTTTAAGATTACTCTTGTGTGAACATTTATAGCTACATATATTACATTCAAACGGCTTTTCCCCACTGTGAGTGGATATGTGTCGCTTAAAATCGCTCTTTTGTGAACATTTATAACCACATATATTACATTTACATGGCTTTTCTCCACTATGAGTTGACATGTGTCGATTAAGGTTACTTTTTTGTGAAAACTTATAACCACATATATAACATTCAAATGGCTTTTCTCTAGTATGAGTGAATATGTGTCGCTTATAAACGCCCATTTGTGAACATTTATAACCACATATATTACATTCAAATGGCTTTTCACCATGAGCTGACATGTGTTGTTTAAGACTACTCTTGTGTGAACATTTATAGCTACATATATTACATTCAAACGGCTTTTCCCCACTGTGAGTGGATATGTGTCGCTTATAAACGCCCATTTGTGAGCATTTATAACCACATATATTACATTCAAATGGCTTTTCACCATGAGCTGACATGTGTTGTTTAAGACTACTCTTGTGTGAACATTTATAGCTACATATATTACATTCAAACGGCTTTTCCCCACTGTGAGTGGATATGTGTCGCTTAAAATCGCTCTTTTGTGAACATTTATAACCACATATATTACATTCAAATGGCTTTTCTCCACTATGAGTTGACATGTGTCGATTAAGGTTACTTTTTTGTGAAAACTTATAACCACATATGTAACATTCAAATGGCTTTTCTCCAGTATGAGTGAATATGTGTCGCTTATAAACATCCATTTGTGAACATTTATAACCACATATATTACATTCAAATGGCTTTTCATCACTATGAGTCGACATGTGTTGTTTAAGATTACATTTACGTGAACATTTATAACTACATAAATTACATTCAAATGGCTTTTCACCACTATGAGTTGACATGTGTTGTTTAAGATTACATTTACGTGAACATTTATAACTACATAAATTACATTCAAATGGCTTTTCACCACTATGAATCGACATGTGTTGTTTAAGATTACATTTACGTGAACATTTATAACTACATAAATTACATACAAATGGCTTTTCACCACCATGAGTGAACATATCATCGCTATGAGTGGCCATGTGCTTATTTAGATTACTTTTTTAAGAACATTTATAATTAAATGGCCTATCACGATTATGAGTAGACTGAGATGTTTAAGATAACTGTTTGGGGAACATTTATAGTCATAGGTATTACATCTCAGTGGCGTTTCACCACTATGGGTGATCATGTGCCTTTTGAGAAGACTTTTTATTAAACATGTAATTGCATAGATTACATATAAATTGTTTGCTACCTTTGTAAATTTGTTATAAATTTGTTGCGTGGTACATATTATATCTTTTCTAGAAAAGATTTTGTTGATATCTGCTAGTCATAAAAGTTGCTGACCATATTCATTAGCTTAAATTGCTAAAATACTGATGGTCATCAAATGGTTTCTATTCTTTCTCCATGTATATTTCACTCATCTCAATTTTGGCATTAAAACCGTTCATTATCTATTAACGTACGTTTATGTTGGTTTGTTTAGATTGTTGTTGTCTCCTCATTGTTCATTATGGAATGTCTGGAAAATTATTGCAACCTACAGGTACATGCTTTTACCAATTATATATAACTATATAAAAATTTTTCATTTGCATACAGTCACTACATTATGTAACTTGAACTTTTCTGGCATGAAGAAATTTCCCCCGACAAAAAAGGTAAACCACAAAGAGCCATATTACAGATATTAAAATAACAGCAATTCAATGTGATTTGATATAGATTTTATTATTTTAGTATTTTTTGGAAAAAGCCTTAGTTTTAGTAATTTTGTTGTCAAAAATAGATGTGTATTGGTATAGATGGAATAAAACGAACCATTTACCTGATAGTAAAAACATTCAATGTCCAATATACAAGATTGTTGATAATACGAGTATGGTAGATGTCCATGGTTCTATGCCATTAGTATGTGTAAGTAGTATCGGTTACTTCAAGCACTAAAAAACATTTCAAACACCATTTTTAATATGTTTTATTTTATATTTTTTGGGTGCTTGATTCAGTCTGATATCTATAAGATTGAATTGAAAACAATCAAGAATCCACAAAGTAGCAGGAATTTTATTGGAATTCAACGCAGAGTTGGCAACATCAAATGGATAAATCCCTAATAGCAGCTTGACATTTCCCCAGATTTGAAATATAAAATACCTATAGGCCTCTCATTTTGGGTCTACAGCGTGTGTTCTCTTGAACAACGGAGTTGACAAACATCGTGCAAGCTACTTTTAAAAACACTTTCTGTAAGTATTGTAGTTGTAACTGCATAAACGTTTATAATCGCTATTGCCCGAGGAAGTTATATTTGCAGGTAGTCACTCCTTCTAACGGTAGTAAAACAAAATTTTAAATCTTGCTGTTTATATGCGTTAACGCCAGTAATATTACAAAACTAATAATTTTGAGTACAATTAAAAGTAATTTTTAATGGGTTATAATCATGGGATATCGGACAATAGAGAAGAAAGAAAAAATGAGTTGCATCCGTCTATACGTGTTTCACACTTATTAGTGCTCATCAGGACGGCATAGCAAATACAATGAAATAAAATCAACAAACTCAAAAAGATGTAAAAACACAAGGTTCCACAGATAGCTGCCAACCGCACATTTGCAGTATCGGCCCGATGACACTGAGTTTTCAGTGCAACAACAAACGTCACTACGTAGGCAGCTATAGCCACTACCGTGAGACAACCGATCCCAAAGTATAATATCAAATGATTAGATTTAAATTAGAACGAACGGAGAAGCACCGAGCGAATTCGTTTGCTCATTCATTCGGTGCTTGCTATAATTTAAAAGCACTACTTAATACACATAGAATACAGAGAGGTACCTTTAACATTGTAAATGAATAGAGTATTATTTATACAGTTTACAGAGAAAATCACGAATTTAATACACTTGAACAATTATAATTAGAAAATATTATATAATATCATTAAGCCTACAGTTAAATTAAATGTACCCACGATTTCTATTAAATACAATAAGATAATATACTTAACCTATTTTCAACGTTTTAGAAATTGACTATATTGATGAAGAAATGAATAATTTGATTGTAGTATTCGCTAACATTTAAACACGCCGAAATATCTATATCAACTTCCTACTAATTAATATAATCCGTAATTTGTTTTCAACAAGTGTGAGAACGAGCCCAAGTAGCCATATTACATGAAAATTCGCGTGCCTGAAATTACATCCCCATAATTTCAAAAAAAACGAACGGCACGTAAAAATGATGTAATTTCTACGTGCCATACAGATGAAATGTCCGTCTTTTTGCATTCTTTTTACATGCGAAAGTGATGTACAAAGACGATCGAAAAAGGATGTATTTATTACGCTCCACCAGGCATGCCAATGGCATGGGGTTTTTTCACAGGCGTCTAACCCCCGAGTTATCACTAATCTAATCCTGAACTTAACGCATGCGTTTTGTGCAGCGTCTTGACTTCAATTCGATAGGATATGTGCACAGTGTAAAAGGTTTATTTCCAAATACAAAATATATTTACTTAGGTACAATTGAGAGTTCAATTGCTGATATACTATCTTTATTTACTGCAAGCTTGCGTTCCGTGCAGAATATAAAATATTTATTTAAATGGATTGCAGTTAATTTAGTTTTGGGATCTCTTTGTTCGTTAACATGACGCGTGCAAAAAGATGCATCACAACATATTTGACCTTTACTAAGTTTGGAAGTTGTATTACACGGGTAATTAATTGCAGTTATAGTTAATTTAATAGTTATTTGTGATTACTGATTAAGTGTTTCCTACTTCAATGACTAATCAAGTACTAATAACTATATAGTCAATTAACTTTTAAATAGTTTTATATTACACTGAAAGAAGGAAATTGTTAAATCAAAGAATAAACCAGCATATTCTAATAATAAATTTTAATAAAGTAAAATATTAATTTCGGTTTGTTAGGTCAACAATCTGCATCTTTCGTTTAAAGGTTTAAACTGTTTTAACATTCGTTTTAAACAAAATTAACATTGTTGAGCTTATATTAAACAATTTCTAATGTTGTGAGAAATGTTTTCACCTATTCGCTTTAAGTTTTAAGAAAATATAAATATCAAACAAAACAATTATATTTAATTATCATTAAAACTTCATTCAAATTCACATTGATATTTATAATTCACATTAACTGTTTTTCTTCTACCTGCTACCTTTTTAGGTGGCAGTTCATTAACCCGGTCCGTGTGAAAACGCTTTACATGTTTTCTTAAATTGTTGTAATTAGAAAATGGTTTTCCACATCCATCACAATGACACATATTTTTAGGTGCGTGTATATAATTAGAATGGTTAGAGCTCATGTTAAATAATACTTTTAATTAATAGGTAATAAAGTTCGTATAAAGAGGAAAGCCTGATTTTTAGGTTACGTTGCCTCAACTCTTGCCACTTGAACGGTGTACGCAAAACAGTTACTTGGCTACGCATGCGCTAAGTTCAGGATTAGATTAGTGACAACTCGGGGGCTAGACGCTTGTGGTTTTTTTCTTTTTGCAATTAATAGCAGTGCACAGCAAAAAATGCACCGTGCATCTGTCCTTGAAGATCTAAACATGGATTCCAATAGTTCTTTGATGCTGTAAGAGGTGGCTGTAGTTGTTTGAAAATATCACTGTATTGGAAAGTACGCAGTCTATAAAGCATATGTTTCAAGTTTGAAAGCGCCACGTTGTTCAGTATTTGTTTGGCAGCCATCAATAGTGAACGTTGTCAGTGAATTTGTGAAAATGGAGAAAATTGGTCATCGTTATGTGATACAATACTTTTATTTAAAAGGCCTCAGCCCAACCAATATAAAAGCTGAACTGGATTCTACTCTGGGTGAGTCTGCTCTTTCGTTTACAACAGTTAAATTTTGGGTAGCTGAGTTTAAACGAGGCCGTACGAGCTGCCAAGACGAGCATCGCAGTGGTCGACCAAATGAGGTGACGACTCCAGAAATGGTGAAGAAAATCCACAAAGCGGTACTTGATGATCGTCGACTGAAAGTGCGCGAGCTAGCAGACATTACGGGCATTTCAAAAAGTGCGGTACATCGCATATTATCTGAAAATTTGGACATGAGAAAGCTGTGTGCAAGATGGGTGCCGCGTTTGCTCACACTCGAGCAAAAACAGTGTCGTAAAAATGTTTCAATTGAGTGTTTAGCGAAGTTTCACAGCAACAAAGCAGAATTTTTGCGCCGTTTCGTAACAATGGATGAAACATGGGTCCATCATTTTATACCCGAGACAAAAGAACAATCGAAACAATGTACTCAAAAGGGAGAACCGGCTCCAAAGAAGGCGAAGATCGTTTCATCTGCAGGCAAGGTTATGGCGTCGGTTTTTTGGGATGCGCGTGGAATAATTTTTATTGACTATCTCGAAAAAGGAAAAACTATCAACGGCCAGTATTATGCAAACTTATTGCAACGTTTGAGCGAAGAAATCAAGCAAAAACGGCCGCATTTGGCTAAAAAGAAAGTGTTGTTTCTTGAAAAGTCAAGCCTGCTTTAACAACCATCAGGAGGGCAACATGTGCCTGGAAGTTAAAAAATGCGAGGGATGTTTCAAAACCATCAACATCAAGACCCGGAAGCAGGCTCACGTGTGCGGGGAGATCTATTGTAAGATCTGTCAGAGTCATAAACCCGAAAACCATTTCTGTCATATACAGCCGGCCGGGCCTAGGAACACAAAGCAAGACACCTTGTTTGTGTTCTTCGACCTGGAGACCCGGCAAGAGAAAGAAATTGCGCCCGGCGTCAACCTCCACGAGCCGAATCTATGTGTTTTCCAGCAAGTCTGTTCTGAGTGTTACAACAATGACTCATCATCAACTGCAACCAGTTGTGTAAGATGTGGTTTGCGAGAACAGATCTTGCGAGGAAAATGCATCGATCGGCTTTTGAACTATCTACTAGACTCGCGGAAATTATTCAAAAAGGTTGTAGCAGTTGCCCATAACGGGCAAGCTTTCGATACGCAATTTATTCTAAATTATCTTATAACCAACACCTCATTACACCCGGAACTCATTATGTGCGGTTCAAAAATTCTGCTGCTGCAACTAGATAATTTAAAATTTATCGACTCCCTCAACTTTTTCCCCGTGGCTCTGGCTGACTTGCCTAAAGCGTTCGATCTACCGGCTCCCAAAGGATACTTCCCGCACCTCTTTAACACCGAGGCGAATGCCCATTACGTGGGTCCTCTTCCGGACATCAAATTTTACAGCCCCGACACCATGAAACCCCAGGCTCGTAAAGCGTTCCTAAAGTGGTACGAGGCGAACAGGGACATCACGGAGTTCGACATGCAACGTGACCTGGTCGAATATTGTCGAACAGACGTCGATATTTTGAAGAGAGCCTGTATCCACTTTAGGAATCTCTTTATTGAGGAATGCGACGTTGACCCGTTCACGGAAGCCATCACCATCGCCTCTGCCTGCAATCTCATGTTCCGGAGGAAATTCCTCAAAGAAAGCACCATTGGACTGATACCAAAGGGTGGTTATAGACACGCAGATAACCAGTCTAAGGTAGCTCTCCAATGGCTGTAGCTGGAAGAACATCAAAGAGGTGTTGAGATTCAACACGCCGGCAGGCAGAGAGAAGCTATCGTGGGCGGGTTAAAGATTGACGGGCTGTATGGTAATACCATATTTCAATTTCACGGGTGTTACTTCCATGGATGTCCCACCTGCTTCACTACCCGTCGCAACGAGCCTCTACACGACGATCCTAGCGACACCCTGGATATGAGGCTCGAGAAGACCCGAGCCACAACAGAGAAGTTAAAGTCGCTAGGGTATGAGGTCGTTGAGCAGTGGGAATGTCGATTCCGTAGGCAGTTAACACCCGAATTCAGACAGCAGGTTGAGAAACATCCCTTGTTAGTAAACACGCCCTTAAACCCGAGAGAGGCATTTTACGGCGGCCGTACAGGGGCAGCAAAATTAAAGAGAGTTGCAAAAGACGGGGAAAAGATCCGGTATGTAGATGTATGCTCCCTTTATCCTTGGGTATGCAAGTACGCCAAATTCCCAGTTGGCCATCCAGAAGTTTACGTAGGCAAGGCGGCTTGTGAAAATCTAATCAGGGATAAAGGGGGCCTGGAAAACATCAACGGCGTGGTAAAATGTACAATGTTACCGCCACAAGATCTATACCATCCGGTCTTACCCGTCAAGATGCACCAAAAGCTGCTGTTCCCTCTATGTCGCACTTGCGCCGAAGAATTGAACCAGGCCGAATGTCAGCACGGCGTAGAGGACCGAGTCATCAACGGAACCTGGGTCTTGGACGAACTGGTAATGGCCATACGAAAGGGTTACATCGTGCAGGACATACAAGAGCTCTGGTCGTACGATGTAACCCAGTACAACAAAGCGTCCAAGACCGGGGGACTGTTTTCGGGTTTCATCGACAAGTTCCTGAAGATGAAGCAGGAAGCCAGCGGTTGGCCATCTTCAATAACTGCCAACAACAACGACGAGGATGGTATCGATGGAGCCCGGAAACAGTACGTTGATGACTACTTCGAGAACGAGGGAGTCTCCTTGGATTCGTTGAAGATCGTCAAGAACCCTGGTTTGAGATCGTTGGCCAAACTGATGCTGAATTCCTTCTGGGGTAAGTTATAATAACCTTATGTAGTTTTCTTTACTTAATATTTTTTTTTGTATTCTAGGGAAATTTGGTCAGCGCGAGAACCAGGCGAAAACAGCCATAATCAGCGAGTCCAAGGAGTTTTTCGACCTGTTTTCCAGCCCTGACGTAGAAGTTAATCATGTGCAGGAAATAAATGACGAGGTGATTGCGGTTAACTGGCAGCATAAAGAGGAAGCAGCAGATCCTCTGTCGTCAGTTAACGTGGTCATCTATATTTGGATCAGCTAGGCGAGAGAGTATTATACTATGACACAGGTAAGTCATTGTACTATCAAACATCAACACCGTTTATATTAGAGTTAATTTTTTTTTCGTTGTTTCAGATTCAGTAATATACGTTTCGAAGCCGGGCGACTTCGAGCTACCAACAGGCAGCTTCCTGGGTGACCTCACCGACGAGCTCGAAGAGTACGGTCCCGGATCGTATATTATAGAGTTTGTGTCAGGCGGGCCGAAGAACTACGCCTACAAAGTTTATTCACCGACCACAGGGCTGATACACGTGGTCGTCAAGGTCAAGGGCATCACCCTAAATCACGCAGCGATTCATGAGTCCATGCTTAGACTGTTGGAAGGCATGGACGAAAAGATTATTGTAGAGTCCAACAACATCAGGCGTACGGCTGACCATCAGCTTGTAACGCGAGCGGAATCAAAGGTCTATAAGATAACGTTCGCTAAGAGACGGCGTATAGAAGATTTTGATTCCGTTCCGTTCGGCTATAACATCAACAAGCGACCACGTGTATAAACATTAAAGCCCCTCTTGTATATATGTAAGTGTATAGTAGTATAGTTGTATTTTTAAGTTTTGTAAAATTTGTATAGGTAGTATTATATTTAGATCTTAAGTAGTAAAATATTATCATAACGTATATAATTATTGTACAGTTCAATCGTTGTAGTAATAGACATGTGTATAGTAGTATAGTTGTATTTTTAAGTTTTGTAAATTTTTGTATAGGTAGTATCATATCTAACTCTTAAGTAGCAAAATATTTGTATAGTAATAAGTACATGTACAGTTCAACTGTAGTAGCAGTAGTCGGGGGTTATGTTAATCACAAGAGATCGACCTTCGGCTTGATGTAATTATTATTATAAGTGATGATAATGATGATGTCTAGGTTTATACTTTGTGTATACTATATTCGAAATTATTTAAGAATGTAATAATTAGGTAATTAGTTGTTGTAAATTGTTCAATCATCTTTTGTCAGTATAGTGTAGTTATAATAATAAGTGAAGCTGACAAGAGTTATACCTTATGTACAGTAATTATTAAAAAAAAAAGATGGTGAAACTTAAGGGTGATTGAATGTAAATCACAAGAGGATACTCAGGGGAACATACTCATGAAATAGATCTGATAAACGCGATTTTGTTCTTTTCAATTATGTAGTAGTAGTAGTAGTAGATCAAGACATTGTTGAAAAGAATATTTGGCATAACAAAGCGTACAAAGCATTCAATAGGATGTTTCATGAAAAATGAGTATGTCTTCATGGTTTCCGAGTAGATTTCAACCTAATAATAATTGTTTAGTTATTTTGATTATTGTCTAGTTGTTTCATAATTTTAAGAAACATTGTCGTAGAATAAAAGATGTTCTATCAAGGTTATCCGAGAACAGATAGTTGTTTAGTTATTTAAGTATTATTGTTTTGTTGTTTAATAATGTTTTGAGAAAGATTGTCATAGAATAAAAAGATAAATGTTTTATATATGTGTATTATTACTATTCTCACCCAGCTGTACCACGGCATGAAAAGTGATAGCTATAACTGAGAGAGAGAGAGAGAGAGAGAGAATGAGGTAATTACCTACACACACACACACACACCTGCCTGTGATGATGATGACGTGTCAGCGACAGGATGAAACTTGTCTGCCAGCGATGACCGCTTGTTTACCGTATGCATGTTACTGAGCATGCGCTGGATCTAGGTAAGTATAGGTGACTATATAAAGCCGACCGTTGTTAGCGTGTAGCAGTAGATTGTACGTGTGCAGCAGCAGCAGTAGCAGCAGCAACAACAGCAATTACGATGATGTCAAGCAGTCCTAATTATTGTTATGGTAACTGTGAGAGCGAACCCCTGGAAATAGGTAAGTTGTTGTTTATAAAACTTCAAGTCTGTATGCTAATTTGTGTCTATTTTTGTTGCTGTTGCTTGTTTAGATGAAGAAGGTTCGGATGTTGCAGATCATGCATCATCATCAACAGCCAGTACCGACAACGACGGTCAAGCGTGGAACAACGAAGTCGAAGAAACAGGTAAGTTGTTTAAAACTTTTGTGTGTGTTATGCTTATATTAATCGATTATTGTATTATTATTGTTTTAGCGTTCCTGTCGCAGCAGCAGCCTCTATACTACACTGATGACGTTGTAGCAGCAACATCAGCAAACTTTACCGTCATAGATACACCGGTAGCAGCCGTAGCTAAAGATGAAGTACGTGTTCAACTGCTCGGGGCTGTCCAGTATCCGTTGTATGTTACGAGACCTCCAGGGGAAAAAGAAAACTACGATCATATACACAACATCCAAGTAGGACTTATTCCACCCGACGACGACGATCAGGGAGAATTTGACGTAGTGGTGAAACTCGAGTGCGTGAATAGCATATGTGAGTATGGTGAAGTGGTGTTGTCGGAACGGGACTGGTTCGAACTGTATGATATACGAGTCGAGGCAATGTTTAAAAATTTCTTTCATGGTTGCTGCTGCAACGACGACGACGACCCCGACAACAGCAACAAAACACATCGCGATAAACATTTGAAATTCCATCTATGTGACAATTTATACATCGAGATTATTCACAACGAGTTTTTCGGCAACAGGGTGGCCATACATGATAAACAGCGGACTATAACCTTAAAAGATTACGAGTTTCAGTCTATACTGCATTTAGCACCGTTGATCAATCATTATGCTCGAACGTTACGTCACCTCGACTTTTCACGTTTCTACCACGCAAACATAGAGAACGTAGCAGAAGGTCAACTGAGACGCCATGAAGATGCCTATAAATCGCTCCCGACATCCGATTCAATTTTATTCACGTCCGAGCTGTTATGCGGATACTACTCAGCTACCAGTTTAATAGACAACACAGCAGCAGCAACCGGTGGTGGATTGAACTCGTTCATTTTATTAGAAATAATAAAACATTATCCGCAAAAGTTTATCAATGCCGTACGTACACGACTGCAATCATATCAGCAGCAGCAGCAGCAGTCGGAGAGGTCAACGACAACAACGTTTGCACCGTCGTATTAAGAACACCATGGCGGAAATAAACTATCTTAGAAATAGGTTGCAAAAATATTTGAACAATTTGCAAGTGTTACGCGATGATCTCAACTCATACTGTGTAATGAATAATTTGTCAAATCATATGTTACAATTGTCCATTAAATATCAAAATAAATAATATGTATAAACATTGTTGTTGTTTCATTTACTAGCACAGGGTGAAGGGGTTGACTATATAAAAAGGTAGATCGTTGTCATCAGCGAGAGAGTACACGAATAAAGCCGAAGATTTCCGACGGCGAACATCCTAAGCTACAAATCCGGTAAGTAGTCATACTATGAGAGAGAGAGAGAGAGAGAGAGAGAGAAAGAGTCTCAACTTAGTGAAAGGAGGATCCAATCCCATAGTTAGCGCTAAAATTCAAATCTGGGAAGATGGTTGCTTTAAGAATGACAGATTTAAAATGACAGATTTAAATGACAGATGCAAAAATGACATATGCAAAAATGACATATGCAAAAATGACAAATTTTAAATGCATAAATGACATATGCAAAAATGACAAATATTTAAAATTGACGGATTCAAATTTAGCGCGCGCACACGCAAGATGCTGTGATATAAAATGGTTGCCTCTCTGTAGTAATACAGATTTATTCTTCATGACACGCCACCTAGTAGTAGTACACAACGCATCGATAATACAGATCCCTTCATGACGCCCTCTCTTAGCAATACACACTAATTGTAGCATTACGCCCTCTATTGGTAGCACTCAGTTTGCCGGTAATACAGATACCCGTAATGGCGACGGCGGCGGGCGTGGTAGCCTGGCGCCAGGGCGTGGTAGAATGGAGCCAGACGTTCCAAAATGGCTGCCTTCATCCAATCAGAAGCAAGGGAGGAGCTACAGGAGTGGGAGTTAACCAATCAGAGAGCAGTAGGCGGGGAAATCCAAGATGGCGGAGACCAATCAGAAGCAAGGGGAGGAGCTACAGGAGTGGGGGTAGCCAATCAGAAGTAGGGGGAGGAGCCATGCCATTGGCATGCCACATGGCATGTCAATTTCTGTCTGCCTCAGGTGTCGCAATACCTACTAAGGACAAATGATTAATATAATTATCTTATAATATCCTAAAATATAAATAATTAATAATAAACACAGACAACAAACGTACAGCAATACTAACAATAGAGTAAATAAACGGACGTTCTAGTTCCGAATCCTGAAGTGGAGCACTAGAATTTAAAAAATTTAAAATTTCTAAAGTTCCATTTTTAGAATTCGTCTTAAATGACGAAAAGTATAGATTCTCTTACCTCTTTCCATTGCACTAAACATGAGACCAAGCGTTTTGTCGGCGACACTATGTCTAATCTAATCTGTTGTATTTGTTGAAACCGTGGCAATTTATCCACAATACCTGATGAGGATCTTGCTCAGTTTAATTTATTTTTCTTCCTTTTATTAATTTTTAAGAAATTTTCATCTTCTGTTGGGATTGGCAATAGTTCGAAGATACCAAGCAACGCCGTATTCACCTCCATTTTTATATGTGTACAAGTCCTCCTGTAAAAAAAAGTATTTAGCAATTTTTTTCTTAATATGTATACCATCTAACATATTCTTTTTATAATACTTTTGATAAATAGAAATAATAAATATTGAAGAGAATAATAAAATTATTCATGTAACCAGTCAGAGTTTTGCTAAGAAGCATGTTAATACATATCACATTATCATATGTATGTAAACTAAAATACCCTTTAAAATAAAGCAAGTCGTGTTTTTTCTTTAAATAGAGATTTATTAAATATATCTCCCAACGTATTATTCTAAATAGTTTAAAATATAATAAGCATAAAAGTGTACATAATAGTTATTATAATTCAACGATTCTTTACAAATCGTTTGATACATCATCCATATCACTGTGTGCATCAGAAAATCAGATTCTTCGTCGCTGTCTTCACCGAGATTTATTATTAATGGTTCCACCGCAACATCAACGAGATGATCTTTTTCTCGATATGTTTCTTTAAGTTTTTTAGCGTGTCAATACAATTTTTCCACATTGATGTAATATTTTGATAGAACTGAACATTTTGTATAGTTTTTATCGAATAAATTCGACTATATAGCAACAAAACAAGTAACTTTTTCATTGCTATTAGGTATAAGAGTGAAACTTTGTTGCAGTTATGAATAACGTAAATAAATGAGAGAAAAAATACATTAGACACTGTTGTATTAAAGGTTTCTTACAGGAAAATATAATGTTTCTAACATCAGCACTTGCATCAGATGATAGCAGCAGCAGCAACGAATCCAGCGAGAATGATTTGGAAAATAATTTAATAAAAAAACCCCAACCTATCCCAAACATTGAAGGATATATTGTGCTAGTTGTTAAGGAGTATAGCAATATAACTTCAAAGTCATTTTAGAATTACAAGGACTACAGCTGAAATATTAATTGGTTAGCATTATAGCATCTGTAGAATGGTAAATGTTAACCATTTTCATTATTATTCAGGTCGTTTAGCATCAAGTAATTTCATACCTACTGGTGAGCATGGAGGAAGAGAAAAGATTTCCGCTGAAGAATCATTGCTTCTCACTTTATGGTATTTGGTCAATAATGAAACATTCAGGCAAATTTCTGATAAATTTAACGTTTCCTCAAGTTCAGCTCACAGAGTACTGTTAAGGGTTTTAAATTTTATTTTGTCCCTAAGGACACAATATATTCGATGGCCAACTAATGAACGAGTTGCCACCACTGTTAGTGCATTCCAGAAACGGAAAGCCATAAACAATGTTCTGGGAGCAATCGATGGATGTCATCTTCGAATTGAAAGACCAAATGTTTATAACAATTGTTTATTTGAAATATATATTCTAAAAACAATATTTTTTTAACTTCATCCATTCATACAATGTTATCAATTAAAAAATAATTGTAATCACCAATAAAAAATATATATCAGATATAGAATTTATTTATTAAAAAACAGGTTAAGTAACAAGTTATTAAAACAGATAAGTAAAAAAATGTTTAACTCATAGTAGTCTAGTACTACAATGCCCAACCAGAGAGAGATGATCCATTATATAATCCACTTCTTACACTGGTTCAAACGTCCTCTAGCTAAATACTACTTATTTAATACTAAATACTAATAGAGAAATCTAGTGCTTTTTTAGGAATTCTTGATGATCACCAATGGTCTATAAAAAGAAAACAGAATAATTTATTTTGATAATGAGAGCATCTTATCTCGTTTTTCTGCGCTCTTAAACTCCTAAGTCGAAACTTCTAACATGTTGAGAATTTTGTTGATAATTCAAGTTGAAAAAAATACTGCAATCTCAAATCTGAACATTAAAATAACATTGGTTTAATTTAACTCGTTTAAAGCAGAAAACGGTATAATTTATCAAGCTACTGCACAACTGGATGTGCTTAATAGTAAATAGGTTTTGTATAAGGAAACACACAGAGAAGTAACTCCGATCATAAAACTCATTCCTAAAAATTTTCGTAATGGGC
Source organism: Agrypnus murinus (assembly GCA_929113105.1). Classification (NCBI taxonomy): domain Eukaryota; kingdom Metazoa; phylum Arthropoda; class Insecta; order Coleoptera; family Elateridae; genus Agrypnus; species Agrypnus murinus. The sequence goes on from OV816027.1 coordinate 94,316,100, forward strand.
ATTGCATTCTTTTACACGATATTAGATATTTGAATGTTATTTTAATTAATACTTACCATTCTGAGCTCTGTTGAAATCTTCCTCATTTACAAGAAGCCGATAATGGCAATTAGTTGCTGGTGCAAACAATTCTAATGAGAAACTCATCCTGGTATTGCAATTGGGCACAGCAATCTTTAATTACAACAGTTCTAAATAGTACAAAAAAACAATCTGGATTAATATAATTTCTTTGTTGAGTTTATTAACTAACTACCTAAGTACCTAGCAACCATAATAATATGTTTCAAATGAAAATGAGAAATCTTTCAGATTGTTAGAGGTTATTATTTTAAAAACCACAATCAGCTGATATTATTTCCCTCCACAGATCACTATTATACACACTTCAAAAACTAGGTACTTGAAGGGCAAGGGGGGAAGTAATACAGATCAGCTTGGATCATCATGAACCAGGGCCAATGGAGCAACAAATAAGTGAACCAGATGACCCTAGGGTAACACCAGATCAGTAAATCAGTCCAATGGAAAGCACCTTAAGTTAAAGCAACAATTTTCAAATTTTCCACTTTGTGTAGGATAACTTATTTCTTTAAAATAGTTATAGATTCCTGTAATAGTAAAACTAGGGGAAAAGTCAGAACAAATTTTGATTTATTTCTTTTATTAAAAAAAGGAAAAGATATAGCTATTAATTAATAACTTATTACCAAGGTCCGTTGATGCATGCATAATTATATCCAAATTAAAGGTTATCTCACCCATTTCCACTATTGGCTTTTGAAATGGGCTCAAAAATGGCGCCTTTTTGGCGGCAATTTTAATTTGTCATGAATTTGTCAAATCAAATATTTACATAACATACAGAAAAGGTTACGAATTTTTTGATTAAAACAAATCAATAATACTATGTATTAACTTATTAACAAATAATATTTTTAGGCAATCGAATTATCTTCTGTTATTGAGTAATATTAACTACTACTACTGAATAAAACCACGAAAACATTACCACATTAAAAAATGATGGTCTAAAATGGCGAAGATTTATTGGTTATATGAACAAAAGTTATATGAACAAAACAACAATAACAAGTAAAGCGAATATTTTAACTGTGATACAACTAATTTATTAATGGTATCCCCCTCAAACAGTATTTGAGTTTCTCTTTTTTGTTATCCAAAAATGGCAAAAAGCCATATAAAAGCCGTGGACGGAAATCTAACTTCTGTAAATGCCTGTACAGAATGGAGTATGATGCAAGTGGATGCTACAACTATTTTTTAAGCTTTTGTAACCTTTCCAACCAGCTATAAATTAAGAATATATAAAGTAGGTAATTGAAAATTATCCTGCAAGTCGTATTTATACTGCCATTTTCAAAATTTCCAGCGGCCACATCGGTATTTCTAAAACCTGAAATGAATAGTGTCTCTGTTCCTTTTAGTATCTGCATGAGAATGTGCTGTAGTATTATCTTTTAAAGTATATCGAGGCTCTCTCTTTCAATCCTTCCACACTCTTCAATTATTTTAGGCTTTTCTTTAACATATCCAGTATTATTTGATGATTGTGTTTGGCAATTAGATGGCCTGTTTCCCTTATTGCCTTTAAAAGTTTTAATTTTTTTATTAATTGCAACTACATTTATCTCTTCATTTAATTTTTTACGTTTCTTATTAACTGTAACAATATTAGAAACGTTAAATAACGTAGGAATTGCGTTTCATTTCAATATTTACCATTCATCTTTTCTTCTTGTTTCAAATTGCGTTTCTTCAAAATGGAACTAGGGGAAATGTAAAACGGTAATAAAAGAGTGTGTAATCTAAAGACTATCCTTTCTCTATGCTTAAATAATTTATATTATTTCTACATGTAATTTTATTAAGACTCAAACTTGCTTACTTTACATAATCTTGAGTATTCAGTAATTCCCAATTCTGACTTCTACGCATATCTATAACAAATTTGTTGGAAAAAGAAACAAACGTGCACCATTCCGGGAATTGCTAGAACAGTTTGGTGCACTACAACCAGTCATTTTTTGGGGAATAGACTTCAGCGTTTCACTTATGTCAGAAACTGACAGATCGAACTTGGGCTCAAATATGGCCGCCTAAGCTTTGATAAGATGACCTATGTATGTGTACTAGGTATACATACACATGAATGGACCTTGCTTATTACTATAGAAAAATCAGTATCATATTATCACATAGCATGCAATATAATAAAATAGAAAAAATCAAAAGCTACGTAAAACAACATTAATCAAAATGCTAAAAGATTAAGATTCTTCGTGGTTTTTTAACAAATATCATTCGGTTTCGGTATTTAATTTGTGGATTGCTAGTAAATGATATGACGCGTGCATTGCTGAAATTTGCCGAATATCTCTTTTTATGGTATTAGTTTACAGTCGCTAATATATTTTGCTTTGAAACATTTTAATAAACAATAAATAAGTAGGAAAAGAGAGAAAAATTTATTAGAGAGAATTATTAATCATGTAAGTAATAGATTTAAATTCCATTGTATTATAGAGTATAATATAGATGCTTTGCTAATGTAATAGATCTGTTGCAATTGTAGTAAACATAATAACATCCCTGATGCCAACTTTTCGATATGTTTGTTATAAAAAATAGATACGCAGTATCATTCACACATTGTTATTTTTATTTCGTTTCATCACTCATTTTAAAATACGTTTCACTTGGCGTACTAATAAAATATCAATTCACTGGAAATTAAATTTGTCACGGCTATTTATTTTGTTTATCCCACTTCCGAAATGTTACCGTCACAGAAATAAAACTGGTTATTGTATTTTAATATTTATATTCAACGTAAATAAAACAAACTAAATGGGCGGTGTTACGCGCGTTACTGACATCAGTTGAAAACATTTTCAACCCCGCAGCCCACAAACAAATTAGAGGTTAAATAGTTATATATTTGACTAGTAAAAAGTGTGATGTAAAATAGAAATCACATTATTAATGTCGCACATATGTAAATTTGAAGACACCAGACTTACATTAGCATAATCTTCTCAGATCATATCTGAAATATATAGCGAATGTTTCATTACCAAATTTACATCTGAGGTATATAAATGTGTTTATCTAACACCTCTAAACAAAGAAGGCTAAATCTTGATGTTTGTTTGTTTGTTTGTGTTTGGGCGAGGAATCAGGATGGCGGAGCATCCGTCGTACCTCATGGCACCGATTGCTATGATCATTTGGCCGACCCTATTAGAATTTAGCCGAATCTGGGGGAATTCCACCCCCAGTAGGGATCTTTATCGTGCCAAACATCGCATTGACACGGGACCTACAGTTTTACTTCCTATCCGAAAAGAAGGCATGTTTTAAATTTTTCTCCGCTATGAAAAATTACCAGTCCGGCCGGGGATCGAACCTGCAAATCTTGATGTTTGTAAGCAATTAAAGTTGAAGTTTACTCACTTGTGGGTAGAAAAACATCGTTAACCCACTTTAGAATGGTGATTGGGTGCTATTATAGGTAGCAACCAATCACCAGCTTACATTGCACAATATTATTAAAATCCAGTCATCGCGCTAGAGTATTAAAATTATTACTGTTAAAAACTACAGATTAACTATACATTGCAAATTCGATATTTAAACTTAAATAAAGAGGTGTTGGATAAAATCTTGTATGGCATACGTGAGTTAAGGATATTATCCCCTCAGGAAAATTAACCTACTCGGGCCTGCCGGCCCTCGAAGGTAAATTTTTCGTTCGTGGATAATATCTTACTTAACTCACTTGTACCATAAATTACTATTATATAACCCATTTTACTTGATTCTTATATAGCAGACAAGTAAATATCACAGTTTTGTTTACTGAGATAAACGGCTCTAAAACTCTAATTAAGCCAGAAATGCATGTGTTAGTTTATGTCCGGTGTAAGTTTAAATTACTATTTAATTTAAAATAAAAATAGTTTTAAAAGTGCAAAACTTCAAAGTAGGTAAGTGCAGTGGTATATAATTACTGTTATTACTATGGAGGCGGCGTAAGCAAGAGTGGCTACTTTTCTAGCGGGCTCTGAAAAGTTTTACAGCCTTAGACTTCTAATTTAGCAACTTACGCTCTAGAAACAGGCCTGTAAACCGGCTAAAATCGCCTGATCGGATATAATAGTATACAGGGTTATACAAACTGAATGAAGACGGTTTGAATTTACCGCCATGTTAAATTATTGCCACATTGGCAACATGAATACTTTTCTGCTTCTGTTATTTTATAGCGGCGTCTCAAAAATAATATAGCTTTTAAACTTCGTTAATTTTCAATAATAAGCTTACTTGATAATAAAATCGTGTAGCAAACCGTAGTTCTGAAAAAAAAACTGTTTTGTAAAATAAGAAAATAAGCGAAATCAAGTAAAAATTCAATGGAAAACATGAACAACGTAGTAAAGTACAAACGATGTAAATGAGAAAGTGACGAGTTGACTCTGTAATTTGACACAAGACATTTCAGTAGTGCTACACTAACAACGTGAAATACACTAAAACCTAAGGCGCGAAATTCAAACCGTCTTCACTCAATTTGGATCTCACTGTATTATGTATTAAGAACTTAATTGAGTGTCTTAGAGCCCATAGAGTCAGTTAGCGTATGAGGCGAAAGCCGAAGGCGCTAAGACGATAAAGGGCTCTAAAACACTAATTAAGCCCGAAATGCATACGTTAGTTTATGTGTAGGTTTAAATTAATATTTAATTTAAAATAAAAATAATTTGAAAGGTGCAAAACTTCAACTAGGTAGGTGCAGTGGTCTATAATTACTTTTATTACTATAGAGACAGTATAAACAAGGCTAGTACAAGGGGGTGCTCTAATTTAGCAATTTACGCTCTAAACACCAGCCGCTAAATAGGTCATAATCGTCCGACCGGACAAAAAATTTTTCAAATTAATATTTTTTAACAAATACTTTAATAATATTAATACCAGAAACTTATTTCGAAAAATGGGAGACAAAATTTAATAGCGCCCCTTGAGGTATGGTGTGCAAATAAACCTGACATTTCTCAAATATTGGGAAAGTAATTAAATAATCGTCATTGTAATGAAAGATCGAATAGTTTAGATAAATTGTAAAATTTTATATATTTTAGCATAACAGTAATAAACCATCGTTTAACATAAATAGTGCTATTTTTTAATTAGATGCAGGATTCTCACCGAAAAACCATTTGTTAGTCGCACACCCATCTGCGAAGATGGCGCCACAAAAGCCGAAGCAGTCGTTAATTCTAGGGACTGCTGACCAGCTCGGTTCTATCAAAATCAAGTCTGACTGTTTATTTGAAAAACTATATTCAATAAATTAACACTATACCAAATTTCAGCTTTTTCAAATCACTTCTTTACATTGACCTCATTTTGAAGACGTGCGACCACCGCATCGGTGCAGTTGCAACGCGTTCGATCATTATGCTGTCTAACGACTGCTTTCCAGTTTTTTATTACATAAACTGCTTAGTGATAATAATAATAATAGTAATTGCTACAACCCATATCCTGGAAACCAGGCCCCAGAAGCTAAAGCTTGTGCGGGAGGGAGGGGGCGATTATTATTATTACGTAGGCCCTAAATGCGGCTGCAGCCGACTTACAGATGAATTTTCAGCTTTTAGAAAACACTTAAATAACACTTCTTCTTGTTACAACTTTCAAGCTGTGCTAACAAAATTGTTACCGTTGAACGGCTCGTAGTTATTCAGAGTTACCAAATAATGCTATTAAAAGGAAAGAAAGGTTAAAGAAATAATACGGCAGTATTATAACACAAAATAAAATCATATATTCATCCAAATATATATTTAACAGAGTATGATAGTAGTTAAGCAAAAGTTGGAAAAATAATGAGACAGAGTGTCCCGCGTGAAGCGCTTATATGTTAGGATGTCGGTTCCTCCTCCAGGCTGGTGCTGCGTCGTGGTTGGTCGGCCGGATTCTCCAATTGCAGGCTGCTGACGTCGTGGCGCACGTGGTCGTCGGTGACAATTTAGAATAAAAAAGACGAGACAGGAAATACATCAGTTCATCACCAAGAATCATTGAAGCAACATCTCAAAGTTCAGCGAAGCGCTATAAGTAAGTATCATTTTTAAGATGTTTTAATTTTTATTATTATAATATTAATCTTTATTTATTTCGATTCTAATATGTTTTATTTCGATTTTCAGTGAGTCAACATGATATGAGCGAGTTCCTGATAAAAAGAGCCGTCGACCAACCCAACGGTAACGCGGTAGATAAATTTCCATCAGCGAAAAAACGAAAATATGAGCCGAAAGAAGTTCCGCAAGATCTGCAACTGATTTCCCAAAGAAGTTTTTGGCTAAACAAATCGAGGACGAAGTACATTGCTGTAGGGTACAGTTCATCCGAGTCATTTACCTCAGTTGTTAAAATTGGGGGTGATAGGCAATCCATAACCTTCCTACCTGAAGAGTTTGGGAGATTGATCGCATACAAACTTACGATATCAGCATATTTCACGAAGCCTGAAGATACAGCGCCTGAATACTTTAAAGGGTGTGAGATACTATTTACATCATTCAATTCAACACCAGTAATTAAAATTACTAAAGGTGAGAGAAGCATCACCTTAGGCGAACGCTCTTTGGAATATCTTTGGGAAGTCCAGAGCATAATCTCAGGGCATTTAGAACTGTTGAAAACATCAGGATTTTACACCTATTACAAGAATACATTGATAACTGCAGTCCAAATTCCGGGAGAATTCCTTAACAATATACAGATCTTGATTGCCGATACAGTAAGATCCCATAATTCTATTAGTTTGCTTGAGGTATTGCATTTATATCCTGAACAGATTGTTGAAGATCTTCAAAACTATTTTAAACAAGGATAATTTTGGAATATGCATTCAATGCACTTATCAAATTCGATTAAACGCTTTTCTAATCGAACTAGAACGTTTAAAGTATGATATCAAGATTTATAAAATTTATTCAAGCATTTTAGTATTAAGAAATAATGTATGTTAATCTCTTATATCAATAAAAAAATAATCTAAACACATTTTATTATTATCTCACTGAGGATATCAACTTCCTATAGAAGAATGTTTTATCTCATTCAGAAAAAAAAACTTTTAAAATTGAAAGATAATTAACTTTTGACTAAAAAGGAAGATTGCGGTTTTGAGAGTTGAAATAAAACTTTATTCAAATCGGTTATCAACGGCTTCTGTCTTATAATGAATTATTAAAATTGACCGTTTATATTATTTATATTAAAAAAGGTAAATTTCAATTAATGAAAAGGCAGCCTGCGGTTATAAGTCTTAAAAGGTCGTTTTATATGATTAACAAATTCATGAAGCCGGAAGCTCTTATCATCATTAACATAGAAACATAAGATAGACAAATTGAATAATTTATTCAGAAACAAATTATTAATACGAATTATTAAGGGAAGACGGTCACTATAGTTATTACATAATCGAATAAAAACCGTTTATCAATTTCCTACATTTTACATTTATAAAGCATCGTATAATTACCAGCATAAGTTTGACGAAAGTCGAAAATTATTTCTATATATCGCCTGAGGTATCGCCTAGATAGCTAGACAGATTCGCATTTACTCATACAGATAGGGATTGCAATATACTGAAAGAATTTAAAAATCAATGAGTGTTATCACCTGAGGTTTCCTATGACATAATATTATAACAGTTTTGTGAAAAAGCTAAATAAATACATTCACTATAAAACAGATTTTTAAAAGCAAACATATAATAAGGGTTGTTACGCGTTCCTACAATCACAATCGACATGGACGTTAAATTATTGACTTCGGATGAACTTCAAGAATTACCTATAGATTTCTTGAAAAGATATTGCGGGGCCGCAGTAGCTAGAAATTTTCATAAATTGACGAAGCAACTTCAAAACCAATTAGAGGGATATCAATATTGTACGGAGCATTTTACAAAGACAGGTGACGTTGTAGACGGGCCGCCTATTTTAAAAATACGCTGTTCAAGATGCCTCCGACAGTAGCCGTACTGTTTACTTTAGCCCAAATATATAACAATACACTATTCATTTCCTGTCCCCGAGGAAGTCAAGAAGCTTGGATTTGTGTATATTTTTCCAATTCAGGTAAAGCACCAGAATCTAGAGATATACAAGCGTGGCCTGAGAAATGGACCCACATGTCAGCAGATTTTGTAGACCACGACTTAAGCACATTTACGATCGATTTACCGAAAAAGAAATCAGTTTTTTTGTATTATAAAATTCGTTTCCTGTTCGCTAACAACCGGAAAGCAGATACCGCATGGACTCCGATTGTATTAAATTTAGACGTTTATAGGCATTATTATAAAAGCTTTATAGCGCTGATTGTAATAGCTTCTTTATGTATATTGTTTATGATAAGCTTCATATGTTCATACTACCTATATTTGAAATGGAAATAAAACAATAGAGTTAAAAAATATGTGTTTTATTATAAAATTAAAATTACATGTCATTATCAGAATCATCATTTTCTTCGTTTAGCATAGCGAGCGATGACAGCTTCGACATTAAATTATACAATTGTTCTAAGATCCAGCGATTCGAACACTGAATACCGAATATAGACATATCTTTAATTTCAGAGCGTATCAAGCTGTTTGTGAACTCGTTATATAAAAACATATGTTTTTTATTCATGAAGTACAAGACGCCGTCAGTATATCTGAAAGCTGAAGTCATCTTAGCGGGAAATCCTGGGAATATGTCTGAGATTAATCCTAATTCTTTAGTGACCAAGGAGCACTCATCAAGTTCGTCGTAAAGGTCCGTATTATAAAAGATGAAAGTACGCCCGCTGTAAGTGTTCACTGCAGCTCGGATAAAACTATGAGCCGGAAATCCTAGCGCATCTAAAGTCTTCGGCCAACCATAAACAGGTCGAAAACTAGGATAATTTATCAGATACACAAGATTGTCTATAAACATAACAATTTGCCCGTTACGCCTTTGATATACTGCATTAATTTTCTTAAAAGGGGGTAGAAATCTAAGCCAATCATGAATATAAATTGGGCTTCCAAATTTTCTCTTTCCTAAAGGTATAGACCAAACCCACTGATTGTATAGCAGATACAGTTTTTTATTCATGATTAGCATAGCATCAAAATCCTTTACCGAGCAAACGTCTATAGGGTTTGGAATTGATACGGCGGCTGAGGTAGTTGTTGTTGTTGTAGAAGGAACATCCGGCAACGGGGGAGGCCCATACAAAGCCTGAACTGACTGAACATCATCCTGAGTTAGCGACGTGAGATGTTCATTATAAAAATCATACATTAGCGAATTTTCATCTTCAGAATGTTGAATGCCTAGAGCGTGACCTATTTCATGCATTAGCACTGTATACAGACTGATTTTGCCAGGTACTTGGGTTAATTCATAATGCCACGGCTCATCAGAGTCCAGGTGTATTTCGGTAGTTGTCTTACCGGGTTCGAGATAATACGTATGAGCTAGAACATTACCGAGCCCGTCCAGATCATGCGGGCAATTCTCTCTACTTTCCATTCGCATATGCCCTTTAGTCCTAAAGCTAATGGAGATATTAGGCTTCCCAGTTAAAACTTCTCTAAACTGCAGCCCAGAATGACGCTGCCATTCGGCAAATGCTGCAGTAGCTATGTTTATAGGCCCCTGGGTACTAGAATAGAACTTCCATGTTAATGAAGATTTAGGCCATTTAAAGTGATGCAGGCGGTATCCGAAAGGATTATCTTCCACACCGCATCTAGGCTTTTTTAAAAGATTGAGGGTTTCATTATTTAACTTGCCATCATCGTTAAGACGATGACGTTTTTGAAAAAGTGACAGAGCTGTGATGATACTTCTATCATCGAATGAGGTTATGTTTTCAGTTTTTCCTAGATAACCAAATCGTTGTAGATATTTAACTACATAGCTCACGTCTGTAGCGTAAGAGCTGTGAAGGAGCAGCAGTCCTATGATTACGATCTGCATCGTTCGAAGTCTGAAAGTACACTAAACTAAATCATACTAAAAGCCTACTAATAAAACAATGATATTGAAAAAAAATATTTATTATTAACTTTGAATTATTTCATCATATAGGTATTTACAATTATTTATAGTACAATGACATATATCTAAAATATGATTGAGACAGGTAGGTCTCGAGGGTTCCAGTTTGAAATCGTAGTCTTCAAGGATGCTTACTTTGCTCCCTAGGAATTTTTGTATGTATTGACATTTCTCCAAGCCTTTACAGTACACAGTATGTACATGAGCTGTATCATGTAACAGGATCTCGGGGAGATCTTTCAAGTCAACGAAACCTCGAGTCCATCGGAGCCCATGATGATTTCGTTCTAACCATATTGCCTGTCTTCTCAGATCTTCATTCAAGCAGCGCAATGGAGAAGGAGGTTTGAAGAGGTAGTGACTTAGCCTACTACCATCCCACACCGATAATTCTTTAGCAGTAAACCCCGGAGTGTAGAAGGCCTGAACGTCTATTACGGCAATCATTGAAGTTTTCTTATGAGACCTGTGAATGAGACAATATGCATTAGTGTTAGCGGGTATATCCTTACGGGACTCAATGTCCAATTTCACATTCAGCACTATGTTTTGAATAGACTCGTTCTGCTTCGTGAGGTTCACCACAAAAATCGGACACTTTTTGTATTCAGCATAGTCGAGCAAGGGTCCGGCTTCCCGCTTACTATAGTACGTCGAGCTGAAGTCTAAATACTCATCATAGGCAGACATGTACCTATTCTTATCAAAATCGTAGTTTTGTTGTTCGTAAGGATATCTACGCTCGTTAAGGTAAACAGCCAGGTTCTGTAAAGAAACATCGTCGAAAGCGGTAGCGGAAGCGGCTCTATTATTATTCTTGTTGACTTGAAAGGCGCACAATACCCATTGAGGTCTTTGAAATCCCGTATTGCTTCTTACTGAACACACCACGTTTTTGCTTTGAGGTAAGCCAGGGTAAATGTTTAGGTTGCGTTCGTGGAATGCTATAGGAATCCATACGTTCTGACTTATTCCATGATATAACTTAAGCTTTTCCTTATCGTTAGGAATCACATGAGGCACCTTCCATACGACTTTACTCAAGGTGATTGTGACATCTGTATCGGCACTGCTGTAGCAGTTCAGGTCTGATTTAGCACGAACGAGAACCAATTCTTGACGCATGTTTATGATGTCCTTTTGATGACCCTCGGCGAATCCCAGGATGTGACTTAACGGTATAGAGGCGCTGAATGATTTTTTGTCCGGAGATATCTGCAGGTTCTCGCCTAGAGGGTGCCATCCTGTTTTAGTGAGAGCTTTCGATTGAGCGGGGAAGTAGGAAACTACGCCCTTGATTGCTGAATTTATGCCGGGCAGCCTGCAGGTTTCGATAATCTGATCTCCTAGCAGGAATCTTATTTCTTCGAAGAGGCATAGGGGAGCGTTATGAGTCAGCGTGAATGTCTTGCCCTCTTCCTTAACAGTAAACGTTCCTTCTAGATAGAGCGTGCTATTGAAGGTTGCCGTGATCAGATCACCTTTATCGATCACGAGACTGATTTCATCCGAATTGTTGAAGGTGCTAACTTTAGGATGCACCGTCCTTAGGTTTGCTTCCACTATCAGGTTGACGTAGGGTACGCGATGAAACACTTCCGTCAATGCGTCTTCCATATTTAACTTTTAGTCCTATCGATTCCAGAAAATGAGCTTGCGAAGGTGTGATGTGTCCGGCTTCCGACCGACTATTAAAGTCGGAACGACATCCGACGCTTTTATAGTAAATCTTCAGCCCCATAATAATTTTATCCCGATAGTTCAACAGGGATCTAATAGCATCTTCCACGATTTCAGTATATCCAATAGGTACTCTTCCGGCTTTAGTAATGGTTTAGACGAGTTCAACTGCAATCTAATGGTGACTTGCTCGTCCCCAAAGTCGACCAATTCCCCGTTCTGATCAACAAGTCTTAAAGTGATGTTGTCTATTCTTTCCCCGTTTACAGGTAAATATATAACGTTCGAAGGCTCCTTGACTAATCTGTAGCCGGGTTCTACAGAAATGTCGAATTCGAAAATTGTATGAGACGAAGTGTTATTCCTGTAAGCTCCTCCTGTAATATTACACTCTACGTGAATGTTTGTTGCTTTCACTATTTGAACGTCTAAATCCGATTCGTGAGTTTTATTCGCCTTTAGTAAATTCGGTGAAAACCCGAGCATACGTCCTATATTGCCAGGCTTAGTGAAGTCGATGTTGTATTTAGATTTTATTTCGCACTTTAAAGTGTTGTTGTTCGCTTGCAGCACAAAATCACTTCGATTATCGGGGCAAATGACTGACTGAATGTATTTGTTGAGTTCTTCGATTTCGTAGGCGCCGGAAGGAATAGTATTCGCTTTATCTTTATAATAAAGCCTGTTGTTGCCCGGAAAGATGTTTCTGATAGAGTTACAGCCGTAAAACCCCACCAGTCCCAATTCGTTGTTTTGACTTGAGTCTAATTCGATCGGAGGAAAATAGTTGCAGCTTAACACGTTGCCTACACCTGTCAAGGTGAATGTTCGCGACATGACTAAGCTCTAAGGATACAGGCCCCTTATTTATATAAGAACTTTAGACATAGGTGCCCGCAGATTACTGACTTATAGTTTTGTTCTCTATCATAATTGTATCGAATGTTGCATCTTCTAAAGTAGCGTATTATCTCCTGAGGAGGTCTTAGATCGCCGAAACTGTCATAATACGTCACCGAGTTACCTCGCTTTTTATATGCGACCCAATGAGTACCCGGACCTTTGTCATCATCCAAATTTACTATTCCGCTTTCGTTAATCTGAGGCTTGGTAGGTAACTTGTCTCGCATGAAAACGTTTCTGAAGTATGCTACTCCTTTAGCATGTTTTCTCAAATCCTGATCTGTAAGAGCTCTCCGAGGCAACCTTATCGGTTTTTTGAATAAGGTTTTAAGTAAAGAGCCGTGCCCGACTTGTGAGGTTTCAAGTAGAGAGCGGAGCCTCGTTTTCCTAAGGCGATCGATTCCATAGTTTTGTTATGTCGTTCGCTTTCTTGCAGCTGTTTTCTAGCGGCTTTAGCATCGGTTACAGCTTTAGCGATTCCCGAGGCCCCTCCTGCGATAGCTCTGTGAAGGAAGTTTGTATTGTAATTATTATTATTATTATCATCATTAGTATATTTACCCTGCTGCTGAAAGGCCTGCGAACAAAGGGATGAGGAACGGTATTATACCGCCTTGCTTAGGTATAGGGATGACTCTAGGAACCCGAACGTTTTTCTTCCCTCCGATAGTTTTAACAAAGTGTTTTGCTACATTCAAAGCTTTCTTAATCGAGTCAGCTAGCGGATGATTTCCGAACTTTACTGACGCTTTTATATGTTTCAGTAAACCGCCCTTGAAAGCTACCCGCTGCTGTTTCTTCTTTCGCACTCCCGCTCCGATAGCTCTTTTAGTTTTCATGACAGTAGTGACACCCCAGGCAGCAGCCCGTTCTCCTACACTAGCGTCTTTAGACTTGACTCTACGCCAAGCACGTTCCTGAAGAATGCGATCGGCCTCGTGCCTTGCAGCTAAATCCTTATGCTGAGAATAGGAGATATCGTGTTCTCTGCAGGCTTCGTCCAAAAGATTTATACCGCGATCTCCTCTAGCTAGTCTCTCTTGCAGCTTAGTGCCAGGTCCGCAAAACCTGTATCCTGGTATGTGAGCTTTGAACGGGAGATTATTTATCAGGGTGTTCACCACACCTTTACCTGTACGACGTCTCGGCATTTAATGAGATTTGGCGTGGGCGTGGGAGTATATATAGGGGGCGCCGCTTTGAGAGATCAGAAAGATGAAGTTCCATAAGCAGAAGCAAACGTTAACAGTGAGCGATCACGATTTCCTAGAGTCTGAAGTAAAGAATAAACATGGAACCTTGCTGCCTAATTCAATCAGGGCGATAATATGCGGCCCTAGTAATTGCGGTAAAACTAATGTAGTAATAAGTCTGATCGAACATCCGAACGGACTCCGATTTGAAAACGTATATGTGTATTCTAAATCGCTTAATCAGCCCAAGTACGAGTATTTAGAGCAGATACTCAAACCGCCTTTAAAGTATTTTCCTACAACCTCAGACGTGATAGCTCCTAGCGATGCTAGACCCAATTCAATCATGATTTTCGACGACATAGCCTGTGATAAGCAAAACGCTATGAGGGAATATTTCAGCATGGGACGTCATAATTCGATAGACTGTTTCTATCTTTGTCAAACCTATTCTTGTATACCTAAACAGCTAGTAAGAGACAACGCTAATGTGGTGGTGTTGTTTAAGCAAGACGCCCTAAACCTAAAGCATGTGTTTGATGATCACGTAGGTGCAGATATGTCTTTCGAGGAGTTTAAACATATGTGCTCGGAATGTTGAAAGAACAAATACGGGTTTCTTATGATAGATAAAGATTCCGAGAAAGTTAGATATCGCAAAGGATTCGACTGCTATATAAGCAAGTGACGTCATATGAAGTACACAGAACCTGTCTAAAAGTTGTACAGAACCTATACAGAACCTGTCTAAAAGCTGTACAGATAAGACCTATAACCGCAGGCTACCTGTCTGTCTAAAAGTAGTGTACCTATCAGCATGGATGAAAAGTCTAAGATAATAAAGCGACATCTCATTAAAGTACGCAAAGACATTAAGAGAAAGTATAAGGAACTTAAACAGGGTAAGCAGGACACCGAGCGCCTTCTTGAGGACCTTTACAAACCGATAGTGACCCCGCTGAAGCAAATCACTGAGAAGAGATCTGTACGGCATGTGCATACCGAAACGGCGCCTGTACTTAAAAAACATATGCAGACTTAACCTATCAAGCATGCCGATGTTGCTACAGAGACCGAGCTTCCTCAATATACTCAGGAATGGGAGAGTCTTCCGGAAATACAAGAAGAAGAAGATGACGAGGCATTCATATTAGATACTGATGTAGGCGAAGAGTTCTTGAATCAGTACGATCCTTTACCTAGGAAATATGTTGAACTCATGATAAAGGATACTAAGAAAAATCTAGATCATACCTATGGGGTGCTGTACAATACGGAAACAGATAAATGGCGTATCCGAGACTCAGATATCAGAATCATAGGGCCTGATTTAGAAATTAAAGGAACAATTTATAAGGGTACGGAGGGCTTATACAATCTCCTTATTTACAAAACACCTCCGGACTATACAGAGAAGGATAAACAGCAGTATATGGATATCGTTGATCGCACTAACGCAATCAGACGTAATCTCAACCCTAAGGGCAGTTTAGGGGCACACGTGCTTTCAAGTGGATGCATATTATAAAACCGAGTCTCAGATCTAAATCAACTAGCGGCTACGGATTTAAGGAAGTCACCGAGAAACCTATGGAATACGTGTATTGGAATGAGCCCTCGGAACTAGTTGAGCGGCTAAGATTGCTGTTCGCATCCAAGACAGCGGGTCATACAGGTCACGCTAATGAAATTGCCTCTATAATCGAAGAACTGAGAGAAGCTGATATTATTGTATAAATAACAAGGATAACTCGCGAACTCTGTTAGTTTCAAGATGAGCATAGATAAGTTTGGAAGTTATCATGCTGCACTTAGAGGGGGTAGGCAGGGCCCTCCGGGCTTAGGATTTACTCTAAGCAACGACGGGCATTTCGATATACGAAACAAAAGACTGGCAAATGTAGCTGATTGTTAACGAGAGTGACGTCATAACTCTGAAGCATTACTTGAATACAAAGTATGATTTTGACCTGAAAAGATTGGTAAACCTCGCCGGCCCTCAGAGCGACACCGACGGAGTCAATAAGATGTACGTTGATCATGCGTGCCGATCTGCCTGCGGACATACCCTAAATCGCCTACATGCGGACGTCAATTCGAAAATTACAATGTATGCAATAGCAAACTGCCTTCATCGCAATGGTCAGGAATTCGTTGCAAGTAATAAGCGAATTATCCAATTAAAGGAACCGCAAGAGAATAATGATGCAGTCACTAAACTTTATGTTGATAAGTTACTTGAAAATCTAGATTCTCGAGTCACATATGCTATTGAAGCCATTCCAAGAATTATCGAGAATAAAATAGCTAGATGCTTCATGTTAGACGAGTCCGGAAACTATGATGTTAAGAAAGCTAAGATCATTAACGTGCCCGACCCCGTAAATGCCTCTGAGGCCGTGAATAAATCGTATGTTGACGGCATAAAAGGGGTTTTGGATGAGCGACTTCAAGCTCATGTAGATAATGCTAACAACAATTTGAAGGAAGCTAAAATAATTGTACAAAAAGTTGTTGATTTTCAAAAAGAAGCCGTGACTAGAATAATCATACTGGAAGATGAAATGAGTATTTTAAAGGGTATAAAAAAGAACGTCATCGATAAAAACAACATAGAAAATGGAGCAGGTGATACGAGAGCTTCACAGACAGGCTAGGCGGAATTTCCCCCGAAAGAGAACTGTTATCAAAAAATTAGATGACCTTTGGCAATCTGACTTAGCTGTCTTTGAGTCGTATGCTTCAATTAATAAAGGCTTCAAGTATATACTAGTGATGATCGATTGCTACTCGAAATTCCTATGGACTAGACCCTTAAAATCTAAGAAAGGAGCGGAAGTCGCCAAAGCTGTAGCTTCTATTTTAAAAGAAGGTCGGGTTCCCGATAACATTCAAACTGATCAAGGTCGCGAGTTTTATTGTAAAGAGTTCTCTGCTTTGATGAAAAAACATAACATCAATCATTACTCTACATATAGCGTTAAGAAAGCAGCTATTGCCGAAAGAGTCATACGTACTTTAAAATCTGCTTTGTATAAAGCTTTCAGCCTTAGTGGTCGATACATTTGGGTTGACATCTTAGATAAGATCACTAATGAATATAACTCACGAAAACATCGTACGACGGGCATGCGTCCTAGTGACGTCAACAGCACTACGCAGCTTAACGTTTACGATAATTTTGATATGCCTGGAAAACGTAAGTTTAAAATAGGAAATCTCGTGAGAATTTCGAAGTTTAAATCCGTTTTTGAGAAAAGTTACACACCGAACTGGTCCACAGAATTATTTAAAATCGTTAAGATTAAAAATGGAAATCCCGTCACTTATCTGTTAGAAGATTCGCGGGATCGGCCTATACTAGGTCAGTTTTATGGTGAGGAGCTTCAGTTAACTTCAGAACCACACGTGCACCTCATATCAAAAGTGCTTCGGAAACGCAACTCCGATCTGTATGTTAGGTGGCTTGGGTTAGATAAATCTCACGACTCATGGATTCCAAAAAGCTCTCTCGTGTGAGGTTCGATGATAAAGTTCAATACTTTGAAGTACCGGAAGAAGATCGTAAGTCTCCTTGGATGCAGTATGCAGTCGATAGGTACCGGTTCCGACGCCGTATTTCACAATTCGATAATATTTTAAGGCCTATGTTAGAATCTAAAATTAAATATACGGAAATGTATTGTAAATCACCTACTAAGTTTATTAAATTGCTTGTAAAATGTGATAATAAAGAATATTTTTAACAATATCGGTGTTTACTTTTGCAGGAAACCGCAGTAAGATAAGAGAGTTTTATTAACCTAATAAAACACAACATATGTTCAATACATTTATTATTTGTCAGATAAGATTTTACGAACATTTTGTTTTATCTTATAATTAATGACATCTCGAAGATGTCCTAAATACAGAGGCGCGTCATTAAAAAATAGTTCAACGCTGTCTGATTCTTTAACATTATCGTAATATTTACACATAGCTTCATCTTCAGGGAAGCTTAGGAACTGTATATCGGGATCTAACCATTCTTCAACATCATGTCCGGCAATAATGTTGTCGGGCTTTCGTAATGTACGAACTAAAATCTATCACATATCCTTTAACTATTCTAACATTTAAATCATATTTTCTAAATTGTTCATATAACAGTATACAAGCGGGAAAACAGAAGTCTACAATGTTTTTCTGTTTTAATTCACTTATCACTACGTCATAAATTATGTCTTGAATTCTTAACACGTCCATTCTCATCTATTAACTAACTAATACTAATTATCACAGCACATATTGTCTAATTCTCGCTCCGCTAGCTTGATTAGATAGTCTAGGGGATCATCGGGTATGCGGTTCGGGTCAGGAGGATCAATCTCCATAAGAGGCTGCTGATACCCCCAAGGCAGTGTGTCTGTCGTATTGGGTAACAGCTGCCTCTTGTCATCCGCAGAACTCAGGGCTATCTTCGTTTGCCGCATGGTGTACAGGGTGTGGTCGATGTTTCGGATGCAGTTTTGACTCCTCTGATGCTCCATACCTGTTTTTAGGCATTGGAGGTAGCCGTCGAAGGTAATAGTTTGTTTCACAACCACGCCCTTGACACCTTTAGCCTTCTTAGCGGCATCCCGGTCTTCGACCCGATCCGCATACATTTTCGATCTCAGGCCCACGAATTCAGTCATTATTTTCCCGTTATTTTCGTCTTTCATGAGCACGGGCACTTTTTTATTCACTAGGGGGATTTTATACACATTGTCTGGGGCATAGTCACTGGTGTCGAAGAGATGAATGTCTTCTTTCATATCCGTATAAATGTCTTTACATAATATACTACATACTAAACTATCAGTGTCAGAGTACATCACTTTACATCTGGCGCCGTATTTAGGATGTAAATATTCGTAAAGAAATTCATACAGCTGAGTTTTGGAAATATCCAAGACACTCATCCCTACGTACACAGGCTTGTTCATGCACACTTCAGTCTTATTCATCTCTATGAGCACTAAACTGTCTTCCGGGTCCCCTTGGAGGATGGTAGAGCTGTGGAAGTTGGGGGCGGCGATCCTCACTTTAGCTGAATACCTGCCGTCCCATTCCGACACGAGTTTAACTACTTTACATTTTCTAACGTCCTCCATGGTTTTCCCTGTAAAAAATATAATTAGTTTTGTGTTCAACAAAGGATTTTTAAACTCACCGAAAGCAGAGTTATTCATCAGCTTGTAGAAGTTCTTTTCGAATTCATTTCTTGCTTGCTTCCTCATATCGGTATTGAGCTCTATATAGGGCTTCATCCAGGCACTTTGCTTGAACTCTAAGATCCTGTGCACCTTAGTGAGCACAAGCCCATGTTTAAGCGCCTGTTTGAGAGCCCTATAGTGGATAACGTAGCGCTCTTTGTTGTACAGGGTGGCCATCAACTTTTTCTGTTTCGAGCCGGGGACGGTGGTGTGAATGGGCAGCAGAGGCATGTCTTTATGTAGGTCGTGGAGGTGTCTGGGGTACTCGATGTTTATCTCTAACATGTACCCCTTAGACGAAGTGTCAGAGACCTTCATTATATCGCGGGCTACTTGTGCTTCTGGCGGGACCTTTTTCATCCACTTGAACCCCCCGGTCGGTAGATTTTGACTCATCGCCCACCCGTACAAATTGTTGACGTCGTAGTACATCAGATATGAGGAAGCTTCATCGGGATTGTAGTCTGGCATGTATTTGTTGTTAGCTTTAGCGTACCTAAACAAAAGAAAAAGTAAATTACAAAAGTTTAAATGTAAGAAAGTTAACTTACCTGTTACTACATTGACTCAAGCCTCCCCGGATGCCCCGCTCGACAAACATCAACATATCGATGTCTCTCAGCAGCTCTAGTTCGATCTGTGTATATTTTAACATAGCGTCCCAGGTAAGTCCTGGGGCGCTGACGTAGTGAGCTGAATCGAGCTTATACGTTTTCATCGATGTGTCGCGAAACTTTTCGAAGATGTCTGCGAGCAGTAGGACATCCGTTTTCATGTACAGGTCCGCATAGTCGCCTAGAGTCTGACATTCGAACTCATCCCACACTCGACTAGCGTGGGTGTAGTCCTCATCTGTTATGCCTTCCCCCTTTAACTTGGAGAAGAAGTCACGTTTAGGGGGAAGCTGAGGTTCATCAAGACGCTCCCACGAGTCGAGGTACTCGTAGGGGAACACGCCTTTACGGGTCAAGAGTTCGAATTTGTAGTCATCTAGGTCGGGGAATTGCTGCCTCATTATCTTTAACTCATCCAGGTACGATGCTAGTACGTAGCTAGAAAGAGTCGATAAATCTTAGCTTGATCTCGCTGCCCTCTATCGATTTGGTGAACGAAATGTACTTAGTTTTGTTCACAGGCAGGAGATTGACATTGCCGTCAATTTGTAAAGCTAAGTCTTTGATGATGAAAGATGCATCGTACCCGCTGAGATTATGAAACACTACCGGGATGACCCTTTTATCTTGGTAGTTGATGTTGCACCCGACGTGCCCGGCCCCGCGGAACGCTCCAGTAAGATGACAATGATCATGGACTTTAACATCATCATCAGTAAACGGCTTTGAACAGATGTGGCAGGTAGTAGCAGCCTCAAAATCTAGCTCTTCTTGAGGAGTAAAACTCATAGGCTTAACCGTCCTGTAGATAGGTTGCTTGGAGCGGATGCTTGGGACCGGATGCTACATCCTGTTTCAAATTGCAAAAGTTCGTTACAAAGTTCATGACGTCATCGGTCGAGCTCAGACCGGAAGTAAAAGTAGTTTTTTTGGGCCCATGTTAAATCCCATAAGAAAATGGTGCCGTAGTGGCTTAGTTTTACTACTAATGTGTTTTGAAGATTGTTTATGACACTGAAGTGTGAAAGAAGTGTTAAAACACATGTTTACTTCTATGAGATATTTATTTATACTCTTGTTGTTGATTCTGTTGTCATGGCAATCACTTAGCATGCAATGCCTTCTTGAGGTAATATGTATGTAACATCATTACATTACACTCCGGGTATAAAAAGGATGAACATGTACCAAAAGAAATTAACCGTGAGTCAAAAGGGCATTTAATGCATTCCTCAACAAAAGAAAATAGCATACATTAATGCCGTACTTGTATGTTTAATGTATACTAGCTACAAAAAATTGAGGTCGTTTGCATCTTTTCAATGGTTCCTTACATGCTATGACAATAAAACTTATGCTAATAATTAGGTGCTAAAAACGAAAGAATTGAAAGGCCTTTGCTGCTGATAGCTAAGGGGCATCAATTGCTTAGGGCCAGACATGTGTTGCTTATTGCAAGGTGATATCGGAAACTTAACCTAATTAAAATAAACTTGATGGTACAGGAATCACTTCTTAGGACGTTCTGTAATTCTTACTAGAAAGAAAGAAATAAAATTTAGGAACGTGAACAAAACCAAGGAACAACATAATAAGTGCTTCGTGAACAAGTGATGCTTGCGTTACGATTTATTTGTTGTAACTTTTAAAATTAAAATTAACTATGCTAATTTAATTTAAAAGCGTTAGCCTAAGTAGTAAGTTTGTGGTCAACATTGATAAACGTAGTTGTATTCATTTTATCCGTAGGAATGGAAGAAGTGGGGTTGTACTCATAAAACAGAGGCAGCATTCATAGCATTGTCCTAAGGTTGTAGGAAGTACTAGGTGAAATTGCCTGTTGGAGAGTATGATTGAATCTTCTTGTATTCTGTTATTTGAGGAGAATGAACACTTGAAGCTTAATCCGGTAGCACATATATTTGGGAGGTCCAAATGCTATTCTGGATTGATTAGTTGAATGTCATCAATGTATGATATCACGTAATGTCGAGTTGACAAGGCTCACGTGGAAAAATATAAGTCACTACTGTTATTTTTGCACTTGTGTTTATGTTGTAAAACTTGAAAGTTAGTACACTGCACATAATGCCAAAGTTTATTAGCGAAATGGATTTTGCTATTATGATAAGATAATTTGAGTACGGTCAATAGCAATTGCACTGTTGTAATTTTCTCGGTTAACAAAA
Source organism: Agrypnus murinus (assembly GCA_929113105.1). Taxonomy (NCBI): domain Eukaryota; kingdom Metazoa; phylum Arthropoda; class Insecta; order Coleoptera; family Elateridae; genus Agrypnus; species Agrypnus murinus. The sequence goes on from OV816027.1 coordinate 94,338,067, forward strand.
TGTCGAATGTTCGCATTGTTTTAATTATGAGGTAATAAGGCTGTTTAATCGCGTGACCTTTGCATAAAATTTCGCGTTTTGACATAACAAGATTTTGTTGGTTAAGGTTGTTGCGAAGTTCATTGATGATTATCCGAGAAAACAAACTAAACATCAAAATTAAATAAAGAAAAAAAGATATTAATCCTGTTATATCCAAGAACAATCTCTTCTTATGGCATCGTTCCAATGGCGAAACGAGAGATGTTGGCATCGTGTCCGAGAATTGCTGAAGACATTTTTCAGGAGCTGTTACTACGGGTGTCGTAGCTTTTGGTTCTTGAGGAACGTTATTGATGTGATTTCCATCAGGAACTGGAGGTGTTGTAGCTTGTAGATTCCAGGAATTATTTTCTGGATCCAAGGAAGTCTTCGTAGAAGATACGGCGGTTGATATCCCAAAACCGTCGGCCTTCGGAAGCTCTTGCAATTTCTGATTTAGAACACATTGGTTTAGAAATTGGTTAGGATTCAATTTTAGCTGTACCCTAACTGACTGTGTTTTTTGAATGTTTGTAGAAGATTTTGATTCTGTTTGGTTGTGGAATAAATGCACTTTTGAAATTGAATAATTTGTAATAGTTTCTGTAATGGAAGTATTAACCTGCGAAACGTGCTTTTCAATAATTGAATGGCCAGGTTTTAACTGCGCCATATTGAAACGTAACCAATATAATATAGTTTACTTATCTTATTTAAATAATAAAAAAGGATATTTATAAACTTCTGAAAGTCGACTGCTTGCGTGAGATAATCAAATAACCAATTCAAGGAACTCCAGGTTGCAGGTTGCGTTTGTCGGCAGCGACAGAAAACCAGAGCAATGGAATATTGAAGATATGGTGTTGATCATCTAAGTTCTTTCTTCTTCTTATCGACGGGCGTCACCAATGTAGTGTTTAGAAGATTAATGTGGTAATACAGGTTGCTTGTGTGTGGTCTTGTACACTACTTATATGTTATCTCTTGTAGAAGACAATAAAAGACATGTAATAACTTCTATGAGATATTTATTTATTTATACTCTTGTTATTGATTCTGTTGTCATGGCAATCACTTAGCATGCAATGCCTTCTTGAGGTAATATGTATGTAATATCATTACAGTCCACAATTTAACAATATCTTTTGACACTTTTGTCCAAAATATGCTATACCTTCATTCAAACAAGTGGTGCTCTAAGAAACGTGTTTTATCGTCGTTATTTTGTCTAATTTTGTTGCTGTACAACACCGTCTATATTTACTGACACATCTCAATACCTACATATGTACATATTTTCAGTTTTCTGTGTTCCTGTAAGAATGTATTTTCTGTTTTTAATACTGCATGTCTCATTTGGAAATCGAATATAAGGATTGGCCTGTGCTTTTAAAACATCAATAAATTGTAAAATCTCTCCAAGTAAATAAATTTATTATTTCCTGTTTATCATTTTGTTTATTAACTTAAACAGTACTCATATCCTAAAAATATCCTTTTTTTAAAGAAAAATCATTGAAATTAGTACAACCTACTTTTAAAGTAAGTGTAGCTTGATAAAGCGCCGACATGACAGCACAGCTTAATTACCCAGAGCAGGGTGATAATGTTACGAAGCTAGGCTTGCTTCGTTCTTACTTGCCTCCACCATGTTACGAATAGAAATAAATACTCACTCTTCATCTAATCTATTAATTTTATTTCTTAAATTTACCTAACTTATAACAGACTAATTCTAAATATAATTAACATAATTTTTGCTTACCAACTAATTATAAATCTTAGGGCCATTTCCCTCACACCGGGTATGACAATCGAGAAGGACTTTACTGCTTTCATTTCACCATATCACTATGTAACTGACTATCCTTTTCGATTGTCACTTCTCATCTTGACTCATCCCTACTCTAATTTATTCTTGCAAATTAAGGATGGCCCACTTGTCCCTATTAATCAGGGCAGCGTCATAATGCTGAGTCAGCATTACTTACTTTTGTGAGCAATAATGCTGTGCTAGTTTAATTATATTCTGTGGCCGAAGCTTTTTTTTTAAACTTTATTTATTGAATATAATAAAACACATTTATATATTTCGTTTGCAGTCGTAGAATATATTTTATTAATTTTTAATTAGTAGAAAACTATAATGATACAAATGTATTAATATTACTTTGTCTGTAATTATTTTAACGAAGTTTTAAGACGAGCTTAAAATAATTAAATTTGAATTAACACACTTAACAGAACAATTTTAAAATTCACATTTAAATGATATTAAGCAAAATAATTAATTAAAACTCGAATGAGCCTTTATGTTTTTACTAGCAGAACAATTTTAAAATTCACACCTAGTTTTAATACTCACATTTATAAAGACTTGTGAGTTGGATGATGATTTATAAAGACTAAAGACTTAATATTAAAACAGAGGTATTTATACCTTATCGCCTACACAGTTTTCATGGTCATGAGAGAATAAATGCTACACAAGTTTCTCATAGAGATAACGTTCATTTATCAGAAGGCTGGTAATTTGATTATCGTGAGTTTTATTATCTTAAGCAATTCTCATGTAACATGATCTTATCTATAGTGCGATTCTACGTACGTTACTCCTCCACCCTTAGTATTTTCAATGTTATTAAAATAATTTGAAATAATATTTATATATTATAAAATTTTTCAAAGAAATCTAAATTGGTATTTCTTCGTTATTTTTGTTATTTATAAAATCTTTATTTAGAAAATCTATAAATTTGATTTTGAAGGAGTTACGTTTACAATAAATATACAATAATAAACTTATAACTATTACAATGATAAATATAATTATAATGATACTTAATAAGCTCAGATGATCGAGGGTTGTAGTACTATTCATCTTTAGAAGATGATTTTGGTTTGTGATCTTCAATTGATATTTGTTCAATTTCTGTGTATCGATTGTAGTTAAATCGATTTTAGTTATATTTACATGTTCGAATTGAGGGGTTGTTAATTTTGCAATATCTATGATATTAAATTCTATTACTTTATTAGAAATACTTTTGGCTGTAAATAACATGTTTTTGTGATTGATCATGACAATACAGTCAGGACTAAGATGTATAAGTTTTGAACCAACAAGTTCTTTTGGATACATTTAATGTCTAAAATGGATCTGGAAGGGGAACTGATTAACCAGGTTACAGAATCAATTTGGTAAACTTTAGTAAAGATAATTGTTTCATATAAATGTAGGTATTTTGGGTCAGCAGGATAAGGGATGGTTAAAACGTCTTGATCTGTGAGGTATGAAGAAATTTAATTTCAAATAGTATTATTTAAAATATTAACTTGTTCGATTAGGATGAGGAGCATTGTTGTCCTGAAAAAGGTAACATTTCGTTAGCATGTCTTTGAAGTGGTGGTCTACCATCAGGGGGTGTTAGTTCGTAAACGTCATGTTCTAAAATTTTTGAGATAATATAAGGTCCGTCAAATCTTGGATCCTTTTTATTTCTTAGATTGGTTTTTATAAATACTTTGCTATTCAAATTAAATTGTTTATTTGTTTTGGATTTGTTTAATTTGGAATTTCGATTTTCTTTAGTTTCCATCTGCGTTTGTTGTAGGGATTCATATAAATATTTCATTTTATTTTTATGTGTGGATAAGTAATCATGATAATATGTTCTGTTATAATCAAGGTCAAAGGGGTTTTTACTTTCAGTGTGTCCAAAAACGATTTCAAAAGGGGTTAAATGAAGATTCGAATGTATAGTATGATTGTATGCTAAAAGGCAATATTGGATTTTTTGCTGTTCAGGTATATTGGTTAATAGTCGATAATGTTCAATGATTGTAGAATGCAATCTTTCGATTGGTGAATTAGATTGATGGTGATGAGGTGTTGTTGTATGTAATTGGATTTTATGCAAGGCTATAAAATCTTTAAAGATTTTAAAGGCTATAATGACATTAGGGGTTGTAAATGTTGAAATGTATTTCAATAACTGTTCAGTTACTTCTATTAAATTTCGGGATTGTAAAGGATAAGCTTGTGCAAATTTTGAAAAAGCGTCAATGATTGTTAAGTAACTTTTATTTTTGATCTGGAATATATCGATATGAATTGTATGGAATGGTCTAGAAGAAGTAGGGGTTAATTGAAAAGGTTGATTAATAGGTTTTCTGTTGTATTTTTGTTGTTTACAAATTTGACAATTATTAATATAATTTGTAACATCTTTTATAATAGAGGTCCAATAATATTTTCTTTTGAGATGTTCAATAGTTTCATTTATTCCACGGTGGTTGGTTTTTCCTAAATGGTATTCTTGAATTTGTTTTTGTCTTTCTTCGGAATTTAAAATATAGGTTACTTGAGTTATACAACGATGAAATTTGGGAGTATTTTCGTTTGTGATTGTATTAATGAAATTTGAAAAGTCTAAATAAAGTTGATCATCTGGGAAATAACAATAGTAATGATGTTTGGGTTGACAATGTTCAATTAATAGGGTGTTAAATATTTCTGACTTATTAATTTGATTAACGAAGACGGCGTAATGAGTAATTCCGTCGTATTTTGTGATTCTGATTGATCTTGGAATTTGAGCATTAATAAATTCTATCTGATTTTTAAAATGTTGTAGAGGTTTCTCTGAAATATCAATTACGGGGGTTGAAGATTGTTGAGAATGTACCGTGTCAATATAAGAATTTTGATCATTATTTTCTTCGTTGTTCGGGTTTTCAATGTTTTCAGTAGCGTCAGTTTGAGGGGGATTATAAGTTGGAATGTCGAATAAGTCTGTAATATCGGGAGTACTTGCTCTGCTAGCTAGTCTGCTGTCATAATTAGTTTGTTCTGGTTCAGGGGTTGATAACGATGCAGGTCTGATATTTAATGGGTGAATTTGAATTCTGGATAATGCATCTGCAACTTTATTTATTTTTCCGGGGATATAATTTACAGTAAAGTCAAATTCTTCTAATTTCATTGCCCAACGAGTTAATTTTGAATTTGGTTCTTTTAAATTCTTGAGCCATACTAATGGTCTATGATCTGTAAATAAGGTAAATTTCTTTCCATAAAGATAGGGTCTAAATTGTTTTGTTGCCCAAATAACTGCTAATAATTCTCTTTCGATAGTACTATAATTTTGTTCAGAATTATTTAAAGTCCTAGAGGCATAACAAACAGGTTTTCCTTTTTGAGATAATACTGCGCCTAAAGCGAAATTGCTATCGTCTGTGGTTAGTTCAAAAGGTTCATCAAAATTGGGGTATTGTAGAATTGGTTCATTAGTCAAAATGTTTTTACAATGTTCGAATTTAGATAAAAACTCTGTTGTATGAATAATTTTGTTATCTTTCTTTAAACATATGGTTAAGAATTTTGTTATTTTTGCGAAATCTTTTATAAATTTTCGATAATATCCAAATAGTCCTAAGAATGATTTAATTTCGGTTCTTGTTTTGGGTGCTGGAAAGTTTTTGATTGCTGAGATCTTGTTTGGATCTGGTTTAATTCCTTCTGGAGTTACAATATGTCCTAAATATTTAATGGATTTATGTAGAAATTCTGATTTGTCTAATTGAATTTTGATATTATGTTGTCTACATCTTTGGAATATATTTTTTAGTCTAAACATGTGATCTTGAAGAGAAGCGGAATAAATTATGATGTCGTCTAAGTAGACTAGACATTGTTGGGGTGTTAAACCTATAAGGGCGTTATTGATTGCACGCTGGAATGTAGCTGGTGCATTTTTTAAACCAAAAGGCATTCTTTTAAATTGGAAATGACCTTCTTCTGTCGAGAAAGCTGTTTTCTCTCTATCCTTTTTTTCAATTTCTATTTGCCAGAAACCGGATGCGAGGTCAAGAGTACTAAAATACTTTGATCTGCCTAAATTATCTAAAACGGTTTCTATTCGGGGTAATGGGAATTTGTCCTCGATAGTCTGTTCGTTCAGTTTCCTGTAATCTATGACGATCCTCCACTTCTGTTTTTGGGATGCGTCTAATTTCTTTTTTACTACCCAAATTGGAAAATTAAATGGGGATTCTGATGGTTCAATAATTTGGTCCTTTAACATTTTATGAATTTGGGTTTTGACTTCTTCACGGTGAATCTGGGGGTATCTATATGTCTTAGTGTAAATTGGGGCATCTGTTTTTGTCCTAATATGGTGTTTTGCTAAATTTGTTGCTGAAAGGGGTATGTCTGGGGTGTAAAATACGTCTTTGTATTCATAGCAAAGGTTTGTCAATAGAGTTTCTTCTTCTTCATTAAGATGTTCTAATCTTAAATTATTTTTTAAATTTTCGTTCAAAATTTTTCTTACGTTGGAAGGGGAGTTTACATTGAAATTATTAATTTGAATTAAATCGTCTGAAGTGTTATAATCTTCTAAAATTAAAGGGTCATAAATACTGATAACTTGAGGTTCATTGGAAGTATTGATAAGGCTTATTTGAAAATAATTATTGTATAATTTGACAATAGCTGAAGGCATAATGACGTGGGCGTTAAACTTAAGTTTGGGGGTTAATTTTGTTCCATTAATTCCAACTGCTGGAAGTGTTGTAAAAATTTCGGTTCGAGCTGGTATATGGATCTTTTTTATTGGTTCCTGATTTGATTTTAAATTTGAAAAATTACAATGGTTTCGTTGTTGCATTTCTTGCTTTAATTTGGAAGGATTATAATAAAAAGGTACGGTTGTTTTTTCCGTTTGGATATGCATCCATTTATAATCGATTGATGCGGATAAGTCCATCAAAAGATCTGATCCTATAAGTCCTACATAGTCGGGATGAAAGTCAAATAAGTAACATGTATGAAGTCCTTCTTCGTCAAAAAGATTAGGTATAGGGATGTCTGCTACGTAATTATGTTGAGTAGTTCCATGGGAAGTTGTAATTTCGAAATTATATTTATAAATAGATTCTGGGAAGTTTTCTTGCACGAATTTGGGAGAAATGATAGTTTTTGAACTCCCTGTATCGATCAATAATTTTTAATTCGATCCTGGGATGATTAAATAGGGTAAGTTTGCTTTGGGGTTTATGTTAAAATGTAATAGGGGTTCCGAGGCTCTTAATGAAAATTTACATTAGAGTCCATGTTTTCGTATTCTTCTTCTGGTTGATTGTAATATGGATTTTCTTGGACATATTCGTCTTGGGGATGTTCATCTTGAGGATAATTAGGATTTTCATTAGAAGTATTATCAAAATATACGAGATCTGGTTCGTCATATTCAATATTATTGAAAGATGTTGATGGTAAATTATCGTCGTGATAATTTATTTCTTCTGGAATTGCATTTGGAAAGCGTCTAAAGCGTTGTGAGTTCGTTCTGAATTTATTTTGATTTCCTAATTGTCTGGTAGCGGGTCTTTTAATTATGCTAACCTCCATAGGTTCTGGAGTATATGTGGGTTGATGGTTCGGTTTGAAAGAACTAAAATTTCTAGATTGATTTGATCTAATGTTGCTACTTGAAGCATTATTCGACGTGAAATTTGGGAAATTATTTTGTCTATTAGAAAAATTACTTGGTCTTGAATTAGTATTTGAGAAATTAGGGAAATTATTTGAAAAATTATTTGGTCTTGAGAAATTGGGGAAATTATTCGGATTTCCAAATTTTTCAGTTGTAGGTTGAGTAGTACATAGGTTTTGGGATGGTTTAGGATAGTTATTTTTAGATGTTAAATGTATTTGATTATTTTCTGTAAAATTTTGGTTCATTTTAAAATTTTGGTTTTGTGAATAACGAATATCTAGTTCTTCTTTAATAATTTTTAGGGCTGATTCTAAAGAATCTGGATTTCTAGATCTGACGAATGTTCCTAAATTTTCGTTTAGTCCACTGACAAATGTTCGTAAAGCTAATTTTGAATTTTCTTCTAATTTGTGGGTTTTAATTACTACTGGATCCGGTCCTAATGAAACTTTTGCATTTAGGGTCGCTAAATGCGTCCTAACTTTATTATAAAATTCAATAGGGTTATCTTTGCCTTGTCGAATTCTAGTTAAGTCAATTAATAAATTTGTTTCTGATCTTTGATCGCCAAAATTTTCTATTAAAACAGTTTTTATTTCATTCCAGGTATTGTAGTTATATCCTGTTATAATTTCAAGGGCTTGTCCTTTTAATCTATTTCTAATTGAAGAAATAATTAATTTATTTATAAATTCTTCGGGATTTGCTGTACAAAATTGTGTGGTGATAATTTCTGTAGCTCTAACAAATTCTGATAAAGTGGCTGTGTTGCCATCATAAATGGGAATTTCATTTAAAAGTGTTGGATTGAAAACTGCCATATTATTGTTGTTATTATTTAAGAATAATAAAGGGGATGTATTTGAATTTGAGCTTGGGTTTACTGTGCGTTCAGCACTTCTACAACGTCTCGGAGATCGAGATCGATTTCTAAGCATTTAAAATTAAACAAAAATTGTATAATCTTTACCTTAAAAACTAATTTGTTAAAAAAAGAATAATTAGAATAACACAATTATTTTTCAAATTATTTATATTGTTAGTAAACAGTTTCGGGGTTCCTACCCATACATGGCAAGCATGAAAGGCTTTACAATGTCACTAGCTGACAATACCTATTCGGTCTGGCGTCTACCATGTACGTAATCAATAATTAATTAAAAATGTTAAAACTAAGTTAGTATGGTTTTAAAAATCATTTAATAAATTCGCTGGTTTCTTCTTGAAACACTTTTCACTTTGAAAAAGAAAAAAAAACACTTACTTTGTTGCGTAGAATTAAAATTGATTGCAATAATCACGCTACAGCTGTACCTAGTCGAACGGGAAACCTCCGGGCCAATGTTCGTGCGTTGAAGGCTGGACGTTCGATGGTGTTGCTGGGATGTCGCGCCTTGATTCTCGAAGTCCCGTGCCAATTTTAAAAGCGGTGAAACTCCAATTCTCTTGACGTCGACACGTTGTTGGGAACGGTTTTCCTTTGGATCAAGTGTTAAAACACAAAATCGATATTTATCGTCGATTTTCCAAAATCCGTTACGAAATCTGCGCCAGTTTAATTATATTCTGTGGCCGAAGCTTTTTTTTAAAACTTTATTTATTGAATATAATAAAACACATTTATATATTTCGTTTGCAGTCGTAGAATATATTTTATTAATTTTTAATTAGTAGAAAACTATAATGATACAAATGTATTAATATTACTTTGTCTGTAATTATTTTAACGAAGTTTTAAGACGAGCTTAAAATAATTAAATTTGAATTAACACACTTAACAGAACAATTTTAAAATTCACATTTAAATGATATTAAGCAAAATAATTAATTAAAACTCGAATGAGCCTTTATGTTTTTACTAGCAGAACAATTTTAAAATTCACACCTAGTTTTAATACTCACATTTATAAAGACTTGTGAGTTGGATGATGATTTATAAAGACTAAAGACTTAATATTAAAACAGAGGTATTTATACCTTATCGCCTACACAGTTTTCATGGTCATGAGAGAATAAATGCTACACAAGTTTCTCATAGAGATAACGTTCATTTATCAGAAGGCTGGTAATTTGATTATCGTGAGTTTTATTATCTTAAGCAATTCTCATGTAACATGATCTTATCTATAGTGCGATTCTACGTACGTTACTTGCTAGTATTATGACACACTTTACAAATTGCAGAGTAGCTTCATGTCATACTTGAAATCAATTTGTTTATCTTTATTACTGGGTCAAATAATTTAGAAATGAGTTTTGTAATAATTGTTGTAACATATTTTTGGAATAATAAATTATTAGAATAATGAATTGATTTAATTTTGTTATGAGTTTTTTCTTCTATTTTCTACTTCGTTACATGACCCGGCCTGGTAAGCGTGACGCCCCTGGCACGCACTCCGCTCCTTCAGCAATTAACTTCTGTAGCCATCAACCTGATTGTAAGTTTGTCTATACATACATCAATATGGATCTAACTTAATTTGAAATAATTATTGTTCATCTAAAAAGAATTGAGAATTGGCCCTTTACAATTTTAATTTAAAACCTATCCTAAAAAAAATCTTATAATTATAACACACAATTTTCATGAAAAAGAAAAAAATGGAAATAGATGTGATTACTATAACAAATTAAAATTAACAGTATCTAGTTTTACATTAAAACGTCTATTAATAATTTTAAATTAGAACTTATTAAACCTAATATTTATCAGTTTATGCATGGAACGCAACCTTTATCTTTATGGTCTACCACTGTACGTTACGGAACGCACTACATTTTTCGTGTCAGTCATTCTGTCTATTGCGCACACGCGACTTATTCAAAAGTACAAGATCAACAAATTTTAATGTCTTTCTACGTGAACAGTTTTAGTAATAAGTTTATCCACGCAATTTTTCGAGAACATTTGCACAAAATCACACACGAACTGGTAAGTTGAATAAGTTTTTTGTTTTCGTCCATCACAAATTCAGAATTGAATAATGCATGCCTTTAACTGAAGACATAAAAGCTGATGTCGTTTACCAAAGTATATATTTGTATGACACTTTGCAAATACAACTCAATGATTTCCAAGAAAATTCATTATTTCTTGTCTTCAGGTGCCAATATGTGTATGCTAAATCCCAATGCACATTGAACATGTTAAATGTGCGGTAATTATGAAAATTCATGAACAGTCCATCCAGAATGTGAGGTGATGCTGCTTGAAATGACGATTTGAATTGCCAACACTGATTTGTGATGAAGTAACTGGCTTCCTCATACAATGTAGACAAACATGTGTCTACTGGATTGTTGACGTTGGCATAGGTAGGTATGATTTTATCTGTGTTCCTTTAATGTATTGGCAACATTTCAGCTGATGTTTATCGGTGATGAACTTCCAAAGGCGTTTTTTCTACCCTTAGATTGATTGCATTATGGTTATTCCCTTTTTGTGATGGTGCGATCTTGGTGCTCTGTGGTATGTTGTCGACTCCACTCATAGATGGTAAGTTCCATGCAAAGAAACAAGTGTGTTACAAATTTGTTTTATCGTAAAGAGTTATAATATTTTTTCCTTAATTATTTTATTAATTACCTACTTATTCTATTAAACCTCAAATATTACCTATTTCAACTTTTCTATAAATGTTTCTATAAAGTAAATTATGTATGCTACTATATTTTAGTAAAAGTAATACAAGCACTATAAGAATTTTATTAACTAATGGTTTGAAAATGGTAATTATTTGACATGGAATACTTATGAATATTGTTTGACCTTTATTGTTAATTAGGTGTTTAGAGTTTTACACTATTTGGTGTATCTAACACATGTTTTACATTTTTAACAATTTATTTATACTTGCCTTCTTGGCTAACTTTAAAAACCTAATTTGTTTTATCCATGATAAATCTTTGTTAAAATTTAATAATTTAAACATTGAAACTGGACTCTATTCACCCTTTATTTGCTCTCATTAGTCATTTACCTAAATTTGTATCATTTCTCACACATTTCATTTACATCCTCTATCCCAAAATTTGACACCTATGTCCAAGTATATTTCAAATTACATTCATTCATCTAATTTCTCATTGTCTCACCCATTACTCAGCGGACGTACTTTCATTTGTGCATTCTTTCATTTCATTTCTTCACTTATTCATTCATTCATTTTTTATATTTTCTGACTATCAGTGAATTATAAATTGCTTCCACAGCATTTTGTATTTTTTGTAAGATGTAAATTTGTTCGCACTAAAACACAAAGTGCTGTTGGATAATTTGCAATGCAGTGATGTCATGGGCCCTATTCATCTATGAATCTCTCTCATTATTCAAGTTATTCTTATTTTTTGCACATTTCAATACATAATACACATAAATTATAATTACCTTTTTTTTTCTTTTATTGATCCAGTATATAACCAACACCTGATACAGTCCAAGGTCCTATCCTAGAGGTGTCAACCAAGGTAGGCTGTTAAGGTACTGCAGGTTATTGTATGACTTGGAAATCTTCATCCATACTGCTCAAGGTTACACTGATCGCTCTTCACTTTGGACAGAGATAAGAGGTGCTTTCAAATAACTATAAAAAACTTTTAATACAACTTTCTTCTCATCTTCTGAAATCTTAGCTGGCGAACAACAGTTTTTCCTATTTCCGTCCTCGTTTATTAGAATCCATTTTGTTTCATATGTTAATGATTTTGTAGCTATTCCTTGGACACTATGGTCCCATCTGGGTCATGAATCTTCTAAAGAGAGTCCTAAAACAAACTTGTTTTCTTCCCTTGTGCAGTTACCCCCAAATGCACTGTGAATAAAAATTTAATTTAATTTTTTTTGTTGTATACACGGTGATTCAGTAATGTTGTGAACGACTCACAACTCATATATTTTTGCATAGATACGAAATGGTACTAGGCAACGCGTATCAATAAACAAGTAGAGTCAAATAAATAATTCTTAGATATAAAACTGTGTTTTATTCCGTCTAAAAGAATTAATAATAAGTGTAACATTAACACCGCCCAAGTGTTAACCCGTTACAGTACTCAATGATCGGACTTTGAGGATAAGCTTCTCTGGTTATTAGAAACATAAAACCTTAGTAACTTTTTTTGATTTAATGAACTTGGAAATTTCGAAAATTTTGACCGACGTTTTCAGAAAAGTACGTATAATTGATGCAGGTTAGTGTTGTTAAGTCGAATAGAAATAAATGCAAGATCTTTAGAAATTGACACCATCAGTAAAAACGTGACATCTGTTTAAACAAGCACAACAAGAATGCAAACGACGCACATTCCATTTTAGATGAGAAAACAAAACGATCTATTAATCCTGGGGATTCCCCTCTATTCTAATAGTAAAATCAGACAGAAATGACATCATTTTAATACAGACCCATTCAATGATATCATTAAATTCGATGTGTTATGCCTTAATAAACAGATATTAGTTTTAATTAAGTAAAGACATGTTTAGCTAATTTGATCTATCCATCAATAGGTATTGTTTTAATTCAACGACCCTGAATGCTTGATGGATTTGTTTACATAGTCAAGTACAAGTACTGTTACATTTTATTACTAAAAGCTGCAGTGTAAGGGGTTTGCAATTTATCATTTGAGAAACCAAATATGTGTCACTATCACAGTACTATAATTTTTTATTCACAAACCTGCAGTATTGTATTACACATAGGGGTTAATGTGCCTATTAAAAGAATTTGAAATTGTCTGTCATCAGAAACAACACAAAACAAAAATACCATTTTTGAAACAATATCCATCGAGAGGTCGTTCTCAACATGCTTTGTTTATTTAATTCTGTTTATCTGTTGTTATTCTAGGAAACACTTGGCCAAAATAAAGACGTTTTTATTACTTTATTACGCTATCCTTGCACATTCTAGTAGTATTGAATATCTGCTTGAACTTTTAAAATATGTGTCATGTGCATTCATACTATTAAATTTGAAAACATTAGGCTGAACTTCGATGCCGTTTTCTCCAAAAGTATAGAAATACGAGAAAAATGGTATATAGGAATTTTCTTTCTTTAATGGTTATCTAACCACTGGCAAAGTCCGATTACTCCGTAATGACTCACCGTGTATTCAATCTGTATCCTATCTATGTAGTGTCATCCTACTCTATTATATATATATATATATTTTTTTTTTTTTTTAATATTGTCAGGTATATTTTAATAAAACTGTGAAACTTTTAATAATCTTTATTTATTTCACTATTTATTATAAATATTATCTTTATTATAACTACATCCCTTTTATAGTTAAATGTCCTATAAAATTAATTAACCAATTCTAATTCATAATTCTATACTTACAATTGTTTTTTTTTTTTTTCGTTTTATTAATAAGATTTTATCCCTACGAGCCCTATCCTCTTAAATTTGGTTTCTGTGTCTTGATCTGGGTCAGTAGTACCCATTTCTCTCTGTTCTCATGCTAATGAATCGTGGTGCCCTGTTTCGGCATGATGCAGCATAGTGTCCTTGCCTACCACAATTGAAGCATTTGGGCCTGCCATCCCTTGTTCTGCTGTTTGGCCATGCATGGTGATTTCTTCCGTAGCCCCTTTTGTTACCTCTTTGATGCGTTTGTGTCTGGTAATTTTGTTGTAGCTGGTTATGTGTTTGTCTTGATGGGTTGGTTTGTGAATTGGTTATTGTTAGTGACGATGTTTGTGCTACTAGTTCATTAACTGTAGAACGTTCATACATCTCGCTTAACTTTTGCACCACTGATTTTATTTCTTTTTTTGACATTTTTGACGAGCTGGAAAGAAAGTAATCGCGTTGAAATTTTGGATGTAAGCCATTCTCAAAATGGTCAGCAAACGTCTCGTCGCTCATCTTTGGGTCGTATTCGTCTGCTAATGTGACTAGGTCGTAATAGTAACTTTTTATGTCCTCGTTATCCTGTTGTCGTCGTGTATTAAAGCGAAATTTCATTTTTCTCGTGGGGTTGTCGCCACCAAACTCTGCAGTGAAATCATCGCAGATTTCCTTCCACGTTTTATTTGCATTGATCCCGCTACTTGAGTAATCCCTATACCATATATTGGCTGCTCCGTCTAAGAATGATCCAAAATGATTAATTCTACGTACATAATCCCATCCATTTGCAATCGCTGTTCTGTCGAAATTCCGTATGAACGATACTGGATTTGTTGTAGCCGGGTTGAATGTTTCCGGGTAAATGAACTGTGGCATTGTCGGTGTCCTTTCCGCTTGGGACGCTTGTGTGATGGTGATGTTGTGACTCATTTTGTTTGATGTTGTTGGCGTTTGTTCTAATGGCATAACGGTGCTTGACAGTTGTGGGTTAAAAGAGGTTTCGCTTGATGGTCGAGGACTATAGAAGTCTGGGTTCGGGGATGGAGTAAGAGTGTCTTCTGGATCTTGTTGGTTACTTACTATTGTGATCTTAACAGGTACTCTTTTTGCTTTTTGCCTTGTGTTATATGCAGGGATTTCCATAATTACTTCTTGTTATGCTTCACCAATATGTACCCTAATCTTCCTATCTATTTAATTATACTACTTTATTTCATGTTATGCAAGTGTACCCTAAACTTCCTATCTACTTAATGACACTATTTTAATTCATTTTCATTTTATTGTAATTGTAAGTGCATTTTCCCAGATTTATACTGAGTGCATTGTTTAAAATAATGCACTAAACTAAAAAATGCATAAAAACATTAAACTATTAACAAACTGTTAATGATTCTTAATATTAAAAGTTGCTACATGATTTCTTTGTTTTAGAATTAACTAATGCACTATGCAAGAGGTGACTGTTGAAGATTGTGAAGAATCCTCAACAACGGAACAAGAACTCGGCGCCTCCACCATGTTACGAAGCTAGGCTTGCTTCGTTCTTACTTGCCTCCACCATGTTACGAATAAAAATAAATACACTCACTCTTCATCTAATCTATTAATTTTATTTCTTAAATTTACCTAACTTATAACAGACTAATTCTAAATATAATTAACATAATTTTTGCTTACCAACTAATTATAAATCTTAGGGCCATTTCCCTCACACCGGGTATGACAATCGAGAAGGACTTTACTGCTTTCATTTCACCATATCACTATGTAACTGACTATCCTTTTCGATTGTCACTTCCCATCTTGACTCATCCCTACTCTAATTTATTCTTGCAAATTAAGGATGGCCCACTTGTCCCTATTAATCAGGGCAGCGTCATAATGCTAGAGTCAGCATTACTTACTTTTGTGAGCAATAATGCTGTGCTAGTATTATGACACACTTTACAAATTGCAGAGTAGCTTCATGTCATACTTGAAATCAATTTGTTTATCTTTATTACTGGGTCAAATAATTTAGAAATGAGTTTTGTAATAATTGTTGTAACATATTTTTGGAATAATAAATTATTAGAATAATGAATTGATTTAATTTTGTTATGAGTTTTTTCTTCTATTTTCTACTTCGTTACAATAATAAGCCAAAGTCGCTGCTGCCCAAGGTTCGATTCCAGCTGGCAGATTTTTAAAATTAATTTTTTACAAAACACTATTTAAAATGCAATCTTTCTCCTGGAAAATGTTTTTCTACATAATTTTAATAAATTGCATAGTCTTGTTTTTGGTTATTTCTCATTTCAAATAGTTTTGATAAATATTTTGTGTTACGGCTTATTACAAGTTTTCGAATTGTCTGGTGCATTTTACTGTCCTTAATTTGATAAGATAAATGCTCAATTTATGTAGTAATTGAATCAAGAGTGCGTTGCATGCCATTTTCCTGGAAACAAGATACCTATCACAAATTTAATAATTATCGTTAATTAAGTACCTATTTAGGTCGTCAATGTAAAAAGATCACCATTTTTTACTTAACTTGTTTTTAGTCGTATGCAATACTGTGGCACAAAATATACTATAATATATATTATGTAATTAGATCAAGCGATACATTAAATTCGAGAAGATGTATTATAACGCCGAGGCGCCAGCCGAGGCGTTATAACATCTTCGAGGACTTAAAGAAGCTTGATCTCCGTATTGCATAAGTTGTTTTTATTGCATTTTATTTCGTATTTCAATCCTAATTTCTCCCTTTTAAAATTCATCCGAATTTATTGTATAATGAAGCAAGTTGCCTTGTCTGTGTCATCATACGCGTAACCAAGGAGATAAAAAGCAGCATGTCACGTGTGGCTGTTATGCAACATCAAATGATTTTTACGTTGCCAACAACAACGGAGATCAAGAACGTCTTGAACTCCGGTGTCATTGACAACGGAGATCAAGTTATACTTTATTTTACTAATTGTAGTATATAAACCATTATTTGAAATACGAAATGAAATAAAAAAGAGAAGTTATCTAGCAGCTGGAATCGATCCTGGGCGATAACTTCGGGTTATTATCAACCTGTTGCGGTTAACTAAACTATGGAATCATGTCGGCTTTTGATTTCACCACACTTATTTTAAGTTGCACTAATTTAAATGGTTTTCTTTAAAAAAGGGAACTAAAGGTATTTATTTTTTTTTCATTTTTGGGATATGAGTACCGTTGAAACTAATAAACAAAAACAATAATTTTATTTACTGGGGGAGATCTTACATTGTTTAAAGGTACAGGTTAATCTCTAAATTTGTATTTTTATTGTAGGTATACTTATTATGGAGACCGAGTTTAGTACGGTTGGTAAAACTATAAACTTGCCAGCCCTCATTAAACTTTTTAAAAGATGGCGCCTATGATCTACAATGACTCAAAGAGTAGCTACCTATAATACTAGGGTTGCCAACTGACCTTTTTTCGGAAGGACAGTCCTTCTTTCTAAAAGTGTGTCCTTCGTCCTTTCTTGACATAGGGTTTTGTCCTTATTTAAAACAATCAACGAAAATCAATATTTACTTAAAATTTTAAATTATATTTTAATCACTGAAATTAGCTTTCGAAAATCAAGAATTATAAATTTCAAATTAACCGCCAACATCGTTCATATAAAATGAATCAGATTTGCTATGAGCTGTACTAATTTAGGTAATTTAGTCGATTATTGTTGTTAAAAGCCATTAAAATGAGTGAAGCTACAGATTATACTAATTTACCGGGCGAGAAAATATGGTTAAAAGCTCAGAAGAAAAAGAAAAACGTATATGCAGTAAATTGCATATGCAGAGACTGATTGACCATTATAATATAAATTATATTATGGAGTTCCACAAAGTAAGGCTGGAGACAGTAAATGATTGAACATTAATTTAAGACTATATTCAAACAGTACTAAACCATCTACTGGGGGGCTGCGGTAAGGAAAACCTCTCGAACTAGGCCCTCACCACAGATTATTTTTGGGGAGGGATAGATTAGGAGAAACAGATTTTTCAGGCAGTGATACTAGAAATAGTAGACGTACATGAATTAATATTATTAATTAATTAATATTAATCAAATAAATAGGGAATGTACTGTAATTAGTAATTGTAAAAAATCATGAAAAAGTAAATAATAATAAAAAGCAAACAAAACAGGATGATAAATTGCATTTATTAAATAAGCAAAAGACTGGACTTACGATTACAAAACCAGAGTTCTATTCCCAGTTTCGGTAATTTTTTTTAAATAAAATTTTATAAACAGTTTATTTATATTTATAATATTTATAAAAAGGAATAGGTAACTTACAATTAAATACTAA
Source organism: Agrypnus murinus (assembly GCA_929113105.1). NCBI lineage: Eukaryota > Metazoa > Arthropoda > Insecta > Coleoptera > Elateridae > Agrypnus > Agrypnus murinus. The sequence continues at coordinate 94,356,311 of OV816027.1, forward strand.
TATGGTATGCATAATCACTTAGTTTTATTTTTATAGTTTAAACGACTATAAAATTAAGGGATAATTTTATGTAATTATTCTTTTTTTATAAATATTATTATTTTTAAAAAACGTTTATTTGACAATTATTAAATATTTTATTAAAAAAATTACCCAAACCTGAAATAGACCCGAGGTTTTGTAGTCGAAATTCAGCGCGCCATCCAGTCGGCCATGCTCCAGTATGTTCATGTTTTTTCCTTCTTTAATAAATGTCATTTATCATCCTTTTTCTTTTGTTTCTTTATTGAATAATTTATTGAGTAAACGAAAACCGGAAAGGTAAAAATCAAAATATAAATGTAAAACTAACTTCCGATGAAATAAATGACCATTTTGTAGGTGTTACTGCGGATACAATTTCAAAAATTCCCAAACTAACTAAAAACCTTAAGGACTATTTAACTAGCAGAGGTAATGAAAATAATTTACCAGCTTTTCACTTTACACCTGTGTCTTACATTTATATTAGAGATACCATAAACAATTTAAAAAATAAAACCTCAAGGGATCATTTTGAAATGAACGTTCCTCTTATAAAAGGTATAAAAGACAAAATTATAATTCCCTTAACAAAATTGATTAATCAATGTATAGACGAAGGTATCTTTCCAGATATACTAAAACAATCAAAGGTGGTACCAATACACCAAGGGGGAGCTACCGATAACGTAAATAATTTCAGGCCAATCTCATTGGTTCCTATTGTTTCCAAGATTTTTGAGTCTGTTTTAAAACAACAAATATACGAATATTTCGAAGAAAATGGTCTGTTTTGTAGGAAACAATTTGGTTTTAGAAAAAACAGAAGCCATCTCATACCTCATAAATAACATAATAGAAGGTTATGAAAATGGCGATCATACTGAAGTAATCTTCTGTGACTTGCAGAAGGCCTTTGACTGCGTGCAGCATGAGTCATTACTAGAAAAATTGACATACTATAACTTTTCAGATGTCAGTTGCAAGTTGATACGAACCTATCTGGAAAATAGGTGTCAGTATACTTTTACAAATGGACAAACGTCTAAATGCAAAGAGGTAAGATGCGGTGTCCCTCAAGGGTCCGTAGTCGGGCCCCTGTTATTTTTAATTTATATAAACGACTTGTCCAATGGATTGGTAAATACAAATTTCACACTTTTTGCAGACGATTGCAGTCTATTTTCATCACACAAAGATTTAAACACCCTAAGAAACCGCATGGAAGGTGTGCGCTCAGCAGCCACAAACTGGTTTTCTGCAAACACATTAAAATTAAATGAGGAGAAAACAAAAAGTATGCTTTTTAGTTTCCGAAATATAGATCCTAAAATAAATAACCTCTCTACCGTTAAATTTTTAGGCTTAGAGTTAGATTCGTTGCTAAGCTGGAAAGTGCACGTAAGTTCTTTAGCTAAAAAATTAAGCGGAGGTATTTACGTGATCAGAAATTTGAGAGAAGTAGTAACTAAGCAATTATTGTTAACTGCTTATTATGCATTGTTTGAATCAGTATGCACCTATAATCTGGTAAATTGGGGTCATTCGGCTCATATCGATCGTATCTTCAGAGAAGGGTTATATGAATTATAACTGGCTTAGGCTATCGAGACGATGTAAAGAGTAAGTTTACAGAATTGGGAGTATTAACAATACCATGTCTTTACATGTACACTTGTTTAATATACGTAAAGCAAAACATACATTTATATTTCTTAAATAATGATTACCATAATTATCCAACCAGAGCAAATTTGCAAATAAGAATAATTATTTCAGATTAGAACATAGTAGAGTAGGGGTTAACTATTACGGACCTGCTTTTTTCAATAAGCTTCCTCAGGACATTCAGACTCTTGAGATAAACAGTTTTAAAAACTCCATCAAACATCTATTGATCGCAAAAGCTTACTATAGAACACAAGATTTCTTAAACGATTCACTGTGATATAATTAAGTATAAAACTATGAGATAATTTATTGTGTGATATTGTAAATTTATGTGATAATTTATTGTGTGATACTGTAAATTGTTAAAGTAACTTAAACTGTAATGCATTAACTTTTAATTATCTATGTACTTGACTTATGTAAAACTATTGTTATAGCACCAATAAACTGATTGATTGATTGATTGAATTGATTATTTTATAAACTTTTTTTTATAAATATAATATTTATAAAAAAGAATAATTACATAAAATTATCCCTTAATTTTATAGTCGTTGTTAAACTAGGTATATTTATTTTAGATAAAAATAAAACTAAATGATTATGCATACCATATTAGTATTTAATTGTATGTTATTTCTTTTTATAAACATTATAATTATAAACATTAAGTATTCTATTAAAGAAAATTACCAGAACGGGAGTTTTGAAATCGTAAATGCAGGGCGCCTTCCAAGTCGGTCATGCTGTCTGTTCATGTCTTTGATTCTTTAATGAATGTCATTTATTATCCTTTTTTGTTTGTTCATTTTTTATTATTAATTCTTTTTAATGATTTTTTTACAATTACTACTGACACTTATTAATTGATTACAGTGCTTAATAAGTATATTAACAATGCCGCTACAGAGTAAGTTGTCTAGAAAATCTGCTAATTCAAATTTTCGAAAATTTGTAATGCCGAACGGCTTTTAAATTATTTTGATAATATTTACAATAACTAAAAAAAAACTCAAGATGGCGGGATTCTATAAATAACAATAACATTAACTTGTAAAAACTTTAGTTTCTCTAATAACTATCCCTCGAATTTATACTAGAAGTAAACTCGTGTATATGTAAAGAGAACTGCTTATCGAGCATTCAAAAGAGCCTTTAACGATATTGTATAGTATACTACATTGAAGATTCGTTTTCATTTAAATAGCAGTGGAAAATCTTCATTAGTGTAACTGAATATAATAAATAACGTTTCTGGAAATTCTTGATCGTCCTTACTTCCTACATTCAAAAGTTGGCAACCCTATATAATACCTTTCTTGTTGGAGTAACAAAATTTTAAAAGAAGGTCTTGTAATTTAAGAAGCATCATTAAATTTTTGGAGAAGCCAATATTTCATTTATTGTATCTGGTCATCCGATGCAAGTATTTGCTGTCTTTTAACTTTTAACTGTTCCAATCTTGTTTTACCCATTGTTAGATAAAGATAAATCTTGCAGTGTGCATGTGTTGAACTTGCCAAACATAAAAACTGTGCATGGTCTAAACAATGCTTTTCTGATATGCACATGTGTTGCTTAAGAACGCTCTTTGGAGAACATTTATAATTACATATATTGCATTCAAATGACTTCTAACCACTATGAGTAGACAAGTGACGTTTAAGATAGCTCTTTTCTGAACATTTATAACTACAAATTTTACAATCAAACAGCTTTTCAGTACTATGGGTACACATATGTCGTTTAAATCTACTCCTTAGAGAACATTTATAATCACATATAGTACATTCAAATGGCTTTTCGCCACTATGAGTGGACATGTGTTGTTTAAGGTTACTTTTTTGTGAACTTTTATAACTACATATATGACATTCACATGGCTTTTCTCGACTATGAGTTGACATGTGTCGTTTAAGATGACCTTTTTGCGAAAATTTATAATCACATATATAACATTCAAATGACTTTTCTCCAGTATGAGTGGATATGTGTCGCTTAAAAACGCCCATTTGTGAACATTTATAACCACATATATTACATTCAAATGGCTTTTCACCACTATGATTCGACATGTGTTGTTTAAGACTACTTTTATGTAAACATTTATAACTACATATATTACATTCAAACGGCTTTTCCCCACTGTGAGTGGATATGTGTCGCTTAAAATCGCTCATTTGTGAACATTTATAACCACATATATTACATTCACATGGCTTTTCTCCACTATGAGTTGACATGTGTCGTTTAAGATGACCTTTTTGTGAAAATTTATAACCACATATATAACATTCAAATGGCTTTTCTCCAGTATGAGTGAATAAGTGTCGCTTATAATCGCCCATTTTTGAACATTTATAACCACAAATATTACATTCAAATGGCTTTTCACCACTATGAGTCGACATGTGTTGTTTAAGACTACTTTTGTATGAATATTTATAACTACATATATTACATTCAAATGGCTTTTCTCCACTATGAGTGGACATATGTTGCTTAAAAGTGCTCATTTTTGAACATTTATAACTATATAAATTACATACAAATGGCTTTTCACCACTATGAGTGGACATATCATCGCTATGAGTGGCCATGTGTTTATTTAGATTACTTTTTTTCAAACATTTCTAATGCAGTGGACATTATGTAGACTGAGATGTTTAAGATAAGTAACTGTTTTAGGAACATTTATAGTCATACCTATTACATTTCAGTGGCGTTTCACCACCATGGGTTATCATGTGCTTTTTGAGAAGACTTCTTATTAAACATGTAATTGCAAAGATTACGTATAGGTATATTGTTTGCTACCTTTATGAATGAGCATTTGTTGCATGATACATATTATATCTTTTCTAGGAAAGGTTTTGTTGATATTTGCTAGACATAAAAGCTGCTGGCGATATTCATTTGCTTAAGTTGCTAAAATACTGTTAACGTACGTTTATGTTGGTTTGTTTAAATTGTTGTTAAATGTTATCTCCTCATCGTTCATTATGGAATGTCTGGAAAATTATTGAAACCTACAGATACACACTTTTACCAATTATAACTATAAAAAAATTTTGCATACAATTGCATACAGTCGCAACATTATGTAACTTGAACTTTTCTGGAATGAAGAAATTTCAAAAATAGATGTCTATTGGTATAGGTGTAATAAAACGAACCATTTACCTGATAGCAAAAATATTCATTGTCCAATACACAAGATTGTTGGTATCGGTTGCTTCCAGCACTAAAAAAACATTTCAAACACCATTTTTAATAATAAGTTCTATTATATATTTCTGGATGCTTAATAGAATCTGATATCTATCAGATTGAATCAAGAATCCACAAAGCAGCAGGAATTAATTTTATTGGTATTCAACCCAGAGTTGGCAATTTCAAATAGATAAATCCCTTAATAGCAGCTTGTCATTTCCCCAGATTTGAAATAAAATACCTATAGACCTCTCATTTTAGGTCTGCTAGTCCAGTCAAATGGTAGTTTGAAGTGGAAAGTTCTGGTGTAATTGTTTTTATTGGCTTAGTTTATGTTTTTTCGGGTGCTGAACACGAATCTGAAGTTGTCCAACAAAATCTTTTTCGGCAAATACGAGAAATCATTAAAAAACCACTAAAAATCACAGGTTTTTTGGTTTTTGGCTTATAACTTCCAAAATAAGCTTTTTATGCAAAAGGTTATCCGATATTAAAATAAAGACGAGAAAATTATCTACAATTTCTGTTCGTATCATTTTTTTGTACGACATATGATTTCCGCGCAAAGGGGCGTGGAAAAGTCGATAAAAATCAGTAATTTTTGGAAAATAGCAAAAAACACATTTTTCTTAGAGAATTTCCCTTCATAACACGAAAAGTAAGCATTTCACTTTAAACATTATCCTATACTTGAAAAAGCAAATAAAATTTTCTACAATTTATGTGTAAGTAGTTTTGTCGGACCTTGAATAGTTATGAGAAAAGCAATGACGAATGCACGAAGTCAGCCACCTCCAACGTTAACGTTGGGTTACATACAGTGCTATTAAATTAAGATGCAATATGCTCCATATTGCATTTTAAAATAATCATATCAAACCATTGCATTGACTGTATGTTTATGCAACCAACAATACATAAACGCTTATAATGTGCTAGCCGTTTGACGTTTTCCATTTGACATTTATTAAGTTAATAATGAACATCGATTTTATTAGAAATACAAAAGTAAATTATAGTAACATTTATTGTAAAATAAAAGATGCAGAGGTGTATTTTTTATAACAAACCATGTCTGTTCAAGACAAGAATGCATACTTCTAACAACCAACCAACTTAACCTAACTTTAAACAACAGGTAAATAGAATTATTGATTTGAAAAAATTAATCACCACTTTATTTTAGATATTTTTCAAAATTCCCACCCTTTGTTCCAAACAGTAACCTAGTTTATGATAAAAATCCTGAAGAGCGTTAGAAATCTTGATGGGAGTCTGAGCTTATCGCACTATCTGCAACAATTCTTTCTTTTAATTCGTTTCTGTTTTGTGCCGGATTTGAGGAACTATTGAATTGCGGAAAAGATTTAATAAGAATGCGAGTTTAAAATATCATTAATGAAAAATGGACCAATTAGTGTATTAGTGATTATACCCAACTAGACATTTACTTTCTTCCTATACTGTGTATGAGTGCAATATTGTATGTGTAAATTTCTTTGTGCCCAATATCTGTAATAAGTAAGTGATAATAGGTTATGGTGAATTTAGTTGAACTGTAGAATTATAAATAAAATGTTCCTGTAATTTTGTGAATTTACTTTTCCATTTAGAGAAAAGGTAGCTTCATCAGTGCAACAATTCTTGTGTAATAACTGTTCATCCTATTTAATAAATTTAACATTTTTTCGCAAAAATCTGTTCTATTAATTTTGTTTTTTATTTAATTTGTATTTTATAACTCGATCATTTCGAATACTGGAGGCTGAGATTTCAAAAATTGAAGCAACGTAACAATGAACTAAAAGAATTCTCTTTCGTGTAAACTAAAATATTCAGTCTCATCTCCTCTGTTAATACAGTTCTTGCTTGTTTACGATTTGAGTGACCAGCAATACACCCTTTATTTTTTGATTTATTAAATTGTAGAAGAATATGGGATAGGGCGAGTTGGAAATTCAGCAGCAAATAAATCAAGCCATTTGTAAGCTATAGTGGTTTTGGTACCACAGACACATTTGCACCTTTTCTTCTTTAGTGTACATTTTAATAACTACTAAATAATTTAATACTAAATAATGTATCTTAATAATAACATTAAAGTTGATTTAACAGCTTACTAGGTAATTCATTCGTTTGATTTTACGGGCATTTTAGATTATAAAAATAGCGTGCTGTATATTTGGTTGCCTATGTGCGCATAATGCTTTGACTCGATTAATTTAAAATGCAACATAGGGAAACGTACATATTGCAAGTTAATTTAATAGCGCCGTAGGTACAACAAAATGATAAACAACGATTCATGGTTATAAGTATGAAAACTGAGCAATGTAAAACAATATAATAAAATAAGTAGGTAGATATTTTATAAAACACTTGTAATTAAATTATTATTTGCGTTGAAGTGAAATTCCTCAGTCAAACCGAGTCCTCTTGGTCAAAGGTTCCATGATTTTTGCAGGATGCCTTCAAGTACTTTAGGGAATTCCGGGTCATCCTCGATTTCTTCGATTTCAGTAAGCGGCATGTTATTGCAACTGCTTTCGCAGTTCACACAAATATTGAAGCACTTGAGGCCTGCTCCCCCGCATTTTAAAAGGGGTTTACCGGTGGTCTGGACCACCCTGTATATCACTACAATATATTTTTTTAAATAACAATTTTGCCCCGTCACTAGCTCAAATTTTACCTTGGTTAAGCAATTGACAATTATCTCTCTTATCTGACATAAATTAATCTTACCTTGCCAAATTTTTAAATCAATGGGTCCACCTGTAATTATGACACCTGGGCTGGGAAAATTGTAACAAGCTGCTAAACAAATTATTTCCACACAAGAAAGAAAATGAACAACAAACAAAATTCTAAAATATAAATAGAAACACAAATTTATTTCAACACAAATAAACGACACATAAATAAAAAAAATAAACAGAAAACAAGAACTACAATTCAGCCTTTTTTTTAATTGTTGGGGATTTCTACGTATTTATATATATATATATATATATATATATATATATATATATATATATATATATATATATTTTTAATTAGAGATAATTTTTAATCCCAGCAGAGTCGATAAATTTTTCTATATGAATTTGCATTCAAAATATTATTATATATATATATATATATTGTTGAATTATTTGATTATACAATCAAACCAACTATTATCATTAGATTAATAATGATGAAAAAGCATAATTATCAATAAAAACAAAACATTACACAAAGTAAGACTAATACTCTGATATCCCCTGTATATTAAAAATTATGAAATAATAAAAAAAACAATGTTGGGCGCCAGCTAAGCTTATCTTAGCACGAGACTGATACTCACAGGGTCTTTTAAATTTATCGAGGTTCAAAAATACGCAACTCTGCAACACCTCAAAATTCAGAAATAAATTTTAATCAAATACCAAATGAAACAAAGAGATTCGTATATGGTGCAGTTTTGTTTTACAAAATATCTGCCTTGCCTTTTCATGAATTTTAATGGAGTAGGTATTATAACAAAATAATTATCTATGGTTACTGTTTATTGCGGATAAAAGAATGTTCAAATTTTGATTGCAAATGTTCACAATTTATTTCTTACCGCCACCCAAAGCGCTGAACTGTTGTAATCACGTTCCCCCAAGCGGTTGCTGTTGGATGCAGGTAGATGATTGACTCCTTTCCCCTGGGTGTCGAGAAGCACGCCAAAGATGTTGAACGAGAAGCTAATAATCCAATAGTAAGTGTACTTGGATAAACTGTTTTTATAAAACTGTGTTTTTATTATTTTATAAATAATTCTTTTCTTTTGTTTCAGGTAGGAACAATAACTACTTCTCAGGATTTTTATATTTCTTGAAGTAAATAATGCACTACTGTTAGAACCAAATTAACATTTATTATACACACATTTGTAAATGACCTTTTTACAATTTTCAAAACAATAAATTTCTTAAACCAGTGTGATTTTTCTTAACTTGAGCATACAAAAAAATGTCCAACATAATCAGTTTTTGATTATTTTAAAAAATATATCCCCGGAACCTTTTCCTTTAAAACAAAAAAAACACACAACTCCGCACTTTATCTTTCTTCAAACACTTTCCTTTAAACAATAAACTGAATATCCTTCTTGCTATCTTCACTAATAATTTTCCTTTTTAATTAACTATTTTTACTACAATAATCTCCTTTACATACTTTAGAATCATAATTTATACTTTTTATTCATTTTTAACGATAGAAAATACATTTTCAAAAGCATGGCTGCACTAGTGTACCCTCCTTGCTGTACATCTGCAGACCAGTACCGCTCGAAAACAACTGACTAACAATTTTATTTATTTCTAGGTAAAGGCACACTTTTAAATTCTTAACAATTCTAAACACATTTTTCCTTAACATAAAATATCATCATCAAATCCACTCTTATACGAATTTCTTATTAAATTTAGCATTAATTACTTTAAAACAAATGTCCTGCAGAGCTTAGTATTTTCTTTATCAACAAAATGATAATATTTTAAACAAAAATAAAAGTTTCTTGCTTAAATAGCTTAGCCTTATTCACCTTTAAATTCGAAACATGTATTTAAATAAAATTTATGCGTTATACGAGGACCGTTCAATAAATAATTGGCACTCAAAATATTTTCTTACTTTATGTAGCTAGAAACGAAATTACTCGCTGCATTTAATTTAAAATAAAGCAATATGATACAGTTTGATTATATAATGTTCATTAATTTTGACTAAATTCCATTTACGACAAAATAATACAACAATATATATATATATATATATATATATATATATATATATATATATATATATATATATATATATATATATATATATATATATATATATATATATATATATATATATATATATATATATATATATATATATATATATATATATATATATATATATATATATATATATCTATAGGGCACCACTATGCGTCCCCCCATGTAAAATCTTAGGTTCAAGCAGCGTCCGAAGTCACTCGGCGTCCGGATATACGGACGCTGGGTGACTAGTGCCTCAAATTTGCACCATATGAAGCTTAAAGTGTCTAGATGACGAAAATGTAAAAATTAGCTGTGCGCAGTTTGACACCCATTCCTGATTCGTGTATAAAATCGTAGTTCGAGCGTTTGCCACACGCAGCGCTAATAGCGCGGGATTTGTATACATTTGTATACAAATTTATGGCATAGGTTTACCCTGCGTCCGCATATTTAACAAGAATTGTGTTGGTAACACTGATTGCTTTGTGTCTAGACAGTGATGTCATTTCAACGGGACTTCACTTTATGCATTGTATTTCTGAGTAAAGATTATGTCATTTAAGGTGACAAAATTATTTAATATTATAATAATTATTATTATAATATATTTAATATTATTGATTTAAGTGAAACAAACGTTAACCATTATTATATTATCATTCAGTATTTAATCAATCACTGATGCTGTTAGCTAATAATAAATCTGGCTGTTTAAAATACTATCTTATCCCACATTATATTTTAAGATTTTTAAAACTCATATGTTTGTGAGGCAGACAGTGACATCATTTCAAACGGGACTTCATATGCATTAAAATATTGAAATTAAATAACCTTTATAACTTCTACTTTGTTAGATGACATACAAACTTGAGATTTGGCACAATTATAGGAATTGGGATTCTTGTACAGAGAAAAATAAAAAAATATTTTTATGTCAACCCTCGCACACCCTTTTAGGGGTTGTAAAACTTCTAGATGACTTAGAAACTTGAAATTTGGTGTAATTATAGGATTTAAGATTCTTATAAAGAAAAATATAAAAAAATGTTATGATATCAACCCCTGCACCCCGTTCGGGGGTTGTAAAACTTCTAGATGACATACAGACTTGAGATTTGGCACAATTATAGGATTTGGGATTCTTGTAAAGAAAAATATAAAAAAATGTTATGATGTCAACCCCTGCGCCTCGTTTGGGGGTTGTAAAACTTCTAGATGACATACAGACTTGAGATTTGGCACAATTATAGGATTTGGGATTCTTGTACCGAGAAAAATAAAAAAATATTTTTATGTCAACCCTCGCACACCCTTTTAGGGGTTGTAAAACTTCTAGATGACTTAGGAAACTTGAAATTTGGTGTAATTATAGGATTTAAGATTCTTATAAAGAAAAATATAAAAAAATGTTATGATATCAACCCCTGCACCCCGTTCGGGGGTTGTAAAACTTCTAGATGACATACAGACTTGAGATTTGGCACAATTATAGGATTTGGGATTCTTGTACCGAGAAAAATAAAAAAATATTTTTATGTCAACCCTCGCACACCCTTTTAGGGGTTGTAAAACTTCTAGATGACTTAGAAACTTGAAATTTGGTGTAATTATAGGATTTAAGATTCTTATAAAGAAAAATATAAAAAAATCTTATGATGTCAACCCCTGCGCCCCGTTCGGGGGTTGTAAAAATTCTAGATGACGTACAAACTTGAGATTTGGCACAATTATAGGATTTGGGGTTCTTGTACAGAGAAAAGTAAAAAAATATTTTTATGTCAACCCTCGCACCCCATTTTAGGGGTTGTAAAACTACTAGATGACTTAGAAACTTGAAATTTGGTGTAATTATAGGATTTAAAATTCTTATACGAGGGTAGATTGAAAAGTTTCCGGAATGGGCAAGAAAACGCAGTAATTGAACAGGTTTTTGTTTTTATTTTTCAACATAATATCCTTGCAGGGCGATACACTTTTCCCAGCGGTGCTCCAACTTTTTTAAGCCTTCAGAAAAATATGATTTCGGGAACTCTGCAAAATAAGCTTTAGTGGCGGCGATGACCTCCTCATTTGACGTAAAGCGCTTGCCTCCGAGCCAAGTCTTCATGTTTGTGAACAAAAAGAAGTCGCACGGGGCCAGGTCTGGAGAGTACGGGGGATGCGGCACCACCTCGTAGCCCAATTCAACCAATTTAGCATTGGCGATTCGGGATGAATGGGCCGGCGCGTTGTCGTGATGGAAGAGCACTTTTTTTCGCTGCAAATGAGGCCGTTTCTCCTTCAAAATGCCGTTGAATTGATCCAATAAATCGCTGTAGTATTGTCCCGTGATAGTTCTTCCCTTCTGCAAAAAGTCGATGTGTATCACACCTTGCGAATCCCAAAAAACGGTGGCCATGACCTTTCCAGCAGATGGGACAGTCTTTGCCTTCTTCGGAGCAGATTCGCCTGGAGAAATCCACTGTTTCGACTGCTGCTTGGTTTCTGGTGTGTAGTGGTGGATCCATGTTTCGCCCACGGTCACGAATCGGCGAAAAAAATCCGTTGGATTACGATTTAACAAGGCCAAACACTCTTTCGAAGTGGTCACACGATTTCGCTTGTTGTCCATAGTCAGCAAACGCGGCACCCATCGCGCCGAGAGCTTCCTCATGCCCAAATGTTCGTGCACGATATTTTGCACACGTTCATATGAGATGCCCGTGGTCTCTACTATTTCGCGCAACTTCACTCGTCGATCGGCTAACACGAGATCATGGACTTTATCGACCATTTCTTCATTTGTGGCCGTTTTTGGACGTCCACTGCGTGGTTCATCCTTGGTGCTCGTACGGCCACGTTTGAACTCGCTCACCCAGAAACTAATAGTCGAAAATGAAGGTGTGGATGTGCCATGAACTTTCTGCAAAATATCTCGTATCTCCGTCGCCGTTTTCCCGTCCATCCAGAAATGTTTGATGACTGCACGAAATTCGTTTTTATCCATTTTTGCAAAAGTGCCTGAATTGCTTCACAAGATATCCTAGTAAACATAAACGGAACGACGCACGTGTCTGAAAATTTGACAGCTTTCCTAAAATAGGTTAGCCTTGACAACCATCATAACAATTTCACGATACGCGCGCCATCTCTTGCCCATTCCGGAAACTTTTCAATCTACCCTCGTAAAAAAATTTTAAAAAATGTTATGATGTCAAACCCTGCACCCCGTTCGCGGGTTGTAAAACTTCTAAACGACATACAAACTTGAGATTTGGCACAATTATAGGAATTGGGATTCTTGTACAGAGAAAAAATATATTTTTATGCCAACCCTCGCACCACCTTTAGGGGTTGTAAAACTTCTACATGACTTAGAAACTTGAAATTTGGTGTAATTATAGGATTTAAGATTCTTATAATAAAAAATATAAAAAAAATTATTAAATCAACCCCCGTATTCCATTTGGGAGTTGTAAAACTTCTAGATGACATACAAACTTGAAATTTGGTATAGCATTTAAGAATTAAATATCTTTAAACACTTTAGGTTCTCAGAATAGTATGATGAACAATTTGACGTCGCGTCATCAAACATCGTATCAAATATCATGTTACTGAAGATTTTAGTTGCCCATGCAAATTAAAATCTTTCTTAAAGTGCTTTTAGACTTGTACACTTTTGTTACGCCATTTTCCGTGGCGCAACTACAAAATTGCACGTTGTGTTCACACATAACCAAAAATAAGTCCAAGGTTACGCCAGAAATGAATGGCGCAACTTAAAAGTGTCAACGGCAATTTTTAAAAGTTGCAAGGGATTCACACACAATGTTCCTCTTTTGTTGCGCCACTCTTCATAAACTCAAGCTGCAACTTTTAATACAGGGCTACAATTTTACTGTTTAGTTCTTGGTTTACTGCGAATACGATAAAAAGGCCGTTCTTCATTTTGATTTAAATACCACAAGATTATAATGTAGATAATCAAATTTTTCTTATTACTTAAAATTAAAAATACATACTATCCTTTTTTTTCTAGAGTCCTCTGACTTTGAAAGCGTATTGCTCGAGAACTAATAAACCAAATTTAATATTTTAAAAACGAGCAAATAGTAAATTTATTTCTACATACAACAGTAAAATATTATATTTCTAACTGGTATACTTTTGTTTTTATCGGACGATACGCAATAAAAGGTACCCATTTTTAGGGGCAATTGCAATGAGAGTAAGTTAAATATTTTTTTTCTCGGAAAGTATGTGTCATATATCTGAGATTTTTGTAGGGGTTAAAAAGAAACCTTCCGGTTGTTATCCTATTAATTTTCGGACGAAAAAGTGTTTTATTTAAGATTTATATGAAAAAATAGCGAACTATGCGTTCTTGTTTATTAATGGAAATAGCGTAAAATTTTTTTCGCTTTTAACACTTTTCATATATAGACATTATTTTTTTTTTAAAAATATTCCGAATTTTAACAATAAAAGTGCAATAACAAAAAAACTATTTTTTGTCGAAACCGCTCGTCATCAAAAATCGTTTTTTGTTTCCGCATTTTTATTATTAAAATTAGGAACATTTTTTTGAAAAAATAATGTCTACATATGAGAAGTGTTGATTTAGCGAAAAAATTTTGACGCTATCTCTATTAATAAATAAGAACGCATAGTTCGCTATTTTTTCGCATAATTCTTGAATAAAACGCTTTTTTGTCTGAAAATTAATAACATAAGAACCGCAAGGTTTCTTTCTAACCCCTACAAAAATTTCATAGAAATACGACATATACTTTCTGAGAAAAAAATTAGTTAACTTACTTTCAATGAAATTGTTCCTAAAAATGGATACCTATTATTGCGTATCGTCCGATAAAAACAAAAGTATACCAGTTAGAAATATAATATTTTACTGTTGTATGTATAAATAAATTTACTATTTGCTCGTTTTTAAAATATTTAATTTGGTTCATTAGTTCCTGAGCAATACGCTTTCAAAATCAGAAGACTCTAGAAAAAAAATGGATCGTAGTTATGTATACTATATTTTCCATTTATTTTAGTTAATTCATTTTATCATTTACTAATTTATTTTAATCAATTCTAATGTTTTTTTAGGAGGTACACGCTGAAGAGTTTTTATTTGTTTATAATTAAATTTCCATTACAATTTAAACTTGAGAGAAATAGCTGTCATTTTTGTAAAGGCGCATTTTAAAAGAAATTCTAAAGATTAACCATTTGCGTATAATTCTTATTATTTTTAATAATACAAGTCGACATTATTTTAAAATGATAATCACAAACCAGTTAATTAAAACGCAAAACACCTAATGAGAAGAACGCCAGTTTCACAACAGTCACGTACGTAGTATTATTTTACTCTTCACAATTTTTATTATTGAAATCCAAGACGCGCTGAAGTTGAAGGTAACTTGAATGAAACAATTCATTTTTGTCTAGGTAGCACATAAGTTGAAAATGACAAAATTGATTGGCAAGGTTTATTGTATACCCAAATAATATTTTAAATTCTTAAATAATTTCTCGGAATATTTAGTCTATTGAAAAAAAACACTGTTGTGCTACGTACATTTAATAATATTATGTAATAATAATTACTTAATAATACAAAATAAATATGCAATAAAATAAAATCAAAAAATAAATCAAATTTACACTTTTGTTATTCATATAAGAATCTATGTAATAGATGCGCAGCATCGTTTTTGTTAGTTTATACACATGTAAGAGCATTATAGATTTAACTGGAGAACTGTAAGACACAAGCCAAGCTTAGGCAACAGATCCCTTATTTTTACTAATCTACTGTTGTTATAATTTCACCCTTTGTTGATTTAGATTTATAAAGTATTTACTTATATATATAAATTTTCTATAGTCTTAGTCTTTTTTTTCGCATATTCTGTTTCCCTGAACAGAATGTGCGAAAAAAAGTCAATTATTTGGTAATGTTGTGATATTGTTAATCTTTAACGAATTTAATTTTTATTATTAATAATTAATTAGTTACTATTATTAGATTGTAGATTGATGATTTATAATATTTCTATCCTTTTATTTAAACATTTTTTATATTTCTAATTACATAAATTGATTTATTTACATAAAATTAACATTAACAGTTAACATTATTATTTGTACTGAAATTTACATTTATATTTTATTTGTACTGAAAATTTTCTTTCTTATTAAAATTATTATTATTATTATTATTAAAACAGATACTAATCGAAACCAAATTAATTGTAATGCAATAAATTGTAATGTAATAACTAGAACAATATACAGGGTGTATTTTCGGTTTTCTTCCATAAGTAGGCAAATAGCATGTGCACAGACACTTTCTCAGATATTGGCTCCCCTAATTATTTGAGATGAAAAGTTGCAAATCCCTTTGAGTACTATTCACCACCCCCTACTCCACTTTACCATTTCTTTAACTAAAATTTTTAAACAGCTTCCATGATATAAGCGATTTTTTGGCATAGGAAAATAAAATTGTAAATGGGAAATTTGCTTATTAGCAAATTTCCAATTTACAATCATTTTATTTTCATATACTATAACATCGCTTGCATCTTGGAAGCTATTTAACACAGAATGGTAAAGAAGACTGTTTTGAATAGTAGTCAATAAGATCTAGAACTTCTCTATAGTGACTTTTCCTCTAAACTACACTGTACAACAGTGAAAATTATTCATTTGAAAGTGGGTGCATTTGTATCTTGGAATGCTGTCTTCAGAAGTGCAATTGAATCGGTGAGTCCAAGAACAGTACAAGTCCACAAAATGGCGTTTTGACTTGAGATAGCCAAAGTGTTTAAAATTCGAAGATCCATGCGTTGCGCTCAAAAACATTACAACCTTCAAGACTAATCCGGTCTTACGCGCCACCTATTTACGGCGTTGCGATGAAAAACATTACCAGTCCAGGACATGTACTGTTATTATCTCACTGATGTCATGGTCGCACGTGCGGTTGATGTAATAAAGTGAGGGCATTTTATTCTTATTAAGCTGCCAAAACACTACCTTTGCTGTGTTTATTAGGAAGTTAAAAGCAGTAGTTTTTGAGTAGTTATAATGTATATTAGTGGCAGTAGTGATAATCTGACAATAGTGTTGAGGGTCTTTATGGTAGCCATAAGTGCAAACGGGATCCGAAAACTTGGAAAGACAGTAAAAGGAAAACTGCTGCTCTTAAAGGTGAAGCTTATGTTTCTACATCCGGAAGAATGGTTGCAGCAAAAACGTTTATCTTTTTATAAAAGATAATCCTGAATTGTAACATAACGTTAAATATGAATTCTATTTATAATACTTCTGGCAAAGCTATGCACTCACATTTGGAAGACCACAGGTGGACGTTTGTTCCGAATGTGAAAGATTAGGTGCCAAAATAAAGAGTAAAAATTTGAATGACACTGCCAAACGAGCCTCCGCAGAATAACTGATGGTCCACCAGCTACGTGCCAAAAAAGCTGCTTCTTCGATCCCCAAACCTGGTGATAGTACGGAAACATTTACTATTTCTAAGTATAGGCAGTTAGTTTATGATAGTTCATCCCCAGGATACGTTAGAACCTATGAATATATAGATGGTTTAGGTTCTTATACATTTAACCTCTTCAAACAAAACAAACCAAGTCCTGCTTTGCCAGAAATACGCGCATATCAAGAACCGCTTCCTATCAATGATAAGAAGATCGGTGATGTTAAAACAGTCATGCAGTATATTAACGATGAAACACTAGAGTTCTACTATCATCTTACTTCTTGGAAACAAAGTAACGCAGATGAAGATCCTGATAAATAAGTTGGCAATATAATGTACTTTTAATTGACATTTTTATATAAATTTACTTAATAAAACATTTGTTGCATGTTTAGTACTCTCCATTATAGTTTTCAAAGAACCTATCCTACACTAAAACTCAAAAAGTAAACAAAAAAAAAGACTGAGTCCAAGAGCAGTACAAGTGCATGTTTATTTTCTCTCTATAGCTTGGAAGGGGGTGATTTTTTTTGGATTTTTTATGTTCAATTATCATTTGTCTAAAGACTTATCAAAACTGTTATATGAAGACCAACACGGTGACTTTACTCATTGTGGAGCTATTATGTTTTTTCATTTTTTCTCAAAATTATCTTTTTGGACTTGTACTGTTCTTGGACTCATCGATTCAATTAGAGTTGTTGTAGCACCCTCCGTTTTTGAAATAGTATGTCTGTTCTGATACTTGCGTATATTTTAAACCACTGTTGTCGGTACACTTAAAGTTATTTATTTAGTTCTAAAGTTTATAAAGTTAGTTCTCTTTTATTACTCCCATTTTCATTTATTTTGAAGATATATATGACGCAGTCGCTTATTTGGGAATTTTCTTTTGGCGGGGGCTACTCTATATAAATTCCGAATCAAAATACTTAGATTTTGACATAAATAACCTGAACTATTAAAAGAAATTCGGGGGGGGGGGCTGCCCGTTGCCCCCCCTCCCAAATACGCCACTGATATGACGATTTATAAGTCTTTTATGTCCCCTTTACCCCAAATTTGTCGTTCGCAAAACTATAAACTATGGAAGCAGAATTAGAAATTTACAACATCTATGCTCGATTCTAGATCTAGATCAGACTAGTGTTGGCAATTGTTAGACATTGATTACGGATACCTCCAGCGACTATAAAAGACAAAGTAAAAGAAAAAGTCTGTAAGTTTTTGTGAATATTGTTAATTTATTTTGTATAGAATTCGATTAAAATGCTCTCCATCATCATAATTTTTTTAACCAAGGGTACTAGACAAAATCTAATTCCAGATTTAAGTGCTCCATATTAGAGTATCTATAACGTACACCATAATTCTTTTCAAAAAATTTTAAGGACCTCAAATGTGTTGTTCAGTGTAAAATTAGGGGAGCCAATATCTTAGAAACTGGGTTTTTACATGCTATTCGCGTATGCAACAAAACCGACAATACACTTTGTATGTAGTAGTTGAAACTCTGATATACTACATATACATTTTTAAATTTAGCGTTTTCTAACCGGATTTCTAATTTTTAGGCCTTTTGTATGGCAGGGGTCCACCAATTCTGGAAGCATACAAATGTTGTAAAATTGAATTAACTTTGGAAGCATTTCTACATTCCAGAATGCCTCGTCTCTTTTTATGGTTTCTATAAAAAATCCAAAAGGATTGTTTATAGATTCTTGCCATACACAAGAATAGCACGTATTTCTTTTTGTTATTGCCAGTTGCCCTTGTACTTGATAAAAATACTCGTCATTTCTTTTGAGGGATATCTTGCCATCGTTATCTCGGTGCATGAAGGCAATTTTTCTGCTCTCTATTACTTCCCCAAGAGGTATCTTCTCTATAACTAGTGGACATTTAACTTCTATAATGGCATCTTCATTAACAAGTCCATCGGGGCTTGCCGCCAGAAATGGGTGTTCTTGATCAATAAATAATCCACATTTTTTTACTTCCAAGTTCTATTCACTTTCAAATTCTTTTATGGCTATTGGCTCATGTTCCAAGCCATAATGCGTTGCTCTATTTCCTGTGAATGTTGAGTACAGTATTTCCTTAACTGTGTTCACGCAAGATGTTTTGGCTTGCAATTTGCAGACTCTTCCGAAGTGAGATGTAGTCAATCTCAATGATCTTTCTTGTTTCCAGAGAGGGTTCCTTGACTGACCGACAGTATTTCGTTCTAGATGGGTAATCTCTTCTTTGGACTTTTTCAAGGTGTTACGGAACTCGATTTCTTGAATTTTATACTCTGCAGGTGATAACAGCTCAGCCTTTTCTGTGACACCATAATCTGTGTCTGGAAGTGCAGCAGTTTTCGTTTTGCGGTAAATTTGCCCCTTTTCCTTCTTGTTCTTTTCTAGCATTTGGCGTTTCCTTTTCAATTTTAGAGCATATCTTTTTGTAAATACACTTTAATCTTCTTGTAATAGTTCGTGGTACTCTGTCCCAGCATTAAATAATATACTAGCAGCTTCACATCTTGTTTGATAGGAACCTCGAAGGGAATAATTTACCCTTTTCCCCCCTACAAATTTACACACTAACGAATTGTAATGTTCTGCCAAATTGTTATTCATGTTTAACAGCAAACTATTAACATTTAAAGTTAACCTGTAAAGAGTTGCTTCAATATCTTGATATAGGCCACATTTCTTCATATCAGGAACGAAGTTTTGTTCTCCTTTTTTTGTACAAGAAAAATACCCTATTTCTTGACATTTTGCATGCTCGCCAAAAACGTGCGAGGGGGCATTTAAAATGTCAGCAGTAAGCAGCTGCATTTTCTCAGCATCAGTTTTGCCTTCTATTATTCTATGACGTGCAGCTTTTGAAATAGATATTCTGAGGCGATACGCATTTTTCTTTAATTCTTGTCTGAGAGCTGGAGGTACTGGCTTATTTTCAGATTTACTTGTGGTTCTGGTGACAATATCTCGTAGTTTGGAAGAGAAATTTCGCAGCAAATGATTCCTGCATTCTACTTTTTCGACTAACATGTTTCCATATGGTTTCATTTCTAATAGTTTTTTATGCACCGAACTGTCTCCGTCGCCAACCATGCGAAGATATCTAACTCCATAAAGTTCCAAACTTGATTTAAAACCTTCAAGAATGATGTCGGTTTCCATTCCCGTAGAACTTTTCTGCCAATTCTTAAAACACTGATGTTTAGGTATTTCAGTTTGTTTTGTTTCGGCCCTAGCGCATACAGTGCAATACTTATTTCGTACTCCTAAATATAATAACTTTCCTGTTCGATAACCGATTATACAGCCAACCCCAGATAAAGCATCATAGTTGACATTGTACGATCTTTTGCACCAAGCCCCATCAGTCACGACTGTTACGTACGGTATGTTATCTTTGCTAACTTCTCCAAGATCTCTGGCCAGCTTTGCTTCTTCTTTACCGGCTTCCTCCATCACAGCCCAAGCTTTGTGGCGTACGAGTTCGCTAACTATTTCGTGACATTTTAAATATGTTTTGTTTGACATCATGGGCATGTTCACGGTAGTAGCAGCAATTTCATCCAGTTGGGCATAACCAATTCCAGTTGAAACAGCAGCTAATGTTACAGCTGTGTTGGTATCTAGAACATTATTCCCCGGGGTACCTTTGGAACTTATGTCGTCGATAAGACCGCACATTTTTCATTTAAATGAAAAAATACTCTTAAGTCCTCTTCTGGTCTCTTGAAGAAATTCCATGTTTGTTATGTTGTAGTCGAACTTATGTTTTAAATGGTTTGAGAAGATTTGATCAAAGAATTGTTTTATATCAACAATTCTTCTGCCGGTTACACGTTTTGTGTCTGCTTCCCTTTTTGTTACACCTCCCATGGTCATGGTGTAACAAAATGTTGTATGTAAACTTCCCCAATTAGTTAGTAATTATTAATTACTATTAATTACTTATTAATTAATATTTAAGATTAATTACTTATTAATTAACCTTCTGGATTTAGCAGATAAAATAAAATTTCTACCTATTTAAAAAATTCAATTCCCAGTTAAGATATTATTAATTCAACTACAACAATAATATGTAAAATGTATTATATCTGCAACATGTAGTGTATGTAATATATCCTCTTTTAGCTTAGCAAATCTTTCATAAAATAATAAAGTATTAAGTTTCATTCTTGATCATAATTACAACTCTGGTCTGGTTCCAGGTAATAATTTGTTCGTTATCGTCCCATGGACCGCTCGATATTATTATCGGACAAAGACAAGTTCTGAGAGATAAAAATATATTTTAAATTATTTTGTTTAAATTGAATTAGTCGATTTGTGGAGTTATGCTTAATTTATCATAAGTGCGTACCTTTTTTTTCTATGTAACTATTAATCAAGTTTGCAGGAAAGTCATTTTTATTAGGAAAATATTTTCATTTCAAAAAATAAAAATATTAGATTTGTTTTTTAAATTTCTAATTAACTTTCCTGCATTCTTAAAATATATTTTAGTAGGATGCTAAATTCATGATTACAAAAAATGGTTGGGTTAAGCGAAAAACGTAGATTTGCAAACAGTATATTCCAGAGTGCTTTGCTGCCAGATTTTAAATTTTTCTTTATATTCTTGAATCTGGAAATTTTTTTCTTGAAAACAACGGCTTGAAAATACTTTAATAAATAAAATAAATAAAAATACAGTGTTGTAGGTTACATCAGTTATAAATTGGAGTTTAAAGTTGATTGACGCGTGTAAACCCCGTTTATTATAAAAAATGTAAAATTAAATGCAAATGTTTACACTTGAAACCACCAAAACAAATTTTGGTTAAAAAGCCTTGAATAATTATTGTTTTAAATGCGTTACTAGGATTGAATTAAGATTATTATTTTTTGTTTAAAAGAGTGACATGGAATTATAAATTATAGGACCTTCGTCCAGCTTCAAGCAATCATTGTAGTATAAAATGTACCATCGTGCATAATTTTTTCTATCAAAGAAGAAGGAAAGTGGCAAACACTCTCTTATACTGCATGCACGCAGGCCCCAGTTTTCTCCAGCCTGTCATTTTCTATGAGTTTCTCAAAATATTCTTTTATGTCACTATATGTAGTTTTATAGCAATTTAACTTTATCCAACAAGCGTTGATCTTCGTACACTGGTATAACACCGTAAGCCTTTCAAAATAGAAAACAGCATTCCAATTATACTGTCTCAACAAGGATTTTCGAAGCTCCACTGTCTTTGAGGTACAGCCCAATGCATGACAGTACCACTTTTAGGAGATGAATCCAGTGTTGTAACAGATACATTATTTTGTGTATCTAGATACAGATACTATCAGAAAAAGGTACCTAGATACAGATACAGGTACTTTTACAGTGAAGTATCTAGATCCAAATACAAAGCTTAACATAATGTATCTAGATACATTTGTAGATACTTGTTTTTCACCCGGAATATAAGAACTTCCTAGTCAATTTTTCGTACCGAAAATAGTCATTTAAATAAGTATCAATTCCAGGGCTAGTCTAGGACAGCAATTTTTTTTTAAATTTATACATATTAAAAATTGTTAAGCAGAAACCAGTATCTAAAGATAAGTACAGCATGGCATTTGTGTAGATCTTTTATCTTCAGTTTTGGTGCTGTGCAGAATATTAATAATTTGAATAAACTCCTATAGTCTTCATTGTTTGAAAACCTAGAAAATGTTTTACCACTTTAACAGAAACCATCATAGCCTAGATACTATTTCTGATAACCTAGCTTCAAAGTATGTGTTGGTACGATTCACACTATAGCAATTTGCTATTAGTTCGTAGTACTATTACACCCAAAATTTGCTAAATCTGGTTGCTTTTAGTTACCCTTGGTGTAACGGAATATATTATAATTATTTGCTCTTCAACATATTTTCAAACGCACTACATTAAGATAGTTCTTACTTTGAAAGTTCTCAAATTGACTGTTGACAGAAAAAATAGGAGTGTGTAACAAAATCCGTATAGTGCCTTTACGGTGCTCGAAGACTCACCAGTGGCTTGTCGTACCTAGTACTTATCTACAAGTCCAGTAAAATAACCATTCCAGACTTGTTATGTAAATGTTAAATATAATAACATTACTACAACTATTACATGTAATATAGAATGAATTCTCTTCATATCTGAAATTATGGTACACTTTTATCTAATTGTTGTAGATTGGTACAATCAGTAAATTATGGTACAAGTACCATAATTATGGTACAGTTGGTAACACTGCCCTGGACGGACAAGAATGCTTCTTCC
This sequence comes from Agrypnus murinus, assembly GCA_929113105.1. Classification (NCBI taxonomy): domain Eukaryota; kingdom Metazoa; phylum Arthropoda; class Insecta; order Coleoptera; family Elateridae; genus Agrypnus; species Agrypnus murinus. Next base: position 94,379,822 of record OV816027.1, read on the forward strand.
TCACACAATCGGTAATATCGTAATTCTGTAACAATATCCATTGTTTATAGAGTTTCTACATCTAGTCAGCCAGACTATACTGGCGGATCAGAGCAGCGCAAACAACCCCATTTTGTGGCGAGAAAAGCCCGAAATTGTTAATTATTATTATCCCCATTGAATTTAATTAAATCCATGTTTAGTTTAAAAGGCTTTTCTACATAGTTTTCATTCTGACAGCCCCAAATTGTAATATGCCAAATACGTAAGATGCGATTTTAATTTACGAATTACTATATTTTACACTTCTTTTATCTCAATATGGCGTCGATAGCGAAACTCTGATACGCCAAGTTGACCTGGCTGACTAGATGTAGTGACTCAATTGTTTAACGAGGTGACATATTTGATTTCATGATTTCAAAGCAATTTCATATTAAAAATTAGTTTTATTATTAGTTCAGTTACATTTGATTTTCTAAGAAATAGAGAGACCATACAAGATCGTTGGGAAGGTTTTTACTTTATTTTCTTCGTTAACGTCACTATTTCCTTTTGTTTTGATAGTACAGTAGCTTTTGAGCAATACAGTAGTTTTTTCTTTTCCTTTGCGTCATAAATTTTTTGCAGTTTTCAATGGTCCAACACCATAGTGTGTGCTTGTCGAATAATTTATATGAAGAAAAGAAGTTGTCTAGGAAAATATTATGATTATGGTTATTCTCTACAATAGATAGTAGATAAAAAACAAAGTCACCTCCCAACCCAAGTCTTGATTTTTTATTATTTGGAGGATAACTTGTATAAGTACCCTTCATCTGAACAGATATACCATAATTTGAAACCAAATCTTACCGGTTTTACTTTTAGAAGCATTTTGTTGCGAGTGCCGTCCAAAATATGGAACTATCTGTTCATCTAGTGATAGAAGTTGCACGAGAATACTCCATACTGCATGAGTTTTTCATTCATGATGTAAAAATTACCTACTAAGATTTACCAAAAAGAATGAAGTGAATATAATCATGGGACTTCAACGGAAAGATAGGTAAAGGGAGAGTTCAATATATTGTTGGAGACCATGGTATTTGCAAACGGCACGATAGGGGGGATATCTGGTACAGTTCTCTAATGAAGAAAACTTAATGGTAGCAAACACCTGGTTCCAACTTCCACAGAGGCGATTGTACACTTAGAAGTGTACTTAGGACCAGGAGACAATGAAGTAAATATCATAAAAAATCAAATAGATTACATACTGATTGATAAACGATATAGAAACGGAATTAAAGGTGTAAGAACTTCTCCTGGATCAGACATATGATCTGATCAGAACCCCGTAGCTGAAAAACGTGAGATTAAATTGAAGAAAATCCGGAAGAGAAATAAAACAAGACCTAACTTTGAGAAACTGGGGGAACCACAAATAAAAGAGGAAATAACACGAGTTTTGAATAGTAAGTTTAGGGAAACGGTATAATTGGAAACAGAAACAATGGAAAACTTTTGGCAGTCTGTTAAAAATGTAAACATGAAGTACAAGAAAATGAATTGGAAAACCAAGAGCAGAGAGCAAAACAGAGATGGATGACGGAAGAAATCCTTTTATTGATGAACGAAAGAAGGAAGTACAAACATAAAGACTATAATAAATATAAAGAAATCCATAAAAAGATTACAAGGCTTATAAGAGAGGCAAAGGAGACCTGGATGGAGAAACGTTGTCAAGTACTCGAAGAGCTGCCAAGAAAGCATGATTTCTTTAACACACAAAAAAGAAGATAAAAGAAATAACTGGAAATAAAACCCATCAACACGATATTTTAGTCACAGATAGTAACAAAAAAACAATAGACCCAAACGAGATAGAAGAGATTTTGACAAGCTATATACAAGAGCTTTTTGATGATATCAGAATGTAACCAGAACCAAGAGAAATAGATCAAGAAGATTAGCCATTGAAAATTATTATAGCAGAAGTGAAACACGCAATAAAACTATCAAAACACGTAGAGTCTCAGGTGAAGATAACATCTATACTGAGATGCGTAAAGTATTAGACGATGAAAGCCTCAACATCTTAACATCTTTCTTAAATAGAATATACTATACAGGAATCGTACCACACGACTGGACCCAACTTACTTTTATTCCGATACCTAAAAAGAGCGGAGTAAAACAGTGCTCACAGTACCGATTGATTAGCCTGATGAGCCATGTACAGTAGATAATGCTAAGAACATGCATCAACGAGTACACACAAAATGCGGACAATATGTAGGAGAAGAACAATTTGGTTTTCGCTTAGGCATTGGAACTAGAGAAGCAGTTCAAGGTCCTAGGACTAGCAGAAATACATAAAACAAAATTAAAGCTTATCGGTATCTCCAGCGTAAGTGACTCCTGCGTACAATGTTGCTTCCTCACGGCTTGCTCCAAAATTATAAGTCTGGATTTCTTCAGCTAGTTTCCAAGCATAATTTTCAGAGAAGTCTATATGTAGTAACCCTTCATTCTTACTAAGACTGTTTTTCAGTGTGTTCTAAGCAGCATTTTCATTTTTAATGTTAAATTTATATTTATTTTTAAAGTTTTCATTTCTTCTTGAACCTCTCCCTGCAACTCTCGGACAGGTTTAGTAACATTGATTTTAGCTGCAATCTTAACATTAAATTGAACCTTTTCTTCATTTTATTTTGACATTTCAGAGGCCTGCCATACATATGCAATGTGGAAGCCTTACTACATGTTACAGGAGTTCATATGAATTTTCATTATCTACAAGTTTTAGTGGCTTTAGTTTTTGTGGTTTGAAGCTTATGTTTGCACGTTGCTTGTACAAACAGGTAGCTCTGTTTATTTCATTAGGTTTGCATACATAATATAGACGGTAATAACATAGGGATGGCATCGAGAGAATGTACTGTAGGATATTTTTGTTTTGTGTGCAAGGCCAATTGTTTTATTTGCTACACTATAAAGACGATAGTGTCGAATATCAATGGACATCAACAAAGCACTTAAAAATCTTTTCCGTTGGTTTTTTGACCTCCAGAAACTCTCCAAGGTTTCACCAGCGAGTCATGCAGAACTAGAGTACGGATTGCTTATTTCTCATTGCTTTTCCCTTTTCCAGGTCCAAGTCCAACAAAACGTTTCCGTGCAGTTTTTTTTTATTCAGAGATAGTTTTTCTTCAGGTGTTTTCATAACTGTATTGTTTTCAGTTTTTTTCTACTTAAATGCTTTCTTCTTCTTTTCACGTTCTCAAGTTTGCTCAAAACAAATAACCAGAAACCCAAGTACAGAGAGGTTTCTTTTTGTATCTGAACTTGCCCGACGAAGAGAACACAAAAAAATTGAACAGCTAAAAAAATCATGTGGCAGGTCAATCACCGCTGGATATTTTTCTAAAACTCTTTGATGATGAAGTTCAAGATATAGTATTGCGATATTTTGTAAAGTAGGCTCATGATAAATAATACACACGATTTTATATTTACAAGGGAAAAACTTTTCAGTTTTATTGGCATCCTGTTTTTATTAGGCTATCATACGTTGCCCCAAGCTAATTTGTATTGGTATGTCGAAGAAGGCAAAAGAGTCGATATTGTATAGAACTGCATGAGTAAAAACAAATTCAGAAATATTCAGTAAGGTCAATAAAACTGTTACATTTTCTAACTTTGCAGCCTTTTTTACATCTTCTTTTTCTTAAGGTGCTGTCTTCTTATAGAAGGTTAGCAACAACTTCGGCAAATCGTTCACTATCTTTTGCTATTCTTAGTAATAACTGTGAGTTTAGGCCAGTGCAGTCTCTCACATTTCTCAACCATGAGCCTTGTCTCCTGCCAGTTCTCTTCTACCCTCAATCTTGCCCTCCATTATCAGTCTTAGGTATGGTTCAGCAGAAGTTCAAGAGTTGCAGGGAGAGGTTCAAGAAGAAATGAAAACTTTAAAAATAAATATAAATTTAACATTAGAAATAAAAATGCTGCTTACAACACACTGAAAAAGAGTCTTAGTAAGAGTGAAGGGTTACTCCATATAGTCTTCTCTGAAAATTATCCTTGCAAACTAGCTGAAGAAATCCAGACTTATCATTTTGGAGCAAGCCGTGAAGAAGCAGTCATTTACGTTGGAAATACCGATAAATTATTTAATTTTGTTCTATGTATTTCTGCTAGTCCAGATCATGTCCTGCAGCTATTTGGGCACACTTAATCCTGTCTTTACCTTTCTGTCGCAACAATTGCCAAGAATCCAAACAGTTTATTTGTTTTCAGATAGACTATCCATTCTTTAATAAGGTAATTAGTTATCTTTAAACTTTGATGCATTGAGTATTCCTTAACTATCTTTGTAACATAAACGGTTTTTGTATTTAGTCAAAGTAAAACTTCTAACCGAGAAACAAGAACAACGACGAGTGACATGGACTAAATATGTAGTTGTCCTAGACAATGTTCCAGAGAATGACTGGTATAAGGTCATATTCAGCGACTAGTCAAAGTCTGGTGTTTTCGTTGGTTACTCTCGCAAAAGAGTGATCGGAGCTAAACATGAAGCATTCCATAAGTACTGCTTAAAACGTACGGTTAGGTTTCCTCAAGGTGCAATAGTTTAGAGCTATATGTCAGCTGGAGGGTTAGAATGATTTCAGTCCATAGACGGCACAGTTAATGTTGAAAAGTATCAGCAAATTCTTAACGCTAACTTGTTACCAATCGTTAAAAATCGATCTTGACCGCGATTTAATCTTTCAACAAGATGGTGCTTCTTACCACACATCAAAAACGACCAAAAAATGGTTTGAAAATCATAATTTCAAAGTTGTTGAATGATCCTCAAGCAGTTCGGATCTTTAGTGTTATTGAATTTGAAATTATCAGCAAGTGGGGTATTATCCAATTTAGATAATTGTAATCCCCAAGTTAGAAGTATGTCAGCCAAAATTTAAGCGGCGAATAAAGCAAAGCGAGATGTTAAATCTTATTGAATTGTATTTATAAACTGCTATCTGAATATTTAGTTGTCAGCGAGTTTTGTTGAATGCAGCTGCTTACTGCTGACATTTTAAATGCCCCCTCGCACGTTTTTAGCGAGCATGCAAAATGTCAAGAAATAGGGTATTTTTCTTGTACAAAAAAGGAGAACAAAACTTCGTTCCTGATATGAAGAAATGTGGCCTATATCAAAATATTGAAGCAACTCTTTACAGGTTAACTTTAAATGTTAATAGTTTGCTGTTAAACATGAATAACAATTTGGCAGAAGATTACAATTCGTTAGTGTGTAAATTTGTAGGGGGGGGAAAGGGTAAATTATTCCCTTCGAGGTTCCTATCAAACAAGATGTGAAGCTGCTAGTATATTATTTAATGATGGGACAGACTACCACGAACTATTACAAGAAGATCAAAGTGTATTTACAAAAAGATATGCTCTAAAATTGAAAAGGAAACGCCAAATGCTAGAAAAGAACAAGAGGAAAAGGGGCAAATTTACCGCAAAACGAAAACTACTACACTTCCAGACACAGATTATGGTGTCACAGAAAAGGCTGAGCTGTTATCACCTGAAGAGTATAAAATTCAAGAAATCGAGTTCCGTAACACCTTGAAAAAGTCCAAAGAAGAGATTACCCATCTAGAACGAAATACTGTCGGTCAGTCAAGGAACCCTCTCTGGAAACAAGAAAGATCATTGAGATTGACTGCATCTCACTTCGGAAGAGTCTGCAAATTGCAAGCCAAAACATCTTGCGTGAACACAGTTAAGGAAATACTGTACTCAAAATTTACAGGAAATAGAGCAACGCATTATGGCTTGGAACATGAGCCAATTGCCATAAAAGAATTTGAAAGTGAATACAACTAGAAAGTAAGAGAATGTGGATTATTTATTGATCAAGAACACCCATTTCTGGCGGCAAGCCCCGATGAACCTGTTAATGAAGATGCCATTATAGAAGTTAAATGTCCACTAGTCAAGAATTCTAAACACTATAACTATGTCAAAATCTCAAGTTTGTACGTCATCTAGAAGTTTTATAACTCAAAAGGGGGTGGGAGGGCTGACATTTTAATATTTTTGATTTTTCTCTTTAGGAAAATTTTAAATACTATAACTATACCAAATTTCAAGTTTGTATATCATATAGAAGTTTTACAACCACCAATGTGGGTGGGGGGTAGAAATTTTACAATTGTTTATTTTTCTTTTGACAAGAATTCTAAACTCTATAACTATGTCAAAATCTCAAGTTTGTACGTCATCTAGAAGTTTTATAACTCAAAAGGGGGTGGGAGGGTTGACATTTTAATATTTTTGATTTTTCTCTTTAGGAAAATTTTAAACACTATAACTATACTAAATTTCAAGTTTGTATGTCATATAGAAGTTTTACAACCCCCACTGTGGATGGAGGGTAGAAATTTTTCCATTGTTTATTTTTCTTTTGACAAGAATTTTAAAGTCTATAACTATGTCAAAATCTCAAGTTTGTACGTCATCTAGAAGTTTTATAACTCAAAAGGGGGTGGGAGGGTTGAGATTTTAGTAATTTTGATTTTTCTCTTTAGGAAAATTTGAAATACTATAACTATACCAAATTTCAAGTTTGTATGTCATATAGAAGTTTTACAACCCCCAATGTGAGTGGGGGGTAGAAATTTTACCATTGTTTATTTTTCTTTTGACAAGAATTCTAAACTCTATAACTATGTCAAAATCTCAAGTTTGTACGTCATCTAGAAGTATTATAACTCAAAAGGGGGTGGGAGGGTTGACATTTTAATATTTTTGATTTTTCTCTTTAGGAAAATTTTAAATACTATAACTATACCAAATTTCAAGTTTGTATATCATATAGAAGTTTTACAACCACCAATGTGGGTGGGGGGTAGAAATTTTACAATTGTTTATTTTCTTTTGACAAGAATTCTAAACTCTATAACTATGTCAAAATCTCAAGTTTGTACGTCATCTAGAAGTTTTATAACTCAAAAGGGGGTGGGAGGGTTGACATTTTAATATTTTTGATTTTTCTGTTTAGGAAAATTTTAAATACTATAACTATACCAAATTTCAAGTTTGTATGTCATATAGAAGTTTTACAACCCCCAATGTGAGTGGGGGGTATAAATTTTACCATTGTTTATTTTTCTTTTGACAAGAATTTTAAACTTTATATCTATGTCAAAATCTCAAGTTTCTACGTCATCTAGAAGTTTTACAACTCGAAAGGGGGTGGGAGGGTTGACATTTTAATATTTTTGATTTTTTACTTTAGGAAAATTTTAAATACTATAACTATACCAAATTTCAAGTTTGTATATCATATAGAAGTTTTACAACCCCCAATGTGAGTGGGGGGTAGAAATTTTACCATTGTTTATTTTTCTTTTGACAAGAATTCTAAACTCTATAACTATGTCAAAATCTCAAGTTTGTACGTCATCTAGAAGTATTATAACTCAAAAGGGGGTGGGAGGGTTGACATTTTAATATTTTTGATTTTTCTCTTTTGGAAAATTTTAAATACTATAACTATACCAAATTTCAAGTTTGTATGTCATATAGAAGTTTCACAACCCCCAATGTGAGTGGGGGGTAGAAATTTTACCATTGTTTATTTTTCTTTTGACAAGAATTCTAAACTCTATAACTATGTCAAAATCTCAAGTTTGTACGTGATCTAGAAGTATTATAACTCAAAAGGGGGTGGAAGGGTTGACATTTTAATATTTTTGATTTTTCTCTTTAGGAAAACTTTAAATACTATAACTATACCAAATTTCAAGTTTGTATGTCATATAGAAGTTTTACAACCCCCAATGTGAATGGGGGGTAGAAATTTTACCATTGTTTATTTTTCTTTTGACAAGAATTCTAAACTCTATAACTATGTCAAAATCTCAAGTTTGTACGTCATCTAGAAGTATTATAACTCAAAAGGGGGTGGGAGGGTTGACATTTTAATATTTTTGATTTTTCTCTTTTGGAAAATTTTAAATACTATAACTATACCAAATTTCAAGTTTGTATGTCATATAGAAGTTTCACAACCCCCAATGTGAGTGGGGGGTAGAAATTTTACCATTGTTTATTTTTCTTTTGACAAGAATTCTAAACTCTATAACTATGTCAAAATCTCAAGTTTGTACGTCATCTAGAAGTATTATAACTCAAAAGGGGGTGGAAGGGTTGACATTTTAATATTTTTGATTTTTCTCTTTAGGAAAACTTTAAATACTATAACTATACCAAATTTCAAGTTTGTATGTCATATAGAAGTTTTACAACCCCCAATGTGAATGGGGGGTAGAAATTTTACCATTGTTTATTTTTCTTTTGACAAGAATTCTAAACTCTATAACTATGTCAAAATCTCAAGTTTGTACGTCATCTAGAAGTATTATAACTCAAAAGGGGGTGGGAGGGTTGACATTTTAATATTTTTGATTTTTCTCTTTTGGAAAATTTTAAATACTATAACTATATCAAATTTCAAGTTTGTATATCATATAGAAGTTTTACAACCACCAATGTGGGTGGGGGGTAGAAATTTTACAATTGTTTATTTTTCTTTTGACAAGAATTCTAAACACTATAACTATGTCAAAATCTCAAGTTTGTACGTCATCTAGAAGTTTTATAACTCTAAAGGGGGTGCGAGGGTTGACATTTTAATATTTTTGATTTTTCTCTTTAGGAAAATTTTAAACACTATAACTATACTAAATTTCAAGTTTGTATGTCATATAGAAGTTTTACAACCCCCACTGTGGATGGAGGGTAGAAATTTTACCATTGTTTATTTTTCTTTTGACAAGAATTTTAAAGTCTATAACTATGTCAAAATCTCAAGTTTGTACGTCATCTAGAAGTTTTATAACTCAAAAGGGGGTGGGAGGGTTGACATTTTAATATTTTTGATTTTTCTCTTTAGGAAAATTTTAAACACTATAACTATACTAAATTTCAAGTTTGTATGTCATATAGAAGTTTTACAACCCCCACTGTGGATGGAGGGTAGAAATTTTTCCATTGTTTATTTTTCTTTTGACAAGAATTTTAAAGTCTATAACTATGTCAAAATCTCAAGTTTGTACGTCATCTAGAAGTTTTATAACTCAAAAGGGGGTGGGAGGGTTGAGATTTTAGTAATTTTGATTTTTCTCTTTAGGAAAATTTTAAATACTATAACTATACCAAATTTCAAGTTTGTATGTCATATAGAAGTTTTACAACCCCCAATGTGAGTGGGGGGTAGAAATTTTACCATTGTTTATTTTTCTTTTGACAAGAATTCTAAACTCTATAACTATGTCAAAATCTCAAGTTTGTACGTCATCTAGAAGTATTATAACTCAAAAGGGGGTGGGAGGGTTGACATTTTAATATTTTTGATTTTTCTCTTTAGGAAAATTTTAAATACTATAACTATACCAAATTTCAAGTTTGTATTTCATATAGAAGTTTTACAACCACCAATGTGGGTGGGGGGTAGAAATTTTACAATTGTTTATTTTCTTTTGACAAGAATTCTAAACTCTATAACTATGTCAAAATCTCAAGTTTGTACGTCATCTAGAAGTTTTATAACTCAAAAGGGGGTGGGAGGGTTGACATTTTAATATTTTTGATTTTTCTGTTTAGGAAAATTTTAAATACTATAACTATACCAAATTTCAAGTTTGTATGTCATATAGAAGTTTTACAACCCCCAATGTGAGTGGGGGGTATAAATTTTACCATTGTTTATTTTTCTTTTGACAAGAATTTTAAACTTTATATCTATGTCAAAATCTCAAGTTTCTACGTCATCTAGAAGTTTTACAACTCGAAAGGGGGTGGGAGGGTTGACATTTTAATATTTTTGATTTTTTACTTTAGGAAAATTTTAAATACTATAACTATACCAAATTTCAAGTTTGTATGTCATATAGAAGTTTTACAACCCCCAATGTGAGTGGGGGGTAGAAATTTTACCATTGTTTATTTTTCTTTTGACAAGAATTCTAAACTCTATAACTATGTCAAAATCTCAAGTTTGTACGTCATCTAGAAGTATTATAACTCAAAAGGGGGTGGGAGGGTTGACATTTTAATATTTTTGATTTTTCTCTTTTGGAAAATTTTAAATACTATAACTATACCAAATTTCAAGTTTGTATGTCATATAGAAGTTTCACAACCCCCAATGTGAGTGGGGGGTAGAAATTTTACCATTGTTTATTTTTCTTTTGACAAGAATTCTAAACTCTATAACTATGTCAAAATCTCAAGTTTGTACGTCATCTAGAAGTATTATAACTCAAAAGGGGGTGGAAGGGTTGACATTTTAATATTTTTGATTTTTCTCTTTAGGAAAACTTTAAATACTATAACTATACCAAATTTCAAGTTTGTATGTCATATAGAAGTTTTACAACCCCCAATGTGAATGGGGGGTAGAAATTTTACCATTGTTTATTTTTCTTTTGACAAGAATTCTAAACTCTATAACTATGTCAAAATCTCAAGTTTGTACGTCATCTAGAAGTATTATAACTCAAAAGGGGGTGGGAGGGTTGACATTTTAATATTTTTGATTTTTCTCTTTTGGAAAATTTTAAATACTATAACTATATCAAATTTCAAGTTTGTATATCATATAGAAGTTTTACAACCACCAATGTGGGTGGGGGGTAGAAATTTTACAATTGTTTATTTTTCTTTTGACAAGAATTCTAAACACTATAACTATGTCAAAATCTCAAGTTTGTACGTCATCTAGAAGTTTTATAACTCTAAAGGGGGTGCGAGGGTTGACATTTTAATATTTTTGATTTTTCTCTTTAGGAAAATTTTAAACACTATAACTATACTAAATTTCAAGTTTGTATGTCATATAGAAGTTTTACAACCCCCAATGTGGATGGAGGGTAGAAATTTTACCATTGTTTATTTTTCTTTTGACAAGAATTTTAAAGTCTATAACTATGTCAAAATCTCAAGTTTGTACGTCATCTAGAAGTTTTATAACTCAAAAGGGGGTGGGAGGGTTGAGATTTTAGTATTTTTGATTTTTCTCTTTAGGAAAACTTTAAATACTATAACTATACCAAATTTCAAGTTTGTATGTCATATAGAAGTTTTACAACCCCCAATGTGAGTGGGGGGTAGAAATTTTACCATTGTTTATTTTTCTTTTGACAAGAATTCTAAACTCTATAACTATGTCAAATTTCAAGTTTGTATGTCATCTAGAAGTTTTACAACCCTCAAATGGAGTGCGGGGGTTGACCTAATAATTTTCTTTACGAGAGTCCTAAATCCTATCACTATCTCAAATTTCAAGTTTGAATGTCATCCAGAATTTTTACAACCCCCAAATAAAGTGCAGGGGTTGACTTAATAAAAAAAAAATATATTTTTCTTTACGACAGTCTTAATCCCTATAACTATATCAAATTTCAAGTTCCTGTGTCATCTGCAAGTTTTACAATCCCATAAGAGGGTGCGGGGGATGATATAACGGCATTTTTTTATATATTTTCTTTACAATAACCTTAAACTATAATTGTACCAAATTTCAAGTTTCTGTGTCATCTAGAAGCTTTATAAACCCTAAAGGGGTTGCGGAGGATTAACATAATAACATTTTTCTATATCATTCTTTACGAGAACCCTAAACCCTATAACTAAACCAAATTTCAAGTTTTTATGTCATCTAGAAGTCGTACAACCCCCGAACGGGATGCAGAGGTTGACATAATAACATTTTTTAAATATTTTTCTTTACAAGAATCTTAAATCCTATAATTACACCAATTTTCAAGTTTCTAAGTCATCTAAAAGCTTTACAACCCCTAAAAGGGGGTACGGGGGTTGTCATAATAACATTGGTTTATTTTTTCTTTACAAGAATCCTAATTCCTATAACTGTCCCAAATCTCAAGTATAATCGTCATATTGTAAATCTTAACGTCGAACTCGATATCAGCGACCTTAGAAACCCCTTTGTACAAAATCTCATACAAATCCAATAAAATTTCTAATTTTACGAAATTTTTATGTTTATGGTACCTTAAAACTTATTTAAAACATTTTAAATAAAATTCAGACACCAATGAATGGAAGTAAAAGATTTATTAAGTACCTGTAATAAAATATAATTATTCTTGTCGCTTTAAATGACGCAATCCTTACTGAGAAATACACATAGTACTTTGGCAACGCAGAGAGCTATATCATACCCGCTATTTCGAATATACTCACAGATGTTAAGTTTTATGCAAATAAATCAAATTTTAATTATTATGGCCGCCATATTTCATCCGCCCTTTAAAATTTGCAAACGTTGACATCAAATTTGAAATCAGCGACCTGAAAAACCCCTTTGTAGAAAATTTCATACAAATCCAATAATATTTCAAGTTTTATGATGTTTTTATGCATATAATATTTTAAATCTGAAAGCCTTTGAAATAAAATTCATACACATACAGAAACGAAACTAAAAGTATTTATTACATAGCGTTAATAAAATAGAATTATTTTTGCCAGTTTAAATGACGCAATCTTTACTCAGAAATGCAGAGAGTAACTCGACACCGCAGACAGGCAAAGGAATTCAAGCAGGCTGGCCAATACTGAAAAAATAAATGGACGCTGTATAAACCTATAGCTTGCATAAAATAAACAGACGCTGAATAAACCTATAGCTTGCAAAAGACGCTGACTGATACCATCATTTATATACACTTATATACGCCGGACGCTGGGCGCTACGCTTTTGGTCCGGACGCATGGTAGGCCTCTATAGATATATATATATATATATATATATATATATATATATATATATATATATATATATATATATATATATATATATATATATATATATATATATATATATATATATATATATATATATATATATATATATATATATATATATATATATATATATATATATATATATATATATATATATATATATATATATATATATATATATATATATATATATATATATATATATATATATATATATATATATATATATATATATATATATATATATATATATATATATATATATATATATATATATATATATATATATATATATATATATATATATATATATATATATATATATATATATATATATATATATATATATATATATATATATATATATATATATATATATATATATATATATATATATATATATATATATATATATATATATATATATATATATATATATATATATATATATATATATATATATATATATATATATATATATTATATATATATATATATATATATATATATATATATATATATATATATATATATATATATATATATATATATATATATATATATATATATATATATATATATATATATATATATATATATATATATATATATATATATATATATATATATATATATATATATATATATATATATATATATATATATATATATATATATATATATATATATATATATATATATATATATATATATATATATATATATATATATATATATATATATATATATATATATATATATATATATATATATATATATATATATATCTCTAAACTACAAATCAAAATTTAAATAATAATTAAGTTTTTGTATACTAATTATATGAATTTATTAACTTTTCTTTATTTATTAAAATAGGTTGTTTTCTCAAAATGTTTAAATTTTACAATAATCTTCTTAAATTGTCCCAATGTAAAATAGTTAGATAATTTTTTTTAATAAAATGTTTGTCCGAAATTATTTCTTTTACTGGCCAGTATTATGAAAATTAAAATCACTTACTATTTTGCCGCACACTCGATACTTCCTTTTACCGATCCCGGGAACAACATACTGCTTTAACAACCACTACCAACCTCTTGACTGGTGGAAGTGATATAAAATGCATGTTTGCGGAAAATTAAATCTTCTTAAAATTTTTTATCAAATAAAAAATTTTTATTTGTTGTGATGTTATCCAAATCAATTTTATACTTTATAATCTTCTTGAAATTACGACGAAAGCGAAAGCGTAAGTTACATAAATTTCTTGCATGAAATCTCATTTGTATAATTTTTAACCTCACATTGTTCTTTCAAATTATGAAAATGGATGTTTTTTATAGGTTAATCAAAATAGAAACGACACAACCTCCTCTCAATGAGTTCTGGAGATTACTAATTGTTTTTCACATTATAATTTACATTAAAACATATAGAAACAAAAAAGTAGTTAGGCAACACCGATTCTAGAACAAAATCCCATGTTATTTCTTATGGAGGTCCGATTTAGCGAAAAGATCACAAATCTAAGATGGCGGCCGCGCTCGCGACTCGAGGTCATCCGCGGTTCGTCCAAACACGCGGCAGTAATTTCATATTATCTTTTTAATAATTATCTATTATATTAATAATAATAATAATAAAACATTTAACTTTTTAACAAAATCACCAATAAAATTAATTCCTCTCGCTTAGTAGGTGTCTCATATAAAATTATTAGATTTTTAAAATACATTTAAAAGAGAAACTACCTGCCCCACCCCCAGGTTTTCAGAAACGCTTTACACATTAGCGGCATTTTTTCTCTTTCAATAAATTTAAGAGTAAATATTTCGATTTTTAAAAAAGATTAAACTAGAGAAACCAGGTAGCCTCAACAACAAAATATGCTTCCGGCGCGCGACTCGAGGTCATCCCGGTTGCGAATGGGTAGTTAAGCGCGCAATTTCGTGTAGTCGCATGTATACCTAACCGTATCGTAACCTACCGTAATTTTATACCTATACATTCGACTACACGAAATTGTGCAATTAACTACCCATTCAGCACCCAGTTGGTTGGGCTTGAAAACAACTAAATACCATCCCTTAAGAAGTTGACTTTTTTAGTTTTACCGTGACCCTACCTACGCAGAAATGGGGTTTTCTAATAACTGTAATAAAAATTTAACGAAGCTGAAAGCATCATAACAAACAGCATGATTGAAACCTTATAGTAAAATGGAGACTATTTATGAATGAAATAATATTACAGCAAGTTAGAGGGATTGAAGCAGTGATATCTTAAACTTCGAATGTGTTTAAATTGTATTGAAATTGGTTATATTATTAACAAAGTGAAAAGCGTGTATATTGTTTAACCGCCTCAACAGATGTCTAACATCTTCTATATGAATGAATGATCCTCGACGAATATACCTGTATGTCTTTGAAAGAGCTAGGGATAAATTGAAATTCCACCACAGTTAAATTATAATCATGTTAGTACTAAAAATAACTTAATGTGAATTCCGGACCTTTATTCATATTTACAGCACATGTAAGATTATTAATTAGCTACATTTAAATGTTCCAGATAATATGATTAATCAAATAAAATAACTTTTTATTATTTCATTAACATATTAAAAGCTGTTTGAAGGATACCAAAATACATTTTAAAATAAACCGCCTCAACAGATGTCTAACATCTTCTATATGAATGAATGATCCTCGACGAATATACCTATATGTTTTTGAAAGAGCTAGGGATAAATTGAAATTCCACCACAGTTAAATTATAATCATGTTAGTACTAAAAATAACTTAATGTGAATTCCGAGCCTTTATTCATATTTACAACACATGTAAGATTATTAATTAGCTACATTTCTCTCTTTCACAGCCGATCGATGAAATGAAATAGGTCTAAAAGATGGAGCCATGAAGGAATCTATATTGCAGACAAAATATGTTCTCTTTCTATTAAAACAATCTGATTAAATCCCGCTTCATGACATCTAGTAACTCAATAATTTTTTCGGCTTTCAGCTGTTTTCTCGGCGGTACGTGTAAACGGGATATAGAACGAAGTTCTAACTCTAGATTTCAGTCTCAGTGCAGCAACTGGACGCGTAACACTTACCTCTCGTCGCATCCATATTTAAACGTCTACAAGAAAAAAAGAGATGTCATTCGCAACTCAGCTTATTGATAACCTAAGGGATCTTGCATACAACCCGCAGCTACAAGGTAATGCTCGAGCCATCTCGAATGCTTTAAAACAATGTACCTCAGCTATATGGAGAATCAATAGAGCACTGGAAAAAGAAACATCTATAGGGGTTAAGAATCATCTATCAACCCGCCTGGCCCAAGCGAGATCATATAGGGAGATTATTAAAACCTTAAAAACTGTAGGTGGAAGCAATAGTCAGCGAAAAGAGCGAGAGAGGCTTTGTACCACAATTTAACAATATCTTTTGACACTTTTGTCCAAAATATGCTATACCTTCATTCAAACAAGTGGTGCTCTAAGAAACGTGTTTTATCGTCGTTATCTTGTCTAATTTTGTTGCTGTACAACACCGTCTATATTTACTGACACATCTCAATACCTACATATGTACATATCTTCAGGTTTCTGTGTTTCTGTAAGAATGTATTTTCTGTTTTTAATACTGCATGTCTCATTTGGAAATCGAATATAAGGATTGGCCTGTGCTTTTAAAACATCAATAAATTGTAAAATCTCTCCAAGTAAATAAATTTATTATTTCCTGTTTATCATTTTGTTTATTAACTTAAACAGTACTCATATCCTAAAAATATCCTTTTTTTAAAGAAAAATCATTGAAATTAGTACAACCTACTTTTAAAGTAAGTGTAGCTTGATAAAGCGCCGACATGACAGCACAGCTTAATTACCCAGAGCAAGGTGATAATAAGCCAAAGTCACTGCTACCCAAGGTTCGATTCCAGCTGGCAGATTTTTAAAATTAATTTTTTACAAAACACTATTTAAAATGCAATCTTTCTCCTGGAAAATGTTTTTCTACATAATTTTAATAAATTGCATAGTCTTGTTTTTGGTTATTTCTCATTTCAAATAGTTTTGATAAATATCTTGTGTTACGGCTTATTACAAGTTTTCGAATTGTCTGGTGCATTTTACTGTCCTTAATTTGATAAGATAAATGCTCAATTTATGTAGTAATTGAATCAAGAGTGCGTTGCATGCCATTTTCCTGGAAACAAGATACCTATCACAAATTTAATAATTATCGTTAATTAAGTACCTATTTAGGTCGTCAATGTAAAAAGATCACCATTTTTTACTTAACTTGTTTTTAGTCGTATGCAATACTGTGGCACAAAATATACTATAATATATATTATGTAATTAGATCAAGCGATACATTAAATCCGAGAAGATGTATTATAACGCCGAGGCGCCAGCCGAGGCGTTATAACATCTTCGAGGACTTAAAGAAGCTTGACCTCCGTATTGCATAAGTTGTTTTTATTGCATTTTATTTCGTATTTCAATCCTAATTTCTCCCTTTTAAAATTCATCCGAATTTATTGTATAATGAAGCAAGTTGCCTTGTCTGTGTCATCATACGCGTAACCAAGGAGATAAAAAGCAGCATGTCACGTGTGGCTGTTATGCAGCATCAAATGATTTTTACGTTGCCAACAACAACGGAGATCAAGAACGTCTTGAACTCCGGTGTCATTGACAACGGAGATCAAGTTATACTTTATTTTACTAATTGTAGTATATAAACCATTATTTGAAATACGAAATGAAATAAAAAAGAGAAGTTATCTAGCAGCTGGAATCGATCCTGGGCGACAACTTCGGGTTATTATCAACCTGTTGCGGTTAACTAAACTATGGAATCATGTCGGCTTTTGATTTCACCACACTTATTTTAAGTTGCACTAATTTAAATGGTTTTCTTTAAAAAAGGGAACTAAAGGTATTTATTTTTTTTTCATTTTTGGGATATGAGTACCGTTGAAACTAATAAACAAAAACAATAATTTTATTTACTGGGGGAGATCTTACATTGTTTAAAGGTACAGGTTAATCTCTAAATTTGTATTTTTATTGTAGGTATACTTATTATGGAGACCGAGTTTAGTACGGTTGGTAAAACTATAAACTTGCCAGCCCTCATTAAACTTTTTAAAAGATGGCGCCTATGATCTACAATGACTCAAAGAGTAGCTACCTATAATACTAGGGTTGCCAACTGACCTTTTTTCGGAAGGACAGTCCTTCTTTCTAAAAGTGTGTCCTTCGTCCTTTCTTGACATAGGAAAGGACGGGTTTTGTCCTTATTTAAAACAATCAACGAAAATCAATATTTACTTAAAATTTTAAATTATATTTTAATCACTGAAATGAGCTTTCGAAAATCAAGAATTATAAATTTCAAATTAACCGCCAACATCGTTCATATAAAATGAATCAGATTTGCTATGAGCTGTACTAATTTAGGTAATTTAGTCGATTATTGTTGTTAAAAGCCGTTAAAATGAGTGAAGCTACAGATTATACTAATTTACCGGGCGAGAAAATATGGTTAAAAGCTCAGAAGAAAAAGAAAAACGTATATGCAGTAAATTGCATATGCAGAGACTGATTGACCATTATAATATAAATTATATTATGGAGTTCCACAAAGTAAGGCTGGAGACAGTAAATGATTGACCATTAATTTAAGACTATATTCAAACAGTACTAAACCATCTACTGGGGTGCAGCGGTAAGGAAAACCTCTCGAACTAGGCCCTCACCACAGATTATTTTTGGAGAGGGATAGATTAGGAGAAACAGATTTTTCAGGCAGTGATACTATAAATAGTAGACGTACATGAATTAATATTAATTATTAATTAATTAATATTAATCAAATAAATAGGGAATGTACTGTAATTAGTAATTGTAAAAAATCATGAAAAAGTAAATAATAATAAAAAGCAAACAAAACAGGATGATAAATTGCATTTATTAAATAAGCAAAAGACTGGACTTACGATTACAAAACCAGAGTTCTATTCCCAGTTTCGGTAATTTTTTTAAATAAAATTTTATAAACAGTTTATTTATATTTATAATATTTATAAAAAGGAATAGGTAACTTACAATTAAATACTAATATGGTATGCATAATCACTTAGTTTTATTTTTATAGTTTAAACGACTATAAAATTAAGGGATAATTTTATGTAATTATTCTTTTTTTATAAATATTATTATAAAAAAACGTTTATTTGACAATTATTAAATATTTTATTAAAAAAATTACCCAAACCTGAAATAGACCCGAGGTTTTGTAGTCGAAATTCAGCGCGCCATCCAGTCGGCCATGCTCCAGTATGTTCATGTTTTTTCCTTCTTTAATAAATGTCATTTATCATCCTTTTTCTTTTGTTTCTTTATTGAATTGATTATTTTATAAACTTTTTTTATAAATATAATATTTATAAAAAAGAATAATTACATAAAATTATCCCTTAATTTTATAGTCGTTGTTAAACTAGGTATATTTATTTTAGGTAAAAATAAAACTAAATGATTATGCATACCATATTAGTATTTAATTGTATGTTATATCTTTTTATAAACATTATAATTATAAACATTAAGTATTCTATTAAAGAAAATTACCAGAACGGGGGGTTTTGAAATCGTAAATGCAGGGCGCCTTCCAGTCGGTCATGCTGTCTGTTCATATCTTTGATTCTTTAATGAATGTCATTTATTATCCTTTTTTGTTTGTTCATTGTTTATTATTAATTCTTTTTAATGATTTTTTTACAATTACTACTGACACTTATTAATTGATTACAGTGCTTAATAAGTATATTAACAATGCCGCTACAGAGTAAGTTGTCTAGAAAGTCTGCTAATTCAAATTTTCGAAAATTTGTAATACCGAACGGCTTTTAAATTATTTTGATATTTACAATAACTAAAAAAAAACTCAAGATGGCGGGATTCTATAAATAACAATAACATTAACTTGTAAAAACTTTAGTTTCTCTAATAACTATCCCTCGAATTTATACTAGAAGTAAACTCTTGTATATGTAAAGAGAACTGCTTATCGAGCATTCAAGAGAGCCTTTAACGACATTGTCTAGTATACTACATTGAAGATTCGTTTTCATTTAAATAGCAATGGAAAATCTTCATTAGTGTAACTGAATATAATAAATAACGTTTCTGGAAATGCTTGATTGTCCTTACTTCCTACATTCAAAAGTTGGCAACCCTATATAATACCTTTCTTGTTGGAGTAACAAAATTTTAAAAGAAGGTCTTGTAATTTAAGAAGCATCATTAAATTTTTGGAGAAGCCAATATTTCATTTATTGTATCTGGTCATCGGATGCAAGTATTTGCTGTCTTTTAACTTTTAACTGTTCCAATCTTGTTTTACCCATTGTTAGATAAAGATAAATCATGCAGTGTGCATGTGTTGAACTTGCCAAACATAAAAACTGTGCATGGTCTAAACAATGCTTTTCTGATATGCACATGTGTTGCTTAAGAACGCTCTTTGGAGAACATTTATAATTACATATATTGCATTCAAATGGCTTCTAACCACTATGAGTAGACAAGTGATGTTTAAGATAGCTCTTTTCTGAACATTTATAACCACAAATTTTACAATCAAACAGCTTTTCAGTACTATGGGTACACATATGTCGTTTAAATCTGCTCCTAATAGAACATTTATAATCACATATAGTACATTCAAATGGCTTTTCGCCACTATGAGTGGACATGTGTTGTTTAAGGTTACTTTTTTGTGAACTTTTATAACTACATATATTACATTCACATGGCTTTTCTCCACTATGAGTTGACATGTGTCGTTTAAGATGACCTTTTTGTGAAAATTTATAATCACATATATAACATTCAAATGACTTTTCTCCAGTATGAGTGGATATGTGTCGCTTAAAAACGCCCATTTGTGAACATTTATAACCACATATATTACATTCAAATGGCTTTTCACCACTATGATTCGACATGTGTTGTTTAAGACTACTTTTATGTAAACATTTATAACTACATATATTACATTCAAACGGCTTTTCCCCACTGTGAGTGGATATGTGTCGCTTAAAATCGCTCATTTGTGAACATTTATAACCACATATATTACATTCACATGGCTTTTCTCCACTATGAGTTGACATGTGTCGTTTAAGATGACCTTTTTGTGAAAATTTATAACCACATATATAACATTCAAATGGCTTTTTTCCAGTATGAGTCGACATGTGTTGTTTAAGACTACTTTTGTATGAATATTTATAACTACATATATTACATTCAAATGGCTTTTTTCCACTATGAATGGACATGTGTTGCTTAAAAGTGCTCATTTTTGAACATTTATAACTACATAAATTACATACAAATGGCTTTTCACCACTATGAGTGGACATGTGTTGTTTAAGACTACTTTTGTATGAATATTTATAACTACATATATTACATTCAAATGGCTTTTCTCCACTATGAGTGGACATGTGTTGCTTAAAAGTGCTCATTTTTGAACATTTATAACTACATAAATTACATACAAATGGCTTTTCACCACTATGAGTGGACATATCATCGCTATGAGTGGCCATGTGTTTATTTAGATTACTTGTTTTCAAACATTTCTAATGCAATGTACATTATGAGTAGCCCGAGATGTTTAAGATAACTGTTTTAGGAACATTTACAGTCATACCTATTACATTTCAGTGGCGTTTCACCATCATGTGCTTTTTGAGAAGACTTCTTATTAAACATGTAATTGCAAAGATTATGTATATATTGTTTGCTACCTTAATGAATGAGCATTTGTTGCATGGTACATATATCTTTTCTAGGAAAGGTTTTGTTGATATTTGCTAGTCATAAAAGCTGCTGGCGATATTCATTTGCTTAAGTTGCTAAAATACTGATGTTATCAAATGGTTTCTATTCTTTCTCCATGTGCATTTCACTCATCTCAATTTTGGCGTCAAAACCTTTCATTATCTGCTAACGTACGTTTATGTTGGTTTGTTTAAATTGTTGTTAAATGTTATCTCCTCATCGTTCATTGTGAAATGTCTGGAAAATTATTGCAACCTACAGATACACGCTTTTACCAATTATAACCATAAAAAATTTTTTTCATTTGCATACAGTCACAACATTATGTAACTTGAACTTTTCTGGAATGAAGAAATTTCAAAAATAGATGTCTATTGATATAGGTGTAATAAAACGAACCATTGACCTGATAGCAAAAACATTCATTGTCCAATACACAAGATTGTTGGTATCGGTTGCTTCGAGCACTAAAAAAACATTTCAAACACCATTTTTAATAATAAGTTCTATTATATATTTTTGGATGCTTAATAGAATCTGATATCTATCAGATTGAATCAAGAATCCACAAAGCAGCAGGAATTAATTTTATTGGTATTCAACCCAGAGTCAGGGTTGCCAGAACTTAAACTGAAAAAGTATTGACAGGAGTTGCAGAAGGAAACAGATTTCGCCAAAAAGTACTAGAAGTTGTCAAGAGAGGGAACTTAGGGAACCTTATAACACGGCCTACTAGATTCATATAATCTTCGCTTATATACGGCCGTCTCATTTCCAGTTTTTTCATTGTTGAAAATTATTACAGATTCGTACGTAAAGTTGCACCATCTAGCGGTAATTTTACAACAAAGATATTTAAAGTCAGAGCTCAGTCGTTAATTTTTAGGTTATACTTTGTCAATTGTGTCAAACTGCCTCCGATTAAAGAACGTTTATTCAAATATTAACAGTAATTAATAATAAGAAATGTCTTAACAACGATCAAATATTATTAGATTATGCATTAAAAAACAGTAGGTACATTACGTATATTACATTACAAAACGTTACATTAAAATTGTATTTATTATTTTATTTTATTATTCTTTCGACGTCTTTATTTTTATAAAAAAATGCTGCCAGTCCTCAAATAAAATTGGCAAGCAATTTAAAAAAGTTACACATTATCTACATTAAAACTAAAAAATATACTTTAACAACCACTTTACAAATACACCTATTTTTATACTCTCTGTCTCCTCTCTAAGTAGTTAATCTTGTGGATTGGTTAATCTCGGCACTGTATATCTCCATTCTTTTCGGTATGCTGCCATACTATCAGTTTTTTTTCTCTATAGTCAATTCTGTATAGCTGGAGCAGCCTAAGTTTTCTTTTACTTGGAGTATACATTGCAGTCTAGGTCTAACTAGGATGTTCTTTCCTTCGATCATGCTTTCTATTATCATTTTTAGATAACACCCGAATGCCATAAAGTATGTCCTATTAATCTATCTCTGCTTCTCGTGGTCTCCTTCATTAACTTTCTTCTTGTACTTTTTATAGTATTTCATTGTTCGATATTCTGTCAATCCATCTCGCCATTGACATATTTCTATAGTATCACAACTCAAAAGCTTGTCTTTGCTATTGTCCAAGTTTCAGACCTATATAGCGCGACACTCCATACGAATGTGTGTAAAAGTTTTATAGTATTAACTTGATGCTATACCCTTTAGATCATGCATTCGGTTAGTTCAGAGAGGTTTCAGACTCCATCTTCTACCTGGAACACTTCCTCCACCTTCTTACCATAAAATCTGTTAACGCATGATACAAAAATCATTATTTAATTATTGGTATCCTAAATTCTTAAACCGCCCTTCAAAATTTCTAAATACTTTTTCCGACATCGTTTTTAATTTATATCCTATAAACCAAATCTTATATAAAGGTAATGCCTTATGAGTCAAATCTTATCAGTTCCATATTTATTTTACTGAAACGATTGGTCTTAAAACTCAAGTAGATTTCATCAGCTTTTATATCTAGAAAATATTTTCAGTAATGAGATTTCATCATTCCATGAATACCTACTTCTAATCATAGCTTCAGTTCGTAGATCGTGCATTCACATTATGTGTTTACATCATATGCTGTGATAATTCAAGTGCTACAAAACCCAAATGAGAATGTGGAATTTGCGAAATATGAAATTGTACTTACTTATACTGTAGCTGTCATATAGTTATTAAGTGTTTCTAATTTAAGAATTGGGGCATCAGTAAACATTGCGTTAACTCAGTATAATTTTCTAAATTTTATTATACTATGTAGGATATTTTGGTTTCCTAGTTCCTACTGTAATATATTTTTGGCATATTTATGCACATTATATCAAAATATATAGTACAAATGCCAATAAATTAATAAATACTGACATGACGTATAACCTAAAAATTAATGACTGCAGTCTGACTACAAACCATTTTGATTGCAAAATTACCGTCAGTGGGCGCCACTTAACGTACCGATCTGTAATTTTTGGATCCTAATTTCAACAATGAAAAAACTGGAAATGAGACGGCCGTATATAAGCGAAGCTTATATGAATCTAGTAGGCCGTGCTTATAACCACGGCCTACTAGATTCATATAAGCTTCGCTTATATACGGCCGTCTCATTTCCAGTTTTTTCATTGTTGAAATTAGGATCCAAAAATTACAGATCGGTACGTTAAGTGGCGCCCACTGACGGTAATTTTGCAACAAAGATGGTTTGTAGTCAGACTGCAGTCGTTAATTTTTAGGTTATACGTCATGCCAGTAATTGTCATTTCCAATTGTATAATATTAATTTATTGGCATTTGTACATAAATATTTGGATCTAACGTACGGAAATATGACAAAAATATGTTACAGTGGAGATTAGGAAATCAAAATATCCTACATGTAAGAAAATTATACTGAGTTTATGTAGTATTTACTAACGCCCCAATTCTTAGACTAGAAACACCTTAATAACTACACGATAGCCACAGTACTTAAGTAAGTGCAGTTTCATTTTTCGCAAATTACAAATGTTCTTTTAGGTTTTGTAGCACTTGAATTACCACAGCAGATGATGTAGACACCTAATGTTAATGCACGATCTATGAACTGAAGCTATGATTAGAAGTATGAGAAGTATTCATGGAATGAAGAAATCTCACTGTGACACTCATTCCTAAAAATAAACATTTTTTAGACATGAAATCTGATAAAATCTACTGAGACTTAAGACCAATAGTTTCAGTAAAAGAAATATAAAACTGACAAAATTTGTCTGATAAGGCATTACCTTTATACGGAATTTGGTTTATGTGATATAAATCAAATGCGATGTCTGAGAAAGTATGTAGAAATTTTGTAGGGTGGTTAGGAATCTAGGATAACGATAATTAATTAACGATTTTGGTATCATGTCTTGAATGAGGAAGTGTTCCAGGAAGAAGATGGAGTCGGGAACTTTTCTGAACTAACTAAATGCATAATAATCTATACAAAGGTATAAAATCAAGTCAATACTATCAAACTTTTACACATATTCGCATGAAGTGTCGCTATACGGGTCTCAAACGCAACTGGACAATAGCAAAGAATGCAAAAAAACGTAGGATAGGCTTCTGAGTTATGGTGCTATAGAAAGATGCTAAAAGAAACATGGATTATTATTGTCTTTGTTTTATTTGACTGTACTAATTATAAATACTACACATTTAATTTGGGCTAAAATACAAATACGGAATTAACATTAATTATAACAAGAAACATGGATTGACCGAATATCGAACAACGAGATACTAGAAAAAGTACAAGAAGAAAAACAACTAGTGAAGCAGTTAGAATAATATACAAGAAGAAAGATAGTTAATGAAGAAGACCATGAGAAGCAAAGATAGATTAATAAGACACTTTAAGACATTCGGGTATTATCTAAAAATAGTAATAGAAAGCATGATCGAAGGTAAGAACACCCTAGCTAAACCTAGACTGCAATGTATACTTCAAATAAAAGAAGACTTAGGCTGCTCCAGCTATAGAGAATTGACTTTAGAGAAAAGACTGACAGCATACCGGAAAAATGCCATAAAAATAGGTGTATTTGTAAAGTGGTTGTTAAAGTATGTTTTTTAGTTTTAATGTAACTTTTTTAATAGTCTATCAATTTTATTTGGGGACTGACAGCCATTTTTATAAAAATAAAGACATCGAAAGAATAATAAATTAAAATAATAAATAAAATTTTAATGTAACGTTTTGTAATGTAATATAATGTAATAATGATAGTAATAATAATTTAATATTATTTGATCGTCGCTAATAAATTTCTTGTTAATAATTACTGTTAATATTCGAGTAAAAATTCTTTAATCGGAGGCAGTTTGACACAATTGACATAAAATATAACCTAAAAATTAACGACTGAGCTCTGACTTCAAATATCTTTGTTGTAAAGTTACCGCCAGTGGGCGCCATTTAACGTACGAATCTGTAATAATTTTCAACAATGAAAAAACTGGAAATGAGACGGCCGTATATAAGCGAAGCTTATATGAATCTAGTAGGCCGTGCTTATAAATACTTATAAAATAATTCGTCTTTCAAAAATATTTAACTTTAATTTTTTCCGGGGATTTACCCAATTTCGCTTCAATACATTTACCCTAAGGGAATCTAAAATAATTTCAATGTTCCTGTTATTCGTTATAGTTATCTGTACTAACTTCATTGGTCCCCTACATACTAATAGATGGCGATAATGCAACGAAACGAAACAAGGTCCGTAGATGTAAAGCAAGCTTTGAAATATAGGTCATCTCATACACTTCCACTATGTAGTAGCGCAAAAATGGCGGAACATCTTAATTAACATGAAAACAGGAATAATCGGCAACTTGACTTGTTTTCAGTTGGGTACTAAGCGTTAATTCAACGTTTTAGAACGTCAAGCGTCTCATATGACGATCGTGTCGGCTTCGATAGCAGCCGTATTGCAACTCTTACTGAGCGTGAAAATGGCGGAATTGCGATGACCTATGTTTCAAAGCTTGCTTTGCATCTACGGACCTTGGAAACGAAAAAAAGCCTGCGAATAAAAGAAAGAGGAAACGGAAAACAAACAGTTGATAATTTTCGATTGAAAAAAATTAAAATATTTATTTTTGTAGAAAAGTAATAGATTTTTGGTGAAAGGTAATGAGGTAATATATCATACTAATAGGTAATAGATCTATTACTAAAGTAATAGCACTGGCAACCCTGCCCAGAGTTGGCAATTTCAAATAGATAAATCCCTTAATAGCAGCTTGTCATTTCCCAAGATTTGAAATAAAATACCTATAGATCCTCTCATTTTAGGTCTACTAGTCCAGTCAAATGGTAGTTTGAAGTGGAAAGTTCTGGTGTAATTGTTTTTATTGGCTTAGTTTATGTTTTTTCGGGTGCTGAACACGAATCTGAAGTTGTCCAACAAAATCTATTTCGGCAAATAGGAGAAATCATTAAAAAACCACTAAAAATCACAGGTTTTTTGGTTTTTGGCTTATAACTTCCAAAATAAGCTTTTTATGCAAAAGGTTATCCGATATTAAAATAAAGACGAGAAAATTATCTACAATTTCTGTTCGTATCATTTTTTTGTACGACATATGATTTCCGCGCAAAGGGGCGTGGAAAAGTCGATAAAAATCAGTAATTTTTGGAAAATAGCAAAAAACACATTTTTCTTAGAGAATTTCCCTTCATAACACGAAAAGTAAGCATTTCACTTTAAACATTATCCAATACTTGAAAAAGCAAATAAAATTTTCTACAATTTATGTGTAAGTAGTTTTGTCGGACCTTGAATAGTTATGAGAAAAGCAATGACGAATGCACGAAGTCAGCCACCTCCAACGTTAACGTTGGGTTACATACAGTGCTATTAAATTAAGATGCAATATGCTCCATGTTGCATTTTAAAATAATCATATCAAACCATTGCATTGACTGTATGTTTATGCAACCAACAATACATAAACGCTTATAATGTGCTAGCCGTTTGACGTTTTCCATTTGACATTTATTAAGCTAATAATGAACATCGATTTTATTAGAAATACAAAAGTAAATTATAGTAACATTTATTGTAAAATAAAAGATGCAGAGGTGTATTTTTTATAACAAACCATGTCTGTTCAAGACAAGAATGCATACTTCTAACAACCAACCAACTTAACCTAACTTTAAACAACAGGTAAATAGAATTATTGATTTGAAAAAATTAATCACCACTTTATTTTAGATATTATTCAAAATGCCTACCCTTTGTTCCAAACAGTAACCTAGTTTATGATAAAAATCCTGAACAGCGTTAGAAATCTTGTTGGGAGTCTGAGCTTATCGCACTATCTGCAACAATTCTTTCTTTTAATTCGTTTCTGTTTTGTGCCGGATTTGAGGAACTATTGAATTGCGGAAAAGATTTAATAAGAATGGGAGTTTAAAATATCATTAATGAAAAATGGACCAATTCCCTAGTAGCACACATATATTATATAAATATAAGTTTCGACATCCGCCTAAATATTTAGTTAATATATTATTTAAAATATTTCTTTAATATCATTTTAATATTATTTATATATAATATTTATATTTGTCTACGACATTCTGTCGACATAATAATAATAAAATATTTGTTTGATATTCGTTTCAAAATATTAAAAATTAGACACAAATAACATGTTTATTTAATATGTATATCAATATATTTCTAAATATTTCATTTTCAGTATTTTATAAATATCTTCCTAATCTTTTAAATATTTAAAACACATATAATATTATATTTATATTTTTTAAATATTAAAGAAATATTGTGTGCTACTGGGGTTAGTGTATTAGTGATTATACCCAACTAGACATTTACTTTCTTCCTATACTGTGTATGAGTGCAATATTGTATGTGTAATAGTACATTACATACCGAGGCCGAAAGTACTCCATTCCTGTCGAGAAAACAGCGGACCTTGGCTGCTAAAGAACGAGTACCCAGGTATTATTATTAATTTATAAATACTCCTATTCAATAAAATCCTCGAAATATGCGATCGAATTTGATGATGTAAGTGGCGACATACGTTATGCCAATCCCAACCAATAACATTTTGCATCTGTCAAGAATTTTAGATAATTCGGTATTTAAAGGACGATTGCGAATAAAATAGTATACAAACCTCGGCAAAAGTACCATTCCTGTATCTCGAGAACTAGTTCACCTCGAGGCTATCGCCTCTCGATAAACTATATGGTTCTCTCGACAGGAATGGAGTACTTTCGGCCTCGGTATGTAATGTACTATTGTGCCCAATATCTGTAATAAGTATGTGATAATAGGTTATGGTGAATTTAGTTGAACTGTAGAATTATAAATAAAATGTTCCTGTAATTTTGTGAATTTACTTTTCCATTTAGAGAAAAGGTAGCTTCATCAGTGCAACAATTCTTGTGTAATAACTGTTCATCCTATTTAATAAATTTAACATTTTTTCGCAAAAATCTGTTCTATTAATTTTGTTTTTTATTTAATTTGTATTTTATAATTCGATCATTTCGAATACTGAAGGCTGAGATTTCAAAAATTGAAGCAACGTAACAATGAACTAAAAGAATTCTCTTACGTATAAACTCAAATATTCAGTCTCATCTCCTCTGTTAATACAGTTCTTGCTTGTTTACGATTTGAGTGACCAGCAATACACCCTTTATTTTTTGATTTATTAAATTGTAGAAGGATATGGGATAGGGCGAGTTGAAAATTCAGCAGCAAATAAATCAAGCCATTTGTAAGCTATAGTGGTTTTGGTACCACAGACACATTTGCACCTTTTCTTCTTTAGTGTACATTTTAATAACTACTAAATAATTTAATACTAAATAATGTATCTTAATAATAACATTAAAATTGATTTAACAGCTTACTAGGTAATTCATTCGTTTGATTTTACGGGCATTTTAGATTATAAAAATAGCGTGCTGTATATTTGGTTGCCTATGTGTGCATAATGCTTTGACTCGATTAATTTAAAATGCAAGATAGGGAAACGTACATATTGCAAGTTAATTTAATAGCGCCGTAGGTACAACAAAATGATAAATAACGATTCATGGTTAATAAGTATGAAAACTGAGCAATGTAAAACAATATAATAAAATAAGTAGGTAGATATTTTATAAAACACTTGTAATTAAATTATTATTTACGTTGAAGTGAAATTCCTCAGTCAAACCGAGTCCTCTTGGTCAAAGGTTCCATGATTTTTGCAGGATGCCTTCAAGTACTTCAGGGAATTCCGGGTCATCCTCGATTTCTTCGATTTCAGTAAGCGGCATGTTATTGCAACTGCTTTCGCAGTTCACACAAATAATGAAGCACTTGAGGCCTGCTACCCCCCATTTTAAAAGGGGTGTACGGGTGGTCTGGACCACCCTGTATATCACTACAATATATTTTTTTTATAAATAACAATTTTGCCCCGTCACTAGCTCAAATTTTACCTTGGTTAAGCAATCGACAATTATCTCTCTTATCTGACATAAATTAATCTTACCTTGCCAAATTTTGAAATCAATGGGTCCACCTGCAATTATGACACCTGGGCTGGGAAAATTGTAACAAGCTGCTAAACAAATTATTTCCACACAAGAAAGAAAATGTACAACAAACAAAATTCTAGAATATAAATAGAAACACAAATTTATTTCAACACAAATAAACGACACATAAATAAAAAAAATAAACAGAAAACAAGAACTACAATTCAGCCTTTTTTTTTAATTGTTGGGGATTTCTACGTATTTATATATATATATATATATATATATATATATATATATATATATATATATATATATATATATATATATATATATATATATATATATATATATATATATCTCTAAACTACAAATCAAAATTTAAATAATAATTAAGTTTTTGTATACTAATTATATGAATTTATTAACTTTTCTTTATTTATTTTAATAAAATGTTTGTCCGAAATTATTTCTTTTACTGGCCAGTATTATGAAAATTAAAATCACTTACTATTTTGCCGCACACTCGATACTTCCTTTTACCGATCCCGGGAACAACATACTGCTTTAACAACCACTACCAACCTCTTGACTGGTGGAAGTGATATAAAATGCATGTTTGCGGAAAATTAAATCTTAAAATTTTTTATCAAATAAAAAATTTTTATTTGTTGTGATGTTATCCAAATCAATTTTATACTTTATAATCTTCTTGAAATTACGACGAAAGCGAAAGCATAAGTTACATAAATTTCTTGCACGAAATCTCATTTGTTAAATTTTTAACCTCACATTGTTCTTTCAAATTATGAAAATGGATGTTTTTTATAGGTTAATCAAAATAGAAACGACACAACCTCCTCTCAATGCGTTCTGGAGATTACTAATTGTTTTTCACATTATAATTTACATTAAAACATATAGAAAGAAAAACTATACAACACTAATCAAGTAATCCTTGGATTAAATTGACATTTAACATTTTTCAATAAAATATAAATTTCTTTAAATTTTAGGTTTAATCACATAAAAAGAAACACCAACACTTCCTTAAACTAACAATATAACATTTCTATCTCTAAAACCCCACAATAACCTACAATTTGAGTCGAACAAGCAAGTTCTCACGGTCGACTAAAATTGTATTAATTTCCATTTAAATCTGTCCACATACCAATTTTACCCGTTAATCTTTACACAAAATGATTATTTAACTTTTCCCAATAGTTTTACATCAAAAACAAATACTTATAAGACAAAATTAACTCAAAACTAATTTTAATATCGGCACAGGTCTGTGGACATTTTTAAATTAAATTGGCTGAAAAAACACACAAAGAACTACAAAAACTTTATAAAACTTACACAGCGAAGATGTTATCCAATGAAACTCCAACAATAACATCATGAACCTACATTAATTAAATTAGAACAGTGGCTCGATAAGCCAATACTATGAATCGCAAAAGGAAAAATCACCCATTTTGAAAATTAAGTAAGGTAAGTAACTTTTATATATGCAAATCTACTCATAATAACCCGTTTTATTTAATTATAGGTACATTTTACCAAATTTGAGCTATTGACGGAAGGCCAAGAAAATAATTCAACGTACCAATCGTTGTATTAAAAAATACAATTATTAAATTATATACACACTTAAATAGTATCCTTTTGTTGAAATATAAAACTTTTTATGCATGTCAACATAATATGAATAAATTATTCCACTAAAGAAACCCATTTTGAAAATTATTTTCAAAAATTGAGGTTATGTAATGAATAGATCGGAACGTTAAATAACCTTGCATGAAATGTAACTTTAACAAGAAATTATCGCAAATAGGATGTAATTATCTTAACTCCTGTATTTAGCTGGCTTCAACCGTACTTCTGAAACTATAAAATAAACCTTTTAACATGGATTCGTTTATGAACGCCTGATAGATAGGCAACCCAAATTGCCTCTTTAATATTTCTAACTGCTGATAACACAGCAATATGTTTGTAAAGTCTTGAAAATATAGTACTTGTGCATGCGGTGGCTGAGTACTGGACACTACGGTGAACACTACGCCGACCGCATGCGGTGGACACTTTGCACGGTCAGCAAAGTGTCCAGTAGCAAAATGTATTTTAAGCGTCGGCCTGTGTCTGCGGTCGGCGAAGTGTCCGTGGTAGCGTTGTGTCCGGTAGACGTAAAGATGCATACTTGAGCTTCTAATCTAAATATAATGGGACGTATTTAATTCACGTGCCATGATTAAAGGTGTTTTTAACTAAAGTTCTAATTAAAATCAACAAGAAAAAAGATAGCTTTATCTCATTCTGATAGGTGGAAAAAATACTAGTATTGGTCACCATGGCAACACGTTATTAACTTAATAGTGAGATTTAAATATGGCCCAAAGAGTTTAATATAAGAAAAGAATTGGAGAACATTCGAGCACTTTCAGCATTTTGAGAAATTTCAAGAACTTTTGAAATTATCCTTATTTTGGGTATATCTTTGCAAGTTAAATGTATATTCTCCAGTCATGCTCACCTTTGAGGGTTTATTCTAGTTTTTTCTCGTTTGTGCTCCAGGAATATTTTCTAAAAATAAATGCTCGAGCATTTTCCAACACTACTCCCACCCATGGCATGTAAAAACAATACGTTGTTAGCTATTGATCGATCAAGTTTGCAGACAGGGAGAGAAAAATGAGTGTTGAAACTGTCCCTTTGCCTGACTTTACAAAGTATACATTTGAATGTAGACCGCTACAGCAACCTATCATGATCACCAGCAAATCCACTTCTTCACTCACGATAACTACAGAGTTATGTTGTGCAAGGTCTATTGCTGTGGTGACAATAAGTGTATCCGAATCTCTCTTGCGCCTGCTTTGTGTGAATGTCAGCTGCTACAAAATTGTCCCTCAACATTAAAATCAGATGCTCTTTGTTTTTCATATTGCCTAAGAATTTTTCTTGTGGTACTGTAGGCACCATTGCTTCGTCGAACATCAAATCTACTGAGGGTTGTTTGTGTGATCTTCTTGCTCGCTCAGTATATTTAGTACCTCTGCAACTATCTTCTTGAGGGTAACCATCGAACACAACTATGGCAGTCCTTGTACTTGGAACTAACAAATGAAACTAATTTTCACAAATTGATGAAAATTATTGACCCCTGCTCCACACAACTCTATGCAGCAAATATCCTCCATCTATGATACACACACACACACACACACCCTTGGGGGTTTGCCTGTTCAGTTGGTGTAAATGCTTTGTATAAAGCAGACTTGATTCCTTGTTGCATACCACAGTCGTCGAAATGAGACAATGGATACAGGCACAATTCGTATTTTAGAAATTCTTCAGCATGCCCGCCAGCTCAACACGTCAAAAGGTGAGGAGAAAAAAAGCACTCGAACAACAAAGGACTCGAAGAGAGTCTATACCGATATTAATATATGCCTATATAATAATAATATAACTATAAAGGGTCATTCTATGCGAAATCGATCACTAAAATGGGTCAATCTCACGGGTTTCAATGAGAATCACTTATGAGGTAGCAATCAACTAAAGAACATAACTTTCATTCATCAATTTGCTAAATTACGCAGAACTTCGGAAATATTCAAACTGAAAAAAATTTCAAAACTGCTTGCACGCCTTTAAAGAAATATAAATATCTCGAAAAGTATTTACCCTAGAACAAATATTTTTTTTTGTATATTGCTCACTAGAAGACGGGGTTTTTGGACAGCCTAATAATTTTTTGTTATCAAACGTATTTTTATTTTTTTCTAAACGAAATATTTTAAAAATGCAGAAAAATCGGTGTGGTCGCATTTTTAAAAATCTGAAAAATTTGTACAGATTCTTTGAACATTTCTGTATTTAAATGCAAAATGGCCAGCTGGACGTTTTAATAGTTTTGGCAGGGCAAATTTTTAAAGATCGCGTTGCAGACAGCCGGCGCACCATAGATCACGGTCAACCGGCACAAACCGCATTCACTACCTTCTAGTTAGTAACAACACGGTCCATATTACCAGCTTAACTCTTAACCTTAACCTCTCAACTAATGTACATAAGATAAATGTATATTTGTGTGGATATGATTACACCTACTAATAAGTTAATTACTTATGTATTTAAATCGATTACTTCGGGTGTGTTACATAAGGTACTTTTCTTG
This sequence comes from Agrypnus murinus, assembly GCA_929113105.1. Taxonomy (NCBI): domain Eukaryota; kingdom Metazoa; phylum Arthropoda; class Insecta; order Coleoptera; family Elateridae; genus Agrypnus; species Agrypnus murinus. The sequence goes on from OV816027.1 coordinate 94,414,306, forward strand.
CGGCTGTCCAAGACCATAAAATATAACGCAACAGCTTTTTTAATTTAAGTTTTAAGGTCAGTTGGGGTAATTGGTCCATAGATATACAATTATTTTGCTTCAAACTCTTTATCTCATATTTTAACGTGAAGTATAAGTTTAGGACCTTGTTTTATACTAACTTTAAATATTTCCAAAAGGAAATGTAAAAATAAATCAGCTCTAATGTCAACTATTGCATTTAAAAATATTTTTTTAAAAACATGTCCGGTGGTTCCAGTAACCCAATAGATTGGGGTAAATGGGATCATCGTCTATATTTTATATTCACATTACTTTATAATATGTTCTGGGTAACTGGGACGCCCTAAGGATATTAATTAAAATGTCTCCAAAAAATTAGGGCTGCAGTAGGAATAGTTCAGGAATTATCGCAGTCGGAAAAGTGTATAGGGTAAAGTCGATAAAACTAAAAATTCACGTAATTCTCATAGACGTTTAACGATAGTTTTAGTTTTTATTAAGCAAAGTTCCAGTTACCCCATCTGAATTACCGCAGCTGACCTTATTAAACATCAGAACCTACAATAGAGATCGGTAATAGTTATTTATGGTACAAGTGAGTTCAGTAAGTTATTATGATAATTTTTGCAGTGGATAATATCATTAACTCACCTGTGCCACAAGTTCAAATATTGAATTTGCAATGATCCTATAGCTCAGTCTATAGTTTTTAACGTTAATAAATTTGACATTCTAGCTCGATGACTAGATTTTAATAATATAATACAACGTAAACTGATGATTGGTTGCTACCTACAATAGCACCCAGTCTAACCCAGTGAACATCTATTTTTTAAATTTAGGATCAAAAACAACTCATCTTCTGTAAACAAAAATGGTATCTAAGCTATTGCAGTATAATATTTTAGGGTCTTTTGTAACACACCCGAAGAAATCGATTTAAATACATAAGTAATTAACTAATCAGGAGGTATAATCATATCCACACATATATACATTTATCTTATGTACACTGGTTAAGATCTATCGCTGGAAATATAGACGGTATTATTACTAACTAGAAGGTAGCGAATGCGGGTTGCGCCGGTTGACCGTGATCTATGGTGCGCGGGCTGTCTGCAGCGAGGTCTTTGGAAATTTACGCTGCCAAAACTATTAAAACGTCCAGCTTGCCATTTGGCATTTAAATACACAAATGTTCAAAGAATCTGCACAATTTTTTTCAGATTTTTAAAAATGTGACCACACCGATTTTTCTGCATTTTTAAAATATTTCGTTTAGAAAAAAATAAAAATACGTTTGATAACAAAAAATTATTAGGCTGTCCAAAAAGCCCGTCTTCTAGTGAGCAATATACAAAAAAATATTTGTTCTAGGGTAAATACTTTTCGAGATATTTATATTTCTTTAAAGGCGTGCAAGCAGTTTTGATAATTTTTTCAGTTTGAATATTTCCGAAGTTTTGCGTAATTTAGCAAATTGATGAATGAAAGTTATGTTCTTTAGTTGATTGCTACCTCATAAGTGATTCTCATTGAAACCCGTAAGATCGACCCGTTTTAGTGATCGATTTCGCATGGAATGACCCTAAATATAATAATAATATATAACCTAATAATAAGTAGGTACGTTAGCAAATGAAGGGTACAGGGGAAGAAGGCGGTTTGTCAAAAACTATACTTGGGCCGCTGAACAGATATAGTAATAAAAAACGCCTACAATTACCCTCTCTTTGTAAAAAATCCTTTCTATTGGTAGCATTCAAATATACCACTCAAATTGAAAGGCATGTTTAATTGTACCAAAAAGATATCAATTCGTTTACTGTCAAATATCCAGCAATCACTTGTTAGTTGTGCGTGACGCTTGTATAACTAAAATTTTCGTTCATTCATTTTCGATATTCTGTATTTGTTTGTTTGTTTAGTTTTCCGTTCTTTTCTGTTTTGAGTATTCCCGTTTTCATTTTTTTGTGTTTTGTTATTATTTCGTTCTTTACTGTTGTTGTTTTAAAATCCAAGAGATATGGCCCTTTCTCCTCCAAAAAAACGGCCGCGAATGCATTTTTCCGTGTCTTTATAAAGCATCCATCCTAAACATTTTTAAAGCGTGTCAAGAAAAACATCCAACTAATTCGAAAATTGAAAACGTCGAATGTACTGCAAAAGCGGCAGGTAGGCAATTGTAATTTTATTTTGCTTATTACGTATTGTGTTATTTCTTCAATATCAATGTTGTAAATATTCATTTTATGACAGGCGTGGGTGTTGCAAGTGTTTATAACGTTCTTCGAGAATATAAGGCTGACCATAAATTCAAGCCGCCAAAGTCATATCATCGAAGTAAACCCATTTTGGACAACATTGATGAGGGCATAAAAAGCGGAGTCAGACGAATAATTCACCAATTTTATCTACGAAACGAACCACCAACAATAGCAAAAATAATGCTTGCTATTAATGATAACGAAGAACTGCCAAATTTCAAAAAAACTACTTTGAGGGCATTGCTGAAGGAAATTGGATTTCGGTAAATATACAATAAGTAATGTTATGTCATTATCTATATTATAATTCCCGATCCCTTCCACATCGTCTAATCGTCTAAGATTTTGGAGGGCGTAGCCTAAAAGCTATCGGCGTAGTATCTATGCTGTCTTGACGTAAGGTACAAATTTGTCCGTCCAGTCGACCACTACAGTTGTGCGTTCAAATAAGGAAATTGGAAGAGCAGCATTTGTGTTGATTGTTGGGTAACGTTCCAGGTTCAGTCGAGATAATACGCATGGTGGTTCATTAGTGCTATTTATTGAAATAAACAAACGGATAATGAAAAGTTCTTTTTTTTAAAGTAATATAATGAGAGCGTGGAGCGTAGCCCACGGGTCCACCTAGTCTAAATTTATTATTGTTGAAGGTATAGCAAAAGAAAAAGAAATGGAATGTTAAAGGAAAAAAATGAAATTGTGGCTTGGCGACGACATTATCTCCGGGAAGTGCGGAAATTGAGGGCAGAAGGGAAACAAATTTATTACTTAGATGAAACGTGGGTAAATGCAGGTCATACAGTGCAAAGAATTTGGCGAGACACAACCATAACTACAGCAAGGCAAGCTTTTTTACAAGGGACCACTACAGTTGTGCGTTCAAATAAGGAAATTGGAAGAGCAGCATTTGTGTTGATTGTTGGGTAACGTTCCAGGTTCAGTCGAGATAATACGCATGGTGGTTCATTAGTGCTATTTATTGAAATAAACAAACGGATAATGAAAAGTTCTTTTTTTTAAAGTAATATAATGAGAGCGTGGAGCGTAGCCCACGGGTCCACCTAGTCTAAATTTATTATTGTTGAAGGTATAGCAAAAGAAAAAGAAATGGAATGTTAAAGGAAAAAAATGAAATTGTGGCTTGGCGACGACATTATCTCCGGGAAGTGCGGAAATTGAGGGCAGAAGGGAAACAAATTTATTACTTAGATGAAACGTGGGTAAATGCAGGTCATACAGTGCAAAGAATTTGGCGAGACACCACCATAACTACAGCAAGGCAAGCTTTCCTACAAGGGTTATCTACAGGACTGAAGAATCCATCTGGCAAAGGAAAACGTCTTATTGTGTTGCACATTGGGTCAGAGGAAGGATTTGTAGAAAATGGCCTACTTTTGTTTGAATCCAAGAAGACTGGCGACTATCATGAAGAAATGAACGCCGAAGTCTTTGAAAAGTGGTTCCAAGCAATATTGCCGGCTTTGGAGGAAGGAGCAGTGATAATTATGGATAATGCCTCATATCACAGCAGAAAATTAGAAAAAGTTCCTTCTTCTTCAGCAAAAAAGGCAGAGATTCAAGCTTGGTTAAGTAAGAACTCTGTTACATATGAAGCCGATATGGTTAGAGCTGAATTATTAACGCTGGTGCAACAACACGCACCGGCGAAAAAGAAATATGCTAATGACGAATTAGCTACAGCAGTTGGTCGTAAAATTATACGATTGTCACCATATCACTGCGAACTTAATCCTATAGAATTAATATGGGCCCAAATAAAAGGAGAAGTAGCAAGAAATAATACCAACTTTAAAATCCAAGATGTACGAAACCTACTACTTACTGCAGTTGCTAATGTTTCTTCCGAAAATTGGAAGAAAGCGATATCACATACCATGCTGGTAGAACAGGGCATGTGGGAAGCTGATTTATTAGCAGCGGATATTGTGATCGAACCATTGATTATCAATTTGGAAAATAAATCTGATTCATCAACGAGCTCGGATTCTGATTAATATTTATTATGTAGTTCATCGTGTGTACATATTTTATAGTTTTCATTTGTATCCTGTATTCGTTTAGTAGTTGCAGTTTCTGCTCTATATTTATATTGCTCTATAATCTGCATTTCTATTTTGTATAAAACATTTTGTGCTAAAGATGTATATACTTAAAGCATGTTTGTATGTAAATTCATTGTTTTATTAATAATTCACAGACAAAATAAATGCGTTTACTAACATCGCACTCACGAACTTTTAATGGTAATTTTATCAAATTAATAAAACTGAAATTTTTTAAAATGTATGGTTATTATTTATACTAGCATTTCTCGAAGTGCCATTATTTATAATGAATTAACAATTCATTTCTAAAAATGTTCTATTGTAAATTTAACTTTCACATAAAACCAATCAGAACAATCTGTGCTGCCTTGATTTTTTTAACTATATCTGTTCAGCGGCCCGGGTATAGTAATTTTGCAGGAGAGCGTTTTTAAAGGTTTAATATCATGTCATTTGCTTTCTGATCCCTTCTGCTATGTGAACTTTTCAAGTATGATTTTCTACTGTTTTATAAATGGTTATATTAATTAAAAAGCCTTGTCTGTCGTCTTATTTTTGAGAAAATACTGGATTTTCAGGCTTATCTCAAAATAATACAGGCAAGAAGGGGGTATGTCAGCGAAATTATTATTCGGAAGAATTATACAAACTTAGAAAAAGGTTTTTAATGTAAATTTTAACTAGTAGATAATACATAAATGAAGTAAAAACATTATTATATCAACAATAACTTAAATATTTTCTTAAAGTTACTGTAATAATTAACACAACTTAACTATTTAGGACTAATATTATTAACATAAAAAAAATTATTCTATTTTCTTTGGTTTGGAATTTTTTTTTGAGTGGACTTTTTGGTTTTCTTCGCAATATGTTAGTATTCTTTGGTTTCTCTTCTGAATCCAGTACTCTCCTTTTGTTTGCCATTGGCATCTTTCTTCCTTTTTCATGGACATTCTGCCTTCTTCCCCTGTACTGGGCAATTTTAAACTTCTATAACTTCTGACTTAACGCATTCTTGCCCAAAAAGATTATACCACCAAGAGAATTCGGCTTTGGCTACAAAATGACGTAAAAACCTTAATTTTCAAGTTTTACTGACAAACCGCCTTTTTCCCCTGTACCCTTTCAAATGCTTACTTTTTAGTGTTATGAACGGAAAGGCTGTAAAAGAATGTTTTTGCTATTTCCCGGAGATTTCTGATTTTTACCGGTTTTTCAACGCCCCTTTGCGCGAAAACCACACGTTGTACAACAAAAATTATGAGAACATGAATTGTAAGTAATTTTCTCGTCTTTATTTTAATATAGGATCACCTTTTGCGTAAAAACCTTACTTTTCAAGTAATAAGCCAAAAACCAAAAGAAAACTGCGATTTTTAGTGTTTTTTTATGATTTCTCATATTTGCCGTGAAAATTTTTGTTGGACAACTTCAGATTCGTATTCAGCACCCCAAAGACCATAAACTAAGCTACGAAAAGCAATTACATTCCACTTCAAGCCATTTTTGAACACCATTTGACTGGACTATACAGCGTGTGTTCGCATGAACAACGAAGTTGCCAAACATCTTGCAAGCAACTTTTAAAAACACTTTCTAATAAGTATTGTAGTTGTAACTGCATAAACGTTTATAATCGCTATTGCTCGAGGAAATTATATTTGCAGGTAGTCACTTCTTCTAACGGTAGTAAAACAAAATTTCAAAACTTGCTGTTTATATGAGTTAACGGCAGTAATATTACAAAACTAATAATTTTGAGTACAATTAAAAGTAATTTTTAGTGGGTTATAATCATGGGATATCGCGCAATAAAGAAGAAAGAAAAAGTGAGTTGCAGTCGTCTTTGCACTTATTAGTTACGGCATAACAGATAGAATGAAATAAAATCAACAAACTCAAAAAGATGTAACAACCCAAGGTTTCACAGATAGCAGCCAATCGCACATTTGCAGTATCGGCCCGAAGACACTGAGTTTTTAGTGCAACAACAAACGTCACCACGGAGGCAGCTGAAGCCACTAAGCATAATATCAAATGATTAGAAGTATTAATGCGCATAGAGTGTGTTCGGGCCGATACTGCAAATGTGCGGTTGGCTGCTATCTGTAAAACCTTGTGTTGTTACATCTTTTTGAGTTTGTTGCTTTTATTTCTTTCTACCTGCTATGCCGTCTTGATGAGCACTAATAAGTGCGAAACACGTGTAGTCGGCTACAACTCACTTTCACTTTTTCTTTCTTCTGTATTGCGCGATATCCCATGATTATAACCCTTTCTTGTATATCTCTACGCGCATTAATACTTCTAATTATTTAGTAATTTTTAATAAAATATCCAATACATGTTTACAAAACATTCTTTTAAAATTCTCGTTTTGTATGGTGACGATTACATTCTCTCGGTTACATGTTTCCAAATGTTTAGAACTTCTGGAATCTTAATCTATATTTCTATAGATTCGTACAGTGAAATAGGTGGCAACAACTCCCATAAGAAATACATTGGCTATCTTTCCTTCGCTGTACTCCCAAAGTGAGATGACCAATAGATTTGCACAACTTTTTATTGACTATACATCACATATTGTAAATAATAGTTTTCCCCTTATTGGGCAACATGAATATACGAATAAGGCAAAAATCGTGATATTATTTCAAAAATAAACTTTCGCTAAAAATTGATGTACACAAAAAATGTAACATACTAAAACCAATGTGCGATTCAGCTATTATATTCTTATCATTATAACGTACTATACCCTGTCTCAAAATTAGAAGGAGTAGCTCAGACAGACAGCTTTATATAGCTTAATCGAACACCATTAACCATCTTAACCATCTTAACTTAATATTACACACAATACACGTCACATACAGTGGGATCAGAGTCAAACATTGTTAGTAGGTATAGGGGCTCTTGGCATTATCTCTACTCTTCTACCTGACGTAATATCCCCACTCCTGACATCATCACGACACCTGACGATTCAAGGTGATGATTATAATGGTGGACTACAGGGTTGGAGCCTCCCACCTCATGTCGGTAAATCAATGAATGCTCAAAGAAAGTTCGTGCTCGATGTGGCTATCACACTGGCAAATGCGAATGCTCGTCCACGAAGATGCATTTAAATTAAAATGAACGGAGAAGCACCGAACGAATTCGTTTGCTCATTCATTCGGTGCTTGCTATAATTTAAACGCACCTTAATACACATAGAATACAGCGAGACACCTTTAACGTTGTAAACGAATAGAGTTTATATAGTTTACAGAAAAAGAAACGAATTTAGTTTATGTTCTGATACGATAACACCGGAAACTTTGCAGAAAGTTATTGATAATATGCATTGTTGTAATACAGGCATCACGCATAACATGTATGCACGATGTGTTACCTATCTTCCAGGCGAAAGATGGATTTCATTATTTGTTTATTTTAAAACAATAAAATTTTGCATTAAATATGTTTAGGATACACATTATAACACTGTGGGGGGATAAGGGATAAGGGATAAGTTTTAAACAGATTTTCACTTGAATTTCACAAACTCAATTTTAGGATGAACGATCCTATGTCGTTGCTTGATATTTTCACATTTAGATATTGTGAAGCCATTTTATGGCATGTTTTCACCTGAAAATTATTAAGGGCATGGGTGAGAAGGTACAGATAAATATTTATTACTTTACTTACAGTTTTTATTATTGAATTTCAAGAAAGTGTTCTATTTCTTTGACGATTCATAGTTTTCCATAGTAACTGGATATTTTTCAATGTTATTTGAATTTCGAAGTAAAATATTTTACTTCAATATTGTTAACCAAGTTCTAGGGTGCATTTGACACTAGAATGTTAAAGTGGGGAACTTTTTATAGAGAAGGTTTAGGCCTTTGAAATCCCAAAATTGTTACGTTCATCTAGAATGTTAAAATTTAGTTTATATTCATAATCTTGGTGGCAAAATTTATGTAATTTTTGTTTGATAGGATCTTAAGATTAATTTTGTAATAAGAAAAGGATGCAGCAAAATGTTAAAATGTTTTTATTTGACTTTTTGTGAAATTATGTTTGTTAGAAAATTCAAGATGGTTGTCAATGAATCCTAACTCTAAATTTGCATTTTAGTAGCCGTTTTAGGTACCAAAATGAAGGAAAAATTCTCCTCTTTCATTTTATAACATTTATTTAAGCAATTAATTTAATTTTTTATAAACAATTTGGTTAGAAAGGTTTTTGGTGGGAAAGATGTTGTTTTGTCACTAGGGATTTGCAATTGTTTTCCAATTATTATAAAAACAGCACGAAAATTTGGTTAAGCTCTCTTGAATTCTCATATAGAGCAGAAGTCATCTAGTCATCTTGTTTTATTTTTAAATCTTTTTATAAGTTCTTAATAATTTAAATGAACAATCAAAGTGAACTAAAAGTGAAATAAAACGAAAGTGCAGTGTTTTAAAATTTAGTGATCAGACTGTTATTGTTGTTTGGAGAAATGCTTGGAATTTTTATTTTGTATGGAACAAATTAAAGGAAGGTAATGGAATCTTATTACAAATAACCGAATTATTTTATGTACTCACGTCATGGAAGATACGTGTTGCTCCATTAATAATTATAATTATCTGCAACAATCACAAATAAAATCCATTTGAAGGATGACATGGACTGTAAACATCTTATCACCAAATAAGCAGGTAATCTTACCAACTATAACAGGAATCTGCTAACTTTCGAGTTAGGGTATTAACTTTTTTGTGTGGAGCCAAATAATTTTATAATTTAAAATAATTTTCAATTTTAATTTTTTTTATTAATAATAATTTAAGATTGTTGGATTGATCACATAAGAATTAAAAAGGACAAAGAGAATTAGAATGTCTCTTAATTCTTATTTTGTTAAATCTATTTGACACCGAGATTTAATTTGATTTTCTTTAATTTTGAATTTTAACAGTTGAAGATTAATACAGATATAATTTAAAAAGCTTCCAAATTAATTAGCGACCCGCCTGATTTCGTATCATGCATTTATGGAACTTGTTTTGCAGTTTTGAAATTATAGCCGGAGAATTGTTTTATAAAGGTAAGTGATATTTAATTGTGTGTATTCTGTGTTTGTGATTTTCAACAATAACAGGTTTATTTTGCAATTTATAACCTTTCATCTTGCATCAAGTGTTGGAGGGTTTATTATTCACTACAATTAATCTTTTTCAATTAATTTCTTTTTTTTTCTTTTGACCCCTCAAATATCACAACAATATGGCGCCCGAACGTGGTGCTTTCTTTTTCTCAATGACCATCAATATCATAACAGTATGTATGATTGGGAACTGTCAAGTAGCAAACACTTCGAATCGTCTGATGTTATGAGCCTCTATACTCCGGACACTGAACAGATATAGTTAAAAAAAATCAAGGCAGCACAGATTGTTCTGATTGGTTTTATGTGAAAGTTAAATTTACAATAGAACATTTTTGTATATGAATTGTTAATTCGTTATAAATGATGTCACTTAGAGAAATTTATACTAGTATAAATAATAACCATACATTTTAAAAAATTGCATTTTATTAATTTAATAAAAAAGCCATGAAAAGTTCGCGAGTGCTATGTGTTTACATATATTATAATATATAATAAATATTTTTTACAATAAAACAAAGAAATTACATACAAACATACTATATATACATCGCATGGTAAGGTGGCAATCTCAGAACAGTTCTGTTGCTTTCCTGTGTTAATTCGTCGTCAGCACTGTGTTTAGGTGCATGCTGTTTTACTTAAGATAACAATTCAGCTCTCACATACTGTCTTCGTAGGGGATAGTTTTTTCTGCAGCCAGTTATGTATGCCAGCTTTCTTTGTGTTGCTAGACGGAATTTTTTCAATTTTTCTTGTGTGATAACTTGCGTTATCCAAGACGATAACGCAACCTTCTTGAAGACTGGGCAAAATATTTTTAAACCATTGTTCAAATGTATCTGCGTTCATTTCTTCATGGTAGTCATTTGTTTTCTTGGATTTCAATAACAGTAATCCATTATCTACAAAACCGTCATCAGATCCTATATGAAGGGTGATGAGCCGCTTTCCTTTCCCCGATGGATTTCTCAAGTCAGTCGATAACCCTCTTAAAAATGCATCTCGTGGATTTGTTATGGACATGTCAGCCCACACTTTTTTTGCCATTTTTGTCTTCTTCGGAAACATTGTCCAACTCGTAGAAAACTCCACGGATAGGGACACCGTGAAGATCTCCAAAAAAGGTATGCGGTTGGATTTGTGAACTTTAACTATTTTAAATAATTCCGTTGACCAGTTAGGCTACCCCTAGTAGCACACATATATTATATAAATATTCATTTTCAAATATTTAAAATATATCTTTTTCAACATCCGCCTAAATATTTAGCTAATATATTATTTAAAATATTTCTTCAATATTATTTTAATAATATTTATTTAACATTCTATAGTATGAGTAAAAAGTAACTCCATCAAAGGTGCCTTTAGGATTTTGAAGCCATGTGTATTATAACACTAGAAAATTATACAAAATAATCAGAGTCCTTTGACAGTGACAGTCGTTATTAATTTGATATAATTTTCTGGTGTTATAATACACATATCAGTTCAAAATACCAAAGGCACCTTTGATGGAGTTATTTTTTGTTCATACTATAGTTAGGATATCTTATGAATGTTATATTTCTGATTCATATAATATTCCTAGAATATTATTAGAATGTTTTTAAGAATATTTTTGTACAGCAAATTATGTCTATAGCAACATGAATTTCAATTTTCTTTCCACCACTCATTTTCTTGTTGAAGGTCATTTAAACTTTTCAAATAAAACCCTATACATGTTGTTCTACTAAAAAGAGAATTTTGCTCTCTTTATGAAACCATATTCTCTAACAAGTGTAACATAAGAAAATTTTTGACAAAAATTGCATTTGAAGTTTATTTAGCATAAGAGTTACACTTAGTAATAAAACACTTGGGTTTAAATTAAATATGTATATTCTTTTGGAATGGTAAAATGACCGTCAACAAGAAAATGGTTTTTTTCTCTAATTGTAATTGTAGGTAGTATCACAAAAAGGATTATACGCCTGAGAAAAATATTCACTGCTCATTTTAATTCACGACAATCCAATAAAAAAAATAACTACTCATCCATCCTGAAGACTTCAATAATTATATTATAACTGAAATATTAAATTAAATAGCAGTTTATTCGTTGGTATATTAAGGATATAATTCCCATCTCATGGAATAGGACTGGAATAAAAGATATATTGTAGCAAAAAGAATTTATTCACTCAGTAAAAATATATAAATACTCGATAATTATTCAATAGGAAGCTTGTCTTGGGACTCATAATTCTTCTTTCTGTAAGGATAAAAAAAAGATTTAGGGTTATATATAGTCAAAGATGTTATGGTTATAGTCGATCTCTCGCAGCAACATATTTTAAGGAAATTTATATAATGAACATGGACTTTTTGAATCATCTGTACTTCTAGTAACCATATTAGTGTAGTCAAATTTTTCAACAAATTGAATTGTTTTATTATTTTAAGAAAAAATAATGCTTGTTAAGAAAATGTTAATTTGATATAGTCAAGTCCAATACCATTATGTGGGGCGACCAATAATAGAAAATGTGATTAGGCAATATTAACCATTTTTTAAAATTAATCGAATATTTTCGAAACAGTATACAAGCATAAAACTCAGCAGACTTTTTATGAGTTACTTCAACCAAAAGAATTAAAATTAAAAATCAAAAGTTAAGTAAGTAACTCGAGACGTTGAAATTTTATCAACCACGCATTGCATATATTATTTTTTCTGCGAATTTTTAGTAAATTAATGCACTTTATGAAAAATTATGACATTTAAGTGACAAAACATGACATTAAAATGACATTTCTCTTGTCAGCAATTGAATGTCGAACAGTTTGAAATTCAAAATCCCAGTAGTCCGAAAATTCCAACCTCTAGTGGTTGAAATGCGATTTCAATCATCGTTATCAATTGCAAAATGAGTGATTTCAATGTCATGAGTAGAAAAAAGCACTTACTAGCTGTTGTTTAATCTTCTCGAAGTATATCTTAACCAATTCTTAATAGCTGCTATGATGACGTGCTCGGTTGTTTTGTATTTGGGCTTAGGGTTACTGCTTCTGTAATATTTAATAACATAATAATAATCGTATCGGTAAAAACAATGAAGGTTTAACATACTTTTGATAGTCAGATACTATTAAGGAGGAAAACATTTTCTTTCTCTCCCAGTCATATAAGGAGGCAACAGAATCTGTGAAGTTTCTTTAAAATATTTTTTACAATAGTATTACTGTCATGACTTCCAATTTGGGCAAGGAATGGTAACTGAAAATAATAAGATTTGTTATAAGGATAGCAAGATGTGCATCCAAGTACCTACTATCTTTTTCTGTTCATCCTTTGTACATGGGCGTCTTTCCCATTTACCAGTGTCTTCTTCGCTCTTCATGGGTAGTTTTCCTTCAAGATCTTCGTGGAAATTCTGATCATCATCAGAAATTATCTGTGGTCGGCTTTGCTCCTTCAATATTTGCAAAAACCAACTTCAGCTGATGAAGCCACTTTCGGTTTTTCTTTTGAACTCTAGAATGTAAATTGACATCTCAGTTACTGTGAAATTTAAAACCTATGTGTTTACCTTTTTTGTCAAAGTTGCAGCAATCTGTAGGTGGTTGAATAACCATGTTATTTGTAATATTATCACCATTTGATGATGAGCAGCTTTTCAGTGAATATGCAGGCTCTCTTTTATTCGTAGGAGTAGAATAGTCACTTCTTAGGTAAATACTTTATGGTTTAATATCAATACATACCTACATAAAACAGTTAAATCCAAAAAAAATACAAAACTGATGACAAAACCCTTGACAAAATCATACAAATTCACAATGGCGTCGCGTCGTTGCATCGTGTCCTTCTGCCTGCCTTCTACGAACATACGCGACGACACACGATCGCGCACGATCATAAGCAAGATTTACAATTCATCAATGTTTATCAATAGATATCTATTGTAGTACATAATAAAAAGATTTGTTTAATATACGTTTCAAAATATTAAAAATTACACACAAATAACATACTTATTTAATATGTATATCAATATATTTCTAAATATTTCATTTTCAATATTTTATAAATACTTTCCTAATCTTTTAAATATTTAAAACACATATAATATTATCTTTATATTTTTTAAATATTAAAGAAATATGGTGTGCTACTGGGGACCCTTTAGCAAAGACCCCCTTGAATTTGATAATACGTACGATATCATTCAAATCTAGCTTAGGTTTTTTTGGCCACGCCTACTGCTCTCTGATTGGCTATCCCTACTCCTGTAGCTCCTCCCCTTGCTTCTGATTGGTCGACGCCATCTTGGACGACACGCCTACTATTTTGAATCGCCATTTTGAATAGCCATTTTGAATCGCCATTTTGAATAGCCATTTTGAGTAGTCACTGTGACAGTCCGCTAACCACTTTTCAAACACCCCTATAACAATTCTCATTAAACTTTCATAAGTCAGTTTATGAGCTCGTATGGCTTTATTCCATTTTTTCCCATTAAAAATACCTTCAACAGTTGCCTCACCATATAATCCACTTTCCAACCATAGGTCACGAAGCCCAGAATTCTGCATACGCTGGCCAATAACTTTCAGGAAGTTAAGCATTATGTGAAAACCTCCTAGACGCAAAACATAATTTTGGCAGTGGTCTGAATTTAGCCATTGAAGTTCCTTGGCTTTAAAATATATGGCTTGGACAAAAGTTATCACAGTATGCTTAATGTTCAACTTATGTGCAATGTCACCACATCTTTTCTTTTCATTACCGTAAGGTAGTAGCGGTAAGTAGCCGTAAGAGGTTATCGAATTATTTCGTTGTGGTAGCAACTTATTAAAACCAGACCACTGAGGTATTGTATTATTTTCAGCATTTGTTTCACTGATTCTACAAAGTATCCAAGCCATATTATGATATTTCATGTAATTGTGATTACTGGTTCCTTCAATGTTTTTTAGTAATACATTTTTATTTTTTACAATTGGAGTTACTTTGTCTGATTTATTATAGTTGCTTTTTCTTAACAAGTGAAAATTTTCTGGAATGTCCAATTTGACCCTATATGGTAACAATTCGATATCATCGTTTGTAATGTCATTCGGAGGCCCTGTTTGGAAAGCTACCATTTGAGTTCCATGAAATGTGGGAGATTTATCCAGAGTCTCTTCTAAAATATCTATATTATCTGCCGCAAACTGAAGAAATCTATTGGAAACCAGTTGACGTGGAATGACAGTATTATCATTTTCAACGTACCTGTTTATTTCTTCTTGTGCTACTGTATTCCTCAGTCTTAACATATCCTTATAAGCAATGCAATGACCGCAATTATGTAAAGTTTCAATTATTTTTTTTGATTTGGTCTCTTGATGTATCATCATACCTAAACCTACATGTTTAGGAGTATTTTTTTTCTTTTTTGAGTATGCGTAGATTATATCCTGACATATGCTCAAAATCTGTGGTTCGTCATCTTTGGAATCTACTAAAAGACTAACGATCCAAATTAAACTTTCCGGAATGTATTTTTTGTATAAGTTGATATCCAAATTTCTATATTTTTTAAATTCTGGAATTTCTGCCATTTCCAATTTCACTTTTTCACAAATTTTGTGAATTTGAGATAATTCAGACTCACCACTAAAAATGTACGTATCTTCATTTTGTGACGATTGCTCTATATGAGACTGAACAGTTTCTACTTTTGTTACATTAGGAATAATAATATGAGATTCTCGTACATTATTGCCAGGAATTATTTCAATATGTTCAAAATGATTTTTGATTAATTTCACGAGAGTTTTTTTTGATTGACTTCCGCCAATTTCTAAATATCTTTTATAAACGGATGTAACTGCAAATCCCTTCCCTTTTGCAAATCCTTTTTGAATATATCTTAGGTATATTAAATTTTACTTTTGATTCGAGTTCGCTGTCTGAACTATTAGTAGTATCCGAATTTCGTGCCAACATGTTTATGGGAACTACAAATGTTAGAATGGTGATGAATTTTCACTTTACGTACTTAATGAAAACATAATTACCTTGAAATATTTTGTCTTCTTGTCTTAAAACAATATAACAAATTGTAAACCAAAACACTGTTAACTTTTGCTTTCAGCCACAAGTTTTCAACTGTGGTGGTTTGTGCAGAATACACAGCGCGGTAAAGGGAGGGATGCGAAGGCCCATCATTCATCGAGCGAAGCAGCTACAGCTGGTGATCGATCGTAATGGAATCGTTTTACATTTTATTAGATATTTCAGATAATACTTTTCCAAAATCCATAAAGCAAGAACCATCGTAATTGTGAAAGACGTGGTTACAATTTTATAAGAATACGTTATTTTGCTAAATGCTACCGTTTCCGAGATAAAACGATGTAAAACAAAAAATGGTCGAATTTAATTAGGATTTCTGCAGTGCTTGAAACGAGAAATTTACATAAACGTGAAACCTTCTCAATTTGCGCTTATGGGATTTACGTGCAATTCCAAACGCAACCCCATATTAAGTCTTTAAAATTAATAAGAATCTGTACAAAAATATACATAATTTTTTATTACAGAGGTAGCTTATATCTTCTATTTTCCATCTATGTACTTAACTCGAAATTTTTAAATAGTGCCCCTTTGCACCATAGAATTATTTGACAAATTGCAGTTTTAGAATCTACAGAACCAAAAGCTACAATTCTATGTAATGTTTACATTTTTACCTCGAAGTCCCACAAAATGTGTTTTTTTTTCAAGTTTTAGAGCTCCGAGCACTCTACTATAAGATGAGGAGGAAAATATTTTGTAAAATAAAAAAAGGAGTATAGGTGTTAATGTAAATAAGTTTTAAGAAATTATTATTTTATTTTATGAATAATAGGCATACGTTTATCGGTAATTTAAAAGTTATCTTTCTATAACCTCTCTTGCTTTTATAGTCTTGAAAACGACTGTTTTTGTAGCACAAAGAACAAAAACAAAACACGTGGTAACTTGTTTAATAACTAAGAATACAAATAAACTTGAAATTACGACACCTAAATACACGGAGCAAGTGCATTTGCATGACGGGTGTACACGTGGTACGTCACGCCGCGCGCGCCAGCGTAAATGTGTTTCAAGGGCCTGAAAATTATTTAAACTTATTTCCCTAATAACTATAATAATAACAATTATTTAGCAATAGTATATTAAAGAACGAGTTTCATAAGGCAAGATTTATTGCACGAGTGCAATAATGACTTATGAAACGAGTTTTTTATGCTATTTTTTCTATTTTGCGTCTTTTATTCCCTTTTTAAATAAAAAGATCGCAATTTTAAAATTTAAGGATTTTTGTGGTAGTTGAAAACACTGATGTGAAATTTGAAGATTCATTGATTTTGTCAATTTTCTGCTTTTTTCAATACTACCAACTTTAAAAAAGTTGGGCTATTAAAGCACTCAAATCAGCTATTAACGCACTGTTTTGCGTGCTTTAACAGCTTTGTTATAGACGCAAAATAGAAAAAAATATTTTGAATAACAGTAAAATATACAATTTTGAACTCGTTGAGAATAAATCTGAACATCATGCAAGGACCCTATTACCTACATAAACTAATCTTATTCTATTTCAATTAGGAAAAAATTATTAAATGGTATTAAGGCTGAAAACAGATTCGCTTTCCACAAACTTTTTTGGTTATGAACATGGTATGAATTTATGACAAATGAAATTTA
The DNA here is from genome assembly GCA_929113105.1 of Agrypnus murinus. Lineage (NCBI taxonomy): Eukaryota > Metazoa > Arthropoda > Insecta > Coleoptera > Elateridae > Agrypnus > Agrypnus murinus. The sequence goes on from OV816027.1 coordinate 94,431,526, forward strand.
ATTCACAATTGACACCAAATTTAAATTCGGTAATAAATGATTTTTTTACCGGCTAAAAACATCTTTTACTTACTGGTTTTTTTACCTTGATAAAAAAATGAACTCACATATCTAGTCTTTTATGTTGTTGTTTGTATGTTATTTTTTATTTAATATAACTGCATTATAAGTCTTAAACAGTGTTTTACTTCATAATATATCCCTTAAATAGAATAGCTCTGCATCCCTTAAATAGTAAAATAATAGTTCATCTAGAAATCATAGATAATATATCCCTTAGATACAGTTGTTGTAGATTCCTTAAATGGTAAAGCAGTACTTCCTATGGATATAATAGATGTACACATCACGTGGACATTTACATTTGTGACACCAGGATGTCCTGATGTTTAATGTATATTAAAAAAGATATCATCTGGATATTACTTTATCTGTTGAATATAGCCTCTGGATATCTTGTGCATGAGTTTGTGTTGTGTGGGTTATTCACCATTGCCAAATTCTGGTAAATTCACTTTATATCTGTCTGTATAAAACATACACTTATCTTTCAGTTTAATATTTTTGAATTTTTCAGAAAGATTGTTAATAATTTCAGGTAATCCTAATTGTGTACTAATATTTAAGTTTTAGTTCTTCATCAAAATAAATTTTGAAATGGAGAACCTAAGGTTTTGCTTGGTGTTTCTATAACGTAAAAATGGTAGCTGGATGTCTAAACCTTTCTCTAAACATGTCTCTCAGGTAAACCATTTAATTTGGATAACCATGGAGTGCAAAACTCTATTTTCCAACTTCAATCTTCCAGTGAATTCCTTAAATTCTTAAGATATATATTGCTATTTTCCAGTATTACTAAGAAAATCATTTGTGGCAAACCTGAAGCAACTATTTGCTTAGGACTTATCTATTTGTTTTCTCACATCAGTCTTGCGGCTTTGTACCACAATTTAACAATGTCTTCTGACACTTTTATACAAAATACGCTATCAACAATGCCTCAAAGAGTATTTACCTATAATGCCTTTGTTTCCTGAGTGACAATATTTTAAAAGAACATTGTAGTTTAAGGGGTATCATTATTTTTTTAGAGAAACCGAAACTTCATTTATCGTATCTGGTCATCCGATGCAAGTATTTGCTGTCTTTTAACTTTTAATTTTAACTGCTTCAATCTTGTTTTACGCATTGCTATATAAAAATAAATCTTGCAATGTGTATATGGTGAACTTGCCGAACATAAAAACATGGTCTAAACCAGTGGTGGCGAACCTATGACCCGCGGGTTAGACACTGACCCACGAATGCTTTTTAAGTGGCCCACACGTTGGTTTGTATAAACTTATTTTTGACATCATAAAAGAGAAAACAAACAATAGAAAATATTCAAAAGATTAAAGTATCAATATCTAATGTCGAATTTATAAAAAAAATATTTCCAAGTGGACGTTGGTTAACTGATTTTCTATCGTATCACTGCACCTCAATCTGCCTGTTGACAGTCAGTCATAAACTTGCCGCTCATATTCGTTGCATCGTAGAACAGAGATGTACCAGTGGCAATGTTGAACTAAAAGGGAGCCTTGTCGTACGCGTCTAGAAGTGTTTAAGGTCCAAGTGTACCCAAAAAAAAATTAACGCTACATTCAAAAATTCTAAACAAAATCACAGTGAATTTACTTACACTGTAAATAACTATATCAAATTTAAAAAAAAAACATTACAAAGGGGCCATTTAGACACTCCAATACAGTGCATAAATCTTAACCGCATGATCAATAATCGTTATTTTTTCCATAAATAATATAATAATCTAATAAATTCTGTTTTAAATTAATACTCTAGGAATGTTAAAACTTGCTTACCTAACTTGTTTTGACAAACGATGTTTATTAATTAAATTATTTCACATTTTTTATGTGAAAAATAAATTTCAGAGAAACTGTACATTCAAAGTTAACAAAAAAAATACCACTTAAATATCATAGTATTTGAACTATTTTCCCAAAATTTTGAGAAAATCGTATGTCTAAACGAGTGAAATAATTTAATTAAAAAATTTTTTTTCCAGAACAAGTTAGGTGAGCAAGTTTTTAACATTCCTTTAATATTTTACAATTTAACTTAACGAGAGTAGTATACTGAAACCAACTATGTTTGAATCTCTGAACATTATTAAATTTTTGCAAAATTTGTTCTTTTGTGTGTGTGTGTGTGTGTGTATATGTATATATAGCATCTATCTACATTGAACTTTTTACTAACGTTGAAAGAATTCGTTTTGTGTACTGCAGCAAGAGTACATATGTATTTTGTTCTATGTAAGATGTTGTTGTCCTGTGATGATATTTTGCTAGTCGATGATGGCTTTTCTACACTCTGTGAATGTGTGTGCACGTAAGATAGGTTTTATTTTGTGAAAACTTCTTGTTACACTTATTGCACTGAAACAACTTCCTTTGATTATTGTCAGTGACCAAGCATCTTTTAAAGGATGTTAGCTATAAAATTTGTCATGGCATCGTACATGCGACACTGAAATGGCTGCTCTTCGTTCTAAATTTGCACATGTTTTCTAGTAATACACTGCTATCATACAAGAATCTTTTTAACCCATACAATTGGATAAGTAAACTTGTAACATTTTACTGTGCAAATTAAGAATTTTACATATTTTCATTCATCTGACTTAATTAAAACAACAAAATGCTTTATTGTGAGACATACGGTTAAACAATGCCAAAGCAAAAAAAAGGTTGTGTATGGCTTATTTAAATTGTGTAATAGATAGAATAGTCGACATTGAAAATTACAATTTATACACTCTTTCTGGATTGCATTTTTTCTATTTAATCAAGTGGTACAATATAATATTTAAAAGGCTTTTTTAGCACAAACTCTTGTTGTAATCCACACAGCTCATTATTTGTGTATGTGCAAACTTGTATATAGGACAGTAGAGCCACCTCCAAACATGAAAATTTTCTTATCAAACACAATAATTAACATAATGTCTCAAAAGAATGCAATTTTGAAGAGAAATACTTTCCGAGTTTACAAGCCAATTTTTGCAGAAATATATTCTGTCAGATGTATAATAATAACCAACCATTCCAGTCATTTTGGTTGTGGCTTGAGCGTTACAGTTTTCCATACTGTAACCGTAAGTACAGCCCTGACATATACAGCGCTATTAAATAAAATTGCAATATGTGCAATTTTCCTATATTTGCATTCGAAAATAATCGAGTCAAAGCATTAGGCACACATAGGCAACACTAATTATACACCATGGTCTTTTACAGTTTATGTGTATTGCATGGTAAATAAATAGCGCTGTCTAGATATATAAGTGCACAAGTGAGAAATTCTGTTACATAATCTAACGAATAATATAAACTTATCAACAAAAATAATATGCTCAAGTAAATAATAACGCTTATAAATGCAAAACTTATACTTACCAATGGAACTGATGGAAATTTCTTTTCCTCAAATAATAATCTGCCGTGTTATTCTGCCGATTATTGTAACCTGATAAGCTGACGTTTTGCTCAAGTTGTTAATAAAATGTGTCGCTTCATATATTATGATATACTGCGACCATCATAATGACAAACCAAATTAGTCTGACAATCGTATAGAGAGATTTTATACTTGCACAGGTGTAGATATATTAAATTTGACAATTAAAAAAATAAAACAATTTTTTTTCTAATACTTTTTTAATTTGTTTATAAAAATTAAACGAAAACAAACAAGGACGGTATTTTATAATGCTAAGTTAAAACTTAGCATTATAAAATACCGCCCGTTTAATTAGGGCACCGCCTCGACTGCCTCCTCTCCCCCGACCCCTCCGCCCTCCTCGCCGCCTGGTGCTCTGAAACAAATTGAAGATTTTTAATTTTGTTTGATTAGTGAAAGAAACCCTCTGGTGATTTAATACTTGAGCATCATATACACCTCCTTTCATAATTACAGTGCTATATTCTGAATTCTTCTACAAGAAATTGAATCTTTTACAAAAGGTTTCAATCTTAATTTAGTTTTTTGCAATATTCACAAGTTAAGAGTGTAGTAATACAACATGTGATGTGTAAGAAGTATTTTTTTGTAGTACTATTTAATTACTTAAAACAGATTTATGATTTGCAAAGAAAACAACTTACATTGCCATATCCTCTCGTAGGCACTTCTTTTATGGCTTGCTAAAATACAAAAAAGAAAATAAGTAACGTCAATTATTGTTAGTAGTGTTATGATAGTCGAAAACGAGTTATCGAGATGAATAAGTCCACTTACTGCATCGTTGAGGATGTCTTCGATTGTATATGCAATCCTCAATGCTTTCTGTATGTGTTTCTGCAACAAAAACATTTTAAATTATTTTTTTGCTATTTTGCTTTTTCTTTTTTTGTAATGAATTGACATTTTGCTAAAAATTATTATTTTGTAATTTTTTACAATACTTACAACGGTATCCACTTTTACGTGAATGGATTGTATTACGTTTTCCTGTTAAAAAAATTATTTTATTAGTTTAATTTAAAAGAAAATTGTCAATCAATTCATTTCTAATACTTACAAGCTCCATCCGGGCATTGGCTTCGTTACACATTTGTTTTGATCTGAAATGAGAATGTAATTGTGTAAAATAAAAAGAACAATAAATATTATATGTTTTTAATAAATATTATGTAATAAGGAGATCAAGCGATACTTTAAATTCGAGAAGATGTAAAATAACATTAGCAAATTTCCCATTTACAATGTTAATTTCCTATACCAGAAAATCACGTATATCTCGGCAACTATTTAATACAGATGCTAAAGTGAAGGTTTTTTGAACAGTATTCAATAAGGCCTACAACTTTGCTACAGTAACCTTTTCTCCAAAATAATTAGGGAAGCCAATATTTGAGAAATTGTGTTTTTACATGCTATTTCCCTATGTTACAAAACCGATAATACAACCTGTATAAACAATTGTTTGAGATGCGAAATGAAATAAAAACGTTTATTTACTTGTACGTCATCATTAAATTTTCAAAAATAACTCAACATGTTAGGAAAAACGTACGGCCTACAAATACAATAAAATGTTAAATAATCACTTTCCTTTTTTTAAAATGGCCTACCCCAAATGGTCAATAGTACCTACCCCATATCTAATTTACAAAGAATTGTTGAAAAAAGCACCTATATTTTCATTACTTAGAAAAAGAATTATTTTTACTTACAACTCATCATTTGCATCACTGGTATTCATATCTTTTCTAAAAACATTATAAAAAAATTAATACAAAATTAGAATTAAAAAGCTTAAAGTATTAAATTAAAACCAAAGTTATCACACTATTAAATTATTTATGAAACAAGCAATACACGTTTTTCTGGGTACACTTAGACTGACTTAGACCTTAATAACTTTATTATTATTACTTTTATTAATAAATATTCTCATCTACATATTGCTGTGATTCCAGCACCCATAATTAAATATGTCATTTGGGTTGCCTATGATAAATTAATTTGTTATTTAATAGGTAAAGAATACACTATCTATCACTTGATAATAATAAGAAGTAGATCTTAAAAGGATTTTTCACTTAAAATTGAAAAATTATTTTGACAAGTTACGATTTGCATATCGTTAAGTCGTTGGACTTGGTTTTTCATAATCGAAGCCATTGTAAGGTGTAGTTTCACCTGGAATTTATAAAAGGCATAGATGGAAAGGTGTATGCAAGCAATCACCACAATACTCACAGTTTTTGTTGTTGAATTTCAAATAAATCCCATGTTGGTTTAACGATTCATCAAATTTCTTGATAAATGTATAATTTTCATTAATCTATGCATTTGCAGCCAAAAGGTTTTGCTGCAATATTCTTAATTAGATTCTAGAGCTCCTTTAGCAATAGAATTTTCAAGTGGGCAGCTCTATATAGAGAAGGTTTACCCTATTGAAGCCTAAAATTTGATCGTTTTAACCTGATCTGTTAATATGGTAAAATCTTGTTAATATTTAAAGTGTTGGTGCCAAAATTCATGTAAATATTGTGAAATAGGGTATTAGGATTCATTTAATATTTAAAAAAGGAAGTAATAAGGTGTGAAAATGTTATCATCTTAATTTTGTAAAAACCATGTTCCTCAGGAAATTTAAGATGGTTACCATTGAATCCTGGAGTTAAATTTGCTTTTTGTTAGACATGTAATATACCAAGAAATAGGAAAGATTATCCTCTTTCCAATTATGTAATTTGTTTAAACATTTAATTTAATTTTTTAACAATAACTTGGTTATATAAATCTTGTTAGGTTAGATGTTCAATTGTTTTTAGTAACTTACCAAATTTTGTTAGTGGAAAAATGACGATTGTCGTTTGTTTTTGAAAAAATATATAAGCAGGTTGAGAATCTGGCGACTTGCTTGTTGATTTTCATATAAAGCAGAAGCCGTGTCGGATTATGTAATAATTTGTTAAAATTTTGAGGTTATGAGTTACAGATTTTACGACAATGAAATGTCAAAAAAGTGAGGTTATGACAAATGTCATCCAAATTTAATTTTTTTAAAAAGTGTTTAATAATAATAACAATGAACAATTAAAGTGATTTAAATAAAAAGGAAAGTGGAAGTGTTAATTTGGTTTCTGGACTACTTATTTATAAGAAGAAAATATTTTGGAAAACGGATTGTAACTTTATTTCTGGATGGAAGGAAATTAAAACTGGATGTAATAAGAATTTTTGGAAAATAGACAATTGAATTATGGACTCACGTATTGGAGGTAAATTGTTTAATTTTTAATAGTTAAGTTTTAATAAATTACAAAAGAAGATCAAGAAGAACAATTATATGGAAATGCGTGGTCACCAATGCTACAAAAGTAAGCAGGTAAATTTACTGATTATTACAGAGAACTGCCAAATAATATAGTGTGTTTTAAAAATCCAAGAGTGGCGCAAAATTTTTGAATTTAAAAAAATTTATTTTCAAACTTCAACTTTATTATTTTTATTTCGTTTCTTTCTTTTAATTATAATTTAAGATTGTCGGATTGATCAAATAGAAATTGAGCAAGACAAAGAGGATTAGACTGTCACTTGATTCTTATTTTGTTAAATCCAATTGGCACCAATAATTAATTGAATCCATTTTATGTAATAAGAATCTTTTTGTTTTCGTTTCTTTTTTCATTCTTTTCATGTGTGTTTATTAATAAAATATTTTAAATGTTAAAAAGGAGATTCATTTGTGTATTTTTCTTGTTTCGTGTTCGTTAACAGAATTTCACAGGTATAGGTTGAACAATATTTGATTATTTTGTCAAAGAGCGACCCGCCTGAAATTTTCTCATGCAATTTTCCTGAGCTTGTCTATGGATTTTAAAGTCATAGCCGGAGCAAATTTTCTTTTCATCACAAAGGTAAGTGGTGTTTGTTTTTGTACAACTTTTCAATTTGCCTTGCTACACTAAACATAAGTGATAGTAGTCTTTAAATTTACATAAATTTATGGTGAAGTGTTGTAAAGTGTATACTAGTACGGCGCTTATTACCATAAAATTTTATTGTCGCACGAATGCGATGCTTATTAACCAATAATATACCATAGCAATATGTATGTATACCAAGAACGTTAACAAGATTTTTTTTCTAAAATTATTGTATTCTAAATATAATTATTTTTAGTTGTAGCCCTGTACTATTTCAGCGGTTAAAAAAATTAAAAAATGATATAAGTTCCACACCACATCAAGCAGAATGGTTTGACAAACATGGTCTATTAACAAATTCTCAGTGTTTCCAAATTATTGGTACCCTTTTTACCCCACCCCCCAACACACCAAGTGACGCCCTTGCTTAATGACCCACGGGCTAGTATTAAAAAAAAATGAACAAAATTTTACCCACTTCTCAAAAAGGTTCGCCATCACTGCTCTAAACAATGCTTCTTTGATATGCACAGTGTTGTTACAGAGCACTCTCTAGAGAACAGATAATTAAATATATTGCATTCAAATGGCTTTTAACCAGAATGAGCAGACATGTGCTGTTTAAGATACCTCTTTTGAGAACATTTATAACCACAGATATTACAATCAAACGGCTTTTCAGTACTATGAGTACACATATGTTCTTTAAGTCTATTACTTTGAAAACATTTATAATCACATATAGTACATTCAAATGGCTTTTTGCCACTATGAGTTGACATGTGTCGTCTTAGACCACTCTTTTGTGAACATTTATAAACACAGATATTACATTCAAATGGCTTTTCACCACTATGAATAGAGATGTGTTCTTTAAGATTACTTTTTCGGGAACATTTATAATCACATATATTACATTCAAATGGCTTTTCTCCAGTATGAGTGAATATGTGTCGCTTAAAATCTGCCATTTGCGTACATTTATAACCACATATATTACATTCAAATGGCTTTTTTCCACTATGAGATGACATGTGTTTATTAAGACGACTCCTTTGGGAACATTTATAATCACATATATTACATTCAAGAGGCTTTTCTCCAGTATGAGTGGACATGTGTCCCTTAAGTTTGCTCTTATGTGAAATTTTATAGCCACATAGACTACAATCAAATGGCTTTTCACCACTATGAATTGACATGTGTTCATTAAGAAGACTCCTTCGGGAACATTTATAAACACATATATTACATTCAAACGGCTTTTCTCCACTATGAGTGTACATGTGTAGTTTAAGACTACTCTTTCGTGAACATTTATGAAGACAGATATTACATTTAAATGGCTTTTCACCACTATGGATAGAGATGTGCTCTTTAAGATGACTCTTTTGGGAACATTTATAATCACATATATTACATTTAAATGGCTTTTCTCCACTATGAGCAGACATATTGTGTCGTTCAAGATCGCCCATTTGCGAACATTTATAGTCACATATGCTACAAGTGAATGGCTTTTCACCACTAGGAGTGGCCATGTGTTTATTTAGATTACTTTTTTGAGAACATTTATAATCAAATGGGTCATCACCACTATGAGTAGACTGAGCTGTTGCATGGTACATTGCTAGACATAAAAGTTACTGACCATATTCATTTGCCTTAAGTTGCTAAAATACTGATGTTATCAAATGGTTTCTATTCTTTCGCCATGCATATTTCACTCATCTGATCAATTTTAACATTAAAACCTTCCATTATCTGTAAACGTACATTTATGTTGGTTTGATTTGGTTATCTCCTTGTTCATTCTGGAATATCCAGAAAATTATTGCAACCTACAAGTTAAAAGTACGTTTTCACCAATCATATATGACTATAAAAATGTTTCACATTAATGTAACTTGAACTTTTGTGGAATGAAGAAATTTCGAAAATATATGTGTGTTGGTATAGGTGTAATAAAATGAACCATTTACCTGATAGCAAAACATTTATTGTTCCAATACGCAACCTTGTTGACAGTAGGAGAATGGTAGGTAGATATCACGCCATTAGTGAGCATCTGCAAGTCGTATTGGTTACTTTAAACTCGGCACTAGAAAAGCATCTCAAAAACCATCTTTAACAAGTTTCATTTTATATTTTTCAGATATCATCACACTGAATCAATGATAATCTACAAACCGCAAAACGGCAGGACTTAATAGGGTTTTTGATTTATACGCAATAACATTTCTTTAACACGGAGCATGACCAACTTCTATTAAATTAATGTAAACATATGGCTATCTCAATCGGTCCGGACCGTGGCGCCCCCGGTCGATACATTTTCAAGCTTAGATTTTTTTATATACCGACAAAATTCAAAAATCAAACAGCTGCTCTGGATATCGTATTTATTGGACTTGATACTAGTGGATCTGGTACTGTTGGAGAAAATCCCGTTATTAGTACGATATTTCTTTCATACGTCTTTAACTATAGATGTTTTACACTTGTTAACAATGCAGGTATTAAAGCTTTTCTTTTAACCGAGTGTGAGTTTAGTTACTTCATATTGATAACAGACAGTTTTTCATCCAATATTAGGCTTTTTAACTTCTAAGTGGCGGGATTTCAATCAGAATCTACATTGAACATGCTTTTCTTTCGCCTTTACCATTATCTTTTAGCTTTGGTCGTGGTTGAAAAGATACTAGAAATTTATTTTTAGATATCGCGATATCTATTCTTCAAAAGGTGCGACATCGTCGTAATTCTTAAGAACCTTCTACGAAATGCAAAAAGGACTGCCCATAAAGCCAGTGCTCTACTAATAAGAACACATAGAAACAACGAATCTGGAGAAAGTGATCAATTTACTCGCAATTCAAGCGTTCTCTCCAACTGTTACTTTTTCATAATCTTTGAGAAATCCGGCGATAGAAAACATGGAACGTTGAGGCTACGGTTCTATAGCTATGTCATATGGCTGAATGTTACATTATTATACCTTGTTACAAAACAAATAATCAAAACAACTATTAGACCAGTAGTAAATACTTAATATCTTTTTAGAAGAAACAGACACCGTAAAAAAAAGCTTTATGATACATAGTACATATAAGCTCTTAGCAGTACAGTTTTAAAAACCAACTCTACCTTACTATACTTTTTGTTCACAGATTTGTAGAAAATAAAAATTGAAAAATTATTTTATAACCGTTGTTAAACTTGCGCTTAAACTTAGCTTATTGCATTCACTGTTCTTCTTAGTTTTCTTCTGATATGGCTCATTCATACTACTACAATAACCTCAATAACGACAAAGTGACAATTCTAAATTTTTAAATACATGTCAAGACCAAAGGTTCTAAAGTCCTATAATAATCTTAAATAATAAGAATATAACCTATTATTATTATTATAAAGGAACTCTAAAAGGTTCTAAGCTGAGATAAATCTGATAGAGGACGCCACGGTCCGGACCCTTTTATAGATCATGACCAACTACTATTAGTCGCAGCAAGATACGTGAAAAACGGTTCTAAATAGGGAAAAGTTCCGTACAAGATGGATCGGAATGCGGTTTTCTGCATTTGCTTCTAAAAATTATTAATCCAAAATTCACCTAGGTGGGAATATGCTGAAATTCGTAGTTGCATCGCTGCAGCCAAAAATGTATTCGAAAAATGCATTTTTTGAGACGCCCTTTGGACGACTTAATAAATTTGTAAAAAAGAGTCGGAATTGGCCCAGAATGGGTGCCCTGGGGTTTTTGAGGTCGCTGATCACGATTATGATGTCCAAATTGCCACCCTGACCACCTGGGGCTCAGGAACGCCGACGAAAGTCATCTCCGTGGAACTCTCACAAAATTCATCCCGGGAAGGAAAAACACTTGGTGCCCGGGGTTTTTTGGGTCGCTGAATTCAAATATGCCATCGGCGAACACCCCCCCAGACACCTGGTGCGCCCCAACCGCGACATGAACGTCATCTCCGTGGAACTCCCGCACAATTCATGCGGGAAAGGAAAAACACTTGGTGCCCGGGGGTTTTTTGGGTCGCTGAATTCAAATATGGCATCGGCGAACACCCCCAAACACCTGGTGCGCCCCAACCTGGACATGAAGGTCGTCTCCGAGGCTTTCCAGACACACTCGAAAAAGATGAACCGGAAATCGTTAAGGTGGGTTTTTTCGGTCGCCAAAGCAGAATTTGACGTCGAACAGGATCCCCCGAGCACCTGGTGCACCGCAACCTAGACCTGAAGGTCGTCTCCAGGCTTTCCAGACACACTCGAAAAAGACGAACGAGAAATTGTTAAGGGGGGTTTTTTCGGTCACCAAAGCAGAATTTGACGTCGAAAAGGATTAAAGTTCAATTATGTATCCTGGAAAGAAATAGAGTGAATAGAAAGTCGATTTTTATGTAATTGAGTTTCAGAAACTCTTTATTGATCTCAAATCAAATACAATTCAACCGTAACTTGACCTAACCTGCTTCATTCATAATTTCAACTCGTTACTAAATATCGGATTCTCCATCAAGTGACAAATCGTTAGCCTGTTCATTTTCTTTGTCATCTTTCTTATCTAAGGTCTCTTCCTCTGCCGCAATAATGTCTTCAACCCTGATTATGGATATGCTCAGGGCCACACAAATAAATTACCTCTATAATCAAGAGATATGGAGTGCTGGAAATAATCCTTGACTGATATATATCTCTCTATATTTATGTATATAAATAAATAAGCATTCACTTATATGCACGAAAAATAAGCATTTATTCACTTATATGCACCAAAAATATAACTCACAGAACTGTTTCTAATAAATATAACCTCAAAAAATATCAAGAAATCAAACACGTGTTTCTTCTGACTATAGAACTTTGGAAATGTATTTCGGTCCCGGGTTTTTACCGCCGCCAGCTGCTCGTTCCATGCGTTGGTGGGCGGGGCCTGGACTTAGGAGAAAGTATCTGTGTATACCAGAGATACATTATAATGTATCTATGGTATACACAGATACATTATAATGTATCTATGGTGTATACTTACACCAAAGCGTTTTGACGGTTGGGAAAAAAGTGAAAGGCCGCTTGGCAAAGTTTGGAGATGTAGCCGGAGATTATTCTCGTCATTCTTACAGGGCTAGATGAACTTTTTCGGGGGCCCCAGGGGGAGTTACGCATGAATGAATGTATGAAATCATGAGACGCCCCAAAAAGCCCCCTTAACAGTTTTCCGTTCGTCTTTTTCGAGTATATCTGGAGAACCTCGGAGACGACCTTCATGTCCAGGTTGGGGCGCACCAGGTGTCTGGGGGTATTCGCCGATGCCATATTTGAATTCAGCAACCCAAAAAACCCCCGGGCACCAAGTGTCTTTCCTTTCCCGCATGAATTGTGTGGGAGTTCTATGGAGATGACGTTCATGTCCAGGTTGTGGCGCACCAGGTGTCTGGGAGTGTTCGCCGATGCCATATTTGAATTCAGCGACCCAAAAAACCCCCCGGGCACCAAGTGTTTTTGCTTTCCCGCATGAATTCTGTGAGAGTTCCACGGAGATGACGTTCATGTCGCGGTTGGGGCGCACCAGGTGTCTGGGGGGTGTTCGCCGATGCCATATTTGAATTCAGCGACCCAAAAAACCCCCGGGCACCAAGTGTTTTTCCTTCCCGGGATGAATTTTGTGAGAGTTCCACGGAGATGACTTTCGTCGGCGTTCCTGAGCGTCAGGTGGTCAGGGTGGCAATTTGGACATCATAATCGTGATCAGCGACCTCAAAAACCCCAGGGCACCCATTCTGGGCCAATTCCGACTCTTTTTTACAAATTTATTAAGTCGTCCAAAGGGCGTCTCAAAAAATGCATTTTTCGAATGCATTTTTGGCTGCAGCGATGCAACTACGAATTTCAGCATATTCCCACCTAGGTGAATTTTGGATTAATAATTTTTAGAAGCAAATGCAGAAAACCGCATTCCGATCCATCTTGTACGGAACTTTTCCCTATTTAATCCGCAACTTGCTGCGACTATATTAAATGTAAACATTATGGCCATCTCAAGCGGTCCGGACTGTGGCGCCCTCTAAGCTGTTTATCTTAGTTCATAACCTTTGGTTTGACATATATTAAGAAATTTAGAGCTGTCAGTTTGACATGTTGTAGTTATCACAGTAGTGTGACTGAGTCCTAATAAATAAGAGCTATGAAGGATTAGCTAAGTTTAACAACTTTTATTAAATAGATTTAATTAAATTAAACTCCAAAGGGAATAGTACCATAAGGCAGAGTAACGTTCTAATTTTTTTTTGCTAGGAGATTCATGTATCTCACGCTTCCTTTTTAGGAAATCCGTTTATTCTAAACAGATATTATCTACTACTAATATAAAGTGAAAAGCAGTCTATTTAAAATAAACAACGTGAATTAAAGAAATTGTCAGTGGCGTGGCAAGTTTTATACGAGCCCTGTCTCACTGAAGTTCGTACACTCTATTTTTGTTATTTAAAGAACTCCCCGCATTTTGTTTATGATATACGCACGAGCTGTTTCTTGTTTGTAGAGTAAAGTACTGTCTTTGCACTTCTTCCATGTTAAGTTTCATAAAATTCTCGAAAGGTTTTCTCACGCCGCCGCTTCAACTCTGATCAATCTGCCGACGTAGAGGCGGTAAGTTCCTGCCTCGGTAAAATTTTATTTTACGGCGCAGAGGTAATACCTTATTCTAACAATAAGAAACAGTCTGCTTGAAGACCAGAGGAAATCTTGGGAAAAAGATTGTGGAGTATACTTTGTTTTAAAATATAAACAATAAATACACAACGAAATACAACAATAAAACAATATAACTTATAATATAGGAGGTCAGTACTTTACTCTATCAACAAGAAATAGCTACTTCGAAAAACCGACAAAATCCAGGGTGAGGATTGGGGGGGGGGGGGTTTAACAGAAATAGAAGTGTGCGAACTTCAATGAGACAGGGCTCGTATAACAGCTTTCGTATTTGTAAAGTATATGTTCGATAACTTGTAGCGACGGCGCTTATGAAAGATGAGCTAATCAATGGCTTTTGCAGGCGAGGTCACCTAAATAAAATGCACATCTCTAACTTATAATAATCTCTAAGCTTACAAGTTTTTCAAAAAAGAACTTTTACACTTTATGCTTATGGAATTTGCTGACTATTATTCTTTATTTAAAAAAAGTACTACTATTTATTTATAATGCAACTCGATTTTCCGGTCCTTTTTAGCAAAATACCTAGTGCAGGTTTCAATTGTTGTTATACTTGAAAGATCTAGTTCTGGCTTGCCTTTCTCAAAAATTTGCAATTTCTTTCCAAAACTGTATGCAGAAAATTCTTTATCTAATAATTTACAAACTGAACAACAAAACCGTCGCGATTCGAAGTATCGGAACTACTCGTACCTTCCACCGAAGCAGCTGAATTTGATGTCATGACGATAAAGCAATTTTAAATTTGCATAGTTACAGACCAAACTAAATCGAATTATTTGTCTTTAAAAAATTCTTATATAAAAAACTTGAAATAATAAAATGCTCCAAAATACATGCTCCCTCGCAGATTTACATTGCCCAAGTAACATGTAACAAACATTAAATCGAACAAATAACCAAATTATAAAAACATCTGAGCACGGAGCGCACTAATAAAAATAGCTTGACCTTACGATGTCAACTATACCACCACAACGCACTCGCCCGCTAACGAAAGCGAAGTACAGTAAGCAACCAAATCAGTGGTTATATGCATTATATGTTACACATTTGAATCGGTATTACCTTTTCCCGCAAGTTGAATGAGTCTAATTTAAAAGAGATTTGGTGAGAGATTTTGGTGAGTACCAGTCAAAAGATGCACAACTACATTCCCTATCTTTTATTGACGAGTGCTGTCATCTTCACGTTAAGGTCGGAAACTTTTCAGACCATCCTCCTATGTTATGTTTGTCCTCCAGTTTTGCGAAGCAAACTAATCTTGGTTATTATTTTTAGTAGCGGTTGTCAGGTTGGTTTTATAGGTGGTAATAATAAATTTGTGGTAGTTGCTATAATAGTTATTTATCTATTAAGGGTATAAGAAGCTTTAATGCCAGAAGCGTTATTTCTAACCCGAGGCGTCAGCCGAGGGCTAGGAAAAGGCTGTAGGGCCATAAAAGCAAGTTATGCCAGCTCTACATACACTATTTTATGCACAATTAAGTTTTTATCTCAAATCTATTATTATGTAAATAATATAATTAAATGAGTACGTAGGTACCAGGGACTGGAACCTCTTACAAATATAGGTTCTGGTTCCAGTTCCGGTTCTTGGAAATTCAAAATAAGGGTTTCGGATCCGGTTTCAATTTTAATTTTCTAAACATTAAGGTTCCGGTTCCCGAATCTTTTAGATTCCATAAGGGTTCTGGAAGCAAAGGTAATGACGTCACATTTTATGTTGGTATATAGCTTCAAATATTTTCAAACAAATATGACCTTGATAACTGACAGTTGATGCATGTTAGGTTAAAGAATTGTTTATAACATGGATGATAAACATATTTGCTCTTCGGTATTTCAACTCCTTTTACTCTGAAAGCTCTATTGCTGTAGTTACAATTATTTCCAGCAATGGATACCATAGAAACTGAGCTCTTGGAGTAAATAGATGTGAAATACCAAACGCGGCTAATATTGCAGAGTTTTCTAAGTTGAGTTTTGTTTGGAAATACTCAAAGCTACCAATATAAAATGTGACGTAACACTTTTCTAGTTAATTTACGGGCTATTGGTCAATTAGTAGTGAAAGTGGATCTAGTATCAACATCAACTCAGTAAGAAATGGTTATGGTAGCGATGTTGCTGAGAATGTCTGGAGAATGTTGAACTATTTTTTTTATTTACCAGTAGAACCGAAAAATACCGGTTCCTTCGAAAATCTATAACGGTTCGGGTTCTCATCTTAACATTAACACGGATTTTAATAAGGGTTCCGATTCCGGTTTCGGTTCCGGTTCTGATTCCGGTCCTTTTGGTAGGTAGATCAAGGCGCTGTGCGTATACTTATGTCATTATGTGCTTATACGAAGCAAGGTCTGTCAAAGTGACATTTTGGTTAAAAGGTTGTCTCGATCCCTATACATTCAATACTTGACGAAATTGTTTTGTTTTTGTGACGTAGTTTTGAGAATTTTTGCAAATCAGGATATGGTTAACGTATATCAAGATGACGTCACAAGCCAACTCGAAATCTGAATAGGGAAAATTTCGTTCAATTCGTTCTAGACAACCTTTTAAGCCAAAATGTCACTTTGACGGACCTTGATACGAAGTACGTTACTATAGTTACTATTCCAAAATATTTAATTTCAGCTTATTTGCATTGCTGATAAGTTATATTACAAATTATATTAACAACCAATCAAGTTCTACAAAAAACAGCCGCGACATTTAATTGACGTGTTTATGCACAGATGCATTATAATTAGACTATTATTGCAAGACTCATCTAAACATAAACGTCTTTTTATGGCCCAAGGGCCTCTTTATGGTCAGGCGGGCAATAACAAAACGTCAATTAAATGTCAGAAGTTTTTTGTAGAACTTGATTGGTTCTTAATATAATTTGTAAACTTATCACCAATGAAAATAAGTTGAAATTAAATATTTTGGAATAGTAACTATAGTAACGTACTTCGTATAAGCACATAAGTATACGCACAGCGGCTTGATGTACCTACGTACTAATTTAATTATATTTTTACACAATAATGGATAAGACATAAAAACTTAATCTGTGCATAAAATAGTGTATGTATAGCGGGCATAACTTGCTTTTATGCACAGATGCATTATAATTAGACTATTATTGCAAGACTCATCTAAACATAAACGTCTTTTATGGCCCAAGGGCCTCTTTATGGTCAGACGGGCAATAACGAAAAGTCAATTAAATGTCAGAAGTTTTTTTGTAGAACTTGATTGGTTCTTAATATAATTTGTAAACTTATCACCAATGAAAATAAACTGAAATTAAATATTTTGGAATAGTAACTATAGTAACATACTTCGTATGAGCACATAAGTATACGCACAGCTGCTTGATGTACCTACGTACTCATTTAATTATATTTTTACACAATAATAGATTTGACATTAAAAACTTAATCTGTGCATAAAATAATGTATGTATAGCGGGGATAACTTGCTTTTAGGGCCCTACAGCCTTTTCCTAGCCCTCGGCTGACGCCTCGGGCTAGAAATAACGCTTCTGGCCATAAAAGCTTGATTATGCCCTTAACACATAAATAACTATTATGGCCCTACAGCCTTTTATAATAACGCTTCGGACCATAAAAGCTTCATTATGCCCTTAATACATAAATAACTATTTTATTGCAGGTCGAACCATAAAGAGGACCTTGGGCCATAAAAAGACGGTTATGTTTAGATGAGTCTAGCAATAATGGTCTAATTATAATGTATCTGTGCATAAAAGTATTATATTTGCCATCTATTAAACCTTAAATTAAAACTATTTTTTAGAAAACGACGATATAAAAATTCGGTTTTTTTTTCGAGAAAGACCAGAATGCAATAGAATTCTAGGCATTTTCAAATTGTCCTGTTAGGGCATTTTAGTGCTCTCATTATTGTAATAGATCTATTACGATCCCAAGTCTGGTGACCGGGACGGTCTTTGCATATGGCGAACAGTTGTTTCCGGTTGAACAGCGGCGTATCGTTTCGGAAGGCTACTTACATGAAAAATATTTCGTCAATTTTTCAAGTCCATTAATTTGTTATTACCATTGTTGTTTAGGTTTAAAAAGTTAAATAGATAAGTTTATTTGATTACTATTCTCATTGTCCAATTGTTCTCCAGTAGATATGAATTATTCTATTCTTAAAAAAGTGATTCTGAACAAAATTCTGACATTGAAAATTAACGTAAAGATCAAATGGACATACTGATGGTTTGAATTTGTAAATTAGTAAAGTATACAATTACAAAAACTTTACAACTATTATTTTTATTACTAGAAAAAGCTCAATTATTCACATGTTTGATAACTCGTTTTTTTTACTTTCCTCCTTACTCACTCTCTCCTTCGAATTCGAGTTATCTTCTGATTACAATCAGGTGTTAATAAAAAGGTTGTTGGATGGGTCTAACCACCTCAATTGTCAGGGCCCATAAGTAGGGGTAATAGGGAGATTCGAGCGCCTCACTTCCTCACCTCTGAAATAACCTTGAACTGGTATGCTATCTCTCTCTAACACATTAGTTTTGTATGTGACTATTTCCCTCACACAGCAGTATTGCCAACTATTCACAGGCGTGCAAGACAAATTTTAAGAGGCGGCTATCATTTTAACCAATTTTTTACACACAGTGGCGTACAGGATCGGATAAAAAGGGATCAAGAAATAGCACTCATTTATTAGAGACTGAAGTAACTTTGAACTTAGTATACTATCTCTCTCTAACACGTATGCTTAAATAATACTATCTTTGTCAGTACCATATTACTCATAAATGTACAAAGTGAATCTTAGCAGGCGTTTAGTATTTTAACAATTTTTTATACACAATGACATATAGGTTAGAACAAAAACAGAATTAAAAATAACATCCATTTATTAGAATAAAAAATGTATTACATTTACAATTATGTGAATATCTCGCTATTAACTATATCATATAAACACGCAAATGTTTAAAGCATACAAAGGACTTCTTCTGAAAGTTACGCTGGTGTAGACTGTAGAACGTTTGATGAGAGGATGCGCTGATTGATGGTTGAATGCCTATTTGAACGAGGGTAGAGTTTCTGGAAGTGTAGACAAGTTGACTGCGTTACAGTTGAAATAGGTCATGCGAGAGGCTGTAAATGTACAAAAAGAACTGTAATTGAAACAGGCATCAGTTTTTAACAGGATTGAATAACAGACAAAAAATCTACATATAGAGAAACAAGTTTTGTTGGACTTGAATACGAGCACACTATACCAACACTCCACCCTAGCAAGTGAAGTGATAATAATTTAATTAAAGTAAAGAAAAACAAGTTACATACCTCAATTCGCAATCAGTAGACAACGTGTAAATGATTGAAGGTCTTATACTCCTTTAAATTTATAATATCCCCACGCCAATGTATTACCGCTACCATCAGGAATAACATAACGTTTATCATCCCGCCATGATAGAGCGACCTTATTTCTTAGTTCCGAGTACAGTTGATGACTGTATGATCTAAACGATCGAACAGTCCTATATATATTTACGTTGTTAAATACTACATTTTTGTAATCTTCAATTCTAAGCTCATTCTTGATTACATCCTTCTGTATACCCTTAGCTGTTTTACTATATTCTCCTTCTGCATCAACGATGTAGGCTTTAGCACCAGTCCCCACAATTTCCCAAATTATTTTACCCCCATATTCATCTTTCATTTTACCGATTCAGTTATAGGAATCCCAAACTGATTATTTACTTTAAAATTTGAAGTATCATATTTGTCAAGGTGGTTTTTGATATCCTCGTAGAAATTTTCAGTGTAAGTTACCAGGATTAAGGAATCAGTATCTGTGTATGCTAAAGCAACATTTCTACCGTATTTTTTTTAATAAAGTTGTAATAGAAATCATACATCACATGTTTGGCTAAATCTAACACGGAGAAACCGATGTAAATAGGTTTATCATATTTAACTTGTAACTTCTCCATATGAATCCCCACTAAGTTTTCTGAGAAGATAGAATTTTTAAGACATCGAAATTTTCAACTTCGTTATCCTTCGTTATCACACCGCCTTTAACACCTTTTTTAATAAAGTGAATCATGTCAATGTCTGTTAATAATTCTAATTCTATTCCAGTATATTTAAGCATCGCAGTCCAAGACAGTCTGGGCGCTGTGAAGAAATTGGCTGGATCTAAATGATATAATTTATGACATATGCATCCGAAAGCTTCAAATACATCTGCTAACAGCAGCACATCACTTTGCAAATATATATCTGAATAGCCCCAAAGAGTTTTACATTTGAAAGTATTCCACACAACTGAAGCTCTGTTATAATCCTCAAATGATACGCCTTCATTTCGTAATTTATCAAAAAATTCTTCTGGCGTCGATAATTTGTTATAATTTAACTTATCGAATTAATCTACAAATGAATAGGGGAAAACACCTTTTTTTTTCTCATGAGCCTAAATTTATGGTTTTCTGGAAAATTCTTTTTGGTAATCTGGCATTCGTCATCTGCAAAATTTTTTGTTAATTTTTCTAATCCCATGGACATAAAGCGAAACGAGTCTAAAAATCTTAATTTGAGATATTTGTTTTCCATCGTTCCTAAAGTGTTAACTACCGTGTCAACATGCACGTGTTTTGAAAAAGATATATATTTTTCTTTGTTTACTGCAATCACATCTATTTTAGAACCGTCGACACCTAATGATTTTATGAAGAGGTGAGCGTCATAATTTGATAAATTGTGGAAAAAACCGGTATAAAACTAGGATTCTTAAAATGCAAATTATATGCAGGATGTGCAGGGTCTCGATATATTCCTGTTAAATGGCAATGATCATGTACCCTTTCATCTTCCTGGCGGAAGGGTTTCTCGCATATATGACAACATTGAGCGAGTGTTCGAATCAATTTCTCGTTTTCAGTGAGTTCAATCATTGGGACAATACGTTTCAGGTGATCGTTGTAAATTCGTTTGATGTCGACCTCTAACCTGTTACAGAAAACGTCAGCACAGTCATGACCAAGATAAGTGACATATTTTGATAAAGAATCATCGTAGCTGCAATTTATATAACACCCCTAATGAGTAGGGTTGATGCATATTTGTCTTTTATGTAAATGAATCATCGTTATCGTTCTGACAATATTGGATAGGTGCAAGAATAGTCTCAAAATCGGCATATACTACAAACGAGTGTTTTAATTTATGTTCAACTGGTTCAAATTTTAAAATGTTACCGGGAACTATATTTCCAAACTTATCAATGCGCGGTTCTGTTGAAGGCAATTTAACACTAATATGCTTACAATCATGTTTTTGATGTTCGGATAATTTATGTTCAGTATTAAAATGAATTAAACAACCATCGCACAGAAACTTCTGATGATTTTTTTTGATAATTGGGAACTGATTAATCTACTTAAGTTTTAAGTTTAGTAATTAAGCAATAATGAGAATTACCCGCATTGTCGTCTATTAACAGTAAGTTTACATGCTGTTGACTTATGTTTTCTGCAAAATGTAGAGGCCCAGCAACTTCAAAATCTACTTTAGAATTGTCATACACCTGATTAAGCCCGTATACGTTTACTGATAATTTTTCAAATTTGTTAATATCCTTTAACTTAATAGTAGATTCCAAACCGTTAAAATTTAGTTCATTCTCGAATATTTTATAACACGCTCAGGGTGTTTTTCCGTTGTGTGTATAGTAGCTAGAATGCTCCACATGAAACACTTTTGATCAGAATTTGGAATGTTTATTACAGCTTTCTTCTGCCGAACAGATTCCGGAAGTGGTATGTATGACGAAGCTTTCAGGGGATTGTATTTGCTGATATTCAATTCGATAAATAGCAGGTATTTTAATGTCCAACCGCTTTGTTTCTGTTGAAATTCACTGATTTTATTATCTAGTTCATCCGTAAAATGGTTGTATGCAAGATCTAAGTCTGTTGAACAGCCAAAATTTTTAAATTTCGTATTAAAGGATTTCACCTCTTCCAAGTCCTTTGATGGTAACTCAAACAGACCGAAAAGTTCAATATTCACTTTAACAGCCGAATACTTATCTAATACAGCTCGCACACAATTTAACGCTTTTTGTTTTAACACCGACATGAATTCTTTCACGCTCAAATAAACCCGATCGTCTGCAGTAATACGGTATGTTGCAATTCGATTTTTAAATGCCTGCTTTATTAATGAAACCCCTTCACCTGTCACAATACGCGTTTTATTCTTGTGTTGTAGACTCCGGCAGTATTGAGGTAGAAATCTTGTTGGTATGTCCATTTCACAAACTTTACATCTTGATAAAGCTTCTTTCGCTTCGGTTTTAGAGATAGTCGAGGCAATACGATTCTTCTTAGGACTGTTAGCTGATGCAGCCTCGCCCCCCTATAATTTCCTTTTACGCAAACCATGTTTTTCGATCTGGTAATTTTCGCACTGATCGCATAAAATAGAAACTGGTTGGCAATAACCTTTCTGGTGTCTTAGCAGACTATCTTTTCTGCTAAACTGCTTATTACACTGCTTACACGCAATAATTTCTCAGCTCTTGATGAGGAGGCGTCTGACTGATACAACTCTCAAGAATAGAAATGATGAGCTGCTCCGGTGATACTCTTTATATACTGTTTTGATTACCCATAATGTATTGCGATAGTTAATCATATACCGCGCATGTGTAAAACTGTTTTGATGTAAGATGGTCACGTGATTCTATATCACATTCATTTCATATACTTCATGTACATAATAATACAAACTGTTGGTGCCGTCGTAGGTTGTCTTTCTACCAAAAACCCTTCCCACAGGCATCGCAGAAAAACATTTTACCACCACAGTGTACGTTGATGAACTGAGGCTTTAACTACCCGCTTCTTCTTATATACCCCCTCTGCTCTCTTAAAAACAAAAGAAAATATAGTGTTAGTGTTAACAAAACGAAAAATCGAATAACAGAGTCAACTAATCTAGTAGCTATTGGGACACCTGGCCCAGACGTTTTTGAGGGGGAAATTGAGGGGGTAATTTTAAGCACGGAATCTGTATTACTGACATTCTGTATTACCGACATTTGGTTCGTCGCTCGGCTAAATGGTGTTAGTGTTGTTAGGGGAAAACAGATGGCGCTAGTGTCGTTTTAGGTAGTTTTCTCTCGAATCTGGTGACTTTTTATGTCGTTCTTTCTTTAATCTAGGGACTTTTAGGTCGATCTCTCTCTAATCTAGTGACTTTTGGTTCGCTGTGCGTAGAAGTACGGAATCTGTATTACCGACGCTCTGTATTACCGGCATTTGGTTCGTCGCTTGGCTAGATGGTCGCGATGTTGTTAGGTTCTAATAGAGGTCGCTGGAGACTTCAGGTGCGGGACTCTGCTAAATCCTAAATTGTCGTTCTCTCTCTGTCGAATCTAGGGACTTTTTGGGGAGTTGGTACCGATCAAGATTCTTACGGTTCTGTACTCTGATAATAATATTCGTGTAATAGTGCCTGCTAATAGAGGTCGTATTAAAGAAATCTGTATTATCCATTACCTATGTACTGCTATTAGAGGTCGCATTAAATAGCCTCCTCCACGGCCTACTAGATTCATATAAGCTTCGCTTATATACGGCCGTCTCATTTCCAGTTTTTCCATTGTTGAAAATTATTACAGATTCGTACGTTAAATGGCGCCCACTGGTGGTAATTTTACAACAAAGATATTTGAAGTCAGAGCTCTGTCGTTAATTTTTATGTTATACTTTATGTCAATTGTGTCAAACTGTCTCCGATTAAAGAATGTTTACTCGAATATTAACAGTAATTACTAATAAGAAATTTATTAACAACGATCAAATATTATTAGATTATGCATTAAAAGACAATAGATACATTATATTACATTACAAAACGTTACATTAAAATTTTCTTTATTATTTTAATTTATTATTCTTTCGATGTCTTTATTTTTATAGAAAAGGCTGCCAGTCCCCAAATAAAATTGGTAAACTATTGAAAAAGTTACATTAAAACTAAAAAACATACTTTAACAACCACTTTACAAATACACCTATTTTTATGGTATTTTTCCGGTATGCTGTCAGTTTTTTCTCTATAGCTGGAGCAGCCTAAGTCTTCTTTTATTTGATTTATCAATTGCAGTCTAGGTCTAGCTAGGGTGTTCTTTCCTTCGATCATGCTTTCTATTATTATTTTTAGATAATACCCGAATGTCTTAAAGTGTCATATTAATCTATCTCTGCTTTTCATGGTCTTCTTCATTAACTATATTCCTTCTTGTACTTTTTCTAGTATTTCATTGCTCGATATTCGGTCAATCCATCTCGCCTTAGCATTTTTCTATAGCACCGCAACTCAAAAGCCTGCATACGTCTGTTTTTAATGTGTGTAAAGGTTTAATAGTATTGACTTGATTCTATACCGTTTAGATCATGCATTCAGTTAGTTCAAAAAAGTTTCAAACTCTATCTTCTTCCTGGAACACTTCCTCTACCTTCTTACTATAAAATCTGTTAAGACATGACACGAAAATCTTGATTTAATTATCGTTATCCTAGATTCTTAACCGCCCTTCAAAATTTCTAAATACTTTCTCCGATATCGCTTTTGATTTATATCATATAAACCAAGTTCTATATAAAGATAATGCCTTATGAGACAAATTTTGTCAGTTTTATATTTATTTTACTGAAACGATTGGTCTTAAAACTCAAGTAGATTTCATCAGCTATAATGTCTAAAAAATATTTATTTTTAGTAATGACTGCCACAGTGAAAATTCAACATTCCATGAATACTTACTTCTAATACTTCTAATCATAGCTTCAGTTCGTAAATGTGCATTGACATTAAGAATTGGAGCATTAGTAAACATTGCGTTAACTTTCTAAATTTTATTATACTACTTATGATATTTTGGTTTCCTAGTTCCTACTGTAACATATTTTTGGCATATTTATGTACATTATATCCAAATCTGTATGTACAAATACCAATAAATTAATGAAGTATTTATTACACAATAGGAAATGACAATTACTGACATGACGTATAACCTAAAAATTAATGACTGCAGTCTGACTACAAACCATCTTTGTTGTAAAATGACCGTCAGTGGGCGCGGTACTTAACGTACGAATCTGTAATTTTTGGATCCTAATTTCAACAATGCAAAAACAGAAAATGAGACGGCCGTATATAAGCGAAGCTTATATTAATCTAGTAGGCCGTGCCTCCTCTCTCACTCTATCGCTCTCTAACTCTCTCCTTCTCGCTCTCTCCTTCTCGTTCTCTCTTTCTTGCTCTCTCCCTTCATGCTAATGATAGTAAATGAAACAACAACATCACAATGTTTAAATAGAATATTTATTTAGCTAGGAATTATTTATTATTACAATTAATTTTACGCTATCATCAGATGACGCAATATTGCAGAGGGATCGACGTATAATAAATACATCATCGTATAATACACATTTCAGACAATCACAGCTGTTGTTCTTAGAAATTGACTGATAGATGATATCAGAGATTTACGAAAAATAATGCGTAGTGTAGCGTAACAATATCTCTTCTGTTAATTAGTACAGATAAACTCTTTCTACCTGAGAAAAAGAAAAAACCTTGAAACCTACCTTTCCATTTAACAAAACTGTGTTAGCATAAAAATAATAGTAACTCTAATCGTTTTATTATTATATATAAATCATATAAATCAAATATAAAAAGGTTTATAAACTATAACATTTTGGTGGAACTTTTGTTCGCGGCATTAATATGTTTTAAAACGATCGCCTAAATATCCGTGAACTATATTGTTTTAAGACCATTTAATTAAACAATGTACTACAAGCTTTTTAAGAGCATAGGATGCGTCATTAAACGAAATCTTAATTTAAAAGAGATCCGTTCTTCTTACAATTGGTTTACCTGTGTTCTTTTTTACCTGCCTGGTATTCTATGATCAGATAACGCTTGAACGCCCGAAATCAGAATAATAAACATGTTTTTATTTTACGTTATTGGCATAACATACCTCCTTCCGTAAGTTACTTTGTAAATAACTATTTTTAAAAATTCAATTCAACTTCCAACACAATGACTCGTGTATATAATTTTAAAATTTTATATATTTACAGCAACCCTTTCATGTCGAAACACGAATGAATCACCTAATTATGCATAATTAAACCATACCACCGTAAGCCTATGCATACTTTGTTTAGGGGAATCTTAAAATTATATCTCAAAAAAAATTTCAGAACAATATGTTTTAATTTAGAATAGAAGGAAGCGATAAAATTACCTGTGTTTTCTCTTTAAACGCATTTAAATTATGTTATAAAACATCTGTTTAAGAAGCGATTCATTATCAATATTTGCCGTGTTTTAGAGCGTAATACAATTTAATTTAACTCTATGCTTTTTTAATTTTTCTATTATTATTATTCCTGTGTAGGCAGTTTATTGATTTCACCAAACACGTAAAGTACTAACCCATAACTTTCCGGACTTTCACCCAAGCGGCCCGGGTTCGACTCCCGGCGCTGGCAGATCTGGTTAAGGTTTTCTGCAGTTTCCCTTAGCTGTAACACAAATGTGGGATTTGCGCTGTTCCATCTATAAGTCGGCTGCAGCCACACATTGGGCCTACATAATAATAATAATCGCCCCCTCCCTCCCGCACAAGCTTATAGCTTCTGGGGCCTTGGTTAAGGTTATGGGTTGTAGTAATTATTATTATTATTATTATAAACATGTCGAAATGCGTATGTAATTTCAAATATTAATTAAAGCACGTCAAAGCTGGTTCTTAGGATGTCTTCAATTGCTTTACAATACAAAAGAGAAGCCATTAAAACTTTAAACTAAACAGTTGTATGCTTCAAATAAACAATATTCACTATTTCTTACTTTCCGACACTATCCTTAAAAGTTGAATAGGATACTATCATGCGTTATTTAACTTTTCTCTAAATTAATAGTGATTTATTTCTTATTGATAGATATTCCATGCGAATATAAAATTTCATGAACTTGAACACTTTGAATTTTCATCGATTTTAACATACATGAAGATGTCGCCCATTAAATCAGATGTTGTAACACTATAGCATTATCAAAAAGAGTCTTATTCTGGATGCTATTTTAAAATTATTTGGTATTCAACAACTTCATTCTGCCTAATTAACATATGCCTACACGTTATTGACCCTTTATACTTTTTCGATAACAATCAAGGATATCAAGGCCAAACTAACTGAACGCTAACATAATATGTTCTACAGGTTAACCTCAATTAATTAACCCCGGGCTATACATCCTTAGGCTAGAAACAGTCTTGAAACAAAAATGGCAGAGTCCACCCTGTTAGATGGTTAGACAAGAAATCAGAGTTACGTTGTTGGCTGGCAAACATCTTTGAAGAACGCTCTGATTGATTCGACCATCTGTTATCCCGCTGACGTTATAGGATGCCATTATGAAGTACGAAAAATAATATACTACCTGATAAATAAATTTTACAGTGAAGGGGAAACCTTAATGAAATGTATATTGCTGAACTCTGCTAGCGAGCTTCACTTCACGACTTAGCTGATTCAATAAAAATTTCGTTATTTAAAAAAAATTCCTAACATAGCTTATAGCAGATAGATAACAGATAGCTTTATCTGTTTTAGAATATTCAAAGACAGTATATGACAATAAATTATCGTGAGAGATCTATACAAAACGCCATATATATAAAATTAGAGATAAAAATTAATCATATATGGTGAAAACGCAAATATTCATGGAAATATGGGGTACATGATCCTAATGGATTATAATTTATATTATAGAATCGGAGAGACAGGAGTAGGTACAATCGGTTTATGTTATGCTCCCTACGACATCTTAACAGAATAATTATACTATGCAGGGTTATGTTTTAGTTCGAGTTTTTTTTAAGCTTGGTTAACTTTACTTTTGATGGCATAGACCCTTTATTTTGAAATAGTAGCGACAACGAATGATCTCGCAGCTGGAGCAAATGCATCAGAACGATGTTGGCAACATTGACTATCTCTCTAGCTGACATAGAAGCTTATGTGAGAAAACTTCTGATGCTACTGCCTCTGGTAATGCTATTAAATAAAAACGTATCAAGATGATGCAAGAACTCAAAAGGATCATCTACCAGAACGTTTACTGTGAGAGAAAGAGAGAGGTAAAGAAATAAGAAACATATATAGAATGTATATCGTTTATTTTATCATATTACATATAAATAGCAATACAATAAGATCATCTTACATAGTACAAATTAAATATTCACTTATCCTATGATTTTCCTCGTTTTAAGCTCTGCGATAACTGAAATTATTTCGTTTTCGTTTTCGAGACTGCTGCTATGTGCTTTCTTTGCGGCGTACAACAATTGTAGTCGATCCACTAGTTGATCAGGCGTACTGTGACGTATCCAATCCGGTTTCATCTTGTTTAACTTTTTGGGAAGACTAACCTCAAAGTCTGTTATTCTATATAAATTTGGCCTGATTACATTTTCGTATTTCCACTGTTTAACGCTTATTAGTCGACCGTTGCGCCTAGGATGATTTGGTGTGAAACGGTAATCGGAATTCATTTTTATTACGACTGATATATTCATGGTATTCCCTGTTATAATTCATGAATTTTAACATATAATCTGGCAATCATCCATTGACTATTCTAAAAATTAACAACATCGTTTTATGTACCACCGAGTGAGCACCCATTTCCGAGAGTCCTCCTTTTACATGAGAAATTGTGCTATTTTTTTATAAGAAGCAATGTAAAACCTCAAATGCATCCAGCCACCGAACACATTTCCCTATATAAATACGTATAATAGTTAAACGTTAAGTATAAACGTTAAGTCCAAAAACCTCTTATATTTAAAAAAATCATTTTCTACCAAAGCAGCTGTCATATAAAGCCGATTAACGCATGGGCATGTGTAATTTATCAAACAGGTCTTAAATTTATATTTAAAAGAATCTCTTATAACGGAACTACCCTTAGTTTTAAGCTCAGGGTGAAAAAGTGTAATTTGAGAGAATTTTTTAAATTTAAATAAATATCCCTTAATAATTATGTACTATAGTAACTATGATACAACGCTTATAATTGAAATACGTACTTATATAAATAATAATAGAATTCGAACAACACATTCATAACACATAATAGAACACACACATTCGAGAATATAAAACATTTGCTGAACTTAAACAATTTAAACAAACAGCTATTTTAAAAGAGTTCCTGATCAAAGACGTGAAAGACAAGATATTTACTATATACAATATATATATATATATATATATATATATATATATATATATATATATATATATATATATATATATATATATATATATATATATATTTATATATATATATATATATATATATATATATATATATATATATATATATATATATAACAACTCGAGTAAGATATGAAAAGTCTTCATTGAAAAGGGGCCATTTAGACACCCCAATACGGTGAATAAATCTTAACCGCATAAACAACATCGCTGATTGTTCCGCTCTACAAGTTAATATTAATCTGTTATGTAATTGGTGCAAAATAAACAATCTTAACTTAAATGTAGATAAATGCTGAAAGAAAATATAAAACATTTGCTGAACTTAAACAATTTAAGCAAACATCTATTTTAAAAGAGTTCCTGATAGTGAAAGACGTGAAAGATAAGATATTTACTATATACAAAATATATATAACAACTCGAGTAAGATATGAAAAGTCTCCAGATTCGAGAGAACCATTCCTATGGTCCATTCCATGTTCTGTTATTGCTACGTGTTTCATATATGGGATATGTGTTAGATTGTTTCAAATACTAAGTATAGCAAATGCTTGTAAATGTTGCTGTTTGATACCTTAGAGCGCATATAGTAACGAAGAGTTGACCAAGGAAAGCGTTACCCGTACTGATCTAACAAGTCATTCGTCAGGCTTTATACTCGTTATTATTTACATTTCTTCGAGGAAATACAACGAAGAGATCCAGAGGGAAAATATGACTGAAGCATTTAGAACTACAGCAGAGTTGTCATAGAACACAATCTATGATCGTATATAAATGTATTATGTATGTATATTTAAACGTGTACTAAATAAATGTTTGGTGCTTTAACTACCTCGATATTGTTGTTGCTATATCAGTCGACCGTGAGCGACATTCGGACTTTGAAGATAAGCTTCTCTGTAGGACTTTGATTCGGTCCTGGTGACGAGCTGGTGTTGAGCAGTTCTGCATATGTTGTTGAACTCGATCATAATATTTTCCTTGGGACTTAAAATCAACCGAACCTAAACTGAAACAATCTTAAAATGTCAATCTAACCTCGAATATCCTAAACTAAAACTTAATTTTTACTTACTTGTTATGTTTCCAATATTCCTTAAATCGTTCAACGACAGCTATTACTCGTATTTGAATAGTCATTAAATTCAATATTATCAACTAATTTTGGTATCAAGATTGATTTTTATTCGAAATCGGGGCTGACTGTTGAATAATATGTAAATGTATTGCATGAATTCAGTATGTACGTTCATGATTGCGTAATAATGCTTTAACCGTTACACCTTGATGAAATCAAAACATAAAGAAATAATTTTCATACGTAATATCTCTAGGACTTCTAAGAAGCAAAATTTAATAAAGTTAAACTAAATCGTTATTAAGATATTACCGTTGAAAATAGCAATTTTTACCTGTAATTAAACGGAAAGCATCCATACCATTGAATAGATTTGGGGATATTTATGTAGAAAATAATGAAACTTTTGCAATTATTTTTACTTACGACGACGATAAATCAATATTTTAAGTTCTAGTAGAAGTACGATTACGTAGAAGAAGATGTAATTTTTTAAACTCTGATAGAAATAGTTTATAAGCTTCATTTTAGTATGGCCTTGATATCTTCGAATAATCTAATGGCTCTAATAAATTAACTTTTCTGTTGTAAAGCAAACTTTAATAAATAGTTCGCTGATCATATTACAAAATGGAGTGTGTATATAATATTAACAGTCGTTCATACAATCAAAATAACAATTAGATATATTTCCTATATGTAAAAAATACCATATTGCATGTACTATTATACAATACAGCATACTTTCTCAGCTGTGTTGATACTCTTACAGATTAATTTCAACTACAATATATGTTTGCGCTTATAATGTAACTCAGTTTATAATATCAGAACGATATGTCATATTGTTCTACCTGTAAAGAGACGAAAGCTCTTACATACTGTTTAGTTAAAGCTAGGTCTTATTTTTATTTAATAATTGTAGTACTGTTCTTCTACTTTTAGTAACTACATATACTGATTATTAAACTTCTCTCGTAATAAGGTTTTCAAAATCTTAAAATGATTGTATATGTTTTATGAGAACTCGATAAATGTTTTAATGTTTTTATTTTTTCGTATAAAAAAAAATGAATATGTCAAGATGATGGATCTCTGACTCGAAAAACCAAACATGATAACATAGGCAGCAGCAATAGCAACGCAGGCATTGTTCTGTCAAAAAGAGCTATTGATACAGAATATAACACGATAATTGTAAATTGTGCGTGTGTATACTTTATAATGTACGTGTCTGTGCGTGAGAATACTTGAAATTGCGCGTGTATATACTTCAATTTGCGCTTGTATATGCTTTATAATGTACGTCTGTGCGTGAGAATGATTGTAAAATGTGCGTGTATCTGCTTTATAATGTACGTCTGTATATACTTCAAATTGTGCGTGTATATACTTGAAATTGTGCGTGTATATGCTTTATAGTAAAAATTAAAAAAACGTGAATCTGAAACGTACGCATACCGATGAACCCTGTAATACGAATAAAGAAATAAAGCTCGATGATGATGAAAAAATAAACGCTCGTGATGCTATACGTAATAAATTAGCCTACTTTTGCAGCAATAAAGCAGAACCTCGGGATATTCCAGTTAGACCTCAACTGGGGACCGTTAATCTCTCACCGAAACTTGAACAAGCATCTCCAGTTACATCTGTTAAAGATGATGAAGAAGAAAAAGAAGAATTCGATTGTAACTTAAAGGTTTACCACGAATTCTCTAACTACTATAGAGCATTATTAGCTAACGAAGAAAACAAAAACGTAGATAAGACTAGGTTGTTCACGAGTACAGTTTCAGGGAAAAGATATTTTAATTAAAAGCAAACTTTTCAATGGAACATCGAGCCTGTTTAATTTACTAACGCTTAAACGAATAAGCTCTCCTAGTCCAACAGAGGAAGATATCGACAACTATATAAAAATAATCTTACTAATGCTCATAAGAAAGGCTATAGACACAACGGTCGACTAATAAGCGTTAAACATTGGAAATACGAAAATATAATCAAGCCAGATTTATCCAGCATAACAGACTTTGAGGTTAGTCTTCCTAAAAAGTTAAACAAACTGAAACCGGATTGGATACGCCAGAGTACACCTGATCAACTAGTGGATCGACTCCAACTGTTGTATGCCGCATAGAAAGCTCGTAGCAGCAGTCTCGAAAACCTATATTTATTTGTTCATCGAAAGTAAGGTCTTTAAATTTTGCAAATGTTTGTACCAAGATCGGTTCTATATTTTATGTTATTCAGATGTAATGAGAAACATACTAATCTTCTCGAAGTATAATTTTTCCATATATAACTGGCTCGTTGGTCTAGAGGTATGATTATCGCTTTGGGTGCGAGAGGTCCAGGGTTCGAATCCTGGACGAGCCCTATTGTTTTTATATTCCGGATGGAATTAATCAGATTAACTTGTAGCACAAGGTCATCGAATGCCATGCATAAGTTGATTAACCATAGACTTATAAAGGGTTTCGCTAGACATCATAACTTGAATAGTGTTTTATTATATAAAGGGTTCCTGATAATACCGAAGCCTCATTATTTAGTTTGCATCAGATATATGTATTTCATAGAGTGCTTATTTTGTTCGGTCCGTAAACAACAACAAATTTGATCTAATTAACTTTCTTCTAACAACCTGTTACTTAGTTGAGGACCGGTATAGCAATTGTTATGATAAAAGTTATTTTCAATTTTACACGTGTTCCTTTATAAAATACACTTAAAACGTTAATCGGGTTAAAATTAGGATATGTAATTAGTCCTCTATTAGCATCAACTAATGCTTACCTTAAGTGTAAATATTTCGATTTACCATGCTGTCTATAAGAATAAAGATGTTGGATCAAATAAGGAATATCCAATTCCATATGGCAACAGCGCATAGTCTGACGTCATAATTTAATAATGACGTGAACGTAAACTTACAATAAAAAACGTATAGCTCTACAAGCTTGTCTTAACATGGAATTGCGTAGATGTCAAGGTCTTATACAGGTGTACGCAGTGTTGTTATGCGCCGGACCGGGTCGCGGATGACCTCGAGTCGCGATCCGATGCCATCTTGGATTTGTGATCTTTTCGCTAACTTTGAGGCTCCTTTAGAAATACATGGGATTTTGCGCTCTGACTCACATAGCCTATCTACTGGATTTTATAGTCAACTAGACCCTTAGATTAGTGCATAACAGAAAATAATAGTTTCCAATAGAACAACTTTGGATCACAATTCTGACAAATCGCAAAAGCTAACCTATAAGTGCAACAGAACAAACAACATTTTTATTGCTGAGAATGAAATTTTGATGCAAAGATGAATAATTTCAACGTAAATAAACGAGGCGAAAAAATACATTAAAGGTTTCTTATAAGAAAATATAATTTTTCTTTTTTTTTAGAAATAAACTTTATTCGAAATATACAGGCAAAGCCTAATTACATGTTTATACAAACTGTGAATCAGTAAATAACAATGGACTATACAACAACAAAAAGAAAGACATTATATTTGATGTGCTGTTTCATTAAACTTAAGTATATACTATGTACATATGTATTCAATTCAAGAATGAAATTGAAGTTGTAGATATTACAAGAAATATTATATTATATTATTTACGAATTATCATTATTAACCATATGACTGTTACAGTACAAATGTGATCACTATCAATAATATTTAATTTAAGTTAATTTGTCTTAAACTGCTTTTAATGATAGTTAAAGTTACGCCAAATAAATTCAACTGAGCATAGAATTTGTTTAGCAATTGAGCAATAGTAAACACTGGGGATGGAATCTTTGTGCTGTTTAAATTCTTGGAATAGAGAAAGTTAAGGTAGGGCGAATACCATGTGGAGGCACCCGAATAGCAATATCAGACAGTAAAACAAAACAATCTACATAATAGTTAAATAACTTGAATGCCAAAATCAGCACA
Organism: Agrypnus murinus; assembly: GCA_929113105.1. Taxonomy (NCBI): domain Eukaryota; kingdom Metazoa; phylum Arthropoda; class Insecta; order Coleoptera; family Elateridae; genus Agrypnus; species Agrypnus murinus. Next base: position 94,466,148 of record OV816027.1, read on the forward strand.
TGAGCTATTCTCCTGTACAATAGAGTTTGAATATTTGCCCATTTGTTATCTACTTTGAATCTATACGTTAGGGTTGGTACAACTAAAACATCCAAAATATTATATTATTTTTCCGTAGATCATTAAACAGACTTCAAAAACTAGGTGCTTGAAGGGCAAGGGGCGAGGTAATACATATGAGATTGGATCATCAAGCATCAGGGTCAATGGAACAACAAATAAATGAACCAGATGATCCTAGGTAACACTGGGTCAGTAGATCAGTCCAATGGAAAGCATCTTTGAAGTGGCGTAAGGAGACCACAAATTTGACAAAACACATGTAAATACACTGCAGGACTGGGTCCAGGAAATTGTTTAAAATAGTATTCAGAACACCGTTTACTTTTAAAACTCTTTTACTTTTTCAATTAATTAGTTTAGTTTATTTGTACCTTAATTACAAAATTAAAATATATAATCGTAACATTTTTAAGAAATTTGTAAATTCATTAAAAATAAATAATAATTTCTAATTTTTTTAATTTTACGATTGTTGATTATGTATATTTTTATTAAAGTAGTTTGTATATTTGAAGTGTATATAATCGTCTTTTTTTTTAAGTGATTCGACGCAGCCGAGTGATTCCCGTAAACGGACAATAACCCGCCAGTACGAATTTTAGTTTACTGCGTACCGATGACGATGTGTGTTTCAGAAACTGTTTGAGAAGGTTCTATGTAATTATTTATAAGAAAAGTACATTCTTATACAATATTCGAGGGGGTGTTTTTATATTCGCAGAATGGGAGGGTTGCTGATGGGCGGGGCTTGGTAAACCAATCGTAACGTCTAGCTTGATGTCTTATTACTATAAATACCGAACTGGATTATTATTGAATTAGTGGTATTTGAGTTATTGTCATTTACACAAGTCAGAACGTGAAGAAATTTTCAATATGAGTAAAGATGAACATCGTGCCGTTATAAAGTTCTTGATAAAACAAGGAAAACTAGTGCAAACCATTAAAGAAGAAATGTCAGCGGTTTACCAGGACTCTTATCCTAGAAAAACCATAATATATAATTGGCATAACCTGTTTAAACAAGGCAGAGAATCACTGGAAGACGATCCGCGCCCTGGACGTCCCATCGAGGTGACTACGCCAGAACTTGTGGAAAAAGTTAAAAATTTAATATTGGAAGATGCCTGTTTGAAAAAGAACCAACTTGCAGAAATTGTTGGAGTATCAGATACAACCATTTGTAAAGCTCTGCGCGTTCATCTCGGTATGACAAAGGTCTGTGCAAGATGGGTCCCGAGAATGCTAATGCCACCTCAAAAACACGAACGAATGGCATGTTCACGGGCGTTTTTGAAGCTCTGCAGTCTTCACTGCAGAGCTTCTTCTGGTCTGCACCAGGATGGAGTATTAAGTCGGATTGTTACAGAAGATGAAACGTGGGTTCACCACTTTGAACTTGAATCCAAACAAGATTCGATGCAGTAGCATAAAAAAGGTGCAGACAAACAGTGCAACAATCAGCTCGAAAGCTCATGGCGACCATATTTTAGGACACTGAAGGAATCCTGCTCAGCGACTACAAAAAAAGGGTGTCTCTCTCTAACGGGAGAATGTTATGCTACGATTAAGGGAGCCCATCAAAGAAAATAGAAGAGGAAGAATTTGCCAAAGGTGTGCTGCTCTTGCACGACAACGCGCCCGTTCATCGAAGTAGAGTTGCACAAGATGCCTTGCACAAGGCAGGCTTCCATAAATAAAATCATCCATCCTACAGTCCAGACCTGGCTCCCAGCAATTACTATTTGTTCCCGAATATGAAGAAAGAACTTCTAGGAAAAAACTTTCTTCCGATGATGAAGTAAAAGCTGCAATTTCAGCATATTTTGACGACAAAAATTAATTTTTTTCACTGGCATAAATAAATTAATTACTAGATCTGAGAAATGTATTAGAGTTAAGGGAGAATATAATGAAAAAGAAAAATAATTGTCTGTTTTTATTTACTTTCCTTATCCCCCATTCCGCGAATATAAAAACGCATCCTCGTACATGATAACACTCCCAATATAATGATCACATTACATTCTTATACAAATTAAGTACTACGGACCTAACGTGACAGTAAATAGTATTTTGTCTCAAGGTCACAAAGTTAGCATTTGGAGCCCGCAGTTGTTTGATGTTGTCCGCAGTGGGCAACTTAGGGCTACAAATGCTTTTCGGTCCGAGTGACCTACAAAAGTTTTTCTCTGGCCTGTTTGAGAGTTTAAAAAAATTCAAAAGTTAAACAGTAACGTAACTTATTAGTAAATTAAATAGATATATGTTAAAGGGAATGAATGTTCTTCTCAAAGCTCAGGTGGTGTACAGCTGACCTCATCGCTTTCAATATCGTTATTGGTGTCTATTATTGTACAATTTATTTAAATCACAATTTTCACTTTACTAATTAAATAACTATAGCTATATTTTGAATTGTATGAAAAGTCAACTTATGATCTAAGAAGCCTAGAAGAATTTGACATAAGTTTCTTATATTTTTTGAGGTTAAGTAAAAATACGTTTGAGATTACATTTTCTGTTGTTAAAAGTTTTACGAATATGAGTTATGTTTTTAATGTTAAAAACTAATGATTTCATTTTTGATTCATAAAATTTTTATTAAATTTTTATCATTAAATTTTTGGAGAAGCCGATATTTCATTTATCTTATCTCGTCATCCGATGCAAGTATTTGCTGTCTTTTAATTGTTCCAATCATGTTTTATCCATTGTTAGATTAAAATAAATCTTGCAATGTGCATGTGTTGAACTTGCCAAACATAAAAACTGTGCATGGTCTAAACAATGCTTTTCTGATATGCACATGTATTGTTTGTTGTTTAAGGACGCTCTTTGGAGAACATTTATAATTACATATATTGCATTCAAATGGTTTTTAACCACTATGACGACGCATGACGTTTAAGATAGCTATAACCACAAATTTTACAATCAAACAGCTTTTTAGTACTATGAGTACACAGGTACACTAATGTCGTTTAAATCTACTCCTTAGAGAACATTTATAATCACATACAGTACATTCAAATGGCTTTTCTGCACTATGAGTGGATGTGTCGCTTAAAATCGCTCAGTTGTGAACATTTATATCCACATATAGTTATTACATTTAAATGGCTATTCTCCACTATCTTGCTGCTGTGTTTGCTGGGTATGAGATGACATGCGTTGTTTAAGACTACTTTTTTGTGAACATTTGTAACTACATATTTTATTCAAATGGCTTTTCTCCTCTGTGAGTTGGCATGTATTTTTTTAAGACAACTCTTACGTGAACGTTTATAAGCACATATATAACATTAAATTAAAATCTTTTTTGCCACTACCCAGCAACATATTATTTACGTAACTGAGAATAACAATACCTACATTATTATGTAGCAGCTAAATAAAACTCAAGTCATCTGGAGAGCGTTATGTCCGCCTCATTATGCATCTGTTATTTACGTAAATTCTATGTCACTGTTAATACATATGAGATATGTAAAATGCAATCTGTATTACAAATATACACAAAGCGCAGTATATTTTACGTTTATTTAATTATGAGCATGTTCTATCATATATTATAAAATCGATACATTGCAGTTCTATGCAAATTCTTAGGCGGCGATCCACTTTTTTTTGGAGGCTCACTCGAACGCGCTCCAAATCCGCTTTATCCGCCACCAAAAGCACGTTTAAATAAGCTCAAGAAAGTGGTGTCACGGCTAGAACTTACCTGTGATCCCTTTGCAACAGGATCTTTAAGTTAAAGCAACAATTCTCAAATTTTCCACTTTGTGTAGGATAATTTATTTCTTTAAAATAGTAATAGATTCCTGTAATAGTAAAAATTAGGAGAAAAAGAAAATGTCACACCACATTTTTATTTATTTTATTTATTAAAAAAAGGAAAAGATATAGTTATTAATTAATAACTTATTATAGAAAAAAAATCAGTATTATATTATTACATATCATGCAATATAACAAAATAAAAAAAATCAAAAACTATGTATAAACAACATTAATCAAAATGCCAACTGATATACAAGATTATTCTTGGTTTTTTAACAAATTATGTCATTCGGTTCGGTATTTAATTTCTTGGTTCCTAGTAAATGATATGACGCGTACATTGCCGAGATTTGCTGAATCTACATTTTTATGGTATTAATTTACAGCGGCCTAATATATTTTGCCTTGAAACGTTTTAATAAGCAAGAAATACGTTTAATCTCTTATCGCCATTTTAAAAATACGTTTCACTTCATAATAAAATATTAATTTACTGGAAATTAAATTTGCTACAGCTGTTCCCACTTCCGAATTGTTTCCGTACAGAAATAAAACTGGTTATTGTATTTTAATATTTATATTCAATATACTTAAAACAAACTAATAAATGGGCGACCACGATTTAACACATCTGCACAATCAGGTGGTACACGCGCTACTAATGTTTTCAACACCGCACTTCGCAAACAAATTAGTGGTTAAATAGTTATATATTTAACTAGTAAAAAGTATGATGTAAAATACAAATTATATTATTAATGTCGCATATATGTAAATCTGAAGACACCAGACTTACATTAAGCATTTCATATCGGAAATATATAGCAAATGTTACATCACCAAATTTACATATGGGGTTTGTAAATGTGTTTGTATAACTCATTTTACTTGATTCTTATATAGCAGACAAGTAAATGCCACAGCTTTGTTTACTGGGATGTCATTCGAAGCGTCTCGACGAAAGCTACACCATGGAATACAAAGGAATTATGGTTTTTAGATTTTGCCATATGGTAACTATAGTGGTGGAAAATGTTTTTTGATAAATGACTTGCAACTATACCTTAATCTTAAGGGTAAGCATGACATGTTATACATTTTCAGAATCCGCTCTTTTAGACGAATAACTTTCTCTGTGTACCATCTTGATCCAAACATTCCCTGAAAAGTTCAACGGCATTTGTAGAGATTTAATTTCGAGACATGCTTAAAGAGGCAAATAAACATAACAGGAGAAATTATAAATATGTACAACAATAGAGAAAATATTTATACGATTAAACAACAGATTTCTCAGCAATGTTCAATTTATAAAACTCAGAAATATTTTTACTAGGTCGTTAAGAAAATCTAAAAAGAAGGAATACTAGTACATACTGTAATAGTAAATAAGTAGGGACCATTATTATTAAAAATCGCCTGGACGCCTAAAATGCTGCAGGTCGCAACTTCGACAACAAAGTTAGTGATAAAATTATATTAATTACTAATAAACAGCACGACGCAAAAATACTAACATAGGAAAAAAAATCTAAGACTAGTATTATAATTGAAACAGTGAATAATTTTCCATTCACATACTAAAAAATGGTACATCTTAGTGGTTTTAACCATTTTCTTATCGATTCAGAAGGTTTGCCACCATAAGCTGCCTATTTTCAAAATCTACGATAAATTTCGCTTCAGATACACTTACATTCATGCACTGAGTCCTGGTCGCCTGGAAGATCTAAACCAAAATGCCGGTACAAAAGTACAACCAAATCTTTTGTCATGTCTATCTCAACAAAATCTCTCCAAAATATGCACTGTTATGTTATTTGAAGCGTCTCGACGAGAGCTACACTAAGTGATACAAAGACATGTGGTTTTTAGTTTTTGTCATGTGGTGGGAAATGTGATTTTTTGATAAATCACAGGAAATTACTCCTCAGGGAAAGGGTGACATATTATACATTTTTTTTCATACATTAGTATTTTTGTTGAGTTTTCTATTTTTGTTGTCGTGGTGTTTATTAGTAATTAATATTTATAATTTTAGCACTAACTTTGCTGTTGAGGTTGAGACCTGCAGCATTTTAGGCGCGAAGGCGATTTTTAGTAATGTTCCTTATTTATTTACTAATATAGTATGTACTAATATTCCTTATTTTCGGTTTTTTTAACGACTTAATACAAATATTTCTGAGTTTTATAAATTGAACATTGCTGAGAAAGCTGTCGCTTAATTGTATAAATATTTTCTCTATTGTTGTACGTATTTATAATTTCTCCTGTTACGTTTATTTCCCTATCTGAACATGTCTGGAAATCAAGTCTTTAAAAATGTCGTTGAACTTTTCAGGGAATGTTTGTATCAAGATGGTGCAAAGAGAAAATTATTCATCTAAACGAGTAGATTCTGAAAATGTATAATATGTCATGCTTACCCTTAGGATTAAGGTATAGTTGCTAGTCATTTACCAAAAAAGTTTTTCACCACTAGTTACCATATTATGGCCAAACCTAAAAACCATAATGCCTTTGTATTCCATGGTGCAGCTCTCGTCGAGACGCTTCGAATGACATAAACAATGCTTAGTTTGGAGTAATATTCGTTAAGATAGACAAGAGAGAAGATTTTATTGTACTTTTGTACAACATTTTCATGTACATTTTCAACTAGTTCTCCCAGGTATCCCGGACTCATGCGCAGTGCATAAATGTAAATGTATCTGGAGCGAGATTTATTGTAGATTCTAAAGATATGCAGCTTATGGCGGCAAACCTTCTGAATCGCTGAGAAAATGGTTAAAACCACCAAGAAGTATCATTCTTCAGTAGTTTTCTTGGCATAAATTTGTGTACAGTAGGAATTTTCAAATGCACCAAATGCAGACAAAAGTTGTTCTACTCGCCGAGTCCGTCAAAATGAGCTATAATATGTGAGTATACGATGGCTACGCAAAGTTAGCATTTTGAACTTTACCGCCATCTTATCAATATAAGTGATGCCTTCTTCGGTCAGTACGGTCTTTATGGGTTAAAGAATCATCCTTGAAAGTTTGAAGCAAATTGGAGGACATAAGATTATTTCTGTTACCATTCAATGCAAATTTATTTCAGTTTCCCGGAGACAGCCTCTTAATTTCTCGACTCCTAGTAAATGATATGACACGTACATTGCTGAAATTTGCCGAATCTCTCTTTTTATGGTATTAATTTACAGTAGCCTAATATATTTTGCCTTCAAACTTTTTAATAAACAATAAATAGGTAGGAATAGAGAGAAAATAATAAATAAATAATAAAAATAAATAATTATTAAACATGCAGCTAATAGAATTAAATTTCATTGTAATAGAGTATAATATAGATGCTTTGCTAATGTAATAGATCTGTTACAATCGGAATAGACATAATAACATCCCTGGTGACAACTTTATTTGATATGTTTGTTATAAAAAAACACGTTATTCTTATTTCGTTTCATCACTTATGGCCATTTTAAAATACGTTTCACTTCATAATAAAATATCAATTCCCTGGAAATTAAATTTGTCACGGCTGTTTATTTTGTTTATCCCACTTCACAGTCACAGAAATAAAACTGGTTATCGTATTTTAATATTTATATTCAACATACATACATAAAACAAACTAAATGGGCGACCACGATTTAACACGTCTGCACAATCATGTGTTACACGCGCTACTAATGTTTTTAACCCCGCAGCTCGCAAACAAATTAGTGGTTAAATAGTTATATATTTAACTAGTAAAAAGTGTGATGTAAAATACAAATCACATTATTAATGTTCGCGTATATGTAAATCTGAAGACACCAGACTTACATTACGCAAGCGCTCTCCATTTTATATGGGAAATATATCGCAAATTTACATGTGGGCTATCTAAATGTGTTTATATAGTTCATTTTACTTGATTCTTATATAGCAGACAAGTAAATGTCACAGTTTTGTTTAGTGGGTATGAGTTGACATGTGTTGTTTAAGATTACTTTTATCTGAACATTTATAACCACATATATTACATTCAAATGGTTTTTCGTCTCTATGAGTTGACATGTGTCGCTGAAGTTTGCTCATTAGTGAACTTTTATAACCACATATATTACATTCAAATGGGTTTTCATAACTATGGATACACATATGTTGTTTAAGATTACATTTACGTGAACATTTATAATCACATATAGTACATTCAAATGGCTTTTCGCCACTATGAGTAGAAATGTGTAGTTTAAGGTTACTTTTTCGTGAACTTTTATAACTACATATATTACATTCAAATGGCTTTTCTCCACTATGAGTTGACATGTGTTCTTTAAGACAATTCTTTCGTGAACATTTATAACCACAGATATTACATTCAAATGGCTTTTCTCCACTATGAGTTGACATGTGTCCTTTAAGACGACTCTTTCGAGAACATTTATAATCACATGTATTACATTCAAATGGCTTTTCTGCACTATGAGTGGATATGTGTCGCTTAAAACTGCTCATTTTTGAGCATTTATAACCACATATATTACATTCACATGGCTTTTCTGCACTATGATTTGACATGTGGCGTTTAAGATGACTTTTTTGTGAAAATTTATAACCACATATATTACATTCAAATGGCTTTTCTCCAGTATGAGTGAATATGTGTCGCTTATAAATGCTAATTTGCGAACATTTATAACCACATATATTACATTCAAATGGCTTTTCACCACTATGAGCTGACATGTGTTGTTTAAGACTACTTTTGTGTGAACATTTATAACTACATATATTACATTCAAACGGCTTTTCCCCACTGTGAGTAGATATGTGTCGCTTAAAATCGCTCTTTTGTGAACATTTATAACCACATATATTACATTTACATGGCTTTTCTCCACTATGAGTTGACATGTGTCGATTAAGATTACTTTTTTGTGAAAACTTATAACCACATATATAACATTCAAATGGCTTTTCTCCAGTATGAGTGAATATGTGTCGCTTATAAACGCCCATTTGTGAACATTTATAACCACATATATTACATTCAAATGGCTTTTCATCACTATGAGTCCACATGTGTTTTTTAAGACTACTTTTCTGCGAACATTTATAACTACAATTATTACATTCAAATGGCTTTTCCCCACTGTGAGTTGACATATGTTGTTTAAGATTACATTTACGTGAACATTTATAACTACATAAATTACATACAAATGGCTTTTCATCACCATGAAAAGACATATCGCTATGAGTGGCCATATGTTTATTTAGATTACATTTTTAAGAACATTTATAATCAAATAGATTATCACGATTATGAGTAAACTGAGATGTTTAAAATAACTGTTTTGGGAACATTTATAGTCATAGGTATTACATTTCAGTGGCGTTTCACCACTATGGGTGATCATGTGCGTTTTGAGAAGACTTCTTATTAAACATGTAATTGCTAAGATTATGTATAAATGTTTGCTACCTTTATGAATGAGCATTTGTTGCATGTTACATATTATATCTTTTCTAGGAAAGGTTTTGTTGATATCTGCTAGACATAAAAGTTGCTGACCATATTCATTTGCTTAAGTTGCTAAAATACTGATGTCATCAAATGGTTTCTATTCTTTCTCCATGTATATTTCACTCATCTCAATTTTAGCATTAAAACCTTTCATTATCTGTTAACGTACGTTTATGTTGGTCCTCTCCTCATCTCCTCTCATCTCATCTTCGTTCATTATGGAATGTCTGGAAAGTTATTGCAACCTACAGGTATTTTACTTTTACCAATTATATATAACTATAAAAAAAATTTTAAACATGTATAACATTATATAACTTGAACTTTTCTGGAATGAAGAAATTTCAAAAATAGATGTGTATCAGAATAGGTGGAATAAAACGAACCATTTACCTGATAGCAAAAACATTCATTGTCCAATACACAAGATACAAGTTGGTATCGGTTACTTTAAGCACTAAAAAAACATTTCAAACACGATTTTTAATAAGTTTTATTTTATATTTTTTGGATACTTGATACAGTCTGATATCTATCAGATTGAATCAAGAATCCACAAAGAGGCAGGAATTAATTTTATTGTAATTCAACGCAGATTTGGCAACATCAAATAGATAAATCCCCTAATAGCAGCTTGACATTTCTCCAGATTTGAAATAAAATACGTAAGTGAGGCAAATTTTAGCGACAAACACGGTCCAAGTGGTTATGGATTAGGGAGAAGAAGTGCATACGTCATACCGTGCCTGACGTCATAATTCTTTCCTCGCAACGCGCATGTTCGCATCGCTCTACTTCAATAAGGCACATTATATTTTCATTTCTGATTATTGATAGTGTTAAAAAGGATGTTTACAAGCTATAAAAACACTTACCCAATGGCTTTCACCCATTGTTGTTTCAATATTTTATTTGTGATAGTACCTATCTATTATTTTAACCTCACAAAGTAGCGTCACGTTTTCTCTTCCAACTGTCAACAGTGTCAAAACTGTCAAACAAACAGTTTACAGCGAAGTAGAGCGATGCGAACATGCGCGTTGCGAGGAAAGAATTATGACGTCAGGCACGGTATGACGTATGCACTTCTTCTCCCTATTACACATTTTCGCGGTGAACCCATGACGTCATAGTTGTGAATTAAGAACGTGGTTCGAGAAACCATTGGATGATGGTCGAGAGGAGCGTCCATCATGTTCATTCGTGGTTCGTAATTATTCGAGTACATCGTGTATTTACGCACTTTATTACTTCAACAAATTTGTAGGTTACAATTATTGTTTGCTTGCCAAATAAACGTTTGCTTGTTTATTTTGTTAGAAATTATTTAATTATTTGAAAATCAAACAATGGAAGAAAAGCAAATATAAAGGATGCATCGATTGTCTATTATTTCGTTAGGTAATAATTACTACATCATATTATGTTGCCCATGATATATTTTTGTTTCAAAACTTGTGTAAATCCTTTTTAAAAGTTTTTACAAACATTACGTGACATTCTAAACATTCTATAAAAGTCATCAGTATTAAGATAGTGCGGTAGCCACTCTTCCTGGTAATTATATGGCCGAACATGTATTTCGCGAAGTGTACTTGCACACAACAGCATCTTCCTTGTTGTGTTGAAACTTTTTGTACATACTTTCTGCATTATTTTGTATATAACACTGTTGTCATCATCTAGAAATTCATTAGCAGCTAATACTTAATATTAAAAGCCCTTCAGAATCCATTACGTACGCTGCGACAGTTTGAATTATAGAACCGCGCAATTATAAACCGTAGTCATGGAAAACTCCGTTTTCGAGAGCTTCAGTTTTGATGACGTCACTTCACGAACCGTGTTCCAACAACTAAACAACCTGATCCATCGCTAAAATATGCCTCTCTATAGATCCTCTCAGTTTGGGTATACAGCGTGTGTTCTCTTGAACAACAGAGTTGACAAACATCTTGCAAGCAACTTTTAAAAACATTTTCTAATAAGTATTGCAATTGTAACTGCATAAACGTTTATAATCGCTATTGCTCGAGGAAGTTATATTTGCACGTAGTCACTATTTCTAACGGTAGTAAAACAAAATTTCAAATCTTGTTGTTTATATGAGTTACCGCCAGTAATATTACAAAACTAATAATTTTGAGTAGAATTAAAAGTAATTTTTAATGAGTTATAATCATGGGATAACGCGCAATAGACGTCTACCCGTGTTTCGCACTTATTAGTGCTCATCAGGACGGCATAGCAAATAGAATGGAATAAAATCAACAGACTCAAAAAGATGTAACAACACAAGGTTTCACAGATAGCAACCAACAGCACATTTGCAGTATCGGCCCGAAGACACTGAGTTTTCAGTGCAACAACAAACGTCACTACGGAGGCAGCTATAGCCACTACCGTGACATAACCGATCCCAAAGTATAATATCAAATGATCCCAGTAAACAAAACTGTGACATTTACTGGTCTGCTATATAAGAATCAAGTAAAATGAGTTATATAAACACATTTACATACCCCACATGTAAATTTGGTGATATAACATTTGCTATATATTTCCGATATTAAATGTTTAATGTAGAGTCTGGTGTCTTCAGATTTACATATATGCGACATTAATAATGTGATTTGTATTTTACGTCACACTTTTTACTAGTTAAATATATAACTATTTAACCACTAATTTGTTTACAAAGTGCGGGGGGAAACTAGTAGCGCGTGTACCACCTGATCGTGCAGACGTGTGTTAAATCGTGGTAGGCCATTGTTTTTTTATATGTATATTGAATTATAAATATTAAAATACAATAACCAGTTATTTCTGTGACGGAAACATTTCGGAAGTGGAATAACAGCCGCGACAAATTTAATTTCTAGTGAATTCATATTTTATTATGAAGTGAAACGTATTTTTAAAATGGCGATATCTGATTAAACGTATTTATTGTTTATTAAAACGTTTCAAGGCAAAATATATTAGGCCACTGTAAATTAATATCGTAAAAAGGTAGATTCAGCAAATTATTTCAGCAATGTACGCGTCATATCATTTACTAGGAATCGAGAAAGTAAATACCAAAGCCGAACGGCATTTGTTAAAAAACCACGAAGAATCTTGATCTTTTAGCATTTTAATTAATGTTGTTTATACATAGCTTTTGATGTTTTCCTATTTTGTTATATTGCATATAATATTATACATATAATAATATAATATTGATTTTTTTCTATAATAAGTTATTAATTAATAACTATATCTTTTCCTTTTTTAATAAACAAAATAAATAAAATGTTCTGAGTTTTTCTTTTTCTTATAATTTTACTATTACAGGAAGGAATCTATTACTATTTTAAAGAAATAAGTTATCCTATACAAAGTGGAAAATTTGAAAATTGTTGCTTTAACTTAAAGATCCTGTTCGAAAGGGATTACAGGTAAGTTCAGGATTACAGGTAGGAAGTGGATCGCCGCCTAGGAATTTGCGTGGAACTGCAATGTATCGATTTTATATATGATAGAACATGCTCATAATTAAACAAACGTAAAATATACGGCGCTTTGTGTATGTTTGTAATACAGATTGTATTTTACATATCTCATATGTATTAACAGTGACATAAAATTTACGGAAATAACAGATGCATAATGAGGCGGACATATCGCTCTCCAGATGACTTGAATTTTACTTAGCTGCTACATAATAATGTAGGCATTGTTACTCTCAGTTACGTAAATAATATGTTGCTGTGTTTGCTGGGATTAGATTTAAATTAGAATGAACGGAGAAGCACCGAACGAATTTGTTTGCTCATTCATTCAGTGCTTGCTATAATTTAAAAGCACGTAAATACACATAGAATACAGAGAGGTACCTTTAACATTGTAAACGAATAGAGTACTATTTATATAGTTTACAGAGAAAGGAACGAATTTAATACACCTGAACAATTATAATTATAAAATATTATATAATACCATTACGCCTACAGTTAAATTAAATGAACCTACGATTTCTATTAAATACAATAAGATAATATACTTAACCTATTTTCAACGTTTTAGAAATTGGCTATATTGATGGAGAACTGAATAATTTGATTGTAGTATTCGCTAACATTTAAACACGCCGAATTATCTATATCAACTTCCTACTAATTAATATAATCCGTAATTTGTTTTCAACAAGTGTGAGAACGAGCCCAAGTAGCGATATTACATGAAAATTTCGTAAAATTCGCGTGCCTGAAATTACATTCCCAGAATTTCAAAAAAAAGAACAGCACGTAAAAATGATGTAATTTTTACGTGCCATACAGATGAAATGTCCGTCTTTTTGCATTACAAAGATGATCGAAAAAGAATGTATTTATTATGTTCCACCAGGCATGCCAATGGCATGGAGTTTTTTCGTTTTGCAATTAATAGCAGTGCACAGCAAAAAATGCACTCTGCATCTGTCCTTGAAGATCTAAACATGGATTCCAATAGTTCTTTGATGCTGAATGCAAACTGATTTATCAAACTGTCCAATTAATCGATTTTTTAGATATAACGACTAAACGTGGCTTTTTTAGCTAATATAAACGAATAGATCTCAGTAACAGTATGGTGTAAAAATTCAAATATAGCGAAAAATCAAGTTTATGCCTTCTAACACAATTTATTAATTTTGATGGACATAATCATATTATAAACCAGATGCTGTTTAATTGCTCCACGCCTGAACGCGCGGCGTGTTATTATAATTATAATTATTTTGAATGCTTAATATCTCTTTTTAATAAAAATAAAATAAATTCTTCACAAGTATTTCTTACAGATCTTTTATAATAGTCTGTGTCATGAACAGATAGAATAATTATTTAAAATGGGTGAAGCTCCGTGACAGAAACCCGTTTCACACTGTAAGGACATTTTATTTTAATATTGCGTTAATAAATGTCACTGTCAGGATTATTTTAATTAAAAAATTTGCATTAATTTATTTAGCATTTATTATTACAACGCTGAATAGATATTGACTGCATAATTTGTAACTAAAATGATGATATTTATTAAAAAATCAACTCGGGGCTGAATAATATGAGGAATGAACCTAACCTTACTTTGACATCTTGTATTATTTATTAAAAACGGGTTTAATTGTTCTGTATTTAATTTGTAATAAATACATTCAGGATTTACCGTAATAAATATTTAATTAAAGTCTTAATTATAAAGAGATTGAATTAGGATGCTTCTGCATTAAACGTGCAATACTGTAAACTGCAACTACTAGGCTCGAAAACGCAATTTTTGTAAAAATTGACCTAAACTAATTCTGCATTAGACTGACGATATAGGTATAAATAAATAACAAAAGCAAAGAAACCCATTTATTATGCCATTAAATCCTATAATTCTATTAAAACTACAGTATCATGAAATAAATAAAGATTATTAAAAGTTTCAGTTTTATTAAAATATACCTGACAATATTGTTTCGACAGCTATGCTGTCATTATCAAAGGTAATATAATTATAAACAAACACGTCGCTAAGGTAGATACAAAATAGGTAACTAGATAAAATAATAATAATAATAATAAAAATTAATAATAAAAATCATAATTAAACATCTAATACTTCCAGTAACGGAGAATTACTGAGCTCAAGTTGTTCATTCATTAAAGGTACCCTGAGTTTGTGTTTGTATATCTCAAAGGCTTCTAAAATGTCTAATTTGCGTTTGTTATTACAAAAATGTAGGAATTTAATATTATTTTGAGGAGTCATTGTGTGATTTTGTTCTAAAAGGTGTTTGGCGTAATTCGATTTTTCAGGATGTTTATTTTTGTAATGACGTACGTGTTCTTTATATCTTATGTCAAAATTTCTATTAGCTAAATAAAAAAATCTATTAGCTAACATATTTGTGGACAAGTTTGAAGATCGAATATTTGAATTAAACCTCTCTAAACACATTATCGTCTGGTTTCGTTATGTTGATGACATTTTAGCTTGTTTTGACAGTTCTTTTGAAGTTATCAATGAATTTTTAATTCTTATAAACAATATCCATCCTAATATAAAATTTACACTAGAAACAGAACAAAACAGGGCTATAAACTTTCTAGACTTAAATATCCAGATTAACGCAGACAATCTTTTTGAATTTTCCATATACAGAAAACCAACACAAACAGACATAACAATACCAAATGAATCTTGTCACCACAATACACATAAAATAGCAGCATACAGATCATTAGTACACAGAGCTTTAACTATTCCACTAACAAAATCAGATTTTAGCAAAGAGATATCAACCATTAAACAACTAGCACATGCAAATCATTATAATCCGAACATGATTGACACTTTAATTAAACAAAAAGATTATAGGTTAGCTATCAAAAGAATATATCCCATTGACAATCAAACAGAAGACACAAATTACATATCTATACCATATTTTGGCAAAATATCAGAAAAAATTGCACATATACTAAGAAAAACCAACAATTATAAAATAACATTTAAAACCAACACTAACACTTTTTCATTTTTATTTAATGCTAAAGACAGAACACATGATATCATGAAATCGGGCATTTACCGTTTAAATTGTTCTTTTTGTAGTTCGGTATATATTGGACAAACACTTCGAAATTTTGACATAAGATATAAAGAACACGTACGTCATTACAAAAATAAACATCCTGAAAAATCGAATTACGCCAAACACCTTTTAGAACAAAATCACACAATGACTCCTCAAAATAATATTAAATTCCTACATTTTTGTAATAACAAACGCAAATTAGACATTTTAGAAGCCTTTGAGATATACAAACACAAACTCAGGGTACCTTTAATGAATGAACAACTTGAGCTCAGTAATTCTCCGTTACTGGAAGTATTAGATGTTTAATTATGATTTTTATTATTAATTTTTATTATTATTATTATTATTTTATCTAGTTACCTATTTTGTATCTACCTTAGCGACGTGTTTGTTTATAATTATATTACCTTTGATAATGACAGCATAGCTGTCGAAACAATATTGTCAGGTATATTTTAATAAAACTGTGAAACTTTTAATAATCTTTATTTATTTCATGATTATGGAGTTCCACAAAATAAGGCTGGAAACAATAAACAAAAAAAAAAAAAAAAAACTACAGTACACCGAACACAGAACAATAATATCTTTATTCAATTATAATTGTGTATTTGTCGTTATATTACAATAATGTACATAAACAAAAAATATTTTAATAATGCTACTTTAATGTGACTTTACATCGATAGTGGCAACTACCATAAAACAATAGTAACATATTAAAGTTCGTCACTTTCAGAAGTAGAATCCTCGCCTACATTTATAATAAGTGGTTCAACCTGTACATCAATAATTTCATCCAATTCTCATATATCATTTTCAACTTCAGTTACATGTTTAACAGCTTTTACCCAATTAGCTGGTGTAACATTTTGAACAGCTTCCATGAAGAGATCACACCTGCTAATTTAAATGTGGTGTTTTTTCTTGATACCTCAGCTTTTATCTGTCCCCATATTAATTCTATTGGTTTAAGCTGACAATGGTAGGGAGGTAATCTTAAAACTGTTGCTTGATGTTGTTTAGCCAAGTCATCCACTACATATCGTACATCAGGTTTATATTGCTTCACTATTGCAAGCAATTCTGCTTTTACCATGTCGGGTTCAAAGGGAATGGCTTTGTTAGTGAGCCAATTTTTTATATCAGCTTTTCGAGTGTTGCTATTTGAAACACTATCGACTTTTCTGCTGTGATATGAAGCATTGTTCATCACGATCACTGAATCTTTTTTGATTACTTGCAGCATGACTTCAAACCAGTTTTCAAAGACTGTTGCATTAATTGCTTTATGATAGTCTCGGTTTTGCTGGATTCAAACATTAGTAACTGATCTTCTACAAATCCCTCTTCTGAACCAATATGCAATATGACAAAGCGTTTTTCCTTTCCTAAATGTAAATAGTCATATTAGACATTCCAATGCATTCAAAATAACTAACAATACAAGCATAAATATTTACCTGATGGAGTTTTGAGGCCGACGAAAGACCATGTAAAAATGCCTGCCTGTTTGATGTAACGGTGGTATCAACCCATACTTTTTCTACCGTATGATTTGCGTTGATCCATGTTTCATCTAAATAGTAAATTGTTTTACCAGCAGCTCGAAGTGCTTTTATTTGTCTTAAATATTTACGCCTCCATACAACTATCTCCTCTGTCTCTTGAATTAAGCTAGACTGCTTTCTTTTTGACCACCTGCAGAAGATAAGTTGTAGTAAAATAAAAATATACCAGAACAAAAATTAATACTAACCGAAAACCCATTTCTTTTAACAATCTGTAAAGTGCACTTCGTGATATTATTACACCTAATTCTTCATTTCTAGATAGTGCAGTATGTATTTTGTCCAAGGTAGGTGGTTCATTACGAAAATAAATTGAATGTACTAAGCGTCGTATATCACTCTTCATTCCATCACATACATTATCCAAAATAGCTCTGTTGCGATGATAATGCTTTGGTTCTTGGAATGCTGATTTAGTTTGATATTCTTTCAGTACTTTGTACACGCCAAGGTCCGTTGATGCATGCATAATTATATCCAAAGTAATGGTTATCCCACCCATTTCCACTATTGGCTTTTGAAATGGGCTCAAAAATGGCGCCTTTTTGGCGGTAATTTTAATTTGTCATGAATTTGTCAAATCAAATATTTACATAACATACAGAAAAGGTTACGAATTTTTTGATTAAAACAAATCAATAATACTATGTATTAACTTATTAACAAATAATATTTTTAGGCATTCGAATTATCTTCTGTTATTGAGTAATATTAACTACTACTACTGAATAAAACCACGAAAACATTAACACATTAAAAAATGATGGTCTAAAGTGGCGACGATTTATTGGTTATATGAACAAAACAACAATAACAACTAAAGCGAATATTTTAACTGTGATACAACTAATTTATTAATGGTATCCTCCTCAAACAGTATTTGAGTCTCTCTTTTTTGTTATCCAAATATGGCAGAAAGCCATATAAAAGCCGTGGACGAAAATCTAACTTCTGTAAATGTCTGTACAGAATGGAGTATGATGCAAGTGGATGCTGCAACTATTTTTTAAGCTTTTGTAACCTTTCCAACCAGCTAAAAATTAAGAATATATTAGTAGGTAATTGAAAATTAAACTGCAAGTCGTATTTATACTGCCATTTTCAAAATTTCCAGCGGCCACTTCAGTATTTTTTTAAACCTGAAGTGAATAGTGTCTCTGTTTCTTTTGAGGTGATGCAAATTTCTTTTTCGCAGTTTATAATAAATTGATGGTTTTTCGTTTGACGTCCGCTATTAATTTATTTCCATGTTCCATTTCAATTTCATGTTCATTCCGAGTTATTACTTTCTTCTTTCTCGTCAGATGTTGCCGTTAAATGTCGTCGAAATGTAAAACGGCAATAAAAGAGTGTACGTAAACTAAAAACTACATTTTCTCTATGCTTAAATAATTCATATTAGTTTTACATGTAATTTTATTAAGACTCAAACTTGCTTACTTCGCATAATCTTTAGTATTCAGTAATTTCCAATTCTGACGGCTACGCATATCTAACCAAATTTATCTTATTTTCGTATCTTTTGGAAAAAGAAACAAACGTTCACTATTTCGGGAGTTGCTAGAACAGTTTGGTGCACTACAACCAGTCATTTTTTGGGAAAAAGACTTTGGCGGTTGACTTATGTCAAAAACTGACATCGAACTTGGGCTCAAATATGGCCGTCTAAAACTTTGATGAGATGACCTATGTATGTGTACTAGGTATACATACACATGAATGGACCTTGGTACACGCTAGCCACACTTACGCGTGTGATGAAAAATATAAAAAATGGTATAATAATGATATTTGCTTAAAAACATTATAATATGGATACCTGCGGCTCTACCAGTAAATTCTACACATTCTGTTTTCGAAGCGTCTAAGTTACCTTCACTGTAACTTTTGAAAATATTTCTAATGGTAGTTTTGTCATCAACTGTAAAATGTCTTGAAATCCGTTTTTTAGGGGGCGACAAAACCATATTTCCCTCGCCCATATTCAATATAATTACCTACAATACACAATTGGCTTACATCAAATAAATTACAATTTTAATTATATGTTTACGTACTGACTTCAAAGTCCAACAACAACGAGATTGTGTACAAAAAGACTGTTTTTTGAAAAATAAGAGACGAGCAATGATAAAACAACAAAACAACACCTGGATCGAACGTAATAACAAGAAGAAGTTAGGTTACAGGCATCCGTCAAGTGTCATGTCTTATGCATCTCACAATTACCGATGTTGCCATTTATTTATTTGTTACTAATATGCGTATTGTTTTCTATCGAATTATAATATATTACATTGGTATAATATAATATATTACAGATTGTTTGCTGTCTAAGCAAAAACTGATATTAGTTGCTTTAATTTGTAATCTAATAAAAGAATTCATTGTTTTCACCACAATGTGAGGCAACTTTTAGTACAAACTGGCAATTCTGTATGAACTGCATCCAATTTCCAATTACTCCTGTCCTACCAATTACACAACAGCTTTTTAAATGCCCGCTCTTAAGTGGGCGTTTTATTTACTCTATCTGTTCGTGAAATGGACTTTAGTATTTGAAACTATTAAATTTGTAATGCAATGGCAATATGCAGCAATTAAACAGCTCTGACATTTCATATTGTAATGTTTTTCAAAATTAATGATTTGTTTTTTATAAGGAATCAACTTTAATTTTTACTCTATTACATGATATCTATAAGATCGACGAGATTGTGCATTTTGATAAACAAATTCAGGGTGCTTCAAGAAACTATAAGAATTAAAACTTTTAGATCTTTAAAGGCAGATGAAGGGGTCATGTTTGTTGTAAGTGAACTAAATGAATTACAATTTTCAGATAAGATGCAAATATTAACTCAAATTAGTTTATTTAACAAAAACGTATTTACAATACTGAAATATTGATTTAAAGAATACTTAATTATTAATATTTTATTATTTAATTCAAAAGACAAATGATTAATATAATTATCTTATAATATCTTAAAATATAAATAATTAATAATAAATATACACAACAAACGTACAGCAATACTAACAATAGAGTAAATAAACGGACGTTCTAGTTCCGGATACTAAAGTGGAGTACTAGAAATTATCAAATTTAAAATTTCTAAAGTTTCATTTTTTAGAATTAGTCTTAAATGACGAGAAGTATAGATTTTTTACCTCTAAAGATGAGACCAAGCGTTTTGTCGGCGACACTGTCTAATCTAATCTGTTGTATTTGTTGAAACTGTGGTAATTTATCCACAATACCTGATGAGGATCTTGCTCAGTTTGATTTATTTTTCTTCCTTTTATTAATGTTTAAGAAATTTTCATCTTCTGTTGGGACTGGCAATAGTTCGAAGATACCAAGCAACACCGTCTTCACCTCCATTTTTATTTGCGTACAAGTCCTCCTGTAAAAAAATATTTAGCAATTTTTTCTTAATATGTATAGGTACTGTAGTGATTTGAAGACCAATGTAGTAATACAGGTTGCTTGTATGGTCTTGTACACTATCTTATGAGTTATCTCTTCTAGAAGATAATAAAACACATGTAACTTCTATGAGATATTTATTTATACTCGTTGTTGATTACTGTTGTCATGGCAATCACTTAGCATGCAATGCCTTTTTGAGGTAATATGGATGTAATGACTGATTTTATTATGAATATCATTACATTACAACCCGGGTAAAAAACAGGCTGAACATGTACCAAAAGAAATGAGCCGTGAGTCAAAAGGGCATTTAATGCATTCCTCAACAAAAAAAATAGCATACATTAATGCCATACTTGTATGTATTGGCATGCTTAATGTATACTAGCTACAAAAAAATTGAGGTCGTTTGCATCTTTTCAATGGTTCCTTAATGCTAAGACAATAAAACTTATGTTAAGAATTAATTGCTAATAATCAAATAATTGAAAAGCCTTTGCCGCTGGGAGCTAATAGTAGGCATCAATTGCTTATGGCCAAACATGTGTTGCTTATTGCAAGGTGTTGCCGCAAATTTAACCTAATTAAAATAAACTTGATGTACAGGAATCACTTGTTAGGACGTTCTGTAATTCTTACTAGAAAGAAAGAAATAAAATTTAGGAACGTGAACATAACCAAGGAACAACATAATAAGTGCTTCGTGAACAAGTGATGCTTGCGTTACGATTTATTTGTTGTAACTTTTAAAATTAAAAATAACTATGCTAATTATATATATTTGGGAGGTCCAAATGTTATTCAGGATTGATTAGTTGAATGTTATCAATGTATGAAATCATGTAATGTCGAGTTGACAAGGCTCACGTGGCAAAATATAAGTCACTACTGTTATTTTTGCACTTGTGTTTATGGTGTATAACTTGAAAGTTGGTACACTGCACATAATGCCAAAGTTTATTAGCGAAATGGAATTTGCTATTATGATAAGATAATTTGAGCTCGGTCAATAGCAATTGCACTGTTGTAATTTTCTCGGTTAGCAAAAAGTCGAATGTTCGCATTGTTTTAATTAGGAGGTAATAAGGCTGTTTAATCGCGTGACCTTTGCATAAAATTTCGCGTTTTGACATAACAAAATTTTGTTGGTTAAGGTTAAGGTTGTTGCGAAGTTCGTTGATGGTTATCCGAGAAAACAAACTAAACATCAAAATTAAATAAAGAAAAAATATATTATTCCTGTTATATCCAAGAACAATCTATTCTTATGGCATCGTTCCAATGACGAAATGAGAGATGTCGGCATCGTTGTGTCCGAGAATTGCTGAAGACATTTTTCAGGAGCTGTTACTACGGGTGTCGTAGCTTTTGGTTCTTGAGGAACGTTATTGAAGTGATTTCCATCAGGAACTGGAGGTGTTGTAGCTTGTAGATTCCAGGAATCATTTTCTGGATCCAAGGAAGTCTTCGTAGAAGATACGGCGGTTGATATCCCCAAACCGTCGGCCTTCGGAAGCTCTTGCATTTTCTGATTTAAAACACATTGGTTAGGATTCAATTTTAGCTGTACCCTAACTGGCTGTGATGTTTCTTGAATGTTTGTAGGAGATTTAGATTCTGTTTGGTTGTTGAATAAAAGCACTTTTGAAATTAATTCATTTGTAATACTTTCAGTAATAGAAGTATTATCCTATGAAACATGCTTTTCAAAATTTGAATGTTCAGGATTATTAATACAGAAAGTATCAGTGGATGCATGTGCATCTGAACGAACATTGCATTGATAAATGACGTTTTGAGTATCGTCACTTAATTGGGGGTTAGGATCCTGAATTTATGACGGATCTTGCGATATTTGATTACAGTTTGTGTTTATGAAATTATAAGAAAAATTGATTTCGTCTTTGAATAGGTTAACTAGACCAAAGAACTCAGGTGAATCATTTTGCTGTAACCAGAAATCTGTAATCTCTTTGGGAGAAGTGATAGTATTTGGTTTTGGGTTGTATGGATGTTTAACCAAAGAAGTACTCAAGTAATAGTTTAATAATTCGTTGATGAACGTGGTGTATGGTTCGAATGAAAGTTTATTGTTATCAATAAACATTAGATTCGAATGGAGTTGCAAAATGTTATATGGCAAGTTTGAAATCAGAACATTATATCTTTGAATCTCGTTGTCAATATGTAGGAAGCTAAAGTATCTATCGATTAAGACTATTGACATTTGTACATGCGAACTGTCAAAAATAGGGAATTTTACTAAATTTGCTAACTTTGCCATATTGAAACGTAACCAATATAATATAGATTACTTATCTTATTTAAATGATAAAAAAGGATATTTATAAACTTCTGAAAGTCGAGGTTGCGGGAGATAATGAAATAACCAATTCAAGGAACTCCAGGTTGCAGGTTGCGTTTGTAGTCAGAGACAGAAAACCAGAGCAATGGAATATTGAAGATATGGTGTTGATTATCTAACTTCTTCTTTCTTAGCGTCGGGATGTCACCAATGTAGTGTTTTGATGACCAATGTGGTAATACAGGTTGCTTGAGTGGTCTTGTACACTATCTTATGAGTTATCTCTTCTAGAACAGGGGTGGCCAACAAGTCGATCGCGGCCGACCGGTCGATCGCGAGGCCAATTTTGGTCGATCGTCGATCGCTCGCAATGTCTGGGGTGGAATTCCGTGTATCATGGACTTTGAAGCGATTGTAGAAGACAAAACTTTCCAGCAATAGTATAATCATTAAACTATTGCTGGAAAGTTGAATCTTGAATTGCATCAACAATTTCACTATTGTTCTTAAAATCGTTAAAAAGTGAATCTGACATTTCCAAAAAAGTTTCCTTTATAAATTCACCGTCGGAAAATAGCTTACATTTTTTTGCTAAGAGATAGCTTTCCTTGAATGATGCAGTAGTTACTGCTTGTGACTTCAACCTTGGCTTTTTAAAAACGCTTTGTTGATTTGTTAATTGAGTTTTAAGATCCCTAACTTTATGTTTTCTCAGTTCAGAATTTGGTGGATAATCTGTTTGATACTTGTTATGTAAAGCTAAAAAATGTCTCTCCAGATTACCCTTTTTAGCAATGGCTACCGAGCTAAGGCATATTAAACAACAACATTTATCATTCACCATTGTAAAAAAGTAATCGAGTTCCCATGCTTCATTGAAGTGATAAGTTTTCGATTTTTTCAGTTTACTACTCATGTTCATGAGTATACTAGAATGCAAAGAAATATTGTTAATAATTATCCATGTTCTTTTGGTCCCCCTGGACGTGAGTTTTTTGGCCCTTTAAATAATTATTGTTGTTGTTTTTTAAGTAGGTAGACAAGTCGTATATCTATATTTCAGTACGAAGTGTACTCAGCGAGCTATTGATAGATTAGCAAAAAGTAAGTCATATTATTCTTTCATGATAAATTTTCCTGGCCCAAAAAAAAAACGCGAAAGTGAAATATTGAAATCAAATTATCAGCCATACTGTGCATTTTTATAACAACTTTTTCATATTTACGAATAAATAGTACAACATACATTGCAGTTGATAAAAGAATTAGATTGCATTTTAAGTTGGTAAAAATCTATCTAGAAAAAGTGCCAGAAAATCGAATTTTTTAGGTACCGCATGTACGGAATGCTGCTATCAAAAGTTGGGTCTGGAAATTTATTTTCTTTATGAGCCTATATATCGAAAACTTAATAAGTGATTTAAAAATAAAAAATAGTTTTGAACATATATTTTACTTATCTACCCATACCTCGCTGGAATGCACCTTATACTGAAACACAGTGTATAAACATAGTACGCATTTCACACGCCTTCTTCCCCCTTAGACTACGCCTATGAGAACAAGTCGATCGCGACACACTTTTAAGATAAAAGGTAGATCTTATATACAGAAAAGTTGGCCACCCCTGTTCTAGATGATAATAAAAAACATGTACTTCTATGAGATATTTATTTATACTCGTTGTTAATTACTGTTGTCATGGCAATCACTTAGCATGCAATGCCTTCTTGAGGTAATATGGATGTAATGACTGATTTTATGATGAATATCATTACAGTACCATCTAACATATTTTTTATTGATAAAATTTAAAAATATCGGAACCTCCCGATTTTTTCCTAAAACATTTCATTTTCAAATTAATTTGGCTCAATTCAACTTCTATTGAATTTTTTTTCTATTTTATACTATTGTACTCTGAAATGTTCTGAGTAGCACACTCTGTTTTCAACGCAGTTAATCTGGTAGACGAATGGGCAGACACTTGACCTAACTGAATGTTATAATCACGATTTCTCTGATAAACAATTATGGCAATATTACTATACATATACATATATATTTTTAAACTGATGCAATTAATTGTAACTTACAAATGTAGAATTCGTGTTTAGAAAATCTCACTTTCAGACTGCTCTAACTGCAAAGCAGCAGATGATTTCCGGGTTCTGAAGAACACTTATAGATTTTGTGATCTACCTGCTAGAAATTATACAACTGATGATGAGTTGGTTGCTGCTGGATAAACAGCCCACGCACACATCTTTTTCTGAAACCAAAGAAAATCAAAATGTTTCTTTTATGTCTATGAATTTTCTTTTTGCTTAAAACATCTTTTAAAACTATAAATATAATAAGCAGTGTGGAATAAGTTTAAAGTTTAGTTTATCAATATTATATTGCTAAATCTTGTATTCGTATTTTGTCGTATTAATTTTGTTAGAGAAAAATTATAACATCCTACCTTGTAGTATGTAGTTCATTAACTTCTAAAAAAGGAATCAGAGCAAAATCTTTTCTCAAGAATCATTTCTTTCTCACCGTTTTTAACTCGCAATCACTCTTTGCAAAATATGGGAAGCAAATACGGGAGTTTGTTTATCCACCTTCGAAATGCAAGATTTGTAACCATTTTTGTTTTACGATTGTTATCAGTAGGATACCTGAAAAACATTAATTATTGTTCCTCATATTTTTTAATATTTACAGACTATTTTCGGTTAATTAAATTAATGTTAGGTTACCAACAAAGCAGTCAAGAAAGAAAATTTAATAGTTCTTAATAACACTTAAAGCAATCTTTTGAACCTTGGAAATTTCTAATAAAATAAAACTTATAACTCTATCTTCATTAACCCCTAAATGTAGTTGTTTTTTCGACGCCTGGCATTGGCATTTTCAACGCATGTTTATCTGGCGTAATTTATTGTTTGGAAGAATATGGCATTCATACTCACCTGGATTTAAAGATTTAAATAATCCAATCTTTTACACACTGCACAACCATATTTATTCACTAAAAACTAGAACAAGCGTTTTATAAAGAGACCAGCTACATTAAGAATAACACTGAAAATGACGAGTGTATTTCAAGGTAATGGTGATGTCACATTTAACAACCACTACAACATTCTTAAAATTGCTGAAATAGCTTGTTGCCCTTGGCTGTTATCTGTCGGGGGTTCCCAGTACTTTATTGCATAAACAAGTTCGGGATTCGAGGTTGTTTGTTTATTATTTTATTAATAAACATATATATACGTATTGTATTATTTTAAAACGTGTATTATATCGAAATGAAAGAAATAATTATTGAGTTCATAGTAAATTGTCTACTGAAATTTCTTTCTTTAATTAGAAATATTAAGTATTATGCAGTCAATAATGCCTTTCATTGTGATAAAAATGTTTTAACGAAATACAATACGACCCCATTAATAAGCAGTAAATTACATGAGCAAATTTGAAATAAAGTAATTCAATGAAATCTAACTTTATTTACTGAAAGAAAAAAATTCCATGTAAGAAATAGTTCGAGAGTCTGTATATTAAAGTGTTGTTCACTTATTCACATACTTACTCATCAAAAGCATGTGAAGGTTACGGTAAATGATGAAAACATCAAAAGAATGTATTTTTTACGTAATAATCTTAACGTGCCAAAGAAGTACTGCGGGGCACGTAATTATTACGTGCCATTGAGTATCGCTTTGGAATATTAATTTGCGGCATTAAAAAAGAATTAGAAGCACGTAATTTTTACACGAATTTCTACTCCAACGTTACTTGGGAGATATCCCAGTAAACAAAACTGTGACATTTATTTGTCTGCTATATAAGAATCAAGTCAAATGAACCATATAAACACATTTACATACCCACCATGTAAATTTAGTGATAACATTTGCTATATACTTCCGATATAAAATGGAGAGCGCCTGCTTAATGTAAGTCTACTATCCATTTTTTAGGGTTCTCTGACTTTGAGAGCGTATTACTCGGAAACTATCGAGCCAAATTAAATGTTTTAAAAACGAGCAAATAGTAAATTTATTTCTACATATAATAGTAAAATATTACATTTCTAAGTACTATACTTTTGTTTTTATCGGACGATATGTAATAAAAAGTACCCGTTTTTACGGACAATTCATTTACGTGTAAATTAAACAATTTTTTTCTCAGAAAGTACGTATATGCAATATATCTATGAAAGTTTTGTAGGGGTTAGAAAGAAACTTTGCCATTCATATGCTACTAATTCCTAAACAAGGAAACATTTTATTGAAGGTTTACATGAAAAAATAGCGAACTATGTTTTCTTATTTATTAGAGATAGCGTCAAGGTTTTTCCGCTAAATGAACACTTTTCATATGTAGGCATTATTTTCGTCAAAAGAGTTTTCCTAATTTTAACAATAAAAATGTATTAACAAGAAAACGATTGTTAGTGAGATCCGATGCAAAAGCGTCAAAGGGATCAAGACGCGCGGAGTGTCCTCTGAACCTAACCATGCTAAGAATCTAGCGGCGTTTGTTTATTATTACATGCTTTCTTTATGATAGTATATATTATATATGTAACCTCCAAACTTTTGTGTTAGACACTTGTTGTTTTAAATTACATTACATTGATAATCTTACTAATTAAGATGTAGTGTAAGGGCGGTTCGGGTCCGCTTACGAAGTGCCGCTTGTATGCTTTCGGTGATCTCGGTATCGGCGCTAATTCTCGGGCGCCAGTTATTTTTACGTGGTATGCTCCACAGCTCCGGGTACCTACAAGTGGAGAAAAGATAATCCAGGGAACTGCTGGGGTTGCTGAGACCGGCCCAGTCTGGATCACTCCTATCAATAGAGCTCATAGAAAACAAGAGGGTATTCATGCTAATAAATAAAACACACAATCATCAAACCAAACAAAATTTATTATTACCAAAGCTCTAACCCTCCAACATGTCTCAATCTCTAAACCTAAAAAAAGCATACGGTTACCAGCGTTAGCCACAGCAAGCGGGGTGCAATACAGCGTGCACTATCAAGCAAACGTGCAGGTTGCGTAGGGTAAAATAACGGACAACAGGAGAGGCTCCTAATTTAGGGTCACGGGTGGAAATTAAGATGGGACCCCCAGGCACACGCACAGTGAGGTCCCGGACAAGGTACAGTAAAGCGGGTGGAAACAGGATGAGACCCCCAGGCACACGCACAGTGAGGTCTCGGTAAAGCTAGTGGAAACAGGATGAGATCTCCGGGCACACGCACAGTCAGGTCTCGGAAAAGGTGTAAAGAGGGTGGAAGTAGGATGAGATCCCCAGGCACACGCACAGTGACGTCTCGAAAAAGGGGGTAAGGAATACAACGGGCGGAAAGGGGATCGGTTTATCGGTCAGAGATCTTACTTTTATATTTCACCAGGAACGGTCTGGTCGGTCGGCTCTGGCTGGCTGGCTGGTCCTGCAGGGAGTCCTGGATGCGAACTGAATAAATCGTCGCTCTGCGCCTGTTTATATAGGCGGTCTCGGAACGTGGGGGAAATGGCAGGAGTGGAACGGAGCGGCGCACGCCAAATATCGGTTAGGGAAGGGACGCGTGCACTCGCTCGAGTCGGTCTGTAATATCCTGTTATAATTAGTAAAGCGAACTCTGTTTATATAATCGTAATTGTTCTGTTGTAATATTGGTTGCATATCTATAATAGCAAATTATGATCCAGTGCGCAGATAAAAGGGATATCAATCGATATTGTAGTAGAAGAGTTGTTCTTGTAAGAAAACGACAACTAAGATGTCGAGTGACGTAGTTCACACCTTTTGTAATTATTATATCTTATGTTAATAAAGAAGTTTTTAAGTGGAATCAAGGGGATTTTATTTGAAGACATTACATATTTTGGCGACGAGATAATTGGTAACGGGCAAGGCGTTCCGTACTTCGTTATTCTGAACAAAAACAGCGGCGTCTCTACAAGTCAAAATGGCGACAGAAACATCATCGGTTGTTTATCGAGCACCAGTTGGATCGATTTCCGAATTTAGGGTTGGTGAGGACTGGAGTACGTGGCAAGAAAGATTGGAACAATATTTTCTAGCAAATTACATAGAGGATACAAAAAAGGTACCAGTTTTATTAACCTTAATAGGGGAGCATGCATATAAAACATTAAGGGATTTATGCGATCCCATTTTACCAAAAGATAGATCGTACGATAATTTATGCAGCATTCTAAGTGAGCAATTTTCTAAGAGAATTTCAGTTTTTAAAGAGAGAATAGATTTTTATAATTTAAAGCAGTACGATAATGAAAATATTAGACAGTGGTACACGAGAATAAAAAGCAAAGCCAGTTTATGCAAATTTGGAGCAAATCTAAATGAAATCCTTAGAGATAGGTTTGTGTCAGGTTTAAAGAAAGGGTCTGTTCTGGAACGGGTTTGTGAAGAAAAACATTCCAAGACGTTAGATGACATTCTAGAGGTGGCATTAAACAAAGAGGCAACCCTGGTGAATTCTATGCAATGGTCTCATTCAGTAAATCGAGTCTCTTGTGGGTCAAAAGGTGGTCCAGGTTTTTCAAAAGGGAAGAAAAAGGAAGAAATGAAGCAAGAAGCCAAAGGAGAAACGAAAACTCAGAAAAGTGGCAAAGACAGCTGTAAATGTTGCGGTAAAGATGGTCATGTTATAAAATACTGTAAGTACAAGACTTATAAATGTAAAATTTGCAAAGTTGAAGGTCATTTAGCAAAAATGTGTAGTAAGCAGCAAACAAACTATGTAGAGGTTAGCGATACATGTAGCACTGAATCTAAGCTCAATGAAGATTCAAGTTTTATGGAAATGTATTTTATTAATAATAATTCAGATTATGTGAAGCCTAAAACTGTAGGTATATTAGTAAATAATACAATATTGTCCATGGAGTTAGATACTGGAGCAGCTGTATCAGCTATACCTGAATGTATCTTTCAGCAGCAATTTAATGATTGTTTATTGCAAAACACTTCCGTAAATATGAAAGGTTATGGAGGAGAACCACTTGAACCTATAGGTGAATTTTATGTAACTATTAAATATAAAGATAAATTGTATGATGACTGTAGGTTAGTAGTTGTACGAGCTGGTTGTACTAACATTATGGGTAGAGATTTATTGAAACGTTTAGGGCTTACGGTTGATTTTGTCGATACCGATTGTAATGTAAACATGTTGAATAATGATGGTGACAGAGATTTAAATATTGTATTAAATAAGTATGAAGAACTATTTAATAATAAGTTAGGGTTATACAAGCATGAAAAAATAGAACTTAAAATAAAAAATGATGTTAAGCCTGTATTCTGTAAACCAAGACCAGTGCCTTTTCTTTTCAAAGAAAAAATCAATAAAGAACTTGATTTGTTGGAAAATCGAGGCGTGATCTCTTTAATTGAAAATTCAGAATGGGGTACACCGTTAGTACCTGTGGTTAAGGAAAATGGTCAATTGCGACTTTGTGCGGATTACAAGGTAACTGTAAATAAATATTTAGAGGATGTTAAGTACCCTTTACCACGTATTGAGGAGCTATTCACAGCACTTCAAGGAGGAGAGCATTTTAGTAAGTTAGATTTATCCAATGCATATAATCAACTTGAGTTAGGTGAAAAAACAAAACTATTATTAGCGTGGAGTACACATCGAGGTATTTATCAAATGAATAGACTTCCCTATGGCACGAAGCCAGCTTGCTCAATTTTTCAAAAAATTGTTGAAAAAGTATTGCAAGGTGCAAATGGTGTTATTAACTTTATGGATGATATACTTGTTACGGGCAAAAATAGGGTAGAACATTTAAAAAATTTAGAGGAAGTTCTAGATAGGCTAGAGAAAGCAGGATTTAAACTTAACTTAAAAAAATGTAACTTTTTTCAATCTGAAATACGGTATTTAGGCCATTTCATAAATAAAAACGGTTTACATAAGGATCCAGAAAAAATTAGGGCAATTGTCGAAGCACCGCATCCAAAGGATCAGACACAAGTTAAAGCCTTTATAGGTATGATAAACTACTACGGGAAATTTGTAAAAAATTTGTCAACATTATTAGATCCACTTTATAAATTATTGCATAAAGATCAGGAATTTAAATGGTCAAAAGAATGTGATATTGCCTTTAAAGAAGCAAAATTAGCAATTTCTTCTCAACAGAGTTTAGCATATTTTGATCCAAATCTTCCTATAAAATTAGTATGTGATGTGTTAAGAATAGGCTGGTTTGTATGAAATTATTTATTTCTTTGTATAACTTTACATAAGGTGAAAACTGATCGGAGCGAACTACATCATTCCCTTGTATTAGTGTGACTGCTCGCGCGGCAGAATGCCAGCGTCTGTATATTTTGATCAGCTGGAATTCTGGCGCCACTAGCGCTGCATTCGAATTTAAATATAAACGTATTTCAATACAACATAAGGCCCCCACCTTGAAAGGGGTGCTCTTTCAAAACATTAAAGTGAAATGCAAACTAAGTTTAATAAAATAACATTGGCACAAGATAAATAAGCACAAACATTACATCAAGATCATTATATCGTGTCCTTGTCTAAACTTGCACTTGCACTTGCACTGTTGCCCACTTGCTCTGGTAGAGGGCAGAGCTTCGTCACTGCCCGCTTTATCAACCCCGTAGAGGTACGAACAGAAACCACTCGTGTCACCCCATCATTTCCCGGATGAGTTTCAATCACACGGCCTAGCTTCCATTGCATGGCTGGTAGATTCTCGTCCTTTACCAATACTAAGATGTTTGGCATTAGGTTTGCTGAAGGTTGCTGCCATTTGGAGCGTTGCTGTAACTCGGAGATATATTCCTTATTCCATCTTGTCCAGAAATGCATTTGCAGCCTTTGGATTCGTTGGAAGCGGGATAACCTGTTATCTGAAACAGCGGTGTAATCATATCCTGGTACACTGACAAGAGATCTTCCTATCAGGAAGTGAGCCGGGGTTAACGGGTTTAAGTCATTAGGATCGGCTGAGAGCGGGGATAAAGGACGCGAATTTAAAACAGCCTCAATTTGAGCTAGAAGGGTTGATAACTCCTCGAAGGTTAAATGTGCCGTAGATGCTACTCTTTTCAAATGTGCCTTAAACGACTTTACCCCAGCCTCCCACATCCCACCAAAATGGGGTGCGTAGGGAGGGATAAAGGACCACGCGATGCCTTCGCTGTTGCTCTGTTCGGTAATTTCATTAGCCTGAATTTTTAGAAATTGCCCTAATTTATCTAGTTCGGATTTTGCCCCTATGAAATTACGACCATTGTCTGAAAAAATGCGTGCTGGTTTGCCCCTGCGGGAGGAAAACCGACGCAATGCCGCCATGAAAGCCTCCGTAGTGAGGTCTGAAACTATTTCTAAATGAATAGCCTTTGTCACAAGGCAAATGAAAACCGAAACATAACATTTAGTAGGTTTTCCACCGCGCCCCTTCTTATCTAAGATAATGAAGGGCCCAGCATAATCTACTCCGGTTGAGGTGAAAGGAGGAGATGGTTGGATCCGCTGTGAGGGCAGATGACCCATTATTGGGTGCAATGTCTTTGGATTGGTTCGGAAACATCTTGTGCAGGCTTTAACAATTTGTTTGGCTAGATTACGTCCATGTATGGGCCAAAATCGTTCGCGAATTGAGGCCAATAAAGTCTGTGGACCAACGTGAAGTAAACGTATATGTTCATATTGTGCTATAAGTTTCGTGAGAGTATGACTTGATGACAAAATAGCTTGATGGCGTTTTTCATAGGCGAATTTACTGTTATCTAACCTCCCCCCTACTCTAATAACGCCTTTCGCATCCAAGAATGGATTCAAACTAACTAACCGAGAACTGGATTCCACGTGTTTATTATTTTGAAGACGGCGTAACTCTTTGGGAAATGACTCAATTTGTGATAATTGAACAAGCTTTGTGAGAGAATTTTCCAGCTCTTGTACAGTTAACGGACCAAGATTTCTATTTGCCTTGGTTAAGCGGAGATTATGAATAAAACGATGACAATATGCATGTACTCGCTGAAGGCGCGAGAGACTTGAATAACGTGAAAATAGCTCACATTTCGTTTCGATAACAACCAAGCTACGCTTTTCCTTGCGCACCTCAGGTATACCTTCTGGATACTGAGGCGTACTTGGCCAAGACGACGAATTTTGAGAAAGAAAACTAGGACCTACCCACCAGGAGCCTAAGTTTCGAATTTGATCGGGATTGACTCCTCTGCTCAAATAGTCAGCGGGGTTGTGTTCTGATGGAACATGACGCCACTCATCGATTGCTGTACTGCGTTGAATCTGAGAAACCCTATTCCCTACAAATATTTGCAACAAATTTGGAGTTTGATTTAGCCAAGCTAAAACTATCATTGAGTCAGTCCAATAAAATATTTGCTCGAATGCCATATTTAAGGATTGTCTGACCCTTTTTGCAAGATTTGCGAGAAGTAGAGCACCGCATAACTCTAATCGCGGAATGGTGATACTCTTTAGGGGAGCCACCTTGGTTTTGCTACAAAGTAAGCTAATTTGGATACCCTGATCAGTCTCAGTTCGTATGTAAATGCATGCGCCGTACGCCTGCTCCGAGGCGTCACAAAACCCATGCAGTTGAACGTTTTGTTTATTTGCGGACGTTACATGACGTGGAATTTGTAAGGTATTTAAACTCGCCAACGAATCTTTATAGGAATTCCATGCAAATTTGAGATCATTGGAAACTTCCTCATCCCAAGAAAGCTGCTCTTGCCATAGCCTTTGAAGTATTATTTTTGCAACAATGACACAAGGACTTATAAGACCTAGGGGGTCATAAATGCTTGAAATAGCAGAGAGAATTGATCGCTTCGTGACGACCTTATCATCTGGAAGCTTGATTTGGAACATAAAACAATCTGACTGAGAATTCCACAAAAGCCCTAGAGTTTTTACAGTTTCATCAGAAAGTTTAACTAGACCTGAAGTGTCTTTTGAGAATAAGATTCCATTTTCGAGTATTTTAGTTTCATTGGAGACCCACTTTCTTAGTGGAAATCCACCCTTTGCCAAAGTGTTTGTTACGCCACTAATCAGTTCATAGGAATCCTCGTAGGAATCAGACCCCGTTAACAGATCATCTACGTAAAAGTCATTTTTTATTATTGACGAAAGTTTGGGAGCTTCCCTTTCGCAATCGATACCGAGCTGATAGAGACATCGAATCGCGAGAAATGCTGCTGCCGCGGTTCCATAGGTAACGGTATTGAGCTCATAGATCTTAATTGGTAACTTCGGATCCGACCGCCAAATAACTCTTTGTAAATGACGTTGTTCTGGATCGATCAGTATCTGCCGGTACATCTTTTCGATGTCCGCGGAAAATGCGTAACGATGTTTCCGAAATCTAACAATTATTGAGAATAGGTCTGATTGTATACGAGGTCCGATCATCTGCAATGCATTCAGTGAAACGCCGGTTGATGAAGGCGCCGAACCGTCGAAAACTACTCGTAGCTTTGACGTAACCTTATCCTCGTTATGAATCCCGTGATGGGGAAGGTAGTATGGCACTTTAGCCGTTTCTTCACCTTCAACCTGATTTGTTATGTCGGTCATGTGATCTAGACCTTCATAATTAGTCATGAACTCGATATAGCGCTCTTTGAATTGAGGGAGCCTTTGAAATTTCCGTTCTACCGACTGAAATCTTTGTTTGGCATTTTCAAAGGAATCGCCCAATTCACCTACCCCATGTCGTAAAGGAATTTTGACAATAAACCTACCATTTCCGTCACGTCTATAAGTTTTTGAAAAATGTTCTTCGCATGCCAGCTCTTCATCCGAGTAAATCTTATCGGATGAACCCTCTTCGATCTCCCAAAACCTTGCTAACTGAATGTCAATTTCACAGTGTTTTACAATGTTGCACTGTACTGTGGTGGGGAGAGCTATTGAACTGAGAGGGCCACCTACCACCCATCCTAACTTAGTCTTTCTTAT
This sequence comes from Agrypnus murinus, assembly GCA_929113105.1. Taxonomy (NCBI): domain Eukaryota; kingdom Metazoa; phylum Arthropoda; class Insecta; order Coleoptera; family Elateridae; genus Agrypnus; species Agrypnus murinus. The sequence continues at coordinate 94,501,454 of OV816027.1, forward strand.
AATAAGACCATGACTTTGCCCTGGGACATTCCTTTGTTCGTTCTCTAATAGTTGCCAAAAACAATCTGCACCCAGAAGAATGTCTATTGGCCCTGGGACATTGAATTTGGGATCAGCAAGAAGTATTGTCTTTGGAATGTTCAATTCCGTAGCGGAAAATGAAAAGTTAGGCAACGGTCCTGTTATTTCGGGAATGATCAAGCATACGAGTTCCATACTGAATGCATCATGCAAAGAATGTATTTTAGAATGACATTTGTAGTTGACGATGGACGTACCGGAATTAATTCCGCTGATGGCGACGTTTATCCTTGCCTTTTCTAAGCCAAGGGATTGCTGCAACCTTTCACTTATGAAGCTGGATTGCGATCCAGGATCCAAAAGTGCGCGAACCGTTATTAGCCTACCAGAAGCGTTTGGCATTCTAATAGACACCGTTGAAAGCAGGACTTGCCTTTGGGCACAATGCACCGAAGACGCATATGCTACCGTCTGTATAGTTTCATTTGACACTCCTTCAGCTTTTTTTGAATCGACAGAAACTTCAGGTGATGCATCTACGTGTAGAAGCGTATTATGTTTTCGATGACACACTCTACAGTTGCCCGACTTGCATGCTTTGATTACATGCCCCTTACCTAGGCAGTTAAAACAAAGTTTTTGCTCTTTGACCTTAGAAGAACGCTCAATTGGACTTAATTTTAGAAATGATGAGCATCTGTATATGCTGTGATCCTTATTACAAAAGGAGCAATTTGAATTTATTACTACAAAAGATTTAATGCCCTTTTGTGGTGCTGAAGTTCTAGGCATTCCAGCTTTTGAAGTCTTTCGCTCACCCTTGTGAAGTGTTTCTAAGAAGTCAGCGCGTAAACGTAAAAAATCTAGCAAATTTGATAATGTAATATCATTGGAAGTCTTACCAGAGGATAGAATTTTAGAAGATCTGTATTTTTCCCATTCACCTAAGGTATCTTCATGCAACCTTTTTACAACCATGTAAATCAATAGCGTGTCCCATTGCGTTGTGGGTTGGCCTAAAGACTCTAAGGCCCTTAAATGTTTCGTCATCGCGTCTACACCCTGTCTAATAGAAAATGCCGTTTCCCTAAACGTTTCCATATTGAACAGTGCATCGAGATGCTTTTGTATTAATAGATGTTTATTGTTAAAACGTGCACATAAGATGTCCCATGCCGCTTTGTAATTTGCGGCTGAAAATTCGAAAGATTTTATGACCTCATGCGCGGATCCTACCAAAGAGGATCGAAGGTAGTGAAATCTTTGAATATCTGACTCGATTGTTTCATTTTTATGAATGAGAGATTCAAAGGAATCTTTGAATTCTAACCAATGTTCATAATTTCCATCGAATTTCGGCAATTCAATGGTAGGCAATTTTATTGAATGTATTTTTGAACCGTATTGTTGGTTAGAATTCCCTGACGGATCTGGACTGGGTGAAATAGCAGGTAAAACTTCTTCTTTCGGGCTGTACATTTCTAATAATGTTTTAGCTTTGGCTAAAGCAGTGTAATAACGGCTTTCAAATTCTATTCTTTCATCATATTGTTTTTCGAGATCTTTTTCTTCCGCGTCATTTTCTACTTTACTTTGGATGTCATTAAAGGTGCAAAATAATAACTCAACATTACTTATACGCATGCTAAAATCGTTTATTGTTTGTTGTGTTAAATAAATTACATCATCTTTCTCAGAATTTACCATGCTTTGTTCAATTTCCTGAGTTTGATTTTGAATGAATTGTTCAAAATGCGTGAGGCTTTTTTTTATGGCTCCGCGAGCTCTTATTGAATTATCCGACATTTTATCTAATATCTAAATAATTAATGCAAATAACGAATTTAACCCTAGAGGAGTAATAATGCAAAATCAAGTTAAATTCGCAAAAGGAGGGAAAATTGGAACGACTCACAGTTTGTGCTGTCCTTGGAACTTCGTCTGCTAAGTACAATCGTCCTGTTGTGGCGTTACTTTGCCTGGCTGCTGTGACCGTCGAGGCTCGAACTGGTCCGCTGCTTTGTTTGCTGCAACGGGCAGGTTCGTGGCAGGTGCACCTGTTTGTGTTCGACTTGGATGTGATTTCTTTTGCGTTTGATTCTAATTATGCTTGACTGTTAATTTCACACTATTTTTTCACTAATCGGCTAGAAGGACCACTTTTGTTAAGAATAGGCTGGTTTGTATGAAATTATTTATTTCTTTGTATAACTTTACATAAGGTGAAAACTGATCGGAGCGAACTACATCATTCCCTTGTATTAGTGTGACTGCTCGCGCGGCAGAATGCCAGCGTCTGTATATTTTGATCAGCTGGAATTCTGGCGCCACTAGCGCTGCATTCGAATTTAAATATAAACGTATTTCAATACAACATGATGCATCAAAAGTAGGGTTAGGAGCCGTACTGTTGCATGTTTATCCAGGTGGTACTGAGAAACCAATAAGCTTTTCTTCTAGAACGTTGAGTAAGGCTGAATCAAATTACTCAGTCATTCATAAAGAAGCCTTAAGTATATATTGGGCCGTAAACAAATATTACCAATACCTAATGGGTAATAAATTTACATTGTGCTCAGATCACAAACCATTATTAGCGTTGTTTGGAGAAAATAAGGGTATTCCGCAGATGGCAGCAGGAAGATTGCAGCGTTGGGCTTTCTTTCTGAGTGGTTTTAATTATAATTTGAAATACATTCGTGGTTCTGAAAATGGAGGAGCAGATGGGCTTTCCCGCTTTCCATTGAAAACTGTTTCAGAAAAGGAAATGTCAGAATTTGATTATTTTAATTTTATAATTGAGGATAAAGTTCCTGTTGATTCGGAACAAATAAAAAAGGAAACGCGTACCGATTCGATTTTAAGTAAGGTTTATTTATATACTAGGGATGGTTGGCCAAATGAAGTTTCAGAAATGTTAAAACCATATAAGCGTAGAAGTTTAGAAATAAGTATCGAAGGAGAACTTCTTATGTGGGGTTTTCGTGTTATAATACCAGAAAAGTTTAGACAGCAGCTTTTAGTAGAGATTCATGGCGCGCATAATGGCATGGTAAAAATGAAGGCATTAGCTAGGCAATTCTTTTGGTGGCCAAATTTAGATTTTGACATCGAAACTTATGTAAAAAATTGTAATGCGTGTATGATTAATTCTCGAAATCCGAATAAAAGCCCACTTATTAAATTTGAAGAGAGTAAACATGTATTCGATAGGATACACATTGACTTTTTAGGTCCAGTTAAGGGTAAAATTTTCTTGATTATTACAGATTCATATTCAAAGTGGCCGGAGGTGTATGAAATGCATAAAACAGATTCTGCTAGCACTATTGATAAATTGCGCGATTGTTTTGCAAGATATGGTTTACCAAATACCATAATATCTGATAATGGTCCACAGTTGGTTAGTGCAGAATTTGAGACATTTTGTAAAACTAATGGGATTAACCATAGCACAGGTGCACCGTATCACCCACAAACAAATGGAGCGGCAGAAAACAGTGTTAAAACATTTAAAAATGCTTTACACAAATTGTTAATGGAAACAAACGTGTCTTCCGAGTTCTCTATGTTAGTAAGTAAATACTTATTTTCATACCGAAATACACCCCATTGTGTCACGGGAGAGACACCTTCCAAATTAATGTTTTCTCGTAACGTTAAGACGCGTCTAGATTTTCTGACGCAAGCAAAAAAAGAAAAGGCAAGGGAAGGTCAGATCAAGTTTCATCATGGCAATAGACAGGTAGATCTTGAAGAAGGTGAATTAGTTTATACAAAAGATTACAGATGTGTAAATAAAGTAGTTTGGACCAAAGCTATAGTCATGAAGAAAATTGGTTTTTATACTTATATGTGTAAACCTTTAGATAATAAAGAATTGTACTGGAAGAGGCATATTGATCAAATAATAAAAGTTGGTAAATTTTATGATGAGATAAATCTGAATAATGATTTTGAAAATACTTGTAAGGATAGGATTAGTAATTGTATAATTGATAGAAAGGTAGATAGTATAGAGAAGCATAGTGAAATAATGGACAGAAGTGTAAATGAAAATCTGCAAGGTGAAATTGAAGGTAAAAGTGAAGTTATTCAGGAAAGTGATGTATGTAAAGAAAGTGAAATGAAAAATGCATCACAGGAGGTGAATAAATTAGGTTCTAAGAATATTGTTAGTAGTCCTTTAATACAAAACAGACCTCGCCGTACTATTAAGCCTCCAGAACGTTTGAATCTTTAAAACTTAAGTATTAGCTTAGGAGGGAGGAGTGTAATATCCTGTTATAATTAGTAAAGCGAACTCTGTTTATATAATCGTAATTGTTCTGTTGTAATATTGGTTGCATATCTATAATAGCAAATTATGATCCAGTGCGCAGATAAAAGGGATATCAATCGATATTGTAGTAGAAGAGTTGTTCTTGTAAGAAAACGACAACTAAGATGTCGAGTGACGTAGTTCACACCTTTTGTAATTATTATATCTTATGTTAATAAAGAAGTTTTTAAGTGGAATCAAGGGGATTTTATTTGAAGACATTACACGGTCTCTTATCCGAACGTCATAAGATTGCACGAGAAGATATGGATTTTAATTCATATACCCAAAATAAACAACCAAAATTAAGTAATTTCGTTGCAGTAGTGAGTGCAATAACTTACAATCTGATAAATAGAAGTAATAAATATTGAAGAGAATAATAAAATTATTCATGTAACCAGTCAGAGTTTTGCTAAGAAGAATGTTAATACATATCACATTATCATATGTATGTAAACTAAAATACCCTTTAAAATAAAGCAAGTCGTGTTTTTTCTTTAAATAGAGATTTATTAAATATATCTCCCAACGTATTATTCTAAATAGTTTAAAATATAATAACCATAAAAGTGTACATAATAGTTATTATAATTCAACGATTCTTTACAAATCGTTTGATACATCATCCATATCACTGTGTGCATCAGAAAATCAGATTCTTCGTCGCTGTCTTCACCGAGATTTATTATTAATGGTTCCACCGCAACATCAACGAGATGATCTTTTTCTCGATATGTTTCTTCAAGTTTTTTAGCGTGTCAATACAATTTTTCCACACTGATGTAACATTTTGATAGAACTGAACTTTTTGTATAGTTTTTATCGAATAAATTCGATAAAAGGGAAAGTATTGATTTTTGGAAAAATTCCAAAAACGGGGTCACGGAACTTACCTGCAATCCCTTTGCCCCAGGATCTTAAACTTAAAGCAACAATTTTCAAATTTTCCACTTTGTGTAGGATAACTTATTTCTTTAAAATAGTTATAGATTCCTGTAGTAGTAAAACTTGGGGAAAAGTCACAACAAATTTTGATTTATTTCTTTTATTAAAAAAAGGAAATGATATAGTTATTAATTAATAACTTATTACTATATAAAAAAAATCATTATATAAATATTCATATTATATATAAATTCAATATAATAAAATAGAAAAAAATCAAAAGCTACGTAAAACAACATTAATCAAAATATGCTAAAAGATTTAGATTCTTCGTGGTTTTTTAACAAATATCATTCGGTTTCGGTATTTAATTTCTGGATTACTAGTAAATGATGCGTGCATTGCTGAAATTTGCCGAATCTCTCTTTTTATGGTATTAATTTACAGTCGCCTAATATATTTTGCTTTGAAACATTTCAATAAACAATAAATAAGTAGGAAAAGAGAGAAAAATTTATTAGAGAGAATTATTAATCATGTAAGTAATAGATTTAATTTTCATTGTGTAATAGATCTGTTGCAATTGTAGTAAACATAATAACATCATTGATGCCTACTTTTCGATATGTTTGTTATAAAAAATAGATACGCAGTATCATTCACACCTTGTTATTTTTATTTCGTTTCATCACTCATTTTAAAGTACGTTTCACTTGGCGTACTAATAAAATATCAATTCACTGGAAATTAAATTTGTCACGGCTATTTGTTTATCCCACTTCCGAAATGTTACCGTCACAGAAATAAAACTGGTTATTGTATTTTAATATTTATATTCAACATAAATAAAACAAACTAAATGAGCGGTGTTACGCGCGTTGCTGGCATCAGTTGAAAACATTTTCAACCCCGCAGCCCACAAACAAATTAGAGGTTAAATAGTTATATATATTTGACTAGTAAAAAGTGTGATCTAAAATAGAAATCACATTATTAATGTCGCACATATGTAAATTTGAAGACACCAGACGTACATTAGCATACTCTTCCCAGATTATATCTGAAATACATAGCGAGTTACGTAGAAATACTGCTTACTATCAGCAAGCAGATAATATCATATTACATTTCAAGATAAGAATAAAGTATTATCTATCGTGGGAACTGCTTAGAATGCAGTATTAACTTTCTCATGAGAATTGCTTATCATGCAGATAATATTGTATTACTCTTCTCGTGGGAACTGCTTAGTAATATTTTATTTAGATAAGAGAATCATATATAAAGAGTTTTAGACAGTAGATTCATTAAGTTTTGATCAGTTCATAGTTAAGTTTACATCTAAGCTCTAACGAGCATTTATATTATTGTGTATTATAATTGTCATTACTTCCGCTGGTTTAAAATAAAGATCCAGGGAAAACAAAAAATCTTTTTAAAAACTCGTTTCATTTGAACCCAAACGAAACTAGCGAATGTTTCATCACCAAATTTACATCTGAGGTTATGTAAATGTGTTTATCTAACATCTCTAAACAAAGAAGGCTAAATCTTGATGTTTGTAAGCAATTAAAGTTGAAGTTTACTCACTTGTGGGTAGAAAAACATCGTTAACCCACTTTAGAATGGTGATTGGCTGCTATTATAGGTAGCAACCAATCACCAGCTTACATTGCACAATATTATTAAAATCCAGTCATCGCGCTAGAGTATTAAATTTATTACTGTCAAAACTACAGACTAACTATACATTGCAAATTCGATATTTAAACATAAATAAAGAGGTGTTGGATAAAATTTTGTATGGCACACGTGAGTTAAGGATATTATCCACTCAGGAAAATTAACCCACTCAGGCCTGCCGGTCCTCGAAGGTAAATTTTTCGTTCATGGATAATATCTTACTTAACTCACTTGTACCATAAATTACTATTATATAACTCATTTTACTTGGTTCTTATATAGCAGACAAGTAAATGTCAAAGTTTTGTTTACTGGGATAAAGGGCTCTAAAACTCTAATTAGGCCGGAAATGCATGTGTTAGTTTATGTCCGGTATAATTTTAAATTACAATTTAATCTTAAAATAAAAATAGTTTGAAAAGTGCAAAACTTCAAAGTAGGTAAGTACAGTGGTATATAATTACTGTTATTACTATAGAGACGGCGTAAGCAAGGGTGACTATTTTTCTAGCGGGCTCTGAAAAGTTTTACAGCCTTAAGCTAAGATCACACACGGCTACTTTTGCAGCGCAGTTTTAGAGTTGCGGCTGCAAAAGTTTTGCGTGGTGTTCACACATATCCTAAAAGTAGCGCGCAGCATGCAAGTCTTTCTACTGCAGCTACCCTTTAAAACTGCAAGCCTAATAAAAGGCTGCAATAGTGTTCACACACAACACGCTTTTCCAGCGTGCAACCAACAGCTGCAGCATAGGTGCAGTATTCTATTATTATTATATTTTATGATTCCTTTGTGTTTCGTCTTGTGCTTATCGGTTTTTAACAGTTTGAATTAATAAGAAACATTAATTTGTGTCCAATATGGGTGTAATTATAATAACAAAACAAAGCTAACTGCAACAGTTTATTAGCTGTTCTCTTATTAAGGGAATGCATTGAAATACAGACTTAAATTTGTTACAAAATCAGGGTCATCTTTGAAGTTAAAAACAAATACTGACATTTTTCTGAAAGAAAATGATCTGCGCTGTTGAACGAGGGTGTTTGTTTTTGAAATTTTATTTAATTCTTTAAATAAATGAAAGTAAATCTGATTAAAATGATTCCACTTTGCATTAAAATATTTCGCTATACTATTTATTATAAAAATGAAATTTCAAGATCCACATGCTAAAAGGATAACATCTTTACAACGTAATTACGTTTAGAAAAACGCATAACAAAGTAATTTTTGCATTATTGAGAAAGGTGACACCTTTAATAAAAAACAAAACACACACTCCACATCAGAAGTAGATTGATACTGCAGGCGCAGCCGCTGCAAAAGTTTCAACCAAATATATATTTTTTGCAGCCATCGCAACTCTTAAAAACTCCGTTCACACACGGCTACTTTTTGGACTGCGCGCAGCAAACAAATACTGCATGCCATCGACTTGCATACGCTACTTTTAAGGTTGCAGGGGAGTTGACACTAGGCTTCACTTGTGCTGCGCTGTTTTTTATGCTGCACTGCAGCAAAAGTAGCCGTGTGTGATCTTAGCTTTAGACTTCTAATTTAGCAACTTACGCTCTAAAAACAGGCCTGTAAACCGGTTAAAATCGCCTGATCGGATATAATAGTATACAGGATGATACAAATTGAATGAGGACGGTTTGAATTTATCGCCATGTTAAATTATTGTCACATTGGCAACATGAATACTTTTCTGCTTCTTTTATTTTACAGCGGCGCACACTGGTAGAAATTGCCGATCTAGGCGTTCAAAAATAGTGTTACTTATTGTGACCCATCTGTTTGAAATTGTAATAAATCACTTTTTAGAAGATCAAATAGCTGGATACCACACTTTTTGTTTTCTTAGAAATGTCAGTGCCCTTGAATGAATGGGGTTAAGTAGGTATATAAACCCTGACCGTAATTACATCTTTCTCAGTGTACTTTTAAGTGCAATAATCAACAGTGCCTTTCTGTTTATTAGTAAAGATTTTTCTCTTGAAAGTGTTATGGCTGTATCATCTGAAGGTAAGACTGTCATTCTGTATTAAATATAATATTTAAATAAAAGCTCCAGTATTGTTTAAATTAGTTTTATTGTTAGTCATTAAAAATAATATTACAATTTGTACTGTGGAAGTTTGATTAAGCTTACACTTTTTGGCAACAACTTGCAATAGGTTTTGTTTTTTCTATTCGATAATATATTTATCTGCCTCTTTGAGGGTGCATAATCACTTGTCATAATATGTCATAATTATTTTGTATCATTTCTTTTAGTTCCGGTCAATGGAATCGTGCGGCGGGAGTTGGTAGATGTGTGGCGAGATCGAGCAAACAAGGAAAACAGAATCGACGTGATTTACACATATATAGTAAAGAAGCTTCACCTGGACAATTTAATGGACAAATCCGAAGACACTTTAAGAAAAAAATGTGTAAACATTTGCAAACAAATACGCCAGAAGTGGCAGGAATGTCATTCAAGTTTAAGTAATTTTAAGCACAAGTATACTCATTGGCTTGAAGGCTATTTCATGTTTGAAAACCTAATTCAACAAATTCCGAATACGTCGACATGAAGTAAAGCAGTCGGAAGACCACGAACGAATTTTTCTGAATCGTCTCAGGTTACAAAACGTCGAAGAATTCAACCTTTACTAGGGGTAAGCACGGAAGAGCTAAGTTTTGCTACGCAAGTCAGTTTACGTGATAAAGGTTTACGGACCGCAGCAGCCATGGTGAAGAAGATTTCAGAGTCTCCAGAGGAAGCTCATCAATTAAAAAAGTCAATTTCGCAAACTATTAAAACCCCAATCAAACTTTCGCCAGACCAGGCTTTAGCTTCATTTATCCACAAAAGACTTACGAAGGACCAATATATATTAATACATAATGAGACAAAGAAACAAAATGCAGACATATATCCCATCTACGATGACTTATTAGTAGCTAAAAAGCGTTGTTATCCTGAAAATATCATAGTGACTGATGTTTCAGCCGAGGTAAGGTTACAGTCAATACTAGATCACACCGCTCGCCGGTTAATGTTCGTACAAAAGGATGTTTTGGTACAAGCGAATCCATGTGTAACTGCTATCTACAAGTGGGGGTGTGATGGTGCAGCCGGACAAAGATATAAGCAGGGATTTACAACTGCTGATGAAGAGCAAATTCAGTGTGATGACTCATTTTTATTCGTGATTTCGTGTGTACCTCTTAGGTTTGTTGGTAATAATTACGCAATTATCTGGCAGAATCAACGCCCATCATCCACTTCATTTTGCCGCCCAATTAAACTTCTGTTTAAAAATGAAACTGACCAGTTGGTGCTGAAAGAAATCGCTGTCATTAAAGAACAAATATCTCAGCTTATCCCAACAAAAGTATCGATTGATGACTGCGTTTGCGAGGTAACGCACTCTTTGCATCTTACCATGATTGACGGCAAAATCTGTAATATCCTTACAGAAACTCCATCTTCAAAATGTTTTATTTGTAAAGCAAACCCGGAAGCAATGAATGATTTGCAAAGTCACTCTCAAAGAAGCCCAAATACGGAAGCACTTACTTTCGGTTTTTCAAGCCTGCATGCTTGGATAAAGTGTTTCGAAGCCATACTACATATCGGTTATAAACTTGACATTAAAAAATGGCAAGCACGACACAATGACAAAGAAACCGTGCAAACGCGTAGAAAAATAATTCAAGAGAGGCTACGTAGAGAAATGAATCTCCTCGTTGATATTCCCAAACCTGGTTTTGGAACAACCAATGACGGAAATACAGCGAGGAGATTCTTTGCTAACCCTACATTAGCCGCAGAAATAACAGGCGTCGACGAAACATTAATTTACCGATTATCAATTATTTTACGAACCATAGCTTGCGGTTTAGAAATTGATAGCAAAAATTTTGGAAAATACGCATTTGAAACGGCAGAACTTTATGTGTCTTTATATAACTGGTATTATATGCCACCAACGATGCACAAACTATTAATACATGGGGAGGAAATTATCAAATCAGCCATCGTTCCTATTGGTCAGATGTCTGAAGAAGCTCAAGAGGCAAAGCATAAGGACATTAAACGCTTTCGGAGGGATAATACAAGAAAGATTTCCAGAGAAGCGACAATGGAAGATTTGATGAACATGTGTCTTATCACATCAGATCCTGTGATTAGTAGCTTGCTACATCGACCATCTAAAAAAAGCGGTCCATTACCATCAGATGTAATTAATATGCTTAAACCTTCTTATAATGAAATTGAAGTACCATGTGATACCGAATCAGATAACGAATTCTAGTGATTAGATATATAGTTATAGTTACTTATTAATTAAGTAATAGAGCAAAGTAGGCAATTTGGTGAGAACCTGTAATTTTTACGTGGATTTATTTTGCAGGTGTCTTATCCATGCAAATGGTAAGACACGTGCGAAAGCAATCCAAGTAAATGTGACAGATTCCGTGGTGACAAGCTTTTTAAGTTTTATTGCCAAATAACCTAATCACCAAATTACCTTTGTCCAATTACCTTTCTTATAAGTAATGTTGTAAGTGATAGTTACTCGTTTAATGTTATTATTTTAATCATTTAGTGTTTTAGCAAAATGTTTTATATTCCTGTGTTCTTTTGGCAAACTAATTGCGTAATTAGACATGCGTTCATTAAAGAACTATGTATATAATATTGCTTTATGAGTATTTTTGAAATGTTTTACACGAAACAGTATTTTTAGTTACTAAACTACCTACTAATAAATTAGAGATGATAATCGAAGGTAAATATTGTTTATTTTTAATAATAATGAGACTCAATAACATGTTTTATTATGAAAATACTCCAACAGTTAATTTTGAACGGCTAGATCGGCAATTTCTACCACTGTGCGGCGTCTCAAAAATAATATAGCTTTTAAACCTCGTTAATTTAAGCTTACTTGATAATAAAATCGTGTAGCAAACCGTAGTTCTGAAAAAAACTGTTTTGTAAAATAAGAAAACAAGCGAAATCAAGTAAAAATTCAATGGAAAACCTGAACAACGTAGTAAAGTACAAACGATGTAAACAAGAAAGTGACGAGTTGACTCTGTAATTTGACACAACACATTTCAGTAGTGCTAAACTAACAACGTGAAATACACTAAAACCTAAGGCGCGAAATTCAAACCGTCTACACTCAATTTGCATCTCACTATATTATGTATTAAGGGCTTAATTGAGTGTCTTAGAGCCCATAGAGTCAGTTAGCGTATGAGGCGAAAGCCGAAGGCGCTAAGACGATAAAGGGCTCTAAAACACTAATTAAGCACGAAATACATACGTTAGTTTATGTCCGGTCCAGGTTTAAATTAATATTTAATTTAAAATAAAAATAATTTGAAAAGTGCAACACTTCAAGTAGGTAGGTGCAGTGGTCTATAATTACTTTTATTACTATAGAGACAGCATAAACAAGGCTAGCACAAGGGGGTGCTCTGATTTAGCAATTTACGCTCTAAACACCAGCCGCTAAATAGGTCATAATCGTCCGACCGGACATAAAATTTTTAAAATCAGTATTTTTTAACATTGATTCTTGTTTACTTGTCGTTGCCTTGGATACTAACTGCCTATGCAAGGCATGCTATTCACCGCAGTACACAAATATCAACTTCCATGGCTCTTCATGGTTGACATTCATGACTGTCACTTGAAAAACAGATTTATACTGTAATGGTTTTGCGTTGATGGATGACATTTTATTTTAGATTATTTAAAAGAAAAACGAATATAGTTTAATACATTTATTTTCTTAAAATTTGTCATTACTTTGTTAGTAATGCAGTTGTGGGTAATGCTACAGAAAAATGTCGAATTCCTCTAAAATGCAGTTGGATGATGCAGTAAGTATATAAAGTTTTGTTATCAATGATTCTATTATGACTCCAAGGCAAGCTAATCACCACAGTACACAAATATTAACTTTCGTAGCTCTTTATGGTTGATATTCAGGACTATTACATGAAAAACAGATTTATACTGTAGGTAATGGTTTTGTGTTGATGGCACTTTATTTTGGATTATTTAAAAGAAAAACGAAGACAGTTTAATACATTTATTTACTTAATTAAATTTACAGTTACTTTGCTTGTAATGTACGTAGTTGTGATTACTACGACAGAAATATATCGAATTCTTCTAAAATGCAGTTGGGAGTGGAATATATAAAGTCTTGTTATCAATGACTCTATTACAATTTAGTATTTTCGGAAACATGCTCCTAAAACATTAAGATTAGAGTGCATATAAACAGGTTACGTGGTTAATATGAATCTTGAAAAACACGAAGAATAAATCTTCAAGATAGCAAAACAAAACCATAAAATTAAGTTTTAAAAACATATGAACCCTTATGATATAGAAAAGTAATAACATATTCCTAATTAATTAATTAATATAAAACAAAACGGAAATGAATTAAGCTTCTAAATAACTCTAACGAAAGGATTTTACAATATTACTAAAATTAATAGCATTTGCAACACATAACAATACTAGAACATCTATTTTATTTTCTATACAGAAAAATGGTCAATTTAATGATAGAGTTGAATGTATGATTTGATTTTTGTCAGTGAAATTCAATTTTGGTACCATAGTGGATTGTGATGTGCAAAGATCATCAGAAAATGATATATAAAGGTGTATTATTGACAACTGTAGCAGGTGTACATTCTTTATATTTCTCCCTGATCAACACTTATTCACCATTTCCAAATTTTGGTAAATTAACTTTACTTCTGTCTGTATAAAATATACACTTCTCTTTCAGTTTAATATAATATTTTTCAATTACTCAGAAAGATTTTTAATAATTTCTGGTAATAATTTTGTATTGATAGGATTTCAAGTTTTAATTCTTCATCCAAATAAATTTTGAAATGGAGAACCTAAGGTTTCGCTTGGTGTTTCTGTAATGTAAAAATGGTTGCTGTATATCTAAATCTTTCTCTAAGTATGTCTCTCAAGTAAACCATTTAATTTTGGAAACCATGGAGTGCAAAACTCTATTTTCCATCTTCAATCTACCGGTGAATTCCTTAAATTCTTAAGATATATATTGCTATTCTTTATTATTACTAAGAAAATCATTTGTAGCAAACCGGAAGCAACTATCTGCTTAGGGCTTATCTATTTGTTTTCTCGCATAACTAAGTCTTGTGGCTTTGTACCACAATTTAACAATATCTTTTGACACTTTTGTCCAAAATATGCTATACCTTCATTCAAAGAAGAGGTGCCTAAGAAACGTGTTTTATCGTCGTTATTTTGTCTAATTTTGTTGCTGTACAACGCCGTCTATATTTACTGACACATCTCAATACCTATGTACAGTAGCGATCATTTGCTAAGGAACGACGAAAAAATCATGACAACCGATTTTTCAAATTTTTGTACAATGTAAATGTTAGTTTATTATAAGGCAATCAAAAACATTTCATGTTTGAACATTTTAATTGCCCAGTTCATAAATCAGGTCGAATTACAGCGTACATTGTACAAAATACTGAAAAATCGTCTATCACAATTTTTCCATCGTTCCTTAGCGAATGATCGCAACTGTACATATTTTCAGTTTTCTGTGTTCCTGTAAGAATCTATTTTCTGTTTTTAATACTGCATGTCTCATTTGGAAATCGAATATAAGAATTGGCCTGTGCTTTTAAAACAGCAATAACTTGTAAAATCTCCCAAAGTAAATAAAGTTATTATTTCTGTTTATCATTTTGTTTATTAGCTTAAACAGTACTCATATCCTAAAAAATAAAACATGACATTTAGTCTCCTTTTTAAAAAGAAAATAATTAAAATTAGTACAACCTACTTTTAAAGTAAGTGTAGCTTGATAAAGCGCCGACATGACAGCATAGCTTAATTAGCCAGAGCGGGGTGATGATAACCCAAAGTCACTGCTGCCCAAGGTTCGATTCCAACTGGCAATTTTTAAAATTAATTTTTTACAAAACACTATTTAAAATGCAATCTTTCTTCTCGAAAATGTTTTTCTACATAATTTTAAGAAATTGCATAATAGTCTTGTTTTTGTTTATTTCTCATGTGACTGATACTTTTGATAAATATTTCGTGTTACTGCTTATTACAAGTTTTCAAATTGTCTGGTGCAATTTACTGTCCTTAATTTGATAAGATAAATGCTCAAATTATGTAGTAATTGAATCAAGAGTGCGTTGCATGGCCATTTTCCTGGAAACTAGATATCTATCACAAATTTAATAATTATCGTTAATTAAGTACCTATTTAGGTAGTCAATGTAAAAAGATCACCATTTTTTACTTAACCTGTTTTTGGTCGTATGCAATACTGTGGCACAAAATATATAAAAAAGAGAAGTTATCTACCAGCTGGAATCGATCCTGGGCGACAAGGACTTGGGGTTATTATCACCCTGTTGCGGTGAACTATGGAATCATGTCGGCTTTTGATTTCACCACACTTATTTTAAGTTGCACTAATTTAAATGGTTTTCTTTAAAAAAGGGTACTAAATGTATTTATTTTTTTTCATTTTTGGGATATGAGCACCGTTGAAACTAATAAACAAAAACAATAATTTTATTTATTTGGGGAAGATCTTACATTGTTTAAAGGTACAGGTTAATCTCTAAATTTGTATTTTTACTGTAGGTATACTTATTATGGAGACCCAGTTTAGTACGGTTGGTAAAACTATAAACTTGCCAGCCCTCATTAAACTTTTTAAAAGATGGCGCCTATGATCTACAATGACTCTAAAAAGAGTAGCTACCTATAATACCTTTCTTGCTGGAGTAAAAAAATTTTAAAACAACGTCTTGTAATTTAAGGAGCATCATTAAATTTTTGGAGAAGCCAATATTTCATTTATTGTATGTGGTCATCCGATGCAAGTATTTGATGTCTTTTAACTTTTAACTGTTCCAATCTTGTTTTACCCATTGTTAGATAAAAATAAATCTTGCAGTGTGCATGTGTTGAACTTGCCAAACATAAAAACTGTACATGGTCTAAACAATGCTTTTCTGATATGCACATGTGTTGCTTAAGAACGCTCTTTGGAGAACATTTATAATTACATATATTGCATTCAAATGGCTTCTAACCACTATGAGTAGACACGTGACGTTTAAGATAGCTCTTTTCTGAACATTTATAACCACAAATTTTACAATCAAACAGCTTTTCAGTACTATGAGTACACATATGTCGTTTAAATCTACTCCTTAGAGAACATTTATAATCACATATAGTACATTCAAATGGCTTTTCGACACTATGAGTGAACATGTGTTGTTTAAGGTTACCTTTTTGTGAAAATTTATAACCACATATATAACATTCAAATGACTTTTCTCCAGTATGATTGAGTACACATATGTCGTTTAAATCTACTCCTTAGAGAACATTTATAATCACATATAGTACATTCAAATGGCTTTTCGACACTATGAGTGAACATGTGTTGTTTAAGGTTACCTTTTTGTGAAAATTTATAACCACATATATAACATTCAACTGACTTTTCTCCAGTATGAGTGGATATGTGTCGCTTAAAAACGCCCATTTGTGAACATTTATAACCACATATATTACATTCAAATGGCTTTTCACCACTATGATTCGACATGTGTTGTGTAAGACTACTTTTGTGTGAACATTTATAACTACATATATTACATTCAAACGGCTTTTCCCCACTGTGAGTGGATCTGTGTCGCTTAAAATCGCTCATTTGTGAACATTTATAACCACATATATTACATTCACATGGCTTTTCTCCACTATGAGTTGACATGTGTCGTTTAAGATGCCCTTTTTGTGAAGATTTATAACCACATATATAACATTCAAATGACTTTTCTCCAGTATGAGTAGATATGTGTCGCTTAAAATCACTCATTTGTGAACATTTATAACCACATATATTACATTCACATGGCTTTTCTGCACTATGAGTTGACATGTGTCGTTTAAGATCACCTTTTTGTGAAAATTTATAACCACATATATAACATTCAAATGACTTTTCTCCAGTATGAGTGGCTATGTGTCGCTTAAAACCGCCCATTTGTAAACATTTATAACCACATATATTACATTCAAATGGCTTTTCACCACTATGATTCGACATGTGTTGTTTAAGACTACTTTTGTGTAAACATTTATAACTACATATATTACATTCAAACGGTTTTTCTCCACTATGAGTTGACATGTGTCGTTTAAGATTACCTTTTTGTGAAAATTTATAACCACATATATAACATTCAAATGGCTTTTCTCCAGTATGAGTGAATATGTGTCGCTTATAATCGCCCATTTTTGTACATTTATAACTACATATATTACATTCAAATGGCTTTTCTCCACTATGAGTGGACATGTGTTGCTTAAAATTGCTCATTTTTGAACATTTATAACTACATAGATTACATACAAATGGCTTTTCACCACTATGAGTGGACATACCATCGTTATGAGTGCCATGTGTTTATTTAGATTACTGTTTTTCAAACATTTCTAATAAATGGACATTATGATCTAATGTAATAGACTCAGATGTCTAAGATAACTGTTTTGGGAACATTTATAGTCATACCTATTACATTTCAGTGGCGTTTCACCACTATGGGTTATCATGTTACTTTTGAGAAGACTTCTTATTAAACATGTAATTGCAAAGATTATGTATATATTGTTTGCTACCTTTATGAATGAGCATTTGTTGCATGGTACATATTATATCTTTTCTAGGAAAGGTTTTGTTGATATTTGCTAGACATAAAAGCTGCTGACGATATTCATTTGCTTAAGTTGCTAAAATACTGATGTTATCAAACGGTTTCTATTCTTTCTCCATGTACATTTCACTCATCTCAATCTTGGCGTTAAAACCTTTCATTATCTGTTAACGTACGTTTATGTTGGTTTGTTTAGATTGTTGTTAAATGTTATCTCCTCATCGTTCATTATGGAATGTCTGGAAAATTATTGCAACCTACAGATACATGCTTTTACCAATTATATATAACTATAAACAAATTTTCATTTACGTGCAGTTGCTACATTATGCAAATTGAACTTTTCTGGAATGAAGAAATTTCAAAAATAGATGTCTATTTGTATAGGTGTAATAAAACGAACCATTTACTTTATAGCAAAAACATTCATTGTTCCAATACACGTGATTGTTGGTATCGGTTACTTCGAGCACTAAAAAAACATTTCAAACGCCATTTTTAATAATACGTTTTATTATATATTTTTTGGATGCTTAATGCAATACATCTATTAGATTGATTCAAGAATCCACAAAGCAGCAGGAATTAATTTTATTGGTATTCAACCCAGAGTTGGCAATATCAAATAAATAAATCCCTTAATAGTAGCTTGCCATTTCCCCAGATTTGAAATAAAATACCTATAGGTCGTCTCATTTTAGGTTTACAGCGTGTGTTCTCATGAATAACGGAGTTGCCAAACATCTTGCAAGCAACTTTTAAAAACACTTTCTAAAAGTATTGTAGTTGTAACTGCATAAACGTTTATAATCCCTATTGCTCGAGGAAGTTATATTTGCAGGTAGTCATTCCTTCTAACGGTAGTAAGACAAAATTTCAAAACTTTCGCTAAAAATTGATGTACCTACACAAAAAATGCAACATACTAAAACCGATGTACGATTCAGCTATTATATTCTTATCATTATAGCGTACTATACCCTGTCTCAAAATTAGAAGGAGTAGCTCAGACAGAGAGCTTTATATAGCTTAATCGAACACCATTAACCATCTTAACGGCAAATTTGACCATATTACACAATACACGTCACATACAGTGGGATCAGAGTCAAACATTGTTAGTAGGTATAGGGGCTCTTGGCATTATCTCCACTCCTCTACCTGACGTAATACCCCACTCCTGGCATCATCACGACACCTGACGATTCAAGGTGATGATTAGAATGGTGGACTACAGGGTTGGAGCCTCCCACCTCATGTCGGTAAATCAACGAATCATCAAAGAAAGTTCGTGCTCGATGTGGCTATCACATTGGCAAATGCGAATGAGTAGATATACTAGGCGGGTTCTGCGACAAAATCCCATGTTATTTCTTATGGAGGTCCAACGTAGAATTTTTGGTCAATTTCAAGGTCATCCGCGACCAGTCTCAACGCGCGCCAGCGCAACGTATACGCATTAACTCTACATATTACGCAGTGATTGATGCAGTCGTCTGAGATCATAAGGATTTTATAATGACGACATCACGGCATTCTAGGGCTTCACCCCAGTAACAGGGCCCCATGGCAAGTGAAAATGATTATACTTCTACGCTCACATCTAACTACCCACGTGATCAAGATCGTGTTTAAGCATTTCTAGCCGATGAGATCATGAAATTTAAAGAAACCGATAGTCTTTGACGCAACAGCGAGGTTTGCAAGCTCGACTAACCGTTATATCTATGTCAGTAGCTACCCTGCGTGAAGGGCTTTCGGATCTCAAGCTTAAGAAAAATATTATTATTGAAATATTATATAATTACTACGTTAATAAATACTAATCATGTGCTGACGGCATCAACTACACAACAGAGCTCGCTATCTATTCTCACTCGGCATGTAATACTCATATGACTATACATATATTATTTAATAAAGAGCTGTAAATAAAACACACAACTATGGTTTATACACTTTTATTTTATTTAGCTATTATACATTTCAAGCTAAATATATACTCAACTAACCATAATTAAAATGTTATAGTAGAAGATCATCATTTGTTAAACTAATCTACCTATTAAGAAATACTAATTATCAAGCCTGAGTAAGGACTTTTTTAGTAATATCTTACAGGAAAATAATATTAAAGACAATCATTAACATAGAAACATCAAACTAAACAAATATAGTAAATATACAATAGTAAGTAAATATACTTAATTATAATTAAAATACTGGATGATATGATTAACATTATCTTATGCTAAACTACTTATTAGGAAACAATAATTACGGAGCACAATGCTTTTATAATATCTTACAGGAAAAGAAGATACCATTCAATCTATTAGCTCAAATTGAAACATATAACATTAACATAGAAGTCAGATATCATAATGAATATATTACATATTAAAAACATACATACAATATACAACAAACATTCACAGATTACATTAATATCTAACCTTACAGAATTTTATATTACATATAAGATTTTCGGTGAGAACATACATCAGTCTACATTCATTTGTTCTAATATCGAATAATGACCCAAAGGCAGGGTATCATAGGAGCCAGGTATGAGGTAACGTTTATCATCATACGGACTAAGAGCAATCTTTTGCTGGGTGATTGAATGAACATGATGTTTATCGGATCGGATTATATTTTGATGTACACGTTTTTCTACAAAGTTTTCAAGACATTCTACGTAGTCTTCGAAGGTAATTTTTGTGTGAACAACAGATTTTTTAACACCTTTAGCTTTTTTGGTTAAATTATAATTAGATATAATATCGGAGATTTCATCATCATCATATTCTTCTTCATGTAAACGATTTCTTAACGCTTCTACTTCATCTTTTGAAAGGGTAGTTTTTATAGTGTATAATTTTGATCGGAGCCCTACGTAATGAGTCATTGGTACCCCATTACACTCATCCTTCATCATACCCAATACTTTTTTATTAACATGTGGAATGCCGTATACATTATTCACAGAGTAATCGCTCGTATCAAAATACTGAAGGCAATCACGCTTCATATCTTCATATGGATCCTGATTACGAATCTCATATATGAGAGAATCTGTATCAGAATATAAGACAGAACACCTATCGCCAAATGTTCTCTTCATATAGCCATAATGGAAGTCGTAGATGGTAGTTTTAGCGAGATCCAGAATGCTCATACCAACATAAATGGGTTTGTTCAGGTAGATTTCAGATTTTCTTAACTCGATTGCTATTAAATTCTCATTAAATATACTACAATTTTTAAATTCAGGCTTGGAGATGTAAGACTCCGCTCCATATCTACCCGCCCATTTAGTTAAAAGACGTATATTTACACACTTACGCAAATTTTCCATCGTCTTACCAAAGACTGCGTTATTCATGAGCTTAAATAAGTTTTTTGAGCCCCGCTGGCTCATCAGGCGTTGGAACGTTGCCGGGGCGTTGCGGAGTCCGAAGGGCATGACCTTGAAGTGGTAGTGGCCTCCATCCGGGGTGCTGAAGGCGGTGAGCTGCTTGGATCCCTCGTCCATAGGGATTTGCCAGTAGTCGCTCTTCAAGTCCAGACGGGTGAACACTGCTGCATCCCCCAAGTCACGCAGGGTCTCTTGGATGATGGGCATCGGTGATGGCTCGCTGGTGGTGATCGCGTTCAGCTTGCGGTAGTCCACGCAGAACCGGGGTGTGCCGTCGGATTTCTTCACCAGGACTACCGGGCTGGAGTACGGCGATGTGGAAGCCTCGATGATGCCTTGGGACAGCATTTCTTCCACCTGTTCTTGGATGATCCGCTTCTTTTCATCCGACACGCGATAGGGGCGTTGGCAGACTGGCTTCCGTTCCGTCACGTCGATCTTATGCCTGGTGCTGCTCGTTGTCGTCATCCCCTGGGTGGTGTTGAAAGGCGCGGGGAAATCTGAAATTAAATTTTTAAACCGGGTTTGCGCGTCCGTTGGGAAACTGTGATCAATTTCCCCGATACTTATTGATTCCGTCTTAGGGGGTGGTTTGGTCCAGAAGACGGTCTTCCGTTCTCCGATTCCCAGGTACAGGCAGCCTCTGACGATGTCCACCGTCGCTTGCTGCTCTTGTAACCAAGGCATCCCCAGAATGCAGTCCTCTCGGAGGTCGCTGCTGACGACGAATTTGGCGGCGTGTTCGTATCCGGAGATGATGATGGCGAGTTCCGCTTCCCCGCTGCAGGACATCTTCTGGCTACCGCTAGCCAGTGGGAGTTTGGTGGCGATTTTCCGGGCTCACGGGGCGAACTTCGCGTTGATGACATTGATGGAGGCGCCGGTGTCCACTAGCGCTCTGAAACAAATGCCATTATTCATGCTTACCTGAATCCTAGGTACCTGTATGCCGGGCATGGCCGTTAAGGAGGGAATATGCCGGCCTAATCCCCCCTGGCGTCGTTTCCCGAATTCCGTACGGGGCAGTCGCGGTGGAAGTGTCTTTCCGGACAGAAGCGGCATTTCGGAAGTTGATCCGCGCTGATGAAGGGGTTGGTCGTCTTCCTGGTAGACTGGAGGGTGTCCGCGGTGGCGATGGCTGCGTCCGCTAGGTCTCGCACGCTGTTGAAGTGGCCGCTAAGGTAGACCGCTACCTCGGGACGGAGCAGCTTCCGTAGAAGGTGGATCTTGTCGGCTTCCCGCATACCTGGTGCTAGCTTCTGCAACAAAGACATCTTCCGGGTTAGGAAATCCGCGGTTACCTGACGGTCGGCCTGGGTCTTCGCGTATAACTCCTGGTACAGCTGGACGCGCTGTACGGGGGAGTCGTAGGTCCTACGTAGAAGCTCGAACAGCTGCTCCGGAGTCCTTGGCGGCTGCTTCTGGGCCAGGGCGCGTGCTGGTTCCCGCAGTTGGACCAT
The DNA here is from genome assembly GCA_929113105.1 of Agrypnus murinus. Taxonomy (NCBI): domain Eukaryota; kingdom Metazoa; phylum Arthropoda; class Insecta; order Coleoptera; family Elateridae; genus Agrypnus; species Agrypnus murinus. The sequence goes on from OV816027.1 coordinate 94,524,031, forward strand.
GATGAGCCTCAGCTGGTCCGGGGATGTCGCGATGTTGGCAGTCATCTGGGAGATGAAGTCCTCCAGGTCTTCATCGTCGTTGCCGCCGTAGGTGGGTAGGGCCAGGTTGACTGCCGTCGGTGTCAGGGCGGTGAGCCGGTCCAGAAGAGCCGCGAAGAACGCCGAAGATGGGTCCATGGATGCGGCTGTCGGTTTGTTGTCCTCTGCCATCTCTCGCGTTGTCGATCGGGTGTTCACCATAGGCTGGGTCGTCGGTTGTTGTGTTCATCCAAACACACACTGTAGTTGGGCGCCAATTGTTACCGTTGAACGGCTCGTAGTTATTCAGAGTTACCAAATAATGCTATTAAAAGGAAAGAAAGGTTAAAGAAATAATACGGCAGTATTATAACACAAAATAAAATCATATATTCACCCAAATATATATTTAACAGAGTATGATAGTAGTTAAGCAAAAGTTGGAAAAATAATGAGACAGAGTGTCCCGCGTGAAGCGCTTATATGTTAGGATGTCGGTTCCCCCTCCAGGCTGGTGCTGCGTCGTGGTTAGTCGGCCGGATTCTCCAATTGCAGGCTGCGGACGGCGTGGCGCACGTGGTCGTCGGTGACAGATGCGTCGATAAATTTAAGAATCTGTGAGAAATATTGAATATTATAGTAGGCAAGATAGTTAAAGAAATAAAGTATTCTAGTTTGACAATAAAGGTTTGATACACACACATAATAATTTACACAGTTTTCTATATCCATACATGAAAACGAAACAATCTATATATGGAAAAACAACAACTAACCTAACGTTAGATAACAAAGAGCTGCTTTAAATATAATAATTTTTAGATTATCAGAATAAATGAAATAATAGAGCAAGTTTTATAGCCTATCTATTATTTATCAATAATATTTAATTTATAATATTAATTAAATTTTCAAATTAATTACTCGTAAGTTAACCCTCAACCAGCACATTATGCTTAGATATGTTAATTTATGCACATTCTTCCAGAATCAATTCAATGCAGGGTTCATATGAAGTATTAGCATCGATAATATAGCGTTTAGGTTTTCGGGCAGACTAGTTTAGTATTTGCTTTACTCTTAAATCGAATATTTATTTATGATATCATTTTCACATCAACCGAGATTACAACCTAGAAATCTTTTTAAATAATAATATAATTTACAAAATGAATAAATAAATGAACCCATATTAATTCATAAGATTGAAAGTTGCGTATGCGTCAACTTAGAAACCACAAATGATTACACATATGATAAAAAACATGCTGAGAATGAAAAAAATTTTAACTTCACCAATTCAGACAGTCGAAACATAATTTATATAATACAAAAATAATTACTTAAACGGATCATACCTTTTTTTGATGTACAGGATAGCGCTGGCGACGTCTTTTAACGATATTATGATAAGTGAACTAACAACTGATGATGAACGTAGCAACTGATGTTATCGACACGACGGTTGTATTAATAATGAGCTAGCGTAGATGATGATGTTTCATATATACTCTCTACACGTACCGCTGAGACACAGGCTTCTAGCACCACACGAAAAAGACTGAAATATTCAATATAAGAAGCATAAAGAGAAATAAAGCATTACATAGGGTTTTTATCACGCGCTTAACGTTAATAATCGAAAAAAAATTACACGCGCTACAGAATACCTAATAAAAATTATATAATAAAATTTTATAAAATGATTAATTAACATCGGTTAAAGCATGTTTGAAAGTTAATTAAAAAATCCATTATTATAGTGATATCGTTTATTTAATTTTATTTGATTCTCACAACCGGTTTTGATTAATATATTAGTTTGTTATCATTAACTTTATGGAAATCAACTAAGAAGATTATAATAATTGAAAATATTAACATATTCCATAAATAAACAAATCTATGAGAGACTAAAATATAAAAATGGAAGAACATACATATTAAAATTAACTGAAGTCAACAAGATATCACTTCTCAATTTATACTGTTTACTAACTAGCCATCCTATGCTTAAAAAACACTCCAAACGACGTGTTCTTTAACAAAACCACTTGAGAGATTATAATTAAAAAATATTATTGAACATTTTCCCTAAATAATCTATTCAAGCATCTTAATATAATAAAAAATGAATGAACATACCTGCTAAATTAGTTAACAAGAAACCACTACACAAATTAACGCTAATTATAAAAACGATTAATTTAAATCACTCGAGAAATATACGCACAGTAACACTGAAGACACGCTGCATAATGATTTTAAGAAACGAGAATCTATTGCTTTATGAAATATAATGACTCATTCTGCTACATGCTTTTCAAAGAATTTCAATTATTTTGTTTATTAACGCATGAGTAAATACACATGTTTCTTCACGAAAAAAATTGGTTTCTGGTGATTAATTGTATTGTTTCAAAGCTCCGAATCATACAGATTTGATCTACATATCATTAACTTAAGAAAATTTAAGTACTCATTATTATTTTGATTATTCTTTTTAGTTCACGGTTAACATAATTCAAAGGACCTTATCAAGTGAATGGTGGTTTATCCAAGATGTTTGAATCGCATCTAAACACATTTTAAGGAATTCCATTTGTCACTGATTCAGCAAGTTTAGTGGATTATTATAATAAGCAGCGATATAATCACCGTTATTGATCAAAAATTCATAATATTTTGACAGTTCATTATTAGCTCCGTCAAAATTTAAACCATTGTCGAAGTACACATTAGCATGGTTTTCCACGCCAACCTATAAAGCGCCTAACAAGGTGTCCGAGGTCACGTCAGATATTAATTCAAGGTGTTCAGCCTTTGTACTCATGCAAATGCTTTAAGACCAATTCAGTTAATTCTATTAACCTTAAGGGAAATTTACCTGATGTACGAGTTTGCTGTCTCTCAAATTAAATCGCCTGAAATATGCGTTTATTAGAAATGTTTAATAATTATATGCACTTTCATTATGAAAATAAATAACACAAAGGATGTGTAATTGTCATTACTTTTTAAAACAATAATTTATTATTCTTGTAAAGATGTCGTTTTAAAAAGACGAATATCATTAATGCACCTACAAATATTTCAGCTTGATAATTGCTTTTACAGGTTAACACCTATTACATAAGAGGGAAAGAATGTTTATCTTGTAAAATCCTGGTGATTCCTGTTAAATATTATCTAACTACGTTTACTATGTATAGCGATAAGAATAAACTTATGAAGAACGGAATGTCAGTAGGTATTAGTCCACCTGAGGCAGACGTAAATTGACATGCCATGTGGCATGCCATTGGCATGGCTCCTACCCCTGCTTCTGATTGGCTACCCCCACTCCTGTAGCTCCTCCCATTGCTTCTGATTGGTCGACGCCATCTTGGATGACTCGCCTACTTCTGTCTGATTGGTCGAAGCCATCTTGGATGACACGCCTACTGCTCTCTGATTGGTCAATTAAGTCACCCCTATAGCTCTCTGATTGGTCAATTAAAATAAGAGCGTTGTCCGGATTATTGATTGAGTTGATCGGCTTCGCCCCTATAGCTCTCTCTGATTGGCCAATTAAAAATAAAGGCGTTGTCCTGATTATTGATTGAGTTGATCGTCCAATAGAAACCTACTACTACTACTACTAGCCGGTATTGATTAAACATAATAATAATAATAATAATAATTGAAGGGTGGTGGTGGTGGTGCGCGTTACCCTAGTATTGATTTGTAGACTAGCCCCAATAGGAAGCAAGGATCCACAATATTGATTTTCCCTAACTGTTGTCACGTCCCTACGATTACGGAAATCTGTATTACCGACAACGTACTGAACTACCGATAGACGGAGCCATTTGTAAAAGGAATCGATATTACAGAGGACGTATTCATGCCAATAGGGAGAAGAAGTGCATACGTCATACCGTGCCTGACGTCATAATTCTTTCCTCGCAACGCGCATGTTCGCATTGCTCTACTTCGCTGTAAACCGTTTGTTTGACAGTTTTGACACTGTTGACAGTTGGAAGAGAAAACGTGACGCTACTTTGTGAGGTTAAAATAATAGATAGGTACTATCACAAATAAAATATTGAAACAACAATGGGTGAAAGCCATTGGGTAAGTGTTTTTATAGCTTGTAAACATCCTTTTTAACACTATCAATAATCAGAAATGAAAATATAATGTGCCTTATTGAAGTACATGCGCGTTGCGAGGAAAGAATTATGACGTCAGGCACGGTATGACGTATGCACTTCTTCTCCCTATTGTAAAAAAGGATAGTTACGTACTTTATGCATGTTTTCAACTATAATAATAATAATAATAATAAGCGTATATTCAAAAGCATGAAAAATTCTTGTTTGAAATTACCGAAATACCAGTTGAAAGGGTTAACATATGGAAAGATCACTAGTACTAACTAACTATAAATGAGATATATTTTAAATGTAAATACAAAGTGTAAAGATATTGATTAGTTGCAAAGAAATAAAGGGTGTGAAATGAACCGTAACAAGGTGTAAATGCGTAGGTTATATTATGATGTATCCGTGATTGAAACGTCAATTACTTACCTAATAATACATAGCTACCATTGTTTTTATTATTAATAATAATTCATTTTTATTAACAATTATGTTATTGCTTTCTCTTGTCGGGTGTCACTGTACATGCTTATAGGTATACGATATTTATTTATCTTTATGTTTTGAAGGCGAATGAGCATATTTACCATAAAAACGTATGCAAAATACTTAGAAATGTATTATCCTAGATATCAAGTCTTTCAAATCCTTAGGTGTGTATATTGTATTAGATTATTATTACTAAATGTAAAGAAAAATGAGTTATAATAACGGCTTTGTAGTTTTTGCATATGAAGCTTTACACCTTTTCAAGCACCTTTAGCTTATTTTGTTATTTTATAATAATAATCTGCCAGAGGGATTTAGTAACAATTTATAGTACTAACTAACTATAAACGAGATATATTTTAAAATGTAAATACAAAGTGTAAAGATATTGATTAGTTGCAAAGAAATAAAGGGTGTGAAATGAACCGTAACAAGGGGTAAATGCATAGGTTATATTATGATGTATCCGTGATTGAAACGTCAATTACTTACGTAATAATACATAGCTACCATTGTTTTTATTATTAATAATTCATTTTTATTAACAATTATGTTATTGCTTTTTCTTGTCGGGTGTCACTGTACATGCTTATAGGTATACGATATTTATTTATCTTTATGTTTTGAAGGCGAATGAGCATATTTACCATAAAAACGTATGCAAAATACTTAGAAATGTATTATCCTAGATATCAAGTCTTTCAAATCCTTAGGTGTTTATATTGTATTAGATTATTATTACTAAATGTAAAGAAAAAAAAAGTACATATTACATGTTAATAAAAGTATGTCGGGTGTCACTGTACATGCTTATAGGTATACGATATTTATTTATCTTTATGTTTTAAAGACGAATGAGGATATTTATCATAAAACGTATGCAAAACACTTAGAAATGTATTATCCTAGATATCAAGTCTTAACGTCAAATTAAATGAAAAATAGTGTTTTATAGAGTGTTAAAGGAAGGAAGTAGTAGTAGTAGTAATGGTTATTATTGATTCGATGAAAAGCAAGCAATTAATATTCGTAAGGGGTAGTGGAATAATAATACTATGAGTGTTTTAGACGGATGAATCATTCGTTCGTTCGTTCAGCTGTGTACTGTATGAGTCACCACCAACAAATTTGATTAGCAACTCTTCAAAACTATAATCAGATTGGTAATAAAACACGCAGATGCGTAGAAAAGACGCTCCATGTAGAGGACGTGATCCTGTATGTAACGTATAAAAGCGAAAACTGAACAATTCAGACTTCAGTTATAACAAGCATTATCATCATCACCATAAGCACCTCATAGTCTCTTCAAGCTATTAAGCGACTGTAAAAAGCATTGTAGTAGTTGTATAATTATTTAGTGAGTCTACAGGCCTTATTTGAAATCTACAACTTTAATCGATCAAAAAAAAAGGTAGGATTTTATTATTATTATTATTGTTTATAATAATCTGAGGTTACGGGATATAAATGAGTTATAATAACGTCTTTGTAGTTTTTGCATATGAAGCTTTACACCTTTTCAAGCACCTTTAGCTTATTTTGTTATTTTATAATAATAATCTGCCAGAGGGATTTAGTAACAATTTAAACTCTACTTATAATATTTGCTTAAATTAGATTGCTATTAAAAGTTTAAGACTGGCAAAAAGACTTTATTAATTTGCATTAAAATTGATCTTTCTTTGATTTTGTACAAAGCAAATTATTTATAATATTTAATAGCTTGCAGTGCATTCATTTTCGAGCAAGATTAACTTCTAAATAATAATAATAATAATAATAATAAATGTTCATGTCCCACTAATACTAATTTAACTAATTTCTTGTAATCTGATTTATTTTGCAAACAATAATATTTCCCCTATGTCATTTAATAATAATAAAGTAGTCTACCCGCCTTTGTTTAATGCCTAGTAAACTAGATTGCTTTGTTGTTGTTTATTTAATATAATAATAATAATTTACCAAAGAGTTTTATAAACAATTTAAACTTTAATAATAATTAGCCAATGTTTATTTAAATTAACAACATATAATTTTTGTTGTTTTAGCAGTTGTTAAGTGTGCAAGTGCGATATTTTTGTTATTGTTGTTGTTGTTGTTGTTACTCCTGTACAAAATGTCTTTTCTCTACGAAATTATCGATGAGAACGTGTCCACCATAAAGAAATTCGGCACCCTGAAACACCGACTGGTGTTTAAAGTAGCCGTTGCACCAGTCGGTGAAGACCATTTGGAGTTTTTTAAAACGGCTATTAACCAAATTCTGCGGTATGTGTTAAGCCGAGCACAACCAAATGATAAAGTAGGGGCCACGTTTGAATTTGAGTTTCAAAGAAAAACTTCCCGGCTACATGAGTCTCAGGCGCTCTGACGAAATCACCTTCAACGATGTCTGGGGCATTCTAGAGTCCATTTTATAGAGCGATCCTGAAGCCCTGAGTTCGGACACCTTCAGACTGATCGCTACTATTGTAACACCACCAGCTGGACAAGGTCGCTGTCGTAACAGTACGTACAGCACCTTTGCCAAAGAGTGTAGCCGTCGCAGAGGGATTGTCACGATTAACAACACCACCAGTAGTGACAATCTATGTCTACCCAGGGCTTTGGTCGTAGGCAGGGCTCACGCAGATAACAGTGCTGATTACGTGAAGATACGCCGAAATCAGACAGTGCAAAAGATAAAGGCCGAGGAAATGATGCGGGAGGCCGGAGTAGCCTTCATTCCACCGGAGGGAGCCGGGGTCAATGAATTAAGGTTGTTCCAGCAGCTCCTGGCCCCCAGCTACAAGATAGTTGTGTATAGCCACGGCTCGAAAGGGCGTTCACTTATCTTTGAGGGGGTCGTTGATAACGATGTCGCAACAAAGAACATCAATCTGTTGTATCACGAGCATTATTATAACGTCATAACATCGTTGACCTCAGTCTTTGCCTGCGGTTATTTCTGTGACCACTGTCACGTACCCTATAACAACAAGGGAGATCATCGGTGTGAAAAGTCCTGTGTAGGCTGCGGTAGCTCTCCACCCTGGGAAAGAACAGCGCAGCTGATTAGGTGTCCGGACTGCAGGCGAGATTTTAGAAGTCAAGCCTGCTTTAACAACCATCAGGAGGGTAACATGTGCCGGGAAGTTAAAAAATGCGAGGGATGTTTCAAAACCATCAACATCAAGACCCGGAAGCAGGCCCATGTGTGCGGGGAGATCTATTGTAAGATCTATCAGAGCCATAAACCCGAAAACCATGTTTGTCATATACAGCCGGCCGGGCCTAGGAACACAAAGCAAGACACCTTGTTTGTGTTCTTCGACTTGGAGACCCGTCAAGAGAAAGAAATTGCGCCCGGCGTCAACCCCCCTTTATTTCCACCAAAGCCTCTGGGCGTCCGGTCTGACGGAAAATCGAAAATTTGTAAAATTGTCGTTTTTCGACCGTCGATTTCGACCATACTACTGGACCGATTTTAAAGTGTTGGATACTCATCCGACGCAGAATTTAATGCTCTTTAATTCTTGTAATAGTAAAGTTTTCGTTGGAAAGCACCTTTTTGAAGTTATAAGCGAAAAACTAAAAAAGGTCCTAAGATTTCGTGGTTCTTTTGATGTCCTCAAGTAAACTCGAGTCGAGGGACGTTCAAACCTAGGATACTTATATTTGACCTCAAACGAAGCGATCGAAACGATCTCCCGCTTTCCCACATTTATTTCCACCAACGGATTCTATTTTACTGGTCTATAATGTAAGGCCAGAATTTTTATTATTTGGAAGTGCAGTTTATGAAACATTCTTACACAATCCAAAAAGCTGTGGTTTTTAACGAAAATTGGCAAAACAGATGTTATTTTTTTATTAAACATAAGACACATTTTAATTAGAATATATCGGTCTGGCAGATTTAAAAAAAAATTAAAATATATACTTTTTTAAACAAAAGATTCATATCTCTAGCATGAAAGAAAAAATATGTGTAAGCACTGCTGTTGTCGTCCTCGACAATGTCATCTGGGTCTTCATCATAGAAACCACGGTGTTCTCGATTAGATAATACTTCACAAAGGGCTTGAAGATCTTTTAGTTTTGCAAGATTGATCTCGATAGGTACAAGTTGTACACTAGTAATATGGAGTCTTGCTTCTAATTATGCATTGTCTTCACGTTCCATAATAGCTATCTCGTACTTATTCTAAATTTATTTATTTAACACAAAAATGTTATTGCCTGAATGTATGCCATACATTTGCGAAGACTTTAGTGGATAGGTGATCGAGGATTCTTTACAAAAACTTATCAGTCGACAGTTTAAAGTTAAAAATATCTTTCTTAGTCGGCCCATTTGATAAAATTGCAAAATATGTTACTGAATAATAACTCTGAAATAAAACGATTTAATAAAGCAAAATATTTTCACTGCTTTGCAAGTGTTTTTATTACGGAAATAATTCAAAGGGAAATTGACATACTAGAGCACAAGAGACATTAACATTTTTCTTTTGTAGCTGAGAGTAGTTTCTTCTTTTCTTAATTTTGCAGAAAAATATGAATATATATTACTCTATTTAGGAATTTTATTATATTAATCAATTCAAATAAGCTACGGTAAATTACAATAAAATAAATGTCAGGTTATGAAACATTTGACATTTGCCAGGCAAGCATAACCAATCATTTTTGTAATGTATATTTTTGGATCCATAATGCCGAATTGACATTCACGTTGGCTCAACTCTTATAAGTAATATAGAGTGACTCTAATTTTTATTGGTTAGGTTAATTGTGAAGTCATTTTTAAGAAGGTAAGAAATAAGCCTTTGTTATTGCAAAGTTGCTTTATTCGTGTTGTACTACAAACTGTCACAACAATTCGATGTTATCATTTGATACATTAAAATAACAATTCGATTCTTTCCAGAGCTAAGAATTCAGTTTGTTCACCGCGACTAAGGTAATATTGCAGCCATATAAGTTTTTGATTTTTATAGTGATGTAAATTTACTGTTACTATTACTTAAAATGTAGTTTTAGTTTTTTACCAATTTTTACAGGTAAAAAACCCATTTGATTTTGGTAAAAAAGAAATGTTGGAATTTCATTAGTCTTGTAAAATAGATAACATCTAGCTGATTATTTTGATACCAAATGCATGTTTGTATAAATAGTAAACTAGTAAAAATGTGAATATGTATGTTTTAAAGTCTGAGGTTTCAAAATTTCCATTTTCATATCAATTAGACTAATTACTTAACAATAAGGTAGTTGCACAAAAAATACATATTGCTAAATTGCATATAATATGAAACTTATACAGCTGAAATAAGTGTCGGGATTTTTTGGGCGACATAAAACTGTACAAATGTGGCTTAAAACTAAAATAAAAATTAATCAAATTCTAGCTATTCCTGCAACGTGGTTTACTTGTTTTGCCGGATCGTTTAAAATTGTTTCGTCTCGTCTTGATACGTGTTCGTTTGTTAGTTACTTTTGAATTTATAGAAAAACGCCTTTTTCAAGGCTTACACGCAGTAGGAAACCCGAGAAGAAACGTAAAGTATCAACGCAATTATCGCATTTATTTTCATTAGTAATTAATTTCTGTCTATTCATTTAAAAGGCAGCTATATTCAAAAGGAAGGCAGTTCTCGTCAAAAGTTTTCATTGTTAGCGTAACAGTTTTAATCGCCTAAGAAAGGCGATTCAATTTCAATTTTTCGAAACAAAAGTTGCTACCTTCACAAGAAAGGCCGATTTATTACATACGTTAATTAACAACTGTCGTGCTTGCATCGTTATATAATAAATAATTAAAAAGAAACTGAACGCGTATGTATCTTGTAGTTATAATAGATTGGATGCATTTGTCGTTACACGATGATGAAAAATGATCTTCACATACAAGTATGAAGTTTTCGCAAGATGTGAATAATTCCGCCTGCTGCATTTATCCACAACTTCGTTCTTTTCTCATCAGTGGGAACGCGAAAGAAAAGTTTGTTTATTATTAATTATAAGATTAGGAGGAAAATATTGTTTAAAATGAAAAAAGGAGTATAGGTGTTAATGTAAATAAGTTTTAAGAAATTTATTATTTTATTTTATGAATAATAGGTATACATTTATCGGTAATTTAAAAGTTATCTTTCTATAACCGCTCTTGCTTTTATAGTCTTGAAAACGACTGTTCTTTTAGCACAAAAAACAAAAACAAAACACGTGGTAACTTGTTTAATAACTAAGAATACAAATAAACTTGAAATTACGACACCTAAATACAGTAAGTGCATTTGCATGACGGGTCTACACGTGCCGACGTCACGCCGCCCGCGCCAGCGTAAATGCGTTTCAAGAGCCTGAATTATTTAAACCTATTTCACTAATAACTATAATAATAACATTTAGCAAAAATATTATGAATAACAGTAAAATATACAATTCTGAACTCGTCTGAAAATCATGCAAGGACCCTATTACCTACTATAAACTAATCTTATTTTATTTCAATTAGGAAAAAATTATTAAATGGTATTAACACTGAAAACAGATTCGCTTTTCACAAACTTTTTTGGTTATGAACATGGTATGAATTTATGACAAATGAAATTTAATTCACAATAGGGAGAAGAAGTGCATACGTCATACCGTGCCTGACGTCATAATTCTTTCCTCGCAACGCGCATGTACTTCAATAAGGCACATTATATTTTCATTTCTGATTATTGATAGTGTTAAAAAGGATGTTTACAAGCTATAAAAACACTTACCCAATGGCTTTCACCCATTGTTGTTTCAATATTTTATTTGTGATAGTACCTATCTATTATTTTAACCTCACAAAGTAGCGTCACGTTTTCTCTTCCAACTGTCAACAGTGTCAAAACTGTCAAACAAACGGTTTACAGCGAAGTAGAGCGATGCGAACATGCGCGTTGCGAGGAAAGAATTATGACGTCAGGCACGGTATGACGTATGCACTTCTTCTCCCTATTGACACCAAATTTAAATTCAGTAATAAATTACTTTTTACCGGCTAAAAACATTTTTTATTTTACCAAAATTGGATTTTTTACCTTGGTAAAAGAATGAACTCACAAATCTAGTTTTTTTATGTTGTTTTTTTGTATATGTTATTTTTTATTTAATATAATTGCATTATAAGTCTTAAACAGTGTTTTACTTCATAATATATCCCTTAACTAGAGTAGCTTTACATCCCTTAAATAGTAAAATAATAGTTCACCTAGAAATCATAGATAATATATCCCTTAGATACAGTTGTTGTAGATCCCTTAAATGGTAAAGCAGTACTTCCTATGGATATAATAGATATACACATACCCTGGATATCATAGATGCACATACCCTGGACATTTACATTTGTGACACCTGAATGACCTGATGTTTAATGTATATTGAAAGTCTTAAAAAAGATATCATCTGGATATTACTTTATCTGTTGAAAATAGCCTTGGATATCTTGTGCAGGAGTTTGTGTTGTGTGGGTTATTCACCATTGCCAAATTCTGGTAAATTCACTTTACATCTGTCTGTATAAAACATACACTTAGTTACCTTTCAGTTTAATATTTTCTAATTTTTCAGAAAGATTTTTAATAATTTCAGGTAATCCTAATTTTGTACTAATATTTAAGTTTTAGTTCTTCATCAAAATAAATTTTGAAATGGAGAACCTAAGGTTTTGCTTGGTGTTTCAATAATGTAGAAATGGTAGCTGGATGTCTAAACCTTTCTCTAAACATGTCTCTCAGGTAAACCATTTAATTTGGGAAACCATGGAGTGCAAAACTCTATTTTCCAACTTCAATCTTCCAGTGAATTCCTTAAATTCTTAAGATATATATTCCTATTCTCCAGTATTACTAAGAAAATCATTTGTGGCAAACCTGAAGCAACTATCTGCTTAGGGCTTATCTATTTGTTTTCTCGCATCAGTCTTGCGGCTTTGTACCACAATTTAACATTGTCTTCCGACACTTTTGTCCAAAATACAATATCAACAATGACTTAAAAAGCAGTTTCCTATAATACCTTTGTTGCTGGAGTGACAATATTTTAAAAGAACATTGTAGTTTAAGGAGTATCATTATTTTTTTAGAGAAACTGAAACTTCATTTATCGTATTGGGCCATCCGATGCAAGTATTTGCTGTCTTTTAACTTTTAGTTTTAACCGCTTCAATCTTGTTTTACACATTGCTATATAAAAATAAATCTTGCAATGCGCATATGTTGAACTTGCCGAACATAAAAACATGGTCTAAACAATGCTTCTTTGATATGCACATGTGTTGTTAAAGAGCACTCTTTGGAGAACACATATAATTAAATATATTGCATTCAAATGGCTTTTAACCAGAATGAGTAGACATGTGCTGTTTAAGATACCTCTTAACCGAACATTTATAACCACAGATTTTACAATCAAACGGCTTTTCAGTATTATGAGTACACATATGTTCTTTAAATCTACTGCTTTGAGAACATTTATAATCACATATAGTACATTCAAATGGCTTTTCGCCACCATGAGTTAACATGTGTTCATTAAGAAGATTTCTTTGGGAAGATTTATAATCACAAATATTACATTCAAACGGCTTTTCTTCACTATGAGTGTACATGTGTCGTTTAAGACCACTCTTTCGTGAACATTTATAAACACAGATATTACATTCAAATGGTTTTTCACCACTATGAATAGAGATGTGTTCTTTAAGAGTACTCTTTCGGGAACATTTATAATCACATATATTACATTCAAATGGCTTTTCTCCACTATGAGTGAATATGTGTCGCTTAAAAAGAGACATTTGCGAACATTTATAACCACATATATTACATTCAAATGGCTTTCTATGAGATGACGTGTGCTTATTAAAATGACTCCTTCGGGAACATTTATAATCACATATATTACATTCAAGAGGCTTTTCTCCAGTATGAGTGTACGTGTGTCGCTTAAGTTTGCTCTTATGTGAAAATTTATAACCACATAGACTACATTCAAATGGCTTTTCACCACTATGAGTTGACATGTGTTCATTAAGAAGAGTCCTTAGGGAAGATTTATAATCACATATATTACATTCAAACGGTTTTTCTCCACTATGAGTGTACATGTGTCGTTTAAGACTACTCTTTCGTGAACATTTATAAACACAGATATTACATTGAAATGGCATTTCACCACTATGGATAGAGATGTGTTCTTTAAGATTACTCTTTCGGGGACATTTATAATCACATATATTACATTCAAGAGGCTTTTCTCCAGTATGAGTGGACATGTGTCGCTTAAGTTTGCTCTTATGTGAAATTTTATAACCACATAAACTACATTCAAATGGCTTTTCACCACTATGAGTTGACATGTGTTCATTAAGAAGACTCCTTTGGGAAGATTTATAATCACATATATTACATTCAAACGGCTTTTCTCCACTATGAGTGTACATGTGTCGTTTAAGATTACTCTTTCGTGAACTTTTATAACCACATATATTACATTCAAATGGCTTTTCTCCACTATGAGCAGACATATTGTGTCGCTTAAGGTCGCCCATTTGCGAACATTTATAATCACATATGCTACAAGTGAATGGTTTTTCACCACTATGAGTGGACATATCACCACTAGGAGTGGCCATGTGTTTATTTAGATTACTTTTTTGAGAACATTTATAATCAAATGGCTCATCACCACTATGAGTAGACTGAGCTGTTGCATGGTACATTGTTAGACGTAAAAGTTACTGACCGTATTCATTTGCCTTAAGTTGCTAAAATACTGATGTTATCAAATGATTTCTATTCTTTCGCCATGCATATTTCACTCATTTCATTAATTTTGACATTAAAACCTTCCATTATCTGTAAACGTACATTTATCTTGGTTTGATTTGGTTATCTCCTCATCGTCCATTACGGAATATCTGGTACATACATTATTGCAACCTACAAGTTAAAAGTACATGTTTTCACCAATCATATATGACTAAAAAAATGTTTCACATTGTGCAACTCGAACTTTAGTGGAATGAAGAAATTTCGAAAATATATGTATGTTCGTATAGGTGTAACAAACGAACCATTTACCTGTTAGCAAAAACATTCATTGTTCCAATACACAAGCTTGAGACAAGTACGAGTATGGTAGATGTCCATGCCATTAGTGAGCATCTGTAAGTGGTATTGGTTACTTCAAACTCGGCACTAATAAAGCATCTCAAAAACCATTTTTAACAAGTTTAATTTTATATGTTTCAGATATCATCACAATGAATCAATAATTATCTACAAGCCTCAAAACAGCAGGACTTAATGGAGATTTCGATTTATACGCACTAATATTGCATTAACACGGAGCAAGTTCTGAGATAGAGCGCATTAGCACGAACATCGAGCATATAAAAGTGAACCATAGATAAAATATACTTATAGATAATAAAGTCACTGTATATATTTCGTTCAAATGAACCGCGCCATCTCGTGGGTCTAGTCACGAACTACATTAATTTTAAATGCAGTCTTCTGTTTTATACTGTAATATTTCTTGTAAAATATAAATTTATTTTATTAAAATGAAAATAAAAAAATATAATACATTGGCATTTTTCTTTTAATAAAATAAATTTAAATTTCACAAGGAATATAATAGTACAAAACAGAAAGCTACATTTAATATGTTAATAAATTATTATGATTGACACCATAAGTAGTTTTATTTTAGCTTACCTTGCGTATTACTGAACCGACATAGGGGTGGCAAATTACATACCTTCATTAAAGCTATGGCTTTACACCTAATATACTTGCTGGACGTGGATACGCAAATAATACTACAAATAATAAAGGACTGTATTCTTGTTTGTACTTAAAATAGAATGTCGATCGGAACAAGAGGCACCATGTATTTATTAAACATGTATTGAATTAGATACAATGCAAATAATAATTAATAAAATGATTGGCGAAGGCTCTTCCAAGATAGTCTCAACTAGGTGGGGTGATAATGCAAAATGCTACAATAATACAATTTGGTAATATGAACTTCTGATCGCGCATAAGCAATGGCCGACTTACCAAAAGAGCGTTTACCATAAAAAAGGACATTTCAAATTCCTTTAACGTAGGTTGCAGCTCCAAACGATTTTGTCAATGTAAGTTGACGGAGGCTACAACAATTGGACAACCATTCCTGAATTAAAATACCATAAATTGCGGTCACAGAAAGTCTTCTTGCGCCGTTGAGGTTCGCAGGTAAATGTTCAAAAAGATATGTCCATGATCAACGTACTTTTTGCTATACTGGGTGATATCGAGGGCTTTTATTAGGTTTGACTATGAATTATCTATTTCATGACTAAAATGAGACCACAAAACGTTACGTCCGAAAGTTCCTTGAGTTCCCCAATTATGTATGACATATATTCTTTCTGCGATAACACAAAAAGAAGGCGAGGTACGAAAAAACATTCAAACATTTCTGGTAGGCATTTAAATAAACTTTAATTTACCTAACCTCCTTCATCTCGATAAACCTAATAGTTTCCGAGAAAAACGACAAAAACCGTTAGGGGGCGTGGTTTACCCTCATTATCTCCTCGAGCTCACCACCTACAGACGGTGACTTATAGGGGGTTATTTAACAGCCCTCCAGGAAGGCCTATGTAAGAATCCACGGACTTCCCTCAACTTCCCGCTATTTTTTCTAATTTGACTGGACTATTCTGGCTATAACAATGGAGTTGACAGGGGTAGTGTAGTTACATCTAGAGCTTATGAAAACAGTGTTAGAAAGCTTTTTAGTGCTTATGGGGTTCATGTATGACATATTTTCTAAGGCTAGGCACGAAAAAGCATTTGAAAATTTTTGGCAGGGATTTAAATAAGCTTTATTTTACCTAAATTCCTTCATCTCGATAAACCTGATAGTTTGGAAAAAACGACAAAAACCGTTAGGGAGCGTGGTTTACCCGCATTAGCTCTTCGAGCCCTACATTTTGTTGACTTTCAGGGTGTTATTTGACAACCCACAAGGATGGATTATCTCAACTTTCCGCTATTTGTTGACTCGATTTGACTGGACTACTAGCGAATAATGCAACATTGTTACCAAACCGCTATAACGACTTAATAAATAGAACTCTCTCATGTACGATTCCACCTTATTTCACCAGATAATATCTGCCACGACCACTTAAGTCAATCGCTTATGTTATAGCATTCATCAAACAAATGCTCTTTTAATTTTAGAATCAAAATGATAATAACCAAACTAATCTCTTTAATGTCCTAATGTTAAAATTTAGATTTCTAGTAGAGGAGATGTTCGACTTATACCCGTATTAAATACAGAAATAGCACTTATTGAATAGGTAACATATTCGGTTTGCGAATTTCAAAAAACCTTTATTTCCTTATCTAATTTTTTAACACCATAGCGTGTACAGCAACAAAAACGGTTATTATCATCTAGACCGCAACGTACAAAAATATAGAGTTGCTGATATTTAATCATTGACCACACAACAATACTTGTGATACCTCATAAGCACTAAAAAGTTTTCTAACACTGTTTTCCTAAACTACAGATCTAATTATACACCACTCCTGTCAGCTCCATTGCTATAGCAAGAAGTTTGTCCGAATATTTGAGTGTAGACTTAAATAGGACAGATCCCGTTAAGTGGCTCTAGCTCCGTTATTATGCATTTTACACATGTAGTACCTTAATACTTTTGTATTCAGAATCACACTTGCTATCGATTTTCATATTTAAAACCTACTAGTTCCATTTAAAAAAACCCCGATGACGTCATAACCGATACCAGCAAAAGTTCCAAGATGGGTTCTAATACCGATTTCGTAAACTAGAGGTCGAATTATGCAAAGTTCTTTTAATTTCATTGCTGTAGCCAGAAGCCTTTCCGAATGATTGGGTGTAGACTGTTAACCAGGACAGAACCCGTTAAGTGTTTCTAGCTCCGTTATTATGCATTTTAGACCTGTATTACCGTAATACTTTTGTATTCAGAATCACATTTGCTATCGATTTTCATATTTAAAGCCTACTGATTCCATTTAAAAAAACCACGATGACGTCATATCCGGTACCAGCAAAAGTTCCGAGATGGGTTCTAACACTGATTTCGTAAACTAGAGGTCGAATTATGCAAAGTTCTTTTAATTTCATTGCTGTAGCCAGAAGCCTTTCCGAATGATTGGGTGTAGACTGTTAACCAGGACAGAACCCGTTAAGTGTTTCTAGCTCCGTTATTATGCATTTTAGACCTGTATTACCGTAATACTTTTGTATTCAGAATCACATTTGCTATCGATTTTCATATTTAAAGCCTACTGATTCCATTTAAAAAAACCACGATGACGTCATATCCGGTACCAGCAAAAGTTCCGAGATGGGTTCTAACACTGATTTCGTAAACTAGAGGTCGAATTATGCAAAGTTCTTTTAATTTCATTGCTGTAGCCAGAAGCCAGTCCGAATGATTGAGTGTAGACTGTTAAACAGGACAGAACCCGTTAAGTGGCTCTAGCTCCGTTATTATACATTCTAGACCTGTATTACCTTAATACTTTTGTATTCAGAATCACATCTTCTATCGATTTTCATATTTAAAACCTACTGGTTCCATTTATTATGCAAGGTTCTTTTAATTTTATTGCTGTAGCCGGAAGCCATTCCGAATGATTGAGTGTAGACTGTTAAACAGGACACCCTGTAGATAGAGCATACATTTATATTGATATTGGGTGTGCGGAGATTGACTTGATATATCGAGTTCTACTTTGAAATTATCTGTCAGTGTCAAGATAGTACAAAGTAACTAGAAGTACTCATACTTTTAATACCCGTTTCTGTACATAATAGATAACTCATACATTCATTTCTCTAAACATATATATTTTAGCTTTAATATTCTAATTGCCTTATGTCATTACATATTTTACTACAAGAACACAGCAACATGCAATCGCATATAAATCCACAAGTTGAATTGTTGTTAAAGAACACTTTAAAAGAAGTATTTGCAGCAAAGCCTTCCCCCTCTTATGCTCAAGTTGCAAATACTAACACAAATAAACCAAATTCAACCATGACTTTGTTTCAGACTCCTGCAAACAGAAAATATAAAACTTTAATTTTTCCCAGTGCCAACAACAATAGTATAAATACTTCTGAAGATACTAAACGAATTCTCACACAAATTAGCTCCAAAACTTTACAAATCAAACCAGATAGACTTATCAAAATCAAAAATAAAAGTGTACTCATCGAATCATCAGTTCCTGATATCACAAAACTTGTTGGAAATAAAGAATTAAATGAGCTAAATTTAGAAGCTAAATTACCTGAAAAATTGTGGCCACGAATGATTTTCTACAATGTACCTAGTATTTTATCAAAAGATGAAGTGTTATCAGAAGTTCTAGATAATGTAAAAACTAAATCTAACATTGCAACTAACTGGCATAAAACAGTTTTTAAAACTGGAAATATAAATAAACCTACCGTAAACTGGGTTATTGAGATTCATCCAGAAATAAGAAAAATTCTATTGACACTTGGTAAAATTTATTTTGGTTGGATAGCATGCCCTATAAATGACTTGATACATATTACCAGATGTTACCGGTGTCAACGTTTTGGTCATGTACCTAGTAAGATTTTGGAGGTCGGACATTTCTTGTTGCCCACCAAGCCTATATTGGTAGATCGGGGTGGCAAAACCATTTAAAAACTAAGTCCTGCCACAATTGAGGTTGGATTCGATCGGGCAGTGGCTCCCGACAGCTTGGGACAGTATGTTGGGGGAATAGTCCGAAGCTGGACTAGGTGAAATCTCATTTGGTCGTGTGATAAGTCCCTCGCAGCCTCCTCGGAGATGGAGCCGACGGGTGAGCACGTTTATCGCTCCGGTACTAGCCTGGAGAGCTAGTAGAGTATGGATAGTATCTCGCTCCCACCAGTGAGTTACTGGTAGAATTGTTTTGTGTAGTGGCAATGCGCGCTAATTGAGCGTAACTCAATTATTCATGCTTCGGCATGTCTTAAAAGCGGGAAGGAACTCCCTAAAGTTCGTTAAATTAGTCATGAATCAATTACCTAATAGACAATTACTACGGCCTAATGTATATTTTAAAGGTAATGGGCTAATAGATCACTGTAGAAAAGGATTCAGTTCTTTTTCGGAGTACTTGCATCTTTTAGAAAAGGGGTTGAATACACTAAAACAGTACAAGAGACAGCTGATTTTCTTTAAAACAATTTACTACCTGATGATAATGATTTAAACCTAACGCTTCAACAAAAGACTCCTCAACAAGATTATTTAACTTCAACTCCCCTGAATTTTGATCACATAAGTGAATTAACTGAACAAGAACTAGAAGAAACTGTATCCAAAATTCCTACAAACAAGGCACCTGGACATGACTTATTAAAAGGAACATTTATCAAAGCAACATATTCAATTCTAAACCTTTTCTGTTTCAAATTTATAATTGCTGTTTGCGATTATGTTACTTTCCCGATATATGGAAAATTGGATATTTGAAAATTTTACTTAAAAATCCAAGCGGCGATATATCTTCTGTCAAAAATTACAGACCAATTACCCTTCTTCCGCAATATGGAAAAATTTTGGAAAAATTAATTAAGAAGAGAATACTACATCAGTTCCCTAGATTACATTCAGCGAGACAATTTGGTTTTACAAATAATATGTCTACATTGCATGCCCTAAAAGAATATATGAATTTAATCAAAAATAATAATCACAACTATGTCATGTCAATTTTTGTGGATATATCTGGAGCTTTTGATAATCTGTGGTGGCCAAGTTTAATATCATCTATGAAGCATAAAGGTATTTCACATAATTTAATAAACATGGTTAAAAACTTTCTTACAAACCGAAAAGTTATTTTTGAAGATGGTGTTACCAGAAGTGAAAAGTTCTGCACCAAAGGTTGCCCACAAGGTTCAGTTTTAAGTCCAACTCTATGGAATATGCAAACTGCGAGTTCTTAGATCAACAACTTCCAAATAACATTAAAATTATTGGATACGCAGACGACATTGTTTATATAATTTCTACCAATCGCCGAAATGAGCTAAGAAAACTAGGGCAAGAATGCATGAACAATTTAACAATATGGGCTAACCATTGCAAATTAACCATTTCTAGTAAGAAAACGAAATTAATGATTAGTAAATCTTCACCGCGTGATCACGATCGAGATTTAAGAATTTTTGTATATAATGAAAAAATTAATGTAGTTTCAGAATTCAGGTACTTAGGGATTATAATAGACAAAAAATTTAATTTTGCATCACATATCACTAAAACTTGTAAAAAAGCAACTTCTGTGTTACATTCGCTCAGGAATAAAATTCATAAAACATGGGACATAGACTTTGGTCATTCTCTAAGAATAATTTATGAATGTGCAATTATACCGATAGTTTCCTATGGCAGCGAAATTTGGGGTAATCGTCTGCAAATTAAAAATATTGCTAACAAGATCAATTCTGTGTATGGACTTTTCTGTAGGATATTAATTCGAGCATACTGATCAGTTTCGACAGATGCTGCTGGAATACTTGCTGGCATTCCTCCATTAAATATAATACTGCAACAAAATGTATGTTTAAAAATTCTAAAACAAGCTCCGGCTGCTTATTTCATTGGCGAAGAGATTAGAAGTGATGAATTTGATTCAATTATACATTTAAAGGAGTACCTATTTCTGAAAATTTTAGACATTTGGCAACAACTATGGAACAACTCAGAAAAAGGTAGAATTACGTATAGATTTTTCCCTGCAATTCCAGAACTACCTACTATCAAATCTGACGTATAAATTCACCCGAAGTTTAGAAATTAAATAATATTGACAGCACCTTCACATTGACTTTCATAAACAATCTGCTATTAATTTAAATACGTAGTTTACTACGTGATAAAAGAAATGAATGTAACTGATTCAACTATATTTAACACAATACGTTCTATCCGGTGGTATCAACAGCCAAAGATTGAGTCCAAACTAGAAGCTTTTGATCGCCTTTCCCCAAGTAAAACCAAGAACTCCAGCTGCTATGACTTGATTATGTGAAACACTATCCAGCAGATCTACCAGGTCAGCCTAATATCCATGAGAGCTATGAGCTACCTTTATCCACAGAAGCGTCTCAGCCATCAAGTGGTTTGACACCAGTTTGATAGAGTTGTTCCAAGTAGAACCAACCAAGCAGCAAAGAAGAAAAAAACATGTAAATACAAATTGGTTTCAAAATAAAGAATTAAGGTAAGTACCAAGAACTCAGAAAATTCTACACATTAGAAGAGAACTTCTAACAAAACAGGACTCAATACAACACAATACTACAGAAATTAAATTATAGATAATAATTACCTTAGACGGTGTAAGGTGGG
The DNA here is from genome assembly GCA_929113105.1 of Agrypnus murinus. Lineage (NCBI taxonomy): Eukaryota > Metazoa > Arthropoda > Insecta > Coleoptera > Elateridae > Agrypnus > Agrypnus murinus. Next base: position 94,546,165 of record OV816027.1, read on the forward strand.
CGCTGTTCGGGGTGCCCGTAGTGGCGCTTGTGTGGTTTTCGGTGATCTCAGTATCGGCGGTAACTCTCGGCCGCCAGTTATTTTAACGTAGTATGCTCCACGGAACCGGGTAACTGCTAGCGGAGAAAGAATAATCCAGGGAACTGCTGGGGTTGCTGAGGTCGGTCCAGTCTGGATCATTTTATCTGCTCCTAAAGCTCTAACAAAATAAAAGGGTATTAAAGCTAACAAATAAAACACACAATTGTTAGACCAAACAAAATTTATTTACGAAAGCGCCAACCCTCCAGTAAGCTTCAATCTCTATAACTAAAACAAGCATACGGTTATCTACAATAGCCACAGCAAGCGGGGTGCAATACGGCGTGCAATAACAAGCAAGCGTGCAGATACGGGTTCGGGGTTGTAAAACGGGGTGTCGGGTAATGGCGGACGGACTGGAGTAAGGAGAGCTCCCGGCTACGCACAGTGAAGTCTCGGAAAAGGTGTGGAGGATGTAGGGATGAGACCTCCCGGCTACGCACAGTGAAGTTTCGGAAAAGGGGTAAGGAATACAACGGGCGGAAAGGGGATCGGTTTATCGGTCAGAGATCTTACTCTTATATTCCCCAGGAACGGTCCGGTTGGCTGGCTGGCTGGCCTGGTCCTGCTGGGAGTCCTGGACGCGGACTGAATAAATCATCGCTTCGAGCCTATTTATATAGGCGCTGTCGGAGCGTGGAGGAATTGGTAGACCAGCGTCTAGCCCCCGAGTATCACTAAACTAATCCTGAACTTAACGCATGCGTTTTGTGCATACTCGGGGGCTAGACGCTAGTAAATGGTAGGAGTGTAACGGAGCGGCGCACGCCAAATATCGGTTAGATAAGGGACGCGTGCAGTCGCTTGAGTCGACGGCTTATCCGAACGGTTTAAAATTGCACAGCTGATAGCTATATTCACCCTTTTATCCATAATAATTAATTAAAATTCTGTAACTTCGTTACAATGGTGTGCCGTTTTAACTAGTCGTAGTGGAACAAGGTGCTAAAATCAAAATCCAACCAGAAGGTTGGATACCAGATCGACCCAATTAGAAAACCTACTTAGTGGAAAATCCAAAATAATCCAGCACTCCGGCTGTATATGGAGAGTAACAAATTAGACCCACCAAGATCTCAGATTCCATTCCAGTTACTCCCTTAAATAGAAAGAACTACCATACATTTAACGACCTCGCTAATCACTTTTCTTTTCTTTGTTAAAAGTTTACAGGAAAAAGAAGTTCCTTTTTCCTAGATTTTATTTTTGACAATCGAAAACAACCCTCAACAGAAAATTCTCAACAAAAGCCACCTACGCCAAAAGAAAGTTTAATTTAATGTTGGCTCGTGTAAAATGGGTTGCCTATTCATATGCAAATATTTAAATTACAAAGATTATTTCATTCTACTTCGTTTTTGACCAATCGCAAGGCTTTCTTTTTTGGATTACAGCGATAATTCGATAATTTTTTATTGTCCTTTTCGACTGTTTTTATCTTCGTGACAACGCTGAAAACTAGTGTCACATGTGTCCCATTTTTTACTTTCATGTCAAATACTAATCTTTATGTTAATAAGTAGATGCTTAAATAAACAACAGTATCATGAAATAATCTTACCGAATTACATGCTCGTGCTTCTGAAATTATCTGTTGTAATACTCAAGTTGATTAAAACGCAACACTCGTGTCATTTTTTGACAAATTTCCCTCCGTTGCACGTCGGGAAATTAAAACGTCGAAAAATGACACTCGTGGTTGCTAATCAACGTTCGTATTACAAATCGATAATTTCGAACCACTCGTGTAATTACAAGTGATAATTATACCGATTGTGTAACTAGAGTTGTTATGGATAACAACTAAAATTAGTGGTTGTCGAGTAGATTATTTGTTATTTTTAAAATTCGTATTCTCTATCTTTTTTAATAACTACAAGTGGTTAAAATAATCAGTGGCGGCTCATGACTTCCTAGGAAAGTGAGGCTCGAGAAATACTCCTGCTGCAAAACCCAATTTAATCTGTGGGCGGTACAATGTGTAAATAATTCTAAAAGTGCACCAGATCCAATTTCAGGCAGTTTAACTCTCCGGCCATAACGCTAGCATCATCGTAACATTGAGCAACTAATTTTTGTTTAAAATTAAAGGTTTAAAGAACGTTAGCTATTAGATCAAATAATGCATTTGCAGTTCTAACAGTACCTTCGTCAAAAAACCTTAAAATTAGTTCTTTTAAATTTCCATTATTTACAAACCGGACAGTAATGGGGCATTGTAATTTTTCACTAATGTCTGTTGTATCATCAGCAATTATTACAAAATAATTTGTATTATTAATTTCACTGTCAATAGATTTTCTTTAATAATTTTCGCAACAAGAAATTAATTGATTTTAAATAGTTTTTGACAGTAAAAGTTTTTTTAACTTTTTCAGCATGTTCGCTAATTTCTACATTGGGCTTAATCAAGCACTCAAATATTTATTTAAAATTGCCACGATTATCTAATGTAGTCGATTCATGATAGCCCCGAAATGGTAATTTCAGACTACCTAATAAAAAAGTCACACGTCAATTAATGTTGCCGATTTTTTTACATTCTAATTGTTGGTATAAAACTGTATTTAAATTATTATATATATTATAACCTGTACTGTTTTAACCATACATTTTTAACAGTGTTCTCAGTAATTACTGCCACAGAGCCACTTATGCATTGCATACCAAAAATTATGAAAAGCCCAAGATTTTGTAATTTGTCAGCAGACATAAAACATCGATTTTTGACGTCGGACGTTGCTCTAAAATGTGTTGCTGTTGTATTTCATTACGCCTTAAAAATAATGTTTTTAGTATACACATCACGCGATCATATTGAGGATTGCATCTAAAACAAAAATTTGTTACTAGCTGCTTAATTAAAATCTCCGACTTTTTTCACTAATACACCTAAATGTTCCCGTGAATACCTTATAAAAGCACCTTATACTATAGCACACAAGTTTTGAAAAGTAAAACAAAACATGAAAGAAATCGTCTTCGGTAGTTTTCGGACGGAGGTCGTGACGGTTAAATAACATATACGAATTTCGATCTTTCATTCATTCATGAAGCTGTGAAATCTCAGCCTCAATGCTTCTTATAGGAAGAGTATACGATCAATAACCATGCCACTGCGCTGTAACGAGCTAGCGAATGCATACAGATGCATGAACTGAAGCTTGAAATTTTGAGCCTCATCCATTCTGTTTATCGCGTTGCGTTGGGTATGCGCATATAAATACATTTTATTATAAAATAAGTTTATTTATATTAAATTCTATATTTTTAATCTAGAAAGTATTGATAGAATAAAGTTTTGGTTCTTGATCCAAATAAATTTTCAAATGAAGAACCTAAGGTTGCTCTTGGTGTTTCTGTAAGGTAAAAATGGTAGCTGGATGTCTGAACCCTGTTACATTTAAAATTTGGATGTCTAAGTTGTGATAGTTGGCTATTAATTCCTTTGATGGTTGTCATTGAGATTGTTAGAAAAGAATGTATTTGGCTTGACATGAGTTTCCTGTAGAGAGATTTCAATAATATTGCTTTGATTTATTTGTCTTTAAAAAAGTTTTTTATTGATTCTTCGTAATTGTTTTTGTGGAACCTTTATGCCCTGGGCTCAGAACGCTACATACAGAAGCGTCCCTACGGTCGGTCAGCCGGGCGTATGCCCGAGGCCTCGGCCCCCTACCGAGCTACCTTATTTTAATCAACAACACAATATATATCTTATGCGTTAGTAAAATAGACTGAGAGACCGGCATTTGATACACGTTCTTATACACAAAGCTAAAGCCTACTTTTAAAAAGCGCACTAAATTTCCAAAATAAAAAGCATTCTAACACTTCTTGAGACTTCAAGATAAACAGTAACGGAGCGTCATCATTTTGTTATGAGAAGTACCTACTACAATAAAGTTGGTGGATTGTTCTAAATCTTCTATTACAACTACCCCTCATTACGAGATTTCTAGTTATATTAGTTACACTCTGTATATTTATTTGTTCACTTTCTTATTTACTGGGGGCCCCACTCCATATTTGTGCCCGGGGCCTCAAAATCGAAAGGACGGCGCTGGCTATATACTCTGTGAGTAGGTATGGCGGCAGTTGGCCAGCCCCCCACTCCTTTTCTACCTGTGATGACGTCATGTCACCTGACTGACAGGTGATGATTGAGGTGGGAATTATTAGCGGTTACCTGTGAAATGATTAGCGGTTACATGATTAAAGGTGATGATTAGCAAAGGTGATGATTAGCAAAGGTGATGATTAGCAGAGGTGTAGATTAGCAAAGGTAATAATTAAAAAATTTGATATGGTTAGAAGGGGTGAGGTAGCATGTGATCTAATTAAATTGATATGGTTTACGGCTACCTATGACATGATTAGAAGGGATAAAGTAATATGTGATCTAATTAAAGAATTTGATATGATTATAAGGGATTAGGTAACATGTGATCTGAATAAAGGTACGGCTTTGATAGGGTGATCTGCTTAAAGGTGTTAATTTGAAAGGGTGATCTGAATAAAGGTACGGCTTTGATAGGGTGATCTGTTTAAAGGTAAGGATTTGATAGGGTGATCTGCTTAAAAGGTATTGATTTGAAATGATTAAGTGAGAATTAGCGGTCACCTGTGAAATGATTAGCGGTTACATGATTAAAGGTGATGATTAGCAAAAGTGATGATTAAAGGATTTGAAATAATTAGAAAGGGTGCGGTAATCTGTGATATGATTAATTTGATATGATTTGCGGATACCTGTGACCTGATTAGAAAGGGTGATCTAATTAAAGAATTTGATATGATTATAAGGGGTGAGGTAACATGTGATCTGAATAAAGGTACGCCTTTGATAGGATGATCTGCTTAAAGGTGTGGATTTGAAAGGGTGATCTGAATAAAGGTACGGCTTTGATAGGGTGATCTGTTTAAAGGTAAGAATTTGATAGGGTGATCTGCTTAAAAGGTATTGGTTTGAAATGACTAGGTGAGAATTAGCGATCACTTGTGAAATGATTAGCGGTTACATGATTAAAGGTAATGATTAAAGGATTTGAAATAATTAGTAAGGGTGAGGTAATCTGTGTTATAATTAATTTGATATAATTTGCGGATACCTGTGACCTGATTAGAAAGGGTGATCTAATTAAAGATAACGATTTGATATGATTAGGTAATATGTGATCTAATTAAAGAATTTGATATGATTAAAGGGGTGATCTAATTAAAGGATTTGATATGATTAACGATTACCTGACATACACAATCTGCTACATGTGACTGATAGCATGATGAATGTGGCTGATATTTATTACACAATAAAGTAAAGGCAATTAGTTAGTTAAAAGAGTTATCGTTTTATATCTTATACGTTTTATTATTTATAATTTCGATATTACAAAATCAAAAATCTAAGTTTACGAATATTAATACCAATTATACATGAATAAACTTTATGAAGGTAACACACACTCACAATCTAATCCTAAACGAATGTTCGTCTTTTCTATTTCATGGTAAAGTTTAGCAAACGCTCTTTCCTACTGCTGTTTATTTTCGATCTGGGGCTCAAAGGGCTGTAAAGAGAGAGAAACAAAATTATGATGTGTTAATATTAAGGACCCCTCTTTTGATTATTTCATTATCCAAGGTAGACCAATACTCAAATAAAACTGCCTAAAAATCTTTTGAAATTAATACAATTTGATTCAATTACCTGAAAATGATATACAAATAAAAAAAGAGATACGTACGTACGTTAATTAAGTAGAACTGTAACCCTCATCGACGTCATTCGAATCCATAACTGCAAATTCTGCTACCATTACATCGTTGTATGGATTCACATCAACCGGTACACCGTTGATATGCACAAACATATTTTGAACAGCTATTGCTTCATTTAATAGATTTATTAATGAATCTTTAAGAACCTCCAAAATTATAAAGAGAGTAGGAACTACAATAGCATAAAAGGTTAACATTCAGTCAATCAATTTAAAAACTTATGATAATATAATCGAAAACACCTATCGATCTTGAAGCTGTAAAACACAGTTGTCTTACAATAATGAAACTGATTAAAAATGAGGCTTATATATATTCTCACACATTTCTTAATAGTACTGCATACATCTGATTGATAAAAATAACATTTCTCTGATTAGAAATATAGTAAACACTAATTATAATTTATCGAAACTATTTGCGTTTCACACGCTTGAAATAAAAATCTGTTAAAATGTGTTTATTGTATTGTAATTTGTCGAATTATTATCGATATCAATTTCCTATTAATTATTATAATCAGTAATTTGTTTACAATAAGTGTGAGAATATTAAACACATTTTAATTTGTGTAGTATAAGACCAGTTGTATCATACATCAATGCACCTAATCACATTTTATCCAAAAAACTGAACCAGATTATTAACACGATAGGTTACAAATCGAAATACTCTGTTAGAAATTCATTAGAATTAGTAGATAAGCTGCAAAACATACATCTTCCACCACATTCAAAACTTGTTAGTTTTGATATTTGCAACATGTTCTCCAGAATACCACCACAAGAATGTATTCCTTTATTAGATAGTTTCTTGATCAATAGTAATATAGAATTAGTTAAAAGGTTAGAGTTAATTCAATTATTTGACCTTTGTATAAGTCAAAATTATTTCACTTTTAATAACATAATTTATTTACAAAAGGATGGTTTACCTATGGGTAATTCTCTAAGTCCTCTATTAGCTAACATATTTATGGACAAGTTTGAAGATCGAATATTTGAATTAAACCTCTCTAAACACATTATCTTCTGGTTTCGTTATGTTGATGACATTTTAGCTTGTTTTGACAGTTCTTTTGAGGTTATCAATGAATTTTTAATTCTTATAAACAATATCCATCCTAATATAAAATTTACACTAGAAACAGAACAAAACAGGGCTATAAACTTTCTAGACTTAAATATCAAGATTAACGCAGACAATCTTTTTGAATTTTCCATATACAGAAAACCAACACAAACAGACATAACAATACCAAATGAATCTTGTCACCACAATACACATAAAATAGCAGCATACAGATCATTAGTACACAGAGCTTTAACTATTCCACTAACAAAATCAGATTTTAGCAAAGAGATATCAACCATTAAACAACTAGCACATGCAAATCATTATAATCCGAACATGATTGACACTTTAATTAAACAAAAAGATTATAGGTTAGCTATCAAAAGAATATATCCCATTGACAATCAAACAGAAGACACAAATTACATATCTATACCATATTTTGGCAAAATATCAGAAAAAATTGCACATATACTAAGAAAAACCAACAATTATAAAATAACATTTAAAACCAACACTAACACTTTTTCATTTTTATTTAATGCTAAAGACAGAACACATGATATCATGAAATCGGGCATTTACCGTTTAAATTGTTCTTTTTGTAGTTCGGTATATATTGCACAAACACATAAGATATAAAGAACACGTACGTCATTACAAAAATAAACATCCTGAAAAATCGAATTACGCCAAACACCTTTTAGAACAAAATCACACAATGACTCCTCAAAATAATATTAAATTCCTACATTTTTGTAATAACAAACGCAAATTAGACATTTTAGAAGCCTTTGAGATATACAAACACAAACTCAGGGTACCTTTAATGAATGAACAACTTGAGCTCAGTAATTCTCCGTTACTGGAAGTATTAGATGTTTAATTATGATTTTTATTATTAATTTTTATTATTATTATTTTATCTAGTTACCTATTTTGTATCTACCTTAGCGACGTGTTTGTTTATAATTATATTACCTTTGATAATGACAGCATAGCTGTCGAAACAATATTGTCAGGTATATTTTAATAAAACTGTGAAACTTTTAATAATCTTTATTTATTTCATGATTATGGAGTTCCACAAAATAAGGCTGGAAACAATAAACAAGATTTGTGTAGTTCTTTTGATTTCGTTTTGGTGAGAACCGGAAGTAGTTCAACTATAGTTTGATTAAGAGGGAAGAAATTAGAATAGATTATTCTGTTATATTGGATTTAGATAAAATTGAAATAAATTATTTGTAAAGATATAAAATCAATACAATTTGCAATAATTCTATTGACTGTTTTTCATAAAATATTATAATATTTCTAATTATAAACTTATATTAACAATCAAATCCCTTTCGATATCTACCCTTGTCTAGAGAACAATCTTTATTAATAACTAAAAAGTCATATGGTTCGTTCCAACACATGAAACAAATATTATGTTTAAATTCAAGTTTAATGTTTAAATGTTTAAGTTCATCATAGCTTGCATCTCCTAAAATATGAGCGTTATACACATGTTTTAAATTCAATTCATCTTGCTTAAAGAGAATAAGTAAGTTAGCGTTATCCCTAATCAGATGTTTGGGAATTTTCGTATATGTTTGACCTAAATAAAATGAATCAACACCGTTTATGTATACCCATGCTAAAATATTGTCTATTTTTCTTGTTTATCAGAAATTATATCATCAAAAATGAATACTGAATCAGGTTTCACATCATGAGGGGTGATTGCATCATCGTTTTCGCCATATTTAGGTTGAAATAAAGACTTGGCGTATAGGTAGATATTTTCAAATTTTAATCCGAAAAAATTTGATATGGTTAGAAGGGTGAGGTAGCATGTGATCTAATTAAATTGATATGGTTTACGGCTACCTATGACATGATTAGAAGGGATAAGGTAATATGTGATCTAATTAAAAAATTTGATATGATTATAAGGGGTTAGGTAGCATGTGATCTGAATAAAGGTACGGCATGATAGGGTGATCTGCTTAAAGGTGTTGATTTGAAAGGGTGATCTGAATAAAGGTAGGGATTTGATAGGATGATCTGATTAAAGGTAAGGATTTGATAGGGTGATCTGCTTAAAAAGGTATTGATTTGAAATGATTAGGTGAGAATTAGCGGTCACTTGTGAAATGATTAGCGGTTACATGATTAAAGGTGATGATTAAAGGATTTGAAATGATTAGAAAGGGTGAGGTAATCTGTGTTATGATTAATTTGATATGATTTGCGGATACCTGTGACCTGATTAGAAAGGGTGATCTGTTCTGCTTAAAGGTGGTGATTTGAAAGGGTGATCTGAATAAAAGTAGGGATTTGAAAAGGTTAACCTTTCAAGTTTCAATTTAGAAAATAACTGAGCTAAAGACGATGTAAGAATATACAATACTAATAAATAGGAACTACATTAGCATAAAAGGTTAACATACAATCGATCAATTAAAAAACTTATGATAATATAATCGAAAACTCACCTATTGATCTTGAAGTTGTAAAACACAGTCGTCTTACAGTATTGAAGAATTGCTGGATTTCATGATTTCACACTTATTGTTTACAATAAGTGTGAGAATATTAAGGCAGATTTAGTATAAAAAAGACGAGACAGGAAATACATCAGTTCATCACCAAGAATCATTAAAGCAACATCTCAAAGTTCAGTGAAGCACCATAATAAGTAAGTATGATTTCAAATATATGTAAGATTTCTAATATATGTTTTAATATTTTCTATTTCGATTTTCAGTATGTCATTATCATCACTAAATGAGATCGACGATGAATTCATATTCAACAATGTTGAATATAGTCTAGATGAGTTAGAATTACATCAGCAATTTCGGCGTTGTATCTTAGATGTAGGCGACACACCGATTTCAATAGCAGCGCTTCTATGCTATGAGCAGGAACTATTACTACCTTATGGGGAAGTGTTATTAGATTCAAAACAATACACAACGGCATCAGTTCAAATACAGAAAAGTGACAGCGAAGAACATGTGAGCAGGGCGTATAATCAACTTTTACAAGAAATTGAAATGATAAATAGACGTTTAGGGGTGAATTGTATCACATTTGTAAAATTTATTCATGTACAAGATAGAATTATTTTTTACGCTAAAGCAATTTTTACTAAACATTTACCAGTACTATTAACACAAACGGTAGATATCAAAATATTTCGTGAAGCCTCAAGATTCAGAGCCTGCATACTTTAACGGGTGCGAGATCCTATGAAGAGTGTGAGATCCTATTCACGACATTCAATTCAGTGCTAGTAATCAAAATTACTAAAGGCTAGAGAAGCATCACCTTAGAATGATGATTAGCAAAGGTGTAGATTAGCAAAGGTGATAATTAAAGGATTTAATATGATTAGAAGGGGTGAGGTACCCTGTGATCTAATTAAATTGATATGGTTTACGATGGTAACTGTCAGCAGTTTAAAAGAATAGATACACTCTAAAAAATTACCGGTGAATTATACCCTAAAAAATGGAGGCAACTATGTTACCTCCATTTTTTGGGGTAAATTTACTTCAAAGTGTAATTTTCATAGGAAGTGAAAAATTTCAACATTAGGTTAAGTTTGCATTGTAATGTTTCCTTTTTAAGTAAATTTACAGATTAAAATTACAATCTCAATGTAATTTTACATTTTAACATTAAAACACCTGTGTAAAGTTACATGACAAAGTTAATATTTCATGGCAATAGTACTTTTCAGGGTTAAAATACAAATGTGAAAATACTTCTTGAATGTAACGATGACTTGCGAAAGTACTTGCAAATTCAATCGTTCCTCTGGGAATTGTATGAAACAAAATAAAATCAAAGTAATTTTTATTGAACGTATGTACTTATATAAAATATAAGACATTAACAGAACTTCTTTTCAGGGGCTTTCGGAAATATTTGGTCTCTCAAAGACATTCAGATAAAGTTTCGATTCCACCTAGAAAATTAAAAAATTATAAATTATATAAACAATTATACACGAGTACCTTTCTCAATTACAGTTATGCTAGTTTATTTCGAATTCTTCAATTTTTGATTCATCCTAGAAAAACATTAAATTAAATATTTTTATTTTATTGGTTTAAATTTGTAATTTTAACATATAGGTACTTACCGATTATTATTTTTTAACTTCTACTATAAAATAAAATTCTTCCCATCTTCGGTCATACGTGTAAATATTTGCCTTTAATAAATCCGCACTACACTACAACGAAAAACAAAATATTAATGAGCAATGAACACTTCGTTCGGTATCGATAGAGTACGCCTCGCCGAAATCATAAAAGAATGGTACACACCATTCCGACCATTCCCCAAAAAGCCTATTTGGACTGTTCATAATGGATTCCTGAATTCTTTCACGAAACGAAGGTCACAAACAAGTGCGATCAGCGAAATAGCATCTCAACGGTTAAAAACATATTAAGGGTAAAATTACACTATTCTTGTTCAAGTTCATCTTATCTTTAATATTACACTAAAAATGAATTAAGTTATTGAGCAATTATACATTTGTAAGGAAAAAATTGTCTGAGTTATGTAAATTTATATTATGGATAGTGATTTTAACCAGTTCAATGTAGTAGAATTACTTATATTTGGATAATTTTACATAATTACAGGGAATTTTACCACAAATAGTAAAACTACTAAATGTATAGGTAAAATTAATTTTAGGGTAAAAATACCGCAAATAATAGCGAAAAGTTACCTCTTTCCCAAGGTAATTTTACCTCATTTTTTACAGTGTAGTATATATAACTATATCTAATTATTTATAAGAATATATACGCCTGTATTCGACCTCTAGAGGGTTCATACCCTAATATAGGGTTAGTGCGAGAGATTAACGATCACTGACCGAAGGGTTAAGGTTAAGGTTAAGGGTTAAGGTTGAAGCATGCAGGGTTAATGGTTAAGGGTGAAGGGTGAAGGGTTAAGGGTGAAAGGTTAAGGGTTAAGGGTGAAGGGTGACTAGCCACGGTTAATTAAGTTAAACGGAACGTGATATATAAATAGGAGTTCATGTTCACCAATGCATACAGAAACGATTATAGACCAGAGGGTAAAATAATAAGCGTAAAACATTGGAAATATGAGCATATTATTAAACCTAATTTATATAGGATTAACAAGCTACCAATTTCAAATTCCAAAAACAAAACGCCGTATTGGAATCAAGTTGTCGACAGGCTTCGTCTACTGTACACTTTAAAACAGACGGGTAGCAGTAGTTTAGAAAACGAGGATGAGATTATTTCAATTATTTCTGAGCTTAAAGAAGAAGGTATTATAGAATAAAAGATAATGGTTATACAAAATGTTACCCTCAAGTATACTTTTCTATTTTGAGGATGTATATTTGTATGTTAGAATATAAGTTGTCTAGTTTGAAATATGTATGTTAGAATATAAGTTAACTAGTTTCAATAAAAAGTAAAATATTAAGCAAATGATACATTTTGCTCACTACTGTTAGCGTCAATGTCGATAATTTCTAAAAATTAAGTTTTAGCATCTATGATAATATGTACATTTTAAAGCATAGGTAGTACATACTCGAGTGAACTTGAGTCATCGAAGCTTTCGTTATAATCGAGGAGATTAGGTAGTATAGATATTATATATAAGTTATGTATTATGTTTTAAGTAGCGTCGAAACTACTCGTATCAATAAACGTTCTTGTATGAAAGTATGTTGTTTTGTACTTACTCTGCTCCCTACGTTCCGATTTGTAAGCAATATTTGATCAGAAATAAAAATAACATTTCTTTATTACAGAATTATTTTTTATTTATCATACATCGTTTACAGATAAAAATAACATTTCTTTGGATACATCATTGATGACACAGTACATTATTATATCAGACCTTAACAAACGTAATGCTCTTATATACTTATTTAGCCTAATTCTAAGTTCTCTCTTCGTTTCCATTAGTTAAAATAGTCCCCCAAAATAAAATAGTTTCCATTAGTCCAAAAGATAAAATTTTAAAATTTCCAGTAGAATATGTGAATTACGTCCAGAGGCCGAGGAAGCTGAATTTAAAACCGAATGAATACATAAACATTCAGCAACAAATAAAATTGAATCGTTCTCTATAGGTCTGCTTTTATATACCAGCTCACGTCTTAAACCCTCTGCAACAGCTTCCGTACTAGCATAGTAGAAAACAGAGAAATATAAATTATATAGACATCTGATGCGCTGATTAATTATTGGAACCATGTATAATATTCGCTGAAATTCATCATCTTTCATGTGTATGTACCTTTTATCATTTCTAATTGTTACACTGTAACCAATACAGTCTGATCTAAATTCTATATCTAGATCTTCGGTTATTCTCACTTTCAATTTTCGGTAATCGGAACCCTGAACACTAAAGAAATTTCTAAATTTCATTTCTACGTCGATGTCATACAGATTAAACCACAAATCTCGAGACAACACTATCTCGTCATCGGCACACAAATTATTTGAGCATACGATTTTTATCACCAGTTCAAAGTCATCATGTTTCGGATCAAACCCTGCGTGTATGTAGTGAACATGATCGGAGTTCCGTCGTGTGGTATACAAGGGATATTGCATAGAACAGAGTAGTTGAAGACGATCTTCCTCTTCACCATACGAAGACATATTGACAGCATCAATTGATGTCAGGTTTGCATATTGGTCTGTGTTGTTTACTGCTTCGTAACACAGTTCTAAAATTTAAAAATAAGTTATATATTATTGTATTTAACATTTAAAAATACATACCCTTATCATCATCAGCATAATAAGATTCAGTAATATCATCGTAAGCAAATGATACATTTTGCTCACTACTGCTAGCATCAATGTCGATAATTTCTAAAAATAAAGTTTTAGCATCAATGATAATATGTACATTTTAAAGCATAGGTAGTACATACCCCCGTCTTCGCGTGAACTTGAGTCATCGAAGCTTTCGTTAAAATCGAGGAGATCAGGTAGTATATCTGCGTAACAAAGCGGTTTGATTACGGTATTACTATAAGGGTCCATGTTGATGATAATCTTGAAGACAACACAGCGTATTGCTTAATACTAATTTAAATACTCGATATTTTATTTTATACCTTTACAGGTGAACATGCGCACAGTTCATTGCTTTGTCTATATTCGAATTTTTTGATATCTAAATTCCAAAGGTCGAGATGTAGTGTTATCAAACTGACATGTCTTAACGAGTGTTTATACAGATACAGTTATTACATTCGTTCTTTTTTCTCCGTAAACTAAATAAATAATACTCTACTCGCTAATGTAAGGTAAATGCTATGCGGGAAACTGTTAATGCATTAGCTACGGATGCTGCTGCACGTTCAGCTACCAATAATTAATCAGCACTAGTTTAATAGATATCTTTTCCGATTTGTAAGCAATATTTGATCTGATTAACTATAATTTGATCAAAAATAGAAGGTTAACCAAGGGTCAGACCTAATTCAACAGTCATCATTAACAAAAGTAACTTTTTCAACCATGTATTTAGGTACTATTTACTGTGTAACATTTTGTAAATAAATAATATATTATTATAGATTATAATAATAAACTCGCGAAACTTTAACTAATCTGTTTTATTTATTTCATGATTATGGAATTTCGTCATATAAGGCTGGAAACAATAAACAATTGAAAATAATTCAGGTATACAATGATTTTGCTATTTTTTACAAGTAATGTATTAGGATGTAAACAGGTAAACGAATCTAGTACAATTAGCTGTAATTGTATATTTCTTCAACGTCTCGCTTATTCAGTATTTTCTAACTGTGCGTCCAATGGCTGTAAATTAAAACAGAAAAATAATTAAATAGTGTTTTATTACGCCTTTAAATGATCATACCTGATTTATATCAATAATAGAGCAGTGGTCAAAGGGTGGAAAACCGCCAATTTTGATTTTTCCTAGGTAGATCAATCCCAGAGACATTGTTTTTTGGATAATCATGTCGTTCAGTTCGACTACCTTTTCATCTGTCAATTTTTCGGAGAAGCGTCTTGGTAGAAAAGTTATATATTCTTGGGAGATTATGTAAACAGCACGTCTGTTGTCTTTACATTTGACTACTTTAAATTCCTGAATTTCTACCGGCTCTCTAAAGGCATATTCGTACAGCTTTTTCACTGGTTTTTGACCAGCTCCCGGTGTTTGATTGAGTTCCTTTAAAAAGTTCATCCTATTGACAGAAAAAGAAATGTTATTCAGAAAGAGAATTAGTCGATCAATTTAAAACTTATGATAATATAATCGAAAACTCGCCTATTAATCTCGAAGCTGTAAAACACAGATGAATTTCAAATAAGGAAAATTAATATTTCTTATTGATAAATTATATTTCTTAGGAACTGTAGACTATCTAAATGGAAGTCGATCTAAAACATTTGTAAATCATTTACATATAGTTTCTAGGATATATTTATTAAGGATAGGTATATATGGAGATCATAGTCTCATGATTCGTTGCAACTAAATTATAAATCTAAATCTTCTAATAAAATTAACACAATTTAAAAGCAAAAGGTAACCTACCTTTGATGTGTTGTTGATATTATAGATAAGAGATCAGTCTTTTAATAAGCTCGGATATGATTTCAATAGCTGAAATACAATATTACACAGTGTTTATTCTTGATGTAGTTAAATATAAAACACAATAAATAATACAACGTGCAATAATAAACAATTTACAACAATTAATCAATCAAATTAATTCTAGCAATTAAATATAAAAACATTTCAAAAAATACACATACCTGCTTTTAAACGATCAACACACAATGAGTAACACTTTTCACAGAGCGTATAACAAATCGGTCTACTCGAAGTAGAATGGGAAATTATTAATTTAGGAAACGTTTTATATCAATTATTAAACACACACACACACACACACACACGTTTTCATTTCGCTAATAATGTAAATAGCAATGCTGGATGATGAAATGCAAATACTTTATTTCAATTTTATCTAAATCCAATATAACAGAATAATCTATTCTAATTTCTTCCCTCTTAATCAAACTATAGTTGAACTACTTCCGGTTCTCACCAAAACGAAATCAAAAGAACTACACAAATGATTAAAATGTGTTTAATATTCTCACACTTATTGTAAACAAACTACTGATTATATTAATTAATAGGAAATTGATATCGATAATAATTCGACTAATTACAATACAATAAACACATTTTAACAGATTTTTATTTCAAGCCTGTGAAACGCAAATAGTTTCGATAAATTATAATTAGTGTTTACTATATTTCTAATCAGAGAATGTTATTTTTATCAATCAGATCTATGCAGTACTATTAAGAAATGTGTGAGAATATCTAATTCGATTATATTATCATAAGTTTTTAAATTGATCGACTGTATGTTAACCTTTTATGCTAATGTAGTTCCTATTTATTAGTATTGTATATTCTTACATCGTCTTTAGCTCAGTTATTTTCTAAATTGAAACTTGAAAGGTTAACCTTTTCAAATCCCTACTTTTATTCAGATCACCCTTTCAAATCAACACCTTTAAGCAGAACAGATCACCCTTTCTAATCAGGTCACAGGTATCCGCAAATCATATCAAATTAATCATAACACAGATTACCTCACCCTTTCTAATCATTTCAAATCCTTTAATCATCACCTTTAATCATGTAACTGCAAATCATTTCACAAGTGACCGCTAATTCTCACCTAATCATTTCAAATCAATACCTTTTTAAGCAGATCACCCTATCAAATCCTTACCTTTAATCAGATCATCCTATCAAATCCCTACCTTTATTCAGATCACCCTTTCAAATCAACACCTTTAAGCAGATCACCCTATCAAGCCGTACCTTTATTCAGATCACATGTTACCTAACCCCTTATAATCATATCAAATTTTTTAATTAGATCACATATTACCTTATCCCTTCTAATCATGTCATAGGTAGCCGTAAACCATATCAATTTAATTATATCACATGCTACCTCACCCTTCTAACCATATCAAATTTTTTCGGATTAAAATTTGAAAATATCTACCTATACGCCAAGTCTTTATTTCAACCTAAATATGGCGAAAACGATGATGCAATCACCCCTCATGATGTGAAACCTGATTCAGTATTCATTTTTGATGATATAATTTCTGATAAACAAGAAAAATAGACAATATTTTAGCATGGGTAGACATAAACGGTGTTGATTCATTTTATTTAGGTCAAACATATACGAAAATTCCCAAACATCTGATTAGGGATAACGCTAACTTACTTATTCTCTTTAAGCAAGATGAATTGAATTTAAAACATGTGTATAACGCTCATATTTTAGGAGATGCAAGCTATAATGAACTTAAACATTTAAACATTAAACTTGAATTTAAACATAATATTTGTTTCATGTGTTGGAACGAACCATATGACTTTTTAGTTATTAATAAAGATTGTTCTCTAGACAAGGGTAGATATCGAAAGGGATTTGATTGTTAATATAAGTTTATAATTAGAAATATAATATTTTATGAAAAACAGTCAATAGAATTATTGCAAATTGTATTGATTTTATATCTTTACACATAATTTATTTCAATTTTATCTAAATCCAATATAACAGAATAATCTATTCTAATTTCTTCCCTCTTAATCAAACTATAGTTGAACTACTTCCGGTTCTCACCAAAACGAAATAAAAAGAACTACACAAATGATTAAAATGTGTTTAATATTCTCACACTTATTGTAAACAAATTACTGATTATAATAATTAATAGGAAATTGATATCGATAATAATTCGACAAATTACAATACAATAAACACATTTTAACAGATTTTTATTTCAAGCCTGTGAAACGCAAATAGTTTCGATAAATTATAATTAGTGTTTACTATATTTCTAATCAGAGAAATGTTATTTTTATCAATCAGATGTATGCAGTACTATTAAGAAATGTGTGAGAATATATATAAGCCTCATTTTTAATCAGTTTCATTATTGTAAGACAACTGTGTTTTACAGCTTCAAGATCGATAGGTGAGTTTTCGATTATATTATCATAAGTTTTTAAATTGATCGACTGAATGTTAACCTTTTATGCTATTGTAGTTCCTACTCTCTTTATAATAATGGAGGTTCGTAAAGATTCATTAATAAATCTATTAAATGAAGCAATAGCTGTTCAAAATATGTTTGTGCATATCAACGGTGTACCGGTTGATGCGAATCCATACAACGATGTAATGGTAGCAGAATTTGCAGTTATGGATTCGAATGACGTCGATGAGGGATACAGTTCTACTTAATTAACGTACGTACGTATCTCTTTTTTATTTGTATATCATTTTCAGGTAATTGAATCAAATTGTATTAATTTCAAAAGATTTTTACGCAGTTTTATTTGAGTATTGGTCTACCTTGGATAATGAAATAATCAACAGAGGGGTCCTTAATATTAACACATCATAATTTTGTTTCTCTCTCTTTACAGCCCTTTGAGCCCCAGATCGAAAATAAACAGCAGTAGGAAAGAGCGTTTGCTGAACTTTACCATGAAATAGAAAAGACGAACATTCGTTTAGGATTAGATTGTGAGTGTGTGTTACCTTCATAAAGTTTATTCATGTATAATTGGTATTAATATTCGTAAACTTAGATTTTTGATTTTGTAATATCGAAATTATAAATAATAAAACGTATAAGATATAAAACGATAACTCTTTTAACTAACTAATTGCCTTTACTTTATTGTGTAATAAATATCAGCCACATTCATCATGCTATCAGTCACATGTAGCAGATTGTGTATGTCAGGTAATCGTTAATCATATCAAATCCTTTAATTAGATCACCCCTTATAATCATATCAAATTCTTTAATTAGATCACATATTACCTAATCATATCAAATCGTTATCTTTAATTAGATCACCCTTTCTAATCAGGTCACAGGTATCCGCGAATCATATCAAATTAATCATATCACAGATTACCGCACCCCTTCTAATTATTTCAAATCCTTTAATCATTACTTTTGCTATTCATCACCTTTAATCATGTAACCGCTAATCATTTCACAGGTGACCGCTAATTCTCACTTAATCATTTCAAATCAATACCTTTTAAGCAGATCACCCTATCAAATCCTTACCTTTAAACAGATCACCCTATCAAAGCCTTACCTTTATTCAGATCACCCTTTCAAATTAACACCTTTAAGCAGATCATAGGTATCAGCTACTCAATTATAACCTTTTAATCATAACCTTTAATCATATCGTAAGCTATCTCTAACCAATTCTCACCTCACACCTTTTATCATATCGTAGGTAACCACTAATCATATCAAATCCTTATCTTTAATTAGATCTCCCTTTCTAATCAGTTCATAGGTATCCGCTAATCATATCAAATCCTTATCCTTTAATCCTATCACCAACGAACCATATCAATTTAATTAGATCACAGATTACCGCATCCCTTCTAATTATTTCAAATCCTTTAATTTTCACCTTTATTAATCATAACCTTTAATCATATCGCAAGCTATCTCTAATCAATTCTCACCTCACACCTTTTATCATATCTTAGGTATGCGCTACTCAATTATCACCTTTGCAATTATAACCTTTAATCATATCGTAGGCTATCTCAAATCAACACCTTTAAGCAGATCACCCTATCAAAGCCGTACCTTTAAACAGATCATCCTATCAAATCCCTACCTTTATTCAAATCACCCTTTCAAATCAACACCTTCAAGCAGATCATCCTATCAAAGCCGTACCTTTATTCAGATCACATGTTACCTAACCCCTTATAATCATATCAAATTCTTTAATTAGATCACATATTACATTATCCCTTCTAATCATGTCATAGGTAGCCGTAAACCATATCAATTTAATTAGATCACATGCTACCTCACCCCTTCTAACCATATCAAATTTTTTAATTATTACCTTTGCTAATCTACACCTCTGCTAATCATCACCTTTGCTAATCATCACCTTTGCTAATCAGCACCTTTAATCATGTAACCGCTAATCATTTCACAGGTAACCGCTAATAATTCTTACCTCAATCATCACCTATCAGTCAGGTGTCATGACGTCATCACAGGTAGAAAAGGAGTGGGGGGCTGGCCAACTGCCGCCATACCTACTTCTGTGCCCTGGGTGGATTTGAACAGGATCTCTCATAGTCAACTTTTCTTTGGATTTTTCTTGGATTAAACCCTCATCCGAGAGTTTACATAGCTGGTTTTCCACGTGCGTACCTGGTGAGTACTTACTTTCCACACACTGGTTCTTTCACCTACCTGACCTAGTCAAATACTTATCTGGTTCATACACTTTAAGTTTTGGGATATTCGTCTGTTACTGTCCATTACCATTACAGATAAGTGGGAAACACTGGTGAGCCAGTAATCGTAATGCTTTCTTTTTGATAACAGTAGATGATTTATAATGTTTACGTGTATGATTGTGTGAGCTCACAGGATTCTATTAATTTTACAATAATAATCTTGAATTATTTAATGAAGAATTATTCAGGAAACTTTACCATCCATTTAGATTGTGTGTATACCCCTTAGTTCCAGCTCAGCCTTAAACAACAATACTGCCTTATTTTTTAACAATTAAATGTATGAATAAATATTGATAAATCCAACAGCATTTAAGGATTACATTATTTTCTTTTATAGTAAACGTAATAGTTTAATTGATTGTTATGTTGCATCGTAATATTTTTACTTTCTTGAGTAACGGTGTCTAGTATACCAGAACGTTCTGCTGTTCGAACCGGTTAGGACAGCTGGCGCCTTAAAATTAAATATTTGAATCGGTCAATGCAGAAACTGAATAAGTCCACTTTTTGTGTAAATGGAGTTATACATGAATTCACCATAATTCAAGGGTGCCCGATCGAATGGTGCAAAAATATAACATGTCCTGCTTTTCTATAATGTAGAAAAGCGATGGTATAGTACCGAAACTGAAGGAACATAGGACGTGTTCAATCTCTGTAGCGGTATGTCTTATATATGTAGGATGCGCTGAAGTAAAAACAGCTTAGCTGATATCAAATGAAGCCATCGTCGCGTCGTTTTGACATAAATGCAAGTGATATTTTGTTGAGGGAAGTTCTCTATGCAAAAATGTCTAAACCAACTAGTAACAGTGTTTACGAAGAAGAAAGTAAAACTGAACAACCTAGGAAACAGTTGAAGGTATTTCCCACTGATTCCACAACCTCTCCAAAACCCTTGCTCAGGAGGTTACTGAATTTACCCGCAATTGGTAAACCAATAAACCAACAACCTTCCTCTAAACATGTCTCTCAGGTAAATTCTAAAAAAAAGAACCACGCACAAAAAACCGTTACTTTGAGTTTCAACAAGCCAGCATCGCAAGAATACCCTTTTGTACTTCAGATACCTGCTTACACCGGTGATTCAACCTACCAGGAATACCCAGCGCTTTGTCCACTGCTAGGACAACAACAACAGCTTTCTAGGAAGGATTAACGTAAGTGGGCTTTTCCTTGTACTTCAATACTCATTGTCCGTGTTGACGTTAGAAACGTCATACTTATTCAAATTCTTATTCTCATTAAATAATGGAGGAACTAGATTTAAACAGTTTAACAAGAAAACGCGGCATTCTCAAAGGCCATATTACTAGATTCCAAAATCTAGTAGACGCTATAAAAAAGGTTTCGAATCCTGATGAACTATCATTATCACAACTCAGCATTCGTTTGGAGGCAGTACAACCTATTTTAAATGATTTTAACGATATTCAGTTTGATATTGAATCCCTTCAAACAATAGCAGAAGAAATACAGGCAAACGAAAAAGAAAGAGAAAATTTTGAAAATTCATATTTCACTAACCTAGCATTAGCACAAACTCTTTTAAAGAAGAACAATTCTAATACATGTACACATTCAGTGCCTCATACTAACAGCAGCTTCGATCCTTCAAACCTTTTAAATCAGGTGAAGCTACCTACAATTAGTCTTCCCACATTTGAAGGCAACTACGAGAATTGGCTCGAATTCCGTGACACCTTTGATTCACTTATTCACAACAATAACAGCATTAGCAATGTACAAAAATTTCACTATTTAAAAGCATCATTGAAGGGTGAAGCCAGTCAGATTATACAATCCTTGCAGCTTTGCGATGCTAATTATGCAGTAGCATGGAACGCATTATTAGATAGGTATAACAATAAGCGCTTGATAGTTAATAATCATATTAAATCGTTACTCAATTTGCCGACTTTGTCCAAAGAATCACATGTTTTATTACGCCAACTTCTAGATGGGATTTCAAAGCATTTACGATCATTAAAAATTTTAGACCAACCAGTTGATCAATGGGATGGGCTATTAATCTATCTTATAGTCTTAAAATTAGACATGACTACAAAGCGTGAATGGGAATCATATAAAATAAGCGGGGAATTCCCTACTATTGCTGAATTAAAGGAATTTCTAAAAGGTAGATGTGCATTATTAGAAACATTAAACATGAGCCAGGGCAATGAAGTAAAGTATAATAATAAACCTAAACCATTTAAATGTCAAACCCATACTGCATCTAATACGTTCGTAACTACCAACGAGTCAAATGCAAACAAACAACCCATCTGCGTATATTGCAAAAATAGCCATAGCATTTACAACTGCGAAGAATTCAAATCACTGCCTGTTCAGTCAAGAATAGTTCAAGTAAAAACGCACAAATTATGCTACAATTGTTTAAGAAATTCGCACTCCACACTCTATTGTAGATCTGCTGGATGCAGATCCTGTAGGAGAAAGCATCACTCACTCCTACATATTAATAACAACCCAGTTGCCGGAAATTTTCTAAGCACGGCAGCCCAAAACATTTCATCAGCAACAGATAACAGTGCAATTCTTACTAAAGCTAATCAAGTTCCATCCACCAATATTAATCACGTTTTAAACGATTACAATCAACAAGTGCTATTGTCCACTGCAATTGTAATAGTTGTTAGTAATTCTGGATAGTATTATAAATGTAGGGCTCTTCTGGATAGCGGCAGCCAGTCAAATTTTATAACTCAAGTCATGTGTAATATATTAGGCTTGCAGAAAACCAAAATAAGTTTAGCTGTTACTGGTATTGGCCAAATTTCAACGCAAATGACTCATAAAACGGAGGTAGCAATTAAATCCAGATTCAATAGTTACACGAATCTTCCTTATCGTGTACAATTGTCCAAAAATCACGGGAAATCTTCCCAATCAGTCATTTAACGCCAGGGCCCTGGAAATACCTGAAAATATCCAGCTAGCGGATGAAACATTTAATGTTTCAAACAAGATAGATTTATTAATAGGGGCTCAAGTATTTTGAAACTTAATATGTGCCGGTCAGTTAGAGCTAGGAGTTGGTCAATTAACACTTCAGAAAACCAGATTTGGTTGGGTGCTATCAGGTCCTTTTAGTTATCAGGTTAATGATATCAATAATCCTCAGTGTAATCTGAGTACTGCTAATGACAACATTGAGGTTCAGAACCAGCTAGTCAAATTTTGGGAATTGGAGGAATGCCGATCTATAAAGGCATTGTCACGCGAAGAAAATTATTGCGAGGAGAATTTTATAAACACAACGTCTCGCGGTAAAAACGGACGATTTTACGTTTCAATTCCTCTAAAGTAACCCGTTGAAATGTTAGGCGACTCAAAAGAATTAGCAATAAAACGGTTTAATTCACTTGAACATCAACTTCAAAAAAATCCCCATCTAAGGGAATCGTATATAGCTTTTATGGATGAATACCAGCGATTAGAACTTTGCGCAGCCCTTTTACTTGCCAGACTTATCGAAAAAACCCGTGCTGCTCTGGTCTTAGATGTAAACACGGTTAACTGTTGGTGCGATTCGACAATCACCTTGGCTTGGATAAAAACGGCTCCAAACTTATTAAAAACATTTGTAGGTAGATCTTACTTCACAATATGTATGAAGACATGTTGATTCGAAGCAAAACCCTGCCGACTTACTATAGCGTGGCGTCAGGCCGCTTAATTTAATCAATGCCGAACTTTGGTGGCATGGCCCGGTATGGCTAGCAAACTTTTCTCCACATATCCATCCCGGAGATTATAAGAATATCAAAAATTCTCCTGATTATTTAACAGAACGACTACGTCAGATTACTGTATTGGCAGCCAAAACTGAACCTCACACGCTTTTCGACAAATTCTCGTCACGTCTCGTTGAATAAGCTTCAAAGGGTGGTAGCATGTTGTTTGCGTTTTAAGAACAATGCAGTCAATCCAAAAAATCCGAGAGTTATAGGTAATCTAACCGTTCAAGAACTAAAGAATGCTCTACAATTATTAATAAAGATAGTCCAACAAGCTGAATTTAAGCAAGAAATCTCAGACTTATGCAAGCACAAACAAATCAATTCTAAAAGCAATTTACTAGCTTTAAATCCCTTTATCGATCGTAATGGACTTTTAAGAGTTGGCGATAGGTTAGGTAATTCCTACTTTTCAGACAACAAAAGACATCCTATTTTGCTGCCTAAAAATCATAAGTTGACATTGCTTATTATCAGAAATATGCACGAGGCAACTTTACACTCTGGTCCGCAAGCCCTTCTGGCATATTTAAGAGAAACATATTGGCCAGTCTCGGATCGTAATCAAGTTAAAAAGATTGTCCACACGTGTGTACGATGTTTTCGAGCCAATCCTCGAACTGTTGAGACATTGATGGGACCTTTACCTAAAGAACGCCTGTAATCCCATTTTCCTTTTAAAATTTGCAGGGTTGATTATTGTGGCCCCATCTTAATGAAAAACAAAAAGGGTCGAGGCTGCAAGAGTGTGAAGGTTTATATTTGTATATTCATTTGCTTTGCTACCAAGGCAATTCATACTGAATTAGTCTCTGAACTCACCACGGAGGCATTTTTAGTGTCTTTAAGGCGATTTTCGTCTCGAAGAGGAAAACCCTCAAAAATATACTCCGACAATGGCTCCAACTTTGTTGGTGCAGATAATTGCCTAAAGCAATTCCTAACGAGTCTAAATTCTCCCGGCAAAAATAATAATTTTCAAAATTCATTAGCCTCTGAAGGAATTATTTGGAATTTCATTCCTCCTCGCTCCCCTCAATTCGGTGGCCTTTGGGAGGCCGGAGTCAAGACAATAAAGTTCCATTTAAAACGAGTATTAGGTACTGCTTTGTTCACCTACGAGGAATTAGATACTTTACTAACTCAAATAGAAGCAGTAGCAAATTCACGTCCTCTCTCTCCCTTGTCTAGCGATCCTACCGACCTTAATCCTCTGACTCCAGCCCACTTATTAATTGGAAGGAGCCTTGTTAGCGTTCCAGACCAGGACGTTACGCATATAAAGGAAGGAAGGCTATCGCAATTTCAAAGAATTCAAAGGGTTATGCAAAACTTCTGGAAGCGATGGTCGAAAGAATATGTCAGCGAATTACAAACTAGGGTGAAATGGAAAACAAGCAGCTCAGGATTGATTCAACCAGGTAAAATGGTTGTCATGCGAAAAGATAACATTCCACCGCTTAAGTGGCGTCTTGGGCGGATTTTGGAGCACCATCCCGGTTCAGATGGTGAAGTTACGGTGGTGAGTGTTAAGTGCGCGAACGGAATAATAAAACGTGCCATATCTAAAGTGTGCGTCCTTCCAATAGACAATTAGTATGGAAGTAGTGCAGCGAATTGAACTTTTTCCCATTAGAATTTTACGCATTATTTAATAAATGTTTGTAATAGTTAATAGTAGAAATAAATCTATTGAAAGAAGAGCCTTTCAAGGTGGGGGTGTATGTTAGGGTTTAGGTTACATATTTAATTATTTATTGTATCATTGTGTCTTCTCTTAATTACGTTATAAATTTAGGTTAATAATTATGTTATTGTACAAATTTGTTGTTAAGTACATTTATTCGGCTATGTTCACCTATCGTCGACTTAAGCATGTTTGGGGGGCATAGCTCAAGGGTTACTTGTCAGGGAGAGGGGTAGAACAGTACATTTTTTACTCACTTGTATATAAGTTGCTGTCCTGTACAGTCCAACAAAAATCATTAGTACAAATAAAATTATTAAACGTTTAACTAAGAAGTGTTTTTTATCTTTTAAACAGAGATTGCATTTTGATATATTTTGTGTATGTTTTAAGTTGTAATTTTAAAAAAGGCATGTTGTTGGAGCTATGTTTTTCTTATAGGCATTCTATTGCTGGCCTGAGTGTTTTATTGTGGGAGGGGGGGAGGCAAGGCTTGTCAATATTATTATACCGGGGTAATTGGAAGATCAGACGACCCTTTTAGGTCGGTCTGAATTTACCCCTTTTGTGTACAAATTTACATGTTGTGTTTTGTAATGTGGTTTATAGTAGGGTTTAAGTATTTAATTAATATGTAAATATGTATGTACACAATAAATGGATTAACATTCAAATAGCTTTTATTATTATACAGTATGAGTTAACATTATATACAGTATTATATAACATTATACAGTAGTTATGTGTTGTTTAAGATTACTTTTTTGTGAATATTTATAGTCACATATAGTATATTAAAATGGCTTTTCTCCACTGTAAGTTGACATGTGTTCTTTAAGGCAACTCTTTTGTATAAATTTATAAGTATATATTACATTCAAATGGCTTTTCTCCACTGAGTGGACATGTGTTTTTTAATTTAATGTTTATTTTATGTTAAATTTAATGTTTATTTATTTATTTAAGGTCTCTCCTTTGTATACATTTAAAAGTAGATATTTACATGCAAATGGCTTTTCACCTCTATGAGTTGATATGTGTTTTTTAAGATAACTCCTATGTCAACATTTATAGCCACATATATATTACATTCATATAAATTTTCACCACTATGAGTTTACATGTGTTGTTTAAGATGACTCTTTTGGGAAGATTTATTGCTACATATATTACATTCAAATCGCTTTTCATAACTATGAATAGACATGTGTTGTTTAAGATTACCTTTTTGCGAACATTTATAACAACACTAGCGGTCCGTCCCGGCTTCGCACGGGTGGACATTTATTTTTAAACATTTTGGGATAAACGTAGAGTAAATGTATCTTTATGCAGGATATATTGCACTAATATTGTAGAACATTTTCTTGTTCTATCATCAATAGTTTCCGCAGCGCATGCGATAAAAGACATTTTATGGCTAATATTTGTACACCTTGGGTTACATTATTTAAGTTTTAGTAGAGATCCCTATTTTTTTCTAGTAATAAATATAGCCTATGTTACTCAGGGATAATGTAGCATTCTAATGGTGAAAGAATTTTTGAAATCGGTCTAGTAGTTTTTGAGTTTATTCGTTACAAACATACAAATCTTTCCTCTTTATAATATTAGTATAGAAGTTTAGATGTATTGGTTCGAAAATACGTTTTACGTTTTTACCATGACAATGTGAAATTATGTAATTTAGTTGTTATGTTATAGTTTGATGAAATCACTGAACTAACTGAACGTGAGAACTACACTCAAAATTAATAACTTTATATAGAGTAATTTTTTTAATTTG
This sequence comes from Agrypnus murinus, assembly GCA_929113105.1. NCBI lineage: Eukaryota > Metazoa > Arthropoda > Insecta > Coleoptera > Elateridae > Agrypnus > Agrypnus murinus. The sequence goes on from OV816027.1 coordinate 94,573,770, forward strand.
ACGTCGAAGGCGGCTATGGGTAGTTGATTGTGAACGGATCTTGATCGTATTAATAAATGTCATTGTCAAAATGTTCAAATTACTCACGTGTTTAAATAATTCACAATCGACTATTCACAGCCTACGGTGACGTCAAATTAAAAAAAACACTCTATATATAGGAATAAATAATTACAGCCCTGCAAATTAATGATAAAATTTGAAAATAACACTGAAATAGTAAAATGATAACTATATAATAAATGATATATGATAATGATAAATTAATAACTATATATAGGAATAAATAATTACAGGGTTGAATGGACCGGGGTTGAAAATTATTGGATTACTAATATCGCTATTAAAAAATAGGGGTTGATGGTAGAAGGGTGAAAATTTAGGGTTGTATGTATTTTTTAATGCCAGATCATAAAAAAATAAAAATAAAAAATTTTGTCCAAAAAATAAAAAAAAAATTGGGGTGGACCACCCTTATCACTTAGGAGTATAAAAAATATATAACAACCTATTCTCAGACCTACTGAATATACATATAAAATTTCATCAAAATCGGTCAAGCCGTTTCGGAGGAGTATGGTAACTAAAACGATGACACGAGAATTTTATATATATAGATATATAACATTCAAATGGCTTTTCCCCACTATGAGTGGACATGTGTTGTTTAAGATTACCTTTTTGCAAACATTTATAACCACATATATAACATTCAAATGGCTTTTCCCCACTATGAGTGGACATGTGTTGTTTAAGACTACTTATTTGTAAACATGTATAACCACATATATTACATTCAAATCGCTTTTCTCCACTATGAGTTGACATGTGTTGTTTAAGCCTACTTTTTTGTGAACATTTATATCCACATATATTACATGAAAATGGCTTTTCACCACTATGAGTGGACATTTCATCACTATGGGTGGCCATGTGTTTAGTTAGATTACTTTTTTGAGAACATCTATAAGCAATGGCTTATTACCATTATGAGTAGACTGAGGTGTTTAAGATTACTGTTTTGGGAACATTTTTAGTGGTATGTATTGCACTGCAGTGGCATTTCACCACTATGAGTGATCATGTGCCTTGTGAGAAGATTTCTTACTAAACATGTATTTGCAAAGATTACGAATAAATTGTTTGCTACCTTTTTGAATGAGCATTTATTGCATGGTACATATATCCTTTCTAGGAAAGCTTTTGTTGATATTTGCTAGACATAAAAGTCGCTAATTATATTGATTTGCCTAAGTTGCTAAAATACTGTGTTATCAAATGGTTTCTATTCTTTCTCCATTATTCTTCCATCATTATCTGTAAATGTACATGTAAGTTGGTTTGTTTCGATTGTTGTTATCTCCTTGGCATTCATTATTATTATCAACTTACATGTTAAAAGTACATGTTTTCACCAATTATATACGAGTATAGAAAGAGGTTTTCATTTGCATACAGTCACGTGATTATGTAACATGTAACTTAAACTTTTCTGGAATGAAGAAATTTCAAAAATAGATGTATTTTGGTATAGTTGTAATAAAACGAACCTTTTACCTTATAGCAAAAATATTCTTTGTTCCAATACCCAAGCTTGTTGATAGTACGAGTGTTGTATACACGACTTTAGGTTACTCAAGTGTACACTTGCCTTTAGCTTAGGAGGTTGGCACCATTGTTAGAAATTACTAAAATAGGTGAATAATGTAATGTCGTTAATAGATGAGCATGTACATTTATTATGTCTTGTGTTTAGTTGCGTTGTAATTAACAATTAATAAATACTTACCACCTTATGAGATTATATCATTTGAGATAATAGAATACAGGTATATAACATGGCGCTGCGAACAGGATGCGAACCCGTGCCGGTACAACCCAATGAATTTCAATTCAATATGTCCATGCCATTAGTGGGCATCTGTAAGTGGTAGCCTTTATTTTAACCCCTAGAAATGCATCCCAAACACTATTATTAACAAGTTTTATTTTATATTTTTTTAGGTATCGTCACATTGAATTAATAACGACAAAATTAATCTACAAACCGCAAAACCGCAGGAAGTAATTTTAATGAAATTCAACGCGGTGTTGTCAGCATGAAATAGACAAATCCCCTAATGGCGCCATGATATTTCCCCAGATTTGAAGTAAAATACCTACTATCAAAGTTCTGAGATTTTGAGTTTGAATGCACACAGCAGAATTTAATTCAAACAAAAAACAGTTAGATAGACAATTTATTTTTGTATATAAAAGAGTATTTTTAAATTAAACAACAAATACGTGAAAAGATTTTGAAAATATTCACGAATGAATTAACAAATACTTTAAAAAATGTACACTGTCGCCAACGCAAATTCTTAAAATGTGCGGTGGTGTACGGTAGGAGTAGTAGTAAAGGGTTCATTTAAAGCAGGCGGTAAAATTCTCGATGTCGTTTTATGTCGCGAATATCTTAAATGCTTCATTTTAATTACATCAAATGAAAGCTTAATGATTGGTCTTTTCTGTTTCTTACCATATATGTCCATTATACTTAATGAAATAACCTTTACTTCAGTCACCAATACTTATTTCCTTCCACCTTGAATTTTTATAAATGATTACATTCTTACAAAACAAACTAAACCATTACTTTCTTTCCTGTCAAAATGACAAAACAAACCAACTTGTTTCAACAAATAAAAAAACATGTTAATTAAATAAATCAATATCAATAATAACATACACGGTGATTCAGTACTCAATGATCGGACTTTGAGGATAAGCTTCTCTGGTTATTAGAAACAAAACCTTAGTAACTTTTTTTGATTAAATGAACTTGAAAATTTCGAAAAATCTGACCGACGTTTTCAGAAAAGTACGTATAATTGATGCAGGTCAGTGTTGTTAAGTCGAATAGAAATAAATGCAAGATCTTCAGAAATTGACACCATCAGTAAAAACGTGACATCTGTTTAAACAAGCACAACAAGAATGCAAACGACGAACATTCCATTTTAGATGAGAAAACAAAACAATCTATTAATCCGGGGGATTCCCCAGTATTCTACTAGGAAATGCAGACAGAAATGACATCATTTTAATACAGACCCATTCAATGATATCATTAAATTCGATGTGTTATGCGTTAATAAACAGATATTTTAATTAAGTAAAGACATGTTTAACTAATTTGATCTATCCATCAATAGGTATTGTTTTAATTCAACGACCCTGAATGCTTGATGGATTTGTTTACATAGTCAAGTACAAGTACTGTTACGTTTTATTACTAAAAGCTGCAGTGTAAGGGGTTTGCAATTTGTTATCATTTGAGAAACCAAATATGTGTCACTATCACAGTACTATAATTTTTTATTCACAAACCTGCAGTATTGTATTACACATAGGAGTTAATGTGCCCAAAGAATTTGAAATTGTCTTAGTAATAAGAAATAGCAAAACAAAAATACCATTTTTGAAACAATATCCATTGAGAGGTCGTTCGCAACATGCTTGGTTTATTTAATTCTGTTTATCTGTTGTTATTCTACGAAACACTTGGCCAAAATAATGACGTGTTTATTACTTTATTACGCTATCCTTGCACATTCTAGTAGTATTGAATATCTGCTTGAACTTTTAAAATATGTGTCATGTGCATTCATACTATTAAATTGGAAAACATTAGGCTGAACTTCGATGCCGTTTTTCTCCAAAAGTATAGAAATACGAGAAAAATGGTATATAGGAATTTTCTTTCTTTAATGGTTATCTAACCACTGGCAAAGTCCGATTACTCCGTAATGACTCACCGAGTATAATAATTAGCCGTCTACGGTACGTACCTTTTTTAATTTTAAATGTCTATTGTTTTTATTTAATGTTATTTACTTATACATAGAATTTTATAAATTATACTTGTTAAATTGTTTTTAGATGCAAATAAATTTGATAAAGAAGGAAACCATCCTTCGAAACGTCGTTTAATACCAAAAACTTTATTATTATTCACCTATGAACTAAAGAACCAAAGAAAAAAAATCTTTAAAAAAAATTAATTCAATTATTTCACATTTTTTACGTGAAGAATTAATTTTAGAGAAACTACATTCAAAGTTGACCAAAAAACTACCACTTAAATTTCATAGTATTTGAACTATTTTCTCAAAATTTTAAGAAAATCTTATGTCTAGCGACTAAATTATTGCCATAAAACCTGCTTTTTCGGTAAAAAGCAGGTAATAATTTAGTCCCTAGACATACGATTTTCTTAAAATTTTGAGAAAATAGTTCAAATGCTATGAAATTTAAGTGATATTTTTTTATTAACTTTGAACGTACAGTTTCTCTAAAATTAATCTTTTACGTAAAACATGTGAAATAATTTAATTAATAAACATCGTTTTCCAAAACAAGTTAGGTAAGCAAGTTTTTAACATTTCCCGAGTATTAACTTAAAACCAAAGTTATTACATTATTATATTATTTATGTAAAAAGCAAGACACGCTTTTTTGGGTACACTTGGACCTTAACTGTTATAAATCTCGAGTGTATTACTTCAAATTAAAAGAGTTATATTTGAAATTAAATATTAATGCGAACACCCTTAAAAGCTGCACTTTTTTCATTGTTGTAAATTATAGCGTTTTAAAAGTTTAATTGATAAATTTCATTTTTTGTATGCAATTGTCTATCAAAAATATTCTACTTTTATTTTTGGCCGCGTAGTTTTTTTGCTATTTAGATTCAAACTCAGAGTTCAGAACTTCTGTATTTGATAGTAGATTTGCACAACTTTTTATTAACTGTACAGCATGTATTGTACATAATATTATTCTCCTAATTGGGCAACATGAATACACGAAGAAGGCAAAAATAGTTATACTAAATATTTCAAAAATAAACTTTTACTAAAAATTCCTGGACACTCAAAGAATACAACAAACTAAAACCGGTCCTGGTGTTTGTGATTCGGCTGTTATTCTTATTATCATACATAGTATTGTATATCCTGTCTCAAAATTAGGAGTAGTGTTACGCCCTTTCTCTTTAGAAAAAGAAACTGGTTTTGAAATATTTGCGTAGGTTGTGAAATTGTTGCCACATAGTATTCACTAGCCCAGAAAGAGTCGAAGGTTGTGGAATTTTCACGATCTAGAGAACTGCAAGATATCCCGATCTCCACAAAATTCATAGAAGGTGCCACTGGCTCTACCACTAAAAAAAATTACGATAGCAGATAGTGGTATCATACTAATGGAAGCGGACGTTTCGGGTCTACTACCCATGCAATATTCTTCTACAATCTAAAAAACACTTACCATAGAGCCACTGTTTCACTATGGACGAAACCAGGTGTGAAATACAACAACAAAAACAAATATAAATTTTATTAAAATAAACAACCCCGAATAAATGAGACATAATGCGAATAATCATTAAGATATCATCAACAGCATAGTACGCATAATCGTATAGTTACCCATATATCCGGTTATCTTAACTTGATAACTTGACTAGAAAAGAATTAAATCTGGCCACTCTTGGATATATCTAGTCGTTTCAGAAGAAAGAGAGAAATCTGTTTTATTTTTAACTGTTATTGAATTCAAAGTAATGTAATTGATTGTGCCTAATTTAATGCGCTATGTTATACCTGAATATTTTAATTAATTACTACTTTAATATGGTAACTTGATATTGTAATAATTTTAATCTACACTTTTAACTTAATGGCAAAAGAGCGGTTTAATTCATTATGATAACACATCTGCACCAAGTTGAACGCATCAACTTTATCAAAAATTTGTCGGAAACAAGAACGGCTAATCACCTTTTATCAACATTCCGCCAGAAAAATGCAGTAGGGCCAAAACAAAATTTTGAATATAAATATAATTCAAGGTCCGAGTATTAAAAGTATAAAGTGCAGTCTAATCTGCAAGAGAAAAATTTGTAATACTCAAATTACATTGTTTAACACTAGCTTCAATGCTAATGAAAAAGAGGCACGTAACAGTAGCTGAGACAGACAGGTTTACATAGCTTAAAGAAACCATTATTAACGGCATATTTGACCATATTATATACAATTAGCGATGGGTAAATTCCCGGAATTTATTTTTTGGGGAATATTCCTGGAAATATATCTGGGAATATTCCCAAATTTCCCACTTTATCGGGAATTTATATTTTTACTTTAAAAAAGGTCCAAAATAGAGAAATTGTTCGAAAAAAAGTTTATTTTAAAATACAAATAACATAAATATAACATGATATATAAAAACAAAACTCCTTGGAAAAAAGTTAACAGTACAGTGTACTATTACACTATATAACGGTAACGCGTAAAATATACCAGTCTTCAATCTAACACAAAGCACATCAAAGATTAATGTACACTGAACGTGCTAACTTAATGATAGGACCGGCCACGTGTTGGTAACAGGTCTTAGCTTGCAAATTTGTATTAAGGCAGATTCTCACTATACGGCAGGCTACCAACAGTCACCGGAGCAACAAAACATTGTACTGTACATTTTATATGATGATATTCACATCAACCATCACAGACACGGACCGTTGCGACCATATAAAATGTACAGTACAATGTTTTGTAGGTCCGGTGACTGTTGGTAGCCTGCCATATAGTGAGAATCAGCCTTGAGGCAGTGTACGCTTTGCGCGCGTTTTCTTGCGTTTCACTTACGGGAGTATACAAAATAAATTTCCATTTTTCGGGAATTTATCGATTTATAAATTCCTAAAATAAATTCCTGGCGGGGAATATTCCTCACCGGGAATATTCCCGTTGCCCATCACTACATACAATACACCAATACACGTCACATAACAGTGAGATCCGAGTTAGAAATTGTCGGCAGTCCTTCAAAAAAGTGACCAAAAAAATTCATAGCGTCACTAAGAATAAATCTTAGGATACAAAAACATGAAATTTAAATATAACAACTGCACAAGAAAGTAGGGAAAATAGGAGAGTTCTGGAACCACCCCCCACTCCTGACCTTGACCTTGAACCTATCTCTCTCTAACACATGGTGACCTTGAAACTATCTCTGTCACCTAAACGTGACAACACCGCATTCTCAAGGTCAATAATATGGCACCACCGCATTCTCAAGGTCAACAAGATGGCAACACCGCATTCTCAAGGCCATCAATATGGCAACAACGCATTCTCAAGGTCATCAATATGGCAACAACGCATTCTCAAGGCCATCAATATGTCAACACCGCATTCTCAAGGCCCTCAGTATGGCAACAATGTTTTGACCTTGAACTCAAGACCACTCTTCAAGGTCATCAAACACCATTCAAGGTCAAGCTTTAGATATATATAGCAGGTTGCATGTATGGGAAGAGTAAAGCGTTTGCAGTTGCAGTGTTACAATGGAAAGCCTCGCTAAATCAATTGAGAATGCGAAAGCGCAAGCTCTAGAAAAGTAGTTGATGGTTCCAAACGAGCTTCCTAAGGATGCTAAATAGGCACCGCTAGTGAATCAATCAGTGTTTTATTTAAACAAATCAAAAAGTAAAGTTGTATTTGTTGGATTATGTGCTCATTTGGGATTCACTCCTGTAATAAAAGTAGCTGGAGTAAAGAATCAGTGCATGCTGTTTGATGAAACTGAGTGGAACGCGTTAATAACCAATGCAGGAGTCATTAATAAATACTTTAAAGCAGGAGAAGAGGTCGCGGTTCCTTTGAAAATGGGTACAAAAACTATTTCGTTTGAGCGTGTTAACAGAAATTACGATAAAACAAAAATCATAAAGATAACTGATGCATTGCGATGACCTATATTTCAAAGCTTGCTTTGCATCTACGGACCTTGGCCGGGTGACTGCATAGTGAACATCACAAACATATTGGAACCATTAATGAAGATGCAAATCCCGAACGTGTTTGGAATGCTAGAAGTTGTGCATTATCTACCAGAAAAGGTAATAGTGGATGTGGAAGTCAAAAGGTGTATTGCGTAATGGAAGAATGAAGAGGGGAAAGGGTGGGGGGCGGGTGAATATAAGAACACATGGTCTAGGTGTAACTTAGTGAAATACAATGGAGACGCGTAACAGTGAAGACGTATCAAGCAAAGCTATTGATAAACTGAATGCTGTGGTGAAACTACGGTGTGAATTAGAAGCGCTAGAGGAGGATGCGGCACACGAAGCTGTTCATGGTACGGGGATATTCAGTCCAGAATATTGTCAAGAGTTAGCACAACGATATAGAAAAGGCGTGCAGTTGTGTCAAGACTTCATTAGAGGTGTGATTTGTGATAAGTGTTTGGTAAAAAAGCTCATTGCGCAACATCTAAGGGACTTTGCATATGACTTAATAGAGGACGGATTAAATGGGTGGTTTAGTGACATTTGATGAAAGTAAAAACAAAATACATTACATGTTAACATGGGAGTATGCACATCGTCAAGCACGCAAAAGTCAATGGGAGATAATAGCAAGGGATAGGGTACGATTTCAGAGACGAATAAGCTACGTGGAAAATGTAATCGCTCCAGTTTTGAAAGAAGAGTATAGAGAGGGTATCTATAATACACGTTTTAAAAGTGGTGGGGGTATAGTTTAAATAGTCACATCAGTCGCTTACCGTCAGTTACAAAAATGGGTTCAATCAAAGTGGGTTGGCAACATTACTGGGTTCTTGAAACAACAGATAAGGGTGAAATTAAATTTTCGCGTTATAAAACGCACAATACCGGGTTGTTAATCGAAAGAGCTAAACTATCGAACACTGTGGTTGTACGTAGTGAAAACGATTATCGACACACTTCGAGTGCAGGTGTAGAAGTCCATTATTTGTTAAAAAATGGTAAACTTATAAATATACAAAATTCCACATGTACAGAACAGGGGTTGCTCATACATCGTCATACTATTAACTTGTTGCCTGATAAATGTGATTTCATTCTTATCAAATGTAAATGTGTTACACCGTATAGTGAATGGATTGCTGCAACTGAACGTGCACGTGACAACCTTGCTGCTGTCGGTTTTCCTTCGGGTTTGGTGCGTTATCTGGATTGGGAATTAAAGGGTAGTAATAGTTATATATTCAATTGTGAATAGTTATATAAGTTTGTAATAGACAATGAATAGTTGTAATCATATGATGTTATCTGGATTGGGTATTAAAGTTTAGTAATTGTTATATTTAATCGTGAATAGTTATATAAGTTTGTAATAGACAATGAATAGTTGTAATCATATGATGTTATCTGGATTGGGTATTAAAGTTTAGTAATTGTTATATTTAATCGTGAATAGTTATATAAGTTTGTAATAGACAATGAATAAATAGTTGTAATCATATTATGTTGTTTTAATAAAACCATTATGGATATTTAAAAACTTTATTCTGAAAAATCCATTACATGAGTTTTATATAAGTAGTATACATTACTTAATGCACAATAGCACAGTGAATGATGATGATAAAAGCATGATGGAAGCATAGCTTGTAGAGCTGATTCCTCTGGTAACTCCACCACCGGTTGTGATACGAAACGTCGAATGTAGTTGCTCTTTTCAGATCCCTTCACGTAAACGGTATCCGCCTGCTGAGTCAAGCGTTGCAGAATTACAGGAAGCATAAAGGGAGGAGTGAATCTTTCATTCCAATCCAGACAATGATGATTATGCATTAACCAAGTAGCTTGTTGACGAAACGTGGGTGGTAAGTTGCGAAAGGGGAATGGAGGTTTGAAAACGTAGTGAGACACACGATGTCCATCAAACACGGCTAATTCCTTGGGTGCAAAGTCTTTTTCTGAAGTCTTGAAACCTTGCACATCGATAACTAGCATGATCGAAGCGTGCGACTATACTAATAAAGGTAACAGGTCCTTGGACGTATATAACGATTTCCTTTACAGTTGACGTACTTGCTTCGTCAATGCATTATACGTAAATACACGATCGTGCAAAATGAGACAGTAAGCAGTAGTGTTCGCTGGAATGCTTTTGTGAGTTTCGAAAGTAACTCGAAGAACGACAGCTTTCCCTAGCAAGGAATCTTTCTGTCGCGAACAATCGATGACGATTAGAGGTGTAAGTGCCTTAAATCTATCAGGAGCCAGTAGAGGTTCGTTGGGTTTATCATAGTAGGATCGTTGAAAGTTAGCATACATTTCGTATAAAGTAGCATATCGATTTTCACCATAATTAATATTTAATTGATCGTAAGGATATCTTTCCGTATTTAAAAATACCGTCACGTTTTGAATATCACAGGCGTCGAATGTGCTCATATCTTTCTGCAACTGACCATCACGATCGGTTTGAAACCCTATGATAACGTAACGGGGAGTTTCCAGAGTGGTCGATGTTTTAATAGACCAACTGTGCTTATCCGTTTGCGGTACAGCGGGATAAATATGTGTTTCCCAGCTTCTAAATGCCACTTGAGTGTCAATATTTTTCCCAATATATTTTGTTAATGATAATTCTTCCGCCAATCCCGGTTGAATATGTGGAACTTTCCAATATATTTTTTGCAAGTTAACCTTAAGCTTTTCATTAGCATCGGTGGATATTAGGGCATCGACATCGGAATTGCTGCTAATTAATAGCAATTCTTGACGAATACTCATAATAATCTTTCCATAGTCTTCAAAAATCCCCAACAGTGTTGATAAAGGTATGCAGGCGCAAAAATTACCTTTACTATCTAGCAAGGTGCTGGTACCATCCGGAAACCAACCAGCGTTTTGTAACTTAACGCTTTCATTCGAATTGTGGGAAAGGTAAGCTTTCATGGTGGTTGTTAGACCAACTTTTGTTACCGAATCCACCATTCATTTCGTACCGAATCACACTAAAAAGATATGCAATACCATTGTTTATAAATTTACCACTCGCTGATGGTTTACCATCTTCTTTCAGTACAGTACCTTCTACATATAGATAACTACGCGAAGGCAAAGTGGACATATCCTCTTGAATAGGTATTCGAATTTCATCATTATTCTCAAAACCAGTGGTATAAGGTTAGTGAGTGTGAAATTCAGCTCCAACAATCGAGTTATCGACGAGCACTTTTTCGTTTACATTTAGCACATTCATTTTGGGATAACAAAGCCTAAGGTTTGCAAGAATAAGCGGTTACCCCTTGTCAATTGAGTAGCGACCGATGCCTGACTAACCATTTTCCGCTTCCAACACGATCTTTTATAGCCAGAGCGATCAGTGCAACATCGAGGAGTGTTATATTTGAACACCATCATCCACGCTCTTCAAATGAAGTCCTATCGTCACGGTTTCCCCTTGGAAATTAACCAAATCCCCGTCTTGATCCAATATTTTAAGGGTAATGTTTGAAATAGTATTGACATTAATTGGTAAATAGGGTGCAGTCTCAGGTGCTTCTATTATTTTGAATCCAGGAGGAACACTGGGGAAGAACTGATGTATCACATGGGTAGGTGTACCATTAATATAATTTCCTGTTATTATATTACATTCTATCATTAGCGAGTTAACCTTGATAATTTTAACTGGAAAATCAGATATGTGACGTTCCTTAGCTTTTAAGATTCTATTCTTAAACCCTAACAATGTTCCGATAGAGTGTTCAACTGTAAAGTCAATGTCGTGATCGGCTTTTATAATTGATCTTAGGATATTATGATTCGGATCGATGTTAACAGACTCACCGTTTACTTGAGAATTAATGTATTGAGCTATATCAGTAAGCTCATATGATCCAGTAGGTATCTTTATTATTCTTTCTCCCATTTTAAACACGTTGTTTTTATCCGTTACGTTCGGAATAGTATTGAACGTTTCGAAATTTGTCAAACGCATAACCCATTGTTTTGTAGGATCCAAATATATGGGAGGGTTAAAAGGAGAAGTTAAAACAGACGTTGTAGCGGAGAAGATGAATGTTTGAGACATCTCAACATTCCCAGTAAGACTGAGGAAATGTTAAGGAGTGTTTTCATATAAAAAGTTCAGCGCTAAATGTCCACAATTGTGCGAATTTAGCTTCTGAAAAGCATCATAGTTGTAACTAATAACGTTTAAGCTACCATCACTTTTAAAATAATGAACGAGTTCTAGTGGGTGTTTTAACTGTCCAATACTATCAAAGTATAATATATGTCGACCACGTTTAACATACGATGTCCAATGCGTACCTTCCTCATCTGTATCATCCAAATTCACAATTCCACATTCGTTTTTTCGGATACGTTTCGGTAACCCTTTTCGCATAAAAATACCTCTGAAGTATGGAATTTTTAACTCGTTTACGTACTTTGACAGATCGATATTGGTCAGTGGTCGGTGTGGTAGCTTTAAGGATAGTTTTTTGGAGGTCGTAAATACAATCCTAATCCTTTTTTGTACGGTTTCAAATATAATCCTTTTCCTACAGGCGCTTGCTCCATCGCTATATTGTGTCGTTTCGTTTCTTCGAGCGCTGATTTCGCTGCTTTTGCTTCATTCACTGCTTTCGCAACCGCAGCTGCTCCAGTTCCTAACGAGCCTATAGCTCCGAGAGCGGCAAATAAAGGAATCAGCGGTAGGAAACCACCTTGCTTGGGAATAGGTATAATCCGACCTTTGGGAGCAATGATACGTTTACGTTTCAAGGCCGCTAGGGCAAGACGAGCAGATCGTTTTAAAGATAGCTTTTTTACTTTACTACCAATACGTTTTCTAGCTAATTTGATGGCGTTGTTGAACGTTAAAGTACCCCTTCTTTTCACCTTAGATCGTCGTCGTCGTCGTCGAACACCCATACCCAATTTTCTTTTTCCAGACATAATGCCTGCCACAGTAAGTGCAGCCGCTCTCTCTCCAAAACGAGCGTCCTTAGAACGAAACCTAGTCCACGCCTTACGTCCTAATATACTATCGGCTTTATGACGTTCACCAAGATCGTTAGTTTTTGAATAGACTATGTCGTGCTCTTTACAAGCTTCATCCAACGGGTTTATTCCTTTGTCTCCACGAGCAAGCCTTTGATGTAAACGGGTGCCAGGTCCGCAGTAGTTATACCCTGATAAATGTAATTCTAACGGTAACTTATTAATGAGAGTGTTGATCACTCCCTTCCCCTTACGAGTTGATTGACGATTATCCGCTTTTCGCAGAGTACGTTTCATAACACATTACTCCTCCTATCACAGGTGAAGAGTGACTGTAAGTGACCCGTCTACATATATTTATATATATCACACACGTGTGCTCTTCCCTCACAACGTGTCCTACATGGAGCAGCTAAAGTTGGTGCATCAGAGACACAGATTACCGGTTGTAAATCGGGATAATTGTTCACCGACGCCACAAGTGTTTAAACATAGCGTATTGTTGGGTGCAGGATGCAAACGCGGTATAATAGTAGGCAGTTCCGGATGTGGTAAAACCAACCTAATGATAAGTTTACTAGAACATCCAAACGGTTTACGCTTCGAAAACGTATATGTTTATAGTAAATCTCTTTATCAACCGAAATACGCATATCTGCGCGACCTGTTTCGATCATTACCCATCGGTTATTTCGAATACGATTCTTCTGAAACTATATTACCACCTAAGGATGCAAACCAAAACTCGGTTATTATCTTTGACGATGTAGTTTGCGATAGTCAAAGCACCATACGTGATTACTTCTGCTTCGGGAGACATAAACACATCGATTGTTTTTATTTATGTCAGACATATTCTGCGATACCTAAACAACTCGTAAGAGATAATTCAAATCTCATTGTCGTGTTTAAGCAGGATAATACTAACTTACAACACTTATTTAACGATCATGTTAGCGGGGATATGACTTTCGAAGCGTTTAAACACTTGTGTTTACACTGTTGGAAGGAGAAATATGGCTTTTTAGTAATCGATAAAGATTATCCACTTAATGGGGGACGTTATCGAAAAGGTTTCGACTGTTACTTCACCATAAATACCGAAGACACGAACTAAACGTTTTAGTAAACATGGACAAGCGTTAAACAGAAATACAAAAGTCTCAAGTCTGAAATTGCACGGTCAGAAGTGGAACTACAACGCCGCTATCAACCTATCACTCAACCATTGCGTGAGTTTATAACCGGAGTTAAAACGGAATTATTAACTCCGAAAGAAGAACCCTTAAAAACGGAAGTGTCTTCTCCCATACCTACCTCGACCCCAAAAAAATTTTATAAACGACTTCCACCCGCAAGACGAATACCTCACGAACCATCACCTATCGCCCAAAGAATGCGCACTACTAGCGTTCCCTCACCTGATATCTCAGTTTTTGAAACAGAAGTCCTGGAAGAATCTGGGATCCCAACATTAGATCAATTGAAAGAACAACTTGCTGCTGTTGGATTCAGTCCGGAATTCCAAACTTACATAGATGAGACCTTTTCTGGTAGAGCTAAAATGTATATGGAAAACATGTTCAAGGATACTAAGAACGAGTTCGATCATCATTATGGAGTACGATTCCATCCGGAATCTCACCAGTACCTAATCGGAGACGCCGTACTCACTTTTGACGAGAACGACTTTATTATTAAAAAGCCCTCAGGCACAGTTTTTAAATATACAGGCACTCCTGGATTTTACGAATTAGTATTTAAAAAAGTACCTATTGGATACACCCAATCAGACTTGCAGAAGTATAAGGACCTTCTTACACGTACCAATGCTACCAGAAGAGGTTACATTGAGGGTGCACAGCTACACGGAACCGGAAAGAAATATTCAAATATAATTAGACGCCTTCTAACTACTCCTGGAGCAAGATTTCGAAGCGAGTCTACACCTACTACACCGGTCACGCGATCGAAAACTCGCACATTACCAAAACGTGGCGGTGGTGATATGCGCGTTCTCAACTATAATAATAAACAGGTGGAATTTATACCTTGGAAAGATCCTAATAAATCAGTGGACAGATTGAGACTCCTTTTAAGTTCAAAATCGGCTGGTCACACCGGTCACACTAATGAAATCATATATATTATCGATGAATTAAGAGCTGCTAAAATTATCGAATAAATCATCACACGCGTATAAATCCGTTTCATACTATTGCTAACGTTAGTGCAATCATGACGCTCGATAAATTCTGTAAACATCTTCACAAAACCCCTGTCCGAGTGAAACTCGACACTCGTTCGAGAGTGTACTTATTAGAAGATATACAAAATGTAAGGTACACAACAATGATGTATATGTGGGCGGACACCGAGCCAGCGTCGAATGAACCTAACATTTCCGAACTACCGAACTATTACAATTTGAAAGGTAGCAACAGTAAACGGGAATACACAATACCGTTTACAGAAGGGACTGTACAAGAAGTGTGCAGCTCACCACCATGCTATATGTTTGTAAACGGCATTAGTATTGGTGGTGCTGCCAACTTAATTGGGAGACTATTGAGAAAAGGCGATAAGATCAGGGTGAGAGGTACGTCGCTATACCCGTCAACAGCCGCCCCATTTTACTTCGAAGCTCTTATTAGTCATCCAAATCATCATATATCATCATTACCTCAAGACGATGACTCTAGATAAGTTCGGTAAACATCTTCACAAAACTCCTGTCCGAGTTAAACTAGACGCTCGTGCAAAGGTATTCCTTTTAGAAGACGTGTCTAGTTTGCACTACGAGACAATGTTGTATATGATGGGAGTAAACAACTATGAAGGCGGTTATGCACTTTTGAACTCCATCAACTTCGAGTATGTCGTTCCTCTAAAATAAGGTATCATTAAACAAATCAAATACTAACCCACAGATGCGCAAATCTTTTTAAACGATACGTTATACGATGCCGAATCACTCATCGGAGTGTCATTGAAGAAAGGGGATAAGTTTAAGGCGAAGAGACCTGGAACAACGGACATATTTATTTTTGAAGCTGTTATTAGTGTTCCAGCATTTTCTAAATGAGTATCAAACGTCAAATAATTGAAGAATTGCATAAACCTGCTCGTAAACGATTTGTACATGGCCGATCTTGTGGAAATGATTCCCTATGCTAAAATAAAGGTTTTCGATATATTTTAGTATTGTTGAATATGTTTAGCAAGCGTGTTTGCTCGTGTCCACTTAAACGAAAAACCGGTGAAGACGTCACGAAAGCAATGAAAAAATTATTAACATCAACAGGAGGTACTCCCGACAATTTACAAACGGATATGGGGAAGGAATTTTACAACCAGCATTTTCTGTAAGCTAATGCAAACGTTCAACATCAACCATTACAGCACCTTTTCTAGTATGAAAGCAAGTCCGGTAGAACGTGTAAACCGAACTCTTAAAAACAAGTTGTAGAAGGAATTTTCCATGCAAGGGTCATATAAGTGGTTGCAGTTATTACCAAAGGTTGTTAACCAATACAACGATACCGTATACCGCACCACCGGCTACAGACCCATCGAAGTGAACCACAGCAACGCCAAGATTCTTTTACAAACAGTTTACGATTTCCAGAAAACCACCGACCTGCGAAGTGCTAAATTCACAGTCGGTGATCACGTGCGAATCAGCAAGCATCGGGAAGCGTTTGCGAAAGGTTATACTCCCACATGGAGTACCGAAATCTTTCAAATTAAAAAGGTTAATCAAACCAATCCCATAACGTATATCTTGGAAGACACGAAAGTAGATAGGCTAGGAGAGTTCGAGCACAAAATCCCATGTTATTTCTTATGGAGGTCCGATTTAGCGAAAAGATCACAAATCTAAGATGGCGGCCGCGCTCGCGACTCGAGGTCATCCGCGGTTCGTCCAAACACGCGGCAGTAATTTCATATTATCTTTTTAATAATTATCTATTATATTAATAATAATAATAAAACATTTAACATTTTAACAAAATCCCCAATAAAATTAATTCCCCTCTCATAGTAGATGTCTCATCATTCTGTATTATCGGCATTTGGCTCGTCACATGGCTAAATGGAGTTAGTGTTGCTAGGGGAAAACAAATGGCGCCAGTGTCGTTTTACGTGATTTTTGTACCGACATTCTGTATTATCGGCATTTGGTTCGTCATCATGAAGAAAGCTGTATTACCGATTACGGGCGTTCTGCTGATTGTTAATAGGGGGAGCCAAGGCTTATCATTTTATATTAATAAATTTTACCGATTTCTTAAAATAATTATCGTCGTCATTAATACTTTAATTACATATAATAATTTAAGATAATTAATTCAGCATTAAAATTTTAAACGCAAATCACGGAACAATTTACGGATAATAATAATAATAACAATAATTATAATAATGTCTTTATTTCCTTACAGGTTTACACCCAAATAGGGAAAAATATGAATTTACAAATGTTTTCATCGTTTATGCTATTCTCGTGTAATATCTCATGGGTAATGTGTAAAGAGCGGAAAATATGCAATGTGCATTTTATGATGTTGATGAAATAAGAATTGTTTGTAGATTCAATTAAAATGCCTAAAACCTAAAATTTAAGGCTTTAATATTATTGTTTATTGTATATTTTATATCAATAAATGCGAAACTCCGTGTAATGCCATGTAATAATAATGCAACAATGTAACATAACTGTATACATCGCTGTATACATAAAATAAACTTGATGTTGATGAAATAAATAATAGAAACAAAATTTAATTTATGATTTGATTTATTGAAATTTCCTTATTCTTATAACAAATAAGTTTTTACTAATAATATTTAGTTATTACTAGTTAGTTAATAGTATATTATATACATATTTGTTGCATTTTTTGTCGAAACCCATGCATTTTTTGTCAAATTTCGTTGCATTTAAATGTGCATATGTTTTCTTTTTGCCTTGCATTTTTCCGCTCTTTAGTAATGTGTATTGTGGTGACAAGATTCATTCGGTATTGTTATGTCTGTTTGTGTTGGTGAACATTTCACCATTTACAACATAATCATGAATAAAGTGGTTGGTGTATTTTTGCATACGAAACAATGGAACATTTATTTACGTTTAAATTTAGGCGATTAGCTTTACACCAATCACATAGAAAGTTAATGTTAGACTGCAAATATAAGCAATCATTGATATCTCGTACTTGATGATATATTTTTAAATCGTCAGCAAATAATAGTTTCTCGCAATGTATAGATTGATGATGATGAATACCACGTAGACACGTCTATTCGTGACGGGTATCTTGAAATACGTTCTGCTTGGTTCGGACATCTTGTATCCCTACCCCCTGGCGTTTAATGTCATGCGTACCTTGCTATCTCTCTCTCTCTCTCTCTCGCGCTCTCCTTCTCACTCTCTCCTTATCATCTATTAGAGAGGACGCATTAAAGAGCCTTCTCTCTCTCACTCTCTTGCTCTTTCGTTCTCTCCTTATCACCTATTAGAGGACGCAATAAAGAACCTTCTCTCCCTCTCTCACTCTCTCGCTCTCACGCTCTCTCACTCTCTCTCCCTTCATCCTAATGCTAGTAAATGAAACAGCATTGGATAGAGGTAACCGTTAGGTCTACTGTTCTGGGATTGGTTCGGACGGCTTTGTTATTTTATACGTGAAAATAAAAAAAAATCGATAAATGTTTTACTGTTTTTATTATTTTTCGTATAGTTACACAATATTACTAATATTCTTATGTAAATCAGCTTAAACTAGGTGATTATAGTTTTATATAGTATATTACTTTATTACTCAATATAAACTAGATATGTTATATCAGAATGTTACAAATTAATTGTCTAACAAAATAACTTAGATCAGCTTATAAATATATATATTCTAATACTTAACATTTACTTAATAGAATATTAACTATATATTAAACTTAAACCTCAACATACTTTATTTAATCTAGTAATATAAACTTTATATAGGTAAGAACTGTCATTTAACAACATCTTCTGCCTTTATCCAGGACTTTTCATTCAAGCCGAGCTATTTGACGTACATGTCGCCATTGCTGCGGCGTTTAAGTACTTTTTCAACTAAGTAAACGTCTGGCTGATTGGTTTTCTGCAGCTCGAACTCGTAGAAAGCTCCTCGAACAGCAACCCCATGAAGATCTTCCAGCAGATATGTGACAGGTTTTGTAAATTGAACTTTAACTATTTTGAATAATTCAGTTGACCAGCTGGGCGTGTATCCCTTAGAAAAGACCCCCTTGAACTTACTAATACGTACGAGGTCATTCAAGTCTAGTTTACGTTTACTTCCTGCAGCAACATCTGCTTTTACATTAGTGTCATAAACGGTTAGTTTGGTGGTAGGTGTAACAGTAGCAGGAGCTCGACCTATCGTTCTATGTCTGGTGTTGTTATAGCTGTCAACTACCCTCTGTAATATATCTATCCATTTAAATGATCCTCGGTAGCTAAACTCTTTATACAGCTTTTGCTTAATTGTACGGATAACGCGTTCAACTATCGAAGCCTTAATTACGGAATATGTAGAGTAATGATTTATAGTGTGCTCTTTCATTAATCGTTTAAAATGTTTATTGTAAAACTCTTTCCCGAGATCCGTCTGAAGATTCTTGGGTATGACTGAACTCTTAAAGATGCTGCGGACCTGCTTTGTCACCTCTTCTCCGGATTTAGTTTTCAACGGTCGTGCATACAGATATTTCGAATAACAGTTTATCATCAGCAGTATGTAACGATACCCCTTATTTACTTTAGCATAGGGCATAAACTCGGCTAAGTCAGCCTGGAACAAGTCCTGGAAATCTTTTATTATAGTGCGACGTCTTTGAAAGTTTTTTCTAGCAGCCCTGTGTATTTCATCAACAACGGTTTGTTTAGCACTAGTCATTATCATACAATTAATCTCAACGACACCGAGAGAGCAACGTCTCAAATAATTATATTGGCAGCAGCCGTGTTTGATGAATACTGAACAATGTTAAAGCAATATATCATTATATACCCCCGAAATATTCTATTCTATGATGCCTTCCTCCTTAAGTTCGCTTATAATTGATATTATTTCGTTTTCATTCTGTGGACTAGTGTTGCCGGCACTCTTTACAGCATATAACAAACGAAGCCGGTCGACTAGCTCGTTAGCCTTATTCCAGTAGACGTATTCGACTTTGCAATCGCTTAATTTTTTAAAATTTGACGACGATGATGATGATAGTCTAATGCCTAAACCTTTGATTCTGGGTAAGTTCGGTTTAATTATATAATCATACTTCCAATGTTTAACAGCTGTTAGTTTACCCTGTGGTCTATATGATTTCTTATGCGCATTAGTAAGGGCTATTATCTGCATATAATTATTGATATCAGCTTGCGATGGTATAGACTCTAATTCACTAAACGTGAGTAAGTCAAACAGACCGGGTGTTGCTTTGAAAACGTTGTTTTTAATTATGATGTTTGTATCACGCATAGTCACAGGGGAAGATGCAAATGTCCACGCGTCTCGATCAATTTTATATCTAATACCGAATCTAGTTCTATCTATATTTTTGTTTCCGACAGCGTTAGCTATCAGCATACCGTAATGAGTAGGGAGATCAAGAGTTTTATTAGATTCTTCTTCTTCTTCGTCTGCTTCCGATGATGATAATGTAGCAGGTTGTTTTTTAACTTTCAACTGGGGAATGTAACTAGCAGTAGTAGTAGTAGTAGCAGCAGATGGTTGTGTTTTAACTTTCAATACGGGTACGTTAGAGGTGTTAACTGATTTAGCAATGGTTTCCAGTGGCGATATAACTGGATTGTGCGTGACGCGATACATACGTTCTGCTTCTGCTCTATCACGACGAAAGTATGCAAATCTCTTACGTATAGCATTACGAGCGTGTATTATTTTACGCTTTAAACTCAGATCATACGTGTTGGACATGTCGGCTATGCAGAGACTACTAAACGAATCGACTCTAATTATAAACTTATATATGAATCAAAACCCTTCCGATATCTGCCACGGTCTAGAGAGCTGTCTTTATTAATTACCAGGAAATCATGTGGCTCTTTCCAACACAGAGAGCAAATGTTTTTGAACTGATCATAGCTAACACCGTCTCCTACAACATGATCGCTAAACACGTGTTTTAAGTTCAACTCGTCTTGTCTAAAGAGAATAATTAGGTTTGCATTGTCCCTAATCAGATGTTTCGGTATCTTGGCGTACGTTTGACCTAGATAAAAACAGTCGACACCCTTATGCCTACCCATGCTAAAATATTCTCTAATCTTTTCCTGCCTGCTGCAAATTATATCATCAAAAATGAACACTGAATTAGGTTTAACATCACCGGGGCTGATTACGTCATCGTTTTCGCTAAATTCATGATATCCCATACCCGTAAGTGGTTTCATAACACGTCTTAAGAATTCATATTTAGGCTGAAATAAAGACTTGGCGTATAGGTAGATATTTTCAAATTTTAATCCGTTTTCGCTAATAAGTAAACCTAACATAGCATTAGTTTTACCGCAGGAAGATGGACCGCTCAATATTGCTCTACATGATACAGGTAACAGGTCGCCATGTTTCCTAACATCCTCGCCTGATCGTTGTAAAGATGTATCATCGCAGTCGTCTAGGTTACATATGTTTAGTGACTTATTTTGTTTAACGACCTTCATTACGGTATGCGTACGTGTCTAGTCACGGTCTCGTTAAACGGATTATACTCGATTAATGCGTCGTGAAGGATCAAACAATACGCCTTAGTTGTGTTCGTAAATGCGGCTGAAGACTCGAGCTCTAGTCTAATATCGACAGTGGAATCCTTAAAACTCTCTACCTGTCTTGAACAGTCAATAACAAAAATGGGATACGTTTCAAACGATTTGTAGCTGAGTAAACAGCTCTCAGCCGCACCTCTACCTATACCGTCATAGTAGTTCTCACGAAAACGAATATAATTCAGATACGCAGGAATGTAGTCCTTACGGTCGAAATCGAGATTTAAACGCTGATGCGGGAACACTTGCGAATTTAAATACAACTTAACGTCGACCAAGTTCGAATGAGTAAATGTAGTCGGGTTACCCGTTCTTATACCCAGCTGACGCTCGTCTTGTAAAACTACAAAGACCCAGCGCGGTTTCTCTAGATCATTGGAGTTCTTTACACGCCAAACCTGGTTTTTAGTAGTTCCCAACGAGGGTAACTCGTGTAATTCCCAACGTCTAAACGGAGCGATAATAGAAGAATTATCTCTTAAACTCTCCACCAGGTTCACTTTGCTTTCATCTGATAACAGTATATGCGGAACTTCCCACGAGAGCTTATCAATCTTGATATCTACGTCGGTACCTGCATCACCTGCGTCGCTTTTATAGCAATTAAAATCGTTCTTGGCGCGAATTAAAACTAGCTGACAACTCATATGAGGTATTACTTTTTTATAATCGTCTGCAAATCCAAAGATATCTTTTAATGGTATTCTACACGTGAAATGAAAGACGTTATTCCCCTGGTTATGTAACAAATCATTATCGCTAGTAATCCCTAAGTTCCATGCTGTGCTGGTTAAAGCTCTATCCTCGGCGCCGTGTGAAACGAGACCTTTTATAGTGCTTGTAATGCCAGGCTGTTTACAGACATCTATGAGCTGGTTTGTGCCTAATATTAGTTGAATTTCATCAAACAGAAAGTGGGCAAAATTGTTTACCAGAAGGAATTGCTTGTTTTCTGCACGCGTTATACTACCTTTAACAAGTACATAGCTGTCATACAAAGCTAAAACGTTATCGGAATTTTGTATGCTGATTCTAATGGTGTCGGAATGATTGGCATTTAGCGTAAACGGCAGATAGGTATAAAAACTCTTTTATTATATCTGTATCGACGCGAGGCTTCCCAAATATGTTTAATTTATCAATGGTAAAGGTGTCGGTGTTAATATGCATTTTACTTCGTTTTGACATGCTGCTGCTGCTGTTATCGTACTTTAAAGCCTAAAGATTCAAGAAAAAGGCGACGAGCTTTAGTTAGTTTTAATCGAAGGTCTGCAGGTGCGACGTTCGACGGTGAATGACCTTTGATGGACATATGCTGATGTTTTTATAGCTAAAGTTTATTCCCATCTTTCACGTTTAAGTTCTAGCCTGATGCTCGTGAAAGTGTCTTCAGACAAATTTATCAACTCTCCTCTCGCGTCTACCAGTCTGATGGTAATGTTGTCGATCTCGGTGACAGTGATGGGAAAGTAAATCACATGCGATGGCTCCTTTTCAATCAGATAACCGGGTGGTACGCAAACGCCAAATTCGAAGATTGTATGACCTGCTTGATTGTTTCTATATGAGCCGCCTGTAATATTCGTGTCTACAAAGATGTTTGGAGTTGAAAGTATATCGACAACTCGATCTGATACGTGTCTACTACCGGGTTCTAGCACGTGCTTCTTAAATCCTAGTAGTGATCCTGTGTTATCGGGTTTGGTAAAATCAATCAACTCGGTAGCTGATTCAATCTCACACTTTCCCGTATTAGTGTTAGCTTTGATTTGTAGTAGTAGATCTCCCTCTTCGGGATCGCCACTAATTTGATTGTTTATATAGTTAACGATTTCAGCCAACTCGTAGCTACCCGGTTCAATAGTTATCGCCTTTTCTCCGTAATAAAATTTATTTTTGCCTGGGTATATATTCCGTATAGTGTGACTTGTATATAAGCCGACTAAACCTAGTGAGTATTCGTAACGCACGTGATCTAGTGTTATAGGTGGATAAATACGATCCGTAGAAAGCCTGTTTCCTGTACCGTACACCGTGATGGTCCTAGCCATACTTAACCGATTTACACTTTCACCTCTCTTTTATACAAAAATCGTACACAGATGTCCGCAGTTGTATGTATTGAACTTTTGTTCTTGGGCTACGTTGTAGTATACGGCGCAGCGAGGCCCTAAATATTTCACAAGTTCAGCTGGTGGTCTCAGGTCTCCGAAGGCGTCATAGTACAAAACCACGTTTCGATCCTTTCTATAGGCAACCCAATGAGTACCCGGCCCTCCAGCGTCGTCAAGATTAACAATAGCTCTTTCGAATTGCAAAGGTTTCGTTGCAGGTAGACTTGTTCTCATATAGACACCTCTAAAATAGGGAATGTCTTTAGCATGTTTTATTATATCTAGGTCTGTAAGTGGTCTCCGAGGCAAGTTATTCAGTTTTTTGACCGCCTGACATATGGTTTTAAGTACAATGCAGCTCCGCCAGCTCTATACGGCTTCAGGTAAAGGGCGTTCCCGTTCTTACCGCCTAAAGCGATAGCTTCCATACTTTTATTATGCCGTGTTGTTTCTTCTAGCTGTCTCTTATTACTATTAGCAGTGTTAACAGCTTTTGCTACGCCCGAAGCGCCTCCTATAATTGCACCGAGAGCCGAGAGGCCAGCAAAAATTGGTATGAGTGGTAAAATACCCCCTGTAGCTGTAGGCACAGGAATAATTCGGGGTACTTTAACGTTTTTTCGACCGCCTACGTTTTGAATGATTCTTCTGGCAGCGCTCAGGGCATGATGTATTAAGTCTTTACCCGTGAGTCTCTTGCTTGCACGATTCACTACACCAACAAGCTTCTTTAGAACGCCACCTTTGAAAGTGACAGTTTTCTTCTTCTTCATCTTTCTAGCGAGACCCTTTTTCGCTGACAGTTTGTTTGTCTTTACGCCCATTCCCAACTTTCTTTTAGCCTTCATTATACCGGTTACAAACAGAGCTGATGCTTTTTCCCCTAATTTAGAGTCTTTAGCCTTAACACGCTTCCAAGAGGCTTCTTCTAATACACAATCAGCCTGGTGTCTACTGTTCAAATCGGACTTTTGAGCGTACGAGATGTCGTGCTGCATACACGCCTGGTCCAAAGGATTTATACCTTTATCGCCACGTTGTAATCTTTTAGATAATTTAGTACCAGGTCCACAGTACTGATAGGAAGGAAGATGTAGTTCAATAGGCAGCTTGTCTATGAGCTTGTTAACAAAGCCGTTACCTTCGTGAACTAACATCTGGTACTGAGAGAAGAGACTGCTTGTACCTGTATTTATACTCGGTCACCGCTGCAGCCGGACTAATCTGTGCTTTGAAATCTCTGCGTATAGATAAAGTCTCTATGATCAGCTCGTAGAATTTCACACAGATGCTTTTCAACATTATGTATTCTTGTTTGAAAACGGTATCTGTCCAGAGCTAATGTTTGCCAGTCTCCCTTTCTTGCCTGTCTGTATGCATACTCCCATACTATCATATGATGTATATTATTCATGCTTACGTCGGCGAAACTTACTTTCTTTACCATATCGATGTGTTGCAGCTGCTGTTGCTACAAATCGCTATGTTTGGAGAGTTATTGACATTAGTAAAACTAAAAACTTTGTTTAAATACATTTTTTATTTCTTCAACGATACATTTAGACTAAGAAAAAAAATAACTGATTAGCGTAGATATAAGCAAACTAAGCATTTGCGCAGCATTCCCGTAAGGCTCACCACATTTCCTATCTGCGCTAATCAGGCATTTGATATAATACACTTAAAACTAGAATAAAAATGGTGTAAATATGATCAGATCAACCGATAGTAGTAGTAAATTCCGTTATTAGTCGGTATTGTACACTCTCTTTATGTTGTAAGAGATCGTACGTGTTGCAGATTCGGCTATTAGGGCATCAAACGATGATCGCATAACTTTTTGAGTATCCTCGAGCACTTGTACTTTATCTAATAATTTTTTATAATTACTATCTAGGGTATTATTCGTTTCTTCTATCTTTGTCAACACACTCGAATGATTAGTTTCCATCTCATCATTCGCTATTAGGTGATTTCTCTTTGTTTCTTTTTCCAACGTTGTTAGCAAACTGTTAAGTTTACTAGTTTCAATGTCAACCTTTGTTACCTTTTGCTTTAGATCTTTAATAGTGTTCTGAGTGTCGGTAGTCATTGTAATGAAGGTTTGTACAGCAGAGTCGAATTGAGCATCTACATAAGCTTTAGAAGTGACATCCGTGCCATCTATAGGGTAACTTACTGAAACAATACGTTTACCATCTGCATTAAACTGCATTTGATCGTTTGTATGCATAGCCCGATTGTTAAAATACTGCCTAGAGATTACATCTTTATCCTCTAGAGGCTCCCCTATATTACAAATTCTTCCATCTTTAGCATCATAGTACGACCCCTGTCCTTTATCCTCTCGTCGTCGTCTCAAACAATTAGAGAGTAATTTTCTTTCAACATCGTCCACCAGCTCGTCGGTATACTTTTTCGTACAAACATCGTGGTTGTCAAGCGGTTCTTTAACATGTACAAGTCTTCTTTTCTTAACATCAATTACACCTTCATCGCTATCTGATAACATTAGTACAGAACGCTTCGTGACAAGATCGTTATCGTTGATAGGAGCGCCTACATTAGTTATACGTCGGTTCTCAACATCGAAATTACCCTCTGATGTTAATTTGAAACCATAACCTCTCGGTCCACGTTTTGTTGCAGCCATTGCTTCATCTGTCATACTCATCATAGCTCTACCGAAGAGGTCTATTGTGTTCATGATCACGTATGACAAATAACTGTCACGCATGAACAGAATACACAGTATTTATAGCTGAGATCTTCATAGCGCAATGATGTACATATTTCAATACGTCATGAGATTTATACAGTTCGTCGGATGTTCTCGGACATAATCGTAGACGGTACTGAGACTTCTCGTAATCAGCCCGCATTTAATTTAGTAAACATCGTATGCTTTTACGCCTTTTTTGAATAACAAAACCGTCAGAACCAGTCCCAGAACAGTAGACGTAACGGTTACTTCTATCCATTACTGTTTCATTTACTTGCATTAGGATGAAGAGAGAGAGAGAAGGCTCTTTAATGCGTCCTCTAATAGGTGATAAGGAGAGAACGAAAGAGCAAGAGAGTGAGAGAGAGAAGGCTCTTTAATGCGTCCTCTCTAATAGATGATAAGGAGAGAGTGAGAAGGAGAGCGCGAGAGAGAGAGAGAGAGAGAGAGAGAGATAGCAAGGTACGCATGACATTAAACGCCAGGGGGTAGGGATACAAGATGTCCGAACCAAGCAGAACGTATTTCAAGATACCCGTCACGAATAGACGTGTCTACGTGGTATTCATCATCATCAATCTATACATTGCGAGAAACTATTATTTGCTGACGATTTAAAAATATATCATCAAGTACGAGATATCAATGATTGCTTATATTTGCAGTCTAACATTAACTTTCTATGTGATTGGTGTAAAGCTAATCGCCTAAATTTAAACGTAAATAAATGTTCCATTGTTTCGTATGCAAAAATACACCAACCACTTTATTCATGATTATGTTGTAAATGGTGAAATGTTCACCAACACAAACAGACATAACAATACCGAATGAATCTTGTCACCACAATACACATTACTAAAGAGCGGAAAAATGCAAGGCAAAAAGAAAACATATGCACATTTAAATGCAACGAAATTTGACAAAAAATGCATGGGTTTCGACAAAAAATGCAACAAATATGTATATAATATACTATTAACTAACTAGTAATAACTAAATATTATTAGTAAAAACTTATTTGTTATAAGAATAAGGAAATTTCAATAAATCAAATCATAAATTAAATTTTGTTTCTATTATTTATTTCATCAACATCAAGTTTATTTTATGTATACAGCGATGTATACAGTTATGTTACATTGTTGCATTATTATTACATGGCATTACACGGAGTTTCGCATTTATTGATATAAAATATACAATAAACAATAATATTAAAGCCTTAAATTTTAGGTTTTAGGCATTTTAATTGAATCTACAAACAATTCTTATTTCATCAACATCATAAAATGCACATTGCATATTTTCCGCTCTTTACACATTACCCATGAGATATTACACGAGAATAGCATAAACGATGAAAACATTTGTAAATTCATATTTTTCCCTATTTGGGTGTAAACCTGTAAGGAAATAAAGACATTATTATAATTATTGTTATTATTATTATTATCCGTAAATTGTTCCGTGATTTGCGTTTAAAATTTTAATGCTGAATTAATTATCTTAAATTATTATATGTAATTAAAGTATTAATGACGACGATAATTATTTTAAGAAATCGGTAAAATTTATTAATATAAAATGATAAGCCTTGGCTCCCCCTATTAACAATCAGCAGAACGCCCGTAATCGGTAATACAGCTTTCTTCATGATGACGAACCAAATGCCGATAATACAGAATGTCGGTACAAAAATCACGTAAAACGACACTGGCGCCATTTGTTTTCCCCTAGCAACACTAACTCCATTTAGCCATGTGACGAGCCAAATGCCGATAATACAGAATGATGAGACATCTACTATGAGAGGGGAATTAATTTTATTGGGGATTTTGTTAAAATGTTAAATGTTTTATTATTATTATTAATATAATAGATAATTATTAAAAAGATAATATGAAATTACTGCCGCGTGTTTGGACGAACCGCGAATGACCTCGAGTCGCGAGCGCGGCCGCCATCTTAGATTTGTGATCTTTTCGCTAAATCGGACCTCCATAAGAAATAACATGGGATTTTGTGCTCGAACTCTCCTAGCCTATCTACTCACGAACGGGGAAGAGATACGTGGAGGCTTCTACACGGAGGAATTACAGATGGTTAAACATCCTGAAGTATTTTTAGTAGAGAAGGTGTTAAAAAAAAGGGAGATCAAGTTTTAGTCAAGTGGTTGGGCTTTGATAATACCCACAACTCGTATATAGCAGCACGTGATATAGTGCATTAAGTAGTATAGTGCATGCAGTGTGTTGCAATGTTAATATATAACTATCATTTTATGTAAGCAGTAAACAACAATAAATCACTTTATGATATCAATAGTGTGTTTTATTTCTTCTACCTTTACAGAAACACAGAGTATAATGTATATAATTTATTCACATTAATCAATATCATAATAAATACATGAAATATATACGGTTATAAACTACAAAGCATAAATACTATTTACAATAATTCATAACAAAGAAAACGCTGTTGTCAACGTAGCCGGGGACCTCTGCGATAATACTAATCAGTACCGTCGGTTCTACCAACCAACGAGTTCCAAAATTACATTTCGGCTTGCAGTAATTCTAACAGACGATCCAAATTCTGATAACTATCACGCCCCGGATGAATATCGCGGTGTCCCCATGCTAAAGTGTTGTGCGACCCGGGAATAATGTAACGTTTGTTATCGGCTGGTGATAACGCTACTTTATTCCGAAGTTCTGTGTACATAGCATGTAAACGTGATTTGAATATAAACATTTTTCGGAAGAGCACAACACCATCCTCCACAACGTGACGGTAGTCCTCAACGGTGAGATCGCGCTTAATTACCGCCCTTTTTACCCCTTTCGCCTTTTTAATCGCCATTTCACCGTCGCGGTCAAGCACGTTTACACAATACGTTTTAGCACCTGCACCGTATAAACTGCAGAGGGGCACTCCACAATATTCATCTTTCATTTTACCAACCACCGAGGCCGTGCGCGGTATACCGTGAATGTTGTCAGGTGGGAATTTTGAGGTGTCAAATTTATCTAAGTGTTGCTTCATATCAGCATAAAAATTTTCAGTACGAATTTCTATAATGAAAGAGTCAGTATCTGTGTACAGCAAGCGCACGTTATCACCATATAAAGGTTTGAGAAAATCATAAAAAAATTCATACATTATCGTTTTAGAAAGATCCAAAATAGTAAATCCCACGTACACCGGTTTATTGTATGTAACCGACACTTTTTGTAACTCTATAGCGACCAAATTTTCCGAGAAGACAGCAACGCTTTTGAATTGAGGCTTTGCTACTAACGTCTCAGCCCCATGCTTTTTACCATGACGTTCCCAATGACTAACCAAACGAACTTCCACCCTTTTTCGACATTTTCCATTGTCTTGCCAAATAAACTGTTAACCATTAATTTAAAGAAGTCCCTGTCCGCTTCGTTAGTTGCCTGATTACGTAACGTGGCATTCAAATCAATATAGGAACGCAACCAGGGTGCCTGATGAAATTTTAACACGCGATGAATTTTGGTTAATTCTAAACCATGCTTAAGACACTGTTGTAAATTTCTATAGTGGATAACGTAACGCGTTTTATCGAACAAGTTTGGAATTAATTTTGGGTGACGCCCGTTTCCCGTAGGCGGCACCAGAGGTTCGGGGCAGAAAGGAAAGTCATTATGTAAATCGTGCAACCGCGTTGGGTAGTGTAGATCTACTTCCAGCACGTAACCCATATCGGCGTTTTCCGCCACGGAATTTAGATCGAACTGTTCAATTTCGTACGGACTAAGCCATTTAAAGTCGCGCTGCGGCAGATACTGTCGCATACTGTAACCGTAGAGATTGGTAGCATCGAGATACATAATAAAAGAATGGGGCTTGGACGCGTCATAATTTGGAAGAAACGTATTATTCGCGAAACACTTCCTGCCAACACAGGTACTGACACCTCCCCGAATGCCTTTCTTAAAGAAATAGAGCATGTCCAGATCCGTGAGCAGCTCCAGTTCTATAGACGTGCGTTTCAACATAGCATCCCAACTTAAACCCGGTGCAGTAAAATACTGCGCCGGATCTAACTTGTAATTTTCAAGACATACACGTCTAAAGTTTTCAAAGACATCAACCAAAAGTAAGACATCGGTTTTCAAATAGAGATCCGAATACTCGCCCAAAGTCGTGCATCCAAACGTATTCCACACCTCCACAGCGCGAGCATACCGCGATCGAGAGACGTGTTCCCCTGTCAAACGATCGAAAAATTCCTCATACGTCGGCAACGTGTCCTGTTCGAGTTTGGAGAAGCTGTCGACGTAGGAATAGGGAAACACACCTTTCTGTCGCAGTAAGTCGAAGCTAACCCCATCTCCAAAATACTTTTTAATAGTCAAACACTGGTCGGAAGTTAGATTTTGAGACAACTTATCCAAACTAGAATTTATAAATCGTAAACTGTCCAGAAAGCGCATTTTAAGACATACCTGTATCCGTTGGGACCCGTTCCTAATTTCATCTACCAAAATCCGTTTCGAAAACGAAACGTATTTCTCTTTATTGAGCGCAATCACTTCGATTGCTTCTTTTTCTAATGCCAATTGCTTTATGAATAGATGTGAATCGTATCCCGTCAAATTATGGAAAAAAAATCGGTACGAAGTCGGGAATTTGGTACATTAGATTGCACACGGAGTGAGCCGCACCGCGGTACTCGCCGCTGAGGTGACAGTGATCTTTCACCTAAACGTCGTTTTCACCAAAGGGTTTGTCACAAATATGACACACGGTTGCATTGTCATAGTTGAAAGTTTGTCGACACGATAAAAGTCGCATGTCTTGAACATGTTTTAAATGGTCCTTATACAACCTTCTAACATCCCCTTCTAAGCGCGTCATAAACTCACTTGCTGCATTCGGACCACGGTACAATTCAAATTTCGATAACGCGTCATCGTATGAACACTTAATGTAATACGCAAACGAATGTGGTTCGTGTTCATACGATGTCATGGTAAATTTTCCACTAGGATCCGGCTCAACCGTGTCCAAAGGTTTCAACACACTTTCAAAATCCGCGTAAACGACAAAAGGTACTGTAAGTTGCTTTTGAAAATTTTCAAACTTCAATAGATTACCCGGCCGGTCGTGCCCCAATTTATCGCATACGGGTTCGATAGTTGGTAATTTGGTGTAAACATGATTGCAATCAAAACGGGTATGTTGTTCTAATCTACTTTCACTTTTAAAATACTGCAAGCAGCCGTCACAAAAGTGTTTTTCTCCATTGTAAGCCGACAACTGTGACGACACCAAACGCGAAAATTTTTTATCCAACAGTAATGACTATTACCCTCCATATCGGAAATTAATAATAAATTAACATGTACTTCTTTCTTTTGCTTAGAGTAATGCAGAGGCCCTACAACTTCTTGTTTCATTTCTCCGTCTTTAAATACAGCTTCCAAACCATACACGTTAATAGATAAGCGTGGATTACGCGCTTCAAATTTCGAAATAGCATCCAGTTTGACAGGAAAGGTGATACCTTCAAAATCAAACAGTTGCGCAAAATTTGGATACGACGTCGTCCTGTTGGAAGGTCCCCCCCCCTCGGCGGATACAAAGCAGACGCCAAGGCCCAACCGAAACAGCACTGATCGTTATTTTGCACGTTGATTACAGCCTTTTTATGTTGTATTGACGGCGGAAGTGGAACATAGGAGGAAGCACGGAGCGGGTTGTATTTATTGACGTTGACTTCTATAAATAACAGCTGCTCCAGTACCCAACCTGTAAGGACCCTACAATTAGCAATCGAATCGTAACCCGTAACTATTCATTACCTGAGTTCCGATCATTAAAGTCCGACATCTTCGTATCCAGCACCTCAACGAAATCATCATACAATGGTGTATAGACAGAAACCTTGCATTTTCTCACGGTCATTGGTGTATAGGTCGGTTTCTAGACAGAAACCTTGCATTTCCTCAAGGGCATTGGTGTATAGGTCGGTGTATAGGTACCTCAAGGTCTTCCGCCCCCCACACCCTCCGTGGGTGTTGCTACTTCGATATAATAGGGAGTGTTTTCCACACCAGGTAACACATCACAATGTCCATCATCGCTCCTCGCATACCACATTCTGCTGAAGGAGATACCGCGCCAGATGCGCAGCAATGGGATCGCTGGCTCAGCCTACGGGCTCAATCGTTACGCTGCATCGCTGCCTCGTTGGGTCCACATGTAGGCATCGCTCGCCACCATCGAGAGCTGATGAATCCACAATCATCCATAGGTATAGGAATTGAACGCCTAGTGTTCGAACTATGGGTGATGTGGAAATGGTATTGGTATACAACCGCTAAGTACGCCCAACATTATGATGAAGACCGTTTTGGTGACATGGGGGACGTTGCTTGTGCAAACCGAACCCTACGTTTTCAACAGGTGGCTACGGTATTGCAGGGGTGGTTTACAGTGGCAGATGTCCCGTACTGTCTGTGGTGGTCATACTACACGTGGAAAGAGAAGCGTCTATGCAAGGGCTGCATACGCAGTGTGTGTAGTACGGCCACCCTACCGCAGGCATACAACACCAGGGTGTCGAGATCAATATACCACGTACCATCCCATTGGTGTGATGGATGCATGAAACGGATGCTTTACAACACCTTCGACCCAATTGCGTGTTCCGAACGGTTGCATATCCTCGGTCCGGTATCCCAATTTGGAGGCAACGATGCGGATGAGTGTACCTGCGATGATAATTGTTACGGAAGCCCACTATTTCAAATATTGAATGCACGGTTGGAGATGGAGATGGATCAGCAGTGATGTGTAATTGTAGACATTATAGACATTATAGTTAGTAATTTTGTTAATATTATTTAGTTAGGACCAGCACATTTTAAATAAAAATAGCATGAAATAATTCTTTTTCCTTTACAATTGATGATTTGATTGTATACAATAAGAGAAATTGTAGATATTATAACCGTAAACAAAAAGTCACTAAAACCGTCTGACCCATTACTCACTATGTTGTTTTAATTCAACAGTTTGTAGCAACCAGACAATACTCTCTGAAAAATATCCAAAATTTAAAAAATAGAAAAGAAAAGAAAAAAAAATTTTTTTGGGGATTTTTTTGGGAATTTTTTGGGGGATTTTTTGGGGATTTTATACACTCGCGCTGCACCTGCAAAACACGGGGTAAATTAAAACGTATTTTTATTACAATAAACTAATTCTAACTCACTTATGTGCATGCCTCACACTTTTGGTGTGTGGCTGCGTGCCGCACTGCGTCATAGTCCCGAGGGACTGTTATGTATCGCTCGCGGCACTCACAACATAGCACCTCCGTACTAAATCTGCCCCGTACCAAAACAGGCTGAGACCTCGCAAAGAGCATGATGTGTGGCTATAAACATTAAAATAAAAATATATATGGTTCATATCTGTGTTTTATTCAAAAGTAATTTTGTTAAATTATTTAGTTAGTTACCAGCACTTCCATCGTTTTATTTAAAAGTAATTTTGTTAAATTATTTAGTTAGTTACCAGCACTTCCATCATTTTATTTAAAAGTAATTTTGTTAAATTATTTAGTTACCAGCACTTTCATCATTTTATTTAAAAGCAATTTTGTTAAATTATTTAGTTAGTTACCAGCTCTTGGTACTGGGGCATGTCTACCTCCTGGTGTTCCTCCTGGTGTGCCTCCTCCTCCTCCATCTCCTCCATCTCCTCCGTCTCCTCCAAGTCCACTACCTGCGCAACGTCGTTCACAACGAGGATCTCCGTATCCTCGCTCCAAATTGACGAGTTGCTCGAAGCCGGTCGGTCAACCTCCGGTGACAAACTTTCTGCTGCAGCTGCACTTGACTCGTTATTCATTTTCACTGTTGTAACTGTAACTGAGTGCTGCAGCTTGGAAGGTATAGATATATCTGTGCCCCCACTCCGTTCTGTGTAAATACAATCTCGTTGGCCTTGCCTTGTTTAGACTGTTCTCAACAACGACTGCGAAATTTCTTTGTTCTCGTCTGCACATTCCTAACTGTCTGCCACTCCTTTCTGTGTAAATACAATCTCCTTGACCTTGTTTCGTCTGTTCTCAACAATGTCTGTGGAATTTCTTTGTTCTCGTCTGCACATTCCTGACTGTCTGCCACTCCTTTCTGTGTAAATACAATCTCCTTGACCTTGTTTCATCTGTTCTCAACGATGTCTGTGGAATTTCTTTGTTCTCGTCTGCACATTCCTGACTGTCTGGTGTCGTTCTTACCTTGAGGTTGTGTTGATCTTTCCTCTGCATACTTTCATAGTTAAGTAAGAATCTAATTGAAATTAAAATGGTATGACATTTTTAAATCTTAGTTTCACTTTTGATTTAATCGTTAAATTAATCTCTAGAAGAGAAGGAGATCGGTCTTAAATGAAACGATATAATGAGATAAATACGTGGTTTATTTAACTAAATACATATGCAATTTACCACCTTGTATTTGTTTACAGAATACATTTATCTTTTACAATTTACAACCTTGTATTTGTTTACAGAGTACAATTATTTCAATAATACATTAGTTAAGCCTCGGCGTACTTTTCACTAAATAATGCGCTGGCTGTTTCTGTGACTTTACATAAACAACACAACACTTTAACTCTCCGCTATTAAGATGGTGAAACGACGCCAATGTTCCGTTCGAAACTTATCCGGCTTATACTAGTCTATAAACAGCACTTTAACTCTCCGCTATTAGTATGGTGAAACGACACAAATGTTCCGTTCGCAACTTATCCGAATTATACTCCTCTATACGTCTCATGATGGGAATTTTTATATTTGTATGGTACCATTCGTCTAACGGTTCTTCCAATTGTTTCGGCGCTGTCCCACTTTTTCCGTCAAACCATATCCTTTCCCCATTTAAATCCATGGAATATGCAAACGTCACTAGCGCAAACACCAGATAACCAGCTTCAAGAACACTCTTCTCTTTGACGCGTTTAATGAATGCCTCTTTGTGGTGGTCTAAAGTTTTCTCGACGTTCCCACCATATAATTCTTCGTCTCGCATTTCATCCTCGTCGTCCTCGAAATCGAATGTTACTAAAACGGTTGCCTCTACCACGTTCATGATGCTGTACTGCTGAATTGTTCTTGTGTAGATGCTGTACTACTGAAGTGTTCTTGCGTATGCGTTTATATACACTGAGTTGACGGGTGGGATTCAAGGTCATGGTCTGAGTCGAGGGGTGGGTCCAAGGTCATGGTTTCAGTTGGCGGGTGGGAGCCAAGGTCATAGTCTTTAGTGGTAACGATAACGAGCGATACAATATGTTCCCATGCTTACACCAACTACTGCGATTAACAGGGTGCCCAAGGTCGCCACTGAAGCGTAACACGTTTCGCTGCTGACTTTACATTGTTCTACGGGACTATTCCCGAGGGTTTGCCACTCACTATCCATGGTATATGTTGGGTACACGAATTTGACCCTGAATCGTACTTCTTGCGTTCTATTGCCGACCTCGTGTTTAAACATTCCCATGTGTTGCAACGTCACCGGTTGCATTCCATACCACACACTCGTATTGAAGTTGTATGAAATAAAAGCTGCTGTTGTGTCTGGAAGTTTTGCAACGTACACTACACCCTCGTACAAGGTTGCTAATAATATTACCGCCTTGATTGGTAACATCTTCCTTAGTGTTATATTCTATCTTCTTTTAACCGCAAACGTCTCTACCGCTTTCAACGTTTATGGGTGCTAACACGTTTGCAAACACGCAATGTGGTGACCATTTCAGGTGTTCTACGATTGGACTATCCGACGGTTCCCATTTGAAAATGTTCACTCGGCAATAAAAACATTCTACTCTATCTTCACGCCCCGTATAGACAAATCCGTCCTCAGCTAAAGATTTTGGTGTTTGTATACCCTTCCAATTACGAAATGATAACACTCGTTCTGTCAGACACGTATTCTGCAAGCTCGCTTCTACACACATTTTGCATTTTCAATACATGCGACCTGCTATATATATATATATATCTAAAGCTTGACCTTGAATGGTGTTTGATGACCTTGAAGAGTGGTCTTGAGTTCAAGGTCAAAACATTGTTGCCATACTGATGGCCTTGAGAATGCGGTGTTGACATACTGATGGCCTTGAGAATGCGTTGTTGCCATATCGATGACCTTGAGAATGCGTTGTTGCCATATTGATGGCTTTGAGAATGCGGTGTTGCCATCTTGTTGACCTTGAGAATGCGGTGGTGCCATATTGGTGACCTTGAGAATGCGGTGTTGCCACGTTTAGGTGACAGAGATAGTTTCAAGGTCACCATGTGTTAGAGAGAGATAGGTTCAAGGTCAAAGTCAGGAGTGGGGGGTGGTTCCAGAACTCTCCTATTTTCCCTACTCAAGAAATCTCAAATTATTGAATTGTAATAAATGCTAAAAGTGGAATCAATCCCTAAGTCGGAACATAGACATAATAATATAGACGATGTTAGAAGCTTAAATTAAACATTTTTTCTGGATGCGATAAAGTCACCTTTATACCCACAAAATTAATTTTTAGTTCAGGTGTAGATCGGTGGCATTGCTGTCGCTCTTAGTTGTATAATTGTCAATACGATGTTACCTCCGCCTGTATATGTAGCTTTTTGTATCATGTACTGTATGCGAAAAACAGCTAACCGCGATCCGATCTGTGACTCGAATGACCAAAATGTTAGATTACGAGTTCCCGAAATACGATTTCAAATCTGTTTATCGAATTACCAGTTTTCAGAAATTATTGTCATCTGGATTTGTATAAAAGTTCCCTAAATGTGTTCTTACATTTTTAATCTACCTTGAAATCGTTGGAAATATGACACCACTTATGTAAGAATTAATTACACCCAACTGTTACTTATTGTAACAACACCCAATTATTGTAACTTGATGGATTGACCTAAATAAAATATTTTGTGTAGCTAAATGCGGTAAAGAGAAATTGATTAGGTATGTATGTTCGAAATAATTTATATGCTATAAAATGACAATAAAAACAGCATAGCAATATGTAATTACTAATTACCGTTAGGTATAAAAAATAAATGCCATGTTTCTTTGCAACATCTGTTTTAATATCAACACAAATGCAAAATTATTTTAGGTTTATATATCTTTTATTTCCGTACATTAATTCACTTTAATACTTAGACTGCTTGTCTATTTTATGCAGTTTAATATATTGTAATTTATTCTACCTATATTCCATAAGATATTCTAATTTATTCTGATCATATTCCACTTAATTGTAAATGTTATTTAAATTAAGTCAGTTCTAGAGTGCCAAGGTTCTCGTGTAACCGAACACAAGCTAAATATAGCATCTTTATCAGGCAACGTTCTCTATGCACTTTTTCTCAGAACCATGGGAGTCAAAGCAAGGATGACATCAAACAAAAAACGCATCCAGCCACACCCTGGAAGTACCAGCTATAAATACAGCATGGAGCTGCAACCTTGGTAGAGTTAATCCATCCAGCAAGCAGTAACGTACTTGACCACCGAGCAACGAAAGTGTAGTGTTTGTAATACGTAGTCAGTCAGATTTGTCTACTTAGCTGGACCCCGCACGTTGCACGAAGCTCTAAAACTAATTCCGGATAAACCGGACGTGGGTAAAAAAACGGATACTCAGAAAAAAAAACTTTACAAACTAAGAAGAAGACTGGTAAACATCGCATTTCATTATCTCAATTATTTCAAAAGTTATGTAGGCTTATAAAGGGTCAAAATATAATAGGACACCCGATATAATTTCACATAATTCGCACGAAAGCAAACCAAAATAATTACCTGTGTTAATTAAAACAAAAACTAAAAATATACACAAAAAATGACGTTACCGAGGTTGTACGTGTTAAAAACCCATAAACCGAAGTATGTGTTTTTCCTGCCTTTCGTGCTCTGTAACTCCGAAATTATTAATTTTAGAGCTTCGTGGCCATGAAGACTTTTGATCAGGATAATATAAACTACAACATATCAAGATTTCAGCCAATTTGACCGGGATCCAATTTTCATAAGAAACGTGCGGGGTCCTTTGTGTATTTACCCATAAATACTTTATTAAATTCTGGTCTCAAAATATTTTTTAAGCAGAATTCACATTATTTACGTTAAAGCATGCAGACAGCTATAAATTAGCTCTTTTATGTGACATACAACAACAATTTTTAAAAGGCAGGTACATATAAAACGTCATCACATTTTTAAATTAAATTTGTACAAATTAAGGTAGGTTAGTGTTACAGGGTCGGACTCGAAATTTAATAAAACTTTAAAATTCATTTTCTCGAAAACTGTTTTATAAGGAAGATTTGCTCTACTATATTCCACCTGTCTGCCATTCAGCCAAAACCCTTCGATTACTATACACCCTGTATTATTATGCATTAAGTACATTAAAAGGCATTAAATTATTTATGAAAGTAAATATTATGAAAAAACAAATTTAAAAGAGAAGAAACAAATCTATAAATAACTGGTAATTCTATTCATTGGATTTATTATAAAAGCTATTTAAAAATGTAATTTCTCTGACGACGTTGGTCTTTAATTAAAATTAATAATCATTGTATTTACACGTGTTGCGGCAGTCTTTCTCAAAATACATTATAAGGTATAAATATAAAAAGCTGAAATAGTAATTAGGTAATGAAGAACTTATTCAACTTCAATTACTGATTTTAATTTATTTTGCCGAAAACCCAAGATAAAAATGTACGTGTCTCATCATTCAATGATTCTTGGTCAGTTCAACGAATCTGCCTTTAATTTCTTTGTAAGAATGATCAAGCAACTTAGAACTACAACTGAGAATTATGAATTGAATGACGTTCCTACGATGCCTTGTAACGAACAGGAAAATGACAAGAACCTACAAGGAGCAGATCAACAAATTATTTATTTTAATTGCGAAAATCAGAATACCGTATGTGTTTTCAATGGAAGAGGGGCGTCGAGATATTCCTTGCTTACAAATATCTGCCTATTAATGACTAATTACTAAAACAACGGATTTGTACTTTTCACGATTTCCAAAGCATCGTTTATAGTGTTTGATTTACTATTTTTCGGAAATATCTATTTGAAAAACGATGGTTTTGGAAAATTTGAAAATTGATTTATACCGTAAATTATTTACTGTAACATTGTGGATTTTTGAAGTTTTCGAATATTATGTTATATCTCTCAAATTTCTAACTTCGAATTTCGATACTTTAAAGCGTTAGAACTATGATTTCAAACTGCTAAAACAGTACATGTATTTTGAAAGTATACGATTACGCAGCATCCTTTGACATATATGGATGCATAATATGATATATCTTGCTATTTATGTACCATGCAATATATGTAAATAGTGGAAAAGAGCATGCTGTATAATTGGTTGCCTATGTGTACATAATGATTTAACTCTATTAATTTCAAATGCAACATAGGGAAAATTCTACATATTGCAATTTAATTTAATATCGCTGTATATTGCACATTAAAATAATTTTGCTTAATACGTTATTTTAGCTTTAAATATAATAAAATAACTAATAAAGGAATGGACCATTTACAAACTTGTTTAAAGACAGGATTTCACACCCAAGAAGTTAATTTCGAACTATTTGAGGTAAGGAATTCAATGTTTTCGCATAATATAATATACGGTGCCCCATTACCGAATAGTCAGACTTTACCAGTGGTTAGATAACCATTAAAGAAAGAAAATTCCTATATGCCACTTTTCTCGTATTTCTATACCTTTGCAGAACAACAGCTTCGAAGTTCAGTCCAATGTCTTCAAATTTAATAGTAAGAATGCACATGACACATATTTTGAAGTTGAAGGAGATAAACAATACTATTTGTTTTCTAGAATGTGCAAGCTAGCGTAATAAAGTAATAAACCCGTCTTTCTTTTAGCCAAGTGTTTCGTAGAATAAGAATAACAGATAAACAAAACATGTTGAGAAACGACCTCTTGTTTGAGATTATGTTTCAAAAAGGGTATTGTGATTTCTGATTTGTAAGACAATTTCATATTCTTTTAATAGGCACATTAACCCATATGTGTAATACAAGACTGCAGGTTTGTGAATAAAAAATTATTTATTTATTCCAAACAGGCATAAAGCCTAATTACATGGAATTAAATTACAATTATAATATGAAATTTAATAAACTTAAAGACTAATTATCAGAAATTGAAGAATCGCATGAAGTAATATACAATAAATTTAAATTATAAATAATATAAGATGTGCATAAATTACATTGAGTTTGAACATATTGA
The DNA here is from genome assembly GCA_929113105.1 of Agrypnus murinus. Lineage (NCBI taxonomy): Eukaryota > Metazoa > Arthropoda > Insecta > Coleoptera > Elateridae > Agrypnus > Agrypnus murinus. The sequence goes on from OV816027.1 coordinate 94,614,647, forward strand.
TTTGTTAATTACTATAATTTTAGGTTACTTTGCACCTATATAATATAAAATTACCAAAATATTTGAGGATGTTAATGATTTTGAAAGTATTCATATATAAGGTTTTTATAATTACTAAATTTTATTAAAAAAATATCAAAGTTTAACAGAGACAGAATGTAATTGATTAATTTGAGCATAGTGATCAACGGCGAATGAAGTGTTCTAACAGCAGTAGGCACCTTAAATAATACAGGATTTCTAAGCAACCGTCCCTGCACTTTAAATCTAAAAAGGCAAAGGATGTCTGGGCAATCTGTCAAACCATTTAATATTTTAAATCCAAACATTAAGAGGGCGCATTGCCTTCGGTTAGATCAAGGTCCGTTGATGCATGCATAATTATATCCAAACATACACATGAATGGACATTGGGTTAAATAAGGTCATAGTTTTATACTCCAGACCCTGTAAGTTCCGATGCACATCATCAATAATTTTTTCAAATTCTTTAAGGGCGGTTTTTTGTTGTAAACTTGACAGAAATAAATATAGGAGTGCTTGTTTTTAAAGGTTTTTTGAGTTATTATTTTGCACATGTAAATTTTACTGCAATCCAGTAAAATCATCTTATTTATTCCCATCTATTATATTTTGAATTTATATAGTCGAAATAAAAACTGTAAAGGAATTAACTGCGTATGACTTTCATATTTGTCTTTCGACTTTGGTAATCCTGCTGTTTCTCGTTTGCTCGTTTACATATCGGTCTACAATCGATTTTCATTGTTTTCATTTGTGTTTTGGCGTTTGTTGGTGGTCGATGGTTATATTTTTGCGACTGTGCTTCACGAGATAGTTTGTACACGTGTCTACATGTTGCATAACTATTAAAAACCGTTTTTCAAAACTAAATAATTCGTTATCTTGCGTAATTTCTTCGATTTGCACGAATATTAAAGTGAGGTTAGGATGACACCCCCCGCTTTTTTGACAGTCAAAGTAGCTAATATTATCCTTAGTAAATTATTTTTAGGAAGAACGTAATAATGGTGCCCCAATCTTACCACTCACTGCAGTAAGAGAGGCAGGTACGTTTAAGAATGTTATACAATGGATATGTGTAGCCATGTAATTGAATTATAATTTAAATGGTTGTTTAAGAGCTGCAAATGCTCTTAACATCAACATTTGCACAATAAGTGGTATTTCTAAAGCATCAAGAAACAATCAGGTTGTGAGAAGTCCTAAACGGAAAAGAATACGCATGAATCCTGTTAGAAACATAAACAATTTTGACCAAGTAGCTATCTGTAATGTTGTTTATGAGATGCATCAAAAACGTTATTATAAATAATTTGACTGTTCTCCAGTTCAAGTTCGCCACCCGCAACCGTACATGCTATATTTCACTCGATGCGTGTCATAGAGCTGAAGAATAGTGTTCATAGTAAAGTTGCAAGGGGGGAACAGTAGTTTTCGAGATAATCGCCAAAGACTTCTTTGGAAGATAAGCTAGGTATGTCGATTGTCATGGTGAAATGAACAAAAATAACTTCTTGAAGTGGTTTAAGCACCAACTGCTAAAGAATTTAGAAGAGCTTTTAATAATTACTTTAGACAACACCAGTTATAACCGATATATTGAAAACAAGCCACCCAATAAGGACAATAAAAAAGCAGAGATACAAGAATGGCTACAGAAGATGAATATACCATTCGATGACCATCTTACTTAAGGCAGAATTGCTTCATATAATGGAACGGTAGCTTTAAGTTTATGTTTTAGTTAATTATATCTAATACATAATATTAATCTTCGCTGCAAAAAGGCTGACTTTGCAGTATGGTTACAGAGTACTCTTTCTTCCACCATATCATTGCATCTATAAACCAATCGAAAACAATATATTAACAAAGACGAACAAACAATAAACAAGCAATGGGAGAAGGAAGTTCGATTTGATATTGATACCCAACCCCTTATAATACATGTCGCCGATTCGAACGATGACAGCAGCTGCTACGGCGATGGTGGTGAAGACGGTTAGAATTTAAATGTATTTTTGTAGATTTTAGAATAAATGTATATTTCTGTGTATTGTTTGTTTATTATTATACTGTATCTTATTTGTCTTTTTAGAAATTAAATAAAATTATGTAGTTGTGTTATTTTAAGTATTTTCACAATATGCTACTTAGTTCAGTTACTTATGTTCAAAAAATCTTTTTATTTTGTTTTAATCGCTTTATTTTATCGTTTTACAAACTTAAACACATCTGGCGTTTTGTTAGTTCATGGTAAGGTACGTACTTCAGCAAAACAGACAAATAATTCTTGGAAATGCCTATTTAATCTTAACCTATCCTAATTCCAGTGACACCCAATAAGCTTTTGTAAATTATACGAAAAGCCTTTTTCGCGTTTATTATTCATTTTTCTGTCTTACTTGTATAATGAAAATGGCTTATTTTTCTTTGCACTATTTGCATTTCAATTAATGATCCAAGTGCCATAACATCCTATATACATGTGCTAAATTGGTTGCATACACATAAGTAGTCATTCCACTCATGCAAATAATGTAAACATACTAATTTAATGATGTCATTTGAGGTTATGACGTAAGATGTGACGTGCATTGGAACTTACAGGATCTGGAGTATATAAGAGTTTCTGAGATGATTAGATCTTACTGTTATAATCAGGATAGGTTCCAAATTGCTTAAAGTAGAGATACCTTAAGAATCTATTTTGTATTTTTTCAATAAGCTTAATGTTTTTAATAGTATGCGGATTCCAAATAATACAGTGTGTCCCTGGATGGGGTGCCCATAAGGTGATTTTTTCTAAATAATCCTTTGGAGGAGGGTATTTTTGGTCTGGAAAGGTTTTGCTTATTTTACAACTGCAGAATACTAAACAAATCAAACATTTTAAGCAACCTGATTCAAGTAATGCGTTTTTTTAATGAAAAAAATGAAAATTTTGTAGAAATTCCATAAACTAAGCACGGTTCCCTAGCAACCTGAACAAAGTGTCGGTGACGGATGATACATTATTTTGAGTGAAATAACAATTAACAAAGTACAAAATAATTTATTAAAAGCTTATGGAATTTACACAAAAATTAAAACGAGAAACAACTTATTCTACCTGTCCACCTCCAATGTTGAAACATTTTTCTACTCGCCAGCGAAATCCTCGGTATAAAATTTGGATTTTCGCTGGCCCAATAACGACAATTTTGGGATGACACCACTCCATTCGTTGAAAAAGTAGCCTCATCCGAAAATAAAATTTTCGTGTAGAACAAAGGATCGTACATTATTTTCTCCCCTATATTTGCACAAAATTCAAGTCTCAACCCATAATCATTTTCTTTTAAAGTGTGAATGAATTTTGGTTTAAATGGATAAAGTTTGTTGGCTTTGTAAATTCGTTGAAGGTCACTTTTGCAAACACCGATTTGAAGTGATCTTCTTCGTAAACTTTGTTTGGGATTTTCCAAAACAGAATTCAAAGCCACGGCACTGGCAGCATCATTTTCGTAACTATACATCTTTTTCTTCTTCTTTATGTCTGCAACTGATCCCGTTTCTTTAAATTTTTTCACAAGTTTTTTCAATCCACTTTGGCTCACATTAATTCCAGGATATTTTTCTTCGAATTCTTCGATTATGTATCGGTATGATACGTCGCCACGTCCGTAACATTGAATTAAGAAAGTTCTTTGCTGGAGATCTAACATTCTGACTTATTTTTGACAAAACCGACGTTTCAAAATTAATCATGTTTCTAGGCAATTTTTAGTTCGGAATACTAGATGGATCACAGATAGTTTGGACTTAGACAAAATTTTGATTCCATTAAAAAGAAAAAGAGCTCCCAATTAAAGCAAATCAACTAAGATTTGCAATTTTTTAACTTTTCTTGTAATTTATAATAAGCAAAAGCTTTTTAGACCATAAATATCTAGTTCCGAATATTTTTTTGGAAAAAATCACCTTATGAGCACTCCATCCAGGGACACACTGTAGAACAATACTCGAGCTTTGAACGAACTAATGCAAAATAGAAAGTTTTAATAGTTGTAATATGCTTAAGATTAAATGAATTTCGTATGACATAACCCAGAGCCATTCTAACAGCGTTGGTAATTTTCTGTATATGATCATTAAAAGTTAATTTTGTGTCTAAGGTAACACCGAGGTCATCAATTGTACTTAATCTTTTTAACTTTACATTGTTCATGAAATAGTCACTTTTGACTGGATTTAGGCTATTTGTAAACGTGATTGTAGAGCATTTACTTGTATTAAAATATAATTTGTTCATTAAACTCCACTCATACATATTATTAACATCATTTTGTAATGCGATAGCATCTTCAGGTGTATTCACTGCAATGTAAATCTTTATGTCATCAGCAAATAATAAATACTTTACATTTTTAATCACATGCGCAACATCATTAATAAATGTTAAGAAAAACAGGGGCCCAAGGTTGGAACCTTGTGGGACACCTGAGGTGTAAATTAAATTGTTTTGATACACTATTGTTAATTTTAACATAAAAAGATCGATTTTTTAGATAAGATGATAATAACAGTAGAGTGGGGTTAAGAATCCCATAGTTTGACAGTTCGCTCAGTAGTATATCGTGATCAACATTGTCAAATGCCTTTGCAAAATCTGTGTAAATTGCATCTACTTGCGTACCTTCCTCAAAAGCATTATATATTTCATTAGAAAATACTAACAGATTCGTAGCAGTTGATCTGCTAGGCATAAAACCGTGTTGATTATCAGTTATGTACTTGCCTATATAGTTAAATAATTTCGTAAATAGGGTTTGCTCAAATACTTTAGCTGGAGGCGATAAAATAGATATGGGCCTGTAGTTTTCAACCCGAAGCTTATCTCCCTTTTTATGCACTGGACACATACGTTTCTTTCCATATGTCAGGAAACGTATTACTTGTTATGGCTAACTTATAAATATGTAATAAAGGAACTTCTAGTAAGGGAGCGCATGCTTTTATAACATACGGTGGTATTTTATCTGGACCAGTTGCACGTTTAGGTTTTAATTTATTAATGGCATTGACATAGTCATCATAGCAAATTTCATGAGAATGTAATTATGTATTGTTTTTTTTACTTTTTAAATAGTAGGCATTGGAACAATTGCAATATTTCTATTTGATCTGCCACATTATTGTTAAAAACGTTCTAACGTATTTTGAAGTTGTTTGTTTTGTTGAAGATGTAACACGTCAACATATCAAATTTTTCTTCGTTTGTGAAATTTCATCTTTCCATCATAACACAAATAAATTAAAACACTTTAACTTCTTATAAACAAAACAAACAACTTCAAAATACGTTAGAACGTTTTTAACAATAATGTGACAGATCAAATAGAAATATTGCAATTGTTCCAATGCCTACTATTTAAAAAGTAAAAAAAAACAATACATAATTACATTCTCGACAGAAGTGTTAGACCATGTTTTAAATTCAGCTGTTTCTTCTAGGCTGTACTTGTGTCTAGAAAATAATGGGAACTTATTTGAACACTTGCAATAATCTTTGAATTCTTTTTCCAATGCCTACTAGATTAAGAATCTAAAAAAATATTAAAATTCATTTTTCTCTGTTTTTTGGCTTTAGAAGCATAATGTGTGATACATCGTTGAATTTGTAATAAAAAATGCTACCGTATACAAGGTGTTTCTACTTTTGTGGCCATATAAAAAAATTAAGTTGATGATGATTTCTCGAAGATGAAACATCGGATAAAAAATTTGAATACACCATTTTGTAGAGCTTAAAAAGTGACAACGACAAAGTGTCATTAGTTTTTTAATATCTTTTAAAATAAATACAAAAATTGGAAAAATCGAAAATTTGCATTTTTTGGAAAATTTCGAAAACGATAAACAATCATGGATTTCTGCGATCGGCATGTAAAGATACTCTAAATAGTACAACTTTTTCCTAATTTAAGCCAACCTGTATCTTTTACCGTTTACAAGATCCCCATGCTGTGCATTCTTATCTTGGACACGGTGTATAGATTGAAAATATTTAGCAAATGTATTTGCGACCTCAGTTTGTTCAATAATTTTATTATTGTAAGTATAACTTACTGATTGACCTAATTTCTTTTTTGACTTGATAAAATTCCAAAATCCATTTATGTCAGTAGTTATATTTTCTTCCACACCAGCAATGTAATCCTCATGCGCTTTTTTTGTTAAGACTTTTAGTTTTTTCCTTTCTTCTTTATAATTATTGACTAGTTTATTTTTTCTATAATAATTTTTCAGTTTTAATGAATCAATTACAGTTTTATTAAACCACGCAGGATATTTAGACGTCTTACAGTGGTATCGTGGTACAACTTTAGCTTTTCATAAAAAATTTCAGTAGCGTTATTAACATTAGTGGTGTGTAGAACTGTATCCCAATTTATATTTAGTATTTCATTATAGAGACTTAGAAAGTTACATTTTTTAAAGTTAAATTGATTGTTCAACCGTATATTTTTATGAATAAATGATGATGTACAATTTTGTTTTGTTTGAAGTGAACACACTAGCGCAGGATGTACATGTTAATTACATTATATTACATTATAGTACATGTAATAGTGACAATCAGGTGTATTATGTAAGCAAATTGTTGAGATTGTTACGCTTGTTATACTTGATATGCAACAAGCATAACAATTCATGTGTCAAAAACGGTATTCTGTAAGGATTTATTTTGTTCAACTAATTGATATGGCTTAACAATTTATTGAAATCTATATCAATTGTTGGATAACAATTGATATGAATAAGAATTCACCACTTCGAGATTTTAATGTTAGTTTTTACTTTTAAAACGTATCGTATATGAACGAAAATACTTGGAAACTATTTAAAATATAAGTAATTTTAAAATAAACGCCCTAGCAATTGTCGTCGAAGAAATAATTTTCCTCTTCTAAAAACGTTCAGTGCATTTCGACTTCGTAGGTTGCGGTCAGCGGAACTGTTTGTTGTTATTAGTAGTATTGCTACTAAACGTAAGAAAGTTTTTAATAATTGCCGTTGATTCTTATTACAATAATAATGGATTTGGAAGGAAACGTGTTCCTGGGTAGAGTAGAAGAAGTGGAAGCAGCAAATAAACGGTAAAAATAAATAAATAGTATAGTATAAAAACTTAACCTAACATTCTACACAGAAATCGTGTTTGTATATCGCAAGGAAAGTATGGGATAGTAATGACCCTTTCTCTTTGCCTGAACTTTGTCAGATGCATCCTAGGTAGCAAGGAATGATTGATCAAGTGTAACGGGTACATTGTCCACCGGCATTTAGTATATAGAATTTTGTATTAATTCTTGACAAAAATCTTAAGTTCGGTCCTGTAGATATCGCTTTATTTAAATATGCAGTTCATCAGGCAAACATTTCCTACAGAAAGCATTTATAGGAAGGGAATGTTTAATATTTGCTGTAATTAAAGAATGTAACGTCATAATGATGTCGTTTTTTCCGTATCTTGCGACCTGGCATTTTAAAAATAATATCAATTTCTTCAAAAAGAAACCTTGAAAAGAAACCATGAGAAGCGCTTAGTCAACCCATTTACAGAAATATTTCAGCAAACATTTTGAGTGTATATGATTCTAAATACACTTTCCTTTGTCTGTTATTTTGCGCTTCAAACTTTAAGTCGATGCAGTGTATGAATATCGTCTACTGCCAGCGTGTTTTTGTTCACACGTGGTTTTACGCTCGAAACTGCTTTTATACGTAAGGTCGTGAATCCTATAGTAGGGCAAGCAACAAGCGCCCTTGCCGCCTAAAAACAGATGTTGGCGCGCGGAGTAACGTGAAACGGAGTTGATAAAAAGGCTTCGCTCGGTTTTGACGGGAGGAGAGTTTTGACAAAGAGCTTGACGATAGCACCCTGCAAGCGAACGGTCGATATCACGATTCGACCTGGGTGCGCAGTTATATTATCGATCAATAATGATTGATTGCTTTTAAATCAATGCTAACGGATTACAGTTTATTAATCCTTTAGAATTGAAAGAGATTCTATTTACCGTTCCGTATAGTTTTAATGCTCTTTTGTGAATTGTGAAAGTTTTAAAGTTAAATACGTTTTACGTTATAGGAAGAATTAGTTGAGCAAACATTTATTTCGTTTCGTTTGGTTTTAAGACCAAAGAGTGTTCACAAAGAAGAACTACTTAAAGCAATCCTAAATGTAGTGACCGATTCCTGTGCTTTTGTAAAATTAAAATTCCTCTTAAAGAATTTGAGCGCAATTAATGCAATAAGTGAATTAAAACAACTGGAAGCTCCAGAACAGTTCCATTAGTTTTTCTGGGTGAAAATTAAAGACGTTATTAAGTAAGCACAAATTAAAATCTTGGTTATTTTTTCGTGCTTGACTTTATTGGTTTATGAAACCATATGGGCTGATATTATCAATTAAGATTGGATCACGTTTTGGTATGCAGAATCTATACTTCGATGCAACGGCGAGATTTATCACAATTTCCTCAAATGAAAGGCCGAATTTCCAATTTCTACTGGACTTTATGTATGGTGTTCCATAAGTTTGATGGAAAATATGCAAGGTACTGAGTTTTAAGGATTTGTTTGTAATTCAGTCAATTAAGAATTTTCTTTTGAGAGAGCTCTCATAGTTATTTAAAAATCTTTAAACTTTAACTTAATTACAATTCATTTATATTGATACTGTGAACTGATTTAATTTGTCTAATCTCCTTTAGAGATTTGTTTATAAATTTTGTCCAGGAAAAGCTCAGTCAATACAAAGGTTAATATTTAAATTAATGTGTTTTGAACAATTTTTGTGGTTAATCTAATCGATTCTTTTAAAATATTTTGCGATCATGATCAGTCAATGTAAATTTCTAATATTGGTAGTATGGCTTTTGAATAATTTTGTGGTCAATCCAATAAGTTTTCCTGTTTGTTTTCTTTATTATATGAAAAGTTCTTGGTGAATTTTTTTATTGCTTAACTTTTGGACATAATTATAATCCAATAAATTTAGATTGGATTAGTAATAAATATACGAGGTGTGTTTTATTTGTTTATCGTTGTTATGTGTGTTTCAACCATTCTTTTGTTAATAAATGTTATTAATGCAAAACTGATGGATCTACAAAACGGAACCATATTAGTTATGAAGGCTTAGTTTCATTTCTTCAACAATTGTAAGTAAACAAAATTTTTTGTTTCAACTAAATATTTTATTCATTTTCTGGTTAATGAATTTAACAATTTTAATGCTTATTTAATTAACACCTTGATAAGTCAATTAATATCTATGAATAGTTATTAATATAACTTAAAGCATCATAACCAGATGGCGCCCTTTTCAGTTTTTATTGGTGTTTAAACCCCTATCTATTCCTTTTCACAATTTATACAGCTGTGGAACCAATACCTACGACTTGACTAATTAATTTGTAAGAAAGAGTTTAAATCTCAAGCTGAGGCAGACATATGAGTTTTTAGTTACAGTAAGTATGAGTGTATTTTTATAGCTTTTATAGTTATTATTGTTGTTTTATCTTGTGTAGAAAAAACCGTTGTTTCACTGGGGCCCAATCGCGGGGCCATTTTGTAAATTGTATTTTTGTGTAGAAAAACACTCGTGTTTCATTGGCTATGCCAACGTGTGGCTCGAATAAAATATTGTTTCCACAGTTTAAGAAAAGGTTTGAGATATTGGTTGATGAATATTTTGAGGATTTTAGGTGTTTGTGTATTGTGTTTCCAGATAAGGATTCTTGTATTGGAATCCATAATATTGTAGGATTTCTGTAAAGAAATTGGAAAGCCTAATTACAGTTATCGCTTATTTGGCTAAAGAAAAAACGTTAAAGTCGGTTTCGTTTAAACAACCATATGATTTCAAAACCAATGTAGCACAAATTAAAGAATCATTTGTTGATATCGAAAAAATATTTGGGAATTCAGAGGAATTAACGGAGGATTTGGGTGATGTAGTTTATTCTAGGCTTTTGCATTTAGAGAACCGTATAAATTTATTAGAAGTAAGTGGGGATGAGCAAGTTGTAGTTAAAGATGAGTTTGAAGCACAATTATTAGTTTTGCAGGGTTTACTGAGGGTTTACGAATTTCGAACAAAAAATAATGAAACTAAAGTTAGTGATGCGAATGCGTCATTTTTGGAAAATTCTTTACAAGTACAGCCGACGGTTAAGCCTGTACCTGTTTTTAAATGGAACTTGAAATACTCTGGCCAGACCGGACGCGACAGCGTTATGGCATTTTTAGAAAAAATTAATGATCTATGTAAGGCTCGTCGAATTTCTAAACATGACTTATTTGTTTCAGCCATAGATTTATTTTCGGGTCCAGCTTTATTATGGTATAGAGGTATTAAGAATGAAGTTAGTAATTGGAATGAGTTAGTTAAATGTTTAAAGAGAGACTTTTTACCTATAGATTATCAGTTAGATCTGTTAGATGAGATTAAAAATCGAACGCAGGGTCTTAATGAAAACGTTTTGTTATATATAATGTCAATGGAGGCTTTGTTTAGAAGATTAGAACATCCTAAAACCGAACTTGAAAGGGTAGAACAGATAGTTAGGAATTTAAATCCTTATTTTGCAGAGCGTATAGGTTTGCAGGACATAAAGTCCTTATCGTCATTAAAGGATTTTTGTAGAAAAATCCAAGAATTAAAAATTAGATCGGAAAGGTATCATCCACCACCTTCCAAGCGTCACGTGTTGTTAGAACCTGATTTAGCGTGTCTTTCATTAAATGATTGTCAAACAAGAAAACCCGCGGAAAATAAAACTAATATTTCTGAACTATCCAGTAGAGATAAATCCTGTTTCAATTGTGGTCAGACTGGACACTTACATAGGCAGTGTTCTAAACAACGACGTACATTTTGTTATAGGTGCGGTAAGGTTGGTGTATATTCCAATTCTTGTAATGTTTGCAATTCAAAAAACGCCAAGGGAGGTATCGTTGCGGATCAAGTAGTGATGAATCGTTCAACCGGGACGGTACCGAAGACAAAAACCCCACAACCCAATTCGCGTTCGCGTGCAAATTAACTTCTCAGCCCAAACAAACAACGAAATGTAATTTCTCGCTTTCTTCAGAAGAATGGAAGTCTTGGTTAGATAAAGTAAAAACTTTCATGTCCCCCAAAATAATTGCACCTCTTTGTGTTAAAATGCCGTATGATAATCGTCCTTTTATACTCATTAGGATTCAACGATTTCCAGTTATTTGTTTATTAGATAGTGGTGCATCAAATACTATCATAGGTTCTTCTGGTTTACAGTTTTTGAAGGAAAACAAAATTCCTTTTCAAAAGAAGTTAACAGCTGCTCGTGTTACTACAGCTGATGGTACCATCCAACCTTGTGAAGGCGAAATTATTTTACCGATTACTTTAGATAAGGTTACGAAACATATCAAATGTTTGTTAGTTCCTTCCATTACCCAAGCTTTTATTTTAGGAGTAGACTTTGGTCATCTTTTTAAGATAAACCTAAATATGTATGAAAGAGCGTATGACTGTGCAGTAGAACCCTCCGTAAATACCATTTCTACAGTTGAGAATTCCGCAACCCATACTTCCTCCATGGAAGCTACTAAAATTATCGACCAAGCTTCTCTAAGTTCCAAACAGAATTCAGTTCTAAAGAAAACAATTTCAGCCTTTGAAGAATTAGTTTCCGATAAGTTAGGGTGTACGAATGTATTGAAGCATTACATTGATACCGGGGATGTTCAGCCCATTAAGCAAAGACAATATCTTCTGTCGCCTGCTATGCAGACCCATCTTCATAAAGAAGTTGATGATATGTTGAGACTTGGGGTGATTCGTGAGTCAAATAGTCCTTGGAGTAGTCCAGTGTTGTTAGTTAAGAAAAAAACAAATGAATTACGATTATGTTATGATGCACGAAAGTTGAATAGTGTAACCAAAAAAGATGCTTTTCCGTTACCTCGTACCGATGCTATTTTAAATAGACTTCGTAATGCTAAGTTTCTGTCCAGTATAGATTTACGTAAAGCTTTTTGGCAAATCCCTTTAGAGGAATCTTCTTGTGCAAAAACAGCTTTTTGTGTGCCTGGCAAGGGTTTATTTGAATTTACTGTAATGCCTTTTGGTTTATCGAATAGTCCGCAAACAATGCAGAAATGCATGGAAAAAGTTTTAGGTCCACTTATGTTGGATGAGAAAGTTTTTGTGTATCTTGATGATATTATTATTGCGTCTTCTACTTTTGAGGAGCATATTAAGATTTTGAATCTTTTACGATTAAGGCTGAAAGATGCTGGTTTTACGATTAATTTAGACAAATGTCAGTTTTGTCGTTCTTCTTTGAAGTTTTTAGGTTTTGTTATTGATCAAGAAGGTTTGCGAACTGATCCAGATAAGGTGTCAGCTATTTTGAATTTTCCTACTCCTCGCAATACTACTGAAGTTAAACGTGTGAATGGTTTAGTTAGTTACTATCGACGTTTTATTAAAGATTATGCTGAACTTTCCGCCCCCATTACCGCTCTCATTAAAGGTAAAAAGAAAGGAGATCCTATTCATTGGACTTCCGAAGCTGAGCAATCATTTCAAAAGATTAAGCAGCGTATTAGTTCCGCTCCTGTGTTAATTTCGCCAGATTTTTCGTCTCGATTCTATATACAGACTGATGCAAGTGACGTAGCCTTAGGTATTGTATTGTTTCAAATTATGAACGGTTCAGAACATCCAGTTGCTTATGCAAGTCGAACTTTGACTTCTACCGAAAGAAAATATTCAGCTACTGAGCGTGAGCGATTAGGAGTTATTTTTGGTATAGAACATTTTAGAGGTTATGTTGAAGGTACCCCTTTTACAGTTATTACAGACTGTGCAGCAATTAAGTGGCTTCATAATATTCGTGAACCCACAGGTCGTTTAGCTAGATGGTGTATGCGTCTCTCCCAATTTGACTTTGATGTACAGCACCGTCCTGGAAAACTAAACATTATTCCGGATGCTTTGTCCCGATCTATTTCTGTAATGAATATCGATATTCTTGAGCCCGATGAATGGTATCTTAACATGATAGGATTAGTCCAAGCTTCTCCTGAAAAATATCCGTATTTTAAATTCGAAAATAATCGACTATATAAGTTCTTGCCTTCCTTATTACCGCTTGAATCTAATATTTCCGACTGGAAACTAGTAATTCCAACTGCTAATAGGAAGCAAATTTTGCAACAATGTCATGATGAACCTACAGCTGCCCATTTTGGAGTTTCAAAAACTCTATCCCGTATTTCCGAATTATATTATTGGCCGAAACTTAGATATTCTGTCAGTAAGTATGTACGCGGTATGTATTCGGCGTTCCTTACCTTTATTCCCTTCTATCTTCCTAGCCGGGTAGTCCCTTTCCTTCCCTCTTTCCTTTTTTTTGAATGTTTAGACACTTAGGGTCTTATAGATTTGGGCGTTAAGCACTTTTGGGTGTGTTCTGGTTTTGATACCGGTACGGTATCTTCGTATACCTTTTGGCATTTCGTTAGTTTCAAGTATAAAAACAAGACGGGCTTCACAGCTTTTCTTTTTTTATTGTTTTTTTCTTTTTCATTGACGAGTGGGCGAGTGTAACTGGTACATTTTCCACCGGCATTTAGTATATAGAATTTTGTATTAATTCTTGACAAAAATCTTAAGTTCGGTCCTGTAGATATCGCTTTATTTAAATATGCAGTTCATCAGGCAAACATTTCCTACAGAAAGCATTTATAGGAAGGGAATGTTTAATATTTGCTGTAATTAAAGAATGTAACGTCATAATGATGTCGTTTTTTCCGTATCTTGCGACCTGGCATTTTAAAAATAATATCAATTTCTTCAAAAAGAAACCTTGAAAAGAAACCATGAGAAGCGCTTAGTCAACCCATTTACAGAAATATTTCAGCAAACATTTTGAGTGTATATGATTCTAAATACACTTTCCTTTGTCTGTTATTTTGCGCTTCAAACTTTAAGTCGATGCAGTGTATGAATATCGTCTACTGCCAGCGTGTTTTTGTTCACACGTGGTTTTACGCGCGAAACTGCTTTTTATACGTAAGGTCGTGAATCCTATAGTAGGGCAAGCAACAAGCGCCCTTGCCGCCTAAAAACAGATGTTGGCGCGCGGAGTAACGTGAAACGGAGTTGATAAAAAGGCTTCGCTCGGTTTTGACGGGAGGAGAGTTTTGACAAAGAGCTTGACGATAGCACCCTGCAAGCGAACGGTCGATATCACGATTCGACCTGGGTGCGCAGTTATATTATCAATCAATAATGATTGATTGCTTTTAAATCAATGTTAACGGATTACAGTTTATTAATCCTTTAGAATTGAAAGAGATTCTATTTACCGTTCCGTATAGTTTTAATGCTCTTTTGTGAATTGTGAAAGTTTTAAAGTTAAATACGTTTTACGTTATAGGAAGAATTAGTTGAGCAAACATTTATTTCGTTTCGTTTGGTTTTAAGACCAAAGAGTGTTCACAAAGAAGAACTACTTAAAGCAATCCTAAATGTAGTGACCGATTCCTGTGCTTTTGTAAAATTAAAATTCCTCTTAAAGAATTTGAGCGCAATTAATGCAATAAGTGAATTAAAACAACTGGAAGCTCCAGAACAGTTCCATTAGTTTTTCTGGGTGAAAATTAAAGACGTTATTAAGTAAGCACAAATTAAAATCTTGGTTATTTTTTCGTGCTTGACTTTATTGGTTTATGAAACCATATGGGCTGATATTATCAATTAAGATTGGATCACGTTTTGGTATGCAGAATCTATACTTCGATGCAACTGCGAGATTTATCACAATTTCCTCAAATGAAAGGCCGAATTTCCAATTTCTACTGGACTTTATGTATGGTGTTCCATAAGTTTGATGGAAAATATGCAAGGTACTGTAGTCTTAAGGATTTGTTTGTAATTCAGTCAATTAAGAATTTTCTTTTGAGAGAGCTCTCATAGTTATTTAAAAATCTTTAAACTTTAACTTAATTACAATTCATTTATATTGATACTGTGAACTGATTTAATTTGTCTAATCTCCTTTAGAAATTTGTTTATAAATTTTGTCCAGGAAAAGCTCAGTCAATACAAAGGTTAATATTTAAATTAATGTGTTTTGAACAATTTTTGTGGTTAATCTAATCGATTCTTTTAAAATATTTTGCGATCATGATCAGTCAATGTAAATTTCTAATATTGGTAGTATGGCTTTTGAATAATTTTGTGGTCAATCCAATAAGTTTTCCTGTTTGTTTTCTTTATTATATGAAAAGTTCTTGGTGAATTTTTTTATTGCTTAACTTTTGGACATAATTATAATCCAATAAATTTAGATTGGATTAGTAATAAATATACGAGGTGTGTTTTATTTGTTTATCGTTGTTATGTGTGTTTCAACCATTCTTTTGTTAATAAATGTTATTAATGCAAAACTGATGGATCTACAAAACGGAACCATATTAGTTATGAAGGCTTAGTTTCATTTCTTCAACAATTGTAAGTAAACAAAATTTTTTGTTTCAACTAAATATTTTATTCATTTTCTGGTTAATGAATTTAACAATTTTAATGCTTATTTAATTAACACCTTGATAAGTCAATTAATATCTATGAATAGTTATTAATATAACTTAAAGCATCATAACCAGATGGCGCCCTTTTCAGTTTTTATTGGTGTTTAAACCCCTATCTATTCCTTTTCACAATTTATACAGCTGTGGAACCAATACCTACGACTTGACTAATTAATTTGTAAGAAAGAGTTTAAATCTCAAGCTGAGGCAGACATATGAGTTTTTAGTTACAGTAAGTATGAGTGTATTTTTATAGCTTTTATAGTTATTATTGTTGTTTTATCTTGTGTAGAAAAAACCGTTGTTTCACTGGCGCCCAATCGCGGGGCCATTTTGTAAATTGTATTTTTGTGTAGAAAAACACTCGTGTTTCACAAGCTATGTTGATTACAGAAGACAAATAAGAAACAACATAAATCACTTCTTATAGAACGAGGTAATATTTATTTTATGTGATAAAGTATTGTGATAAACCCCTATGTTTATCGGTTTTATTGGTCTTATTGATTGTAGATGTTTGTTTAAATAATACACAACTTGTATTCCATAATTAATTGGTTTTATTTATAAAATAGAAATTTGATACGTTTTTACATGTGTACTCTTCGAAACTCTGTCGTCGTCTCTTTTATTAATTTAAGTCATTAAACTGTTACAACTATTATACAAGCATTGCATTTTTACTTAACCTAGTTATTGCTAAAAGGAATTTGATGAGCTTTACGCAATTGGATTTATTGATCTTTATTACCTAAATATTTTAATCTTTCAAAAACACATAATATAAATTTTGATAATTTCTAATATTCCTTTACACCTTCCCAGCGCAAAAGAAAAAAATAAGATTTTTTTTTATGGAATTGTTTTTTTTTCTAAAATATTATAATATTTTCTACGTATAATATAACTTAACTATATTTTTATGTACTATAACTAATTTATTATTGATACTTATGACTACATTAGGATGTTGGTCTTCTATAACATCATACGGACCTTTAAAGATTACTTCCCTTTTATCATTAGAAGTGTTTCTTAACAATACTTTATCACCTACTTTAAAATTAACATAATTACTATTGATATCATATCTTTGCTTTCTTTTAACTTTTGATGCGATCAAATTGTTTCTCGCTTCATTACAAGCAACTTGTAGTCGATACCTTAGCTCGTGCGGATAGTTATCGAAAGTATACAAAGGATCTACGGTTTTGCATATATTAGTTGGTAAACTACTTAGCTTTCCAAACACTAACTCATAAGGAGTGAAGTGAGTTTCGGTATGCACCGTATTATTGTAAGCAAACGACCAGTAAGGAACCCAAGAGCTCCAACTGTCGGGATGTTTTGATGCATAAATTCTCAGGTAATCGCCTAAATTCTTGTGAGAAATTTCAAGTGCCCCGAGAGTCGCGTGATGATATGCAGTAGAATGTAAGTGATTAATTTGCAAAAGTTTGCAAGTTTCTTGAAAAGTAGAAGCTAAAAATTCTGTTCCCTGATCTGAAACTACTTCGTTCGGGATTCCATATCGGAGTATGAAATTTTCGACAAATGATCTTGCAACAGAGACCGCTTCTTTGTTAGGAATGGGGTAACACTCTACAAATTTACTCAATTCACATTGTAACGTTAAAATGTAACGATTATTGCTTTGATCTAATTCTAAAGGTCCGACTAAATCGAGATAAACCTTTTGAAATGCTGATGTAGCTGTTGTTGTGATTTCCAAAGGTTGTTTTACACTTGGTGAATATTTACACGTTTGACACTCTGTACATTGTTTAACAAAGTGTTCAATGTCTTTACGTAACCTTGACCAAAAATAATAACGTTTAATATTATTGTACATACGATTAATACCAGCATGTCCTCCTGTCGGTAACATGTGGAAATCGTTTAGTATTAATTGCTGCGTTTCTCTATCGGTTATACGTTGTGTATCTTTAACAATACATATTCTTATACCGGTACTTTTGATTTGATTGTGGGCCCTACGTAATTCTTCTAGTAATTGTGAATTATCTTTGTTTTTCATTACTAATAATTCCGGAATTTTGAACTTTTCACATATACTTCAGGTCTCTCAACGACTCTCCGAAGGCTGACGCTGATCGAGTATCCTGTACTAAATAAATTATATTTACATTTCTATCAAACCATATATTTCCTAATTTATAGAAATTAGAATCGCGACTTGTGGTTGATAATTGATTCAGTTCGGTTTTACTTAGATTTCGTAGTTCAATGCACTCTAGAGGAGGTTTTAGAAGCTCCACGATACCAGGGTGATCAGTCCCGCTATCTTGTGATTTCCCAAAATCTCCCATAAGGTGATCCTTCTTACGTTTTGTTTGAGCTCTGGTAAGAACACAAACCGTGTTTTCACTCATGGTTTTCAGATCATCTGAAAGTATCGAAATACGCGATAAAGCATCGGCGGCTACGTTCTCCTTCCCAGGAACGTACTGGATCTCAAAACTATATTCTTCTAGTTTTAATCTAAACTTAGTTAACCTACTGGATGGATTTTTTACACTAAATAAGTACACTAAAGGTCTATGGTCGGTGAAAATAGTGAATTTTCTTCCGAACAAATACGGCCTAAATTTCTTAACTGCCCAGACAATAGCTAGTAGCTCTTTTTCAATTGTGCAGTAATTTTTCTCTGCGTTATTAAGACTTCGACTTGCATAGGAGACAGGTTTATCATTTGCATTTGATAAAACTGCACCCACGGCAAATCCTGAGGCATCGGTTCTTAAAATAAACTGATGATTCTCCGAAAAGTCAGGATATTGTAGAATGGGTGGACTAACTAATGCTGCTTTTAATTTTTCAAACGCTGACTGGTCAGTCCATTGAAAAATTACTCCTTTTTTAGTTAAGTGATTTAATGGTGTGGCTATTTTTGAGAAATTTGGAATAAATTTGCGATAATAATTTGCAAAAGCGACAAACCGTTTTGTTTCCTTGCCATCTTTTGGTATTGGATATTCCTTCATCACTTTCAGGTGTTCCGGATCAGGTGATATACCTTCTGCGGAAATGACATGACCGAGATACAATAATTGCTTTTTTAAAAATTCACATTTAATCGGATTTAATTTTAAATTTACCTTTCTTAATCTACTTAGAATGCGTATAAGATTTTGATTATGGTTAGTCAGATTATTAGCAAAGATAATTAAGTCGTCCAAATAAACAAAACATCTGTCATAATTTAATCCAGAGAGGGCAATCGTCATTGCTCTCGAAAATGCATTAGGACGAACTTTAAGCCCCATTGGTAACCTCGTCATCTGAAATTGTCCTTTATCTGTGGTGAAAGCTGTGCATGGCCTAGAACTTGGATCAAGATCTAGCTGAAAATAGCCTTGGTAGAGGTCTAAATGACTGAAATAGATTGCACCAGATAAAGCGTCTAAAATTTCGTCGATACATGGGAGAGGAAATTTGTCATTCTCGATACGTTGATTTAAGTGCCTGTAATCTACAACTAACCTCCATTTCTTATTTCCTTTACTATCAGCTTGTTTCGGTACTATTAAAAGAGGTGCTGACCATTCAGAACGTGAGGGTTCAATTATACCATCGGCAAGCATCTTATCAATCTGCTTATTTACCTCAACCTTTTGAGAATGCGGTAATCGATACGGCTTGATGTATGCCGGAGATACGCCTTTTCGAAAATAAATCTTTTGCTGGTAAACGTTAGTTACAGTTAAGGGGTCATTTTCTAAATAAAATACGTCCGAAAATTTTGCACATATTTTTTCTATGGAATTCCTCTCTTCCCTATTTAAAGATTGCAAATTAACTAGATCTAAAACCTTGTCAACTCGTTCCACGGATGGTGGTATATTGTCTAATTTATATGAACAAAAATTTGAAAGTTTTTCTGTTTTCGGTCTATAATTCCTAATACTAACTTCCTTATCATTAACATTTAGTATCCTAAGGGGTATAGAATTACTGTTAGGCTTAACTACCACACTAGCAGTAAAGACTCCTTCGCAAACTTCTTCAGGTAAAACAACACATTCTTCCTTTATATCAACAGAAAAATATTGAATTATTTCACACCTGGGTGGAATTGTGGTGTAGCAGTCACCTTTTGATTGAAGAGGTACTACAATGTTTTCTCCGATATTTCAGAAAGAAAAACAAAATTTTTCATAGTCTATGATGGCCGAAAATTTTTCGAAGAAATCAGACCCTATAATCCCATAAAATTCTTTACTGAACTTGTTTACTACTACAAACTTATGGTCAAGTTGGGTATGACCTAACTTAAATTCTAACTTGGTACTTCCTAATGAAAATACTGATCCAACAATTCCGGATAGTTTTATTCTTTCCTTATTATTTACATGTTGTGTCTGAGATAATTCAGAAGAAAAAATAACACTCACAGATGCTCCAGTATCTATCAAAAAATCTAACTCCTTCTTGCCATATTTTACTCTTACATAATTTATCCCATTCATTCCTAAATTTAAACTGTTATCTACTGTATTGTCATTGTGAGAAACCTCGAAAAAACCTATCATTCCTAGTGGTATAGCCTTCTGTATTTCTACTTGATTCATTGTTATTATTACTACCTGTGTTTTCAACAAAATAGCTTCTTTGGGAATGATTATTTCTATTTTTCCAAACTCTTGTAGGACCACACTGACCTCGTTTAGAAAAAGCATGATTTTGGTTTTTATTGACTACCTGTGGCTGTTGATTAAATGAACGTCTTTCATTATTACCGTAACTATTGTTAGATTTGAAATTATGCCTAAAATGTTGCTGCCTACGTACCACCTGTCCTCGACCTTTTGCAAACAAAATATTTTGATTTTGTGAACCTTGTAATAAATTTTCTTCGTCCTTTGCTCTGGTAATTGCCTCATTTAATTTAGAATAATTTCTTGCCTTGATAATAGTTCTAAGATTAGGATCCCGTAATCCATTGGCAAATGAAGCTATAGCAAGCTTTTCGTTAGTTTGAGCTAAGATTTTTATTGACTCCTCGTTACTTCCCGCTTGCGCCAAAGTTAAATTTTGCATAAGTTCCTCGACATTTTTTCCAAACTTATCAATCGATTTTTGATTTTGCTTTACAGTGTGCAAAGATAAAGAGAGACTTGCCGCTGACTTTTTAGTAAGTAAATGAATTTTCATATCTTTAATTAAATCGTCATTACACGCATATGCTTTCTCTAATCTTATCTTTGCGCTCTGCGATAGTCTAGTTTTTAAAATAAACTCTGTTAGTAACTTCTTACTATCAGCGTTTAACATCGAATCGTACAATTGGATTGCATCAATAAGTTGTTTAGTATTATTTTCTGAATCGTCCATAACTGGCAACAGACTTGTTGCTGTTTTTAAATCAAATTTATCCATTGTCTTTATAATATTAGTAACTATCTCAGGTGAACTTATCTCTACAGCGTGCCCTAACCTATCCAACAAAGTACTACTAACCTCTTTTATCAATTTTTCTATTGCATCAACATATTTTTTCGCTTCCGCTATAATAACAGTGTCAGTATTATCGAGTTCGTTGAATTGTTGTCTAGCTGTGGTAAATTCGGTTTCTATTCTATGTAACTTATCTAGCTTTTTCTTAACTAAATCCACATTTGAGCGACGCTCTCGGCTATCTTTATTTATGTTCCTGAAAAATACCTTTAATTCTTCATACACAAACCTAAGTGGTTCTATCGCCTTCATTAATGTAAACTTAAAAACATGTTAATCAAATAATTGCTACATTTACATAAATTCTATACGAGTACATAAAATATAAACTTGAAATAATACTAAAAATGATACCTACAATTATTTAAATTCTAACAAGTATTTACTTACACTAGTGTGTTATTTATTATATAATATCTTGACTACGCCGTAATTCCTTCTTTATTTTACGTTCCAATCTTTTTTGTATTAGACACCCTAAAAATATAAATAATGCAATAACCATCATACCAAACGAAACCACGCCTAGTATTTCTGCAACAGAATAGCCCTCTTTCGATACATTTGCACCATTGTTTCCGGCTTGAGCTATTACAACTTCTTCTTTTGACTGGCTTGATCCCATTTTTATTTTTCTATTGCATTTGTAATTTTATTCTGGTTTGCAACCATTAACCATTTTTACCAATCTTTCCACTTTCGTTTTCTTTCTTCTTAATCCGCATTGTTAAAGTTCTTAATTGGCAGGGTCGCCATGTGATAAACCCCTATGTTTATCGGTTTTATTGGTCTTATTGATTGTAGATGTTTGTTTAAATAATACACAACTTGTATTCCATAATTAATTGGTTTTATTTATAAAATAGAAATTTGATACGTTTTTACATGTGTACTCTTCGAAACTCTGTCGTCGTCTCTTTTATTAATTTAAGTCATTAAACTGTTACAACTATTATACAAGCATTGCATTTTTACTTAACCTAGTTATTGCTAAAAGGAATTTGATGAGCTTTACGCAATTGGATTTATTGATCTTTCTCATCTCTTTCTAATCTCTTTATGGCAGTAGTATTCTTGCATATGCAGTTGTAGTCCTCTTTGCAGCAGAGTAGTGCAGCAATACGACAAATGGCTCTTCGTCGTTTGCAAAGTGCTTCAGTGCCACCGTTTGGACCCTTGGATCTTTTAGTAACCTAGAAAGTCTAACTGGTTACTTGAACATCATCTACTTTGACTTTCGTCGTGGGAGATTGTACAAGTATGATTTCATTACCTTTCAAAACATCTTGTAAATTGTAACGTCTGTTGCAGTAATCACTTCTGCTGACATGTTGACGGAATTGGTGGTTCTAAGAAAAATGGCAAGTTCCACCCTTAAGGTTCGAGCTCTGTTTCTAGTGTTGCATTTATATACATTTCGTAAATTATTATAAACTGTGAAAATGTTGATGTAGTTTTTTTTAAATGAAGTGTTGAAGTATTATTTATCTTTAAGTTTAATTTTAATATCTTGGAAGTATTATTTGCTGTCGTCGCTTAATATGTGTATTTTTAGAAATTGTTGCTAGCCAATATTTTCTCTAGATTATAAATTCGGTAAATGAAAGTTTTTACCCCCAATTTATTAATGCATAGTAATACTTAGGCAGGTATATTTCAAAGTCAATGTTTTAGATAAAAACAAATCACTTATTCAACTTACGACCTAAAGAACTGATTGTGACCTCAGATTCCAAAGAAATTGCATTATATTTTTATATCCATTGGGGTTGTTTCACATGATTTTGCAAAATTTAAGTATGGATAATAATAGGATTTCTTTCTTACTATTATTTACATTATAAAACTGTAGGTAATATTGTTTATTACTTTAGAAAGAAAACACTGTTGCGACACACACAGTAATTTTTTAACGTTCATCCAGTCATCACCAGTTATTGCTCTTGCTGGTCCATTTGCGACAATTTAGTATACTAGTAAGCTTTTTCCACAGTTTTTGTAAACATTCAGGCCCTTTTCCCGGGCTCAATCTTTCCCTAAGCAATATTTCTTTGCTGGACATAAACTCCAACATTACATAAAATTGCTTTTCGGTGTGTCGAGTATTCTTCTCCATGTTTCAAATTGGCGCGTCTAACTATTCGAAACTGTCAAATACAAATGTCACTGCTCGAACGCGCATGCGCAGTCGGTAATATAGTTCATAATTAGTCTGCATTTCAGTTGTGATTCATATCAATTGGATCATAACAAGTGCAGTTACAGAATACCAAATATTGCACGAATTGTTAAGATTTCGTAGCAATCGGGTTCATAACAATTATTGTTATACTTAACAATTGATATGAACCAGTGTTTACAAAATACATGTAAATATCTTGAAGTTCAAGGAGATAAACAATACTATTCGGTTTCTCAAATAACAAATTACAAACCCCTTAAACTACAGTTTTTAGTTAAAAAGACTATCTAAACAAATTATCATCCATCAGGGTCGTCAAGACGGTTCTATCAAAACATAAAAAAGAATAATAAGGTTTTACTAAAGGAACTTTCTAGAATTACAATAAAAAATAATAATACATATTAAATTACCTGAAAATGTCTTTACTTAATTATAACTAATATCTGTTTATTAATAAATAACAAATCAAATTTAATGATATCGTTAAATGGGTCAGTATTAAAATGATATCATTTCTGTCTGCGTTTCCTAATAAATAGACTACAGGGAAATCCCCCGGATTAATAGAACAGATTCAACAACATCCAAAATGAAAATGCACCGTCTTCATTCTTGTTGTGCTCATTCAATAGATGCCAGTTTTTTACTGATGGTGTCAATTTCTAAACAGCTTGCATTTAATCCTATTCGACTTAACACTGACCTGCATCAATTATACGTACTTTTCTGAAAACGGTGGGCAAAATTCTTCAAGTTCATTTAATCACGGTTTTATGTTTCTAATGACCAGAGAAGCTTATCCTTAAAGTCCGATCATTTGGTAGTGAATGACCATGTATAAAATACGTTGGTACTTTACACTTTTAGGTGGCAAATCATATTCAACAGCAAGAAAAGATTATTTTAAACCTTTGCGACAAGCGAAATAAATAACTTTATATCAATTGAATTTATTCGGCATTTACTTGATGAAGATCCATATTAAATACAATAACACAATAAAATACTATTAAAATCTATTTTTATATTTATATTTAACATCACACAACCAAATAATATTTTTAACAAAATACTAATAATAAAATTTTGGATACCAACTACAATTAACTAAATTAAAAGAAAATGAATTGAAAAACAGTTTAATTCTTTGTCTTATCAATTTATCTTTCTTTTATTAGCTAAATCATTTTTTTTTAACTAAAAACAACAAACAAAAATTATTTTACTTAGTAAATACAAACTACTTAATTTTGGCGCCTTATTTTTAATTACCGACTTGTGCTAGTAGATTTCTGTAAAAACTGCAGCTGTCAATAGCTTGTTTACAACATGACCGCAATGCTCCAAAATTTGTTGTCTTTTGAAAGAAAAATTATTTGTGATACTGGACCAATTGATAATTAAAAACAACAGATGGTTCTTTTCCATTTGCTAAATCCATCAATAACAAAGCAGTGAAAACGAATTAAATTCCCACTAAATTCCACCAACTTTAAAACATTTATAACTGAAGGTAAGATTTATTTCCCAAAATAATATTTAAGTACAAGTTAGAATTCACAACATTATTTAATTAAATTAAATAAACTGTTTAATTATTATATTCACTAACTAATTAAAAAACTTTCATAATTGACAACCACTTTACATAACAAAATTATAACCTCAAAATTTGACACGTCAACGTTTATAAATTTCCGCGTTTAACCTTAAAATTTTTGAATTTTGCTCCGTGAACGTACATACTCGATGAACAATACAAAATTACAGAGAATGTGACCAGATTTTGATCTTCTTTTATACCTTTTACAGAAACAAAAGAATAAACTGACACTTATTTGGTGAATTCCACCAGAAACAGTTGAATTAATTATTACTAATTTTTTTAACCAAACATTATTTATAAATTTTAATAAATGCCAAAACTAACATTATAGTTTTGTAGAGAAAATCTTTCCCTTTAAAAAGACATCATAATGTTCAATTGATCCTCTAATAAGATTGATTCAGCTTGAACAATGGCATCTATCTTGAATGCTTTCAGTTGCACATTAAAATATAAAATGATTAATCTAGAATAGTTAATTACATCTATCTTTGTATATACAAACCTTCCTTAGAACCTATAGCACAATATTTACAACTTTTTAGGTATCCAAACTACTAAATAACATTAAATTTCATACTTATAGATTACTATATCAATACGCAGCCAAATGTGATCTTTAAACCTATAGATCTTCCTGTTAAAAAACACACAGAAATTGTTGACATACAAGAAATCTTCACAAATTTGGAAAACTAAACTATCAGGTAAGGCAATCAACCTATACATACTTATCTATGAACATGCCCTGTGTCTGTCTCCAGTGTAAACCAGCCTTGAAATGGCTTTAAAACCTAATTATATAGAAAAATTCATCAACGGCAGTGCAACATCGTTTTGACTAAGAAACATTATCAAAAATGAATAAATTTATTATCAATAAATCAACGTTAAAACGTATTCCTGTTATATATAAAGTATTCTAGAGTACAAAATGAACAATTTTAAATTAGATTTTTATTATTTTTTTAATCTCACATACTTCACCTAGTAAGTATGCAACCAACCCTTCATACATGTAATTCAGGATGCTGAAAGCCTAATGCATGTAAAATACATGACAATATATTAGTATGTACCTAAATTCATGACATATAAAATTACTTTCATTAATGAGTATTTATTGTACCTTCTACAAACACAGTCGGTTTTGTTTACTACTTTATAGCGAATTTCTAAAATTAAAAATACATACCTTTAGTATCAGGATAATAAGATAGCAACAACAACATCGTACACAAATGGTGTATTTTACCTATATGAATATTGTCGAAGATTTCTAAAAATTAAATTTTTAAATATGATATGTGCATTTTTTCATAGGTATATTTAATTTAAATTAAAATTTATTAAGAATCACCATATACATTACATAATCTAAAAACTAAGTTTACAAATACTTAATACAATCTTATACATAAATAATTTTTACAATATGATACAATTCATCCCTAAACGTAAGAGGTAAAAAGTCATAAAGCGGCTGCGAGGCATAAAGAGTACAAAAGGACATGCTACAGCTATCGCACCGGTAGTTAAAACAATAAATATGAGTTGGAAGAAATAATTAAATAGACTTCAGATAACTAAACTAGTTTCATTATTCTGACTTTACTAGAACAATCATTGACATTATTATTTATTTCAGAAAGCATCCTTGTTACTGCTTTGAAGGGTATAGAATGATTATGAACAATATATAGACAATTATTAATCTTTTAATATATGATTCCTCTCTCTTTAAGTTTAGAAATGATTGATACCATCTCGTTTTCGAGGCTGTTGTTACCGGTACCCTTTACAGCGTACAACAAACGGGGTCTGTCTACTAGTTGATCAGGGGTGCACTGATACATACAGTTCTGTTTTTTATTGTTAAACTTTTTAAAATTTGAAGGTCTAATAGCTAAGTCCGTAATTGTGTATAAATTTGGTTGAATTATATTTTCATATTTCCAGTGTTTAACGGTTGTAAGTTTACCGTCTGGCCTATAATCCTTTTTATGAGCATTAGTAAGAATTATTACTTTCATATAATTATTATTATATCTTCCTGCGCTGGTGTAGCCTCTAGTTTTCTAAACGTTAGTAAGTCAAATAGACCATGTGTTCCATTGAATCGGGTGTTTTAAATTATGTCTTTTCCCTGCATAGTCGACGGACTACTAGCAAATCTCCACTTATCTCGTTCGTTATTGTATCTCCGAGCGTATCTCGTATCCACATTCCTATTTCCGCCGTCGGCTAATAGCAGGCCATAGCGTTTGATTAGGTTATTTATAATTGTATTGTTCAGCTCTTCAGCACTTTCGTATTCGATGAACGAAGCCCCATTATCATCACCATTGCAGCGTACTGGATGACATTACTTATTCGTGTCTTCTTATATTATCTTCTTCTTTCGATGCATACGCTGCCCGCGCTGCCTTCTCAAAAACATCCGTGGGATCATGGCTGGATTTCAAATGTCTCTTATAGTGGTCAAGACGTGAACAAGACTTGGAGCATTTAGCACACCCAACTGTGTATCCTCGGTGTATCTTCATATGACGTGCGAAATTGGGACGCCGAATACTTAAGATGGTTGGTGTAAAACAAATTTTAATTTTAAAATAGTTTTGTATGTACAGGGCGAGTCATATTGCTATGGCTACTATCAACTTTTTTTATTTTCAATGGAACACCCTCATATATGTATTTATATGATTCTACACTTAATTTTAAGTATGTTTGCCTAATATATATATCGAACGTCTGCACAGTTTCTGAGCAAATTAAGTTTTTATGTTTTATATAAATAATATTTATCCAAATTTGTTTAAAACATAAATTTACATTTAAACGATTATAATGATACACGACGCTTATGCATATCTAAATCCGCGTTTCTGCATAAATTTATCACTGAATAGTATACAGGGTGTTCAATCTCGCGATGATCTCGCACGGATAACAAGCTCGCTAACCGCTCGCTTGTTAGGTACCGTGCTCGCACGTAAAGTTCTAAGTACCGGTCTTGCAATGTAAATAACTATTACAATGCATATAACCATTTTTAAAAACAAAATAAACCGATGTGTTGCATGTCAGCTACGAGTGTTTTGTGCGCACTTTTCCGCGTTGATTACTCGCAGATTTTAGCAAACATTTGGTTAAGAGGAAGATTCGCTAGTAGAAAGATAATGTGTTCGTATCTGTAAAATAACTTTTTTATTTATGTAAATAATGACACGGAACAAAAACCAATTTGTTAAGATAGGTTTTCTGTAGGTACCTACGACTCGAATATCTTTACAAAACGTAATCTGTTTTAGAAAAAAATTGCTTAAGTTAGTATATTTTCGAATAACCAACGCATGTCTGATAATCATAAAATTAACTAAATCTCGTCGTAGGTACTTCAACTGACGTTTTTTCTTTCATTTAGTAAAAACCGCATCGTATAGTGCCTTCTACTTTTTAAAATATCTTACATTTACGATGATAAGATACGGATTTTTTTTAATACAATTGCCTAACTATCAGGCGCAATTGCAATAGTTTTCGATGGTAAATTACTCATGCACGTTACACTGTTAAAATAAGTTCACATTATGCGCGGTCTATTATTATTTATGGAATTTTATTTTATTCCTTAATTTAATTTAATTGAATCTTATTTATTAATTTAATTGAAACCTTGATTGCAAAAAGGGTATACTAAGTTGCAATTTTAACAAAAATAAAATTTCTGTCGGAAATTACATGTCATACTAAAAGGTGTATCAACCAGCAGTGTATAAAAACTTTTCATTACATACTAGTAGAAGGTTTTGAAGGTACATATATTATATATGTATGAGATTTTGTTTTCTTTTACTTTTTAAAATAAAATTAAATTGAGATTTCAACTTTTACAAGAAATATAATTACAAGTAAGATCATAAGCAACAATAAGTAGGTACATACCTACCTAATTATTTTCGAAGGTCTTTTATTGGGCGTCCGTGAGGATACTGAGGATCAATCAATTCAGGTAACAAGCACTTATAAAAGAAAGTCGTTAACTCGTTTTTCATTTTTGTTTGCCAAAACAGATCGTCACGATAAATTTTCTCACTTATCATTACTTGCGGTGTCCATACAACGAATATGCAATAATCGCGGTTCGTAATATGTAACTGTCCTTGTATTTGAAAGTAATAATTATGAGTCCTTTTTAAACAAATTTCACCAGCCCGGTACAATAACTTTCAACAGCACTCATAACTTTCATTTTTGCAGCTGATGCAGGGCATTTGATTTCAATTAATCCGTCTTCACTTAATAGTCCGTCTGGCGACGCTGCCGAAAATAAATCATCTTTATCAATAAAAAGTCCGCATTGTTGAATTTGAATATTAGATTGCTCTTGAAATTCCCGAAGTGCTACTATTTCATAATCTTGTCCCCATCGTGTAGCGAGATTTCCTTTAAACGTGCTATACAACAAATTTTTTACTATATTTTTACAATGTGTTAAGCTTTTCATTTTACAAATCTGGCCAAAATTAGAAGCTGTTATTCGCGACGATCTTTCTTGACGCCAAAGTAGATTATTATGCTGACCAATTGTTTCTAACTGTATCAGATGTAATTCGTCTTCAGTTTTTTTCATTACTGGTAAAATTTCGTTTTCCTTTAAAGAATATTCTTCTGCTGATAATTGCATGTTTTCTTCCTCTATTTTTCCATATTCGCTATCGGCTGGTGCTGACTGGTAAATCTTCCTTCTTTGTGATTTTTCACTAAACAGTCTCTTTCGGCATTTAACCCACTTTGATTTGGTTTCCACAGCTTTCACGTATTTTTTTGTAAATTGTCCAGGACTTTTACCAACTACCTTTTTATGGATTACCTTCGAAATATGGCCTGGTTCAAAATTGAAAGTCAAAGCAGCTGCTTCGCATCGTGTTTTATAGGAACTTTTTCCCGTAAAGTTAATTCGTTTACCTCCTATATATTTTGCAACTATCGAGTTATAACATTCGGCAGCGTTATTGTCCATATTTTGCAAAAGACTTTCAGAATTTCGCGCTACTCTGTCAGTAACAACCATTATATCTTGATATAAGCCCGAGTCTTTGAAGTTAACAATCCAATTGTTTTCATTTTCATGTTTGGGTCCGTTGCAAAATAAGTGGCACAATTATTGTGATCCCTAAAAACATGATGAGGACAATTCAAGATGTCATTTCTCAGCTGTTGTATTTTCTCACTATGAGTTAAAGTTGCATTTGTAATATAAAAAAGAACGGCACCTTGTATACCCGACCTCATTCGTTTGATAGAGTTGTTCAGCGTATTGCGATGTTGTAGAGGAACAATTATCATTTTGCTACTTATTCTTTTTTGGGTCAGTTCTCTTAATTTACTACAAAAATTACGCAGAAGATGGTTACGACATTCGATTTTTTGAATTACTTTCTGCCCATACGGACTTACTTCTGCAAGACGTTTTGTTACACTGCTGTCGCCATCTCAAACCAAATACAAGTATTTCAAATTATACATTTCTATACTTCTTTTGAAGCCCTCTATGATAATATCAGCTTCCATTCCTGTAGATGGTTTGTCCCAATTCTTAAAGCATTTAAGCAAGGGAGATTCAGAATGTTTTGATTTAGCACGTTAGCACATACAACAGTATTTATTTCTAATCCCTAAGAATAACACTTTTTTTGTTTTTTCACCAACAATAACGCCAACTCCTGCAGCTGCATTATAGTTGGTTCTGTAGGATCTTTTACTCCACGCTCCATCTGCAATCACAGTAATGAATGGAATGCCGTCCGAATCAACTCGGCCTTCTTCAATTGCTAAACGGGATTCTATTAAAGCAGCTTTTTCCATATATTCCCATGCCGTTTCTTCAATATAAGTAGCAAGAAGTTGTTCTGTCTTTGCATAAAGATTTGGGCCCATCCAAGGAATATCGCAAGTAGCCAACATTTCCTTCAATTGTGAGTATCCTATTCCTGTTGTGATACTTCCTAGAACTGCAGCCTTGTTTATATCCATTGCCTGATCATTACAGTCAGTTGATATAACAGTATTAACTCCGCACATCTCACATTGAACAACAATTTTACTCTGCAGACCAATTCTTTGCTCGGAAACCATTTTCAGATGTTCATTTCTACACGAAAACAATCCAACATGAGGAAAACGTATAATGGCATTAAAGAAATTACTAATTTCCACAATTCTCCTTCCACTGACATCTTCGTGCTCTTTTTGGACATTAAGCACCTCATTTTCAACGTCAGTAGTATAAGTAGGTGGAATTTCCTCTGGGCTGTGGCTACTACTAGTGGAAGTACAAGGTTGATGTGATGGAGCTGAAAGTTGAACAAATGAAGTTGAAGGTTGACTTGTTGAAGTTGAAGGTTGATCTAATGAAGTTGAAGTGTGATCTAATGAAATTGAATGTTGATCAACAGGAACAAATTCTGCTGATTGAACTTTTTGGGCAGACTTTTTAAAACCAGAAAGGTTTTGCATTCTTCTACATATGCTATTTTTTCGAGCTGATAACGTTACTCGCGGCATAATATTAACTACATAAATAAATTGCACGTACAATATGATATATAAGTATTTGTTACACTTCACTACGTTACACTAAAATAGACTACACGATAATTACACTATGCTCTATATTAATACTTGCTACACTTACTTATAAAACATGTAGTATTATCACGAAAACTATACCAGTACTGTTGTTACCGTCGCGCTGTGCTTACGTTCACCGTTGGTTTACTAACTTGGTTTGCTAGGGAAATTCAACAACAACTCAGAAATAATACTCTTAAAATGATGTATTCACACCAAAACACACTAAAACGGTACAGCCCTGAAATAGAATAGGGGTGCAATATGTTATTATGTATTTAAGGTGCCTAAATAAACAATAAATGTGTCAGTAAGTAGCCGGTGACAGTAAACAGGTTTCCAAGAAAGGATTAAGGGAAGATTCATTGCGGCTCCTTTTCATTACCCATCCGGTTATAAAACCAAATGTTAAACAAATTTTTAGAAAATCCCAAAATAAGTAGGTAAACCTTTTAGTTTTTAATTGATTTGTTGTTAAAGAAGATTATGGCATTTGGTTTGTTTCTTTGATCTTGTCCGTGTACTTTTTGACATTTTAAATCTATTTTGACATTCGATGAGAGAAGTGAAAAGAAAATGATCTAGCCAAAGAATTTAGAATTCAACCGAATACGCCTTCCACAATTTTAAAGAACAAAGAGAAAATCTTGGAATTCTAACGAAATTTGTGTTTCCAGTAAACGTCTACGAGAACCGCGTTTTGGTGAATTAGAAGAATGTGCTTTAAGGTGGTTTAAACAAGTACGCGATAACATCGCGGAATGGACTTGTGGGACTTAACAAGACGGAAGAATTATCAAGAATTTTAAAGATTAACAATTTTAAGTGCAGCAGTGGTTGGTTAAATCGATTTAAGGAGAGACGTAATTTGTCTTTTAAAAAAAATGTGGCGAGAGCGCATTGGTTAATTTTCAAAAAATTCCTTGATTCGAATATTCATTAATTTTTTTTCACTCCCTTTGACTTCGAATTAACGAGATTCTACGTATTAGGTAGCTGTCGACCTACGAGATTTAGTGCTCTAATCTGGCAATAGGATTAAGTGAATAAAATAAAATAAAAAAATAAGAGATATTCCTGATAATTGATAACATTATATTTTATTTTTATTTTAATTAAATATTAGGTGCATTATCGTATTATTACCATCTATACACAGAATTAAAACTAAAATGAACATTCCATTGTAACAGTGTATATCATATTTCAGTCACAACATAATTCTGACTCATTCACGTTAGAAGCAATTAAATTTTGCTTGCAAGTTAGATCTGCAAATACATGCAGCATTTATTAGTCAGCTATGTGTGTCTCACTTCTAACTATTTTATCTTCGTTGCAAAATATATTAGGCTACAGCGAATCTTGGCCTTAAGGATTTCGCGTAAATTCTCGTATGTGTAAAACAGCTCTTAGACACAAGGGAAAGATTTATACTAATTTTAACTGTTTATTAACACATTTCAAAAATAATTAAACAAAAAATAACTAAATAATTTCAAATAAAAAAGGGGAAAAAATAATAAATTCATCAATCTGAAGCGTGTGACTTGTGCAGTTGTTTTCTTTTAATAATATCATTGAGCCTTGGTTCTAAGTCGGTTGAATGTATTCTTAACATCGTTTGTAAATGTTCATCAGTTAATTTTTGTCTCATTTTGGACCTCATGATTGGGGAGTTTTTTCTCAGATAAAATTTACTTTTTTATTTCTAAAAATGTAAATTATCTCTACGAATTCAAGATCGCGGTTGATCTAACATCGCGGGTCGCATCTCTAGGGTTTGAGGGCCGTATTTGGCCCGCGGGCCGCACTTTAGGATCCCCTGCTTTTAAGGAAGGTTTTTGTTAGACGGAATTTTTGATTCTGTGGTTAATTTAGGGGTATTAATATTTCGGATTGGTTGGAAGAAAGTTTGTTTTTATAATTTTCAAAAGATGATGTTTGAGTTAAATTAAGTTCTGTGGGTGACTTAGGTGTTACCGAATTTACCGAAGAAAGTTTTTCTTCGTAATTTTCAAAAGGAGCAACAGTTTCTTTTGGTCGGATTTTTGGTGGATTATTTGAAACATGATTTATTTCAAATTTATTTGAATAGAATTTTCCTTCATTACATTCAGACGTGAATTTTTGTTTAAAGTTTTCTGGAAGATACGCCTCTTGAAGTACATTATCTTTTCTTGGTTGTACTTCAGCCAATGTTGTAATTGATTTAGTTTTTGAATAATTTATGTTACGGTCGGTGTGCAAGTTAAATGTTGCAAAGGGGAAATACCATTTCCCGTCAAGTAATTTAATATCGGCTTTTAGTTTTAAAAGGTCTAAATCTAGTAATCCGTCAAAATATGTGACCATTAAAAACTTTGAAATTTAAATTGGTGTTACAGTTATAATTTGCAAATAATGGAAAATTAATTTCTTGAGAAATTAGTGCTTCCTTTGTCATACTTGAAATTGTTGACTTTTTATTTTCAATTTGGGCTGAGTTTAGATTAGAAATAAATTTTGGTGTCAAAAAGCTACAGCTACTGCCTGTGTTAATCATTAATTTGCAATTTTTTAGCACGATAAAGGGAATATTATGTTGGGTTTGAAAAACATTAGTTCTAGTTTCTATGGAGGATTGTACAGAAAGGCAAGTATTAGAAAATTTTTATTCTTATTATTGTGATTGAAATGATATTGTTGATTATTCAAACAATGGTCAGAATAATTCTGATTACTATTTTTGTGTCTTGAAAATTCGTTTATGTGTTCTAGATAAATTTCGTCAAATTTGATATGACGTTATCATGTATTAGGAAAATTATATAACCGATGTAACTTTATAGAATAAATAGGCTTATGGAATTTTATGCTCAATCAGGAGTTATGATTATTTATTTGTTATTAAAAATAAGAAAGGGATTAGTAGTTTGAATCTGATTAAAGAAAAGATAATTGAAAAATTTATTAAAATAGGGGAAAATGGGGTTTAGAATATGATAATCTATGATGAAATTGATAAATGAAATATGAAAATAATGATAGGAATATAGAAGTTTATTGAATTATAATTTAAAAAAAATTAAAGATTATTAATTTTAAGAATAAAGATAAATTTGATTATGATTAGAAGTATTATTTTTATTGAAAATGAAATAAAATTTGGATTATGATGAGTTAAATGAAAAAAGTGAGGAAATCGTAGTAGTGATTGTAGTAATACTATAAAAAATTAATGAAGACAGAGATAACGAATGGACTATGTTAATTAGGAATAGCAGATTAGAGAATTTAATAAGATTATAGATGTACTATAAAAAATTGAATTAGGATTGGTGAAAATCTAGAGAAAAAGGATTACAGAATAGGTATCACATCGCATGTATCAGCCGGCGGTGTTTTGAAACAATACATGTCTATAATAAGTAGCTTCAACAGGTGAAAACCCTGCTTTAAAAATGCTAAAAAAGTTTTCCAGCTTTAAAGCTGAAAGACATCTATGACATCTGACCACATTGCATTCACTAAATTCAAATCAAGCAGGTTTTTGGACATACATACAACCACTGTACCCTAAAACTATTACCTTTTAGCATAAAGAAAACAGTATAACCCCAGTTAAGCTAATTCTGGACATCCGCCCCTTGTAAACCAAGTGGAAGAATTGTACCTTCTTTTGTAAATAAACATTATTTACTCTCAGGTAAAACATTTACTTTGGAAAACCATGGAGTGCAAAATTCTACTTTCTAACTTCAATCTTCCAGTGAATTCCTTATATTCTTAAGATATATATATTGCTATTCTCCAGTATCACTAAGAAAATCATCTGTGGCAAACCTGCAGCAACTATCTACTTAGGGCTTATCTATTTGTTTTCTCGCATAAGTCTTGCGGCTTTGAACCACAATTTAACAATGTCTTCTGACACTTTTGTCCAAAATACGCCATCACCAATAACTCAAAGAGTAATAATACCTATAATACCTTTGTTGCGGGAGTGACAGGGTTTCAAAAAAACTTCTTGTAGCTTAAGGCGCATCAATATATTTTTAGAGAAGCCGAAACTTCATTTATCCTATCTGGCTATCGATGCAAGTATTTGCTGTCTTTTGACTTTTAATTTTTTTCTCCGATATGCATATGTGTAATTTAAGAGCACTCTTTAGAGAACATACATAATTACATATATTGCATAAAATAGCTTTTAAAATTTATGAGTAGACATGTGCCGTTTAAGATTGCTCTTTTGCGAACATTTATAACCACAAATTTTACAATCAAATGGCTTTTCAGTACTGTGAGTACACATATGCTGTTTAAATCTATTCTTTTGAGAACCTTTATAATCACATATAGTACATTCAAATGGCTTTTTGTCACTGTGAATGTACATGTGTCGTTTAAGACTACTGTTTTGTGAACATTTAAAACTACATATAGTACATTCAAATGGCTTATCGTCACTATGAGTTGACATGTGTCGTTTAAGACCATTCTTTTGTGAACATTTATAACCACAGATATTACATTCAAATGGCTTTTCACCACTATGAATAGAAATGTGTTCGTTAAGACGACTCTTTCGGGAACATTTATAATCACATATATTACATTCAAATGGCTTTTCTCCACTATGAGTGAATATGTGTCGCTTAAAATCTGCCATTTGCGTACATTTATAACCACATATATTACATTCAAATGGCATTTCTCCACTATGAGTGTACATGTGTTGCTTAAGTTTGTTCTTTTCTGAAGTTTTACAACCACAAATACTACATTCAAA
Organism: Agrypnus murinus; assembly: GCA_929113105.1. Taxonomy (NCBI): domain Eukaryota; kingdom Metazoa; phylum Arthropoda; class Insecta; order Coleoptera; family Elateridae; genus Agrypnus; species Agrypnus murinus. The sequence continues at coordinate 94,650,989 of OV816027.1, forward strand.
TGGCTTTTCATCACTATGGATGGACATGTGTTGCTTAAGTTTGCTCTTTTCTGAACTTTTACAACCACATATATTACATTCAAATCGCTTTTCATCACTATGAGTAAAAATGTGTTCATTAAGACGACACTTTCGGGAACATTTATAATCACATATATTACATTCAAACGGCTTTTCTCCACTATGAGTGTACATGTGTCGCTTAAGTTTGCTCTTTTGTGAACTTTTATAACCACATATATTACATTGAAATGGCTTTTCACCACTATGAATAGAAATGTGTTCATTAAGACGACTCTTTCGGGAACATATATAATCACATATATTACATTGAAACTGCTTTTTACCACTATGAATAGACATATGAGCATTAAGATAACTCTTTTGTGAACATTTATAACCACATATATTACATTCAAATGGCCTTTTACTACTATGAATAGACATGTGAGCATTGAGACCACTCTTTTGGGAACATTTGTAATCACATAATACATTACATTTAAGTAACTTTTCTCCACTATGAGCAGACATGTGTCGCTTAAGATCGCCAATTTGCGAACATTTATAATCACATATGCTACAAGTGAATGGCTTTTCACCACTATGAGTTGACATATCACCACTAGGGGTGGCCATGTGTTTATTTAGATTACTTTCTTGAGAACATTTATAATCAAATGGCTCATCACCACTATGAGTGGACTCAGCTGTTGCATGGTACATTGCTAGACATCAAGTTACTGACCATATTCATTCGCCTTAAGTTGCTAAAATACCGATGTTATCAAATAGTTTCTATTCTTTCTCCATTCATATTTCACTCATCTCATCAATTTTTACGTTAAAACCTTCCATTATCTGTAAACGTACATTTATGCTGGTTTGTTTTGGTTATCTCCTCATCGTTCATTATTGCAACCTACAAGTTAAAAGTACATGTTTTCGTCAATCATATATGTACAACTATAAAAAAATGTTTCATATTATGTAACATGTAACTTGAACTTTTGTAGAATGAAGAAATTTCGAAAATATATGTGTGTTGGTATAGGAGTAATAAAACGAACCATTTACCTGATAGCAAAAACCTTCACTGTTCCAATACAGAAGCTTGTTGATAGTACGAGAATGGTAGATGTCCATGTCATTTGCCATTAGTGAGCATCTGTAAAAGTGGTATCGGTTACTTCAAACTCGGCACTACAAATGCATCTCAAAAACCATTTTTAACAAGTTTCATGTATATGTTTCAGATATCACCACACTGAATCAATAATAATCTACAAACCGCAAAACAGCAGGACTTAATAGCGTTTTCGATTTATACGCACTAATATTGCATTAACACGGAGTTAATTAATTAATAATTAACACACTATAAATCAAAAGCCTGTCAACAAACAAAACAACCTAACCTCTATTGTTATTATATGTACCATGAAATTTTTAATTGTTGATGAAATCTCTTTCGGTTGCAATTCAGTAGCGTAACAAGATAATCATTAGGGCCTCCACACGGTCGCAAAAAAGCGGAAATATTTAAATAAAATCCAATCTTAATAATAAGACATTGGTATGTACTACTTTTATTACTACTAATAGGTTACAGCTCTTTATTATTGTTTTTTACGTTCATTTAAGCACTTTATGATTTTAACCAAGAACCAGCGACTACAGATTTATAGATATTTTACACTAGGCGCACCGGTATAGTCAAAGCCCAAACACTTATTAACTTTTAGGCTTCTAATAATATATCTTTTAGAACTAAATTATTATAGTTATTTATTATAAGTGTGTTATTAGACATTTAAGACGCGAAAGAAAAGGGCAGACACGAGAGCGCTAGCGCACGTGTTTACGCATTTCTTGGCTGTTCTTGCTGCCAATAAGACACAAAATGCAATACAAACCTTTATCCACAACCGTAATCGACATCAAGACAAAAAGAAAATATTCAAATTTAAATTTATTTATATTGGGAGGACCAACAGACTTCTCAAAATAGTAGAATTCTGGCCTCATAATATATCGGTTGTAAATAAATAGTATTTAAAATGCAGTTAAAGGGGCGTTATTGGCGCAAAATATTAGCGTCAAAATATAACGTTTTTCATTCAGTTTTCTTTTAATGGTCGTTTTTTTAGCAAGATAAAGTTTGATGTCGATTGCTAAACTGTTAAGGTAGTGTGGATCATAGTTTGTAAGGAGTAGATATCTAATAGTATATTAAAGTATTAAGCTAAGTACTCACAGCAGCGGATCCACCGGCGGATCCGCTGCTGTGAGTACTTAGCTTTAGTCTCATAAGACGCGTTGTTAGCGCACTTGTCCTTTATTAGAAAACTCCCCGCTTTATAATCGTAGTCGAACATCGCCAATTTTGTAGAATTAACGTTTTCTAAAAAATAACCAAACTGAACATAATACAGTCATTATAACACTGTTTAATAGCAAAATCTATAACGATGGATAAATGTTTTTGCTTATTTATTTAGTATTGATTGAAATAAAATAGATGTACACGGCGCGGAAACTTAAATATAGCAGGCAGTACGAAAATTAGTCATTTTTAGTTGAACGCTTTCTGCACCAAGAAGCGTTGGGTGGTAATATTCGCGGGACATTTAAAAGTAATTTAACTTTCCTAATCTTTTAACTATTATTTAATAAATTCCCGAAGTAAATGTTGTTTTTCTTTACTTAAGAGCATGTGAGGTTAATTTTTGAATAAACTATTTCACTCTTAATTAGTCCTGATTAGTTTCTTAAAACGAATATATAATTTCAATATTTTAATATACATAGTAATACTTTTCTTTTTCTTAAAACCAGCAAGAACAACTAATATTTTTATTTTATTTATTTTTTTTTATTTATTTATATAGATATTTACCAGTTTTTCCTCTTTTTGATTTCAACTACCTTAAATTATTCCTTGGCATTTAAAAATTAAAAATTTCAGTTAAACTTAAAATATTTTGAAAGTTCACGCATGTCTGGCAACACTGTGAGCAGAGAACTGCGATGCGATCAAATAATGTTTCTACTTACATTTTCAAATTTTAGTTTTAAAGAAATTAATTCCGTTTTGCGAACCGTAGCGCCATCTTTAGGTGTTTACAGTTTCTGAAGCTTCCTATTATTAACACTGGCGGCGATAACGCGCCCTTAAACATTAGTTAAAACTATCAAAAATATTATACAAGGTGTTCCGTATCATTATTGTCAAATCTAGGAAGTGTAAAGTTGTTCAATTCTGAGAATAAAAAACACAAAAGTAGTAGGCCGATTTTTATTTGTTTCGGAGATACAGGGCAAGGAAATTCTTTAGCAAATTAACAATTTGTTTTCTGAAGAGCAACAAACAGAATTACAGCCGTACTTATAGAGAAATTACACGCGTGTAACAAATCTTTATTAATATGTTACACGCGTGTAAATCTCTCTATATCTTACTAATCTTGAAGTACATGCATTGTGTTTTTATTCATTCATGTGTCTCGGTATATTTTTTACAGCCAGCGCTACGTAGCGCTGGATGACCCAAACCCTATTGAACTACGGGATGTAAGAGAGAGAGAGGTGAGGATCCGAGCTTGAATTCTTTTATCGTATTTCAACAAAAGGGTAAGCAGTTGGCACCTAGTAATTATAATGGCTGGTATAATGAGTAACTAACTTAACTTTAATGCTCAATTAATTTTTAAAATGTCCTCCCCCCCCTGCCTTTCTACAAGTTTGTATTCGCTTACCGACTGATAGAGCGACGCTTCCTATTTCGCGCTTGTTTTCGCGTATTTCTTGGGCAGCCTGCTGAATGCGCTCCAATCATTCTTTTCGGGTGTTTAAAACTTGTGCGTACACCGTGTCTTGTATGTACACATGTAACCCCAGAAATAACCAGTTGAGAATGCGCAGAGCTAGCATTGCCATGACGAACAAAAACAACTGTATACTTAATAAGCATTTATGTTTGAAAACTAATGTTCACGTAACACATTAGTTGTCATAAAAACTAAAATTCTAAGTCCTAAAATTTTTCGATTTTTTTTTGTTGCTAAAAATGTTTATTTTTTCGTAAATTTTTAAAAAATACAAAATTTTTCATTTTTCAAAAATTTACCGAAATTTTCGGTGGTCATTTCGACCACTTTCCCAAAGATATACAAAAAAATGTTTCAACCAAAAGTTTCTTAGAATTTGATGTACTATAAGATTTCAAAAGAAAAAAAGTCAACAGGGAAAAAAACGACAGACAGATCGACAGACAGACAGATTTCACGAATTCAGAGACGAACTTTTTGTTCGTCGAAAATCAAGGAGATTATGATCTGAAGATCTAGCTTTCCATGCAACCGGTGCACCACGACCAGCAATTCCGAAATCTGGTGACGCACCATCCATTTGAAGCCACATGTCCCTTCGTATTATTAACTTTATACCTTCAAAATAGGTGCCAATGAGTTTGTTTGATTGGACCATGACCAACTACTATAAAATATAAACATTATGGCCATCTCAAGCGGCCTAGAGTCACTCTTAAGCGGCCCGGATCGTGGCGCCCTCTATTCTATTTATCTTAGTTCATAGCCTAAAGTTCGACATATATTTAGAAATTTAGAGCTGTCACTATGACATGTTGTGGTTATCACAGTAGTGTTACTGAGCCCTGCCAAATGACTTTACATAAGAAGAAAGCGAATAAGAACAATGAAGGAATCATTGGCCAAGCTTAACAACGTTTATTAAATAGAGTTGAATAGATAAAACCGCAACGAGAGTACAATGAGGCAGAGTTACGTTATTAAAACTGTTTGTTAAAATTAAATCTGTTTCTTCTAAACAGATATTATCTACTACTAGTTTAGTAGCTGTTTTTATTATAAAATAGAATTATTCTTTGTTATGCATTTTGCAGGAGAGTAAATACGCCTCATACAGTTTGTTAAGCGCTATCAGTTGGTTACATACATTGTCAGATCTGAGGAAAAGCATAAGTGCTCTTGTGGCACATCTGTAACACTCGCTACAACTGCTACGAAAGGAAAGCTCCACTTAGATATATCAAACCTCCGCGATCTTGCAGTCTAATCAACCTCATCAAAGATCCTGGTATTGTAGTAGATAGCAATGGAGAAGTTGCAGAAGCAATGCAGTCGTTACATGCAATTTTTCGTTGCACTTTCCTCACAATCTATTCTGGCATCCATGCGACAGATACAGAATAAATGCTAGCTTTTGGTATATGAATTGTTTCAACCTTCTGAATTTTAACTCTTAACTGAACTCTTAGTTGATATGGTATTAAAAACTGCTCTTGATCAGTAGCAGATGCTATTAGTAGTAGGGCAGATGTTAATGCACTAGACCTTACAAAACTAACATCTTCAGCTATATTTAAAGAAATAGATGATTTAACAATTCCGCGTTACAAAATTTGACTCAAAGAATATTCTGCCTAAGCTAAATAGCTTACACAACGTCAAATTTGTATATAAATTAAATGTCATCGGAGACTGTTGTTAAAGTGAAAGCGATTTATATCAACTTTGTATCAGTAAAATAAATACGTTGGTTAGCAATAATAAAAATTTTAAATTTTAGTGTTAAATAAAAAAATCGGTAACTTGAACATCTGTCAAGTGATGGCGCCACGGTCCGGACCGCTTCAGAAGGCCATAATGTTTACATTTAATAGTAGTTGGTCATGATTGGACAAAATATAGTTTGCGCTTCCAGGCAGGTTTTTCTTGATCATGGATACCCTTCAGAAATTAATAGCCTTATATCTCTGAAGCAACTAAAAATAGACCTACCACTTTTGTGCTTATTATTCATAGAATTGATAATATCACACCAGAAATGTTAAAATACCTAGGGGAGGAAGAATTAAAGACATTCATTAAACTACTAAATGAGATAATAAAAAGAAGAAAAATACCAACAGACTGGAAAACAGGAATAATCCTACCAATATACCTATAAGAACGGTGATGAAAGAGTCTGCAATAACTATAGTGGGATAACACTATTAAGCTTACCAGGAAAGATATTCGCGAATGTTGACAAGCCTCTCGAAGATGAGTTACATCTCTAGTTGTTGCGTTTGATTGTTAGTGTTATTTGTTTTATTTATCATCAACTATAGCAACGTTATTTATAAAATTATAAATAAATTGAATTAAAAAAGTCAAATATTAATTTGAAATTCAAAACCTTTCGATTATCTATAATTTAACTTGAGCAATCTCTTTTAGAAATGAATAAGCAACACAAATGTAAGAATAATTTTAATTTAATCAATCTTCATAACTAATACATAAATTATATCTTGTAGGATAATTTTAGTATATATATGGTATTTACCTATTCTGTAAGTCAAAAATAAAGCGAGTTTTTAAAACCAACTGGCTTTGATTGAATCAAAGTACAACGCTGAGGCGCGTGCAGAAAATACTTAGAATTTATTTGGTTGTGTAACAACAGCGAAGATCATAGAAGAAAGAATAAGGAAAAGGTACAGAGCACAATAGAAGACTCTCAATGCGGATTTAGGAGAGCAAGAAGTACAATAGACTTTAGCCTTTTTGATTAGACAGGCCAGTAAAAAACAAAGAAATGCAAGTGTGCTATATAGATCTAACAAAAGCTTTCGACAAAAGAAGAGAAGGTATATGGAATATTCTTAGGAAAAGAGGAGTAGAGACGTGACTGATTTAAATGATAAAAACGATGTATACAGATAATAAAAATATTGTGAGAACAAATAATCAGAAATCGAAGGAATTTACAACTGAAATAAGAGTTAAGCAAGAATGTACACTAAGCCTACTGCTATTCATATGAATGAAATAATTAAAACAACCAAGAATAAGATGCAAAAACTAAAAATCGGAGACTGAAGAATGGAAAAAATACATGAAACTAATGTTTGCAGACGACATGGCTATTTATGCAGATTACTGAACAAAACCTGCAAGCTAACTTGAACATACTTAACCAAAAATTACAAAAATATAACAAATAAACTTAGATAAAACCAAAAGTATGATAATGTCAAATATAAAGAAAACTCACAACATAAGAATACAGAATCAAAAAATAGAACAAATTGATAGTTATAAATACCTGGTATCAGTCATTTACGAGAATGGAAAGTAAGACACGGAAATAAATGACAAAATAGGTATAGCAGGAAGAATATGTAATATGATAAAAACAACAGTCCTGGACATGAGAGAAGAGCCAAGACAAATAAAAACCACAGTAGTTCAGAAAGTGGCCAGACCAACAGTACTATATAGTAGTGAAACATGAACAATGACCGAAAGACATCAATCAAGAATAAACACAACAGATATGAGATTCCTAAGAAGAATAGAAAACAAAACTAGAAGAGATAAAATAAGGAACGAAACAATTAGACAAGAAGGAGAGGATCAATGTCTGTAGTTTGTTTTCGATTTCGTTTCCTCTTTGGACTGGAAACTTCTTCCGCAGATGAAATGTTGGAAACAGTCTTGAGATATATTCTCAGTGCTTGAGAAACTCTCTAGAATTCTATTCAGTTAATGCAATTGTAAATACAAAATAGGTAACAAACTATTGTAAATCGAACTTAGAAAACACAAGAAATAAATTTGACAATACATCGTGTAGCTTACACAGGTGTACCAACCTGTTTTTGTTGAAATAAACGTGTATTTTCTCATTAAATTAACAAATTACGTTTTGGTTTAAAAACCTGTTTGTATTTATTCTATAAATAAATGTATTACTAAATATATGAAAATTAAATTTTATTATTTTCGATAAAGCAAATAATCTTTCTTCATAAAATTCAATTTTGAAAGTTATTATTTGCACAGATGGTTGTACTCTTACGTCACTACTTTTATATCTATGACGTAAACGTAAAGTTAGACTAAAAGGTGTATATATACCAACACATAAAATGTGACGTCATTACTTTTGTTTCCGTTACCCATATGAAACTAAAAAATCCTGGAACCGGAACCTTAATGTTTAGCAAATTAAAATTGGAACCGGAACCGAAACCCTTATTTTGAATTTCCAAGAACCAGAACTGGAACCGGAACCTATATTTGTAAAGGGTTCCAGTCCATGGTAGAAAATAAAGTTAACATAGGAAATAAATGAAAGGAAATTATTATAATCAAACAATACAGAAACCCTGATAGATTCCATCCATCATTCACGTGCTAGGATTTTAACCAAATCGAAGTGTTGAGAAGTCCTTCTCTTTAATAGAATCCTGTAAAAGAAAATAATAATAAACATTAATCCATTCAAGAGAACCAGTGAGGTTACTTACCTGATAGATGAAAATTTAAAATTTCCCGCAGACTCATTATCTTCAGGGCATTCGGAAGAGATAGGTTTGCAGATCCAGAATCGCCAAAGCATCCGGAAGAGATTGGTGTGCAGAGCCAAGCCAATGCAGAGCGGTCATCGTGATCCATTTGACGAGGAGTAATCCTTTTCGAAGAGAATCCTAAAAATGAGTGTATTAAAACAACGGGTGTAGTATTCTTTTTTAATAGTGTGCCTCGGAGGACTGTATATTGCTGTGACTGTGATTCGCCAGTCTTCTACTACTACACTTGTGGCTTGGATGTGTTCCTGAATGTATTTTTCTGTTTGATAATGTTTTATGGATTGCTTGATAATAACTGTTGTTCCTCCATGGGCCGTTCCGTCAGGATGTTGCGTGTCATATATGATGTAGTTAAGTATTCTTATGTAAGACCTATTGGTGAAGTGAGTTTCAGATATTAAGATTATATCTAAGTTGTGGTTAATAATAAAGGTACGTAACTCCTCGGCGTGATTGCACAGTCCGTTGGCGTTCTACTCTGCAATTCTAAGTGTACGCGGAAACAATGGCTGTGAGAAGGTTTAGCATAGTTTTAATACTCCCTGCTAGTTCAAGCAATTTTTTTTTAGTTTTTCAAATTTTTATGGTTGTGGTGTGTTTTGGTATGAGGTAGGTGGGTTTCCATTCACTAGCATTTGTGCCATTGTTGGCATTACGTTTACATTGATACTGAAGAAGGGATTATTCCTTTAGTCTATATTCTAATCCTAATAATCCTAGAACAAGTCACAGATCCATTAAACTTGTCGTACAGTAAGGTTTAGACATGTTAGAGGCTTATATTTTGCAACAAGCATTATGGTGTAAGTAAAGTTACTAGATCTAAAAATCTAATAACAAAAAATATGAACTATAGAATTTTCTGAAGCGACAACATAATTCTGGCTTCGACGGTTAACTACGTTGATCTTACGAAAGATGAGTTGTTATGGTTACAGAAACTAAATCAAAGAGACAAGATGAGAATTATTGTCCTTGAATAACATCTGAATACGTACTTGAAGGAAAACGATGATGTAACTAAAGTTAAATTCAGTAAAAGTCAGAAAACTGGGTTGAAATGTCTTGACACAAAACTAAGTAGAGTATTTCATATATAACGCATAAAGAGTATTACTCTTTCAGTTATGAAGGAACAATTAAGGAAGCACTTGTTAGCGACGAGACACTTTAATTACAGTAATATGTGAGAGAAATTCGCCTTTGTCACCAGTGAGAATTTTAGCTAAAACATAATTCGCGTAAAACGTCGGTAAGAAAATTACTGCCGACGACTTTCCCGCGGAACACAATAGTGCTAATGCAGTAATTCCGAGGCAGGGGCTCCATTCAATAATCCTTCTACACATTTCGCTGATTTACGGAGATTAAAGTTAAATCGTAACTCCGATTTAATCGTCACATTGTGATACCATTTGTGACAAATGTGCTTGCTCTTCTTGCGCCTTTTGTCCTCCCGCTCCTGCGCTGCACGCACGGATAACTACGATTCAATTAGGCAACTTGTGCTATGTTTTGATTGCCTTAGAGAAGTTCGGCTACGGCCGGAGACAAACAAGAGGTCCCCGAATTTTTTTGAGAAACTATATTCAATAAATTAACACTGTACCAAATTTCAGCTTTTTCAAATTACTTCTTTACATTGACCTCATTTTGAAGACATGCGACCACAGCATTGGCAGTACTGATGCAACGCGTTCGACCATTACGCTGCCTGACGACTGTTTTCCAGTTTCTTATTACATAAACTGCTTAGTGATCAATTTTCAGCTTTTAGAAAACACTTAGATGACGCTACATCTTGTTACAACTTTCAAGCTGCGCTGACGCCGACTGTCCCCATATCCGAGTTTATTTTGTGTAGGATATTTATTTACACCCTCAATATAAGCTAATATTAAAATATTAGCCTTTACAAAACTCTTACACTTTTTGGTCGCCAGCTCCTGGGCTATATTTTTACAATCTCCTTCTATGTATCTAGATTCTTATATTTTATTATTCTAAATTACTAGATTACTAACAATCATAATTACTGGTTTTTCTTATTGGGATTATTGTAGATAGTTTTAAATTATTAGGTACTTCCCCTTTCTCTAATGAATAATTAATTAAACTTATAAGCGAACCTGAAATCTCATCATAAGCAATTTTATAAATTTCTACTGTAACATTATCCGGACTGCTTTTATTTTGTAATAAATATATTATATTTCTCAAAATCTGCATAGCTAATATTTTTGAAATTATTAAAAGAATTCTTTATGCTAATATTTAAGTTTAAACTATTAGTATTTTTATGAAATATAATATAAATACAAAGATTAGTTAAAGTTTCACAAGTTTTATTAATATCTTAACCTGACAATATTGTTTCGACACTTTGTGTCATTATCAAAGGTAGATAAGATTGATAAACAAACACGTTGCTAAGGATAAATACATACAGAAAATAGGTAACTAGATACAATACATAACAAAAACTAAATATCTAACACTTCTAATAAAGGAGAATTACTAAGCTCAGTTTGTTCATTCATTAAAGGTACTGTGCGTTTATGTCTGTATATTTCAAAAGCTTCTAAAATGTCTAATTTGTGTTTGTTGTTGCAAAAATTTAAGAATTTAATGTTGTTTTGAGGTGTTATTGGGTGGTTCTGTTCCAAAATGTGTTTGGCATAATTCGATTTTTCTGGATGTTTAAGTCTATAAGAGCGTACGTGTTCTTTGTATCTTATGTCGAAATTTCTAAGTGTTTGTCCAATATAAACCGAGTTACAAAAAGAACAATTCAAACGGTAAATGTCGGATTTCATGATATCTTGTGTTTTGTCTTTAGCATTGAATAAAAATGAAAAGGTGTTGGTGTTAGTTTTGTAGGTTATTTTGTAACTGGTGGTTTTTCTTATTATAGTTGCAATTTGTTCTGATATCTTGCCAAAGTATGGTATTGATATGTAGTTTGTGTCTTGTATTTGAGTGTCAATTGGAAATATTCTTTTGATAGCTAACCTATAATCTTTTTGTTGAATTAAAGTGTCAATCATGTTATGGTTATAATGGTTTGCATGTGCTAATTGTTTGATGATTGAAATTTCTTTATCAAAATGTGATTGTTTCATTGGAGTAGTTAAAGCTCGGTGTACTAAAGATCTATAAGCCGCTAGTATATGCATTTTATGATGACATGAATCGTTAGGAATAGTGACGTCTGTGCTTGTGGGTTTTCTGTATATGGAAAAATCAAATTCATTGTCTGTATTAATTGTAATAGTTAAATCCAAAAAATTAATAGCTCTATTTTGTTCTGTTTCTAGTGTAAACGTGATGTTTGTGTGAAGACTGTTAATAAGAATTAAAAATTCATTGATAACCTCAAAAGAACTGTCAAAACAAGCTAAAATGTCATCAACGTAATGAAACCAAAAAATAATGTGTTTAAAAAGATCGAATTCAAATATTCGATCTTCCAAATTATCCATAAATATGTTAGCTAATAGAGGACTCAGAGAATTACCCATAGGTAAACCATCCTTCTGTAAATATATTATATTATTAAAAGTGAAATAATTTTGACTGATACAAAGATCAAATAATTGAATTAACTCTAATCTTTTTACTAATTCTACATTACTATTAACTAGGAAATTATCTAACAAAGGAATACAGTCTTGTGGTGGAATCTTTGAAAACATGTTACAAATGTCAAAGCTTACAAGTTTTGAATGTGCTGGAAGATATATGTTCTGTAGTTTTTCTACTAATTCTAATGAATTTTTGACAGAGTATTTCGATTTGTATTCTATGATGTTAATAATATGGTTGAGTTTCTTGGACAAGGTGTGATTAGGTGCGTTGATATATGATACTACTGGTCGTATAGGCATGTTGTGTTTATGTGTTTTAATCAGTCCATATAGTTTCGGTGCTTCTGGGTTTTTATGTATGATTTGTTGTTTTTCTAATTCGTTAAAGCAGATATTGCAGTTTGCTAAAGCTTGTTTTATTTCTTTTTGGAATTTTGTGGTAGGATCTTTGTTTAAAACATCTAAATTTTCTTTATTAATAAAATCATTAACCTTTTGTGTGTAAACATCTTTTGAAAGGATTACCAAAGTGTTACCCTTATCTGCTTTAACAGAAATTAAATTGTTTTCTGTAATTTTATGTCTGATAGATTGAAGTAACAGGTTAGATGTTTTATTCTGTGTTTTGTCCTTTTTCAAAGATATTTCTTTTATCAGATTCAAGATTTGGAATTTTGCATAATTGTTGTGATCTTTTCTGAGTATGTATAGTTTCACATTCAACAGCTAAGATTTCTTTAATTTTGTTAGTGAATTTTGGAAAAGGACAAAATTTGAAGCCTTTGTTAAGAAATTGTGTTTCTCTGTCATTGAATTGTGTATCTGATAGGTTTATAAAACGTGGATAGAAATTTATCGTATTCTGGGTATTATAATTACTTTGTATTGAGCGTTTTTGTTGTGTAAGGTTTTGCAGTTTCTTTTTCTGAGTATTTGTATTTTTGAAATTTAATATGGCTGACAGTTTCTCTAACATCAAAATCTAAAATGTCAAATTGGATATTATGTAATTTATGTGCAAGTTCTGTGTGAAGTACCTTTATATAAATGTGCAAATTGTTTCTAATTCTAAACCATTTCTTAGCTTCTTCTTTGACCCATCTTCTTTTTGCATTTTTGATAATTTTTTCAGTAATGTAATTACTAGTCTTGGTTGTGATGTTGACATATTTGGGAATGACTTGACGTTTAATACATTCTTGATTGAACCAAACATTCTGGCTACCGATTCCGTGTTTAATCATCAGTTTCTTATATAGCTTGGCTTGTTGGATTAATAAAACTTGTGAAACTTTAACTAATCTTTGTATTTATATTATATTTCAGGATTATGGAGTTCCACAAAGTAAGGCTGGAGACAGTAAACGCTATTAGTATTTTAATTTGGAATAGTATTAACAATCTCTATGACACTGTCAATAAATTATCCTTAAAAGATTAACCAAAGTGGTGTGTGGGGACCTCTAAGAAAATATTTTCCCGAGCCCTAAAATTGACTCAGCACGTGCCTGCCTATAAAACCTTTGTTGCTGAAGGGATAACATTTTAAAAAACTTTTTTGTAGTTTAAGGGGATTAGTTTTTTAGAGAAGCGGAAACTTCATTTATTTTATCTGACCATCTCATGCAAGTATTTGCTGTTTTTTAACTTTTAATTTTAACTGCTCCAATCTTATTTTACTCAATGCTATATAAAAATAAATCTTGCAATGTGCATGTGTTGAACTTGCCGAACATAAAAACTGTGCATTCTAAACAATACTTTTTTAATATTTCTCTTTCGCAAATATTGTTTATGACACGTATTACATTTAATGGCTTTTCACTATTATGAGTGCACATGTATCGTTTCAGCGCATACTTTGAGAACATATGAGGGGCCTAGAAGCCAAGGGGTACAAGTGCAATGTACCACATTTCGAAATAATCAAAGCTAAAGGTTGGTGATTCCTATATTTGAAGTATGAACTTAATTATTTAAATCACTGTATCACATCTGTCTAGTTTCTGTGGATTTCCGTAGGTAGGTAAGTAGGTGTGCTGTTTATTTTGGATTTTAAACCCCTCATATATAATTACATATATTGCACAAATGGCTTTTAACCATTATGAGTAAACACATGCTGTTAAAGACAGCTCTTATGTGAACATTTATAACCACAAATTTTACATTCAAATGGCTTTTTGGCACTATGAGTACACATATGTTGTTTCAATCTATTCCTTAGAGAACATTTGTAACCACATACAGAACATTCAAATGGCTTTTCGCCACTATGAGTGGACAGGTGTACTTTAAGGTGACTCTTTTGTATACATAATTATAACCACATATATTACATTCAAATGGCTTTTCACCACTATGAGTTGACATATGTTTATTTAGACTACTTTTTTTTGAACATTTATAACCACATATATTACATTCAAATGGCATTTCACCACTATGAATCGACATGTGTTGTTAAAGACTACTTTTATGTGAACATTTATAAGCACATATATTACATTCAAATGGATATTCTCGGTTAACACAATATGAATAAATTCCACTAAAGAAACCCATTTTGTAAATTATTTTGAAAGTTTGAGGTTATGTAATGAATAGATCGGAATGTTAAATAACTTTGCATGAAATGTAACTTTAACAAGAAAATAACGCATATAGCATGTATTTATACCAACTCCTGTAGTTAACTGGCTTCAACTGTACTCTTTAAACTGTAAAATAAGCCTTTTAAATTGACCTTGTTTTTAAAATATCCCCTTTTTAATTCTATTGTACGATAGTGCTTAATACAAATCATCGCAATATATTACATTCAAATGGCTTTTCTCCACTATGAGTTGACATGTGTCGCTTAAGTTTGCTTTTTTCTGAACTTTTGTAACCACATATATTACATGCAAATGGCTTTTCACCACTATGAATAAACATGTGTTGTTTAAGATTATGTTTATATGCACATTTATAATTACATATATTACATTCAAATGGCTTTTCACCACTATGAGTTGACAAGTGTCCTTTAAAAGTACTCTTTTGTATACATTCATAACCACATATATTACATTCAAATGACTTTTCACCACTATGAATACGCATGTGTTGTTTAAGACTACTTTTTTTTGAACATTTATAATCACATATATTACATGTAAATGGATTTTCACCACTATGAGTTGACATGTGTTCTTTAAGACGACTCTTTCGTATACATTTATAATCACATATATTACATTCAAATGGATATTCTTCGGTATGAGTTGACATGTGTTCTTCAAGACTACACTTTCGTATACATTTGTAACCACATATATTACATTCAAATGGCATTTCTCCACTATGAGTTAACATATGTTTTTTGAGATCACTCATTCGTGAACATTTATAACTACATGTATTACATTCAAATGGCTTTTTCCCACTATGAAGAGACATATGTCTGTTTAGATTACTTTTTAGTGAAAATTTATAATCACATATATTACATTTAAATGGCTTTTCATCACTATGAGTTGACATGTGTCTTTTAAGACAACTCTTTTCTGAGCATTTATAATTACATAAGTTACATTCAAATGGCTTTTCTCCAATATGAGTTGACATGTGTCGTTTAAGACTAGTCTTTCGTATACATTTATAATCACATATATTACATTCAAATGGCTTTTCACCACTATGAATGAACATGTGTTGTTTAAGATTATGTTTATATGCACATTTATAATTACATATACTACATTCAAATGGGTTTTCACCACTATGAGTTGACAAGTGTCCTTTAAAATGACTCTTTTGTATACATTCATAACCACATATATTACATTCAAATGACTTTTCACCACTATGAATATGCATGTGTTGTTTAAGACTACTTTTTTTTGAACATTTATAATCATATATATTACATGTAAATGGATTTTCACCACTATGA
The DNA here is from genome assembly GCA_929113105.1 of Agrypnus murinus. NCBI lineage: Eukaryota > Metazoa > Arthropoda > Insecta > Coleoptera > Elateridae > Agrypnus > Agrypnus murinus. The sequence continues at coordinate 94,666,917 of OV816027.1, forward strand.
GTGGACACATCATCGCTATGAGTGGCCATGTGTTTATTTAGATTACTTTTTTTTAAAAACATTTATAATCAAATGGCTTATCACCGTTATGAGTAGACTGAGGCATTTAAAAGGACTGACTATTACATTTCAGTGGCATTTCACCACTGCGGGTGATCATGTGCCTTCGGAGAAGACTTCTTATTAAACATGCAACTGCAAAGATTACGTATAAATTGTTTGCTACCTTTATGAATTAACATTTGTTGCATGCTACATATATCTTTTCTAGGAATGGTTTTGTTGATATTTGCTAGATATAAAAGTTGCTGACCATATTCGTTTGTCTAAGTTGTTAGAATACTGATGTTATCCAATGGTTTCTATTCTTTCTATATATATATCTCACTCATCATCTCAATTTTGGCGTTAAAACTTTCCATTATCTTTGAACGTACATTTATATTGGTTTGTTTTGATAGTTGTTATCTCCTCGTAATTCATTATCATTATCAACTTACAAATTAAAAATATATGTTTTCAGCAATTATATGAGTATAGAAAAATATTTTTAATTGTATACAGCGTCTAAAATTATGTAGCATGTAGCTTGAACTTTTCTGGAATGAAGAAATTTAGAAAATAGATGTATTTTGGTATAGGTGTAATAAAACGAACCATTTACCTGATAGCAAAAACAATCATTGTTCCAATACACAAGCTTGTTGAGTACGAGAATGGTATAGTCCATGCCATAGTGAGCATCTGTAAGTGGTATCGGTTAGTCCAAGCATTAGAAAAGCATCTCAAACACCATTTTTAGCAAGTTTTATTTTATATTTTTTAGATATTGTCACACTGAATCAATAATAAGCTACTAGTAGCAGTAGCAATAAACTACAGCAGGAATTAATTTTATTGGAATTCAACGCAGTGTTGGCAATGGCAATATGAAATAGATAAATCCCCTAATAGCACCCTGATATTTCCCCTGATTTGAAATAAAATACCTACTATCAAATGCAAAAGTTTTGAGCTCTGAGTTTGAATGCGCATAGCAACACAAGCAGCTCAAATTAATTCAAACAAAAACAGTTAGATATACATATAAGACAGCATACAACAGGTCATAAAGGCCCATAGCTTCAAATAAAATTACAAAATACATAATTTTCTACATTTATTGCAATGCTATCCTTTGCTATTTGTCCCAACTTCTGGTCCATTCCATCCAGCCTGCTCATTATCTGCTGTAATATCTCCACGCATTCTCCATCTTGCTTTCCTTCTACTCAGCTCTAAGTCTTGGCCCCGGTTCACACCTCGGACTTGGAAGACCACCCCTTCTTTGTGTATTGCAGTCTGTTCTTTAGCCCCTGGCGGTCTGTCGCTGTGCACTCTTAACCGGGCTGCGTGTTGCCTATACTCAACAATTCGGCTGGATTTAATTTCTGTGCCACTATTTTCATATTTTTTATCTGCATGCAACTTTCCAGCTTATTTACTAGCTTCTAATCTCAACCAAATTTAATTTATATCAAAATTACTCACTAAATAACGGTGGCTTATTCGGCCCTTTCAAAATGAGAAACAACCTTGGTTTTTTGCTCTATTCAAACTACCACTGTGCTTTAAAAAAACTCGATAAGGCCCAGTTTGGACTTGTAATATCGGAGCTACAAAACACTTTTTGGATCTCCGCTTTTCATAATCAACCACTTCAACCTTTAATATTAATATATTTATATAATGTTGTATTATTTTGTCGTAAATGGGATTTAGTCAAAATTAATGAACATTATATGATCAAACTATTAAATTGCGTTTATTTAAATTAAATACAGCGAGTAATTTCGTTTTTAAGATACATAAAGTAAGGAAATATTTTGTGTACCATTTATTTATTGAACGGTCCTCGTATCAGGCATAAATTTATTTAAGTAAATGTGTGGAATTTAAAGGTAAAATCAGGCTAAGCTTTTTATAGCAAGAAAGTTTTATTTTGCTTAAAATATTATTTTTTTGGTGCATAGGAAAATACGAAGCTCTGCAGGACATTTTGTTTTAAATTAATTAATGCTAAATTTAATAAGAAATTCGTATAAGAGTGGATTTGATGATGATATTTTATGTTAAGGGGAAGATTCGCTAGTAGAAAAATAATGTGTTCGTATCTGTAAAATAACTTTTTTATTTATGTAAATAATGACACGGAACAAAAACCAATTTGTTAAGATAGGTTTTCTGTAGGTACCTACGACTCGAATATCTTTACAAAACGTAATCTGTTTTAGAAAAAAATTGCTTAAGTTAGTATATTTTCGAATAACCAACGCATGTCTGATAATCATAAAATTAACTAAATCTAGTCGTAGGTACTTCAACTGACGTTTTTTCTTTCATTTAGTAAAAACCGCATCGTATAGTGCCTTCTACTTTTTAAAATATCTTACATTTACGATGATAAGATACGAATTTTTTTTAATACAATTGCCTAACTATCAGGCGCAATTGCAATAGTTTTCGATGGTAAATTACTCATGCACGTTACACTGTTAAAATAAGTTCACATTATGCGCGGTCTATTATTATTTATGGAATTTTATTTTATTCCTTAATTTAATTTAATTGAATCTTATTTATTAATTTAATTGAAACCTTGATTGCAAAAAGGGTATACTAAGTTGCAATTTTAACAAAAATAAAATTTCTGTCGGAAATTACATGTCATACTAAAAGGTGTATCAACCAGCAGTGTATAAAAACTTTTCATTACATACTAGTAGAAGGTTTTGAAGGTACATATATTATATATGTATGAGATTTTGTTTTCTTTTACTTTTTAAAATAAAATTAAATTGAGATTTCAACTTTTACAAGAAATATAATTACAAGTAAGATCATAAGCAACAATAAGTAGGTACATACCTACCTAATTATTTTCGAAGGTCTTTTATTGGGCGTCCGTGAGGATACTGAGGATCAATCAATTCAGGTAACAAGCACTTATAAAAGAAAGTCGTTAACTCGTTTTTCATTTTTGTTTGCCAAAACAGATCGTCACGATAAATTTTCTCACTTATCATTACTTGCGGTGTCCATACAACGAATATGCAATAATCGCGGTTCGTAATATGTAACTGTCCTTGTATTTGAAAGTAATAATTATGAGTCCTTTTTAAACAAATTTCACCAGCCCGGTTTTCCAAAAATTTAATTTTCTTTTCGTTAACAGCACTCATAACTTTCATTTTTGCAGCTGATGCAGGGCATTTGATTTCAATTCATCCGTCTTCACTTAATAGTCCGTCTGGCGACGCTGCCGAAAATAAATCATCTTTATCAATAAAAAGTCCGCATTGTTGAATTTGAATATTAGATTGCTCTTGAAATTCCCGAAGTGCTACTATTTCATGATCTTGTCCCCATCGTGTAGCGAGATTTCCTTTACAACAAATTTTTTACTATACTTTTACAATGTGTTAAGCTTTTCATTTTACAAATCTGGCCAAAATTAGAAGCTGTTATTCGCGACGATCTTCCTTGACGCCAAAGTAGATTATTATGCTGACCAATTGTTTCTAACTGTATCAGATGTAATTCGTCTTCAGTTTTTTTCATTACTTGTAAAATTTCGTTTTCCTTTAAAGAATATTCTTCTGCTGATAATTGCATGTTTTCTTCCTCTATTTTTCCATATTCGCTATCGGCTGGTGCTGACTGGTAAATCTTCCTTTTTTGTGATTTTTCACTAAACAGTCTCTTTCGGCATTTAACCCACTTTGATTTGGTTTCCACAGCTTTCACGTATTTTTTTGTAAATTGTCCAGGACTTTTGCCAACTACCTTTTTATGGATTACCTTCGAAATATGGCCTGGTTCAAGATTGAAAGTCAAAGCAGCTGCTTCGCATCGTGTTTTATAGGAACTTTTTCCCGTAAACTTAATTCGTTTACCTCCTATATATTTTGCAACTATAGAGTTATAACATTCGGCAGCGTTATTGTCCATATTTTGCAAAAGACTTTCTGAATTTCGCGCTACTCTGTCAGTAACAACCATTATATCTTGATATAAGCACCAGTCTTTGAAGTTAACAATCCAATTGTTTTCATTTTCATGTTTGGGTCCGTTGCAAAAGTAAGTGGCACAATTATTGTGATCCCCAAAAACATGATGAGGACAATTCAAGATGTCATTTCTCAGCTGTTGTATTTTCTCACTATGAGTTAAAGTTGCATTTATAATATAAAAAAGAACGGCACCTTGTATACCCGACCTCATTCGTTTGATAGAGTTGTTCAGCGTATTGCGATGTTGTAGAGGAACAATTATCATTTTGCTACTTATTCTTTTTTGGGTCAGTTCTCTTAATTTACTACAAAAATTACGCAGAAGATGATTACGACATTCGATTTTTTGAATTACTTTCTGCCCATACGGACGAACTTCTGCAAGACGTTTTGTTACACTGCTGTCGCCATCTCCAACCAAATACAAGTATTTCAAATTATACATTTCTATAATTCTTTTGAAGCCCTCTATGATAATATCAGCTTCCATTCCTGTAGATGGTTTGTCCCAATTCTTAAAGCATTTATGCAAGGGAGCTTCAGAATGTTTTGATTTAGCACGGCTACACATACAACAATATTTATTTCTAATCCCTAAGAATAACACTTTTTTTGTTTTTTCACCAACAATAACGCCAACTCCTGCAGCTGCATTATAGTTGGTTCTGTAGGATCTTTTACTCCACGCTCCATCTGCAATCACAGTATTGAATGGAATGCCGTCCGAATCAACTCGGCCTTCTTCAATTGCTAAACGGGATAACTATTAAAGCAGCTTTTTCCATATATTCCCATGCCGTTTCTTCAATATAAGTAGCAGGAAGTTGTTCTGTCTTTGCATAAAGATTTGGGCCCATCCAAGGAATATCGCAAGTAGCAAGTATATAACAGTATTAACTTCGCACATCTCACATTGAACAACAATTTTACTCTGCAGACCAATTCTTTGCTCGGAAACCATTTTCAGATGTTCATTTCTACACGAAAACAATCCAACATGAGGAAAACGAATAATTGCATTAAAGAAATTACTAATTTCCACAATTCTCCTTCCACTGATATCTTCGTGCTCTTTTTGAACATTAAGCACCTCATTTTCAACGTCAGTAGTATAAGTAGGTGGAATTTCCTCTGGGCTGTGGCTACTACTAGTGGAAGTACAAGGTTGATGTGATGGAGCTGAAAGTTGATCAAATGAAGTTGAAGGTTGATCTAATGAAATTGAATGTTGATCAACAGGAACAAATTCTGCTGATTGAACTTTTTGGGCAGACTTTTTAAAACCAGAAAGGTTTTGCATTCTTCTACGTATGCTCTTTTTTCGAGCTGATAACGTTAATCGCGGCATAATCTTAACTACATAAATAAATTGCACGTACAATATGATATATAAGTATTTGTTACACTTCAGTACGTTACACTAAAATACACTACACGATAATTACACTATGCTCTATATTAATACTTGTTACACTTACTTATAAAACATGTAGTACTATCACGAAAACTATACCAGTACTGTTGTTACCGCTGTGCTTACGTTCACCGTTGGTTTACTAACTTGGTTTGCTAAGGAAATTCAACAACAACTCAGAAATAATACTCTTAAAATGATGTATTCACACCAAACCACACTAAAACGGTACAGCCCTGAAATAGAATAGAGGTGCAATATGTTATTATGTATTTAAGGTGCCTAAATAAACAATAAATGTGTCAGTAAGTAGCCGGTGACAGTAAACAGGTTTCAAAGAAAGGATTAAGGGATGATTCATTGCGGCTCCTTTTCATTACCCATCCGGTTATAAAACCAAATTTTAAACAAATTTTTAGAAAATCCCAAAATAAGTAGGTAAACCTTTTAGTTTTTAATTGATTTGTTGTTAAAGAAGATTATGGCATTCGGTTTGTTTCTTTGATCTTGTCCGTGTACTTTTTGACATTTTAGTAGTAGTAGTAATTATGGGGAGACCTTGTTACGTGCTAATTTCGTAGCACCCTGTCACTTTTTAGTTTGATCCGCTTGTGAAGCTAGAAGTTCCTTGAAAAACCTTTTCGTGGACATCGCCGTCTAATTAATCTTTTCCTTTTATGTTGAGTTATGGGAATTGCCTTAGTGCAGATTTGATGATTGATTGTGGCGTTAGTTTTCCGATTTCGTTTATTGGAAGCCGTTTATGGGATGTATTTCCACTTGTTCTTTTGAGGTTATGGAAGCACACCTTTTCGTAAGTTTATCGATTAACTTTTCTATCATTCCGTCTCTTATACTTAATTCTTTCGATAGGTTTTTAGGTATAATCGTCGTTATATGGAGGCGATATAAATCTCTCTTAAGGTCAACTTCCATCGAAGGTATTTATAAAGTGTTGTGATGGTCATTCTGTTAATTTGATTTATTTGTTACAGACCTTTTTATCTTGGGTTTGTCCTTTACTCATTTTATTACTTGCTGTATAACAAGTATACGTTGACTGTTTGGACTGGTACAAGACCGTTACACGGACTTGGTTGCTGTTGTCGGGATCACGTTACGTTCAAGCTTTGGAGACGTTCCTCTTCAGCTCTAAGAACAGACACCGTATCGTGAGTTGGTTATAATTTAGCAACTGGTTACAACAACAATAACGTTTGACAACTCTTTATTGTATTGTAACAAGAGAGAAAAAGAAAGAACCTCTTTTCGAGCAACAAATGGTGTGTTCTACCGTATTCGAGAGAATGACGCATCGCACAAGCATGTAAACCAGACGCGGTTTATTCTAGCGTTTTCTAGAATACATAAGAGGTTCCAGCGACTTCTGGTGCGATTATATGAGGGTATAAAAGCGGATTCGCGGATAAAAGAGAGGTAGTCAACAGCGAGTCGTTAACTGTGTTTCACAAAATAAATAGTAACTGTATAGATAAATGTTATATTAGAAATTCATAATCTGTAAATAATAGTTTTTAATGGTTTATAATCATAGCGTTAATTTATAGTGTATTCATTAGTGTATAGAAATAAATATTTGTTTGTGAATAGACGATTTAAACAGCACTTGTGTTATTATTTGAAAAAGAACGTTACAGTGTTGTCAGGTGTGGTGTTTTAAAATAAATAAAATCGCGTAATAATTAAATAAAGTGCTGTGAGAATAAATTTTTAGTGTTAAAATTAATTTCAACAAACAATTAAAATGGTGATGAAACTATTGAAAGATCTCTTAGTAATAGATTTAAAACGGGAATTGGACGAGAGGGACTTGGATAGTAATGGAAAGAAAGAAGTTTTGATAAATCGGCTAAGAGAATGGCTTTTAGAACAGAAGGAAGATCCTGAAAATTTCCGCTTCGAAATACCTGGACCCGCAATTGATACTAGTTTGTTGTTAAGTAAAATGGAAGAAAATTCTAGAAAGTCCGAAGAGAATTCTAGAAGTTTAAAAGAAGAATTACTGCAAAAGTCCGAAGAGAATTCTAGAATTTTAAAAGAAGAATTACTGCAAAAGTCCGAAGAGAATTCTAGAATGCTTAAACAAGAATTACTTGAAAATACTAAAGCACTGGAAGAAAATGTTAAAATGCTTAAAGAAGATTTACTGGAAAGTTCTAGAAGGATTAAAGGAGAATTGTTGGAAAATGTCAAAGCGTTGGAAGATAAAGTTTTCGAAGAATTTTTGGAGAATGCCAGTGCGTTAGGACTATTGGAAGGTAGATTGGCGGAACAAGATAGGGTAATAAAGATGGTAGAAGAGAAAATAGCCCAAATGCAATTACCACCAACAACTAAGAAAGACGATATGGCCGAAATGCTGGAAGATAGAATGAGGCAACTACGGTTTCCCTCAACTTCTGAGAGGCCGTTTAATGAAGTAAAGAAACAGTTTAAAGAAGAAAAGGGTCCTGTCGTAGGGATAAAAGTAAAACCACCCACGTTCGATGGAAAGATACCTTGGTCCACTTACTACAAACAGTTTGAGGCGGCTTCTGGGGCCAACGGATGGACAGGCAAGGAAAAGGCCGTTTCTTTAACTGTGGATTTGCGTGGAGACGCGTTGAACGTCCTGCAAACAATCCCAGCAGGACAGGAAAATGATTACCAATTGTTAGTGTCTAGATTGGAAATGAGATATGGAGACGCGCATCTTCAACAAGTGTATCACGCGCAAGTGAAGAATCGTATCCAGAAGAATGGAGAAAGCCTGCAGGAGTTTGAAGCCGATGTTGCGCGGCTTGTCCGATTGGCGTACCCTACGGCACCCGATTCATTTCTGGGACAACTGGCTGTGCAGACCTTCATTGATGGGTTAAGAGACGGAGAAACACAACAATCATTGAGGCTGGCACGACCAAGAACAACTGATGATGCGCTTGCTCACGCCTTAGAATTTGAAGCTGCAAAACAAGCGTCCCGAGGTCACGGGCGTGTTCGGACCGTTGTGGAAGAAGATGAAGGTTCTAAACGTTGTCTAGAAGAATTATTAATGAGAGTTCTTCAGAAGGAAGAGAACCGTAAGAAGAATCATCAAGAAGTTCGAGGGCCCCGTTGCTGGAACTGCGGCGAACAAGGACATGTAGAACGGCGTTGTCCCAAAATAACAAAAGTACAACCGTCGGAAAAGTTAAAAGGGGTTGGCAAGAGAGGGCGAACGTTGACTGTTAGTAAAGATGCCCCAGAGATCATCGTCCATGCCGTAACATCAGGGAATAGTACCAGCAGTTTGTTCATAGATGGGAAAATTGCGAATCGAATTGTTCCACTGCTCATTGATACGGGGGCGACAAAATCCATCATACGCCCTAACGTTCTACGAACAAGTATGAAGCTGTTACAGACAACTACTCAACTCCGTACAGCGACGGGAGAAGTAATACCAACACGCGGAGTGGTGAAGATGAAGATTGGCATTGGAAGTGAAGAACGTGATCATGAGGTGCTGGTAGCCGACATCATTGACGAATTCATCTTGGGAATGGACCTCCTGAGAAAATTTGGTTTTACATTGGACTTGAAGGAGGGTGTTTTGAAGGTTGGTAACGAAGAACTTCCGTTGCACCCACGAGAAGATCCTGTCGTAAGGGTTTTGCTGACAGAAGACGTGATATTGCCTGGTCAAAGCGAGATGGTTGTCGAGGCAGGTTTGGATGGAGATCTTCGGGTAGGATGTGTGAGAATGATGGAGCCTGTTTGTGATAAGAAGATCCAGAGTGGCATATTGGTGGGAAAAGCGCTGATCAAGGTTGGAAAGACTGTACCGGTGAGGCTTATGAACGTTAATGTGGATCCGGTGACATTGAAGAAGAGTACCCTTGTGGGACAGTGTGTGCCAGTATTCCGAGTAGCCAGGTGTATGGCTGATGTTCCAAAACCAGTGCCCAAAGACCATGGTGGAAAATTAGTGGGTATGGTTACTAGTTCGTGCGAAGACCTTAACAGAACGGAAGTGAAAGAGGTACAGGGTTTGGTTCACCGATACCAAGATATCTTCGCTCTTGACGATAGCCAGAAGGGACGAACAAATATAGTAAAACATAAAATCAATACAGGCAACTCTATGCCTGTCCGTCAGCAGCCGAGGCGTCTACCTCTAGCAAGGCGAGCAGAAGCCGAAAAGATTATTACTGATATGGAAGAACAAGGGGTCATCGAGCCATCCAGCAGTCCATAGGCATCACCGGTGGTCCTGGTCAGTAAGAAGGACGGGTCAACGAGATTTTGTGTGGACTATCGGCAGCTTAATGACGTGACCAAGAAAGACAGCTATCCCTTACCACGCATCGACGACACGTTAGATACCCTGTCTGGTTCACGATGGTTTTCGACTTTGGACTTGAAGAGCGGTTATTGGCAAGTTGAAATGGAACCTGAAGACCGGGAGAAGACCGCGTTCACTATTGGTTCCGGACTATGGCAGTTTACAGTTATGCCTTTTGGTCTATGTAACGCTCCGGCCACCTTTGAGCGTCTAATGGAGACCATCCTGAGAGGGTTGTCGTGGAAGACCTGCCTGGTATACCTAGATGATGTGATTGTAGTCGGAAAATCATTCAACGAACATTTGAAAAATCTAGAGGAAGTGTTCCGAAGACTACGTGGAGCCAATCTGAAACTGAGTCCGAAAAAGTGCCACATATTCAGAAAGGAAGTGAAATATCTCGGGCACGTCGTATCACAAAATGGAGTGGCAGCCGACCCCGATAAGATTCGTGCAGTTCAAGAGTGGCCAACACCGAAAGATAAACACCAAGTTCGTAGTTTTCTTGGGTTATGTACCTACTACAGGCGTTTCGTTCCTGGGTTTGCTAATATAGCGAAACCTCTGACAAGGTTAACTGAAGATGGGCGCGAGTATGTTTGGAGCGGAGAGTGTGAAACAGCTTTCCAACAGCTGAAGCGTGCCCTGACAACAGCACCAATATTGAGCTATCCACGGACAGAAGGGAAATTCATACTTGACACAGATGCAAGTAATTTGGCCATTGGGGGGGTACTTTCTCAGATACAGGATGGACAAGAAAAGGTCATCGGCTATTTTAGTAAGGTTTTGTCGAAAGCCGAAAGGAATTATTGTGTGACCAGAAAAGAACTATTGGCCGTCGTGAAGTCCGTTGAGCACTTCTACAAATACTTGTACGGACGGAAGTTTTTATTGAGGACGGACCATGCAGCGTTGAAATGGCTTCTACAATTCCGTAATCCTGAAGGCCAGGTCGCAAGGTGGATCGAACGATTACAAGGATACGACTTTGACACCGAACATCGAGCGGGCACTAGTCATCGAAATGCCGATGCTCTTTCAAGAAGACCCTGTCCAACGGATTGCCGTCATTGCTCTCGTTTGGAAGAGAGGGTTTGCGAAGTATTAAGGACTACCATCGTCAACGACAATTGGTTGCAGGAAGAATTGCAACGACAGCAGGAGGCTGATCCCGAACTAAAAATGGTACTGGAATGGAAGCGCGTGGGAGAAAGACCTGCCTGGGAGGCCGTCAGCCCTTTCAACAGAACGCTCAAAGCATATTGGGCCCAATGGGAGTCCTTGAAGGTGGAGGACGATCTCCTGAAGCGAGTACTGGAGAGTGAAGATGGCACCACCATTACGTCTCAGTTCGTGGTTCCAAGAAGCCGAGTGGCTACAGTATTGCGACATCTCCATGACGGTGCCTCAGGAGGACACTTCGGTGTGAAAAAGACTTTGGAGAAAGTTAGGGAGCGTTTTTATTGGGTCAACTGTAAAGAAGACGTGAAGGAGTGGTGCCGGAAATGTGAACTATGTGCCACTGGTAACGGACCCTTGGGGAAACGAAGAGCACCTATGAGGCAGTACAATGTGGGTAGTCCTCTGGAAATAATAGCCATAGATATTGCCGGACCATTTCCCGAAACCGACGATGGGAATAAATACATATTAGTGGCAATGGACTATTTTACCAAATGGCCAGAAGCATATGCCCTACCAAACCAGGAAGCTGCGACTGTTGCTGACGTACTAGTCAAAGAGTTCTTCAGTCGCTTCGGAGTGCCCATGGAGCTGCATTCGGATCAAGGCCGCAATTTCGAGTCTGTACTCTTTGGAGAAGTCTGTCGATTGTTGGGCATTCGTAAGACTCGGACCACACCGTTACATCCGCAGTCCGATGGAATGGTAGAACGCATGAATCGGACAATGGGCAAATATTTGGCCAAGGTCGTCTCCGATCATCAACGAGACTGGGACCAATACCTGCATCTGTTCCTGATGGCTTATCGTGCATCGGTCCACGAAACAACCGGTCAGTCACCAGCGTCTGTGATGTTTGGACGCGAGTTACGGTTACCGTGTGATCTGGAATTTGGGTCTCCACCTATAGAGCAGGAGGTAGCCGGGAATGATTATGTCATCAACTTAAAGAAGAAGTTGGAGGATATTCACGACCGAACCCGAAATAATAGTCGAATCGCGAGTGACCGGATGAAGGCTACGTACGATGTGAGAGCCCAAGAAGGAGGGTTTCAACCTGGAGAGCTTGTCTGGTTATACAACCCGCAAAGGCGTCGTGGCTATTCTCCAAAGTTACAGCGAAATTGGGAGGGTCCATACCAGGTGAAGAAACGAATAAATGACTTGATTTATCTCATCCAGAAATTGCCAAGGGGGAAACCAAAGGTGGTACACTCCAATCGTCTGGCGCACTATGAGGGAAATAATGACGCAGTCCCGGAAGATGAGGCTGAGGTGGCTATCAATACCGTAAGGCCTGGAGATGATCAGCCAACCTTTAGAGAATTTATGGCTGCGTTTTCTGGAACTAGAAAAGCGCGATTCGGAGTCACGACTGAGATGCAACAAGATCTCTTCCGGGTCCCTGGTGATTATTCCATTGCCCACTGTGTCTCCGAGGATCTCCGTATGTCCAGGGGGATCGCAGTAGTGTTTAGAAATAAATTTGGACGGCTGAATGAACTTCGAGAACAAAATCCCTCTGTTGGTAAATCCTTACGCTTGCCTGATCATGACCGATCCATTTACTACTTGGTAACCAAGCAGTTTTACTACCAGAAACCGAGTTACGCCGACTTGTGGAGGGCATTATGGAATTTGAGGATCGAGTTGCTTACCAGGGGAATTAACAAATTGGCAGTTCCCAAACTCGGCTGTGGGCGGGACCAGCTGGATTGGAGAATCGTTAGAAACATGCTGGAAGTTGTCTTTAGAGGTACGGACGTCAAGATCTTCGTCTGCAATTTTGACCCACAACCCGCATTAAGGCCAACGAAGAGTGTAGACTGTTATTTCTACCGTAATGGAACGTGTAGTCGAGGTGAAGACTGTCGATATCGTCATGACCCGTTCTACAGGAACCAGAGCATAAAACCTGTTCTGGGACATAACAGACTTGAAGAGGGGGGCAGTGTAACAAGAGAGAAAAAAAAAGAACCTCTTTTCGAGCAACAAATGGTGTGTTCTACCGTATTCGAGAGAATGACGCATCGCACAAGCATGTAAACCAGACGCGGTTTATTCTAGCGTTTTCTAGAATACATAAGAGGTTCCAGCGACTTCTGGTGCGATTATATGAGGGTATAAAAGCGGATTCGCGGATAAAAGAGAGGTAGTCAACAGCGAGTCGTTAACTGTGTTTCACAAAATAAATAGTAACTGTATAGATAAATGTTATATTAGAAATTCATAATCTGTAAATAATAGTTTTTAATGGTTTATAATCATAGCGTTAATTTATAGTGTATTCATTAGTGTATAGAAATAAATATTTGTTTGTGAATAGACGATTTAAACAGCACTTGTGTTATTATTTGAAAAAGAACGTTACAGTATATAAAACATTTATGTATATTTGTATATTATGATTTTGTGTTAAATGGTTTTTCACCAGTGTGCGTGTAGCACTCATATCTAGATATCTGCTTCATATTTATAATTCTATCGCTACCATTTATTGTATGATATTGTCAAGACTATTTGCGAGTGTGTACGTAAGTCTTTGCTCCGTAATAGATGAATAGCTCACTACTGGAGCTGATGATTGCGCAATCTGATTGGTACCTGTAGACATGTTAAATTTTACCGTGCCCTTTGCTTATTGCTTTTGTGACTTTAAATCAACTTTAGAGTAAGTAATCGCGCTCGCATTAATCTCTTTTTTTTCCCTTGCAATTTGTGTATAGCATTCAATAACCACCATTCAATTCTTGCCAAGGTTATTTCACATTAAATAATTTGCTTGATAATTTGAATTAATTAATAATAAAGCACTGTACATAACTTACTTAAAGATCTATTATTTATATGTGTGGTATTTGGAGTTTATATTTTCAGCAATCGAGGAGTCATTATTGGGAAAAGTCGACCACATTGGTAGTAGTCGCAAATGTGTTGTTCTTTTCAGATTTTGTCGGTCAATACTGTAGCTATCTTAGACGATTCTTGGCGCCCATTACAGAAGACCTTTAGTGAGACCCACGACCTCCCACTAGTTAGCTGGCAGCCGACAGATTTAATTGCGGTTAAAGGTTGTTACCGTTTCCCAATAAGCAGTCCCCATTTTGTTGGTAACAACTCTTATTTTGGCGCCCAACGTGTAGGGCCAACTCTTATTTTGGCACCCAACGTGTAGGGCCAACTCTTATTTTGGCACCCAACGTGTAGGGCCAACTCTTATTTTGGCGCCCAACGTGCAGGCCAACTCTTATTTTGGCACCCAACGTGTAGGGCCGACTCTAATTTTGACACACAACGTGCAGGGTCAACTGTTATTTTGGCATATAACGTGCAGAGCCAACTGGAATTTTGGCCCTCAATTTACAAGCAACTTATTTTTGGTTCCTGAAATCTTTGTCGTTGAATTCTTTGTTGAATCATTTGTAGATTTAGTATTGATTTACTATTTGATTGATTTATTATTGGTTGATTTATTATAGTTTTAGTGGATTATTTTATTATCAATTTCTTATAAGGTTTATTTGTGTTGAAGGTTACTGATTATATATATTATAGGTGTAGTTTGGGTTGCCTAACCTTGAGTTTATATTATTTATAGGTTTGTTACTTTTGGGTAATTTATTAATTATTTACCTGTGCATTTATTGGTTACCTTATTATTTTGGGTTAAGGCTATTTATTATTTGCCTTTGATTATTTTTCTTGTAAATATTTACTTCTTATTAATTGTTGTTATATGTCGTGGATCAGTATGGAGACTGACAGGCTATTAATCGACGAAATTAATTATGAACTAGGAATCCGTGGTATTGCCCTTGAGGGTACTGTACACGAAAAGAGGCGTTTGCTTCGTGCAGTCCTAGATACTGAGAAAACCTGCGGGTTGAATATTTCTGCTGTAAATGTGGAAATTAATGAAGAGTTAATTACATGTAATGAAAAATTAATGGTACTTTCTCATCAAGTAAATAATTTGATAGTTCCTATTCGTGACACAGAATACCGCAAGATTAAAGCACGTTTACTTCGTGTTTATGGTCGTTTATCTAGAATAAATCCGAGTGATGCTGAATTACAACATGAAAGAACTCGTTTAATTAAGCAACATTTTAGGCTATCAGAAGAGCTTGAAGTTAAACTTTTAGGACATCCTCTTCGAGTTGTTCCTGAATCGCAGTTTCAACCTGATGAAGATTTGATCTCCTTTGTCGATGATGAAGTTAGTGGAACAAATCTTTCACAGCCACCCACAACTCAACCTATTATTTCTACTGTACCTGTGAGTGATCAAGATTTATTCCTTTCTCATGCACCTATTACTTTAACGGTTCAATTTAGTCAACCACCTATTGCCTTTGGGAATGCACAATCTACTGCAAATTTTATTCCTTTTCAGAATTTAGATCCTTTTGCAGTAACTGGACATCCGATTCCAGATAGCAGTACTAATGCTGGAAGACATATTACTTCTTTTCAGCCTTATAGGGGAAGTTCTAATTACTTAGCCATCCACAAATGGAGCTTGCAGTTTAATGGAGACTCTGGTCTTTCTTGTTTTCTAGAACGTGTAGAAGAGTTACGGTTAGCCCGTGGCATTACTAAAGAACAATTATTTACAGCTGCCATCGAATTGTTCACCGATAAAGCTCTTGTTTGGTTCCGTTCAGTCCGAGACACCCTTAAGTCATGGGATGAACTTGTTATTGCTCTACGCAACGCTTTTCTTCCATGTGATTATGATGTGGCTCTTTGGGATGAAATACGTGGACGTTTTCAAGGTGTAGAAGAATCCGTCATCGTCTACATTGCTGTGATGGAGAATCTTTTTAGAAGATTAAGTGTCAGTCTACCTGAACTTCAGCGAGTTGGCTATATTCGCAACAACCTTCAGCCATATTTTCAGACTCCACTGGCTTTACATTCTGTTCCGTCTGTTGCAGAATTAACTAGATTATGCAAGTTTTCAAGTCAGAAGTTGCTACCGTTAATGCTGTTCGTCCGAATACTAATTGTTGGAATTGTGGACAACAGGGACACCTTTCATCTACCTGTACTTCACCCAAGAAGATGCATTGTTATCGTTGTGGGAAGCCGAACTTCACTACGAAGACTTGTCCTCAGTGTTCGGGAAACTTAAACACGAGACGTTAGGAGGCCAACTAGCGTGCTCAACTCCACCTACTGTGGCCAATACCAATTTTAATTCTGAATTACCAACAAAGCAGAAAGCCATTCTTGATTTTATTTTAAATAGTGTTAATAATGACGAGCGACCTTATTTGCAGGTTAAGATTTTTGATAAGCCCTTTTTAGGATTATTAGATTCCGGAGCCAGCAGAACTTTTCTAGGTCAACCAGGCTGGGATGTTTTGAAGAATTTTTGCAAGCTTAACGTTGCTGATCGCCCAAGTTGCACTATTGCTGATGGTAGTTCTTGTTCAAGTCTAGGTACTGTCTCTCTACCTATTCAACTTCGTGACCGTATTCGGACTCTAAATGTTGTCGTTCCTTCTTTGCCTCAACTTCTTATTTTAGGTGCTGACTTTTGGAAGCGCATGCAAATTGTGCCTGATCTTCGTCATGGGGAATGGAAATTTTCTAACGTCGTTTCTACAGAAGTAATTACTGCTCTTCACTCTGTTGAACATTTAACTATTTCTCATAAAGAAGAATTGGATCATGTTATCGAAGATGCTTTTGGTAATATGGGTAGCAACATCGGCTGTACTCCTTTGGTGGAACATGTTATCAATACCAATTCACCTCCGATTAAGCAGCGTTACTATCCTATCTCGCCCGCACTTCAAAAAGTTGTTGATCGTGAACTTGACAAGATGTTAACTGAAGGTATTGTGGAGCCTTCTACTTCAGCATGGTCTTCGCCTATCGTGATGATAAAGAAGAAAGATAATACCTACCGATTTGCTGTGGACTATCTTAAACTTAATAAAGTTAGTCAACCCGATGCTTATCCTCTTCCGTACATCAGTAGTACTCTCGATAAACTTCGTGATGGTCGTTATTTGACTACTCTTGACATAAAGTCAGCTTATTGGCAAATCAAGATGTCAGAAGACAGCAAGCCGTACACCGCTTTTACTGTCCCTAATCGTGGACTTTTTCAGTTCCGGAGAATGCCGTTTGGACTTCACACTGCTCCCGCCACCTGGCAGCGTTTGATTGATCGTGTGATTGGTGCTGATCTTGAACCTTTTGTTTTCAGTTATCTTGATGACGTAATAATCTGTACTCCTGCTTTTGAAAAACACCTTCAAG
The DNA here is from genome assembly GCA_929113105.1 of Agrypnus murinus. Classification (NCBI taxonomy): domain Eukaryota; kingdom Metazoa; phylum Arthropoda; class Insecta; order Coleoptera; family Elateridae; genus Agrypnus; species Agrypnus murinus. Next base: position 94,684,168 of record OV816027.1, read on the forward strand.
TATTAAAAGAGGTCATCAACCGTTTACATAGAGCTGGTCTTACTCTTAACAAAGAGAAATGTCATTTCTGTAAACCTGAGCTACGTTATTTAGGGTACATTGTAAACTCGCAAGGACTTCTTGTCGATCCTGAGAAGATTGAAGCCATTTTGAAGATACCTATACCTACTACTGTCACCGAGGTACGAAGAATTCTTGGTATGGCGTCATACTATCGACGTTTTGTTCCTGATTTTTCTAGCGTTGTTGCACCTTTGACTAATTTACTTAAGAAGAACAAAAAGTTTCAGTGGACTCCTGACTGTCAGACAGCCTTCGATACAATTAAAGATTGTTTGGTATCAGCTCCGATTTTATCGTGCCCTGATTTTAATCTTCCTTTCGTCATCCAAACAGATGCTTCAGGCTATGGAATTTCTGCTGTGTTAACCCAGTACTGCCCTGATGGTGAAAAAGTAATTTGTTACATCAGTCGCTCTCTGAATAAACATGAAAAGAAATTTAGTGCTGTGGAACGTGAGTGCTTAGCTGTACTCTTTGCCATCGAGAAACTCCGACCCTATATCGAGGGAACGAAATTTACTGTCATGACCGACTGTTATAGTTTGAAGTGGATCCATAGTATCAAAGATCCTATCGGACGTATCGCTCGTTGGGCCATCAGACTCCAACAATATGATTTTGATGTGGTTCATCGCAAGGGTAAAGAAAATATTGTACCTGATGCTCTTTCCCGTGCCGTAGCCAATGTTAATGTTATTGAAGTTACCAAAGATGATGCAACTGAAGATCGTTAGTATGCACGAATGTGCGATTTTGTGGAGAACCGCCCAAATGATTATTCTTCCTGGCGTATTGACAACCATCGATTATTTAAGTATGTTCCCACTCGTTTTCCTGATTTGACTTCTGAAGAAGATTCTTGGAAGATTGTCTTACCTAAAGCTAGAAGAAATGAAGTACTACGACAATGTCATGATTCTACGACCGCTTGTCATGCAGGCGTAAGTAAAACTTTTCACCGTGTAGCTCGTTATTACTACTGGCCGAAGATGCGCCATGACATCGCTAATTATGTTCGACGTTGTGAAACTTGCAATCGTATCGAGCCTCTCCGTCAAGCTTCTCCTGGTTTTATGGGTGGCCATACCTTAATTTCTAAGCCGTGGGAAGTCATCTGTCTAGATTTAGTTGGACCTTTACCTCGCTCGAAGCATGGATATACTTACATCTTAACTATTGCAGATTGTTTTTCAAAGTTTTCGCTACTGTTTCCTTTGAGAAGCGCTACAGCCAAACTTGTATCTCGGCATGTCGAAGAACATGTGTTTCTTATGTTTGGGGGTACCCAAACGCGTTATATGTGATAACGGAGTTCAATTTCGTAGTAAGGAATTCTCTGAATTGATGAATTCGTACAAATGCAAGATTTCTTTTACAGCTAACTACCATCCTCAAGCTAATCCTGCTGAACGTGTGAACCAAGTTTTAAAATGCATGCTCACAGCCTACGTTCAAGAAGATCAGCGTGACTGGGATAAATATTTACCTCATGTTGCTTGCGCTATGCGTACCGCAAAGAATGATGTTACTTATACGCCATATTTTATTAATTTTGGCCGTGAAATGGTTCAGCATGGTACTTCTCATATTGTAAATTCTCAACCTTATGACAATTTACAGTTCCAACGTACAGAAGATTTAACCACACGTGGTCATGCGTTACAAAAACTATATGGTAGTATTAAAAAGAAATTACAACAAGCCTACGAAAAAGCTAAAGCTCGTTATGATCTTCGCAAACGACCTGTTGAATACAAACCTGGTCAATCTGTTTGGCGTAAAAACTTCGTACTTTCTGACGCTTCGAAACATTTTACTTCGAAACTTGCACCCAAGTTTATTGGTCCGTTTATTATACACAAAAAGTTATCCAGATTTGTGTACCAACTTAAAGACCCTGATGGGACTCTTCTTGGCAATTGGCACGTCAAAGATTTAAAGCCTAACAACGCCTTATCTGATGACATCGATTCTTAGGTCTCTTTTTTTGGGTAGGTTGGTAGGGCGTTTTGGTGGGCCGCTTTTTGGGATCGTTTTCATCTTGATTCCCCGACTGCTAGTCGTCGACGTCATCGATCCACGTACATCGTTTCACAATATTTTATATCCCATATAGCTATCGTTAGATTTTGCGGTTTGTTGGGTTTTCAATTTTGTGTAACTTTTTTTTGGGTGGTTGGTTGGGTGTGTTTTGGTTGGCACTTGTGTGGGGGTATGTCCACTTTTATTTTTCCGGGCATACTACTCGACCTTTTCCATCTAGGTCTTGTGTTCCTTCTCTATCTTTTATCTTCCTATCTGTGCTAGTACTCATTTGTGTCTTGCTGTGTAATTGTGTGTGAATGTCCCTTTTTCGCCTTTAGCTTTTCCGCTTTGCTATCTTCTATCCTATATTCTTCTTTTTCCTTTCGTTGATCTAATGCCCTTTGTGTTAGATTGACACCTGGCCGTTAGTTTGGGGGGGGGTGGTTCAACTCCTTGCCGAGGAAGGTTTACTCTCGGGCATTCCTTTCGAAGCAAGGGTGGTTGTTCTATTCACCCTTTCTAATTGTGCTTCTATTGACGTCTGTACCGTGATGTGACTATTGCCGTTGGCGCGAACCTGTGCTGCAGGAGAGCTACCTTGGCGTAGTTTGTCTTGTCTTTTGTGTTCGGGTTTGTGGGTTGGGTCCGTTGGCTTTGTGGAGGGGTTGGTTTTTATTAGTTTTTAGGTGGGGTTTCTTTCTCTTGGGGTGGGTCAACTTGTTCAGATTTGTTGGTGATCAGGTTTGGGTTGGCTACAGCCTTTAAAGGTATGTTGCTACTGGTTGTGTTTTGGGCCTTAGGCTATAACGGGCGACGCGTGCACTTCCATCTGCTGCGACCGTGGCCAGTATTGAATGTACTCTTTAATTGCTGTTACCTACACAACACTCTCCTGACAATCTTGACAGATTTATTAAGTGTCGTTTCAGTTAGTAAATTGGTTGTTGTGGGTTGGTTTGGTTTTTGGCTTTTTGGCGCCTTAGTCCAAGGTTGTGTTGTCCTTTTGTGAGGGTTTTCTTTTGGGGAGGGGTACTTGCTATGAACTTTGGTGAACAGGGTTTATGTGATTACAGTCTTAGGAGATACGTTGCTACTAATTGTGCTTTGGACCATTGGTGGTCATAACGGACGACGCAGCCCTTCCATTTCGGCATGCGATCGTGGTTGGTATTGAATGTATACTCCTATTACTGCTACCACTTGAACACTCTCCTATTGGTCTTTGGCAAATTTATTAGCTGTCTTTTCAACTAGTAAATTGTATACATATTTTTGGGTTGGTTTGTGGTTTTTACCTTTTTGCCCTTTTGGCTTTTCGTCGTATCTTGGCATTATGCCTTTTCCTCTTTTGTTTTGCACTGGCAAGTATTTGCTTTCGTATAGTACCTTCTGATTTAGAGAAAATCTCACCGTGTTCGATTTTCTTTTGGTGAGGGGGGGATTTGTTACGTGCTAATTTCGTAGCACCCTGTCACTTTTTAGTTTGATCCGTTTGTGAAGCTAGAAGTTCCTTGAAGAACCTTTTCGTGGACATCGCCGTCTAATTAATCTTTTCCTTTTATGTTGAGTTATGGGAATTGCCTTAGTGCAGATTTGATGATTGATTGTGGCGTTAGTTTCCGATTTCGTTTATTGGAAGCCGTTTATGGGATGTATTTCCACTTGTTCTTTTGAGGTTATGGAAGCACACCTTTTCGTAAGTATATCGATTAACTTTTCTATCATTCCGTCACTTATACTTAATTCTTTCGATAGGTTTTTATGTATAATCGTCGTTATATGAAGGCGATATAAATCTCTCTTAAGGTCAACTTCCATCGAAGGTATTTATAAAGTGTTGTGATCGTCATTCTGTTAATTTGATTTATTTGTTATAGACCTTTTTATCTTGGGTTTGTCCTTTACTCATTTTATTACTTGCTGTATAACAAGTATACGTTGAATGTTTGGATTGGTACAAGACCGTTACACGGACTTGGTTGCTGTTGTCGGGATCACGTTACGTTCAAGCTTTGGAGACGTTCCTCTTCAGCTCTAAGAACAGACACCGTATCGTGAGTTGGTTATAATTTAGCAACTGGTTACAACAACAATAACGTTTGACAACTCTTTATTGTATATAAAACATTTATGTATATTTGTATATTATGATTTTGTGTTAAATGGTTTTTCACCAGTGTGCGTGTAGCACTCATATCTAGATATCTGCTTCATATTTATAATTCTATCGCTACCATTTATTGTATGGTATTGTCAAGACTATTTGCGAGTGTGTACGTAAGTCTTTGCTCCGTAATAGATGAATAGCTCACTACTGGAGCTGATGATTGCGCAATCTGATTGGTACCTGTAGACGTGTTAAATTTTACCGTGCCCTTTGCTTATTGCTTTTGTGACTTTAAATCAACTTTAGAGTAAGTAATCGCGCTCGCATTAATCTCTTTTTTTCCCTTGCAATTTGTGTATAGCATTCAATAACCACCATTCAATTCTTGCCAAGGTTATTTCACATTAAATAATTTGCTTGATAATTTGAATTAATTAATAATAAAGCACTGTACATAACTTACTTAAAGATCTATTATTTATATGTGTGGTATTTGGAGTTTATATTTTCAGCAATCGAGGAGTCATTATTGGGAAAAGTCGACCACATTGGTAGTAGTCGCAAATGTGTTGTTCTTTTCAGATTTTGTCGGTCAATACTGTAGCTATCTTAGACGATTCTTGGCGCCCATTACAGAAGACCTTTAGTGAGACCCACGACCTCCCACTAGTTAGCTGGCAGCCGACAGATTTAATTGCGGTTAAAGGTTGTTACCGTTTCCCAATAAGCAGTCCCCATTTTGTTGGTAACAACCTAAGTCTAGCAAGTAGGCCTCTATGGGCCCTTTTTGCCAACCCCTGCTCGTCCCCTTAATCGCCTTCACTGCCTTCGTCTTCTTCTACCTCATCTCCCTCCGTGAACTTCCTCGATTCTCTAATGAAAGTTAGGATGTCTGTCCACGCCAGGGAGTGTAACTCCTCCTTTTCGAGCGTAACCGCCCCGAAGGTTTTAAATCTTAACCGCTCATATGTTACACATTCCCCCAGATAGTGGTAGGATGTTTCTTCCACCCTTTCGCATCTTGGGCATATGGGATTCTGTTCTACTCCTATCAAGGATAGGTGTCTCCTCAATTTACAGTGACCTGTCAGAATCCCTACCAATAGATTTGGAACCCTTCGGCTTTTCCCCAGTAGCCAGGTAGTCTTTTGTAAGTTGAACCCCGCTATATGGTACTTTGCCTGGCGACAGACTCTGCTCCTCTCCCATCTTTTCTTAGATGTCTCGTAGGCCCATTTACATAGACTTGTTGAGACATGTTTCCTTGTTATACCTAGGAAGGGTTCCGGTCCAAAGCATGTTTCCATGGCTCCGCGTTTGGCTAGCTCATCAGCCCTCTCGTTGCCTCGAATTCCTGCATGACCAGGGACCCAAACCAGTTCGACTTCTTTATGTCTTGCCAGCTCCTCTAAGGCATCGCCACACTCCTGAACAAGTGGTGATCTTGTTATGGGCGAGCATATTGCCTTCAGTGCCGCTTGACTGTCAGAGCAGATGTATATTTTCTGTTCTGTCGACCTTTTTATTTCCTCCTTGGTTGCTACCGTTAGGATAGCAAAAACTTCTGCTTGAAAAACCGTGGCATACTTTCCTGAGCTTATGCTCTCTTGTATGCCTCGATTTTCTACATAGATTCCTGCTCCGAAGCATTGTTCTTTAGTCATCCTTGAGCCATCCGTGTAACACACTAAGGCTCCTGGTTGAAACTTAAGCTCTTCTTGCCCCCACTCGTCTTTAGAGGGGATTGTAAGAGCATATCCTCTATCCAACCTTAACCTGTCCTCTGCCTCGGTTGCTTTACAACTAGACAAGGGTAACTCCTTCGTCACTATTTCTGCTACCCTAGCATGGCCCATGCATACTCCCTGGCCTATCCACAACCCTGCGTCTCGCATTCGCAAATGGGCTGCCATGGCCTCTTTCTTTATCCAGGTATCAAGACTAGGAAGTCCTAATAACCCTTCAAGTGCTGCTGTTGGAGTGCCCTGGTAATGCCTATACATGCCAACCTCTGGATTTAGCCGACCTGGTCGAGATGGTAGTCCGTTCTACACTAGGCCACCATACCACTGAGCCATATTGGACTCTAGGTCTGATCACCATTACGTAGAGCCAGTACAGAATTCGAGGACTCATCCCCCAATTCCTACCTAGCGTCCGGCGCAACTGCCAGAAGGTTGCTATCGTCTTGGTGACCACCTTGTCGACATGCCTCGTCCAACTTAACTTACTATCGAGAGTCACCCCTAGGTACTTAACCTCTTGCACTAGTGTTAGAGGTCTGCCGTACATAATGGGTGCTCTGAATTCTTCCAAGTTTCTCCTCCTGGTGAAGAGAATCATCTCTGTCTTCCATGGGTTGACTGAGAGGCCATCCTCTTCACACCACCTTTCTATAATTCTACAGGCTACCTGCATTCTATTTGCAGACGACGACCAAAAACCTCCCAGTTACTAGTACCAGCCCATCATCAGCATATGCTTGGGCGTAGAAGCCCTCTTCTGTTAACCTCCCTAGTAGTCTGTCCATTATGAGGCACCATAAATGAGGTGATAGGCAGCTGCCTTGTGGGCAACCTCCCCTCACCCCTGCTTCAACTGAACAGTCCCCCAAAGCGGCTATTACTGTCCTCTCTTCTAGCCCCGATCTTACCCACCTGACCACGGTAGGGTGTGTCCCCCTGGCCTGCAGGGCCTGGTCGATAGTAGCCAACTTAGCCTTATCAAAAGCGCCTTCGATATCGAATAAAACTGCCAGGGCTACATCTTTATAATGAAGAGTCCTCTCAACCTTATGCACGATTGCGTGGAGTGCTGTTTCAGTGAATCATTTTGACATTTTAAATTTATTTTGACATTCGATGAGAGAAGTGAAAGAAAATGATCTAGCCAAAGAATTTAGAATTCAACCGAATACGCCTTCCACAATTTTAAAGAACAAAGAGAAAATCTTGGAATTCTAACGAAATTTGTGTTTCCAGTAAACGTCTACGAGAACCGCGTTTTGGTGAATTAGAAGAATGTGCTTTAAGGTGGTTTAAACAAGTTTTCGATAACATCGCGGTAAATGGACTTGTGTTACTTAACAAGACGGAAGAATTTTCAAGAATTTTAAAGATTAACAATTTAAGTGCAGCAGTGGTTGGTTAAATCGATTTAAGGAGAGACGTGATTTGTCTTTTAAAAAAAATGTGGCGAGAGCGCATTGGTTAATTTTCAAAAAATTCCTTAATTCGAATATTCATTAATTTTTTTTCACTCCCTTTGACTTCGAATTAACGAGATTCTACGTATTAGGTAGCTGTCGACCTACGAGATTTAGTGCTATAATCTGGCAATAGGATTAAGTGAATAAAATAAAATAAAAAATAAGAGATATTCCTGATAATTGATAACATTATATTTTATTTTTATTTTAATTAAATATTAGGTGCATTATCGTATTATTACCATCTATACACAGAATTAAAACTTAAATGAACATTCCATTGTAACAGTGTATATCATATTTCAGTCACAACATAATTCTGACTCATTCACGTTAGAAGCAATTAAATTTTGATTGCAAGTTAAATCTGCAAATACATGCAGCATTTATTAGTCAGCTATGTGTGTCTCACTTCTAACTATTTTATCTTCGTTGCAAAATATATTAGGCTATAGCGAATCTTGGCCTTAAGAAAAATGTGTTTAAAATTCTTCGAAAATTTAAAGTGTGCCTTTGCCTAGAAAGAGAGAAGTTGAAAATAAAATTGATAGCCAGTTGTTTTTGAGCGAGTTGTGGAGGCAGTCTGTTTTTGAAAGCCAAGCAGGTGCATGTCGTTGAGTAAACATGCATATAAAATGTACGTTAATTCTGCTAAAAGCAATTGTATGCAAGAGTATTAATTATTAAAAATGAAGTTTGTCATATGCAAGTTGTTAATTGTATAGAAGTTGATAAGTAAGAAACCAAGTTATAATAATTAATGTTAGTCAGTGAAGAAATTCTGTGATTTAAAGGAAAGTGGATTGTGCAGGAAAATAAAGTGTCAAGTATAATTTAAGGTGGAAATCGACGCAATTAATTTGTTGCTTAATCTATGGACTATTGTATTATGTTTATTAATTTGGTTTATCAATGTGAACTATTGATAATGTAAAACAACCACAGTTGGTTAAATAGAAGTTAAGTTTTAATATTGTAAAAGGTCATTTACAAATGAACAATAAAAGGTTAATATTGGGTTCTATCTGCAGTGCATTATTTTATACTGAGTGTAAGTCCTGAAATAATTGCCGGTCCTACCTGCAACAAAAGAAAAGAATTATTACTTAAACAACAATAGAAACCCAGTTTATGGAAAACAGTTTATACAAAGTACCTACTATTTGTATGGGTTTCCGGTTCATCTTGGCGAACGTCTCGACAGCCTGAGGAAAGCGGTCCATCATCTGGAAGCTGATATCACAGGACAGCGTCTTCGTGGCGGTAAGGAAAATAAATTGTGAACATTTACAATCAAAGTTTGAACATAGGTTAATCTGCAATAAACACTAACAATAGATAATTATTTTATTATAATACTTACTCCATTCAAATTCGTGTAAAGGCAAGGCAGATAAGTTGTAACACAAAACTGCACTCGATACGAATTTCTTTGTTTCATTCGTTATTTGATGAAGATGTATTTCTGAATTTTCGAGTGTTGTCGAGTTGCGTATTTTGAACCTTGATAATTTTAAAAGACCCTGTGAGTATCAGTCTCGTGCTAAGATAAGCTTAGCTGGCGCCCAACATTGTTTTTTTTTATTATTTCATAATTTTTAATATACAGGGGATATCAGAGTATTAGTCTTACTTTGTGTAATGTTTTGTTTTTATTGATAATTATGCTTTTTCCATCATTATTAATCTAATGATAATAGTTGGTTTGATTGTATAATCAAATAATTCAACAATATATTTTATTATATATTTTAATATATTTAATATTAGTTAAATATAGACAATTTATTTTTGTATAAAATAGTAAATTTGTAAAATTATTTAATTTTTGGTTTTTGAATTTTCACAATAATTAATATTTCAATAACTTCTCTATAGAATTGAATGAAATTGTATATGCAAGTAGCCAATGCTAATGTATATATGTGACAATTTCGATAGTTTGATATATGGATTATTTCTTAAGTGATTCAATGAAATAGAGAGTAAATGCATTTTGGTGTTATGGTGCCTTAATCAAATTGTTTTACAAAAGAGTATTTTGAAATTAAACAACTAATACGTCAAAAGATTTTGAAAATGTTCACGAATTAATTAATAATAAATTTTTAAAAAAATGTGCGCTGGCAACAATGCAAATACTTAAAATATGCGGTGTGGTTACGGTAAGAGTAGTAGTAAAGAGTTCATTTAAAGAAAGAGGTAAAATTCTCGATGTCATTTTATATTGCTGATATCTTAAATGCTTTATTTTAATGACATAAAAAGAAAGTGTTATAAATCTCAAGTGTATTATGAAATAAATAAAGATGAATAAAAGGTTTCGCAGTTTTTATTAAATTATAACATGACAATATTTAATATATTATAATTTAATAAAAACTGTGAAACTTTTTATTAATCTTTATTTATTTGATGATTATGGAGGAGTTTCACAAAGTAAGACTGGAAATAATAAACTCAAATGAGGGCGTCGGTGGACGAGTGGTGTCAGTGCATCACTCGTGTTCCTAGGGTCGTGGGTTCGAATCCCACTTGGGGCGGCGGGTTTTTTCTAATTGGAAAATTTCGCCACCTCTATGGATGTGTGTATTCGTGTTGCATGTTAGATGGGGGACAGATGACCTTAGATGTTGGTTCCCTCGTAGTATAGGCGTGAAATAAAAATAAAAAAATTAAAATCAACACAATACAGTATAGAATGGGTAAAACAAATTCAATTCACACTTAACACTGTTTTATATTGAAGTAGAAAATTAAAATTTAAATAATAATAATTACATACAGTAATATATCCAGAACCTATACAAATAAAATATTAAGTTTAATTGAACCCCAATAAAATAAACCTTGTACAAAATAAATAATTAAATATTTCGAAGACGGCAAGTAATTGAGATAATGGTAACCATAGCTGGGTCATTTTCAAAATAATCAGACTATTCATTCCTGAATTTGACAAGAAATATTTTCACTAAATAATGTTAGCTATTCCATTTTTATATACAACAAGCCACTCTCTTAAGAAACAACTACGACTCCGAGATCGTTAATAACATTTTACCAAAAGTTTACTAAAAAAATTAAAATTTATTTTTACGGAGGCGAGAGACTGCGCACGGAGGTGAGGTTCTGTTACTTTCGGAGGTGATATAACTACTATCTACACCATTAAAAGTTGTGCAAATTACTGCAAAAACATTTATTTCGAACTGGAATTAATTCAGCATTTTGTTATGATATAGGCATCCCGCATTACATGTATGCACGATGTGTTGCCTATCTTCCAGGCGAAAGAAGGATTTCACTACTTTTCTTATTTTAAAACAATAAAATTTTGCATTACATATCTTGAGAATACACACTACAACACTGTAAGATGAAAGAGGATAAATTTCAAATAGATTCTTTAATTGAATTTCACAGGCTCAATTTCATGATGGACGATCCTATGTCGTTGGTTGATATTTTGACATTTAGATATTTTGAAGCCATTTTATGACATGTCTTCATCTGAAAATTATTAAAGGCATACACAAGTATTTATTACTTTACTTTTTGAATTTCAAGAAAATGTTCTATTTCTTTGACGATTCATAATTTTCCATAGTTTAAATTTCTAAGTAAAATAATTTACTGCAATATTGTTAACCAAGTTCTAGGGTACATTTGACACTAGAATGTTAAAGTGGGGAACTTTTATAGATAAGGTTTAGGTTATCAAAATTGTAACGTTTCAGCAGGCCCCACTAGAATGTTAGAATTTAGTTTATATTTATAACTTAGTGTCAAAATCTGTGTAATTTTTGTTTGATCCTGGGATTAATTTTATGATAAGAAAAGGATGTAGTAAGATGTTAAAATGTTTTTATTTGAATTTTTGTGAAGTAATGTTTGTGAGAAAATTCAAGATGGTTGTCAATGAATCCTAACTCTAAATTTGTATTTTTATACGAATATTTTTATAAGAAACCAAATTAATCTAGTTCCTAACTAGAAAAATCACTAGCGATTCGCAATTGTTTTCCAATTATTATAAAAACAGCACGGAAATTTGGCGACTTTCTCTTGAATTCCCATACAGAGCAGTAGTCATGTCAGTTTGTATATTATTTTGTTAAAATTTGGAGGTTATGTTGGTGAATTTTACGTCACTTTATCTGCCAACAAAGTGAGGTTATGACAACTGTCATCTTGTTTTTTTAATTTTTTTAATAAGTTTTTAATAATTTAATCAATGATAATTATAATGAACAATCAAAGTAAACTTAAAGTGAAATAAACAAAAAGTGCAGTGTTTAAATTAGGTGTTCAGACTGTTATTATTCGGAGAAATTTTCGGAATTTTATTTTGAATGGAATTAATTAAAGGAAGGTAATGGAATCTTGTTGCAAATAACTAAATTATTTTATGTACTCACGTCATGGAAGATACATGTTGTACCTTTAATAAATATAATTATCTTCATAAATCACAAATAAAATCCATTTGAAGGATGGTATGGAAATGTGTTTATCTTGTCAACAAATAAGCAGGTAATTTTACCAACTATAACAGGAATCTGCTAACCTTCAAGTTAGGGTGATTAACTTTTTTGTGTGGCGCCAAATAATGTTAAAAGTTTAAAATAATTTTCAATTTTAAATTTTTTTAATTGTAATTTACGATTGTTGGATTGATCAGATAAGAATTAAAAAAAACAAAGAGAATTAGAATGTCTCTTAATGCTTATTTTGTTAAATCTATTTGACACCCAGATTTAATTTGATTTTGTTTCATGTTTGTTTAATTAATTTTAATTTAGAATTTTAATAGCTGTTTTCTTTTCTCTTCAAGGAATTTTAAATATTTATTTCTTTTCTATGTTCATAAATAAAATTATCCATTTAAATGCTTAAAAAGAAATTTATTTGTGTATTTATTTGTGTCTGGTCCATTAACAACCTTTTACAGATATAATTTAAATAGCTTCCTAATTAATTAGCGACCCGCCTGATTTCGTCTCATGCATTTATGGAACTTGTTTTCTAGTTCAGAAATTATAGCCGGAGAATTTTTGTTTTTGATGAAGGTAAGTGATATTTAGTTGTGTATACTTTCAGACTGTTTTACCATGAATTTGTGTTTGTTAATTTCAACAATAATAAATTTTATTTTGGGGCCGGCGGTGGACGAGTGGTGTCAGTGCATCACTCGTGTTCCAAGGGTCGTGGGTTTGAATCCCACTGGGGCGACGGGATTTTTCTAATTGGAAAATTCCGTTACCTCAACTATGGGTGTGTGTATTCGTGTTGCATGTTAGATGGAGGACAGATGACCTTAGCAGTTGGTTCCCCCGTAGTGTAGGTGTGAAATTAAAAAAAAAATATTTTGGAATTTATAACCTTTCATCTTTTATCAAGTGTGTTTATTATTCCCTACAATAATTTTTTTAGTTGACTATATAACAATACCTATTGATTATATAACAATACCAACCCCCCCCCCCCCACTCCCCTATATCATATCATTATGTAAAGCTCTTTTTAGCATTTCATCCTTTCTGTATTTGTTTTTTAACTACCCTACTTCTGGAACTTGTTGGCGATATTCTACCACTACTAGGAGTATTGTCAAAATTGTTAAATTCCACAGATGTCAATCGTAACAGTTCCTGAACAAGAGAAGTTTGGTCAGTTAAAAATGGTTCTATGCGTATTTTTTCTTTCTTATTTTTCGTAACACCTTTTACCCCTTTCCCTCCACTTTCTTCGTATTGTTCTTTTTTCACGTTCTGGCATATCACTGACGTCTTTAATTTTGCCTACTGCTTTTCTCGCATAATAGCGCTCCTTTTCTTTTCGCTTTGGTTTTTCGTATTTTACGGAGTCACTTTTTATTCTTTCTCGCAATCTTCTCATACTTTGTTTTACTATTTTTCGTTTTTTGTCTGTGCTGTTGCCCTTCGCTCTGGCTCGTGTCATTTTGGGTAAACTGACTGTAAAGTTGACAATACATCAAACACATCATTTTTATATTGGAAGATTAAAAGTTTCCAACCGCCATGGATATACTCTTACCTCTGTGATAAGAAATATTTACGGAGGTGTGAAACTTTGATAATTTCCGTTATAACAGAAATAATTTTGAGGTTAGAAATATTTTGCATGTGGTTAAATGAATTTATATATGTATTTTAATTATGTACAAAATAATGAGCAAATTAAATAAACAATGCTTGTCTTAGAATGTACTAACGGAGGTGACAAATCATCTTGAACAAATATATTTCCTTACCTTTTTTTTAATAAATTATCACTTGTAATTACACGAGTGCTTCGAAATTATCGATTTGTAATACGAACGTTGATTAGCAACTACGAGTGTCATTTTTTGACGTTTTAATTTCCCGACGTGCAACGGAGGGAAATTTGTCAAAAAATGACACGAGTGTTGCGTTTTAATCAACTTGAGTACATATTACAACAGATAATTTCAGAAGCACGAGCATGTAATTCGGTAAGATTATTTCATGATACAGTTGTTTATTTAAGCATCTACTTATTAACATAAAGATTAGTATTTGACATGAAAGTAAAAAATGGGACACATGTGACACTAGTTTTCAGCGTTGTCACGAAGATAAAAACAGTCGAAAAGGACAATAAGAAATTATCGAATTATCGCTGTAATCCAAAAAATAAAGCCTTGCGATTGGTCAAAAACGAAGTAGAATGAAATAATCACAAAAAACTTCACAAATTAACCACTACTTTCAACATTAAAATGAATTTACAATACTTGTGACTTAACTACAGCACCTGCTAGATATATGGCGCATTAATTACGAAATTTATATTAGTTTAATAAAAAAGAATCGGTGGTGAGAACTATTTGGGAGACAACATAATTTTAGAAGTATTTATGTTTTTCTTTAGATTCAGGATAAAATGTTTGTAACGGATGCAGTTAAACTTTACATTGTAACTGTATACAATCCTTAAACTTGATCAATAATATTTAGCCCTGTCATAAATACATCAAACATTCTTGATTTCTGGAGGAGAGACATTTCACGGGGGTGGAATCTCATCTTCTGTTTTGAGGTTAAAATAATAAAAATATACACTATACACATATTACAAGGTATTGATGATATTTAATATAGTTTAATAGTGCTTCATCATTGGTGTAATTGTTGTGAGCTGAACTGTAATTATGTAGTTTGTTAGAGATGACTGTGTTATTATGGTTTCCATAAAAATTATCCAGATGTACAGGGTGACCACTTAACTTTCCGCCCCCCTTACTTTTCTCTGTTATTTCTGTAGTTACAAAAAAATTATTCCAACAAAAGTTGTAGGCCTTTGAACAATTGAAACAAACAATTGAAAAATAAATTATCCCCAAAACTAAAAGTCAAGATGTTTGCGTTTACTATATGAAATATTTCACCTTGAGTGATAACAAATGTGATAATGGTAACACAGCTGTCAGAAGGTTCAGAGAAGATAGGCCTAAAAATCAATATGTCAAAAACAAAGATGATGACCAACACAAAAGATCAAAAACATACAGTATCATATAAAATAATTTTGCATTATAAAAATAAAATTAAGTGAGATAAATACTACAATATATAAAATGACGCTATAAAAACTGAACTAAAAACTAAAACAGCTGAAGAGAACCAAACAGTTCGAAACATGTCCTAGGGTGCTGCTTGTGAATTACACACATCTCATTATAATTTGTGGGTTTTTATAGCGTCATTGTATGTATTAGAAAAGTTCAAAGAAAAATAAGCCTCAACAATGTCGACTTAGAGTCAGTGAGCGAATATACATACTTTGGACAAAGACTCAAAATCAATAGAGAAAACCAAACGGCCGAAATCATTAGAACAGTTAGATTGGGTTGGGCTGGGTTTGGAAAACTAAAAAAGATCCTAACAAACAAAAAAATACCCCAATATCTTAGAACCAGTGTGTTTGACCAATGAGTTCTTCCGATCCTGACTTACGGTTCACAAACTTGGACACTGACTATCAAACATGGATAAAATAGCATAGACACAAAAGTCCATGGAAACAATAATAATAGATGTAAGACTAACAGATAGGAAGACAAATATTTGGATCCGAAGCATAACAAAGGGGAAGGATGCCAGAGAACGGGTAGCAATGCTGCAATGGGACTTTGCAGGGCATACTGCCAGACAATTAGACCAGCGCTGGAATGCAATAATACAACAATGGAGGCCATGGACAGAAAGGATGACAAGAGGCCGTCCGCAGATAAGATGGGCAAATGATTTAAAGAGTAGGAAGCCTACATTGAGAAGACAAGCACATGATAGAGCCAATTGGAGAAGTTTGAAGGAGGCCTATGTCCAAGATTGGATGACATAAGGACTAATGAAGAAGAAGAAGAAGAAGAAGAAGATAACAAATGTACAATATCTATCACAGGAATTCGTAGCGAAACAAAAGAAAACAAATAAGTCTACCTTTGGCATACATTAACTGAAATTTCAGTTTAAATCATATATCTATTTAATAATAATAATCAGAAGATAGTTCGGAGGAATCTTACTGCTTTATGACGATAAAGCGTGAGCCAACGGAACTACCAAACGGTTCACGAAACGACAGCGGCAGAATCAATCCACTACCGGACTCTAAGCCGTATACGCTGTTGGCTAATTCAGGATCTTCTCACATATGAAAGTTGGCAAACGAAAGCCAATTGACAATAACGGTAAGAATCGTGATTGTAGAAATAAGAGGAAAAAGGCTGAAATAGAAAAGCCTGTCTTAACTAAAACTACCCACACAGTTGATTAACTAAATAATCTCACCTGAAATTGAAGGCGCCTTTACAAGGATCACTTCGTGATAAATCCGCACAGGGTGATAATTCAGAAGAATTAATCTCGAACGAGGTTCGTAAAATATTCAAAAATGAAGCTTCTTATACGAAGATTTAAGATTCAAGTCGTCCATCGGACGTAAAGGGGGTAAAGCAAAAGCAGGTATTCGGGAGAGGATAACTTGATACGCACTCGCGAAATGGATACTTCGTTTAAGTGTCCTTATACACGTAACACAATCAATAGCAAAATATTATCCCTACACTCATTCTTCGATTCTGAAAATTTACTGAAAGTTGGTGGTAGACTGAATAATGCTAATGTTGCTTATGATAAAAAATATATCTATATTTATTCTTCCTGCTAATCATGAATTATAATCCAAAATGAACATTATCAACCGATAATTTTCATTTTCATTTCATGGAGTAACCACTCCATGCCGGAGTCCAAGCAGTGCTTTTTCTTTCTTTGAAACAAAGTTTGGATAATTAATGGAAAAAACACCGTTAAAGGAGTTTTGCAAAGTTGTATAGTTTGCTTTAAAAATAAACCAAAGGATATGTCTGTATTAATGTTTGCGGCGATGTTTGCCATAAAAAGAGCATTTTGCGTCTGGAACCCTTATGGCATCATACCAGAAAATCACTTATATCTTGAAAACTATTTAACACAAATGCTAAAGTGAAGGTGTTTTGAACAGTATTCAATAAGGTCTACTACGTTGCTATAGTGACTTTTCCTCTAAAATAATTAGGGGAACCAATATTTGAGAAATTGTGTTTTTACATGCTATTCCCCTATGTTACAAAATCAATAATACACCCTGTATGCTGAATGTCTTCCTACACTTTCAAACGACATAGTTCAGCCATTTTTTACCCAGGATGTAATGTAATGATATACTACATATTATCAGAAAGACATTGAACAGATACAAGGATTGCCATAGCAACATAATAAATAAAAAGTACTCTTACAAGAATCTGTTAAAAATAGCTTATCAAAAGGTAAACCAACACTATAGAACCATACTGCACTGTGATGTGCAAAGATCATCGGAAAAGGAAACAAGGTGTATAATCGGTAGCTGTAGCAGTGTGATGTACCCTCATTGGGTGCCAGGTTCTTATATCAAATAATTGATGAGTAAAACTTACCATTAATTTATTAAGAACTGTTATAATTACATGTTAGCAACTATATTCTTTTCCTTACATTTTGATATGCAATCGTATATAAAAATGCACGATTGCAGTTCGTTACACTTAATGAACTTTAAGACTTATTGCAATATGTGGTGAATCTGTACATGTCACAACACAGGAAGTGCAACAAATCTATAGTTCAAAAACATTGAATAAACTTGAACAATAACTATTACATCTAGAAGTAATACTAATTAAATCTAAATTCCCTATCTTTACATTAGGAGTTCATTCTTTATAGTCCTTCCTGATCAACACTTATTCACCATTTCTAAATTCTGGTAAATTCACATTCCCTCTATCTGTGTATCATTTCTCTTTCAGTTTAATATTTTTCACCTTTTAAGATTTAATTATTTTATATTTTTATTTATAATTTCAGGTAATCATAATTTTATCTTAATAGGATTTAAAGTTTTGGTTCTGCAACCAAATAAATCTTGAAATGGAGAACCTAAGGTTTCTGTACAATGTCTTCTGACACTTTTGTCCAGAATACGCTTTCTCTTCTCCAATGATTCAAAGAGATGATACCTAAGAAGATAAGATCTTATAGTTTACTGGCATCATTATTTTTTTAGAGAAGCCGAAACTTCCTTTGTCCAATCTGGCCATCCGATGCAAGTATTTGCTGTCCTTAAACTTTTAATTTTTACTGCTCCAATCTTGTTTTACTCATTATTATATAAAAATAAGTCATGCAATGTGTATGTGTTGAACTTGCCCAACATAAAAACAGTGTATGGTCTAAACAATGCTTTTCTAATATGCCTCTTTCGCAAATATCTTTATGACACATATCAAATTGAATGGCTTTTCACTATTATAAGAGCACATGTGTTGTTGAAGAGTGCTCTTTGGAGAACATTTATAATTATGTATATTGCATTCAAATAATTTGTTTATAATTCTAATTTATTTTTAGTAACATTAAATTCCTTATACTAATAATAAGATTAATTACTACGAAGAACTAACGGTCTTTATTTATTAATATAGTAATCCATTCCTTATTAAAATTTGGCACCACAAAAATACAAACTATATTTTTCTAATTCCTCGGCATCAACTGCCTGCTTTCATAAATCTTGACAAAGAATTGAAGAAACATGTGTCATCAATTCATTCATAAATATTTTCAACATAAAATTTTTTTACCAAATGGACTTACAAAGTTAGTAATAATAAAATAGATTTATAAACTTTTCAAATTAAAACGCTTTGATATTTGACATTTCTAATTATTCTTAACCCTATTATTGTTTATAAATTTTAATCAACACTTAAGCCAATTAGATAAACCTATAGAAAACAAAATACTGAATTAATTGATACCAAACACTTGTGTAAACTTTACAATTGAATTATTAACTTAATTATTCAAAAATACCTTTTCACACCTTCCTATCTTCACAAAACTAAACATTACATCATCAACATTATTTGAATGTTTTAGATATCTACCAAAACATTCAAATATAAGCCAATTTACAATATTTCACTAAATGTCTAAAAGCGCAAAATTACATGTTTTTATACAATTACTATAACAAAAATGCAACCCTTATAATTAAAATTGTTTTAATTCTGGTAACAAAAGCTGCTCTTCAACTTGCCACAAAAATACTCTAGCCAAAAGCTTTATAAATTAATGAACAAAGACATAAAAAATCTCGTTAACAGAAAAATACAATTTTTAACTATAAATAGACAAGGCTAAATGCTTGCATACAATCTCAGTAAATACAGTTTGTCTGTTCCAGGTGCAATCTTATATTGAAAATTAAACAAACTTATATAAGTTGAAAAACAGCATTAACGATACCCAAATCGTAAAGTTAACAAGATAATTGTGTAATTTGTATGGAAAAACAAGATTTCCGTTATCATTTATTGATTTAAAGTGTTCTAGTGTGCATGTTTGTTCTAATTACCTAGATTCAATCTCATAAAGGAAAAATTATTGCAACCCATTTATTGTTTAGTATATAAATTGCTTAAATCTTATTAAAAGATTAAATACAAGTGAATTTTTTTGTTGCATGATGAAATATCATGGCATTATTTTACATTCAAATGACTTTTTTCCACTATGAGTTGACATGTGTTCTCTGAGACGACTCTTTTGGGAACATTTATAGTCACATATATTACATTCAAATGGCTTTTCTCCATTATGAGTTGACAAGTGTTGTTTAAGATTACTTTTTTGTGCACACTAATCATGGTTCGTTTTATTACACCTATACAAACACACATGTATTTTCGAAATTTCTTCATTCCATAAAAGTTCAAGTTACATAATGTAGTGATTGTATGCAAATGAAAACATTTTTCTATAGTTGTATATAATTAGTGAAAGCAGGCAATTTTTACTTACCAGTTGCAATAATTTTCCAGATATTCCATAATGAACAATCAAAACAAACCAACATAAATGTACGTTCACAGATAATAAAAGTTTTTAACGCCAAAATTGAGATGATGAGTGAAAAACATTAAAGCTATTATGTTATTCTAATTCCATTTTAAATAAAAATATGGAATATAAAAATATTCCTTACACTTAGTTCAATGGGAATGGTGGTAAGGGTACCATGCCCCGCCGCTAGGAGCGCTGCCTCTAACATTTCGTTAATATTGGTGGGAAGTGCCGTGTATGTATAGTTATATAGTATTTGGTAAGTGGTACCGGTTACTTCAAGCACTAGAAAAGCATCTCAAACACCATTTTTAACAAGTTTTATTTTATATTTTTCAGAGCATTTAAATCATCACACTGAATCAGTAACCCGCAAGCCGCAAAACAGCAGGAATTAATTTTAATAGAGTTCAACGCGGTGTTAGCAATATCAAAAACATAAATCCCCTAATAGCACCTTTATATTTCTCCAAATTTGAAATAAGATTCCTATAGTAAAAATCAAATACAATAAGTAGATGGCGCTTCGATCCAAGTTTCAATAGAGTTACTCTATATTACTTATAAGAGTTGAGCCAACGCGAATGTCAATCCGCCATTTTGTATCCAAAAGTTTACATTGCAAAAATTATTGGTTATGTTTGCCTGGCAAATGTAAAATGTTTCATAACACTTGACATTTACTTCATTATAATTTACCATAGCTTATTGGAATTGATTAATATAATAAAATTCCTAAATAGAGTAATATATATTCATATTTAATTTGCAAAATTGAGAAAAGAAGAAACTACTTTCAGCTACAAAAAAAAACTGTTAATGTCTCTTGTGCTCTAGTAAGTCAATTTCAGTTTTAATTATTTCCGTAATAAAAACACTTGAAAAGCAGTGAAAATATTTTGCTTTATTAAATCGTTTTATTTCAGAATTATTACTCAGTAATATGTTTTGCACATTGTATCAAATGTGCCGATTAAGAAAGATATTTTTAACTACAAACTGTCGACTGATAAGTTTTTTGTAAAGAATGCTCGACCACCTATTCCACTAAAGTTTTCGCAAATGTATGGCATACAAATTTATAGAATAAGAGATTGCTATTCTGGAACGTGGAGACAATGCATAATTAGAAGCAAGACTCTATATTACTAGTGAATTACAACTTGTACCTATCGAGATCAATCATGCAAAACTAAAAGATCTTCAAGCCATTTGTGAAGTATTATCTAATATAGAACACCGTGGTTTCTATGATATTCTGGACACTAATGAAGACCCAGGTGACATTGTCGAGGGCGACAACAGCAGTGCTTACACATATTTTTTCTTCCATGCTAGAGATATGAACCTTTTGTTTAAAAAGTATATATTTTAGTTTTTTAAATCTGCCAGACCGATATATTCTAATTAAAATGTATCTTATGTTTAAGAAAAAAGTAACAAATCTGTTTTGCAAATTTTCGTCAAAACCACAGATTTTTGGATTTTGTAAGAATGTTTCATAAACAGCACATAGTTCCAAATAATAAAAATTCTGGCCTTACATTAGTTTTTGGTTCTCCTAAGGGTTATAGTTTTTTGACAAATACCGTGTCTGACATCAACCCTTCAATTGCAATTTATATTTCTTAAAAACTTGAAATAGATAAGAGAAATACATAAAAATTCTTCGATTTACTAAACATCATATTATTTGTCAAATTAAGGGCGATCTTTTCACCACCTTGTAAGTAGATAGGCAACAAGAGTTCGAGCGCAAAATCCCATGTTATTTCTTATGAAGGTTCAAAACGCCGAAAACGTGACAAATGATAGTGCGCCGACTCGCGGTCAAGGTTATCGCTTTACACATTCCACGATTCGTCCAGACACGCGACAGTAATTTCATATTATCTTTTTAATAATTATATATTATATTAATAAAAATAAGAAAACATTTAACATTTTAACAAAATCCCCCAAAAAAATTAATTCCCCTCTCTTAGTAGGTGACTCATATAAAATTATTAGATTTTAAAAGAGAAACTACCTGCCTCCCAGGTTTTCAGAAACGCTTTACACATTAGCTGCATTTTTCTCTTTCAATAACCTTAAGAGTAAATATTTCGATTTTTAAAAAAGATTAAACTAGAGAAACCAGGTAGCCTCGACAGCAAAATATAATGCTTTGAGTCATTTCCACGTGAGAAGTTCATTAATTCTATCCTCATCAGCTAATAAATGTCACAAAACAAAGACATGATTTACGTTTTTAGAAAAGGTTGACTCGCTTTTTATGCTATCTTTCGAACAATCGCAACAAAAGAATTCCAATTCTAAACTTAACAAAAACACCTACGTATAAATTATAACTAAAGAAGAAAAGGTTCGTCACAGCTGCATGTATTCGGTCCCTATATATATTATTTAGAATCCCAACTCATAAAAAAAACAACTGTCTGTAATAAATCATTAGATATCATTAAAAAATACAAAAGAATTTCGAGCTCCAACACAAGAAAAAAAACAACAACACCTATAAATTATAACTAAAGAAAAAGAAAAGGGTCGTTACAGCTGCAAGGTATTTAATAGATGATCTGTTCCTAAGAGCTAACCCATATATTAAGTTAAAAAGGGTCGGTACACCTGCATCGCCCCAAGGTATCCATTTCATCTTCATCAAGTTTGGACATGTTTATGAGGGTAGGTGATGATATATCAGATGGGAACGAAAGGCATATATATAACAGCGGTCATCCATGTTTTAATCATTACTAAAACAGCTCTTGTTAGTGAAGTGTCGTCATTTTTACTGTTAAAGCGTTTACATTATTTTATTAATAATTAAACGAATAATACCCTAGATAGTAATTATAAAAAAATTATTAGATAAAGTACAAGCGCTCGAGGATACTAAAAAAAGTTATGGGATCATCGTTTGATGCCCTAATAGCCGAATCTGCAACACGTACGAACTCTTACAACATAAAGAGAATGTACAATGCCGACTAATAACGGAATTTACTACTACTACTATCGGTTGACCTAATCATATTGATATGGACACCATTTTTATTCTAGTTTTAAGTGTATTATATCAAATGCCTGATTAGCGCAGATAGGAAATGTGGTGAGCCTTACGGGAATGCTGCGCAAATGCTTAGTTTGCTTATATCTACGCTAATCAGTTATTTTTTTCTATCTTAGCCTAAATGTATCGTTGAAGAAATAAAAAATGTATTTAAACAAAGTTTTAGTTTTACTAATATCAATAACTCTTCAAACATAGCGATATGTAGTAGTAGTAGCAGCATAACATCGATATGGTAAAGAAAGTAAGTTTATATGATAGTATGGGAGTATGCATACAGACAGGCGAGAAAGGGAGACTGGCAAACATTAGCTCTGGACAGATACCGTTTTCAAACAAGAATACATAATGTTGAAAAGCATCTGTGTAAAATTCTACAAGCTGATCATAGAGACTTTATCTATACGCAGAGATTTCAGAACACAGATTAGTCCGGCGGCGACCGAGTATAAATACAGGTACAAGCAGTCTCTTCTCTCAGTACCAGATGTTAGTTCACGAGGGTAACGGCTTTGTTAACAAGCTCATAGACAAGCTACCTATTGAACTACATCTTCCTTCCTATCAGTACTGTGGACCTGGTACTAAATTATCTAAAAGATTACAACGCGGCGATAAAGGTATAAATCCTTTGGATCAGGCGTGTATGCAGCACGACATCTCGTACGCTCAAAGCTCCGATTTGAACAGTAGACACCAAGCAGATCGTGTATTAGAAGAAGCTGCTTGGAAGCGTGTTTAAGGCTAAAGACTCTAAATTAGTGGAAAAAGCATCAGCTCTGTTTGTAACCGGTATAATGAAGGCTAAAAGAAAGCTGGGAATGGGCGTAAAGACAAACAAACTGACAGCGAAAAAGGGTCTCGCTAGAAAGATGAAGAAGAAAAAAACTGTCACTTTCAAAGGTGACGTTTTAAAGAAGCTTGTTGGTGTAGTGAATCGTGCAAGCAAGAGACTGACGGGTAAAGACTTAATACATCATGCCCTGAGCGCTGCCAGAAGAATCATTCAAAACGTAGGCGGTCGAAAAAACGTTAAAGTACCCCGAATTATTTCAGTGCCTACAGCTACAGGGGGTATTTTACCACTCATACCAATTTTTGCTGGCCTCTCGGCTCTCGGTGCAATTATAGGAGGCGCTTCGGGCGTAGCAAAAGCTGTTAACACTGCTAATAGTAATAAGAGACAGCTAGAAGAAACTACACGGCATAATAAAAGTATGGAAGCTATCGCTTTAGGCGGTAAGAACGGGAACGCCCTTTACCTGAAGCCGTATAGAGCTGGCGGAGCTGCATTGTACTTAAAACCATATGTCAGGCGGTCAAAAAACTGAATAACTTGCCTCGGAGACCACTTACAGACCTAGATATAATAAAACATGCTGAAGACATTCCCTATTTTAGAGGTGTCTATATGAGAACAAGTCTACCTTCAACGAAACCTTTGCAATTCGAAAGAGCTATTGTTAATCTTGACGACGCTGGAGGACCGGGTACTCATTGGGTTGCCTATAGAAAGGATCGAAACGTGGTTTTGTACTATGACCCCTTCGGAGACCTAAGACCACCAGCTGAACTTGTGAAATATTTAGGGCCTCGCTGCGCCGTATACTACAACGTAGCCCAACAACAAAAGTTCAATACATACAACTGCGGACATCTGTGTCTACAATTTTTGTATAAAAGAGAGGTAAAAGTGTAAATCGGTTAAGTATGGCTAGGACCATCACGGTGTACGGTACAGGGAACAGGCTTTCTACGGATCGTATTTATCCACCTGTATACGTTGTAGAAACGCCTAATCTGTATGAAGTAATTAAACAAGACGCTCATGAACATTTCGACACCAGTGACTACCCCGACAATAATACATATGACATCCCGCTTGTAAATAAAAAAGTATTGGGTATGATGAAGGACGAGAACGCCGGTAAGGTGATGACGCATTTCGTCGGTCTTCGCTCTAAAATGTACCCGACGAAGGTTTTTAGAGATGAAGATGAAGAGATGTTAGATCTGCAGAAAATGGTGCAGGCGGGCAAAAGCGAGACGGAAATTCAGCTGGTTCTGACAGATAAACGAATAGTTAAGAAGGCAAAGGGTGTTAAAAAACACATAGTAAAAAACACTATCACATTCGATGACTATGTTAACTGTCTAAACGAAGGTAAGGAAACATCTGTGCAACAAAAACTATTCAGAGCCAATAAACATAACGTTGCAACTATCTCTCAAACCAAAATCACGCTAAGCCCTCACGACGATAAGCGCTATATTATACCGGGCTCACATGATACTCTACCGTGGGGGCACTATAGCATACCTGCCAATAGTTGTACAATGTAATATTTAGGTTAGGATATAAGTTAATGTTAAGTTTTTTTTATTCTTCCGGCAACAAATGATGTAAATACTAGAGTGTTATCATATTTTCTAATGTATATATATATATATATATATATATATATATATATATATATATATATATATATATATATATATATTTTTTTTTTTTTTTTCTTTAATAAGTCATCCTCATAAGTCTTACCTTGTTAGTTATTGTATATATCTACATAGTTTTGTATATTTCTTTTCCTTTATAAGTTATCGTTGTAAGTCAATACTTACCTGTATATAGTAAATGCGTGTACTATATTTGTATATATATTCTTTCACATCTTTTTTATAAGAACTTTTTTAACATAAATGTTTGAATTAATTTTTATCTATAACAAAAAATATTTTATATATTTTCTTTCACGACTTTTATGTGAAATCTTGATATAAAAAGATTGTATATATATTTGTATATATTTTTCTTAGATGTTTTATGTGAGAATAAAACTCAATAAAATGATTTTATTGTTTTTCATTTTTTTTTTGTAAGTTTATACATTAGTATCCTATGCTACAATCGTAAATCAACTTATACTGACACTAGGTAAGTATAGTTCATTTACTTAATATAAATTACATATGCATGAAACTATGTAAGTATATTATTTTAGTATAAATTAACTTCTAACATTTTAAACTTAGATCAACTTATATGCTAACATTTTTTTCTTTTACTTACTATATGAATACAAGCATGAGCTTATTTATGAATAAACTACCTAGCAATTTATCTTAGATTAATTATTCTAACACTTTAACTTAATATAAACTGTATAATGTCATTTAACAACATCTTCCGCCTTTATCCAGGACTTTTCATTCAAGCCGAGCCATTTTACATAAATGTCACCATTGCTGCGGCGTTTAAGTACTTTTTCAACTAAGTAAACGTCTGGCTGTTTGGTTTTCTGCAGCGCGAACTCGTAGAAAGCTCCTCGGACAGCAACCCCATGAAGATCTTCCAGCAGATATGTGACAGGTTTTGTAAATTGAACTTTAACTATTTTGAATAATTCAGTTGACCAGCTGGGTGTGTATCCCTTAGAAAAGACCCCCTTGAACTTACTAATACGTACGAGGTCATTCAAGTCTAGTTTACGTTTAATTCCTGCAGCGACATCAGCTTTTACATTAGTGTCATAAACGGTTAGTTGGGTCGTAGGTGTAACAGTAGCAGGAGCTCGGCCTATCGTTCTATGTCTGGTGTTGTTATAGCTGTCAACTACCCTCTGTAATATATCTATCCATTTAAATGATCCTCGGTAGCTAAACTCTTTATACAGCTTTTAATTGTACGGATAACGCGTTCAACTATCGAAGCCTTAATTACGGAATATGTAGAGTAATGATTTATACTGTGCTCTTTCATTAATCGTTTAAAATGTTTATTGTAAAACTCTTTCCCGAGATCCGTCTGAAGATTCTTGGGTATGACTGAACTCTTAAAGATGCTGCGGACCGGCTTTGTCACCTCTTTTCCGGATTTAGTTTTCAACGGTCGTGCATACAGATATTTCGAATAACAGTTTATCATCAGCAGTATGTAATGATACCCCTTATTTACTTTAGCATAGGGCATAAACTCGGCTAAGTCAGCCTGGAACAAGTCCTGGAAATTTTTTATTATAGTGCGGCGTCTTTAAAAGTTTTTTCTAGCAGCCCTGTGTATTTCATCAACAACGGTTTGTTTAGCACTCATCATCATACGATTAATCTCAACGACACCGAGAGAGCAACGTCTCAAATAATTATATTGGCAGCAGCCGTGTTTGATGAATACTGAATAATGTTAAAAGCAATATATCATTATATAACCCCGAAATATTCTATTCTATGATGCCTTCCTCCTTAAGTTCGCTTATAATTGATTATTTCGTTTTCATTCTGTGGACTACTGTTGCCGGCACTCTTTACAGCATATAACAAACGCAGCCTGTCGACTAGCTCGTTAGCCTTATTCCAGTAGACGTATTCGACTTTGCAATCGCTTAATTTTTTAAAATTTGATGATGATGATAGTCTAATGGCTAAACCTTTGATTCAGGGTAAGTTCGGTTTAATTATATAATCATACTTCCAATGATTAACAGCTGTTAGTTTACCCTGTGATCTATATGATTTCTTATGCGCATTAGTAAGGGCTATTATCTGCATATAATTATTGATATCAGCTTGCGATGGTATAGACTCTAATTCTCTAAACGTGAGTAAGTCAAACAGACCGGGTGTTGCTTCGAAAACGTTGTTTTTAATTATGATGTTTGTATCACTCATAGTCACAGGGGAAGATGCAGATGTCCACGCGTCTCGATCAATTTTATATCTAATACCGAATCTAGTTCTATTTATATTTTAGTTTCCGACAGCGTTAGCTATTAGCATACCGTAATGAGTAGGGAGATCGTGAGTTTTACTAGATTCTTCTTCTTCGTCTGCTTCCGATGATGATGATGATGATGCAGCAGGTTGTTTTTTAACTTTCAACTGGGGAATGTAACTAGCAGTAGTAGTAGTAGTAGTAGCAGCAGATGGTTGTGTTTTAACTTTAAATAGGGGTACGTTAGAGATGTTAACTGATTTAGCAATGGTTTCCAGCGGCGATATAACTGGATTGTACGCGATACATACGTTCTGCTTCTGCTCTATCACGACGAAAGTATGCAAATTTCTTACGTATAGCATTACGAGCGTGTATTATTTTATGAAATAAATAAAGATTATTAAAAGTTTCACAGTTTTATTAAAATATACCTGACAATATTGTTTCGACAGCTATGCTGTCATTATCAAAGGTAATATAATTATAAACAAACACGTCGCTAAGCTAGATACAAAATAGGTAACTAGATAAAATAATAATAATAATAATAAAAATTAATAATAAAAATCATAATTAAACATCTAATACTTCCAGTAACGGAGAATTACTGAGCTCAAGTTGTTCATTCATTAAAGGTACCCTGAGTTTGTGTTTGTATATCTCAAAGGCTTCTAAAATGTCTAATTTGCGTTTGTTATTACAAAAATGTAGGAATTTAATATTATTTTGAGGAGTCATTGTGTGATTTTGTTCTAAAAGGTGTTTGGCGTAATTCGATTTTTCAGGATGTTTATTTTTGTAATGACGTACGTGTTCTTTATATCTTATGTCAAAATTTCGAAGTGTTTGTCCAATATATACCGAACTACAAAAAGAACAATTTAAACGGTAAATGCCCGATTTCATGATATCATGTGTTCTGTCTTTAGCATTAAATAAAAATGAAAAAGTGTTAGTGTTGGTTTTAAATGTTATTTTATAATTGTTGGTTTTTCTTAGTATATGTGCAATTTTTTCTGATATTTTGCCAAAATATGGTATAGATATGTAATTTGTGTCTTCTGTTTGATTGTCAATGGGATATATTCTTTTGATAGCTAACCTATAATCTTTTTGTTTAATTAAAGTGTCAATCATGTTCGGATTATAATGATTTGCATGTGCTAGTTGTTTAATGGTTGATATCTCTTTGCTAAAATCTGATTTTGTTAGTGGAATAGTTAAAGCTCTGTGTACTAATGATCTGTATGCTGCTATTTTATGTGTATTGTGGTGACAAGATTCATTTGGTATTGTTATGTCTGTTTGTGTTGGTTTTCTGTATATGGAAAATTCAAAAAGATTGTCTGCGTTAATCTTGATATTTAAGTCTAGAAAGTTTATAGCCCTGTTTTGTTCTGTTTCTAGTGTAAATTTTATATTAGGATGGATATTGTTTATAAGAATTAAAAATTCATTGATAACCTCAAAAGAACTGTCAAAACAAGCTAAAATGTCATCAACATAACGAAACCAGAAGATAATGTGTTTAGAGAGGTTTAATTCAAATATTCGATCTTCAAACTTGTCCATAAATATGTTAGCTAATAGAGGACTTAGAGAATTACCCATAGGTAAACCATCCTTTTGTAAATAAATTATGTTATTAAAAGTGAAATAATTTTGACTTATACAAAGGTCAAATAATTGAATTAACTCTAACCTTTTAACTAATTCTATATTACTATTGATCAAGAAACTATCTAATAAAGGAATACATTCTTGTGGTGGTATTCTGGAGAACATGTTGCAAATATCAAAACTAACAAGTTTTGAATGTGGTGGAAGATGTATGTTTTGCAGCTTATCTACTAATTCTAATGAATTTCTAACAGAGTATTATTTTACGCTTTAAACTCAGATCATACGTGTTGGACATGTCGGCTATGCAGAGACTACTAAACGAATCGACTCTAATTATAAACTTATATATGAATCAAAACACTTCCGATATCTGCCACGGTCTAGAGAGCTGTCTTTATTAATTACCAGGAAATCATGTGGCTCCTTCCAACACAGAGAGCAAATGTTTTTGAACTGATCATAGCTAATACCGTCTCCTACAACATGATCGCTAAACACGTGTTTTAAGTTCAACTCGTCTTGTCTAAAGAGAATAATTAGGTTTGCGTTGTCCCTAATCAGATGTTTCGGTATCTTGGCGTACGTTTGACCTAGATAAAAACAGTCGACACCCTTATGCCTACCCATGCTAAAATATTCTCTAATCTTTTCCTGCTTGCTGCAAATTATATCATCAAAAATGAACACAGAATTAGGTTTAACATCACCGGGGCTGATTACGTCATCGTTTTCGCTAAATTCATGATATCCCATACCTGTAAGTGGTTTCATAACACGTCTTAACAATTCATATTTAGGCTGAAATAAAGACTTGGCGTATAGGTAGATATTTTCAAATTTTAAACCGTTTTCGCTAATAAGTAAACCTAACATAGCATTAGTTTTACCGCAGGAAGATGGACCGCTCAATATTGCTCTACATGATACAGCTAACAGGTCGCCATGTTTCCTAACATCCTCGCCTGATCGTTGTAAAGATGTATCATCGCAGTCGTCTGGGTTACATATATTTAGTGACTTATTTTGTTTAACAAACTTCATTACAGTATGCGTACGTGTCTAGTCACGGTCTCGTTAAACGGATTATACTCGATTAATGCGTCGTGAAGGATCAAACAATACGCCTTAGTTATGGTCGGATGACCGCTGTTATATATATGCCTTTCGTTCCCATCTGATATCTCATCACCTGCCCTCATAAACATGTCCAAACTTGATGAAGATGAAATGGATACCTTGGGGCGATGCAGGTGTACCGACCCTTTTTAACTTAATATATGGGTTAGCTCTTAGGAACAGATCATCTATTAAATACCTTGCAGCTGTAACGACCCTTTTCTTTTTCTTTAGTTATAATTTATAGGTGT
Organism: Agrypnus murinus; assembly: GCA_929113105.1. Lineage (NCBI taxonomy): Eukaryota > Metazoa > Arthropoda > Insecta > Coleoptera > Elateridae > Agrypnus > Agrypnus murinus. The sequence continues at coordinate 94,714,830 of OV816027.1, forward strand.
TGTTATTTTTTTTCTTGTGTTGGAGCTCGAAATTCTTTTGTATTTTTTAATGATATCTAATGATTTATTACAGACAGTTGTTTTTTTTATGAGTTGGGATTCTAAATAATATATATAGGGACCGAATACATGCAGCTGTGACGAACCTTTTCTTCTTTAGTTATAATTTATACGTAGGTGTTTTTGTTAAGTTTAGAATTGGAATTCTTTTGTTGCGATTGTTCGAAAGATAGCATAAAAAGCGAGTCAACCTTTTCTAAAAACGTAAATCATGTCTTCGTTTTGTGACATTTATTAGCTGATGAGGATAGAATTAATGAACTTCTCACGTGGAAATGACTCAAAGCATTATATTTTGCTGTCGAGGCTACCTGGTTTCTCTAGTTTAATCTTTTTTAAAAATCGAAATATTTACTCTTAAGGTTATTGTATAGAATTATAGTAGGTCTATTTGTTCTATAATGGCCAACAAGCATAATTTTTATACTTGACTTTATGGAATGTTGCCATGGAAACCAAGATAATACAGAACAAAAAGGTTTTATGTCAAGACTGATATTTTTTCGCTGGAAATTAATTTTCCATTTATATAGTGTTCACAAGAAGCTATAAACAAAAAAGGGGAGAACATTACAGTCCACAATTACTAATCTTATTACGCCAAGAAAAACCGCTTTGCAAACTGGTATTGCTATATACGATAATAATTGATGGAAACAGTGGCCCTTGTTAATGGTTAATCTGGTCAAGAAAAGTATGTAGTATGTAAAAGTATGTATGTAAGTATGTAAAAGGAATTATTATCAGGTTAGTAATTATCTTCTTGCATTGTTTGGCTGATTCTTGATATCATTTTTATCAAAAATAACAACATATGGTCCTTGCGAAGCCAAGATATCCTTTTTTGAGTTGTAGTTTCTTGTGAAATTATAATAGGCCATTACGCCCTATATTATCTTATAAAACGGCAAGTTTTGCCATAAAACGTTTTCTAAAACATACCATTTTCGCATTTATATAGATCCCAGTTTGGATTTATACAATTACTATTAAAAACATTTTGTGCCTTCAATAAAAGCACCTAAAGTTTTGTTTATTTCGTGTTTCGCTGTGAATCAGAACAACTATAATATAATTGCAATATCTTTTTTAAGTTGTCTTTGAGACTATTCAAATAAAACAAAGGTAATTTGTGGATCTAAAGATAGGTAAAAATAAACACATTATTTTTCTAAAAAACTGCAATTCATATTATAAATTTTAAAAATAACTTTCTTTGCTTGTCATATTTCACAATATGTCAGTTGAATTAAACGCATTGATTTACCAACGCCAAGGGCAGTTGGAAAGATTGAAACGTATTTTAGCGATGGCTACGAAGGCTGAAGATGATGTTACAAAACTTCAGTCATTTAAAGCTGCTTTTAAAACCGCAGATCTAAACTATCAAGCATGCCTACAATTCTCTAATGAGATTTTGGTTCAAGTATCTTCGTCCAATCCAACTGAAAGATAACAACAAAGTAATTGATGAAGTTTATTGGCAAATTCTTGAAAAATATGAAACCTTGTTCGGTTCCAATGCGGAATGTAAATCTAACGGTTCAAATATTCGCTTGCCAAAAATAAATTTACGAACGTTTAGTGGCAAATTTTCAGAATGGCATACTTTCAAAGATATGTTTCAATCTATGGTTCATTCTAACAAAAACTTATCTGATATAGAGAAATTTCACTATCTATTATCATCCCTCACTGGCAGTGGCGTGCGGTCCATGGAAGCAATGGAAGCACTGCTTCCCTTGAGAATCTATTAAAAATAAAAACCAATGCTAACAAAAATATTTTTATAAAATTATGGTTATCGTTTATTTAAATTTGTAATATTTAATCAACTTAAAGCTCAATATCAATTCCGTACAGCAAGAAGTATAATTATTTAGAGTACTACTTTAAATTAGGCTCATTAAACTTGCACGGAAAGGTAATACCGATTCAAATGTGTTACATACACTGCATATAAGCACTGATTTCGTTGCTTATAACTGCTCTTCTGCTAGCCTTGGTGTGGATCAGCGGATGTGGCGATACAGACGATGCTGCTAGCATTGTTTGGCCGTTATTTTTAGTGTGTTTCGTGCCCAAATGTTTATTTATTATAATTTGGTTATTTGTTCGATTTAGGGTTTGTTAAATTTAATGTTACTTAAGTAATGTAAACCTGCGAATGAGACTGTATTTTGTCACATTTTATTATTTCAATTTATATAAGTTGGACTTTTTTTTAAGACAAATAATTCTATTTAGTTTGTCTGTATGCAAATTTAAAATTGCATTATAGTCATGACTGCAAATTTAGCTGCTTCGGTGGAAGGTCTGAGTACTTCCGATACATCCGAATCGGGATGCTTTTTTTTGTTCAGTTTGTAAATTATTAATAAAGAATTTGTTGCGTACAGTTTTGGAGAGCAATTACAAATTATTGAGAAAGGCAGATCAAAACTAGAACTTGCAAATTTAACAACAAAAATTAAAACCTGCACCGGTATTTTGCTAAAAAAAAAGACCGGAAAATAGAGTTGCATTATAAATACATAGTAATTTTTTAAAATAAAGAATAATAGTCAACAAATTCCATAAGCATAAAGTGTAAAAGTTCTTTGAAAGACTTTTAAACTTAATAATTATAACTCTGTTTTTCTATTGTACCTAGCAGGGGCAGATCCATGGAGAATTATTGTGAGGGACAAATTTTTGGAAAAATAATTGTTTTACTAAATAATAATTAAACAAACATTATTTATTTCTATTCTATGTATACTTAATTCCCCATGCCTGTACCTAGGTATATTAAAATTAAAATCGTGGTTGCTTCCCTAGCCTAAATTTTCACCGCACGCCACTGCTCACTGGTGATGCCTTGAATATAGTGAAAGGCATACCTATATCTAGTCCCAATTATCCAATTGCTTGGAAACAAGTTTGTGAAAGGTTTGACAATGTCCGACTTCTTGCTACAAGTCACTGGCACGCTATATGCGATTTGCCAGCTACTGTCCCAGATACGTCCAAAGCTCTGTATAATATGCTTAATATAGTTAATGAAAATACCGCAGCTCTTGATGCTCTGGGTTTAAACACTAAAGAATGGGGGTTCATTTTGTTTGATTTGACTTTTAAAAGACTACCTAAACATTTATGTACAAAATTCGAAGAACAATCCCATACAGATTTGCCAACCTTTGAAGAAATCAAAAGGTTCTTGTTAAATCATTGCAAGGCCTTGGAATCGGTCGAAGCAATATCTAGCAAAAAACCTAACCTTGTATTCAACTCTAATTCATATGTAAAATCTACTTCTAAACAACCTTTTGTTGTTAACAAAACATATCAAAACAACTCAAATAATTGTTTAGTATGCAAGTCAGAACACCCTTTATCCAAGTGCCAACAATTTATAGCAAAAAACCCATCTCAAAGATTAAATACTGTAAAACAATTGAACCTTTGTATCAATTGTTTAAATCGTTCGCCTAGTGTAAGAAATTGTCCTAGTATTCATTCTTGCAGAGTTTGCAAAAGACGTCATCATACTGTTCTTCATTTTGATGCTAACATTGCGCATCCCATGCAGCGAAATGCTCAAGATACCAATATTGTATCCGAAGTTACTTCCAACATACCAAGGCACAAGATTTTTCTTTATCTACTGCTAATACTGCAGATAATGTCACCTTGTTCGCATCTAAAAAAATCATCAGTTCTTTTGCCTAGTGCAATGGTACACGTTCTCGCTTCTCGAAACAATTTCCAACCAGTGAGAACACTGTTGGACACAGGTTCTCAGGTTTCGTTAATATCACAAAAATGTTTAACCCGATTGGGTTTACGCCGTTCCTATATTCGTTCTACCATAACGGGAATAAATTCAGATTCCCCTATAGTTTCGCAAGGCATCACTAAATGTCTGATAAAGCCTATTCACAGTTCAGAACCTATTCTGGAACTTGAACTTGAAATCTTACCCACCTTAGTTTCCAAGGTACCTTCCACTACCGTGGATGTTTCGCAGTGGACTCATTTGTCTACCTTACCGTTAGCTGACCCTAACTTTAATCAATCCCGTTCAGTGGATATGATATTGGGGGCAGATGTTTTTTCACAAATCTTGAAATCGGATCGAATAGTAGGCAAGATGGGCGAACCCATTGCTTTTGATACTATTTTTGGTTGGATTGTAATGGGAAAGATAGATGCTTCATTAACCCCTGCCGTTTCTTTTTTTGCGTCTTCAGACCCATTTGATTTAAAGAAATTCTGGGAACTCGAAGAAGTTCCAGGAAAAAAGTTTATTTCACCAGAACATGAAATCTGTGAACAAAACTTTCAAAATACCGTTTCGCGTATGGAAGATGGTAGATATGTGGTTTCGTTACCTTTTAAGGAACCACCTCCAGTTTTAGGGGTATCTCGCGCTGGAGCCCTTAGACGGTTCTATTCTTTAGAAAAACGCTTCATGCATGACAAATCTTTTAGAGACATGTACGGTGAGGTAATACAAGAATATCTAACCTCTGGCCACATGGAAGTACATACCTAAATCTTTATTTTTATTATACCAACTTTTTCTTCAACTTTTTACTTATAGATCTTGCAATAATTTTCCAATCGCACCATAATGGACAATGAGGAGGTAACACACACCACAATCAAAGCTGAAACATACGTAAATGTAGAATCGCAGATAATTGAAGGCTCTAACATCAAACTTGAGATGAAGAGTGAAATATACATTCAGAATGAAGAAAAGCTATTCGATAATATCAGTATTTTAGGAACTTTCAACCAAATGATTAGTATAGATAGCAACCTTTATACATCTAACAACTATCAACAAAACCTTTCCCAGGAAAGTAGTGCCAAGAAACAAATACTCATTCATAAAGATGATAGACTATATGTATGTAATATTTGCGACTACAAGGTTAATATGAAGGGTCTTCTCAAAAGACACCTAACCATCCGCAGCAGTGAACAACTGCTTAAACATAATGTAAATGGATATAAATGTTCACGGAAGAGTGTTCTTAAACAACATATGTCTAGTCATAGTGGTGAAAAGACATTCGAATGTAATATATGTGGTTATAAATGTTCACAAAAAAGTAGTATTAAACAACACATGCCTGCTCATAGTGTTGAAAAGCCATTTGAGTGTAATATATGTGGTTACAAATATTCACGAAAGAGTAGTCTTAAACGACATATGTCTAGTCATAGTGGTGAAAGGTCTTTCGAATGTAATATTTGTGGTTATAAATGTTCCCAAAAGAGTAGTCTTAAACAACACATGTCAATTCATAGTGGAGAAAAGCCATTTGAATGCAATATATGTAGTTTTAAATGTTCACAAGAAATTAACCTAAAACAACACATGTCCACTCATAGTGGGGAAAAGCCATTTAAATGTAATATATGTGGTTATGGATGTTCAGCTAGGCATACTCTTACGCGACACGTGCTCACTCATAGTGGAGAAAAGCCATTTGAATGCAATATATGTGGCTATAAATATTCACGAAAGAATGGTCTTGAACGGCTCATGTTTAGACATAGTGGTGAAGAGCCATTTGAATGTAATATATGTAGTTATAGATCTTCAGATAAGTATACTCTTTAGCGACATATGCTCACTCATAGCGGAGAAAAGCCATTTGAATGCAATATATGTGGTTATAAATGTTCACGAAAGACTAGTATTACACAGCACAAATTTAGACATAGTGGTGAAGAGCCATTTGAATGTATTATATGTCGTTATAGATGTTCAGATAGGAACACTCTGAAGCGACACATGCTCACTCATAGTGGAGAAAAGCCATATGAATGCAATATATGTGGTTATAAATTTTCACGAAAGACTAGTCTTAAACAACACATGTTTAGACATAGTGGTGAAGAGCCATTTAAATGTAATATATGTAGCTATAGATTTACAGATAGGAATACATTTAAGCGACACATGTTCACTCATAGTGGAGAAAAGCCATTTGAGTGCAATATATGTGGTTATAAATGTTCACGAAAGACTAGTCTTAAACAGCACATGTTTAGACATAGTGGTGGAAAGCCATTTGAATGTAATATATGTAGTTATAAATGTTCACATAAGAGTTATCTTAAAAAACACATGCTCACTCATAGTGCATAAAAAGCCATTTGAATGTAATATATTAGATTATAAACATTCGCTAAAGAGTAATACACATACAGGGTGTCTGAAGCCACCCAGAACTATAGAGCAATCGGGTCTTGCTAAATCCCAAAGAACACTGAAAATACCAACCAGACATAATTAAGGAGGGCCTTGGATAGATCATCTTTATTTAAAAAATGTAACTTTCTATTCTAAGAAAAAAAGACAATATATTTTTTGATTGATGTGAATTTTAGTTCTATGCCTAGTATTAACATTTCTTTAAATGAACATCTTCAAGCAGATGTCTTAAAGATATCTTGTTGAATACATCTTTAAGATGTTGTGATAAAGACGTCTTTAAGATGTTGTGATAAAGACATCTTAAAGACGTTGGGTTTTATAACAATGGATGTCTTAAAGACGTCTTTAAGATAACATAAGGCGAAAATGGACATCCATAAGACGTCTTGAATATCTGAACTCCACATCTTTTAGATGTCTTTAAGATGTATTTGTGCTGTTTGGGAACATGCTTAGATAATCTGTTCTGTCTAACGCAAATTGCACAAAAAAAATAGCAACAGGCAAGAATTACATCTAGTATTTCTTGATATAGCGCAAACGTATGATAACGTACCCCTAAAGAAACTGTGGAATGTATTGGAAAACAGCAACATTAATAGCACATTAGTCAGAGCTGTGAAAAATCTGTACAACAATCAAACAGCGAGAGTAAAGATAGGAGCAGAACTGACAACATAATTTGAAGTTACGAATGGCTTAAGACAGGGTTGCTGTATTTCACCGAAGTTATTTAATATTTATATAGAAAAAGCACCTGAACAATGGAAAAGGAGTAGGTATTGGGACACCTGGCCCAGACGGAGATTGAAATGCAATGTGGCATGCCAATGGCATGGCTCCTCCCCCTGCTTCTGATTGGCTACCCCCACTCCTGTAGCTCCTCCCTTGCTTCTGATTGGTTGAAGGCAGCCATTTTGGAACGTCTGGCGCCATTCTACCACGCCCGCAGAACGTCTGGCGCCATTCTACCACGCCCGCCATTACGGGAATCTGTATTACCGGCAATCTGTGTATCGTCAATAGAGGGCGTCATGAAGGGATCTGTATGACCGTCAGCCTGTGTACTACTACTAGAGGGCTTCATGAAGAAATCTGTATTACCGGTATGATGTAGAGGCAACCATTTTATATCACAGCATGTGGCGCTAAATTTGAATCTGTACTGAATCTGTCAATTTTAAATTTGTCATTTTTGCATCTGTCATTTTTGTGAAATAAATAAAGATTATTAAAAGTTTCACAGTTTTATTAAAATACAACCTGACAATATTGTTTAGACAGCTATGCTGTCATTATCAAAGGTAATATAATTATAAACAAACACGTCGCTAAGGTAGATACAAAAATAGGTAACTAGATAAAATAATAATAATAATCAGAATTAAATATCTAACACTTTCAGTAACGGAGAATTATTGAGCTCAAGTTGTTCATTCATTAAAGGTACCCTGAGTTTGTGTGAGATATGTAAATGAGAGATGAGATATGTAAATGATACCGTGAATTAATTTAATTCGAGCATGCATATGAGAAATGATAAATGTAAATGAGAGATGAGATATGCTAATGATACCGTGAATTAATTTAATTCGAGCATCCATATGAGAACTGATAAATGTAAATGAGAGATGAGATATGCTAATGATACCGTGAATTAATTTAATTCGAGCATGCATATAAGAAATGATAAATGTAAATGAGAGATGAGATATGCTAATGATACAGTGAATTAATTTAATTCGAGCATCCATATGAGAAATGATAAATGTAAATGAGAGATGAGATATGCTAATGATACCGTGAATTAATTTAATTCGAGCATCCATATGAGAAATGATAAATGTAAATGAGAGATGAGATATGCAAATGATACCGTGAATTAAATTAATTAGTGCATGCATATGAGAAATGATATATGTAAATGAGAGATGAGATATGTAAATGATACCGTGAATTAATTTAATTTAATTTAATTAGATCAATTAATTTAATTCGCGCATTTAATTCGCACATTTAATTAGACCACGCCTCATTTGAATATTAATTAGATCGCGGGTCATTTGCATAAAAAGAATTGCATCCCCCTCAAAAACGTCTGCCTAAGGTGGCGCATTACCTACTTTGCGCTAACGCAAATTTCCGATTTTATGAAAAGAAACGTTGATAATTTAACATTTTAACGTAGGTTTACAAAGAAATTTTAAATTCCGGAGAATTAATGAGACAGTACGTATTTAAAACATACCTTTAAAAGATAAATGTAAAACTATAAATTCTGCTTAAGGCTCCGTTATCGCGTAGGTAAAGTACCGCTTAAACAGCTCTGAAAAATTTCATGGCAATTTTTAAAAATTGCACTTGGTTTACATTTATTGTGCATGAGATCTTTTCTTAAGAGTGTTACCTAGTTTATATTATGCTTTATAGCAAATACAAAATTACAAAAGCTATTTCCTTAACGAATAAAAAAGTGTAAATTTATAATAACAAAACTTTAGCTAGCGAGCTTTTAAAAATTGTAAGGTGTACTTTCTAAATTATCGTTCAAATGTTATTTGAAATGAAAATGCCCGAATATACAACAGTATAAAAGAACGGTATGAACTAAAAAAGGTCATATGCCGCGTTTATTCAAACATTTTGGTAAATGACAACTATCATTCTTAGTTCAGGTTTTTGCTAACAGAATGCGCTGTACGCGGATCGAGTTAAAAAAGCGGGAAGTTTCAACGAGTTTGATTTAACTGTTAATACATTTAACGCATTTTCGTTATTGTTACATATATTTTGGTGATTGTCGATGTAAAGTAACAGATTATTGTTTATATCCCTTCCCATATTTTAACCTTCCTAATCTTTTATTATTAGTTATTATAGACTATAGCAAATACCCGGCGCGCTTTGCTACGCTTTATTGAAATTACATGTTTTTACTTTTTCTAATTGTCAAATTACCAAATTTGACAATTGACAACATATCTATTCACATCAATCTCAGTACCCATTTTTAACTTCCATATATGGGTTTTTCGCTGTTATTTCGGACCACGATGGCCGATCAGAGTCCAATTTGGTCTTATTTTCTATTCTGGGCCAAGACCTTTCCAATGATACCAATTTCATCCAAATCGGTCCAGTGGTTGCGGAGAAAATCGCATACATACATATATACAGACAGACAGACAATCTTTCCCTTTTATATATATAGATTATTTAATAAATTACCAAATAAATGTTGTTTTACTTTACCTAAGAGCATGTGACGGTTAATTTTTGAATAAATTATTTCACTCTTAATTAGTCTTGATTAATTTCTTAAAACGAATATATATTTTCAATATTTTAATACTTTTAGTATAGTAATACTTTTCTTTTTCTTAAAACCAGCAAGAACAACTGATATTTTTAAAGATATTTAGCAGTTTTATATTCCCCTTTTTAATTCTACTACCTTAAATTATTACTTGGTATTTAAAAATTAAAAATTTCAGTTAAACTTAAAATATTTTGAAAGTTCGCGCATGCCTGGCAACACTGTTATTAGGGGACTTTATTGGCGCAAAATATTAGCTTCAAAATATAGCTCACGTTTTTCATTCAGTTTTCTTTTAATAATTTCTTTTTTAGGAAGATAACGTTTGATGTCGATTGCTAAACTGTTAAGGTAGTGTGGATGATAGTTTGTAAGGAGTAGATATCTAAAATAAATTTTATAATTGTAGTCGAACATAGACAATCTTGTAGAATTAACGTTTTTTAAAAAATAACCATAATACAGTCAGTATATCACTGTTTAATAGCAAAATCTATGAATATGGATAAATGTTTTTGCTTGCTTATTTAGTATTGATTGAAATAAAATATATGTACACGGCGCGAAAATTTAAATATGGCAGCACGAAAATCAGTCATTTTTAGTTGAATGCTTTCTGCACCAGGAAGCGTTGGGTGGTAATATTCGCGCGACATTTAAAAGTAATTTAATTTTCCTAATCTTTTAACTATTATTTAATAAATTCCCGAAGTAAATGTTGTTTTTCTTTACTTAAGAGTATGTGAAGGTTAATTTTTAAATAAACTATTTCACTCTTAATTAGTCCTGATTAGTTTCTTAAAGCGAATATATATTTTCAATATTTTAATATAGTAATACTTTTCTTTTTCTTAAAACCAGCAAGAACAACTGATATTTTTAAAGATATTTAGCAGTTTTATATTCCCCTTTTTGATTTCAACTACCTTAAATTATTCCTTGGCATTTAAAAATTAAAAATTTCAGTTAAACTTAAAATATTTTGAAAGTTCACGCATGTCTGGCAACACTGTGAGCACAAATTTTAGTTTTAAAGAAATTAATTCCGTTTTGCGGACTGTACCGCCATCTTTAGGTGTTTATAGTTAATGAAGCTTCCTATTATGAAAACTGGTGGCGATAACGCGCCCTTAATTGAATCTTCTGTACTTACCTTTAAGCATCTCATTAGTGATGTTTGTTAGAGATTTAAGAGAATAGTTAATTATTTAAGCAATAGATATTGCTACTTGTTAATGTTTGGAAAATAAAGCATTATTCCTAATGGCATTCGTGTTGATAAGAAGTATCTTATTTCCCTCTTAATAATATTTTACAATATTGTCCATTCAGGGTGTTTTTTCTTTTTTAAAATCTTTTATAGCTTTTGTACCTTTGGTCATTGGACTCTTAGGACTTGGTCTTCAATTCTGTTAGATATTTGTTCAAAGACGTGATTGTCTGCATATTGAAGGTTGGGAAATAATTATGTAGATACATAATTTTTTAAATTGTAACTACATTCAGTATCCCTTCTCGGTCATATATTAATTTGTTTTTCTTTCCCGAGTCTTGTAGTTTTGTTATCCATTGTTTACCTGATGATAACTACTATAATTTCTTTATTGAACCTGTAATGCTCAGAATTTCTTCCATTTTCTCTTTATCTGCTTTTCTGTTATCGTGTCTTATTGCCCTTTTTGTACCCTTTTGAGTTCTCATTATACAATGATTATAGGTCTGTTGTAAAAGTAAACATAACGAATTCAATTATTCCGGAAACACACAGCAAACGATTGATAAAAATTATGGCTGACTGTCTTCCTGTTCTTCTTCACTACTATCTAACCAACCTGAGGTAGCAGCATCCAATATATAGTCACTGTATTTAGTATTGCAAGGTCTTGTTACGTCATTATTAAGTAACGTAGATTAAGTTTTCGGTGTCAGCATAGGAGAGCAACACTATTTTTATATATACAATGAGTCACATTTAAGATGAATACACTACCGTAATTTCGTTATTTTACGGAGTAAAATTTTGAATGTCGGCACAGTGATACATATTCACGAGTTGCATTTCTTGAGGTACTCCACTTAAATGTGAACTGTAAACCCAGCCTACCACGACCCTTCGAACAGGGCAAATTCTCGATATTTCGCTTCGCGTTGGAGATATCAAAAAAAGTTATTAGAAAAAGTTGTTTAGAATCCAATTTTGATCCTTAGTAGCAAGTTGCATGACAAAATTCGGATTTCTAATTTTTCAGTGTGTTAGCGTTAAGCACACAGTTACAAGTTTACTTTTTAATTCGATAGAGTGTCATGGAAAATAAAATTTGATCTCAGTCGAAGAGTTCTGAACATAACTATTATCCTGAGTAGGGCAACTCTTAGGGGGCTACTCGTAACTCTGCAGAACCTCATTTTGGTAAATTTAATTTTATAGTAAAATTTTTAATTGTTTATATATTTGTTAATTAAGCGGAACTATTAAAGTTTGTTATCAGGAACGCTAGAGCCCTTACAGTGATACTGGAAAATGCCATCAGAACTCTTTTTTGCAAAAAATGGGTGCCGCGTGAAGTTACCACCCTAAAATCATTTTTTCCGATTTCAATGCTTAAAATACCAAAACTATTGTTAATATTGTAGGGAATTCTAAAACTGTACTTTATTTATTTAGAACTCTAATAATTTTTTGGTTTCAAGAAATTAAGGGTGCTAACTACACACGAGCTATAGTTTGTGTAGTAGTCAATGAGAAATAATTGCTTACTTTATTAAACATTGGACTTGAACATTGGAACATTGAATACTTGTTATCATAGCCCTAAGAATGTGTAGCAGAGCTGATACGATTCAAGTAAGTATTAAGGCGTTTTCTAGCGATGGACCGTATTTATAAATGTATTTAAACCTAGCTGAGAGAGTACGCCATCGTTTGGGAAAGGCGCTAGAATGAAGCATTTTAACCACTACTTTGTAAGCGTGGTTTATTCAAAGAATCGTAAACGCAAAACATAACCTATAACCTACAGATCAGCAAAACTTTTCTGCTAGTGTGTAATACTGTAATATGTAATAAATAATTTTATTTTGCTACAAACGAATGGATGTTAGAAGTATAATTTTGACTTGCGTAATTACAAATTGATGTTATTATAACGAAACAATTCAATGTCAAATTAAAAAAGCTGTTAGTGCCCAAGACGTTGGTTTAAATACATTTTCCACTTTGGTTTAAAACTGTTTGAACCAGTTGCGTGTATGGCGTCATCGTTGCATCGCTAGAATGACACATTTTAAATACAACAGTAAACGGTTTAAACCGTTTGATCGCTAAAAAACGCCTTTGCTCTCTGATTGAATTAAAGGATTATTATGGACTTTTCTTAATTTTAGGTAATGTGCTATCTTTACTAGCGACTTAAAAAAATAAAGTACTCTGTGAACTCAAGGCGAGTTCGTTTAACTTCGAAAAATATATCCAGACTTGGAGAAATGATTTCAGTACTCTTACAACAAATCACTAACTCTGCTTTTATTTACGAAATTTTGATTTTTTGCACAACATATCAATAGTTCTACTTTTTTGCTTTGTAATTTCCTTTCTTAACCAAGGAATTTACTACTTACCAAAATCTAAATCAGTCTATTATTTCATTACAATTGACTTTGAATGAGATTTTTTTAAATAGCTCAAAAAAGTCGTTGCTGTTTTAGTATCACTGTAATCTACGGACTTTTGTTGTTATAAAACTGAACAGTTTTGCAGAACTTTGTTACGTTAATTAAAGAAATCTCACCCAAAGTTAATTGTAGTAATACTACATCTGCTGTTGATTTTAGTCTTTAAATCAAAAGTAATTGTTTGAAACAGTTTGTTCAAAGTGAGAATGTTATCTGCATACATTGCTCTAAACGAGACATAGGGTTATTTATAACAATCTGACACAGAATATAAAACTTGTCCCTTTTATATCATCGCATATCATGACACATGAATGTGTACATATCAAATACTTGTCTACAATGAATGAATACATACATACATGTCTACAGCTTAAGGTGGGCTCCGAATCAACCCAAGTACATAGTACTTGGGTTTTTTACTAATTTCAGGGAAATTTCCTGGGCAAAGTATACCTCGGCGGTTTCTTCCGAGGGAGAAGCGATTTTTAAAAATCCGGTGATATATTGACCGGTGTTCGAACCCGGGTTCCTTGGTCGGTAGTCCCGCACGCAACTAACCGAGCCAGAATCGCTCCTTTTTAATGCCTTAAAATTAGAAATCCTATATTGCACATTTACTGATATAAGAGTTCCCCAGCTACCGGCACGGCGAGGCGATGCTCTATATCTGTATACTGCATTGTGTGCTATTAACTTCCAAATTACACATTGTACTGTTGTGAACGACTCACAACTCATATATTTTTGCATAGATACGAAATGGTACTAAGCAACGCGTATCAATAAACAAGAAGAGTCAAATAAATAATTCTTAGAAATAAAACTGTGTTTTATTCCGTCTAAAAGAATTAATAATAAGTGTAACACTAACACCGCCCAAGTGTTAAACCGTTACAAATGGTGACCCCACGTTCCTGAAGAAGAATTTAGTAGCATTGGTCTTTGCCTGCTACCCTGAATTCTCCAGGTGAACCACATCTAGTTGCTCCTGCGTTATCTGTCATCAGCTGCTGCTCGACTCCTGTCATCGTAAGATCCTGCCTTACTTGCTTGACTTGTCGTGGCTGGCTGAAGATGACCGTTGGAACCGGAACTAGTGCTCCTTTCTGATCCGATAAGTTCAAATCATTTATTTACTTATTTAATATTTCAAATGGCGACTGTCAAAGTTCCATTTCCAGTTTTTACGAGTAACGATGTCGACCTATATTTTATTTTGGTAGAACGATACTTTGCTCGTATGCTGAACTCGACAAATATAACTTATTAACTCTAAACTTACCTTTTGACGTTTTAGGAGCTCATCGAGACCTAACTATAAATCCGCCGAGACAAAGACCATATACTACATTGAAACGGGCAGTAATAAAATCGATTCTGGGACCACGAGAATCTCGCATTAATAATCTTTTGGAGACTCTTCAATTCTCTGGTAGTGTCAAAGAATTGCTTTTTAACATTCAGAAGTTAGCTATCGACCTTAATCTGACTGAAGAGTTAACCAAGGACTTTTTAATAGCCAAACTACCATCAGAACTCAAAATTCAATCTTTAAATTTCAATGACTTACCGTTGATATCCTTTGTAGAAAAGTTAGATTTAATTTATTCTATGCAAAAGGCACCACAACCTTTAACTACTACTGCATTAGAAGCGAAACTAGACAGTTTGACGACCAATCTTACAATCATTTCCAATGAGCTTTCTACTATGCACAAACGGCAGTCCACTATGACTTCCAGCATCTCTCTGAACCCCCAAAATCTTCAGCATGTCAATAAACGGCGTTCCATGCCTTCGAGCAATACTAATTCCCAATTACAACCGTGTTATTTTCACAAACGCTTTCAAAATAATGCACGTAATTGTACGGGAAATTGTTCATACCAAACAAAAAAACTGACTTCGCACTCTCCTGGCCTCCAGGGAGGGCCATACAGGGTTAATTCAATCCCTCCAACTTCTAATTTAATATTTTTACAGGACCTAACCTACAAAATTAATTTCGTGGTTGATACGGGTGCCGATTTTTCCATTTTACCAACCCACATTGCAGTTTCCTGTAACAAAAAAATCACGCCTGCCAACATTTCATTTTTGGCCGTGAACAATACGTCGATTCCTGTGACAGGTATTGTAACTTTGAGGTTACATTTCCCAATTCCTGGCCTACCGCCATGCTCCTGGAAATTTTATGTTGCTGACATATCTACAGCCATTCTAGGCCTGGATTTTTTACAGCAGCACAACCTAACTATTGACTGTTTTTCTCGACGAGTCATTTGCACGGCAGATGTCAAGCTCGTCCGAAACCGCAGCCAAGGTTGTCAATTTCCAACCCCACCAGTTAAGACTGACTGCTCTTCTCAACGGGTCATTTGCACAGCAGATGTCCAGCCCGCTCGAACTCGCAGTCAAGGTTCCTCAACCCAACAAGTTATGACTGGCACTAAACGAAAAATATTTTCCGCACAGGCTAATGTTTTGGCTCCTCCTTCCGAGTCAATCGTTACTCCTGCGATTTCTTCACTTTTTCTTCCCTTACCTTCAAACATTAACGTACACTCTTCAGGTACTGTTAACAACATGTCTAGCAATCTTGATGTTTATAGCAAGATGCTAAACACACACTTCCCAGAACTTTTACGTAAGTTCGACTACCATCAACCAGTTAAACATACTGTAGTCCATCACATTGACACGACCGGACCTCCAGTTAAAGCACGCTGTCGCAAACTGAACCCTAATCATTTTTCTTTTCTAGAAGATCATCTTAATGAGCTCTTGGACGCTGACGTAGTACAGCGGTCATCATCTAGCTATGCCACGCCAATTCACATCGTCGGAAAGCGAGCAGTAGGCACAGCAGAGGCACTACCTCCTGGTGACAACCAAGATATCTCAGCCCCCATCGCCCCAACAGACAGTTATCGCTTGGTTGTCGATTATAGAAAACTTAATGCAGTGACAGTACCAGACTGTTATCCAATTCCTTTTTTAACGGACTTTACAAGGAAACTTGCTGGTGCAACCATATTCTCGAAGCTAGACCTCAAAAAGGCCTACTTCGCAATACCAATAGCGGCAGAGGACATTCACAAGACTGCTATTATCACACCTCTGGGACTCTTTGAGTTCAAACGGATGTGTTTCGGACTACGGAATGCAGCCAGCACTTGGAGTCGTTTCATGGACACTGTGTTATCAGGGCTCCCATTTTGTTTTTCTTATCTAGATGATATATTAGTTTTTAGTGCTG
Source organism: Agrypnus murinus (assembly GCA_929113105.1). NCBI lineage: Eukaryota > Metazoa > Arthropoda > Insecta > Coleoptera > Elateridae > Agrypnus > Agrypnus murinus. The sequence continues at coordinate 94,731,360 of OV816027.1, forward strand.
ATTCGCAGCAACATATTGAACATTTACACCAAGTGTTTTCCCGATTAAAAGGCAATGGCCTAATTATCAACCTACCAAAGTGTCTCTTTGGAGTCAATGAGCTCGATTTTTTAGGACATCACGTTAATCCACGCGGTATCAAACCAATGGCTTCCAAAGTCCAGGCTATAATTGATTACCCATTGCCTTCAAGTCAAAAAGCACTCCGCAATTTCATTGGTTTAATTTCGTATTACCATAAATTTGTACCAAACTGTGCGAAAATTCTGGCACCGTTAACTTCTATAGTTGTTCCTGGTAAAGCTTCGCTAAAGCCTGTCCAGTTAAATCAAGAACAAATAGAAGCCTTTAGACACGCGAAGAATGCTTTGATTACCGCTACTTTATTGGTACATCCGCGAATTAATAACCCTATCAGTATAGCTGCAGACAGTTCGTCTTCCACTATATCTGGAGTATTACAATCTATTGTGGAACCAGATGAACGTTTTACTAAGGTCCATCTCGACCTAGTACACCTTCCTTCTTCGGGAGGTTATAAATTCCTCCTTACCATTATTGACCGCTACAGTCGGTGGCCGGAAGCCATTCCTCTGAAGGATTCTTCCGTAGAGTCAGTAATCACTGCATTTGTCGACACGTGGATATCCCGCTTTGGAATTCCCAAGTACCTCACCACGGACAATGCAAGAATATTCCTTTCGCATGCATGGATCAACTTCATGGCCATGTTAGGAATTAAACACGTCAAATGCACGGCCTTCCATCCGATTAGTCAAGGCGTTATCGAACGTTTTAATCGGACACTCAAGCAATCCATTCAAACCACAGGAACTTCCTCCTGGTTAACAAATCTCCCTTGGATTCTATTGAGCTTACGTGCAACCCTGAAATCACAAGTTAATGTTTCTCCTGCAGAAATCCTGTATGCTACACCTTTACGACTACCTGGTGATTTCTTCGAAGAAGAACAACTGGCTAACGACATGAACCTTCCTAATTTCATAGCCAATCTCAAACGTCGTATGAGGAAGCAGAAGTATTTTTTTACAAAAACGTATTCCAGTCAGTCGTTCGTCCCCAGCGACTTGACCAACTGCACACACGTATACGTTCGTAATGACACGCACACCTTGGGCATGAAAGACAGTTATTTAGGCCCCTATAAAGTGTTAGAACGGACAGTTAAATACGCCACTCTAGAAAATCACACTGGCCCTATCTCTTTAGATAGGCTAAAGCCTGCATATTTTTTAGATTAGTTACTTTATAATGTTAAGCCAACATTAAGCTGATTTCAAATGCAAATGAAGGCATCTTTTGAAAACCTTTTACCTGTTGACTTTGAAAATTTGAACACTTTTCTGTTTTTTTCTTTCTGTTTACAGGTTCCAAGAGTTGCCGTCGCAAGTTCCGTAGTGTTATTTAGCTTAAGTTTTTTTATTGTAACTACCTATACTGCCTAGTAGAGTTTTTGTAGCTGGAGAATTTTACAACTTTGTTCAAGTTACCTTAAAATACTCCATTTTTTCTCTAAAATACCATTCCGTATTTTTTCTTTTTCATGTGTGTAATACCCACGTTTCAGATCGGGCGGGGTAATGTTGTGAACGACTCACAACTCATATATTTTTGCATAGATACGAAATGGTACTAAGCAACGCGTATCAATAAACAAGAAGAGTCAAATAAATAATTCTTAGATATAAAACTGTGTTTTATTCCGTCTAAAAGAATTAATAATAAGTGTAACACTAACACCGCCCAAGTGTTAAACCGTTACAGTACCGTTAGTTGTGTACTAATTTTTATTTGTAAAATAATATGGCTGGGGAAATTACACTTTACTGTTTTTATAAAAAGAATTTTATAATATACCTAATATCATATATTCTGGTTGGAACTAATGAGATTAATTTGCCGCATTTTAAGAATTCGAAAGTTTCCTTTACATTTAGGGCCGATCTATTCACCTCCTTTTAAATTTATCTGGAAGTTAGTTGCTATAGTTACAATTGTTCCCAACAATTGTATCCATGACAATTAACTAGCAGATAAAGTTACAAGGAGGTGAATAGATCGGCCCTTAAGTGTGTTAGCAAACTTGATAATTGCTACAGGACTTGTAGTAAATTCCACATTACACGTTGAAAAAAGTTAGTACACAGGCGTGTACTAAACTTTTATTACGAAAATAATATGGCTAGGGAAATTAGTACCCTACTATACTGTTTTGAATACAAAAAGAATTCGAATATCAATTGAATCGGTGAGTGAAAGAAGAGTTTAAGTCCAAAATTTATAATTTTCAGGAAACGAATATAACTGATTACTTATTTTGCAAACTAATTCGAATAAGACTTTACTATCCATAGGTAAGTTATACCTATGGGTCTAAGTAATGAAGTGAGCATTAACCAAACTTTTGTAACATTACAAAAAACAAAGTTATGATTAAAAACAATTTCTGGACTTGCACCCTCTTTCTACTTATTTTATATGTATATTTTGTCAAGATTTAATTGTAAACTTAATTTTGCAAAAATTCTTATTAACCTCACACAACGTATTGCTGTATTAATTGTTTATTTAAATAAAAATACATTATAAATATGTTACAAGTCAAGGAAAGTAGAAAATTATATATTGTAAACAGTACTCTAAAATCTTCTTCAGATCCTCCATTTTTGTTAACATAACTTAAACATAAAACTTAATTATTTAACTAATTATGGACTTTTTTTGCTGTTTTTACACTCAGTTGTGTGTGTCGATGTGTTAGCTCAACTGTATGCATCAACAAACCGTTCTTTAGCTCAACGTGTAGAGCTTGAAATTTAGGGAACAGACATCTTAACTAAATTTCATCATTTTTGGACTTGCACCGTTCTTCCACTTATCAATTTAATTATTCCCAAAATTCATGTGCAGAATTTATTCTTTTCATACAAGCAGTGCAACGCTTTGACGACCTACCGCTATTTGGGAACGTATGGAAATTTCCGTTAGGACACTACTAACTACTAATCTAGGACATACCACTGACGACTCGCATAATAATGCAGTGTGTTGCGAGTGAGTTTCGGTGCTGACAGGTAGTGCCTACATCATCAACCTACAGGTTTCACACTTTACAAGCGTTTTTCTTGGTAACGATATGTATTATAAACACACCGTTTTTGACAAATGAATTTATTTTATTCTTAGTTATTAAAATGTTAAATAAACCAATGAGTGACCAATGACTTAAGGGGGCTTTTAAAGTATGGCAACAAAAAAATCTGATCATATACATTTTGATATAATACAAGCAGTCGTATCCAAAGAAATTTTACTTTTGAAACATCTATTTTGGTATTCAGAACTATTATACAACCACACTTTGACTATTGCGGTAGTTTGCTATTATCTCTTGATCAACATAGTACTTCTAGTTTACAAAAAGCTAAGAAATATAGGTATGCGTCTTATTACTGAAATGTAACAAGTATACTCCAATCCCCTAATGCTAAATACCCTGAAATGGTTGTCTGTAAAGGATCGCATCTTATATTAATTGCAAAATCCTATCGAAGATTTTAAATCAACACTTTTTGAGTATTCAAGGTCCTAGAACCAATAACTTGAATAATTTTCAATATTCATATTTACATACTTTGTTTGTTTGTATATTAAGATTACCTAATTATTATAGTTCTATTCTGTAATTGTTTTATGAATTAGTAATTTTTTTTATAACAATGGTTTATCTTAAAGCTTACAAAATAAACAATAATCGGAAAACAATAACAATTTTTATTTAATTTCACGAGTATGAATAACTTTTCCTACTTTTAATTTCACACTACCCATCATATTCCGAACATCATATACTTCTTTGCTTAGTTTTTGCCATTTAATCTTTAAATTTTTAATGTCTGTAGAATTGAACATACATTTTTCCAAGTTCCTTTTACCCAGAACCCAATATTGATCTATTGGCCACAATTATGAACAAATTGGTGAACTCGTTTCTTTTGGCACAACAATACACCGTTGTCTTCATACCACTTTTTGCCATCAAACTGTAGTAACTTGTAACCAAATCAGACCAAGAAAATTTATATAAGCTTGATGCTGTCTAACTAATAGTAAAAGTCTCTTGTAGGCATTCTTGTGTGTAAATCTCTTCATTGATTCTCCCAAAAATAAGAACAAGTGGCTTGTCAAACCAATAAATCTTGTGAGACTTTTTACTAATCTTTATTTAGTTCATTCTATTATTTTGTCACCAGTGTGTCAGCAAGTGCAGGGCCGGCGCGAGGCGGGTTCAGCGCGTTCCCTGGAACCCGGCCCCGCACTTTTGACGGCCCCGCGCTTTATCAGGCGCCGTGTTACAGCTTACAAATACGCGCGATTTCTCTGCTGCTGTAGTCATATCGATGTTTCCGTGTCCATTAACGACTGGCAAAGCAAACTCCCACCATTCAACCTACGTAAATTTAGATGAACTAATTAAAAACTAGTAGATTACATGTTGAGTTGGTAAAGGACATCTTTACAAATCTAGACGGTACATCGAGGTCAAACAATATTACGAGGCTTGGAAATTTTACCAACGAAACATGTATACTATTTTATTCACAATCATTAGACTTAAATAATCAAAATAAAAGTAATTTTAAATTTTAAAATAAATTTCCTTAAACTGTCATAATACAAAATTCTAATCAGCGCTTTCTATCGGCCAAAAAAAATTTTAACTAAGGTTTTATTGTTCGCCGCTAGATGTCAATGTATACTCTCAGAATTTTAAAATTGAAAATTAATTACTTCGATAGTATTTATTAAATATAAAATACGAAGAAATAAAAATAAAACTAATATTAAATAAAAAAAAGATATTTTTAGCGTTAAATACATTCATAAAAACCTAGATTTAAATCGAATAAAACGTCTTGTTTTAAATAATTTAAAAATAAAAGTTGGTCAAGACTTTTACTGGTCAGTTTTACAGACATGTAAAGGGAATTGTTAACCACTTTGCTATTGGTATAGCAATAGTTTACTTTCCAAGCTTTTTAGACCACTTTCAAAATGGGGGGGAATTTTGCAAATGTAAATAACGCAAATGTAGCGTTGGCATACTCGTGTTTCAAAAAGATGCAAAAGGCCCTTTTAGAATCTCCAAAAATAATTTGTCTTGATAATAAAATTTGGAACAGTTAAAGAATTCCCTACCAAACATTTTTTGACCAAATTGGTGTCATTTTAATCGAAATTTCATTCTGATTTCGAATGTGCGTGTAAATCATTTTTGGGGCAACATTCCTTAGCCTCCAAAATTGGTTGCTACCAACCTAACCACCACAAAAACGCCACTACCTAACCAAACCGCTATGCTAAAACAAATTCGAATTTTTTCAACCTAACCTAACCTATCTTAACCTAACCTAATCTAAACCTAACCAAGCCTAAACCTAACTAGATTGTGTAATTGTAAATTACACAATTTAGCAGTCATAGAAAAATGTTTGTTGGAGAAATTCTTTAATTATACCTAAAATTTAATTCAGAAAATGCCATTTTTCCCTTTTGGGTATTAAAATCACAAAAAAAAGATTAGTAATCGCTAATAATGGTATTGCTTATTTGGTTTTATGTTTACTTTGAATTCGAAACAGGATTATAGATTAAGTTCATTTCAAGAAATTTTGTGCAAAACGCGATGCGAATTGACGCAAATAAATAACTCGCTTGCGCCTTAAAAAATACACTAAAAAACACTTCGCGTACGTAATAAATAATATAATACATAAATAACTATATGATCCTATTGTAATATGTAATAATGTGTTTATATTAAATAATTTATTTAGAAGTTTTTTAGGCCAAGCGTATTTTTGAACCCGGCCCCGCAAAAGCTTACGCCGGCCCTGAGCAAGTGTTGCTTCAGGTTAGTTTTTAGTGAGCATCTATAACTGCATATATTACATACAAATGGTTTCTGATCAGTGTGATTCACCACGTGTGCTTTCAGACCAACTTTTTGTGAACATTTATAACTACACATCATACATTTAAATGTTTTCTCACCGGTGTGAGTCAGTATGTGTTGCTCCAGTCTAGCTTTTCGTATACATCTATAACTACATGAATTACATTCAAGTGGCTTTTTACCACTATGTATAGACATGTGTCTCTCAAGAAAATTTTTTCGATAACATTTATAATCATATATATTACATTCAAATGGCTTTTACTCCTCTATGAGTGGACATGTGTAACTTAAGTTTGCTCTTTTGTGAATTTTCATAACCACATATATTACAATCAAATTACTTTTCCCCACTATGAATAGACAGGTGTTGATTAAGATGACTGTTTCGGTAACTTTTATAATCACATATAATACATTCGAATGACTTTTCTCCACTATTAGTGGACATGTGTTGTTTAAGACTACTATTTTGTGAACATTTATATTCACATATATTACATTCAAATGGCTTTTCACCACTATGAGTTAACATGTGTCGCTTAAGTTTGCTCTTTTCTGAACTTTTGTAACCACATATATTACATTCAAATGGCTTTTCCCCACTATGAGTTGAAATGTGTTTTTTAAGATTACTATTATGTGAACATCTATAACCACATATATTACATTCAAACCGCTTTTCTCCACTATGAGTTGACATGTGTTGTTTAAGATGACTGTTTTGTGAACATTTATATCCACATATATTACATTCAAATGGCTTTTCTCCACTATGAGTTGACATGTGTTGTTTAAGATGACTGTTTTGTGAACATTTATATCCACATATATTACATTCAAATGGTTTTTCACCACTATGAGTAGATATGTGTTTTTTAAGATAACTCTTATGTGAACATTTATAACTACATATATTACATTCAAATCGCTTTTCTCCACTATGAGTTGACATGTGTTGTTTAAGATTACTCTTTTGTGAACATTTATATCCACATATATTACATTCAAATGGCTTTTCACCACTATGAGTTGAAATGTGGTTTTTAAGATTAGTATTATGTGAACATTTATAACCACATATATTACATTCAAACGGCTTTTCTCCACTATGAGTTGACATGTGTTGTTTAAGATGAATCTTTTGTGAACTTTTATAACTACATATATTACATTCAAATGGCTTTTCCCCACTATGAGTTGAAATGTGTTTTTTAAGATTACTATTATGTGAACATTTATAACCACATATATTACATTCAAACGGTTTTTCTCCACTATGAGCTGACATGTGTTGTTTAAGATGACTGTTTTGTGAACATTTATATCCACATATATTACATTCAAATGGCTTTTCTCCACTATGAGTTGACATGTGTTGTTTAAGATGACTGTTTTGTGAACATTTATATCCACATATATTACATTCAAATGGTTTTTCACCACTATGAGTATATATGTGTTTTTTAAGATAACTCTTATGTGAACATTTACAACCACATATATTACATTCAAATCGCTTTTGTCCACTATGAGTTGACTTATGTTGCTTAAGTTTGCTCTTTTGTGAACTTTTATATTTACATATATTACATTCATATAGCTTTTCCCCACTATGAGTTGACATGTGTTGTTTAAGATGAGTCTTTTGTGAACATTTATAACTACATACATTACATTCAAATGGCTTTTCTCCAGTATGAGTTGACATGTGTTGTTTAAGACGAATTTTTTGTGAACATTTATAACTACATATATTACATGCAAATGGCTTTTCGCCACTATGAGCGGACATCATATCATCACTATGAGTGGCCATGTGTTTATTTAGATTACTTTTTTAAGAACATTTATAATTAAATGGCTTATCACCAATATGAGTATACTGAGCTGTTTAAGATGACTGTTTAGGGAACATTGATAACTATACGTATCATGTGCCTTTTGAGAAGATTTCTTATTAAACATGTAATCGCAAAAATTACATATGAATTGTTTGCCACCTTTATGAATGAGCATATGTTGCATGACACATATATCTTTTCTAGGAAAGGTTTTGTTATTTGCTAGCTGACCATATTCATTTGCCTTAAGTTGGTAAAATACTGATGTTATCAAATGATAACTATTCTTTCTCCATGTATATTTCACTTTCATCATCTCAATTTTGGCGTTAAAACCTTACATTGTCTGTAAACGTACATTTATGTTGGTTTGTTTTGATTGTCCATTATCGAATATCTGGAAAATGATTGCAACCTACAAGTAAAAAGTACATGCTTTCACTAATTATATATAACTATGAAAAGATGTTTTCATTTGCATAGTAACTAAATTATGTAACATGTAACTTGAACTTTTCTGGAATAAAGAAATTTCGAAAATAGATAATATGTGTTGGTATAGATGTAATAAAACGAACCATTTACCTGATAACGAAAACAGTCATTGTCCAATACACAAGAATGTTGACAGTACGAGAATGGTATATGTCCATGCCATTAGTGAGCATCTGTAAATGGTATCGGTGACTTCAAGCCCTAGAAAGCAGCTTACACACTATTTTATATTTTTAAAAACATTTAAACCATCACACTGATAAATCATTATAATAATCGACAAGCCGCAAGACAGCAGAATTTTAGTGGAATTTGACGCGGTGTTGGCGCTATCAAATCCAGAAATCCCCTAAAAGATATTTCCCAGATTTGAAATAAAATAATACCATTGCACAACTTTTTATTGACTACGAGCCCTTTCCAAACTCAGTTGCCTGACCCAACGTTTGATTTTTAAAATTCGTTTGTAGAGAGCAAAAATAAAAGTACCTGTTAAATCACTTATAAAACCGATAATTAAAACAAAATAAGAACAAGTAGAAGAAATGTAAAAAATACCCAAAATCAACACAGAAACAATTTGAGAGCTCACACGACTTGGTAACATCGCCTTTATTCTTTATGACGTCCAACGTTCTTTGAGGCATAGTTTTAACTAAATCTTGGCAAAAATCTGGTGTAAAAGAATCCTATATTCCTTAAAGCCTTTGCTTCAGTTCAGTGATTGTTCTGGCGGGATGCTTCCGGAGCACATTTTTCATCTCGAGCCACAAACTTTCGATTGGGGACATGTCGGGACTATTAGAAACCAATCCCTAAAGCGGTATAACGTAGTCTTCTATCCAATTTCAAACTCTTTTTAGAGGTATGGCATGCTGCTCCGTCCTGCTGAAAGGTAAAATCTTGTCCTGATGTCAAATGTTCTTCTATGACCAGTAAAAGAGATTCTTCTAAAATATTCAAATATTTGTTTGTATCCACAGTTCCTTCGATAAAATGAAGTTTTCCTGCACCTTTGGATGACATGTTGCCTCAAATCATGGGCGATGCAGGAAATTTTATCTTTCTTTTAAGGCAGCCAGGACGGAATCCCTCATGTTTTCTACGAATAACCCGACTCCTACTGTCTCCAACACACACTTTAAATCTGGGCTCATCGCTCTATTGTATTGCATGCCGTTGCTGAAGAGTCAAATCCTTATGTTCTTTCGCCTATTTTAATCTATTTTTCTTTTGCTGTGACGTCAAAAGTGGCTTTTTAATATATAAAGAGGCTTTAAATATATAGAGTAAATATTAAACACATCACACTGAAAATGTGAATTTTCAGTCGGTTAATGTGCCTGGTTGTTACGGAGTTGAATAAACAAAAACAATTTTTGTTTTAATCTGGACGAGTTTTAGAATGCGGTAAGTTGAACTTACCGCCCTGAGAGCAGAGCTTGTAAATGAACCAAAACGGCCGATCGGACAAAAAAATTGTTTTTGTTTATTCAACTCCATAACAACCTGACACATTAACCGACTGAAAATTCACATTTTCAGTATTTTTTGTTCTATTTTCATTTTAAAAGTATATAGTACCGGTAGACCCAATTATAGTATGAATACTGTAATTATAGTACGGTTGGCAACGCTGGCACCTATAAAAGTGGTATCGGCTATTTCAAGCACCAGAAAAGCATCTCAAAAACCATTTTTAACAAATTTTATTTTATAATTTTTAAAATATTTAAATCCGTATCCGGTCATCACCGAGAAAGAAAACTAGCGAAAAACCAAAACTGAGAAATCACAACAGAGAAAACAGAACCGAAAAACTTCAATGGAGAAACCATAACCGAGAAACCATAAGCGAGAAAACCAAAGCCAAGAATGGAAACTACCGAGAATAACAAATACCGAGAATGCACGAAGTAATAATTAAAAGTTAGTAACTATGATAGATCTAACAGAGACCGAGGAGGATACGTAGGGCGTGGAATAAAAGCAAAAGATCAACTACGTAAACGAAACGCTAAGCAGCGGTGGTTAGGTTATAAGTTAGTAAGTTTGATAGATCTAATGGGGACAGACTCCAATAGTTAACGTGATGACTGAGGGAGAGACTAACTCTAACAGGACACGCTATGCCGAGTGATCGTTAATATTCTAATTTTAATTAATAAAATAATTATTACTTCGTATGCATAGATGTATTCTCGGTATTTGTTATTCTCGGTTTTGGTTTTCTCGGTGATGACCTGGCCACAGTATATATAACAAATCAGTAGGATGACTTCCATGCGACACCATTCATTTTATTAATCCACCTTCGAATATCACGCCCATAAACGAAGTAGTGGATCGACGTTCATCGACCGGCATCGCCGGTAAACAAAACGCAGGGTCGCATTCAATAAAATATGTCGAACAAGTATGTAAACAAAATCTTTTGTTATATGATAGTATAGTAAAATATGAAGTAGAATTATGTGTAGTGAACCATTTGATTGAAGTTGTTTTACTTATAGAATCTAATAAATAAAACGATAATCAATTTAGATATTTAAAACATTTATTAAACTAAGCGGCGGGAAATTCAAACAGTCCTCAGTCAATTTGGATCACCCTGTATGTTGGCGACGTTGAATTTACCAGATTTGACATTTCGTTTTACACTAAATCTTAGGTTTAATAATCATCATGCACAAAAATATTCACAATTTAACATGAATTTGATAACGGACATACATGTTATGTAAAAACGATGATATTAATGTAATATAGTACTACAAAATTGTAATTTTTAAACAAGTTTTATTAAAATGACGAAACACTATGCATCTGGTGATTTTTTCTTTATTAAAGTTTGTGCCTGGTTTGCTCCATGATGTCGCTACTATTTGAAATAGAGGGGCTATACGTTTAGTTAATCACTATGCGGTCAACACCTAGTCGATCGAGATTAACTAGCTTTAAAGAACCAACATTGTTGCCGGTTTTAAATATCTAAAAGTGATTATATCTTCTAAAAGAGCCATCGGAAAAAAATTAATTTTAGTTTTAACTCAGTTTTCGTCGTAGAATACCGTACTGGGGAGTTTTACCTAACGAATCATTACACCCTGTATTTGGCAAGTCCAAACATTCGATACCTTATTTGAAATTTGCAAATACCTCATGTGTAACGCCCGCTTAAAGGGTTTCTGGATATAACGTTGAAATTCACAACCCATTATTTGTTTGATGGTCACTGTTTAAAACCAAGCTTCTCCGTTGTTTGGTTGTCACTGGTTTTCCCTTTCTTACGGTTTATCGTGAAGTCGCTCCTGCGCGTTTGAGCTCCCTGCTCAATAGTAGAGTGAAGTAACAAAATGGCTGGTTTTTGGTACTAGAAGTTGAATGGGCGAGATATATTAGAAATTGGTTTTAAATATTAATTCGCTTTAGCGGAATAAATCTCACATTCAACAGAACGATCGCTTGATTATTTATATGCGATCAATCGTCAAATTGGACGGATTACGTTCTGGTGCTAACCATTTTAGGTAACTTCTGTTCGTTAAAACCTCGTTGCGCTAAATCTCACAAATATCTTTTTATTTTAGGTAATATTATTTCCCTAGCCGTCACCTTGAGGGAATTGTTTTGTAAAAGACCTTTCAGTTTATAGAAAGGTAAAAATCTTCAAATATTTAAAAATAATACAATATACAGGGTGATTTCTTTGTAGGTCTTTTTGTTTCGGGTTTTGTTGTTCGTTGGTGTATTCTTGTTCCTGCCCATCTGACCGTGTATTTTAATTGGAAGGTTCTTCCCCTTTGTGTCCGTACCTACATCTATACATATACCGGGTCGGAGAAAAACAACCAAATATCGAAGGGTGGAGCGAAAACCCTCTAAGCAAGGCTTTAAACATACAGCCGTGGGTCTTCGAATGGTGGGATGTTTGTCTAAATTTGTATGTATTATGTGTCATTTTATTTATGTATATGTATATATTTATTCAATGTGTTTACAATTTATGCATGCATGTTAATTTTAAGGATAAAACGAGATCTCGAATAGTGGAATTGTTGTAGGGTAGTTTTAAGTACAACCAACTGTGATACAAATCACCATTCACCTTTTTTTTTGTAGAAACATTACATTTTTTTCTATCTGCACAATAGAAAATAGTTGCAAGTAAAATAAAGCCCTACTTAGAACGTTTACATTTCACTACGTGCGTTTTATTTATTTATTATTTATTTATTTGTATGATTTTAATATTACTTTCCAGTTCGTCATTTGTAAGTATATATGTACGGTACGACCAAAATATTGGAAGTTGCCCATATTTTAGTAGATCTATTTCTTCGTTTGTCTGATAAGCTTGAAGCTTTAGTAATAAGCATTGTTTTTAAACGAAGTGGCGCTTGTTTTTTTTATCTTTTATATTTTGTATTACCCCGCCCCTCTCCGACTTATTGGGGGCTAGCTGGCAAAAACTAAAGCAGTGTTATTTGGATCAAGCTGATACTTCCAGCACAGCTACATTTTGGTTGGTTAAGTGTTTCTTTATATAAAAATAGCCTTTGTGTTTCTGTAGGTTATATGGAGAGGCGACAAAAATCGTGACACTCCCTAGTAGAACAAAAAAAAAGATAGGCAACCAATGTTACAGTCTAACAAAATAGTAATTCCAGTAATAGTGCATTCCATTATACTTATGTAAACAATTAGTAATAATTTAAAAAACGGTAGAATAATTAACACCCACTATCTAAATTGCTTGTCTTGTCTTGATTTCTAGCATTCATTATAAATTAAAAAACTTAAATTAAAAATGATTTGAAATTTAAAAATATACTTTTTATACTAATAAAATACACATTCAATATTAGTAACTTTACCATCATTACAATTTGAATTTAATAAAAGGGAAAATACGTTATGGAATAAGAATTTTGATCAAAAATAAATCAAATACGAAAGAAATGAAGGAATCATTCTTTGTACACTTCTTTCTTACAATTAGTTTTGTACCTATACCTGCTGTTGGGGTGCATGAGTAAAGACGCCATAAATAAGTACAATAAAATATTACCGACTTTCCAAGAACTATATGGCTTTTGCAAAAGCAGTAGCTGTAAAAGGATTTGGAAATTTTTCTTGTAGTACTACCCTTGGAGTACCCTTTTCATTGTATCATAATTATATCATAACATAATATATTCCCGTAGCGTACGTGATATTTCAGTACATTGTACTGAATACAATATAATGTACTATGTAAATATAATACTATATAATTAAATATAATTATATAATAATATAAATGTACTTAAATATTATACAATATAATTAAATATTTAAAAATATGATGCCCAAATAGCTTGGGTAAACTAAGAAACAAGATCATGTATAAACGTATTTATTTATATTTTTTAAATATTGCTGTTGTGGATTTCTGAAATCCCATTGTGTTTAAAACTGCAATTGCCATTGCCTGTGCACATCTGGAAATACTTTAGAATTTACCATGGCCATTCGCTATAATATCATGGCCATTCATATTCGCTGACGGCGACAATGAATGAGGTTGATCATGATAATACGACTGGGGTCGAGTTTTGAACGGGAGATGTCGCCACAATCGCTACAACGTGGATGGCGCCAAATTCAGAAAAAAAGAGCAATATATTAAAAAGTTACTCCTATTTAATTTCCAAGATCATCTAAAAGAAATAAATCTAGTGGTTTGTTTATAGACATTATAATGACTGTATAATACAGATTATACACAGAAATAATGCTGAAGTTAAATGTTTATAAGTAGTTTATTTTCAATATAATATTAATAGTAATAACAATAACAGTAACAGTAATAATAATCAATTCTTGCTACTCCTATTAAGTTATACATTTGGTAATACATACATTATAAATATGCGTTGACCTGGGAGTAATGATATTCATTACACACGGGCCGTGAGTATTAATATTAATAACAATATGTGGTTTTACGTACTATTCCCCTATGTAACAAAACCGATAATACACCCTGTGTAAATAAAAAAATATATAGTAGTGCCTTTGATATGATTTTCAGACGTGTGACATTGATGTAAAGCACTTTCATTTTCATCAAACGGCATCTCTTCCTGGACATCTGGAAAAATAAAAGAAATAATATAATAATAATAATAATTACTACAACCGATAACCTTAACCAAGGCCCCAGAAGCTATAAGCTTGTGCGGGAGGGAGGGGGCGATTATTATTATTATGTAGGCCCAATGTGCGGCTGCAGCCGACTTATAGATGGAACAGCGCAAATCCCACATTTGTGTTACAGCTAAGGGAAACTGCAGAAAACCTTAACCAGATCTGCCAGCGCCGGGAGTCGAACCCGGGCCGCTTGGGTGAAAGTCCGGCACGCCAGACATTACACTACCAAGGCTTCAATAGAACACATACAATAATTAGGACTTTCAAATTTGAATATGTTCTCTAGGTCATCTGAAAGCATTAAGCAAAAGTCGTGTAAACTTATTTTATAGAAATTATAATCGTCACTAACTTGAATAACAGGTTAGTATGAAGTGTTAACTTAATAATTACAAAAGGTATATGTTTACCATTAATGGTAATAGCTGGCATTTCATTGTGAACAGTAAATGGTCCATTAATACATGGTATTTGTTTCGATTTTAATAATGTTCGTGGATGACAAGTTTTAAATTGTTCTGGTAAAAAATGCTTGCTACACATCCTGAAATCTTTTTTCGTACTGCTACTTTCAACATATTTTAATAACTCATCCCATGCAGCGAACTTAATCCATTTCTTTGCACTGAAACAAAAAAAAAGGAAAAGTAGTCCTGAAGAGCAATAATGAATACAACCAAAAGTTACTTACATATTTACATCCTTTTGCAACGTGAAATAAGAATGCTAAGGATGAGTGTTTTTATTATTTCGGCAATTTCTCACTATGCAAAACGAGACCGTTTTTTTCAAATTGGAGAGCAAATCACGCGCAAAACCAAAAAGATGAATTATTTGATAGTTATCAAACAGGTGTTCATTTGTTTTTTAAAAATAACAAACAAATAAACATCGATTACTTTTTTACCGACCAACCTGCTTCCCCCTGAGACTATAGATGGCAATACCTACACCATTGTCGCTTAGCTTCCTATCTTAAGCCTCTCTAATCTTTGATCTACAGTTATATACAGATTATCCGAAAACCAATCTAAAGATACAAAAATAATGAGTGCAACAAGGAAAACATAAACAATATGAGTAGCAGAAAAGATAGAATGCAATCATAGTCCGGTCAAAATAGACAATTAGAGCGGATAGAGCTGAAAATTGGTACAGGTCTTAGGTACACTATTACAAATAAAACTTGAAAAATCCCCACCGATCCTATGTCTGCTAAAAAATTTATTCAAGGTCAAAGGTTAAAAGTATCGGTTTTTTGCATTTTTCTCGTAAACGGTAAGTGTTATTATAAAAATAGGCCAGACAAACGTTGTAGAGCATGCAATTATCTACAAAAATTGTTGTTATACTTCTTGTCCTACGAATTACCATTCCTGAGATATCACCATTTGAAACATCGAAAATAATAATATGCATGTCTACGCCGCCTTGAAATACTTTTATGTGTGCATCGGTGCATATTATGTAGAATACGACTTCTTCAACTTTTAGAATCGCGATATCTCAGGAATGGTGATTCGTAGAACAAAAAGTATAAGAACAATTTAATACCAACAGCTCGTTAGCAAGGAAAGGCATCTTTATTTACAATCTCAGGGTTTTGCTTGCTTGGTAATAAAGAAAATAAAATGTTTGCATGAGATTTTAACAAACCAAAAGAAAAGGATGCTTACTCTTGATCGAGGTACAATGAAACACATAAACTAAATATAAAAGATAAATCAGTATATTTCATAATCATAATAATAAACAAATGCCAGCACCAATGATAATAAAAGTACCATTAAAGAAGAGAAAAAAAACATATATATGTATAAATATATAAAGCTAACCCTGCAATTTTTGAATAATTATATTTATAAAAAAAATCTTGTTCATCAAGTTAGCTAGGCTCTAATCATAGTAATCATAACCTGAATTATCTTGTTTATTGTTTCCAGCCTTATTTTGTGGAACTCCATAATCATGAAATAAATAAAGATTATTAAAAGTTTCACAGTTTTATTAAAATATACCTGACAATATTGTTTCGACAGCTATGCTGTCATTATCAAAGGTAATATAATTATAAACAAACACGTCGCTAAGGTAGATACAAAATAGGTAACTAGATAAAAATAATAATAATAATAATAAAAATTAATAATAAAAATCATAATTAAACATCTAATACTTCCAGTAACGGAGAATTACTGAGCTCAAGTTGTTCATTCATTAAAGGTACCCTGAGTTTGTGTTTGTATATCTCAAAGGCTTCTAAAATGTCTAATTTGCGTTTGTTATTACAAAAATGTAGGAATTTAATATTATTTTGAGGAGTCATTGTGTGATTTTGTTCTAAAAGGTGTTTGGCGTAATTCGATTTTTCAGGATGTTTATTTTTGTAATGACGTACAGAAGACACAAATTACATATCTATACCATATTTTGGCAAAATATCAGAAAAAATTGCACATATACTAAGAAAAACCAACAATTATAAAATAACATTTAAAACCAACACTAACACTTTTTCATTTTTATTTAATGCTAAAGACAGAACACATGATATCATGAAATCGGGCATTTACCGTTTAAATTGTTCTTTTTGTAGTTCGGTATATATTGGACAAACACTTCGAAATTTTGACATAAGATATAAAGAACACGTACGTCATTACAAAAATAAACATCCTGAAAAATCGAATTACGCCAAACACCTTTTAGAACAAAATCACACAATGACTCCTCAAAATAATATTAAATTCCTACATTTTTGTAATAACAAACGCAAATTAGACATTTTAGAAGCCTTTGAGATATACAAACACAAACTCAGGGTACCTTTAATGAATGAACAACTTGAGCTCAGTAATTCTCCGTTACTGGAAGTATTAGATGTTTAATTATGATTTTTATTATTAATTTTTATTATTATTATTATTATTATATCTAGTTACCTATTTTGTATCTACCTTAGCGACGTGTTTGTTTATAATTATATTACCTTTGATAATGACAGCATAGCTGTCGAAACAATATTGTCAGGTATATTTTAATAAAACTGTGAAACTTTTAATAATCTTTATTTATTTCATAACCTGAATTAAATTAATATTAATATAGAAGATAAGAAAAAGCTATCTATTTCTTTAAGTTACAAGAGGTATCCTAGTTCTTATACAATTCTATTAATGATAAAAGTAACATTTCTTATGTTTGTTGAAGATAAACTTATCTTTAGTGTGTAGATAGGTGATGTTGGACTCCCCAATAATAGGAGAAGATAACTGCGTGTCCTGGATCCGGCTTTTATGTCGTCACTCCAGAAGAATGTAGATATTAATTACATATATGGTCGATGAAAGAAAGAACCATAAAAAAGGCCTGAAAAGAGAGACTATCGTACAATCTATGCAAGGCTATTTAACCAAATAGCAAACACGGAGTTTAACCAAACAGAATAGTGAAAGAAAAGAATAATGAATTAATTACCTGCTTTCTTGAGGCCTTTTATACCAATAATAATATTCCTTCCCGTGACTAGTGACGTGAATAGTTTTTTTTTCCAAAATAAGAAGCGATTCGACTTTTCCCTAAAAGATTCATAAAAAAACGATAAAGATTTGGCTTAGATACGTTCCAGAAAAAGTCAACTTACCAGTTGAAATAAAATCCCGTTTAAAACGGATTCTCGACTCAAAATATATCTCACAGATAATACAACAATTCCAAATTAACAAGTCGAGATTATAATGCAATTATTGAAAAAGATCCCCAATTAATGGGTGGAAATAAATCTCCAACTCAATAACAACGAAGGCAAGTGCAAATCGGAAAACACTCTCTAGGAATGCCGAGCAGAATGGAACAAAGCCCGCCATATCAATGATATCAAGCTACACTTTGATAGCGCATTTAACAATAATGGAATATTTACTAAATTTATAAAAATTTGAAAAGGAAAACTAATTCCTTAAAGATATACATACCGGGTGTCCTCAAAGAAAGAAAGTATGTGCTATAAGCACTGGGCAAACAAATAGAAATAAAATAATTAGAATAGAATTCCTATAACATAAGGAAGTAGAAAAAAAATGGTAACACATTTTTGTAGATAATTGCATAATCTACAACTTTTGTCTGGTCTATTTTTATAATAACACTTACCGTTTACGAGAAACATGCAAAAAACCGATACTTTTGACCTTTGACCTTGAATAGATTTTTTAGCAGACGTAGGATCGGTGGGGATTTTTAGTATTTTATTTGTAATAGTGTACCTAAAACCAGTACCAATTTTCAGCTCTATGCGAATTAATTTAAACTTACCACTATTTTTCGTCTATTTTGACCGGACTATCAGGCTAGGTAAATTTCTACTAATAACAAGCAAGCAAACAAACGTTATGTCACACATATTTTATATGTCACTAAAAGCATAAAGTAAGGATAAAATAATTATCTCGATATAATGTTACTAAATAAATTGTTTTTTTTTTCATAAAAATCAATTTTATTACAATTTCTCATTAGAATATTAGAAAGTTCAAAATGTATACGCAGGGAGAAAAAATTTAAATTATCAAGGAAGTTGTGCATTAAACTATTTATTTTTACCTGTTAACTTACACTGTGAAATACATCGTAAACTGAGCTCTCAGACACACAAAAGACAGTATGCCCCTAATTTACGGACAAAATGCAGTTTGGAAGACTGCCCCCTCATTTACAAAACAATCAAAGAATTATTTTTGTACTATGTAGGTATTTTGATTATTGTACAAATTTGTATTAAGATTGTACTTAACTAGTTTATACAGCAAAAAACCAAATGCTAAATAATTCGTTACTATTACTACAAACTGTAAAATTTTATAGGTTTCGACTTCCTAGATATACTTTTAAATTCTGCAATAGCTATTTTTAAAGTACAAAAAATCTTTAACTTGCAAAACAGTTTCATTAAGTACAACACAAGAAAGTCTTCACATGGTACACAAAAGAAAAATTGTTCAAACAGTTTTATGAAATTTAATCCAATATTAACTTTTACTGCAAGATTTTCAAAATTTTGTACAAAACAAATGTCCATTTCTCGTATGCAGCATACAAAATCTACTCCAGACATATGTAAATTATCAAATGTTGTTTTCTCTCTGGTTTCGTAAGGTGACACATGATTGTACTTGCACTTAATTCCGTGATGCACTTACTGTATTCAAAACATTTAGTATATGTATGTTTACGTAAGGCCGGCAGTACGGCAGAGTGGTGATAGTGGATTATATCGCTTAACAGAGTTAAGTCGAGTTTGCTCCGGGTAAACCACGAGCGCAGTGTACTTGCCTACATGGCTCCGCTGCTTTGTCTCACACCCACATATCCACTCTGCGGCTCGGTATCTCGACACTGAAAGGTATTGTGGCGACACTCTCAAAAATTGAGCACTTGCCACCTTGATGTTTGCT
This sequence comes from Agrypnus murinus, assembly GCA_929113105.1. Taxonomy (NCBI): domain Eukaryota; kingdom Metazoa; phylum Arthropoda; class Insecta; order Coleoptera; family Elateridae; genus Agrypnus; species Agrypnus murinus. The sequence continues at coordinate 94,751,324 of OV816027.1, forward strand.
CCGGCAGCTGGAATGGCTAGGTGGTACTGAGCTGGGTTCGTGGTTCGCTTGGTTGAATAAAATTGTTCTTTGACCTACCTGTAATAGCTCAAAAATGCTGGGCGCCAACTGAAGTTCTGCTTATCGTCCCAATTGAATGAATTATACTCCATCTTCAGTTCTAGAGAATAGGGACTAAACTAGGGAAATTTCTTATTTATTTACGCCGTACGAGTTCCAATTAATAAAAACCAGTTTTCTAATTGAACTACATATATTTAATGGTTAAAAATGCCATATATTTCCTAAAAGACTACTATGCTACATAAATAAACATTTATATTTAATTAAATATGCAAAAAACTATTTACAAAATTATCCGATGAGCGGATAACGTTACCTAACTAATTAGAATTAAAAAAAAGTACTATATTACATCCGGAAGATATCTTTCGTTTACATAAAACAAGGGATTCAACACACCTTGTCTTCTTATTACATAAAAGAAATAAACGTAATGTTTTACTAAAGAATAAACAAGAAGTTCAAAATAATAAAAAATAAACTTACAGCTTTACTAAATAATTTACTAAATAAAAAAAGGTAAAATCAAACAAACATTCAATTATGTTCCTGAGGGGAACAAACACAATTATAAGTATGGTAATATTTTATCGCGCTGATATGTCTACTGAATAATCTGACCTTATTATTGATTCTTTGCGGCGATCAAATCAATGGAACCCTTAGCAGAACAACGAGATGATAGATACTTGCATCTAAAGGCTCCTATTTTGATTTGCAGTACCAAGCTGTTATTGTAGCGAAGGTACGGTACGGCAAAAATCGGACGTGAGGAAAAAGCCAGTGAACACAGTAAATTAATTAAAAAAATAAGAGAAAATTGGCGTGGCTTACCAGCTATCTGGCTATTCCGATAAATAATTAGGCACTAATTGCACTTCTCTAGTTGTAGATAAACGGTAATTTTTAAATTGATAAACGGTAGCACTACACAAGATAACGATAAGAAGATAAAATAAAGATATCGTAGACCGGTGGTGTTCAACGGACCACGTCTTAATGTCTAGTCCTCTCTCCTAACATATCCCTGCACGCCCTACCATCCAAAATGTGTTGGTGTGAAGAGATTATTAGGGGATGACATTTTTAAACAATGATTTTGGACTTTTATTTTGCGCGCGTAATATTTACACGCTGCAGTATAAGGGGTTAAAGATTATGTATGAATGTTTACTTAAGCATTTTTGTAACTTTTCAACTTGTATTCATTTAGTACAAATGTTATCAAGGTTACTGCAATGACTTTTGCATCTCATTAGAAGTAATTTAAACAGTTTGCATATCCTTGGAGATAATGTGTGCAGTCTGAATCGTATTAGAAATAATATATCATCTTATTATTCATCTCATTAACTGTAATTTATTCAATTATACAGTAAGGCTCCCGCGATATTCATGAGGATATGGTATATAAACAGCTAGATTTGAGTTTACCAGTGAAGGTTCAGTCAGTGAAGATGACTCGAACACTCTACATCTCCAAGCAAGCTGGTGAGTACTTTTTAATTTATCTAATGCTTAGTTTCGCTTAGTTATGGAGGAGTTGTGACTAGGCTCTCTCTCGCTAAGTTTGTAGATTTAGTGCTAGAGCAGGGTAATTCCGACCACCATCATGATTATGTTCGATTTAGAAAGACATGTACGTCCTCACACTATATAACCTATGTGTTTAACCTTTTGTATTCCATTGTTTGTTGTTAGTATATAATTGTTTTTATGACTTGTGTTTATTTTCCTTTCTACCTCTGACTACGTCCTCCAGTCACGAAAACCCCACGTGACAATCCCCTAACATAATGTAATGCATTTTCATATGGTAAGTTCTGTCTGTTGATAATTATCTTCTTTTGGAAGGTATATTTCTGCTTGTTGGTCAGCTACAGAAGCAGTAGGAATTATGTCAGCAGAATTTAATTCATTAAGTAATGTCTCAAAGTCATTTTCACAATTACTTCTCTCACTATATTATATAAAATTTCAAGAAAAAAGATTTTTAAATGCGCATATACAATGAAAAGCTGTTGGGTTATTATTTCCACCTTTATTAATTAATTAAATTAAATAGGCAATGCCTACTATACAGAAATCACTAAATACATCTTGATTTTCATTATAATATAATCATTATATACTCCACCAAAATAATAATAGTAATAGTAACATTCAAAATGGTTAATAGAATTTTACAAAATAACATCAATTAATTGTAGTAAAGCAGATGCAGAAAAAATCACAGAAAATTACACCACAACTCTTTTTAGAAAGGTGACGACAACCTTCCTCTAAACATGTCTCTCAGGTAAAAAACCATCCAATTTGGGAAACCATGGAGTGCAATCTCTATGCCATATCTATTTCGCCTCATAAATTAGAAATGTTTAAAAGATCCTTTTCTTATAGCATAACATTTATTTATAAAAAAATACAGGATCACATAAAATCCTGTCATTTCAACAGTTTCAAAAAGCTTTTCAATCTTATGCTGAGGAACGGTGAGATTCAATTTTGATATAATTTGTGTGTGTTTTAAGTTGTAATTTCAAATTGGCATGTTGCTGGAACTCTCTTTTTCTTATAGGCATTCTATTGCTGGCCTGAGTGTTTTATTGCGGGGGGTAGGGCAAGGCTGGTTAATATTATATTGGGGTAATTGGAAGATCAGACGACACATTTTAGTCGGTCTGAATTTACCCCTTTTGTGTACAAATTTACATGTTGTATTTTGTAATATGGTTTAAGTACGTAATTAATATGTAAATATGTGTGTACACAATAAATGGATTAATATTCAAATGGCTTTTCACCACTGAGTAGATACGTGTAGCTTAAAATTGCCTATTTGTGAACATTTATAACCACATATATTATATTAAAATGGCTTCTCACAACTATGAATAGACATGTGTTGTTTAAGATTACTTTTATGTAAACATTTATAATTACATAGTACATTCAAATGGGTTTTCTCTACTATGAGTGGACAAGTGTTGATTAAGATGAATCTTTTGGGAACATTTATAACCACATATATTACATTCAAATGGCTTTTCACAACAATGCATAGACACGGGTCGTTTAAGATTACTTTTTTGTAAACATTTATAATCACATATATTACATTCGAATGACTTTTCTCCAGTATGAATTGACATGTGTCGTTTAAGACTACTTTTTTGCGAACATTTATAACTACATATATTACATTCAAATCGCTTTTCATAACTATGAATAGACATGTGTTGTTTAAGATTACTTTTTCGTGAACATTTATAATCACATATATTACATTCAAATGGCTTTTCTCCATTATGAGTGGATATGTGTTCTTTAAGATAACTCTTATAGGAACATTTAAAACCACATAAACTACACTCAAATGGCTTTTCTCCACTATGAGTGGATATGTGTCGATTAAGATGGAACTTTTGGGAAGATTTATAATCACATATAATACATTCAAATGACTTTTCTCCAGTATGAGTTGACATGTGTCGTTTAAGACTACTTTTTTGTGAACATTTATAGTCACATATATTACATTCAAATGGTTTTTCTCCACTATGAGTGGACATGTGTTGTTTAAGACAACTCTTTTTTAAACATTTATAACCACATATATTACATTCAAATGGCTTTTCACCACTATGAGTTGACATGTATTTTTTAAGATAACTCTTTTGGGAACATTTAAAACCACATAAATTACATTCAAATGGCTTTTCTCCACTATGAGTGGACATGTGTTGATTAAGTTCGATCTTTTGGGAAGATTTATAATCACATATAATACATTCGAATGACTTTTCTCCAGTATGAGTTGACATGTGTTCTCTAAGACGACTCATTTGTATACATTTATAACTACATATATTACATTCAAATGGCTTTTCACAACTATGAGTAGACATGTGTCGTTTAAGATTGCTTTTTTCTGAACTTTTATAATCGCATATATTACATTCAAATGGCTTTTCTCCACTATGAGTGGACATGTGCCGTTTAAGATTGCTCTTTTGCGAACATTTGTATCCACATATATTACATGGAAATGGCTTTTCACCACTATGAGTGGCCATGTTTATTTAGATTACTCTTTTGAGAAAATTTATAATGAAATGGCTTATCACCATTATGAGTATACTGGCATTTAAGATTACTGTTTAGGGAACATTTATAGTGGTACGTATTACATTGCAATGGCATTTCATCACTATGGGCAATTATGTGCCTTTTGAGACTTCTTACTAAACATGTAATTGCAAAGATTACGTATAAAATGTTTACACCTTTAGGAATGAGCATTGGTTGTATGGGACATATATCTTTTCTGAGAATGGTTTTATTGATATTTGCCAAATATAAAAGTTGTTATCAAAGGGTTTCTGTTTTCTCCATGCATGTTTCACTCATCATACCAATTTTGGTGTTAAAACTTTCCATTATCTGTGAATTTACATTTATGTTGGTTTGTTTCGATTGTTGTTATATCCTCGACATTCATTATCATTTTCAATTTATACATTAAAAGTACATGTTTTCACCAATTATATATGAGTATAGAAAAAGGTTTTCATTTGCATACAGTCACGTAATTATGTAACATGTAACTTGAACTTTTCTGGAATGAAGAAATTTCGAAAATAGATGTATTTTGGTATAGGCATAATAAAACGAACCTTTTACCTGATAGCAAAAACATTCTTTGTTCCAATACCCAAGCTTGTTGACGAGAATGGTAAATGGCCATGCCATTAGTGTGCATCTGTAAAGCGGTACCGGTTACTTGAAGCACTAGAATAGCATCTCAAACACCATTTTTAACAAGTTTTATTTTATATTGTTCATTTAAATCATCACACTGAATCAATAAACTACAAGCGCCAAAACAACCATTTTAATGGAATTCAACGCAGTGTTGGCAATATCAAATAGATAAATGACCTAATATCACCCTTATATTTCCCCAGATTTGAAATAAAATATATATATATATATATATATATATATATATATATATATATATATATATATATATATATATATATATATATATATATATATATATATATATATATATATATATATATATATATATATATATATATATATATATATATATATATATATATATATATATATATATATATATATATATATATATATATATATATATATATATATATATATATATATATATATATATATATATATATATATGTATATATATATATATATATATATATATATAGTTGAATGTAAAGGAATGGAAATCAAAAACAACAGACAGGAAAGAATGGAAGAAGATTGTCCAAAAAGCCATGAGCCTTCAAGGCTTGTAGTGCTAATATATATATATATATATATATATATATATATTAGCACTACAAGCCTTGAAGGCTCATGGCTTTTTGGACAATCTTCTTCCATTCTTTCCTGTCTGTTGTTTTTGATTTCCATTCCTTTACATTCAACTATATTTATATATATATATATATATATATATATATATATATATATATATATATACATATATATATATATATATATATATATATATATATATATATATATATATATATATATATATATATATATATATATATATATATATATATATATATTGATGCCTGTTAAGCTGTCACCTCCGTCATACAGAGGAGACGGCCTGACTTCCGGGTATTCCCGTGGATATATTGCTAAAAATTTGTTATATTTGTGATGAGGGGAACCTCTAGAATCCGAATCTCAAGAAAGGGGAAATTATTTCCCTTGTTTTATTTTGTCATATATAGAGTATACAGAAGATACGAACCGACCTCCAAAATTTATATATAAGAAGATACTTATAGTTCGCTGTTACCTCCAGCAGCGCTGCCAAGTGTTCGGAGGTCAGAAGATACCACCGTTATGTGCAGTTATATATACAGAGCGTTGACTCCACATTCCATAGATGCACATTTCATAAAAAGGTTCTCTTGTGGGTCTCCAGATGTTGAAATCGGGTGGTTTAAATTGCTCGCCGAGGGCATTTTAGTGGCCAGATAACAAAAGAAAACAAGCGAGCATTCTCGATTTACTTATTTTTTATTTTTTGAGTTATAGGAAATTGTCGTTTTTGTATTTCTTATGAATTGTTATTAAAGATATTAAAAAGCCGTTTCGACACTATTAAACCGTCTTTATGAGTAGCACTGACTAGTTGAATAAGGCTTTTCTAATTATAATCATTGATTTCTGGTTTACTTCATAAAGTTGTATTTTTTAAATGAAAACTTTAGTAATTTGATTAGAAATACTTAGATCGGTGATATATTAGAAAGAGATTTCTTTCTATAATGAATTAAAAAAATAAAAAAAAAACAGAAAAAGGGAATTCTTTTGTTATTGTCAATAAAAGTCAATAAGAAATCAACCAGCACCAATATTGCGTATAATTAGTATAGCACATTTTTGAAATTTAGATGTATTAGACATAAATCAGTTATGTAACGTAGTATTTGTATAAATATGATATTCTATAAAGTTTCTTTTTATCTCGGGAATAACGGTTAAATTGAATATGCTTTTATCCAGATTCCATTTCGATTGAAATAAAGGCAGATACTCTTTTAATTTTTACTAAACTCGATAAGAGTTTAATATAAACAAATTAAATATTGTTTTTTACAACAAATGCTTGTTGTTTCCGAAGTCACGCACGTATCATGTAGGACCATTGAATTTCCCGTGATTTGATTAACAAAAAGAGTTACCAACTTTATTAAGATTAAACAAATCGAAACACAACAAATTAATCAACATTTTTATAGAATTTTTGCTTAAGACATTTTTTCCAGCATTTTTGATCTAACGAAATACAGAATACGTATGTTACACTGTTATACATGTACCTACCTCTTGTAAATTTGTTTTAACTTATGTTTTAAATAAAGCACTTACTAACGACAAAACATGTACGTTTTATGGAACGTGTACTTTAAGTCCACATTAAAGACAGGTTTAACTTAATGTAGTCTTTTTTGATAACATTGTATAAACCATAGATAAATAGTAGGTATATTGCGTTATCAGAATTAAAAGTGGCAGTTTATTTGACGCTTAATTATGTTAGCAATCGCGGCTCTCCATTTAAAACAAAATACCACTATAAGCTTTTGTTTGAAACAATGTTTATCAACCTTGGCACAACCTTAATATCCGAAAATGGCCCACTGCTAGACTAAAGTAGGGATGATAATTTGATACCAAGCTTGGTCTCAGACATGGAAAGATCAGAGTTACCCAATATTGGTTGTTATTGGCTAAAACCAATACGTTATGCAATGTTTTGGACAATAAATGACACCGATATCGCAATAAAACTAAAGTTAGTCTTGGACCGATCTTGAATGTTAATGTAGTACCAAGGCTGGTAATTGAGAAACAAAGCAACTATTACACAATCCTTTTCCTTTAATGAATGCTAGTGCAAACAAGCAACGAAGTCTACCATTACTGTTTCGCCGTAACTGAATGCAAAGTCAATTTTTGTGTTGGATATAAAATGTTCATTAACAAAATAAATACGAAGAAATCGAAAATTCGTATAAATGATTAATGTCTTAGACTCTCAACACATATTGAGACCGTACAAACCTAACACTTTCATAGTGTACGTCTTCTTGTGCAAATACATATGTACAGTCGGTAAGACAATATAGTTTACACTTTAGTCTTGCCAATGTAAGTTTAAGTTCATAAAAATTCAGTAGGTTAGCAACCACTAATCCATCTTTACAATAAACCACATTTACAGAAATTTAGCAAAATATAATATGAATATTGACCCAACCTTAGCCGAAGGGTAAGAAACCAAGATTTTGAATTTTTAAGATTGCTAAAACTGGAGTTAGTTTAGCGAACCTAAGATTCAAAGTTGGCTAAGGTTTTGGGTGATAAGTATGTAACCGGCACTTGATATGTAGAGATTGACTTAGACTAGCTAAAGCAAATTAGCGAAATAGTATCTGATATTTGACTTAAGTATATTCTATGGGTAACTGGCATTGACCTAACGGGTGAAAATTGGCTGAAGCTTGGGCAAGTTGTAAGGAACCCTGATTCGGTTTCTGAACATTGGCTCCGACTTGTACAACGTTTAGTAAACCGAAAATTAGTATCAGGTTGTTGATTAACCCTCGAGTGACAATTAAACAACCGAGACTCAGAATCTGAAAATTGCTTGAAATGTGGGTGAAAATCCACCAATCGTCCAACACACCGCTGGAAATATAGCGCTGCAGCAGTTTTCACAGCCGTCTTAGATTTAACAATCACCCAAGCAATAATATTGCTTGAAGTACATCGTCATTTATACATATAAAACGCTTAAAAATAAATACATATTAAACATGAGTTAGAGAACCAAGATTCGATATCTGAAAATTCCCGTCCAGTAAAGTCCGTCCGAAAGTCCAGTATTCAGCCACGCTGGGGTTTATTCAAAGACCTTTGTTTTAATTTTTTTTCTTCTAATAAAAAATTGTTGGTATTGCTAGACTAAACTTCTAATCATAGAGAGGAGGCACTTTTACCCTAGTGGAAAAAAATAGTATGTTTTATTTGGATTTAAAGTGACTTTGTTTGTTGCTATTTACGAGCGATAAATAACTCCGCCTAAATAATAAATAAATAATAATCTTATCATGTGAACAACTCCGCTATAGAGTAAATACAAGTATTTTACTTAATTGGGCTCGATTCCTATAAGGAATCTAGAATGACTTTAGGAGAGTTCACGCATCCTAGCTGCGATGTGCAAACGGGTTTTCCAAATCAAGTATGTGGATTGTTTGACAATTACTTTAATTGTAATCATAATGCATCAATCCTAAATCCAAATATAAAATGCAGGGAAACAAGATTGGGCGATGAAAATTTTTCACCTATCTCTGCAAATGAGACTTGTCTCCAACTCTTCTTATTTCATTATGTCGAGCTGTTCACAAGTGTCCAGTCCTCATACTAAGGCCTTCCTTGATCAGTGGCGACATAGATCTGGAGCTCATGTCCATTTCCTTCGCCAACAAACGAATAGGATAGGATGTTAGTATAGGATTTTTTTTACGAATAGAATGTTATAAAAAGAAACATTTTTGATTTATAGTTATTTATGTTATAAATCCGGCAATGAAACTTTACAGAACGAGTTTGATCTCTGAAGGAAGACAGAAGTCGCGTCTGAAATCTTGAAACGATAACTAAGGAGAATCATTTACAGGACCTATAACGTTTTTTTCATGTGTTGCAATTTTTTCTCTTTGAACGAAAGTTCATTCATTCCCTGCTTTATAATAACCTAGTCATTCTATATAGTAGAGTAAATTTTTGTAAAAAACATGCCTAAGTTCTTATTTTTTACTATCTAAAGATAGAGACTTGAAATCTTCTGTAATGCCTTTAGTACTGGACCAGTATAAAATGTACTATGTTTAAAATGGGGGCACGCCCCCCTAGTGGTTGAGGCCCCCATTTTGTACCCTTAATTTAATAACGCAACCAAATTGAGCGAAATGTATGTTGAGAGGGTTCTTGGAGTCACTGATTATGAATCCAATGAGAAAATTGAAAAATTCAAAATGGCGGTCCTAAAATAACGGCCTTTGAGATTCAGAATGCGATTTACGCCGTTTCTATTGATTTTAGAATTTTCAATTTTGCATAAGTTCCTATTTTTTACTATCTAAAGATAGAGACTTGAGATCTTTTCTAATGCCTTCAGTACTGAACCAATATAAAATGTAATATGTTTAAAATGGCGGTTTTACCCCTCGGGGGGTTGAAACCCCCATTTTACACTCCCAATTTAATAACTCGGGAAGTTTTCCATTAACTGGAGTGAAATTCATGTTGGGGGGGTTTTGGTGTTCCTGATTATGAGTCCAATGAGAAAATTAAGAAATACAGAATGGCGAACTCAAAATGGCGGTATTTGAGATTGAAAATGCGATTTACGCCCGTTTCTATTGATTTTAGAGAAAAATCCAAAGAGTCAAAAAGTGTTTAGAATGTAATCTTGCATAGGAATGCACTATTTTGGTTACCTTATTATGTAACCCCCTTCAATCAACCCTAGTGGGCATCTCGGTAGGGGAGAGTGAAGGGGTTACATAATAAGGTAACCGGAATTATGTATTCCTATGCAGAATCACATTCTAAACACTTTCTGGCTTTTCTCATTTTTCTCTAAAATCAATAGGACCGGCGTAAATCGCATTTTCAATCTAACATACCGCCATTTTGTGTCCGCCATTTTGAATTTTGCGATTTTCTTATTTGATTCATAATCAACGACCTCACAGCTCCCTCCAACATAGTTTTTGCTCAACTTGGTTGAAAACTTCCCGAGTTGTTAAATTGGGAGTTTAAAATGGGGATTTCAACCCCCCGAGGGGGCGTGTCCCTATCTTAAACATATTACATTTGCTATTGGTCTAGTACTGAAGGCATTACAAAAGATTTCAAGTCTCTATCTTTAGATAGTAAAAAATAAGAACTTAATGCAGAAATTGACTCTACTACTAGGGCAGAGCGAAGGGGTTACATAATAAGGTAACCAAAATAGCGTAGTCCTTTGCAAAATCACATTATAAACACTTTTTGATTCTTTGAATTTCTCTCTAGAATCAATAGAAATGGCGTAAATCGCATTCTCAATATCAAAGGAGGTTATTTTAGAGCCGCCATTTTGGGTCTGCTATTTGAATTTTTTAATTTTCTCATTGGATTCATAATCAGCGACCCCAAGAACACTCCCAACACAACTTTGCTCAATTTGGTTGCGTTATTAAATCAGGGGTACAAAATGGGGGTCTCAACCACCAGGGGGGCGTGCCCCCATATTAAACATATTACATTTTATATTGGTCCAGTACTAAAGGTATTAGAAAAGATTTGAAGTCTCTATCTTTAGATAGTAAAAAATAAGAACTTAATGCAAAAATTGACTATACTAATAATAAAAATACGACACTTTATGTTAAACTGACGTTTGTTTAAGCCTTTCAGTACGTAAAGCTTCATGTCAAGATCATGACGTAAGGTTTTATTTTCCGCTACAATATGGAATTTAATAGAAAATATGTTTTACTCGTAATTATGTAAAAATATAAACAGTTAATATTTTTTATTTCATTTCGTATTTCAAACAATTCTTTATATACCACAATTAGTAATATAAAGTATATCTTGATCTCCGTTGTCAATGATACCGGAGTTCAAGACGTTCTTGATCTCCGTTGTTGTTGGCAACGTAAATAATTTGATGTTGCATTATAGCCACATGCATGCATGCATGCTGCTTTTTATCTCCTTAGTTACGCGTATGATGACACAGACAAGGCAACTTGCTTCTTTATACAATAAATTCGGATGGATTTTAAAAGGGAGAAATTAGGATTGAAATACGAAATAAAATAAAACAACTTATGCAATACGGAGATCAAGCTTCTTTAAATCCTCGAAGATGTTATAACGCCTCGGCTGGCGGCTCGGCGTTAAACATCTTCTTGGATTTAAAATATCGCTTGATCTCCTAATTACATAATATATATTACAAAATGAGTATTTCAGACTTATGCTTTCCTTCATCAAATGTAAACATAGTTAGAATGTCAATGAAAACTTTATTAACCGGGTAATTTGGTGAAATTTGCAAACTACATACCAAATGTTACATTATTTTGCTTAGTAAAATTATTTTTCTTTGAAAATTATATTAATTATTATATTAATTGTAATACTAAAAATATTGAAGATTTTAAAGATTTTAAATCTTTCTTTGTGGATGCGAGAATGAATATATCATATGTCATATGACAATTCCTAAAATAATAATCAAATAATAATAATCCAGTAAATCCGAAATGATCATTTTGTATAAAGATGAATTTTTTATTTATACATAATTACGACTAAAACGTAATTCCTATTTAATTTTTTTCATATCTCAAAGAAAGTCGTTTTCAATTCAAAACTTTTTAAATGAAATAGAAATTATTATTTTATTGTTCTTAAGTATCATTAACTATTTAAAAATGACGTACAATTCAAGAGATCCCTTAAATTTTCTGAGTAGTTTACAAATATTTATTTAAATGCTGCTACTATATCCAAAAAGTGTCTGTAAAAATTCAGGTAGCTTGAAATGGCCGAAACTACGCCAGGGGTACTGGTTTCGATGGAATTTTATATACCTGAGTGGTTTAGGTCTTGTACACAACGTTGCCAATGTGTGGAGCCTGCAACGTACCGTACATGAGACAAAAAACAACATATACAGGCGGAGGTGACATCGTATTGGCAATTATACAACTAACAGCGACGGCAACGCCAGCGATCTACAGCTGAACTAAAAATTAATTTTGTGAGTATAAGTATGACGTTATCACCTCCAGACAAAAATTTGAATTTAGGCTTCTAACACCATCTATATGCTTATACAGTCGAAAACAGGGCAAAACGTTGTGACCTCCGAAAACGGAGGTCACAACGTTATATATGAGGTGACAACGTATGCTGGGTATCTACTTTGGAGGTGACAAGGTACCCTTTATCAATATATATATATATATATATATATATATATATATATATATATATATATATATATATATATATATATATATATATATATATATATATACAGGGTGGTCCAGACCACCCGTACACCCCTTTTAAAATGCGGGGGATTAAAATTTTTTAGCAAGACGATGGGTGATCTTACTAACGTCGATGTGCTCTATATATATATATAAACTGCTGCTTTCTCCTTGAGGTCCGAATTCTTTTGAATTACTGATAACAACTTGTTTTATCCCTGACCAAAGAAGCATGACGTAGAATCACATCCACTAAAGGCATGGGTGAAGGGCTTGAGGTGACGGTAAGAAGATATCGAGGTGGTTGAATAGAGGACATCTGGTATTTTACCTCTTCCGCACTTCTGAAAGTAGATGTTACTGTGTTAGTAGGGACAGAGGATATGGTGAAAGCTCGTGTGTGAAGTTCTTCAGTTCTTCATCCGGCTTTGACACAGTGTTAGGGGGTCAACCGTCACCTGTCTCTTGCCAACAGTCACAGTATTCACAGAAAAAAGTGATACCACTTTATTCTTCCTTTTGAATTTTAAATTTTCGTAGTTTTCCCCTACAACCTTCAACATCGCTTCCTTACCCATATCTCTAGCCATGTGACAGTTGACCTCTTCCACTCCAACAAGTCCACTGCTTATAGACATGACGACATTCGTATTAGGGAATGGAGGGTGATGCAGCAACCAGTCCCAAAATGCGTTTGCATGTTAATGTAACCCGAACCGAATGTTTCATATACTAAATTTATACATTATTGAACTATTTGAGAGGTATTATTAAAGGTTTGATGCCAATTCTATAAGTTAATACTTGAAAAATAGCATGGGTTGAAGTTTTGACCAACTTTGGGGTGCGATATCTCGAAAACTATTAGACCATTAGTAACCATTTTGGTCTTCAATTGTAGCAAATTTAATGTACTCTTAAAATGAATTGACCAGGCTGAAGAAGAACAAAAGAACATGGACACAGAGGCTGAAGAGTATCTTGTACCTGGACCTTCCAAGGGGTTTAGACAAAATTGAAACGCGTTTTCCCTATCGCCTTTTCATATTTCTGGTAATACCCACTTGACAACATGAACCATTTACGAGGGATTATTTTTAAGATTCCAATGTAAAAAATGAATTTGTTTGAATAAGACTAAAGGTTTTCTATTCTATTCAATTCTATTCTATTCTTATTTTGAACCTTTGAACTCAGTTCTATAGGTTAATACTTGAAAAATAGCATGGGTGTAAATTTAGACTAATTCTGAGGAGCGATATTTCGGAAACTATTAGACCTTAAGTAACCATTTTGGTCTTAAATTGTAGCAAATTTAATGTGCTTTCAAAATGAATATAATTATCTTTTTTGGAAAAGTGTTCCTTCATAGTCAAAATTGGCCAAATCTAAAAAAAAGCATATTTTCGGGGGTCTTACCGCTTTTTCGATGAACTCTGAGGAGCTATATCTCGGAAACTATTAGCCCTATAGTAATCATTTTGGTCTTAGATTGTAACAAACTTAATGTACTTTTGAAATGAATAGGATTGTCTTCTTTGAAAAAGTGCTCCTTCATGGTCAAAATTGGCCAAACCTAAAAAAAGTGCAAAATTTCGGCGGTTTTACCTCTTTTTGGCGGTGATCCGGAAGGTCGCGGAGGTCGAAAAATTGGATTTGGCATCTTGGTACTATCACATACAATATAAAAAAGTCTACTACCCCATTTCATGCAACTGATACCTCATACCCCATTTCAGGTTACTGAAAGATATATTGAAAAATGCTTTCTCTATATACAACTGCTGCCCTATGCAGTTGACGACATTTTTCTTTCTTAGTTTCTCGGCAAGTATCCCAGGCAGATTAAATTCTGAAAATTTGATACAGGTACACTATAACTATTTACAGAATCATGATACTTTAGTTCACAGGGTAGTTTATCTTTAACGTTAAAAGAAGTTTTTTTTCTATTACTTGTTTACCTACAGCAATCTTTTCATTTTGGGGACGTTTAAAAAAGTACGAAATAGAACTATAAAACAACACGTTTGACGTTTTATTTATATATTTCCATTGCATTGAATTTGAAGATTTCGCAAGATAACTGTAATCTATAAAGGGATATTAAGGACGGGATACTTCTCTGGCCAATGGATGGTGGCCCAAATAGCAATGGTCCCGAAAACGGAGAAACCGCCATCAGATGTGGCCTCATACAGACCTATTAGTCGTTACCCGTCAATGGTTTGTAAAAAATTGTTCGCCATGCGAATGTCGCCGCTATTTGACGAAAATCAGCGAAAGCCCAACTAACAGTTTGGATTTCGTCGACAATACGCTACAATCGAACAAGTACACATACTTGCATCAAAAATCAGGTTTGGAGACCAAAACATTCTGTTCAGCGGTATTCATAGACACAAGCCAAGCATTTGACAGGGCGTGGTATGTACGAGTATGTAGATCTACTCTACAACCTCAAGTGACATTTACCGTATACCTTCTTTCAAATCCTCACGTCATACCTCACTAAAAGATACTTTTTCGTGAAATATTCAGACTCCACTTCAGCCCTTCTATCCACAACATCTGGTGTCGCGCGACTGGTCCGACATTATACCTAATCTTCAACTAGAAACACGACAATAGCAACCTTCTTGGACTACATGGCAATACTGGCTTCCCATACTAATGCAGATATAGTTTTCAGAAACTTACAAACCACCTAAGCCTTTTTGAAAGATGATGGAACACGACGCATTAAAGCAAATATACAAAAACCAACACAGGCCACTTATACTACTAAAAAAACTACTTGCCCTCTAGTTCACCTTAACGGAAACTCACTACTCAAGAAGATTAGGTCAAATATCTAGGGTTCCACCTAGACAGACGTCTTACATGGTCAAAACATAATTGATACATACCACGCCCTGTCAAATGCTTGGCTTGTGTCTATGAATACCGCTGAACAGAATGTTTTGGTCTCCAGGTCAAACCTGATTTTTGATGCAAGTACTTGTTCGATTGTAGCGTATTGTCGACGAAATCCAAACTGTTAGTTGGGCTTTCGCTGATTTTCGTCAATTAGCGGTGACATTCGCATGGCGAACAATTTTTTACAAACCATTGACGGGTAACGACTAATAGGTCTGTATGAGGGCACATCTGATGGCGGTTTCTCCGGTTTTGGGACCATTGCTATTTGGGCCACCTTCCATTGGCCAGAGAAGTATCCCGTCCTTAATATCCCTTTATAGATTACAGTTATCATGCGAAATCCCTCATATGAAAGTTCCTTTAGGAGTTTTCCAGTTATTACGTCGAAACCTGGGGACTTCTTCGAATTTATTTCAGTTTCGATGACCTTACTTCGCGCTTGAAGGAAGTCCCGTATGAATTTTTCTTCTTCAATGGTAAGAGAGGCGTAAACACGATCTTTATGACGTTCTATAATGCAGCCAGTTGCTTTAGTTGATGTTAGGCAGTGGAAATAGTTCTGGAAATCTTGATTTCTCTGCTCATCTAATAATTTCTTAAACTCTTTGATGGCCCTATTAAACTACGTTTTATCGCCCGGTACGCGAGTAAGTAATCTGTCATTACTTTCTAAGAGCTCGTTTTCTTGTATTTTTTCTCGGATACGTATGGAGCAATACTGTTTTGGATTATTGCGGTTTGTTTCTGGGGTTACGTCCCATGCTGCTCCCTAGATTGATTTTATTAAGTACTGGGCAGATTCGTAGATATCGTGTTTATTTTTTAGGAGAAGATTTACATTTAGTTTAAATTTTAAAACTGATAAAAACAGCTAATTACGTACTTCAAATTCAATGCAATGGAAATCTATAAATAAAACGTCAAACGTGTTGTTTTATAGTTCTATTTCGTACTTTTTTAAACGTCCCCAAAATGAAAAGATTGCTGTAGGTAAACAAGTAATAGAAAAAAAACTTCTTTTGACGTTAAAGATAAACTACCCTGTGAACTAAAGTATCATGATTCTGTAAATAGTTATAGTGTACCTGTATCAAATTTTCAGAATTTAATCTGCCTGGGATACTTGCCGAGAAACTAAGAAAGAAAAATGTCGTCAACTGCATAGGGCTGCAGTTGTAACATATATAGAAAAAGCATTTTTCAATATAGGAAAGTCACGTTAAATCGGCGCTACTTTGACATCAGACCTCGCTGTTAAATTCTGGACGTACCTTATTGAAATACAGGCTAAATTAAAAGAGAGAAATGAGCTTTAACTAAACCAAAGTAACAGTATGAAAAACAGTTGGCCGTTGTGGTCACTCGCCACAGTGGGCCGTTATGGTCATTTTGGCTGTTGTGGTCACGCTCCATAGTTGGCCGTTGTGGTCATTTTGGCCGTTGTGGTCACTCACCCTAGTTGGCCGTTGTGGTCATTTTGGCCGTTGTGGTCACTCGCCACAGTTGGCCGTTATGGTCATTTTGGCTGTTGTGGTCACGCTCCATAGTTGGCCGTTGTGGTCATTTTGGCCGTTGTGGTCACTCACTCTAGTTGGCCGTTGTGGTCATTTTGGCCGTTGTGGTCATCGTCACCAGCGACGCCAATACATAAGCGTCGGTGGCCGTTGTGGTCAAAATGGCGGATGGGGTGGAGTTTCTAGTTGGCCGTTGTGGTCATGGTGGCCGTTATGGTCAAGTTTCGAGTTGGGCGATATGGTCAAATTGGCCGTTGTGGCTGTTGGCCGTTATCGTCACGGAGACCGTTGTGGTTATGACCACACCGAGGCTGGCAAGTTTGTTTGTATTATTGCTTTTAGAAAGAAAAGTTAGACGCAACATACTCTGCAGACTATTTTTCTGCATTTAATACACCCAATAATTAAATAAGTCATTTATTAAATTCATTGAAAAAAAATTTCATTTCAGATTTAATCTTTAAATGGAAATAGTAATCATTATGAACAAATAAATAACGGTAGGTAACCCAAAATAGTATATTAAGTGGAATTCTGTTATAAGTTGTAACCTCAAACTGATCACCGGGTGACGATCAGATGAGGGCTTTCCTACACAACTACTAAATGTTCTCAACTTTCATTGTATTATAAAAGCTCGCAATGAATTTAATTCTTACTTCTCAAGGCAGGCTTATAAAAATTGATAACTATAAGTACCAAATATTACAATCAAAACGTCTCTTTTTAAATTAATATTTAATAAAACTAACAATAAGAATAATTTATTAGAACAGATTTAGAATATCAATTATATTTATTATTCACTATGTGATGATGGATGATGAGGTCGTTCCCAACTTTATAGTAGAGTCAATTTTTGCATTAAGTTCTTATTTTTTACTATCTAAAGATAGAGACTTGAAATCTTTTGTAATGCCTTCAGTACTGGACCAATATAAAATGTTATATGTTTAAAATGGGGGCACGCCCCCTCGGGGGGTTGAAACCCCCATTTTGTACCCCTAATTTAATAACGCAACCAAATTGAGTGAAATTTATGTTGGGAGGGTTCTTGGAGTCGCTGATTATGAATCCAATGAGAAAATTGAAAAATTCAAAGTGGCGGACACCAAAATGGCGGTCCTAAAATAACGGCATTTGAGATTGAGAATGCGATTTACGCCGTTTCTATTGATTTTAGAGAAAAGCTCAAAGAGTCAAAAAGTGTTTAATATGTGATTTTGCAAAGTAATACACCATTTTGGTTACCTTATTATGTAATCCTTTCTCTCTGCCCTAGTAGTAGAGTAAATTTTTGCATTACGTTCTTAGTTTTTACTATCTAAAGATAGAGACTTGAAATCTTTTGTAATGCCTTCAGTACTGGACCAATATAAAATGTAATCTGTTTAAAATGGGGGCACGCCCCCTCGGGGGGTTGAAACCCCCATTTTGTACCCCTAAATTAATAACGCAACCAAATTGAGTGAAATTTATGTTGGGAGGGTTCTTGGAGTCGCTGATTATGAATCCAATGAGAAAATTGAAAAATTCAAAGTGGCGGACACCAAAATGGCGGTCCTAAAATAACGGCATTTGAGATTGAGAATGCGATTTACGCCGTTTCTATTGATTTTAGAGAAAAGCTCAAAGAGTCAAAAAGTGTTTAAAATGTGATTTTGCAAAGTAATACACCATTTTGGTTACCTTATTATGTAATCCTTTCTCTCTGCCCTAGTAGTAGAGTAAATTTTTGCATTACGTTCTTAGTTTTTACTATCTAAAGATAGCGACTTGAAATCTTTTGTAATTCCTTCAGTACTGTGTAAAGAGTAATCTGTTTAAAATGGGGGCACGCCCCCTCGGGGGGTTGAAACCCCCATTTTACACTCCCAATTTAATAACTCGGGAAGTTTTACATCAACTTGAGCGAAATTCATGTTGGAGGGTTTTTGGGGTTGCTGATTATGAATTCAATGAGAAAATTAAGAAATACAAAATTTTATATATATTTATACATATATATTTTTAAATATAGTTTATTTAGTAGGTACTTATTTATTATTTTATTATTATGTTGTGAACAATTTATAAATATGACTGATGACATAATGCAACACTATCATTAAAAACATTAAAAAGTATTTTATATTGGTACAATGCGAGGGTTGCGCTGAAAATTGTTATTAGCAAAAAGACCGTTGCATTTTTTAACAAACAATCTTTATTGTTTTTCAAAATAATCTCCATTCAGACTAATACACTTGTGCATTATTTGAAACCACTTTTTAAAACATTCGGAAGATTCATTTTCTGAAAGGTCCTCAAAAATTCTTTGAAATTCTGTAACTGCTGCATCTGCGTTGGAAAATCTTTTACTTCGCATCATTTTTTTAACAGTTGGAAACAAAAAAAGTCGCACGGCGCTAGATCTGGGCTATACGGCGGATGAGTTACCAATTGAACTTCCGTATCTTTCAAAAAATCCAATGTTCTGGCAGCAGTGTGGGAGGATGCGTTGTCATGATGGACTAAGATGTTACGCAAACCGGTCCTTTGTCGACCTGCCTGTAATTTTGCAAACATCTGTGGTAAAGCCACTTCGCAGTACCATTCAGAATTAACAGTTCTGCGATCTTTAAGTGGAATAACAGCAACAGGACCACATCGGCGGAAAAAACAGCAATCATTTTCTTCTTGAAGCTTCTGCCACGAATTACTTTTGTGGGCAAGTCTTCATCTTCGAATACCCAAACACTAGACTGCTGTTTAGTTTCAGGGTCGTAACTGTATACCCAAGATTCGTCACTAGTTACAATGTATGCCACTTGCCTGGAAGCTCCTCCGTCAAATTTTTGCAACATAAATTTACACCAGTCTATTCGAGCCTGTTTTTGACTTTCTGAGAGCAAATGCGATATCCAACGGCTTGCTGGCTTTCTTACTTCAAGATGTTTATGCCAAATGGTATTCACCGCCGAGGATTCAATCTTCACTTCCTACTGAATCTCCCTATAAGTAATATTTCGATTGGAATGAATCAAGCTTGCCACACGATCAACATTTTCTGAACAGGCAGCTTCTGCAGGTCTTGCTTCGTCTTCTAGCAGTTCTCGCCCTCGTCGAAATTCGCGGAACCAATGACTAACAGCGGATAATGGAGGGGCAGCAACGCCAAAATCTGCTATCAAATTTTCATGGCTTTGCTGGTATCCTAACTGTCTTTTATAGTCGTAGAAAATCATAGCTCTAAAGGCAGTTCGCGGAATGCTCATCTTAACTGAATTAAAAATGCACAACTACTTACCTTACAAAATTAACTACGTTTCACAAGAAATCGAAACGTTTGACAATTGTGGGTAACGAATGCCAACTAATGCGACATTCAATTGTTGCAATTGTTTCTAGCCAATTGAGCTTCCATGGCCTGCTACTAACTATTAACAGAGCATCCCTCGTATCAACATCCGTATGTCAGATGCGTTTGTTAATTCTTTGCTGGAACTTTTCGATCCTAAATTTATGATATTTGTGACGGTAGAAATTCCTTGATAGAAGCTCTTTCAGATCAGCAAGTGTATGTATATGTTGTATTATTAGCAACTACATGTTTCACTTGTGCCTATACCAATTCTATTGTAGTTAAATAAAATATCCTCGGTTGAAATGACCTTACCATAAAGCCAATCGATACTACCACTTTGTCAAACTTTATGTTGGCGATTTCTCAGATAGATAGATTAAGGTACGAGTTGCATACAAAGCTTTATGTTGGACTGCTATAATTAGTCTAATCAATTTAGAAAAAATAGCGGAAAGTTGAGGTAAGTCCATGGATTTTTGCATACGGTTTCCTTGTGGGTTATTAAACAACTCCTTAAAAGTCAACACCTGTAGGTGGTGAGCTCGAAGAAATAATGAGGATAAACCACGCCCCCTACCGGTTTTGTCGTTTTTCTCGGAAACCATTAGGGTTATCGAGATAAAGGAGGTTAGGTAAGATAAAGCTTATTTAAATCCCTACCAAAAGTGTTCGAATTTTTTTTCGTACTTCGCCTTCTTTCTGTGTTATCGAAGAAAGGAGATATGTCATACACGGATCAGCAATTTGCACCAGTAAATTTGCTCAAGGAACTTTCTGGCGTAACTTTTTATGGTCCCCTATTGCCATGAAGTAGCTAAGAAAAATTCGTTGAGAACCGGACGCGATCGTGGTACAGTCATCCTTTATCTTAGCATCTCTTCGGCAAAATCCATCAGGCGATATTATCGATATTCTTGATAGCAGTCGGCTGAAAAATTCGTATTGGCAAGTTAATTTTAGAAGAGTACCTGCACTACTGAATTTTTGAATCTAACCCAATATGCACAAGGTGTTTCGCCTTTTTTGATATCCTAATTTCCTTTATTTATAAGTTCTTGGTACTAATCATTACGCCTTAAAAGGAGAATTAACGGTACGTTTCAAGCAGTCTTTATGGAATGCTTCGTGTTTAGCTCTGATCAATCTTTTGCGAGAGTAACTAACGGATACACCAGACTTTAACTAGTTGATGAATATGACCTTAGACCAGCATTTCTGCCCAGGACAACTTAGTTTTAGCCCATGCTACTCGTCGTTTTGCAGATACTTGTCAGCGTTAACTATGCTGTTTATGAACTAAAATCTTCTTAATCCTCTAGATAAGATACAGCCTCAAATCATTATGTCTTGAGGAAACTTAACATTAAGCAGTTTTGTTCTAGTTTTACTCTCGCAAAAGAGTAATCAGAGCTAAATAAGAAGCATTCCATAAATACTGCTTGAAACCTAATGTTAAGTTTCCTCAAGGCGTAATGATTTATAGCTATATGTCAGCTGGAGGATTAGTAAGATTTGAGTTCATAGACGGCACAGTTAATGCTGAAAAGTCATTCACAATAATTATTGGTTGGTTAAATTTAAATGGCAGATTAATAACTAGAATTAAATATTAAAAATACCAAGAGCGATATTCTTATATCTTTTTACACGGAAATATAGATTTTATATGCATTCTTTTTGGCCTAATAAATACCCTAAATATAGAATAACCACTTTTCTTTGCTACAAGCCAAGATCGGTTTAGGTAGGAAGATAAATACATATATTCTTTTTAACACGTACCGTAAGGAAATTACAGACAAATTTTTAAATTTAATTAAAAATGAGATGGAACAAACTCAGCATTTTAAATTAGGCGACAATATTTACTGATTTTACTAGCATTTTCAGAATAATTAACATATTATACAGATTTACATCTATAATTATTAGTGAAACTAATCTAACTATTAATAATAATTAATTATTAGGAGTAATACATTTAGATTTTAAAGTAAAGTATGTGGCACTTAGCTATCAATTCACTAATCTGTCCCACTAATAGCAGGCTGTTAATATTACTAGCACAATTACCATTAAAATGATGAGAAACACCAGAATCTTAATCTAATCTAATTTTTCGTCTAAATTTAATTGATCTAAGCGGTCAAGCATTCGTTTAAACATTCTAGAAGGCAATGGAACAGCCAACAGGAAATAGTTAAGTTAGGGAGCCAGTAAATAATCCAAATAGTCTGGAGAAATAGTCTTACGAAGAAAACAGAACAGACATTTTTTATAGAAAAATTAATTATCTATCTATTTTATTTAAACAATTTTTTTGTTAAATTAATATTTTAAGAGTTATTACACTGCAATGTTTTCCTGTTTCAGTGAGATGTTAGCCGTTTGCGAATTATTTAGCAAAACTAAAAAGTGAAAACTTTGCTGTGTAATAACTCTTAAAACATTAATTTGCAAGCAATTAAAAAATTGTTTTAATAAAAAAGATAGATAATTTATTTTTCTACAAAAAAGTCTGTTATATTTTTTTTCGTAGAACCAACCGTTCTCGAGATGTTTTCAAAAACGGGTTTGTTAAAATGGCTACGGAAGCATACCCGTCTCCGTCACATCAAATTAGTTTTATACTGACGACCGACCACCTAACAAATTCCAATAATAGAATAGCATGCATTTTTGCTGATGATAATGAAAGCAAATGATGGCAACAGCGCCGGACCTCATGTTATACTTAAAACCTGTGTATAATTTGATATTGGGGCTCACTTTGCGATTAAATCGTATCTAATTATATGGTCCTCACGTCGTCAGTAGTATAGTGTAGCCTCACTTGGTATTATTATACACAGCAAATAAAACTTTTTTAAATTCAAAGAAATCTGTGTATATTTGCGAGATACATAACTAGAACAAGCAAACAAGTGATGACAAAAAAATTTGCAAAGCTGTGACCATTTATAAGGGTGGTCCTCATTAACTATGGTTCATGATATGTCCTCACTTTGATAAGTGGCCGTAAATATATATATATATATATATATATATATATATATATATATATATATATATATATATATATATATATATATATATTGGTTTAATCGACGTTGTCGGACCCGCTATATGATAGGGTCGATAGTAGACCCGCATTTTTCCATTTTTTAAATGTGTATATTTTACATAATATTGATCTATTTCTGATAAGCAATATTTTAGATCCTCGAGGGGTAAAAATATATGAAAAAAAATATTGGTGATATTTGACAGTCGTTCTTGAACCCGATACATATTACAGTGTTTACAGACCCATTTGTATAATTTTCAGCAAGCCTACCTACCCTACCGAACCCAGCAACATTGCCGAATGTATCAGAGATAAAATTACGATTGACGTAATGATTTCGGGATGCTAAGCACATAAGTGATCTTTATTTTTGTTGATTTGTTCGTAAATTCCATAAATAACGTTAAACGCAGAAAAATTAACGTTTTCCGTAAAACGATGTAACTCTGAAAATTATTATTAACATGAGAAAATAGCATTGAGCCTCTTTTGTTCTAAAATACATAAGGTTTATGCAAATAATTGTTTTTTAATAATTTGTTTTTAAATCATTTATTTTAACATGATTATTTTTGTTTACAAGAATACAATTAAAAGTTTCGAAGAGACGTCATGTATATGTGTTTTGAAAAAATAAATGTTATAGCCAAATCTTTTGACCTCCTGAACATTTTACTGTTATGTTTTTAGCACAAATGAACAGTTTCTAATATATGTATATTTTAATGCCACGGTAACAGTTCAGTCAAATTTGTAAAAATAGAGGGGAATTGAGGTAGATCCTTGGATTTTTGATAGGCCTTCTTTGTGATATGTTAAATAACCCCTTAAAAGTTACTACTCAAAAGTGGTGAACCAGAGAAGCTGATGAGGGTAAGCCATGTCCCCAGATGGTTTTTACTGTTTTTTCAGAAACTATTAGGTTTATCAAAATGGAGACAGTTAGGTAAAATAGGATTTTATTTAACTTACATACCAAAAAGCTAAGAAAACTTTGTGCATGTTGTCTTGTTTCTGTGTTATCGAAAAACGATCATATGTCACACAGACAAATAATTTGTATCGGTACATATTATACGAGAAGCTTCGAGCATAACTTTGTGTGATTTGATGTTCATCATGAAATAACTATGGAAATCTCGTTGAGCATCGAACGCGATCCTGGTTCAGTCTTATTCTATCTCAGCATCTCCAGCAAAATCTACGAGGCGATATTATCATTATTATTTGGGGCTAGTCATATGGTAATTCTCGTATTGGCAAGATACATTTTAGGGGTATACCCTGTACTAATCAATCTTTTTAGTGAACCTAAAACGTACAGGGTACTTCAGGGTTTTTGGATCTCTCTTACTTCGTTCTTTATATTGATATTCGTATCGAGTAATTTTTTTCTTTAATGGTTTTTGTTTTGGAATTCTAAGTCCACGACTTAATTCCACGCCTGCTTTAAAATGTAGCTAGATATTTAACGTTAAATGGGACTTCACCCATTTTACATGTAGGATATCTCGAGCATACGATGCCAATTCCTGAGGGTCAATGCATATGATCAAAATAGGCCATTAAGCACAACATATCTATGTTTAAAAATGAAATGTTACAAAGCTATAGACCTTCAAAATAAAAAAGTCAAAAATGCAATTTGGATAAAATTTTGTTTTCAAGGACAGTTGTTATTAGAACATACATTAGTGTTATTTTGTGCTTGTGGTAGCTGTAGCGTACCCGCAACCGCTAGATACGGAATTCTGTGCCAGTGATATGTTTAATGAATACACCATTGAATGCAAAATTTAATTCTTCACGAAACAGGTATACTTGACCCAAGTCGAATAGTGACAAGTCAAATAATGCTCTATAAAATGCAAAAAGAAAATAAAGGTAAAACGTCATGCAGTATGACGTACAAACAAGTAAGAAAGATTTCAAAACAAGGTGAAATGCCCTATACGTTTTGGTTTTTATAAAATAATTGTCCAGTACAGGGCATTCTCCTAAAGATATTCTTTTTACTGCAAAATTATCATAATACTACAACCAACAATAACAACAACATCGCTTCATGAATTTTGCAGAAGTGATGCTAAGGTTGCACTGCGAACTCAACATTTTTTTTCTTAGCTGAGTACTTGATGACGAATACAAGATCGCAATAAGTTATGTTCTGAAGTTGCTCCGTCAAATGTATTGGTAGAAATTGTTGGTCTACATACAGGGTGTTTTACCCAACTTTCGTATAAATTAGGAATAGGAACAAAAAATTCTTTTTGTTTTTACGCAAATCGACAAAAATTTGCTAAAAATGTCAACTTTTGGAAACTGCTGGAAATTATAGTCAAAACAAACTGCGACATCACCTAGCAGCAGCTGCGTCAATGTATCAGATAGGCACATCCAGCTCCAAGTGCGATTCTTAGACCAGTGACCTGCTACCCACTTTTCAAAAACCATTATTTTTTCGGTTATTATGAAAGATAGACACTAATGATTTTCAGCTTTTTTGTTGCATTTTATGTGTACTACCACCTATTCGAATCTTAAGTGAAACAACCTGTATGATATATATTCATGCGCCAATTAAATAAGCTTTATTTTATCTAACCCACTTAACAACCAGTCCATAAATCTAACAGTTTTTGAAAATAAAACGACAAAATCCATCTGAAGGCGTGGTTTAATATTGATGTTTTACAAAGTTCAGGATATTATCTACTCGTAAACATGAACAAATCAAGCATAAAGTCATTTTCAAGTTTAGCTGACCAAAATAGACTACATTTGATTAGTTTAACCTAGATTAAAAAATAGCAGTTTCTATTTTTACTGTGCGTTTGTACAGTTACAAAGAAATTATGGAATATTCGATCCCTACTTTCTGTTTAATGAATTTGAAGGTACAAAACAGTATAAACTATATGGTGGTTAAGTGCCTTTAACAGAAACGTCGAAAGGTAACGAAGAAAAGAAGAAGTTTTTTCAAACCTTGCCTAATTCCGTTATATTGCACTTGTACTAAGTTAAAGATCAATTTTTATTGTATTCTGAAATAGCTATTTGTGAATTGGAATATGTATTATATTCTTAGTGCCGAATTGTACACCAGAGATTTTCTGATTACATTTGAAATACATGTAGTTCTAAATATAACAACCCTACTAAAG